>JASDDO010000024.1:183004887-185404887 GCA_030015575.1 Agapanthus africanus
CGGCCAGGGGGAGGTGAGGGCCGTTAGCTCAGTAGCAGGAAGACGAGGCATGCTGCCGTGGAGTTGGTAGCCTTTGCATCTTCTGACGAGCTTTTGAGTGTCTTGATGTATCGTTGGCCAATAGTACCCTTAGAGTGGCGTCTTCTGGACTAAGGTGCGGGCCTCTTGATGTGCTCCACCGACCCCTTCGTGAATCTCACGTAGGACGTAGTCGGCTTCGTGGGGGTCGACGCACCGAAGCAGAGGTTACGTGTTGGACTTCTTATAGAGGATTTCATTGCTCCAGACGAAGTGGCGGGTTTTGGCTCGAAAGCGGTGTGCTTCCCCTCGATCTTCTGGGAGTGTATCTTTCTTCAGGAACTCTACGAGGGGTTTCCTCCAATCCCGGCCTCCCTCCTGAGTAGTGTATACTTAAAGTGTTGCCTCCCTGTCTTCCACGCTGGGCCGTGGCAAGACTTCGAAGAGGATATTCCTCTTATTGTTAGCCGTATAAGAGGAGGCCAGCTTGCTCAAGGCATCGGCCTGGACGTTTATGTGCTGAGGAATCTGCTCCACTTGAATTTCGTCGAAGTCTTTTCGTAGTATTTTTACCTCGGGTAAATATTTCACCATTAGAACCTCCCGGGCCTCGAAACGGCCGGTCACTTGGCCTACGACTAGGACGGAATCGTTGCGAATTCGGATTGTCTTCATCCCCACTTTGGAGGTGATTCGTAGTCCATCTAGCAAGGCCTCGTATTCTGTGGCGTTGTTTGAAGTTTTGAACCCGAGCTTCAAGGAGTACTCCATCTCTGCCTCGTTCAGGCCTCGAATGATAAGGTCGGCACCCTCCCCTCCTTGGTAGAGGATCTATCGACATAGAGGACCCAATCGGGGACGGAGTCAGGCCCTCCTCGACCGAGGGTTGGGACCCGGGGACTGGCACCGACATTGCCTTCTTGTTGGGGATAGTACATTCGACAACGAAGTCTGCCAGGACTTGTGCTTTGATAGCTTGCCTTGGAAGGTATTTGATATCAAATTGAGATAACTCCCACTTCCATTTCTCCAGACGACCAGATGACTCGGGGGAGACGAGAATAGCCCCTGGAAGGCGCTCGGTGAGGACGAGGATGGTGTGTGCCTGGAAGTAGTGCCGCAGCTTCCTGGAGGCCGCGATAAGCGCCAAGACAATCTTTTCTATGGCTGGGTACCTTGTTTCCGCGTCCTTAAAGACGTGGCTCATGTAGTAGACCGGCTTTTGTACTCCTTCGAGTTCTCAGACGAGCACCGAGCCGGCAGCATGATCGAACACTGTAAGGTATAGCAGCAGCTCGTCTCCTTCGGCAGGCCGGGTGAGCAGCTGAGGAGTTTCCAGGTGCACCTTGAGTTGCTCGAAAGTGTTTTGACACTCTTCCGACCATTCGAACCTTGGGATTTTACTCAGGGCTTTGAAGAACGGGAGGCACTTTATCCCGGATCTCGATATGAAGCGACTAAGAGCAGCCGCTGTCCCCGTGAGTCGCATGATCTCCATGTTGCTCTTTGGCATGACCATGTTGAGGATGGCGCTGATCTTCTACGGGTTAGCCTCAATTCCTCGGTGGGTAACCATGAACCCGAGGAATTTCCCTCTAGTGACCCCGAAAGCGCACTTGGCGGGATTCAGTTTCATTTGTTGCGGAGGATGTCGAATGTCTCTCCAAGATCATTGGCGTGCTCGTCTGACAAGGTTGATTTTACGAGCATGTCGTTGACGTAAACTTCCATGTTCCTCCCGATCTACGGTTTGAACATTCTGTTGACCAGGTGCTGGTATGTAGCTCCGGCGTTTTTAAGGCTGAAGGGCATCACTTTATAGCAGTATACCACCCGGTCCATTGTGAACGTGGTAAGCTTTTCCTCTGCCGGGTTCATACGGATCTGGTTGTAGCCGGAGAAAGCATCCATGAAGCTGAGCAATTCATGGCTTGCCGAGTTGTCTACAAGCTGGTCTATCCGAGAAAAGGGATAGTTGTCTTTCGGGCAGGCCTTGTTGAGATCTGTGAAGTCGACGCACATGCACTATTTCCCGCTTGCCTTTTTAACCATAACCATATTCGCTAGCCATTCCGAGTAGGCCACATTTCGAATGAAGTTGGCCGCAAGCAACCTATCGACCTCGTCTTCTATCGCTTTTTGTTTGATTGGAGCGAAACTTCATTTCATTTGCCTGACAGGTCGGACCGTCGGGGCGACCCTGAGCTTGTGTGAGATTACCTTAGGGTCGATCTCAGGCGTGTCGGTAGGCGCCCAGGCGAAGACCTCCGAGTTTCTTTGGAGAAAGTGGATCAAGTCTTCATGCCGGGCTCCCATTAGGAGGGATACGATCTTAACAGTTCGTTCATTGTTCCCCTTGACGAGGGGGATCTCTGTTAGCGCCTCCACCGGGGCCCCTCAGATTTCTTTTAGTTCGTCACGAGTATCCAAGAACCCTATGAAATCACTCGCACTTCCGAGGTCGTCGATTCGCTCCTCGAGGGCGGATGTCTTTGTGAAGAAAATCTTGGCGATTTGTTGGTTCCCATAGGCCCGACCTATTCCCCATTGATCCAATGGAAACTTGATCGCGAGGTGGTAGGTCGAGATTTAGGCCCGAAGGGAGTTTAGCGTCGGGCGCCTTAGGAGGATATTGTAGGATAAGGGAATCCTGACGACGATGAACTCCACTGGTACAGTTCTCGTACGGCCCGCCTCCCTAATGTTAAGGAGGAGGGTAACCACTCCCTTTGTCGGGATGGAGTGGTTAGTAAACCCCGACAGAATGTGGGTGGTTGGCCACAGGTCTGACGGGCCGATCCCCATACGCAGGAAGCATTCATAGAAAAGGACGTCCATCGAGCTTCTCGAGTCGACCAGTATCCTTTGGACCTCGTAGCGGTGGACCGTGCTGTAATCATGAGGGGGTCGTTGTGAGGCAAGGATATTCCGTGGAGGTCTTCGTCAGTGAAGGTGATGGGCTCGGCTGCTTTGTTTTTCTTCCAGGGCTGGTCGCTAGTTCCCTCGACCGGTAAAAGGCGGCGAATCTTGCCGGCTTCATGCGCACCCTCCGAGGATATGACCATGATTTGGCCGATCGTTAATTCTCCGGGAGGGGGATGGTTATCTTGCTATCGGTCTGTCTGTCGCTTTTTCCGTAGGTACTTTGCCAGGTGGCCCGAGTGAATCAACTCCTCGATGTAGTCGCGGAGTTGTTTACAGTTTTCGGTAGGGTGTCCCTGCGACCTATGGAAGGCGCAGTACGGGCCTCAAGTACGTTTGGCCGGTCTATTAGTGACCGGAGAGAGCTTGAAGAATCGCTCGCCCTGCGCTTCCTCCAATAGTTCAGTCTGAGAGATGTTGAGCGGAGTATACTCCTGGAACTTCAGGGAGAACGGTTTTGGCCGGTCGACCTTCTTCTTCTCTTCTCTGCCCCTTTTCTTTTGGTCGGCCTGTTCGCCCCGGGGTTTGTTTGCGTTTACTTCAGACTCGAGTTGGATTTCCCGCTCGGTCCAGGCTTTTACCTCGGCCATGGTCCTAGGTTGCGCCGATGCAAAGGAGCGGAGCCACTCCTTGTGCCTAAGACCTGACCTCAGAGCTGTGATTACAGTCTCATCCCGGTACTCGGGGACTTCAAGAAGAGTGTTGTAGAAGCGAGTGAGGTATCATTTAAAGGATTTCTTGTCCCCGCACTTTATAGTGAAGAGGTAATCGATGGTCCGCTTTCGTCGTCTGTTCCTGACGAAATGTCCGAGGAACTGTGCGGCCAACTCATCAAAGGTAAAGATGGACATGGTGTGAGTTCTTGGAACAGGTCTCGTCCAGCCCGGATGAAAGTGGTGGGGAACGCTCGGCATTGGGCAGCGTCGGAGTTGTCCTGGAAGCTCATGCCCGCCGTAAACGTGTCTGGATGGTCTTTCGGGTCGGACTTCCCGTCAAAGAGGGCCACTTTTGGAGGCTTGTTTCTGGATGAGACGCGGACAGCGAGCAGCCCTTCAGTGAAGGGCTTCGTAAGCGAGTCGGCGGCATACCTGGCCCCCTCGTTTGAAGGATGACCCTCCCGATGTATACTCTCGATTTTCTTTTCGAGGGCGTCGAGACGGTCGTGGTACCCCGAGGATTCGGCGTAGTCGGAGTTATGGCCCTTCCCGCTGGCTTTCTGCGCCTGACTGCGGCTCCGGTTATGTTCTTTCAGGTTCCTCAGGTCTCCTGACGAGGTCATTCTTGAGTCATCGCGGCGAGTGCCGCCCGCGGTATCCCGTCGAGGGAGAGGGTGCTGGCCATGCCTGGGAGTAGGCGAGCTGACCAACACCTCCTCGGGAGGGACGGGAGTGCGATGGGCCTCGGGACAGGAAGCTCTTTCATGAGATCTCGGCGTGGAGTTGTGATGCACCTAACGGGTCATTGAATCGGTCTCCGCGGGGGACCTGTAGCCACCGGAGATTGCAAGAAGCTGCTCAGTGGTGCTAGCGCGGGCAACGTCATCTCCCCCTCTGCGGAGGCCGTGATCCCAGGGTGGGGGAACGGTGACCTGTGGGGCTTGTCCCGCCGTTTGGACGCGGACAAGGGCATCCACTGTGGATACGATCTTGTCGATCCGTGCAGAGAGGGCGTGAATGGCGTTAGGGGGAGGAGTGGATCCATCCGCGCCTCCGTTGTGGGGAGGACGACGGCTGGTGCTTGGATCGTCACGGTGTTCAGTCGCTATGGGTTCGAGATCGGAAGATCAACTTTCGATGAATGTAATTTCCAGATCTCCCACAGACGACGCCAACTGATGGAAGTCAGGATCTCCTTCAGATGTTGTCATCCGTCGATCTGTCGCGAGCGTGGTTGAATGACTGAGATTGGTGTTGAGGATTGCCTCCCTGAACGTGTGGATCTCAGTGGGCTTGTTTTGAGGCGAAACTGAGCTATCTGCAAAAGAAGTCCCGGGATGGTTGTACCACCTGTTGGGGTCAAAATTTGCACCCCTAGTTGACCAAGTCAAAATCAAGGTCAACCCCAAGCCAGGTGGGCCCAAGCCCAGATCAAATGGGCTCATGCCCGAGTCGAGCCCGAACATGAAGCGACCGGCCCTCCCCATGCCAAAATAAAAATCATGTAACAAATAATTTTCATGTAATTTTTTGTGCATATATGTATGCAAAATGGGCATAAAGCCAATATTTTGTAAGCTCATGGCTTATGTGCAAAAAGAAATAGCACATGAGGTATGTGATGGGCAAAATACCATTTTGTAAAGCCCAAGGGGCTATATGTAAATATGTAAGCTTATATAAGACAACATGATGAAAATATCAAGAATACTTTTTATTCCTCTAAAAAAGATTAGGGTTTTTTGTGCCTCTTCCTTCTTTCTCAAGGTTTTAAACCTTTTTCTTTCTTTTGAATTAAATCATAAGTTTTACTCTTCCTTTTCCAAAACTAAATAGTTTTTCACCACAAAACCCACAAAGGGGAACTCAGATCTCCCGTCAGATCTCAAAAATAAGAGATTTTTTCATAGTTCTTGTTCTTCAAGATCCAGCCGGCAGAAGAGGAGGAAGGAGACCCATCTCCAAAAAAAATCCCACTTTGGGGAAGATCCAGGGCTCAAGGGAGAAGCCCCTTCACCAGCTCCAAAAATATCTTAGGAGTTCAACTCCATCCGTCAAAATACAACACTGCACATTGAGTTCGCATGACCTGTTTGACCCGTCAATCGGAGGTTTTCTCGCTCCAAAGGCGAGGGGTAATTAATGGCAGCTTAGTCCGCGGCTGCCGGAGATTCGGATCCCTACAATCAATAAACCCCAGTCCACCCTAGGCAGGGGGAATCTGTAATGCGCCTGACAAGCGCGCGCGTATTCCCATCCCAATGGGGTGACGAAAAACACCCTACACCACCGTGGACCCTCCGATGATCAAGTTAGCCAGGGTATTTGGATAGAGTAGCGGCTTATTGGGTTAAAATTGCGTTACCTGATTCGTCTGGGAGAGGTTTTTTTTAGTGGTCGCTTGGAGCGAGCTGGCGCGAGATCTTCGCCGGCCGTTACGCCCCTGACGTTACGCCTGCGTGAAGACGGGATTCCCCTCTTAACGATGAGATATGCTCGTTAATGGGGGATACGGCGACGTGGAAGTCAGCATAAAGCCAATATTTTGTAAGCTCATGGCTTATGTGCAAAAAGAAATAGCACATGAGGTATGGGATGGGCAAAATACCATTTTGTAAAGCCCAAGGGGCTATATGTAAATATGTAAGCTTATATAAGACAACATGATGAAAATATCAAGAATACTTTTTATTCCTCTAAAAAAGATTAGGGTTTTTTGTGCCTCCTCCTTCTTCCTCAAGGTTTTAAACCTTTTTCTTTCTTTTGAATTAAATCAAAAGTTTTACTCTTCCTTTTCCAAAACTAGATAATTTTTCACCACAAAACCCACAAAGGGGAACTCAGATCTCCCGTCAGATCTCAAAAATAAGAGATTTTTTCATAGTTCTTGTTCTTCAAGATCCAGCCGGCAGAAGAGGAGGAAGGAGACCCATCTCCAAAAAAAATCCCACTTTGGGGAAGATCCAGGGCTCAAGGGAGAAGCCCCTTCACCAGCTCCAAAAATATCTTAGGAGTTCAACTCCATCCGTCAAAATACAACACTGCACATTGAGTTCGCATGACCTGTTTGACCCGTCAATCGGAGGTTTTCTCGCTCCAAAGGCGAGGGGTAATTAATGGCAGCTTAGTCCGCGGCTGCCGGAGATTCGGATCCCTACAATCAATAAACCCCAGTCCACCCTAGGCAGGGGGAATCTGTAATGCGCCTGACAAGCGCGCGCGTATTCCCATCCCAATGGGGTGACGAAAAACACCCTACACCACCGTGGACCCTCCGATGATCAAGTTAGCCAGGGTATTTAGATAGAGTAGCGGCTTATTGGGTTAAAATTGCGTTACCTGATTCGTCTGGGAGAGGTTTTTTTTAGTGGTCGCTTGGAGCGAGCTGGCGCGAGATCTTCGCCGGCCGTTACGCCCCTGACGTTACGCCTGCGTGAAGACGGGATTCCCCTCTTAACGATGAGATATGCTCGTTAATGGGGGATACGGCGACGTGGAACGCGGGATGTTGGGCGGCGGATATCTCGCTTCTGGAGAGATACGCGGAGCTGTGGCGGAGGCGCTTGAGCTCTGCGTCCTTGGTCGCTTGGTAGAACCGAGGAGGCCGAGCTCGGTAGGAGGGCTAAAAGAGGGCGAGAGGCCGAGCTAGTTCGGCTCTCTCATAGTTCGGAGACGAGTTGGGAGGGCTGAGGAAGCTCAGCGTGCAGGGTCGCTCGGAGACGAGCCCACGGTCATTTGTAAGGCGTGCGTATGAGCGTTCAGGGGTCCATAGTAGGTTGGGACGATAGCTCGGAGAGAGTCTCCAACGCATAGTGCTTACCCTGTTTGCGTGAGTCTCGGGACACGTCATCTGCCACGTGTCATGATATGAGGAGTTCCCGCTTATAAGCATCATCAGATCTAATTAATTGTAGACTAGAAAAATGTTTTTGTTGATCTTTAAGAGTTAAATTAGCTTGACATGACTGTTTGATGATATGCAAAACCCTCTCTGCATTGGTTTGAATCCACTAGAATTCATCTGGAACGGTCTGCTTGCCTTAAAGAAAGCGAGATTTCCGTGCGCTAGCCGGAGTCATCAATATGTAACTTTTTTTTATAATATTTTCTTTTACTTTATGGTTTTATTGTAATATTTCTATCAAATTCTAGCGGTTTGCCGTGATCAAAAAATTTAATTTAAAAAAAAATATGTTGAAAAAAAATACTAATTAATGTCTAATAAAGTTGGAAGTAAAGATACAACCTGTCTTTAAGCAATACTAATAAGTAACATAATAATCAATAATAAATGATAGATTAGTTTGTTTGTTATGAATTAACTATTAATCATAGCTAAATGAATATAAATTACCATAATTTATTTTCAAAGTAGCTTTATTAGAACTTACAACTGGTTATTTGTTATGGGAAGTGTGCACTAATCAAAGATCAATGAGACTAATTAAGCAACCCTAGCTAGTACATAAATTTAATTTTCCTACTTAAAGATGATTTATAGCTTGACATGAACCCTGATATCAGTCAAAATTAAGCAGCTAAACCTATCTTAAATCTAGTTAAGAGAAACATATACATTCTAAGTTCTCATTGGCCAAAGTCCAAACATAAAATCATATGAGAAATTTCAAGTTAAATATATATCCTTTGCTAGCTTTGCTTATGTTCTAGAATAATTAAAGGTGATGACTCCATCAAAGACAATGACATGCGCGCAAACCATCTCACTTTTGTCTTTTTGTTTGCTTAGCTTTGTCTCTAGAACAACACAAATAAATATTTAAAATATTTTATTAATTTGAGCCTGAAATTGTTGGTGGACCTTGGGTCGGTTTGTGGGGGGTGGTGGACCTCCCCCACCCCCCACTCGCACCCCCCAGCCCCACTCTATAATATCCACTCACACCAATCTTTGATATATTATAAGCCGAGAGAGAGAGAGAGAGAGAGAGAGGGATGTGACACAAGTTTATAGTGTGCTAATGATAATGGCCCTTCTCCTAGCTCTTCTCATTCTTTGGCAAATGCAAAAATGCTTGTTATGGTTTGGGGTTTGAGAGATTTCAATAATGGTTGACAGATACAGATTAATTTGGGTCCTCTTCGTTAATGACATACGGAAAGTAATCTTTAGATGATGGAGGTCTGGATCTCCTTCAGTTGTTATCTTCCGTTGATCTCTTCGCGTGTTGGCAGACGTCCGAGATATGATCTGGAAGTTATCTCCTTTAGCGTGTGGATCTCAATGGTCTTGGATTTGAGGTTGAGCCGAGCTACCTGCAAGGACGTCCTAGGATGGTTGTACTACCGAGAACCCTCCGACGATCAAGTTAGTGGTGCAAGTTGGGCAAAGTAGCAGCTTAGTGGAAAGAATTGCGTACCTTGATCGTCTGAGGGAGGGGTTTATATAGCGGCAGTAATGAGCAGGCAGGCGCGAGAATCGCGCCGCCATTACGCCCCTGGCATCACGCCCGCGTGATAGGCGGGATCCCGCATTAATGACGAGGCATGCTCGTTAATGGGGGATCGTGGTGGCGTGGAACGCGGAATCGTGGGCGGCGGATATCTTGCGCATGGCGAGATTCACGGAGCCGAGGCGAAAGCGCCTGTGATCGGCGATGCGGGTTGATCGGTGAGACCAAGGAAGATGAGCTCGGCGGGAGGCTCGGGCACAAGCGGGAGGCCGAGGCATCTTGGTTCTGCAATAGCTCGGATGCGAGTCAGCGGGTGGTCTAGAAGGCCACCGAAGGTCGGGAGACTTCTCGGACCAGAGGCCGAGGTGTGATCTCAACCGAGGTTACTGATCCTCCCTTGTAGGTCCTAGGACACGTCATCTGCAATGTGTCAGCATCTGGAGAGTCACCGATATTGAGCCTCATCATTAGCCCCCCACTCTCGTCTCGACCCGCTCCTGGGTCGGGTCGAGAGTGGTCTGACCGATCATTCGAGGTGAGCTCTCATTCGAAAATATCGTCGGCGCGCATTCCCGGACAGAGAGTAGTATTTTCTTGATGGCGTCAGCGGATCAGGAGAAAGATCTCGCATCAAAGGGAAGCGTCGGATCGTATGCACGTTCGTCGAAGCGACAACCCACGTGTTTGGCGTTGGTTGGCTGGAGAGACGTGCCGCAGGAGTTCCCACGCCCGATGGGACGCGTCCAACGCGAGTGCTACAGGTGGAACACTATCGTCCGTTGGTTGTGAAACGTAGTTTTGACGGGAGGCGATCGGAGCTGTAGGATGCGTACGCCGGCAGCTATAAATAGAGGTGGGATCCCCATCAGAGCCCATACCTCCTCATAATTTCCTCGTCCCTAGTCGTGTAAGCTCGGCTCTCTTCTCCTCAGGTCGGATTCCTTGCGTTTGATTTCCCGAGGACACCCCCTTGATCAGGTTAGATGTCTTCTTCTGAGGAGTCTGTAGATGTGGTCCGGGTAGAGTCTAGGGAGTCTTTTGAAGCTTCCTCTTCCACTGCTTCCTCTTCCTCCTCTGAGTCGAAGTCCCCCCGGGGAGTTAGGGTTAGTAATTCTCCCCGGGGTCGTGCGACGGGGGCGGCCCCCAGAGCACATGTCGCGGGCGTTCTTGGCGTGCGATCCTCGTTGAGGCGTGCGAAGGAGATCGCCAACATCAAGACTCGTTTTCTCATTCCTCCTGGCTATTCGCTTCGTCTGGCCGAGGAAGGGGAGAGGGCAGACCAGGTACGGGGCAATGAGATTGCCTTGTACCTGGAATCCTTTTGGGTCGGGATGCGTCTGCCCTTCTTCCCCGAGGTGTGTGCGGCGTTGAATTGTTTCGGGTTAGCCCCAGGCCAGTTAGTGCCGAACTCATGGAGGATCCTCCTCGGGTTCCTGGTCCGGTTGAAACTGAGTCCGATCCCCTTCAGCCTGAGCCTTCTTGTATCTTCTCTTTGCTACAAAAAACATCCTGGCGCTCGCAGGGGTGAGCCGAGTTGGGTATACATCTCTTTTAGGAGACAACGGGGGGACGCCGCTGGGTCGGGAGTCGTTGTAGTACCTTCTTCCACTCACGAATGGAAAAAGAAGTTTTTGTTTGTGGCCCCGCCCAAGGGCGAGGATTGGTTTGTGCCCACCCAGTGGCAAGGGGCCAGCTGTCCGCGGGTGAGTTGGTCGAATGACGCTGATACGGTGGCGGTGTCAGAGTGGGAGCCCCTCCTTCGGGTCGATGTGCTGTTGTCTGAGTGGGCCCTCAGTTGGGCCGGGCTCAGCCCCTCCCAGTACGCGGGTAAGTTAGGAGCTCTCACGCGACCTGTTTGGACTTGTGCTTTCTTTTACTTTCCTGGCATTGCTGAATCCTTTGTATTTTGTCTTATGCAGAACCCATAAACCTAAAAAAGTTCCGGGCGGTAGTGGTTGATGTGAAGAAGGGGAAAAAGGCCGGAGGTGCCAGCCTTTCTCACCCGTCGTCGGTTCCGGCCCCGCCGGTTTTGTCCCCGCCGGCGGTGGCTCCATCCAGGCGCCCAAACGCTCCTCGGGCCCCCGAGTCCAGCCGCGCGCCGGTCCATAAGCGTGCTCGGGAGCAGGAGCCCTGGGCTCCCGAGGTGGGAGCCGAGACTGGTTCTCCCCCGTCGCTCCTCAAGAGGTTTCACAGGACGGAGCCCGCTCCCCGGCTTTCCCAATCCTCGTGGACGATGGGGAGCTTCGCTTCGAGGTGCCCTCGGGGTTTTCCGTCGCTGACAGCCTGCTTTCTGAGATGGAGAGATCGGCCGGGGGCAGAATCCCTCGAGGGACCATCCGGGCCCAAATGGCGGCCATAGCTCAAGAGGCCGTGAAGATTAGTGTTTGCACTCCAAATAGTTCTTTATTCAGCATGTTTGTTCGCATGATCGGGCGCCTCACTTCCCTTTTTAACCCTCTTCCTTTTCTTTAGGTCCTCCAGCACGTCGCCCTTGTCGTCAACATGGAGGACGAGGAGATAGCCCCGACGATGCAGGCCGTAGGCCGTGAGGAGAGCTCAAGGCAGGAGCTGGGGGGCGGCGATGGAGTGGATCGCTGCCCTTGAAGACTGGGTGGCGGCCGAGAGTCGGGAGGTTGCCCGGTGCCGAGAGGCCGCTCGAGCCGCCGAGGCCAAATGGGAAGACTCCCTGGTGCTCGTCACCACCTCGAAGAAGATAGGGAACTCCTTCCGAGGGGAGAATGAGGCGGCGAAGGACAGGATGAGGCATGCCGATCTTCGAGCGTTGGAGGCTGAGCTTCGGACGTCGAAGGCGGTGGAGAGCTATAAGAAGTCGGACCAGTTTTATACCGACCTTGCTGAAGCTGCCGGCGTCAATTGGCACGACGCCCTCGACGCTGTCAAGACCCAGATGCCGAAGTTTCCTGACGGCGAGCTCCGGGCTGTGTACTTCCGCGGGGAGGAAGTGCAGGGGGACAATCCCGGAGGTGCTACAAGGCAAGAGGCCCCTGGTGGGCCCGCTGGGGATCAGTTGGTCGACCCGGCTATCAGCACCGGGGTTCCCGCCATGGGCGCCGACCCCGAAGATGCCGTCCCGGTGGTCGTAGTGGACGCACGGCTCATCGGGGTTCTCCCCGGCCCTGAGGTCTGAACCTCCTCGCTTCCTTATTTTGCGCCAAATTCTGTAAGCCTCCGGGCATTTTTGTAAGCTGGGAAGCCCATAATACCTTTGTAAATACTTCTGATTTTTGTGAATAGAAAATCCATTTTGCAGTTTCTTTACGTGCGCATTTTCCTTTTGTTTGTGGTAAACATTTGTACTTGCACAATACTTCTTTCTTCTTTAGGTCGGTATTTCGTCTAGCGATTGCACGTCGAGTTGAATTCAATCATTTGCCAAGTGTGCAAAGACCAGTGAAAGGACGGTATCTCCATGGCCCCGAAGTCGAGGTGGAGATCGCTTAGACGTGGAAGGACCGAGCAGGGTCGCTGCCCGATGCCTCTTGGAGAGGGCTTTGATCCTTGGCGTCGTGGGGTAGGGAACTACCAGCCAGGGATGACCGAGCAGGGTAGCTGCTCGGTCGCCTCTTTGGGAGGGCTTTGATCCTTAGCGCGGGAGGGGCCGTAAGAGGCCTGCTAAGGATGGACCGAGCAATGAAGTTGCTCAGTTGCCTCTTGGCGAGGGCTTAGATCCCTGGCGTCGTGGGGTAGGGAACTACCGGCCAGGGATAACCGAGCAGGGACGAGCCCGGTCGCCTCTTGGCGAGGGCTTAGATCTATGGCGTCTTGGGGTAGTGAGCTGCTAGCCAGGGATTACCGAGCAGGGGCGAGCCCGGTTGCCTCTTGGCGAGGGCTTAGATTCCCGGCGTCGTGGGGTAGGGAACTACCAGCCAGGGATAGCCGAGCAAGGGCGAGCCCGGTTGCCTCTTGGCGAGGGCTTAGATCCTTAAGGACGGACCGAGCACGGTTGCTGCCCGATGCCTCTTGGCGAGGGTTTTGATCCTTAGCGCGGGAGGGGTCGTAAGAGGCCTGCTAAGGACGGGCCGAGCATGGTTGCTGCCCGGTGCCTCTTGGCGAGGGCTTGGATTCTTAAGGACGCGCCGAGCAGGGTTGCTGCCCGGTGCCTCTTGGCGAGGGCTTCGATTCCTGGCGTCGTGGGGTAGGGAACCACCATCCAGGGATGACCGAGCAGGGTAGCTGCTCGGTCGGCTCTTTGGGAGGGCTTTGATCCTTAGTGCGAGAGGGGCCGTAAGAGGCTTGCTAAGGATGGATCGAGTAATGAAGCTGCTCAGTTGCCTCTTGGCGATGGCTTAGATCCCTGGCGTCGTGGGGTAGGGAACTACCAGCCAGGGATAACCGAGCAGGGGCGAGCCCGGTCGCCTCTTGGCGAAGGCTTAGATCTCTAGCGTCTTGGGGTAGGGAGCTACCAGCCAGGGATTACCAAGCAGGGGCGAGCCCGGTTGCCGCTTGGCGATGGCTTTGATCCCTGGCATCGTGGGGTAGGGAACTACCAGCCAGGGATAACCGAGCAAGTGCGAGCCCGGTTGCCTCTTGGCGTGGGCTTATATCCTTAAGGACAGGCCGTGCAGGGTTGCTGCCCGGTGCCTCTTGGGGAAGGCTTTGATCCTTAGCGTGGGAGGGTCCGTAAGAGACCCGCTAAGGACGGGCCGAGTAATGAAACTGCTCAGTTGCTTCTTGGCGAGGGCTTAGATCCCTAAGGATGGTGCCTTTTGGGTTCGAGCCCCACGGTGGGCGCCAAAGAGGGGTGTCCTCGTCGTCAAAAACGATCGGCTCGGTCTCCCTGGCCTTCTTTCTCGGACCGCTGTTAGCCTCCACGACCAGCGTAGGGTGCTAAGTCTTGTAGGTACTCGACTTACCCCCCGCTGACATGATCATGATTTGGCCGATTGTCAACTCGCCGGGAGGGGGACGTTGCTCTTGCTCACGGTCAGCCTGCCGTTTGTCTCGCAAGTATGTTGCCAGGTTCCCCGAACGGATGAGCTCCTCGATGTAGCTCGGAGCTACTTACAGTTCTCCGTGGAGTGGCCTTGCGACCTGTGGAAGTCACAGTAGAGGCCCCGGGTGCGCTTTGCCGCCATGCGCGAGACCGGGGGGAGTTTGAAGAACCTCTCGCCCTTAGCCTCCTCTACCAGTACCGTTTGGGAGACGTTGAGCGGGGTGTACTCCTGAAACTTCGGGGAGTAGGGCTTTGGCCGCTCAAGCCTCCTTCTTTCTTTCCTCGCCCTTTTCTTCTGGTCAGTTTGCTCTGCCCGGGGGAGATTTGCGTTCACCTCGGACTTGAGCCGGATCTCTCGCTCGGTCCAGGCCTTTACCTTGGCCATGGTCTTAGGTTGCGCTAATGCAAAGGAGCGTAACCATTCCTTATGCCTAAGACTTGACCTGAGGGCCGTAATGACCGTCTCGTCCCGGTGGTCTGGGACCTCGAGGAGGGCATTGTAGAAGTGGGTTACGTACCCTTTGAAGGTTTCCTTGTCCCCGCTTTTTATTGTGAAGAGGTGGTCGACGGTCTGCTTCTGCCGTCTGTTCCCAACGAAGTGGCCGAGGAATTGGGTGGCCAGCTCGTCGAAGGTTGAAATCGAGCGTGGCGCGAGTCCTCAGAACCAGTCTCGTCCGGAGCGGATGAGAGTGGCTGGGAAAGCGTGGCATTGGGCGTCGTCGGAACAGTCCTGGAAACTCATCCCGGCCGTGAACGCGTCCAAGTAGTCCTTCAGATCTGACTTCCCGTCGAAGAGCGAGACTTTTGGGGGCTTGTTCCGGGAGGAGACATGGACGGCGAGCAACTCTTCGATGAAGGGTTTTGTGAGCGAGTCGGCGGCGTACTTAGCCCCGTCGCTCGAATGACGACCTTCTCGATGCATACTCTCGATCTTCTTTTTGAGGGCGTCGAGTCGGCCGTGGTATCCCGATGAGTCGCCGTACTCTGATTTTTGGCCTCGGCTACCGGAGACCTCTGCGTGGCCACGGCCCCGATTCCGTTTGATGATGTTCCTCAGGTCTCCTGGCGAGGTCGTTTTCGAGCTGTCGTGGCGAGTCCCGTGCGCGCGACCCCGTCGAGGGAGGGGGTGCCGGTCATACCTGGGTGCAGGCGAGCTGACCGACATCTCCTCGGGAGGGACATTGGTGCGATGGGGCTCGGGGCGAGGCGCTCTGGCGTAAGACCTCGGAGTTAAGCTGTGCGGCGCCTACCGGGTCATCGAATATATGGGCCCAGGAGATATGTAGCCGCCGGAAACGGCGAGGCGGTGATCGGTCGTGCTAACGCGGGCAGAGTCTTCTCTCCCTCTGTAGGGGTCCCGGTCGCGCGGAGGGGGAGCGGCGACCTAGGGAGCTTTACCGGCCATCTGGACACGGACAGGCGCATCCACGACCGACGTGAGTCGATCTATCCGAGCGGATAAGGCGTGAATGGCGTTTGGTGGAGGAGGGGTTCTCCCTCGTCTCCACTGCGGGGAGGGCGACGGCTGGTGCTTGGATCGTCACAGTGACCGCTTGCCATGTAGTCGAGATCGGAAGATGAACTTTCGGTTGAGTGGAAAGGTTCCCACAGACGGCGCCAACTGATGGAGGTCTAGATCTCCTTCAGTTGTTATTTTCCGTTGATCTCTTCGCGTGTTGGCAGACGGCCGAGATTTGATCTGGAGGTTATCTCCTTTAGCGTGTAATGGGCTTGGATTTGAGGTTGAGCCGAGCTACCTGCAAGGAAGTCCCGGGGTTGTTGTATCACCGAGGACCCTCCGATGATCAAGTTAGTGGTGCAAGTTGGGCAGAGTAGTGGCTTAGTGGAAAAAATTGCGTACCTCGATCGTCTGAGGGAGGGGTTTATATAGCGGCAGTAATGGGCGGGCAGGCGCGAGAATCGCGTCGGCCGTTATGCCCCTGGCGTCACTCTTGCGTGATAGGCAGGATCCCGTATTAATGATGAGACAGGCTCGTTAATGGGGATCATGGTGGCGTGGAACGCGGGATCGTAGGCTGCGGATATCTCGCGCATGGCGAGATTCGCGGAGCCGAGGTGAAGGTGTCTGTGATCGGCGATGCAGGTCGGTCGGTGAGACCGAGGAAGATGAGCTCGACGGGTGGCTCGGGCACTGGCGGGTGGCTGAGGCATTTTGGTTCTGCGATAGCTGGAAGGCGAGTCAGCGGGTGGTCTGGAGACTCCTCGGACCGGAGGCCCGAGGTGTGATCCCAACCGAGGTTACCGATCCTCCCTTGTAGGGTCCTGAGACACGTCATCTGCAACGTGTCAGCATCTGGAGAGTCACCGATATCGAGCCTCATCAGTAGAGATATATTGGATCTGAGTACTCTTCAGTATTTCTAGACTTTTGGTCCCACGTCCACCGTCCAATATTATATAATTTAGACGGGCCCGTTTAGTATGTTAAAAATGGTGTGGATGAAAAATTAGGACAGGATTTGAATTTACGGGAGAGCGGGAGAGAGAGAGAGAGAGAGAGAGAGAGCGAGTGAGCGTGAGTGTGTGAAAGGAGAAGAAATTTATAGTTTTTGACAAAAGGAAAACAAAACCGTAGAAGCCGCAACTTTTAATTAAGGGCTTAGGGGGCATGCGCAAGTCCCCTGCACTTACGCAATGAGGATAAGACAGGGGGCCCGTGTGGGTGGGGCCCGCCTCGTTTTATCTCAAACGGCTAGGCAGTCGCCTCGGGAACTTGCGTGGTTCCCTTTTTTCCTTTAATTAATTCAACGAAATTTTAATATCAGGCTGAGGTGGAGTCCTATTTGGACTTCAACTTAGGGGCTGTTTGGTTGCAGGATTATGGAATTTAGATTCCAAAATAGTACGGTTAAAATTTCTGGATTTGGTAATTTGTTGTTTGGTTGGTTTTGAATTTCTAGTATTGGATTTGTAGATCCTTGTAATCTTTGTTGGTTGGTGGAAAAAAAATGGGATTTGGATTTAAGGATTTTAGAGAGAGATAGAGAGAGATGATTGTTAAATAAATAAAGTACATGAGCCACATCTATAAGTACAATGAATAGTGCCAAATCCTTGAAAATTTTTAGGATTCCATAATCCTTGTTTTGCGGTGGCCCCCCATAAAAAACAAAGGAATCCTAGAAATCCTAATCTTGCAACCAAACACAAAATTATGGAATCCTAGGATTCCACAGTCCAAAATCCAAATCCAAACTCATAATCCTGCAACCAAACAGGCCCTTAGCATGAACAATGAATGCATTGTGAAATGCGTCTACTTCTGGATCAACAATGTACTGTTTCTTCAAACTGTGAAAGGTTTTGACAGATCTATCCGAAGGTTGAGTAGTTTTCCGAACAAAATACCTTATTTTTGGACAGCCGTAGGTAGATCAAGGAAACTGCACAGCCGAGCATTCCTTACTGGTAGCCCGGGGTTTCATAATATCCACATCCACATTCACATCCATGTGCGCTAAGGATCGAATCTGGATGTGCGCAATTAATATAAGAAAGAAAATGAAGGAAAGGGAAAATACCCTGCGTGTGTGGAGGGCTCGAACACGAGATTTCCAACACCGTACGTCCATGCCACAACCATCTGGCCCGCCCATGGGCTATGGGTTAGATCAAGGAAACTATATGGATCCGATATCATTTTATTGTTCTAGCATTACTTGCCAAGTCTTAATGATGAATGAAACATATGTACTTAAATTCTGTCTAGGCATCTAGTTGTCCTCAATGAAACCAGGTTTGATTTTCCCATACTTCCTTCCTTCATTTTTTTCTTTTTCTTTTTTGCATCAGTCCAATATGATTATTTGTAACAACTTTGGTTAAGTTGAGGGCTTTTATTGTTTCAATGATGGGTGCTACATACCTGGACTTCCTATAGGCTTTATCAAATAGGGTGGCCCATCTTAATTTGCTTAAAATGTTTGGGGAATACTAATTTTGTCACTTGAGTTCAACTTTAATAAGTGGTAGAGTTTAAAGTTCAAGCTTAAGCATTAAGCCCCGGTTGGTTTAGATACAGAGTTAGGATAATTATGGTTTATTTTCTACGTGGAGGTAAACAGGATAAAAACTGTGGTTTGCAAGAGTGTTCAAAACTTAGGTCAGATTGAAGTTGAGATAACTGGAGTTAACTCAAGTTTTGGGTTGAGATAACTGCAGTTATCTCAACTCCAAAGTGATTACCAAACAAGGCAAAGTTAGCATTTTGGAGTTAAGGTTGGCTAACTTCATGAAACCACGGTTTAGAAAACTTAACTCCATTCTTAAACAAGCCATCAAATTACATGGCCTGTAATTTAAGAAACAAAGAAAGGTATTAAGGGTTTAAAATGTCTTGCTTTGCTAACAACATCTTATCTGTCTGATAAGAAAAGCAATAAACTCGACTAACTTTATTAAGAGATAAATCATCTCAATTTATATATCTCATAACATAACTAACTGATAACTAATAATCATAACAATCTAAAACACTAATCATAATGTCATGCCCCGCTTCCCAAAATACGGAATACGAGAGATGACTAGGCCAGCCATGCTCTTATAGTCAAGAAATAATCCCACCGTAATCACACTTCGGCTTCTAGAATTATATGGTAATCAGTAAACACAGTATGAAAATAAAGGAAATCACAGCTCATAACTTTATTATATTTAATCAATAGAGTTCAAGATACAATTATTAGTATGAAAGAAACAACCAACCAAAAGAAATAACAATAACCTTATTGCAAGTAGAAGGCGATAGCGCCGGCGTCATGGTCTAAATCTCCACGATCTCGAATGGCAGGTCTAGCTCCTGATCTGGGTCTACTACATCCTCTGAGCATGCACATTCAGGATGTTAGGGCGACACACACACACACATATGTGTGTGTGTGTGTGTGTGTACACACACTATGATATTAAGCATGAAATGAATGACAAAATACAGTAACATGAGAATATGGAATTTCAAGTGAATATGAGCAGTATGGTGTATGTATCATGTCAACAATCCATGCAATGTGTATGTCATTACCTATCAGTCACCAAGTCAATTGAAATCAATCGGTGGAAAAAGGATGCTCGTGTTTAACAAGGGTCTCGTGTATGCCCGAGACTATGGTCCACTGTTACCCGGGATATAACCCTGCAGCCGTATCGCTAGGCCCACGACCTAATGTATATATAAATATCTTTAGAGTGAATGATCATCCTTTAAATCATTGTACCTCGCTAAATACGAGTTCGATTCCATAAGAATTTTCCTATTTCTCCCTTGTTACAATAACTATATATATATGACTAGTGGTATACAAGCTCGTACCAAAATCACGGTTTTATTCACTTTTCACTGCACTGTTCACTTTCACGAATCAATTACTTATCACGGACGTACTTGACACAACTAATCCAATACCACTCACGTTTGACAATGCAAGGTTCGCTATAAATCACTATAAACGTTCGCCATCACTAAAGGTGTAACATCCTAGTTCATTTATAGCATATTTTATTTGGGTATTTTTTAATCTTGCGACAGTTTCTTGATTATTATAGTTTTGGGCGCGGATAGTGCATTTGGTATCTGTGGTTAGCATCCGACCCGACCCGCATACTTGAAACCTATCTTGGTACTAGTTTACGTCATATTCACTAGTACAGAGGATCCGTGCATATTTAGATTTGATATACACTTGTATGATCTATTTGGTATATGTATATCTTTTAAATAATACAAATTATAGCCGGATAATATATTTTAATATTTAGCGTGACATGTAATCATACCCCATACGCTATGGTCGCATCCGTATATCGTGTTCCTGTCCAGACTGTTAAAACAGACTGGTTTGGATTGCTACGTGATTTTACGTATATCCGTTCTTGGGGGTATGCATTTTTACAAACCGGACACCGCTTTATGATTTTGGCTTGTACGTATATTATCTATATTTTAAAACTAGATTTTTAGAAAAGACCCGAATATTTTTCGGAGTATTTTGATATTAGTTGTATCATCCTATAATATATATTATACTAATCTAACAGTTTATATATAAGAATATATAATAAAATATAATAACTAATAATTATTCTCTCTATCTCTCTTTAGTCACTCTCTCTCTCCTCCTATATTATATATTTATTAACCCTATATTTGATTAAACATCTTCCTCCCTCTCCTCTAATGTCCTACCTCTTCCCTCATGCGCGAGAAACCCAACTTTGCAACTCCTGCAACCCCTGCAACCCCAGCCGCTTCCTCACCTCGCTGGCGACTCGCAGTCATCATCACCCAGACCTCACCACCCTCGTCATCTCACCACCACCATCCTCTTCCTCCTTGCCTTCTCCCCTTCACCTCTAGAACCCACGATCCAAACTCCCTGTAACCCACGACCCTGAGCAACCCAAGAAACCATCACCGCCGAGCAACCCTAGCCCGCGCCTCGCCTTCGACGCCGACCATCTCGACCTCACCTTCTGGTCCCCTCATCCTCATCTCCCTCTCTTCTTTTTCCCTCGACCATGACCCTGCACCCGACGACCCCCTACAAACTCCTCAAGAACCCTAGCCGCTTCCTCAACTCACCGTCGACTCGCCATCACACCGACCTTCCCACGACCTCAACACCTCGACCTCCGCTACCACCTCCTTGTTCCCCGACCATCCTTGCACCTTAAGAACCCACGACGACTAAACCCCTGCAACCCAAGAACCGCCCGCCTTCACCGCCGACCTCCTCGTCGACCTTATCCCGTCGCCCTCATCACCACACCACCTTCATCACCTCCTCCCTCTCTCCTTCACCGCTAGAACCCACGACCCAAAATCCTTGCAAACCCCAGTGACTACTGCAGAAACTCAACCCCATCGTCGTTATCTTGTGGGAGACCTATGGCCTCGTCGTCGTCTCCTTACCCATCTCTTTACTCCCCGAAACCACAGGCCACCATAACCACCACCCTCGACAAACCCACAACCCCCGAACAACAACCCAGAAAAACCCATCGCCGTTACCCATCGCCCCCATCACCCATCCTCTGTCCTCTGCCCTTGAACCCAGAGCTCGACACAACACCCCATTCTTTTCTTCTTTCTTTCTCTTTCTCTTTTCTTTCTTTCTTCACTTTTCTTGATTTCTTGCATTCTTGATTGGTTCCGGCCGGCTCGCCGGACGCGCACGTCGTCGACGATCCGGACGACCCAGTCATCGTCGTCATCCAGCGTAGTCACGTCTTTGATTAGCCTGGTCCAGTCCTGTACACGTGCGGTTGCATCGTGATGTTTATCTGACGTCGATGTGACGTACGTATCTCGTCGTGAGATCCGATCAGGAAAGTTTATCTTGCAACATGCTATGTTAATATATTTATATCCATATGAATAAAAATAATACATGTGTTTTAATCGTGCATCAAATGTTATAGATTTACCGTTTTTCGATATCCGTTCGTATCCGTACTGATACTAACATATCTAAATGCATACCGGAATATCTTGATATTATTATACTATTACATCATCATATGTGCTATCTAGATTGCATCATACATAGTCATGGACGTATAAAAGATTATTACAGATAGACACATATGCATCCTGATATCAGCACTATTTACCGTGATTCCGAAATCGATTACAGTTTCATATTGGATATCCATTTGATACATATGCATCGCATGACATGTTCATGACACACTATCTGACTCGTTACTTGATCTTGTTACTAATACCAACAATCCTGACTTGTTGTCCTGATGGATGTAACTTGTTGTCTGCATAGACAAAATCTATACCTACTTGATCCTGTGTTGGCATTATATTCATATCATAAACACCTGACTTGAACACATAACCTTGGGGTTAAGGGAAAATCAAAAATGAAACCTGACTTGTAACTCAATAGTTCGATACTTGCACTGATCAGTCTTTACGGGCTCAGCCAGCCCCGGAATGATGCTACTGACATCATTCATTTGTACATGTTACCTGTTTACTGCTTAGCGGCACGTCTTGGATTCATCCCGAGAATCTTGACCCTGGTCCCGGGCATGCACGGTATATTATTGAGTTACATCGATGATTCCATTAAATTGATTTCAAAGATTTCTAGAATAGATAGGCTAGAAGCACAGACTTTAGGATACACATCACATGCATACACCTCACTATTTCATATTGTGTTATTCATTTATATTTATGTTTACCTATATCGTTACATCCTGGTTATTACTACTATTTTGATATTATGACGCACTGACGTCTGGATTTTACATGGCCCAGTTTCTCTATCTTTATCGCATGCTGAACAGGAGTACTTTAGCCGTCAAGCCGAGCAGTAAGAATTGAACATGTGTTATTTAGAGATGCGTAGCTTGTTTATTTCCGTAGTTTTATTTCTTGATGTGAGCCCATATTGGCACGTTTTTCCAGATGTTGTCTATTTAATTCGTTTCCGCTTATATATTTTCTTGACTCTTTTATTGTGGCAAATGGACATGTACTAGATAGTTTTTATATTTTACTGTTCTTGATATCCTATAGACAGCCATAATGTGACTGTGGATGGATATTTCCTATCCACAGGTAGCATGGTTGGCTCTGTCACGTGCCGTAGTTCGCGTACTCTGGGAAGCGGGACGTGACAAAAGGTATCATGGTCAGGTAAAATACGAGAATGATGCAACATAGCAAGTCATGCACGATATGAAACATAATGTACATTACGAGTTCAGAAAAAAAACATATTAATTCGCACGATCGTAATTAGGCAAAATGATACAAAAAAGTCAATGATTAGATTTAAACAACAATCTAACAAAATTGATTCTAGGTCAATCGGGTTTCGGGTTTACAAGTTACGGTCATTTGATTTTAAATGTTCATCGCCGGAAATTCAGTTCTTGAATTAAAAGACCATTTCGTAACACATTCTCATCCCTGACGGGATCATAATTTGGCGATACTACAGTTAGGTAAAATTTAGATCTATCAATTATGTTTCCAACGTACCATACGGATCGACAATACCCGCTGTGTGCTGGGAGTTATGTCCTATCTAAGACTAGGATATACAATATGTCCCGGTACCAAACTGCAGTCCACGGTTTAAAATGCAAATAAAATATTAAACGGCAGTAAAATCGAACGAAACTATTACCTATAGTTAGATAACAGGATTATCTTAAAAACGGTATGGGGTTCCACATAATTTCACTTTCATACAGCGCTACACATTTATTTAAAGTCAGGTGTCAATATGGAATGCTGCTCTGGAGTGCAGTCCAAAGCCGCATTCCAAGTCAGTTTTCGTCGTTGATATATATCAATATTGAAAAGTAAATAACAGGGGGTCCTAGCTTATCAAGCCGGCTTCAATATGAGCCATATAACATTACATTCCAGTATGTATCAAAATTAATATCAATTTAACATCATGACGCGTAGAGCAAAACAGATTTGATGTTGCCTCTTTAGGACGCCATCACATGTGCGGTACTTCGTCATTTTGAGTTCAGTTTTCTACATGATATTCGTAAGTAGCAAAAGGGAATATTGGTAAAATATTTGAGCATGATTGACGGGGTTTTGGTTTAATTTACCTCTTTAAACTATTAGCATAAAAAACGAGAACCATTGAATTAAAATTGGTTTTGCCTAACATGTGAAAAAATGGTATCGCCTAACATGTGAAAAAATGGTATTAAATGCTTGCAATTCCACATGGTATTAATGTGATGTTCAGATCCAATTATGCTCAAACTAATCATCCTAGAATTACTATGTTTTTCATGGAGGTAAGATGATGGCTTACGAATTATATGTGATAGTAATCAACTAACATAGATTCGTAATAATCTATCCAGTATAAGGTTAACATGAATCTATAGATATATGTACGTAGTATGTTAAAGCAAGTGAGGTTTCACTTGCCTGTGATGACGACACAATGACGGCGATCGCACGGACGGTTACGGCAAAGGCACGGACACGAGCACGACACGTTCACGGCTGCGACAGCGACAACTTGGCTCGGCTACGGGTTTTGGTCTTGGCCATGGCTGGAGTGGTGATGTAGGGAGGTTACCGAGATGGGGTCGACGACGACTGATGGAGGAGGAGACGCCGGTGGTGGCAGTGACGGTGATGCTCGGGCCATGGCAAGGGCCGTGGGTTGCAGTGGAGCTCGGAGTGTTCGGGAGTGGATGGTTCAGGTGTTGGAGTCGAGGAAGGTGGTGCTGTGGTCGAGGTGGAGCAGGGGAGTTATTAGAGATGGGGTCGGCCGGCGGTGGCGTTGGATCGTGATCGGATATAGCCGAGGCAAGGGGACCGGCCTGGGTTCGACTTGGAGTGAAGGTGCTGGGCTCGGAGCTCCGGTGGGGGAGGCTGTGGTGAAGTGAGGTGACGATGACATAGGTCTCTGGAGGCGACGAGGTCGGCTACGAGGATAGGTCGGCGGTGATGGTTGCAGAGGTGGCGATGGGTGTTGGAGTTCAGGGTGCTTGATTGGAGAAGAAGAAGCGGATAAGATGAGTTCAGTGGTATAGGTTGGTTGAGATGTATGCTGGCTGGGGAGTTCGTCGGAGTGGTGGGTGATGGTCGCCGGTGAGGGAGAGGAGTTCGGGGCTGAGTTGGTGGAGGCGATGTGAGTTGAGGGAGAGAGAACGAGATAGATGTTAAGAGATGGAGAGTGAGAGAGACGTTGGAGAAATAAGGGGATGCAGGTGTGGGGATCTCGGGGTTGCTGGCGACGAGGCCACGTCGGCATGGAGCGGTTCTCGCGGAGGTATGCGCCACGTAAGGGCAGCGACGTTGGGTTTTCGAACGTGGGGGAAAGAAGAGAGAAGAAGGAAAGAGAGAAAAGAGAGGGAAAGATTTGGAGGAAGGGATTTCGAGAGTTCATTGGTGACAAAGCGAGGACGTGGGTGAGCGTGTGTCATGAGGCGACGGTTGTGAGGAATAGGGAAGGAACGCCGGGGGAAAAATGGAGGGAAAAGAAAAAGAAGAAGAGGGGAAGGAGATGGGGAACGGGTCGGGTCGGGTGCGTAGGTTTGTGCCGGGCTCGGGTTAGGGAAAAGTTAGGATTTGGTTTTAGAAAAATTTTATATAGGAAAATTTTGATTAGGGTTAAAAAGAAAAGTATAGAATTAGAAAAATTGGAAAATTAGGAAAAATATTTAAGAAAATAATTTGGGATTTAAACAAAAATTTATTAAGATTAAAATTTTAAATATAATAAGTACAATAGAACTGGGAATTTACTTCATACCCTACTTACAAGAATTTCATCCTCGAAATTAAAGAACGAAAATAACGGAACAAGCAAACAAACAACTACTCAAACAGGTGTGGAAATCTGAACGGATGTCCTCCTCACGCTCCCATGTAAACTCTCCTGGAGAACGACTACCCCAAGAAACTCGAACCAAGAGAATGACTTTATTCTTCAGCACTTTCTCCCTACAATCAAGAATAGTGGTAGGCTGCTCCTTGTAAGACAGATCGGTGCCCAACGTCAACTCTGAATGGTCCAAGATATGGTTGTCATCCTGAACGTAGTGTCTCAACTGAGATACATGAAAAGTATTATGCACACCAGCTAATGATGGAGGCAAGGCAAGTCGATAAGCCGCCTCTCTTACTCGCTCTAGCACCTCAAAAGGTCCGATGAATCGAGGACTGAGCTTCCCACGACTACCAAACCTGACCACTCCCCGAGTAAGTGATATCTTCAGAAATACATGATCACCCACACCAAATTCCAATGACCTTTTTTCGGCATCTGCCAAACTCTTCTGTCGGATCTGTGCAGTCTTGATACGTTGCCTGATCATCTGAACCTTACTCACTGTCTGAACTATAAGCTCAGGGTCCAGCAGCCTTCGCTCACCTACATCATCCCAACAAAGAGGGGACCGACACTTTCGTCCGTAAAGAGCTTTGAACTGTGCCATCTGGATCCTAGCCTGATAGCAGTTGTTATACGAAAACTCCACCACATGAAGACGATCCTCCCAAGAGCCCTGAAAATCCAATAAGTATGCGCTCAACATAGGCCGTGCTGAACTTGAGACGAGTGCCCAAACTCTCCTGCAGGCTTCTCTAGAAGTGGGAAATGAATCTGGTGTCTCGATCAGATATGATACTAACTGGCACACTCCATGCAGCCTCACAATTTCCTACATATACCTTTCTACAAGCAACTCCGTCGATTGTCCCACTCAGAAAGATATGAAATGTGCTGCCTTCATGAGATGATCAACAATAACCCAGACAACATTGTTGCCTCTTGGACTTCAAGGTAGTGCCGTCACAAAATCCATGGTGATGTGCTCCCATTTCCACTCTGGTACTGGAAGCGGTTGCAACAACCCAGCTACTCTTTGATGATTGGCTTTCACCTATAGGCATACCAGACATTTAGAGACAAAGCGAGCAATCTTCCTTTTCATTCCGTTCCACCAGAAGTGTTGCCTCAGATCTTTGTACATCTTGGTGCTTTCTGGGTGCACCGAGTAAGCGGAACTGTGTGCCTCAGCTAGAACTTCATCTCGAATACCCCCTTGGAACACACAGCCGACTGCTGAATCTCAGGAAGCCATCTTCGTGAATAAGTAAGTCCGTCCTCAAACCAGCCTCAACTAACCCTATGAATTTATGCAACCGAGGGTCTCCAGCCTGTGCGGCCTTGATGCGATCTATAAACGATGACTGAACCTGCAATTGCCAGAGCTGTCCGGGCACACTCGATATAACTACCACCAACTTGAGCCTATAAAGATCTTCGAGAATCTCCTTCCGACTAGTTAGCAACATGGCTGATGGTCTGCGACTGAGAGAATCAGGAACGACGTTCACCTTCTTCGGGTGATACTGCAGATCAATATCGTAGTCTGCCATCAGCTCCAGCCATCTGTGTTGCCTCATATTCAGCTCCCTTTGAGTGAACACGTATTTAAAACTCTTGTGATCCGTGTACACCTTCACCCTTTCGCCCAGTAAGTAATGCCTCCATATCTTCAAGGCGAACACAATGGCCGCTAACTCCAAGTCATGCGTGGGGTAGTTCTTCTCGTGGGTCTTCAATAGACGAGAGGCATAAGCTACTACTCGACAGTGCTGCATTAAAACACAACCTAAACCCTTTCCCGATGCGTCACTATGAATGACCAAGCCACTGAAAATATCTGGCACTGTCAGAATTGATGTCGTGGTCAACTTCAGTTTTAACAGCTCAAACGCCTGGGTGCACTCCTCCGACCAAATATAAGGTACCTCGTTCCATGTAAGTTTCGTCAAGGGTTCTGTTACTCTGGAAAAATCTTGAACAAACCGTTGATAATACCCAGCCAATCCCAGAAATCTCCTTATCTCAGCTACTAATTTCGGTCTCGGCTAGTCTTTGATGGATTCAATTTTCGATGGAACCACTGAAATGTTGTCACTCGAAACAACATGCCCCAGAAATTGCACCTTGTTGAACCAAAACTCACACTTGCTTAGCTTAGCATAGAGTTTCTCATACCGTAGAATCTACAATACAATTCGTAGATGCTCGGCGTATTCCTCTCGACTCCTGGAATAGACTAGAATGCCGTCGATGAATATAATGACAAACTAGTCCAAGTATTTGGAGAAAATCCTGTTCATCAAGTTCATAAATATGGCAGGTGCATTGGTAACACCGAACGGCATCACAAGAAACTCATAGTGGTCGTATGTAACATTTCAGAAATATAAAATATTATTTTGGGAATTTAAATAATAAAATAATATATTTCACGAAAATTATTCGATTGTGAATTGGGGTTTTCGTAAAATGGTATAATTATATACCAATATTTGGAAAATAATTGGAGATTAATATGGTTTATTTATTAAAAAGGTATTTATTAGATTTGGCCATTTTATAATTAATTATATGCAAGTTTAAATTAAACTTAATTAGTGCACTACTAATTATGATTAAGCCAAATCCGTCTTTTTAAATAATCATGGCTAGTGCACCATGACATGTTGCATTTTATTGCATGTTTGTTTCTTTATATTGTGTTATATGTTTGGTTTTAAATGAGTGGGGAAAAAGGAAAGGAAAAGAAAAGGAGAAGAAAATTGATGAGAGAGAGAGAGAAGGGGGACAACATGATGGCATGAAAGCATGCCATGAGAGAGAGTGAGAGGAAGGGGTGGGTATGGCTCCTTGACCTTTCTTTCTTCATTTATTTTCTTCACTTCACCATTTCTTCAACTCCTCCTTCATCCCCTTCTCCACCTCCACCTCCATGAAACCACCTCAAATCCCCATCAAAACCCTACACCGCTTTCATTAAATATGACTACAACTTCATCCTACACCCCATGGTTGAATCAAGTTTGGATTTTGAAGCACTAGGAGCATCTATGGTTTTTCTTGAGTTGCTTCCAAGAGATATAACCTTCTTTTCTCATCTTATTAATTTGTTTCCTAACATCTTATAGTGTATTGGAGCTAAACTATTATGGGGTTATTATCTTAGAAATTTCTAAGTTGATGTTTAGTGGATGTGTGGACTTGTAAAGTGGTAATTGATGTGTAGTGAGTGTTTTACAAGACCTTAGTGATGTTTTACTGGCCAAGATCAGAGACAAGAACCCAATGCACGAACTTAGAATTTTCCCGACATCGAATATTTGACAGTTTGTGATGATATATTGGAATCTGTGATGACCCGAGAGACCCATAAATTAAGTTTCCATCACAGTGAGACGAGCAGGCACATAGGAAGCTACCATAGAAACCCGAGCCCCTCCCCATTGTTTCTGGCCGCAGATATATTCGTGGTAGCCGCAAATTGCGGCCACATCAAGATGGAATTCTGTGATTTTTGGTTCATGGTTCCCTTGTCTTATATCTAGACCTACCTTATATGCAAAATGTTTTGATTTGACCCAGGGTAGAATCTGGAAGTGGTTTTCTATGTTGCTGATTTTGGGTTTCCGATTTGTGAAACTTGGTTTTGGTATTTGAGTTTGGATTTTGTCGTTGGACGTTTGTATGTCAACAGCGAGGGTTATTTGGTTGTTCTTGCATGCGTAGGCTATAGGTTCTAACATATGAGCACTTCGTGTGCTGTATCGTTTTTTCGGACTTGGTTTTAATACCATTATGATCTGTTTTGATTGTAGGTACCTTCGCGTGGACTTCCGAGACGACGAAGCACATCGACTTCGAATAATCAAGGAGTTTAGTAGGTGAGTAGTTTTATATCTACGGGAGAAGTATGGCGTATAACACCCCCGCAACTATAATGATGAAATGACCGATATATAAATTATAGTTTGGGGAAACCTATGAATGAACTTACGGATATGATCAAAGGATTAGTATGAGATGACGTGATGAAATGAGGATGTGAAGCGTGATATATATAATTGAATGAGGACAAGTACGAATTAATAGTGGTATGATATGAGATCGATATCGATACGACATGAGATCGGTACAAATACGATATGAGATTGAGATAGATGTGTTATGAGATTAATAAGATATGATATACGAGACAATAGATCTGTACCCTTATTTATGTATAGGATGATAGAATCCCTATTCTGTTTGATGATACCATACGATCGATTACCGTATGCGATGAGTTATACCAGATGATTGATCCGCGCTCGTGATTTGAGGATGATATTCGAGGATATTGCCATATCTGATGCTATGAGGCTGGATCGCCGACGTAAAGATTTTACCTGAACCATACTTATTTTCAAAACTGACGAATCGTATGCACTTTTAAATGGAAACCTCAAGGGACGCTACGGATTTTCAAATGGTGTCTTTTCCTCAAAAACACCGTAGCCCCTATTTTCAAAACTACGATTCGTATCATTTAAACTAACCGTATGGTTCATGTGTAATTACGTACATTATTATTGTTCATGTTATTGTTGGATTATCCCTCGTGACATATGTACTATGTTTCCGATATTTACCGCTTTATGATATCGTCTGTTAGTACATATGCACTATTACCGATGATGTGCATGTTACACTTACACAGATTTTCCGGCTCACACATTCATCATCGGTAATTGCTATGCCACTTACACAGCAGAATTGCTATATCACGATATTATTCTTAACTGTAAAGTACATTTATTGTTCAGTACTATCATATGACATGTTTACATGATATACTTGATATGCTCACATTACTGTTCTATATTGCATACATCGTACTTTATGGTTACATGCATTGAGATGTTATTTTCATGAGATCTCTAGATTTGAGAACCGTGGTTATATTTCAAAGGAAATTGTGTATTGTTTTAAAAATGCGGTTTCTCTTGATATGATATTTCGTGTCCACTATGAGTTTTCTCAGTTATGAGCAATGAGCGTACCCGATTCGAGGAGTTGGATGAGCTGTCTGCGGGTACATGGTGGACTCGGTAAGATACCCCGGGGCAAGAAGATTGTAGGGTAGATGATGAGCCTGGAAGGGGGAGCACTGCCTACCGGTGATTGTATGGAAACTCGGCTCCAGAGGATACCGTTCGGAGTTATATGGTGAGATGGATATAAGGGCCGATCTGAGGATGCGGCGCCTGAAAATATGAGAATTTACGTGTCGATGCTGGACACGGGTTTCATAATATTTCAAGTGTCGATGTTGGACACTCAAGTTTCATGATGTTGATGTGTCGTTGATGGACGCACGTTACTTGATATTCATATACATACAGGCATATGATTCAAATGATTGGATTTTACATGTTGTTATTGGCACTACTCTATTATTGATACATATGCATACATGGTCACCCTAGATACCATAGTATTACCTTCATGATACAGTAGGACCTAGGGATCATTGTTTATTCAATTTCTACCTGTTGATGTTTTCTACTCACGATTTGGCAACTCACCCTCGTTGTGCCACAGTTTTCTTGCAAGTTCGACCGTCTGGATTTGTAGCGGTATCGCTGGCACACACTTCAGGGTGTTTTGCTTTGATAGGTGGGACACACATTGGATCGTGACCACTCTTGTACCCTTTATATTCTATTGTATCTAGATGACTCCATTAAATCAGAAACTAGATTTTGTATATTGGTAGACCTAGACAGACTTGTGTATTTGCGAGACTTAGAGCGATGGGTGTATGTTCGCTATTTAAGTTATTGATATCTTGCTTTATTTATTGTTCTTACTGTGTTTGATCTTCGCCGCAGTGCATCGTATATTTACTGCTTTATTCGTGGTTGTGATTCCACCAATTGGCGAAGAGCTAGCTCCCGCTTGGGGATACCTATATGTATTGCATGTATGTGGTTTTGGATCAAATATACAAGGGAGGTGCTGCCCAATTTTTTTTAAAAAGGACGAAAAATGTTTTCAACTAGTATATAATTCACTTGCATTTTCATATATCATTATTTATGCATTTAAATAAAAACTTGATTTTATTATACCTTTATTTCAAAACTGCTCCTCCGCTATTTTCCGTAAAAAAGGTTTAGATTTCTGGGCTTCGGCTTACTTGAATTACGTTGCGCCTTTAGACGTTGCGAGATTTAAGTGCCGGTCACGTGCCAAATTTCCGGGTCGTGACACCGTATCGGGTTCGAAAGGCCGTCTTGCATACATCCTCTGCCTTAATCATGATTTGGTGATACCCTGACCGAAGGTCCAGCTTAGAAAATACCCGGACACCACCTAGCTGATCAAAAAAGTCGTTAATGCGGAGAATGTGATACTTTTTATTCTCTGTCATCCTGTTCAACTCACGGTAGTCGATGCACATGCGCAAAAAACTATCTTTCTTCTTCACCGGTAACACAGGTGAACCCCACAGGGAAGCACTTATACGGATAAAACCCTTATCCAGAAGATCTTCTATATGCTTCTTCAATTCCGCCAACTCAACTGGCATCATCCTATATGGAGCCTTGGAAACTGGCGCCGTACATGGAATTAGGTCAATCGAAAAGCCCAATATGCGGAGCGGGGGTAAACCAGGTAGCTTTTCGGGAAACACATCAAGAAACTCTCGAACCATCTCCGGTGCTGGCTTCTCATCTATCTCCATAGCGATCAAGGTCTTTGGTTTTGCTCGGAACTTAGTTGGCTCCAATGACTCACTACCGCCCATGAACATGAACTTTGGATGATTAGGAATGCGAAATGTCACACTCCTTGCCCGGCAGTTGATAACAACATGGAACGTGCTCAGCCAATCCATTCCCAGAATTGCGTCATAGCTACCTGTTCAGTTGATAAAACAGCACATTTAAATATGACATTTTTCCTACTATTTCTATATAATGAAAGATGTTTATTATAATATATGATACATATGAGGGTTTATCTGTAAAAATACTATTTTCATGTGTTTATATATTATAATTAACATTTTGTAGGAAAAAGTAAGCATATAATATCCATGTGACATTTGGCCCATTTAATTATGCTTACCTTATTAAAAGCCTTTGACCAATTCTTAATAATTAAGTTAATATCTCCATAAAACAAACTAATATTATTTGTTGAGCTACTGTGCAGAATTTGCAGGGCTGAAATCAAGAAAATCAAAGTTGGTAAAACAAACCTTCCTAATTAAGAAATTAAACTAAAGAAATCAAGGCTGGCAGTGATGAAGAGAAGATTTTCAGTTTCCAAAGATGTTAAAAGATCACCACGCGTCACATAAACAAAGCCCCAGAGAAACAGACCAAAGATCACACTATAAGGTCGCGGAACCGCGGCCAAACCCACCTATTGGCCGCGGTTCCGCCGCGGTTCAGACGATTTGGGAGTTGAGATCTCGCTGTTAGGATCTTAACCTCTGGTTTCCAAATTAGGAAGCTAGGGTTCTGGCTCTGGGACTATAAAAAAGGACCGAGAGCCTTTTGGAAAAATCATCAAGCTGAAGAGATCACGAAGTCCACGACAGGCTCACGCATCCAGGCTGATCATCAACGGTTCATCTACCTCCTTAGAAGAGATCGAAAAGCAAACTATCATTTTGTAATCATTTTTTAAGGGAACAAAGTGTAAATGAATTTTGTTGATTAACAAAGGTAGTTGTTTTCTCATTTTATTTCTTTGTAGTTTTAATATGATTTCTCTCTCCATCTCTTCTTCTCCCAACATGCGCGAGTAATTCTTCGCTTGCTAGGGTTCATAGGATTAGGATAGGTTAATGGATGATGAAAATCCTTAAACGCTTTTTAAGTCCTATACAGTTTATAAACTCTATCAAAAGAATAGTTAACATCCTAATTGGGCGCGCTATCAATTCATTTACAGATTCAACGTTTCCTAGAGGACGACCTGTACTCATCTAGGTCTAGCTACACGTGACACCGTTATTGATTGCGGTTAACTACTATACAAAAATACAGATCAATCAAATGGCGCCGTTGCCGGGGATACGTGTGTAATTTTTTATTCTTACTATTTTTGTTGAATTCTTATTCGATCTATAACATAAAACAAAACAAACTGCATCTTGCATATTTAACGATCAGTGTGCGATTTTTGCGAGGGAATCTGGAGTCACAAACTTGAGGAAAAAGAGAGCCAGAGACATTCATCAAGATCCAGAGGAGCAATGGAGGCCACGTAGCAAAAATCTCCACCAGATCTCCTAAGTCGGCGACGGAAGCGCGGCAAGAGGGGCCAATTGGCGGCGGAACCGCGGCTTTCTAGGGAAATTAGGTTTGCAAACTTCTCAGGTATCTTTTCTATATCCTTCTCTCTCCTCTGAAATCCAATAAAATATCTTTTCTGCAGGATTCTTTGCAAAATATCACCGCGCAAAAATCTTTTTGCAAGTTTTGTTTTGCGGTTTGTTTTTGCATATTTTAATATGAACATTAAGGGGCAAAGACAAAATTCAGATTAGGTGGGGATTTTATCACCCTTCCTAGGCCCCGCAAATCATAAAACAAGCATCCGCATCAATCCTATATTAATTAAAAAATATCTAGACAAGACTCTAAGGACTGTCGTGCTCAAATAGGACAGAGGAAGGTCGTGAGTAATCTATCGCTTATCCGCATTACTTTTGTGGTGTCTAGGCAAGTGTGTCTAAGGCAAGTGGTTACTTAATTAGGCCCGCTATTTTCGGTGATTCGTATAGCGGATACCTCCCACTTACCTGGCACTTACCTGACCACAAGAGTAGTAAAGAGGTGGTAAAGGATTGATCCTGCGGCTTGTCCTTTGGAAGTTTAAGAGCGGTCTAGAGACTTGACCTAGGTAAATTTTGTTCTAGGGTTGTTTGTGCATTTTTGTGTGATTTGTCTAAGTCCGAAACACTTTTCAAAACAAACCATTTTTAAATCACACACACGCTGCCACTTAGCTAAACACGCTTAGTGCATGCTTGGCTGGACACGGGATTCTAGTGCCCGTCTTGTCCGCGTTCATGCTATCGACTCCGAAGTCGGTACTTCTTCATCTTCTTTTCCCCCACCACCCACCACATCGACCGAGATGGACGGTTCTCCATCAAATTATAACACCACGCTGCCACCGCTCGTAGGTGAGCAGAATCCACCGTGTATCTCTCTCCAAGAGAGATGCTATCCTATCCGTGGTCCACTTCCCACTTGCTTATCTATTCTACCAGCCAATGGGGATAATTTTGAAATTAAACCCCACTACATCAATCTGTTGCCCAAATTTCACAGGCTTGAGTCTGAAGACGCATAAGTTTTCATCACTAAATTTGAAAACGTATGCGCAATGATGGGTACTTCACAACTGTCTGTGGATGCTATGCGCTTGCGTCTTCTCCCATTCACTTTGTGCTACTTGATAGAAAAATGGCTTTATAATACTGCCGCTCACTCTATCACTAATTGAGATTAATTCGTAATAGCATTTCTTAAGAAGTTTTACCCAAACCATAAGACCGCCCGTGTTAAGAGCGAGATCAACCAGTTTACCCAGCTTCCCAATGAACCATTTTGGAAGTGCTTTGAACGTTTCAAGGATCTGCTTGTCCAATGTCCTCATCATAGAATAAATAGATGGGATTTGTGCTAAATTATATATGAGGACATTGATTAAGAGAGGTTTGTCGATCAAAAATATTTACCGCAATCAAGAACGGCGTCGCATGAAGCTAGCCGGTGAATACGGGTCGGTCCACAGGGATTTTGTAATTTTCCTTAAAGTTCTTACGAGCTAATTCCAAATGGTGTTGGTCTTATTAATTAAATCAAAAACGAAGTTGTTTTATACTAGGATTAGAAACTTGCTAGGATTAGGTTTAGGGAAAGTTTGGTAAACAAAGATTTTCACCTCTTTTCAATGCCTTAATTTAGATTTGATTTTAGGGGTTATGGTAAATTTTAATAAAGGGTATTAGGATGATTGGGAAGATGTTCTTCCTCTAGTTTCTTGTCCTTCCTTTCTTAAAATTTACCCTAACCTCCATGGAAAACTCACAACTCCGGTTTTTTATACTACGGATCACCGTTACCTCGAGGGTAGAGTGCCGTAGGGAGCGGAAGATGAGAGTATGCATAGAGTCCTAATGTTCATTATAGATTGGCAAAGAAAAGAGATGAGAGATCTTCATCTCTCAAACCCTTCCCTATTCCTAACCCCAACAAGCGAGGAAACTACTCGCTCATTGAGGGAATTAAGAAAGACATAATTTTTATTTTGTTTTTATTAAAGAGAAGAAACATGCAAGTTAATTAAACTAGGACAAGTAGAGAATTTACCTAGGGCAGATATAAAAAACTAGAACTAGGGCAAAAAAAATACCTACTTACGATTGATGCACTCCAAACTTCAAAGAAAACAGAATTTTATTATTAAAAGGAGGCATGAGAAAATACAAGGGTTTGGGGGTTCTATTTATAGGACATAGAAACCCTAGGGCTACAGTTGATACGCATGTCTACAATTACAAATATACCCTCAGGAAATCTTTTCAGCGCCGCAAAAGAATTTTGGTAAAATTTTCTCGAAGCACGGGCACTAGACCGCCGCGGAACCGCGGCATGGGTAGGCACTGGGCCGCGGTTCCGCGGCCCTTTGATGAGCTTGGATGCTGAGATTTTATGTGCTTGTCTGTGGCTTCCTGGGCTTATATATTCTTTGGTTCATTTTTCTATTTGGCTTCTTATTCTTCTCCAGATCTTTCAGTGAAAAACTTGTAGCAGTCTTTTAACCATCTGCCTTGACATTTTGGACCTTGCACTGTTCTTCGTCTAGGCTTGACTGAGATCCTCCTAATTGTTGGTCAAAAGTCCTTCTTTTGTGTCGTCTTTTGTGTTTATCACTGTTTTCGCTCCAAGAACCTGTTACCTGTAACATGTAGCAGACATGGGTCAAAAGCACCTGTTTTTATTGTAAAATGCATAAGAGTGGGGAATATAAAATGCAATTTTATAATATGAACAAATACCACCAAACTTATCTTTTGCTCGTCCTTGAGCAAACTTATTTTTTATTCTCGATAAAAATCTAACATAACCGCACTTTCGCAGGGAAACGCGATTGCACTGAGCACGTGCAACAAGCCGTTAAACCTCTAGGTGTCCCTAGTAGGAGGAGTGTTGTCTCCTGAGGGTTTTCAGCGGATACTACCCACAAAATCCTATCAATTTGGCTTTTCGACTTTTATTTTCCAATTAGGTTTTCTAACAAGGAATTCTATTATCTTCAACCCGTAAATTATCCACCCATATTCTTCACACTTCCTCATCATTTAACTTAAGATTATATATGTTCTATAGACTTACTTAGTTTTCGGCATTTCCTAAGCTTTCCTTCTAAAGTTCCATCTCTACTCGGGAATTTCTATCAACTTTACTAAAGATACAAGTTCTATTCTTCATTCCTTTCTCTTATCTAAACTCTAATCACATATCCCCACGTGTGTGTAAATATCACCCCTACACTTGGAAATTCAAATCAAGAAATCGTACTCTTGTCCATTGTCCAAAGCACTTATTAATTGTTGAATTTCGCTTACTCATCCTTCATGCGACTGTTAATACTTCTTGAGGTACCAACAACCGATTATAAGATGCGTTAGCACTTTAAAGCGTACTTCCTAGTCTTGTAACACCCAACGCTTTAGCAGTGACTCCCAAACCAGTTGTTCTAAGGCACTAGGTGATGAAGCACCCTCGCTAAATATTTTTCTATTTTTTTAGCCTTAAGTAATCACAAAAACCAGTGTCCATTTTTTTTCCTTTATTCACTTTTTTTTTCTTCATTTTTTTTATTGTGCTAAGGACTTTAGACAAGAGCATTTCAAGATCTCCTCTACTATTCCAAGTTTCAAGGTACGTGATTGTGCAATTTGTAGGGTATACGTTTTCAGAATCTGGACTTAAGCTAGGAATTATCTTTCAAACTTGTATTCTAATAAAAGTTTCAATACTTTTCCTTCGTTTCGACTTAGCCCAAGAAGTGAACCCAACATTTGCCTATTTCTAAATAAACTACAAAGACATATACTTTCTACCGTTAGACTTTAAGGAAGGTTATTTTTAGGGTTTTTAATTTACTAAGTCTAAGATCTAGTTGTTCCTAGCCAGTTAACCCATTCATCAAACTCAAGTTAATTAGCCAAAATTGAATACAATAATTTTTATAATTTTGAAATTTTTCAATTTTTATGGGTTTTTCATTTTCTAATTTTTTTTTTATTTTCTTAACCTCCTTTCAAATTTTTATGATTTTTATATAAAGATGCAATGCAAATTAAATATGCACAAAGAAATGAAAATATGCCATGCAAAAGATAACTATATACACCACCATCTTCCCCAAACTTAAGCAAAGCAGTGCCCTCACTGCCCGGCCCCACGTCGCGCCCTTGAGCGTGAACGTGATCGCTCCCCTCTAGCCAATAGGGTTTGAATACCCCTCTCAATCTCCGTCAGCCGATGGTCATGCTCTCGTGCTGTTGCCCTAAACTCGTCCCTCAAAGAATCAATTCCCCTCATCGTTCTCCTCATTAAGCGTGCATGCTCTTGAGGGGTCATCTCTCCCTCGCTCGATGTTGAGCTAGAACTAGGGGTATGTGCGGGAATATTCTCGGCCGGTTCGGTTCGCGACCAAATCTCAGTCAGTCTAGAATAGGACGAAGTAACGCCCTCTACAAGTGGTCGAACCGGAACTCCTCCTATCATGTAATAGTCAAATTCTTCTGCGGGGAGGAAATAACGGCAGAGTTGGGTGACTAGCATAGGACATGGGTAGATGGTACCCCTTTTTCCCGCACCTAAAGAATGGAGCAAAACAGTGCACATGTCGAACCGTGGATTCTTCGTCATTAGTGTGTGTACGACATGTAAGGAGGGGGTGAAAAAGGTAGTGTTGTGAGAGCTCCCAAAGATGTTGTTTTGTGCCCATCGGCACACAGTAAAAACGTTCGCGAAAAGGGTCCGTGCTTGGATACCTTTTCGTGGCTCCCTTGCACAGTCATTGCCCATCAAGGGCATGTAATCCTCAAAGTGTAGGGGGTGGTCATGTGCGGGCACACGAGGTATGAGTGTGACCTCATAGATCATATCCCTATCAATGTGAATTACGCGATCTCCCCAATTTATTTTAATGTAGCCTAAGTCGTCCAGACTTTTATCCTCCATGGATTCAGAAAACAGGGTAACTAGTTCAGGTATAGCAAACGCAGAGGGGTGATTGTAGGTCAGGAAATTCCAGCCCCTCTGTTCTATTTCGTGTGCAAAATAGCTACCATACAATTCGTGCGTGAAAACTGGGGAAAAAATCCCTCTCAAACTGCATTTTATGTGCCATACTGAGTTTACAGAGAAAAAAAATATGCAAGAAACAGATAGGAATTCAACAGAGAGTACCTCCCCTGAAGTTTCAAGGGGTGAAGCTTGCAGACGGCGGCGGAAGCGCGGCAGGAGGCGGCGAATGCGGCGGAATCGCGGTGGTCTGGCGGCGGCTCGACGAGATTTTTCGACAGAGGGTAGGTGGCGGCTCTAGGGTTTGGTTTTGATGAAGAAATTTTAGGGTATAGAAGACAGGGGCTCGGGTCTCTTAAATAGGGGATGAGAGAATGGTTATTTGTAGAAAACTCCCTCCACAATGAGGGTTTTATTTGTAAATAAAAAAATGTCAGTTATTAATTCTGGAAATTTTCAATTGAGTCCAAAAAAATATATATATTTTTATATTTTTCTTTCTTTTATTTTATTTTTTTATGGTATTTTGGAATTATGTATTTACAAATTATATACACACCCCCAAACTTATTTTAAATAATGTTTTGGAAGAAAGGAAATTCGGGGGTGAAAGTGGAGGAAAATTAATTAGTGTAGATTGGCTCCTGCAAAAACAGGAGCTCCTCCGATGGGTCCACTGTGAGGAACGGTTTCAATCGATGCTCATTCACTTTGAATAGCGTACCGTCCTCCGGATTTTCAAGATCGACCGCACCGTGCGGATAAACGGTGCGGACTACAAACGGTCCTTTCCATCTAGAACGGAGCTTGCCGGGGTGATAATGTAACCGAGTATCATAGAGTAAAACATGTTGACCAGGTTTAAATGTTTTACGCAAAAGGTGTTTATCGTGGAACACCTAGCTCGGTTTTTAGCAATTATGGCATTATCATATGCCTCATCCCGCAGCTCTTCTAGTTCATTCAACTGCAGCTTTCGGTTGCTGCCCGCATCTCTTAAAGATAAATTCAGCTCTTTGATAGCCCAAAATGCCTTGTGCTCAATTTCTACTGGGAGGTGGCAAGCCTTCCCGTAAACAAGCCGGTATGGAGACATGCCAAGATTGGTCTTGTATGCAGTACAGAAAGCCCATAGTGCATCTATCAATTTGAGTGACCAATCTTTACGGTTTTTAGAAACCGTTTTCTCCAAGATTTGCTTAATTTGCCGATTAGAGACCTCGGCTTGCCCATATGTTTAGGGATGGTATGGCGTTGACAGCTTATGGGTGATAGAATATTTGCGCATTAAGGACTCAAAAGTCCTATTGCAAAAGTGAGAACCATTATCACTTATTATCGCGCGAGGGTGCCCAAATCGAGAAAAAGATGTGCTCTTTAAGAAATCGAACGACAACCTTGTTGTCATTCGTTCGACTAGGCACAGCCTCGACCCACTTTGAAACGTAGTCAACAGCCAAAAGAATATACACATTTCCAAAAGAGTTAGGAAATGGTCCCATGAAGTCTATACCCCAAACATCAAAAATATCCACAACCAAAATTGGTTGGAGCGGCATTTCGTTTCTCCGCGATATCCGGCCCAAGTGTTGGCACCGAGAGCAAGTCCTGCGGTATTCATATGCATCCTTGAAGAGTCGTGGCCAATAGAAACCACACTGCAAAACTTTCTCTGCTGTCTTCTTTGGGGCAAAGTGCCCGCCACATGCTTGATCGTGGCAAAAAGACAGCACACTCTTAACCTCATTTTCCGGCACACACCGACGAATGATTTGGTCGGAACAGTATTTAAAAAGATAAGGTTCAACCCAGTAAAAATGCTTTACTTGGGACAAGAATCGAAGTTTATCCTGTTTTGACCAATCGTTAGGTATCAAGCCGGTGGCTAAGTAGTTTACAATATCGGCGAACCATGGTTCGCAAGAAACGGTCAAGAGTTGCTCGTCGGGGAAAGCATCAGTGATTGGAAGTTCAAGTGTAGGCGAAGAAGGAAGTCGTGGAAGGTGATCGGCCACTACGTTTTCACATCCTTTTTTGTCCCTTATGACAAGGTCAAACTCTTGTAGCAAGAGGATCCAACGTATGAGCCTCGATTTAGCATCCTTCTTCGCAAAAAGGTGGTGAAGAGCTGAATGGTCAGTGTACACAATAACTGGAGAGCCGATTAAATAAGGCCGAAATTTTTCAAGTGCAAACACAACCGCTAAAAACTCTTTTTCTGTTGTTGTGTAGTTTAATTGGGCCTCATTTAATCTTCGGCTAGCGTAATAAATCACGTGAGGCATCTTATTAATGTGCTGCCCAAGAACACCACCAATGGCAAAATATGATGCGTCGCACATGATTTCGAAGGGGTGCGTCCAGTCTGGAGATGAAAGAATGGGCGCAGAAATGAGAGAGTGCTTCAAACACTCGAATGCTTCCATGCAAGTTGAGTCGAAATCAAATGTTGTGTCCTTGGCCAATAAGAGAGTCAAGGGTCTAGCAATCTTGCTAAAATCCTTAATGAACCGTCTATAAAAACCGGCATGGCCAAGGAAAGCTCGGATATCTTTGATGCATTTAGGAGGAGGAAGATTAGAAATGACTTCAATTTTCGCTCTATCAACCTCTATGCCGTTTTGCGAGATGACATGTCCTAAGACAATGCCTTCTCGTACCATAAAATGGCACTTCTCCCAATTTAACGTTAGGTTCTTATCCCTACAGCGAGTAAGAACTGCGTCAAGATGTCGTAAACACTCGTCGAAGGAGTCACCGAAAATGGAGAAATCATCGATAAAGATTTCCAAAAACTTCTCCACCATGTCCGAAAAGATCCCCATCATACACCGCTGAAATGTAGCGGGTGCATTGCATAACCCAAAGGGCATGCGACGATAAGCAAAAGTGCCAAAGGGACAAGTAAATGTGGTCTTGTCTTGATCCTCTTTGGCGATGGGGACTTGGTTATAACCGGAATAGCCATCTAAAAAACAGTAGAACTCATGCCCCGCCAATCGTTCTAGCATTTGGTCAATGAAAGGTAAAGGAAAGTGATCCTTCCTTGTCGCGGCATTGAGTTTTCTATAGTCGATGCAAACTCGCCACCCAGTTTGGGTGCGAGTAGGAATTAACTCATTTGCCTCATTGGTAATGACCGTGATGCCCGATTTCTTTGGCACGACATGAATGGGGCTAACCCATTGGCTATCCGAGATAGGGTAAATGATACCGCTATCAAGACATTTAACAATCTCCTTCTTGACCGCCTCTTTCATAATGGGGTTGAGGCGTCTTTGTGGATCCCTTGCCGGCTTGGCATCATCCATCAAGTGTATATGATGTTCGACTATGAGGGGACTAATCCCCTTGATGTCCGCCATAGACCAGCCGAAAGCTTGCCGATTATTGTGTAAGACCATTAAAAGAGCCTTCTCTTGCTCGAGAGATAGAGAGGCAGATATGATAATGGGTAAGGTCTCATTCTCACCTAGATAAGCATATTTTAGGTGCGACGGCAAAAGCTTTAGTTTGAGTTTAGGTGGTGAAACAATAGATGGTAACAATGGAGTAACTGTTTCAAACTCGAAGGATTCCATCAAAGGTTCAAATTGAGTGTACGCTACCGACTCGGATGGTTCAACTAACTCATACGGAAAGCAAAAGACTCAAACTCGGGTGGAGAGTCTTCAAGATCGTCAACAAAGGTGAAACACTTGTAATCTTTTTCCGTCGTGAAAGCTGTGTCGGATTCTAGGAGGAACGCACTAGTGGCGTCATCATTGCTGTGATCAAACATAAAATTTTCGAACTCACAGTCCTCCTCTGCGATCTCATTGATCGAGCAAACATCAAGTACGCTAGAATTAGGCTCGCAAGGCTGACTTCCTAACTTGAAAATGTTGAGTTCAACTGTCATATTGCCAAAAGATAGATTCATTGAACCGTTACGACAGTTGATTACCGCGTTAGAAGTCGCGAGGAATGGTCGACCAAGTATCACCGGAATTTGATTACGGGGGTTAGCGACAGGTTGTGTATCCATAACAATAAAGTCAACGGGGAAAATGAAATCCCCTACTCTAATTAACACATCCTCCAACTCTCCCTTAGGATGGGTGATTGATCGGTCGGCCATTTGGAGAGTACAATGAGTGGGCTTAAGCTCTCCAACGCCTAATTGTTCGAACACCGAATAAGGTAGCAAATTGACACTAGCACCAAGATCTAACAGTGCTCTATTGATGGTCTTGTTCCCAATTGTGATCGAAATAGTAGGACAACCGGGGTCCTTGTGTTTTGGGGGTAAAGAATTGACAAGAGCATCACTAACAGCACTAGCCACAAAAACTTTCTTTGGTACTTGTGACTTCTACTTTTTGGTGCATAAGTCCTTTAAGATTTTTGCATATGAAGGAACTTGTTGGATTGCATCCAAAAGAGGGATATTTATGCTAACCTGCTTGAACAACTCTACAATCTTCTCCATTTGTGGAGTTGGTTTATTGGATCTCAACCGATTTGGAAAAGGAACATTTTGAAAGGTTGTTAAGTCTAATTTTTGCGGATCAGGTTGTTGAGTTGGAACGGAACCCCGTGTAGATGTGTTCGTGTTGTGAGAAGTGGGTCCGTTCGAGCTAGAAGAAATGGAGCAATGTGAAGGATGGAGAATAGGCTCTAACGAAGAAGAAGTAGAAGAAGAAGAAGGTGAAGAAGGACCACCGGCAGGGGTGTCATGGTTAATACCCACATTGTTTTGCAGCACTTTTCCGGATCTCAACGTGGTCACAGCATTTACGTTATGATTCTGCTGTTCATGTGCAACATGTGCGTGACCGGGATTTGGGAGTGGTTGAGACGGAAGCTTTCCTTTCTCTCGCTCTTTCAATGCTGCGTTGAGTTGTGCAATTTGTGCCTCAATAGATTTGATGCTTTGATCGTGTGAGGCACTGTTTTGCACCAAAGATTGAACAGAAGTCTCTATCCTAGCTGTGGACTGTGCAGATTGCTTTAGGAATGCTTCTAGACTTCTTTCGAGCGAGCTAACAGCATTTTGAGGGGGAACAAAATTGTTGGGTACAAAATTATTCATTTGATTAGGGTAAGGTTGCTGTTGGAGAGGTTGCTGAAATTGAGTTTGTAGAGGTGCTTGTTGTTGTGGAGGAGGAGCCCTTTGAAAATTGTTGTTTCCTTGGGATTGTTGATTTTGATTCCAAGCGAAATTTGGGTGACTCTTCCAACCCGGATTGTATGTCGAAGAGTAAGGATCATTTCTTTGTCGTTGCTGAAAGGCAGCATTAACTTGATCTTGTCCTTGAGTAGAAGCTGTGTGAGGACACTCTTCGGTGAGATGTGATGGATCCGAACAACAAGCACAAACAGTTCGTGGAGGCACAACAGGGGCAGGAGAAGGCGATGAGATTTTGGTCTCAAGCGCTTCTAGCTTTTTTGTAAGAGCGGCCATCTCGGCCTTCATGGCAATCGATATATCTAATTGATGTATGCCTGCCCTAGATTGACCATTAGAATAAGATGATGTGGTCTTTGTGCTCTCCCATTGAATCGTTTGTTCACTATGGTCCTCAAGAAACTACCACGCTTCCTCACTTGATTTGGTTAGAAAGTGACCTTGACAGATGGTTTCTAGCAACTGCTTCGTTGCCGGGTTCAATCCCTCGTATAATGTTTGGCAGAGTTGCCAACTTCCGATCCCATGATGAGGGCATTGAACGAGTAGGTCTATGAATCTTTCAAAACACTTCCAAAATGATTCCGAAGGAAGCTGAGAAAATTGTATAATCTCGTTACGGATTCTAGCAGTTTTGTGATGAGGATAGAACTTTTTAAGAAAAGCTTTCACAAACTCGTCCCAATTTCTAATTGAATGTGATGCTGTGCTGTATAGCCACTTCTCGGCTAAGTCACATAAGGTGAAAGGAATGACCCTTAGCCTTATAGCGTCATCACTTAATTGGGTTGTTTTCATCATAGCACACACGTTTTGGAATTTATTGATAAAGATATATGCATCTTCGGATTCCAAACCATGAAACTTAGGCAGCATATTGATGAAGTGGGGTTTGATCTCAAAATTGTCCCCATTAGCCGGTGGGAGGGAAAGACAAGTAGGAAGGGCGGTGCGGACGGGGTAGAAAAGATCCTGGAGCGCGACTCGTGCGGGCGCTTCAACAGGCTGGTGATTCGGGTTATTCGCACCTAACGGAGGTGGAATCATTCCCGTCGGTAAGGTGTTGTTAGGATCGTATCCCGACATACCTTCGGAAGAGGAATGTGATGGTGAAAGTGAAGAAGTGGACAAGATTTCGACTTCGGAGTCGAAAGGTTCGTCGGTCGGTACCAACGAAACACGGACTAATCGGGCGCTAGGGTCCCTAGTCCAACCGGACATACACTAAAAGGGTTAGTGTAGTCGAAAGATGAAAGACATAATGTCGAGGTAAGAAAACGTCAATGAGAAGAAGTGGTGTAAGTGAGTGCAAAGATTTCTTTAGCGACAAGTTGCAAGTTTTGAAAAGATTTTTCCTTTTTCTTTTTAAGTGAGCTTTTGCAAAAAGATATTTTGAAAAGAGACTTGTGACACAAATGCAATTAACCACACATGCACAATCAGGCCTAAGTCTAGGGTCACCTAGGTCAGCTAGACAGCTCATAACTGTTCCAAAGGGCTAGAGATAGGACCTCAAACCGCCTCTTCACCGCCAATTGCGGCCAGGTAAGTGCCAGGTAAGTGGGAAGGAACCACACTGTGGGCCTAATTAAAAACCACTAGCCTTGACACACTTGCCTAGGCACCGCAAAGACATGTTAGGATAAACGACCGATGCCTATACTAGTCCTCTGTCTAATTGAGCGCGACGTCCAGGCTGATCATCAACGGTTCATCTACCTCCTTAGAAGAGATCAAAAAGCAAACTAACATTTTGTAATCATTTTTTAAGGGAACAAAATGTAAATGAATTTTATTGATTAACAAAGGTAGTTGTTTTCTCATTTTATTTCTTTGTAGTTTTAATATGATTTCCCTCTCCATCTCTTCTTCTCCCAACATGCGCGAGTAATTCTTCGCTTGCTAGGGTTCATAGGATTAGGATAGGTTAATGGATGATGAAGATCCTTAAACTCTTTTTAAGTCCTATACAGTTTATAAACTCTATCAAAAGAATAGTTAACATCCTAATTGGGCGCGCTATCAATTCATTTACAGATTCAACGTTTCCCAGAGGACGACCTATACTCATCTCGGTCTAGCTACACGTGACACCGTTATTGATTGCGGTTAACTACTATACAAAAATACAGATCAATCAAATGGCGCCGTTGCCAGGGATACGTGTGTAATTTTTTATTCTTACTATTTGTGTTGAATTCTTATTCGATCTATAACATAAAACAAAACAAACTGCATCTTGCATATTTAACGATTAGTGTGCGATTTTTGCGAGGAATCTGGAGTCACAAACTTGAGGAAAAAGAGAGCCAGAGACATTCATCAAGATCCAGAGGAGCAATGGAGGCCACGTAGCAAAAATCTCCACCAGATCTCCTAAGTCGGCGGCGGAAGCGCGGCAAGAGGGGCCAATTGGCGGCGGAACCGCGGCTTTCTAGGGAAATTAGGTTTGCAAACTTCTCAGGTATCTTTTCTATATCCTTCTCTCTCCTCTGAAATCCAATAAAATATCTTTTCTGCAGGATTCTTTGCAAAATATCACCGCGCAAAAATCTTTTTGCAAGTTTTGTTTTGCGGTTTGTTTTTGCATATTTTAATATGAACATTAAGGGGCAAAGACAAAATTCAGATTAGGTGGGGATTTTATCACCCTTCCTAGGCCCCGCAAATCACAAAACAAGCATCCGCAAATCACAAAACAAGCATCCGCATCAACCCTATATTAATTAAAAAATATCTAGACAAGACTCTAAGGACTGTCGCGCTCAAATAGGACAGAGGAAGGTCGTGGGTAATCTATCGCTTATCCGCATTACATTTGTGGTGTCTAGGCAAGTGTGTCTAAGGCAAGTGGTTACTTAATTAGGCCCGCTATTTTCGGAGATTCGTATAGCGGATACCTCCCACTTACCGGCACTTACCTGACCACAAGAGTAGTAAAGAGGTGGTAAAGGATTGATCCTGCGGCTTGTCCTTTGGAAGTTTAAGAACGGTCTAGAGACTTGACCTAGGTAACCTTTGTTCTAGGGTTGTTTGTGCATTTTTGTGTGATTTGTCTAAGTCCGAAACACTTTTCAAAACAAACCATTTTTAAATCACACACACGCTGCCACTTAGCTAAACTCGCTTAGTGCATGCTTGGCTGGACACGGGATTCTAGTGCCCGTCTTGTCCTCGTTCATGCTATCGACTCCGAAGTCGGTACTTCTTCATCTTCTTTTCCCCCACCACCCACCACATCGACCGAGATGGACGGTTCTTCATCAAATTATAACACCACGCTGCCACCGCTCGTAGGTGAGCAGAATCCACCGCGTATCTCTCTCCAAGAGAGATGCTATCCTATCCGTGGTCCACTTCCCACTTGCTTATCTATTCCACCAGCCAATGGGGATAATTTTGAAATTAAACCCCACTACATCAATCTGTTGCCCAAATTTCACGGGCTTGAGTCTGAAGACGCATAAGTTTTCATCACTAAATTTGAAAACGTATGCGCAATGATGGGTACTTCACAACTGTCTGTGGATGCAATGCGCTTGCGTCTTCTCCAATTCACTTTGTGCGACTTGGCAGAAAAATGGCTTTATAATACTGCCGCTCACTCTATCACTAATTGAGATGAATTCGTAATAGCATTTCTTAAGAAGTTTTACCCAAACCATAAGACCGCCCGTGTTAGGAGCGAGATCAATCAGTTTACCCAGCTTCCCAATGAACCATTTTGGAAGTGCTTTGAACGTTTCAAGGATCTGCTTGTCCAATGTCCTCATCATAGAATAAATAGATGGGATTTGTGCTGAATTATATATCAGGACATTGATTAAGAGAGGTTTGTCGATCAAAAATATTTACCGCAATCAAGAACGGCGTCGCATGAAGCTAGCCGGTGAATACGGGTCGGTCCACAGGGATTTTGTAATTTTCCTTAAAGTTCTTACGAGCTAATTCCAAATGGTGTTGGTCTTATTAATTAAATCAAAAACGAAGTTGTGTTATACTAGGATTAGAAACTTGCTAGGATTAGGTTTAGGGAAAGTTTGGTAAACAAAGATTTTCACCTCTTTTCAATGCCTTAATTTAGATTTGATTTTAGGGGTTATGGTAAATTTTAATAAAGGGGATTAGGATGATTGGGAAGATGTTCTTCCTCTAGATCCTTGTCCTTCCTCTCTTAAAATTTACCCTAACCTCCATGGAAAACTCACAACTCCGGTGTTTTATACTACGGATCACCGTTACCTCGAGGGTAGAGTGCCGTAGGGAGCGGAAGATGAGAGTATGCATAGAGTCCTAATGTTCATTATAGATTGGCAAAGAAAAGAGATGAGAGATCTTCATCTCTCAAACCCTTCCCTATTCCTAACCCTAACAAGCGAGGAAACTACTCGCTCATTGAGGGAATTAAGAAAGACATAATTTTTATTTTGTTTTTATTAAAGAGAAGAAACATGCAAGTTAATTAAACTAGGACAAGTAGAGAATTTACCTAGGGCAGATATAAAAAACTAGAACTAGGGCAAGAAAAATACCTACTTACGATTGATGCACTCCAAACTTCAAAGAAAACAGAATTTTATTATTAAAAGGAGGCATGAGAAAATACAAGGGTTTGGGGTTCTATTTATAGGACATAGAAATCCTAGGGCTACAGTTGATACGCATGTCTACAATTACAAATATACCCTCAGGAAATCTTTTCAGCGCCGCAAAAGAATTTTGGTAAAATTTTCTCGAAGCACGGGCACTAGACGGCCGCGGAACCGCGGCATGGGTAGGCACTGGGCCGCGGTTCCGCGGCCCTTTGATGAGCTTGGATGCTGAGATTTTATGTGCTTTTCTGTGGCTTCCTGGGCTTATATATTCTTTGGTTCATTTCTCTGTTTGGCTTCTTATTCTTCTCCAGATCTTTCAGTGAAAAACTTGTAGCAGTCTTTTAACCATCTGCCTTGACATTTTGGACCTTGCACTGTTCTTCTTCTAGGCTTGACTGAGATCCTCCTAATTGTTGGTCAAAAGTCCTTCTTTTGTGTCGTCTTTTGTGTTTATCACTGTTTTCGCTCCAAGAACCTGTTACCTGTAGCATGTAGCAGACATGGGTCAAAAGCACCCGTTTTTATTGTAAAATGCATAAGAGTGGGGAATATAAAATGCAATATTATAATATGAACAGACATTAATCTAGCGACAAAGCAGATGCTTGAAACAAATTGTCAATGCAATTTCATGTCTAAAGATGATGGTGAAGCTTGGAAATATCTGGAAGACCTCGCTGAAAACACTTTGCAGTGGGAAAGCGTAAGACCACCTTCATCTAGGGGAGGTATTCATCAGCTCGATGTTTCCATCGCAGTAAAAGCCGAAATGGCAGCGATGCAAAAGAAACTCGACGCTATTGAGAACAAATTCTCATCAGTCTCCCTAAATCAGGTAACGCTTCCCAAGACCGTGTGTAGTTGCTGTTCAGATCCTTCACACTTGATGGAAGAATGTCCTATGAATGCACCATTTCAAGGTCATGAGCAAACTAATGCTGCTTTTCAGCAGCGACCTAGAAACGATCCTTATTCTTCCACGTACAATCAGGGATGGAGGAATCATCCTAACTTTGCTTGGAACCAAAACCAACCCCAAAATCAAAACCAGTTCCAAAGCAATTATCAAAGACCTCCTCCACAGCAACCACAACTACAAAGTCAGCACCCCTTTCAGTCACAAAAGTTTCAAAATCCGGCTAACACTTCTACACCGCAATTGGCCGATAAGGATAACTCTTCACTCGCACAAACTTTGGATTTGTTTATGAAACATACCATTCAAATGTCGGCTGATATGAAGTCTTATATTGATACCATAAAGAAAGACTCCGCCTCCCACGGTGAGAGTATTAAATCAATAGAAAACCAAATTGCACAGTTGAACGCCGCAATGAGTGCGAGAGAGAAAGGGAAACTCCCATCCCAACCCCTACCGAATCCTGGCACAAAATCATAATGTGAATGCCGTTACTACGTTGAGATCGGGAAAAGTGCTGAATAACCAAGTGGGTGAGCAATTTGATGATGTTAGTGATACCAATGATACCCCGGCTTCTACTTCTTTCCCTAATTCGTCTAGTCTCCCACCTTCATCCGTGCCTATTCTCCGTTTTCCCCAAGGCTCGAACACTTCGCCCAATCTTTCTAAGACAATTCCCACTCCAATTTTGGGATCGAATCCGTCCCCACAATCTTCTCCATAAATGTTGGACCCAAAACTTATTAATCAAGCTCCATTTCCAAACAGATTAAGGGCCAACAGACCTAACCCACAAATGGAGAAGATTGTGGAAATGTTTAAGCAAGTTAACGTAAATATTCCTCTCCTAGATGCTATTCAACAAGTCCCATCTTATGCAACAATCCTTAAAGACTTGTGAACTAGGAAGAGAAAAACTCGAGTGCCGAAAAAAGTTTTCATGACGAGTAATGTTAGCACAGCTTTTACCCAGCAAATACCAAAGAAACGTAAGGACTCTGGCTGTCCTACTATCTCTATTTCTATTGGGTGTAAAAATATTAATCGTGCTTTACTCGACCTTGGTGCTAGCTTTAACTTGCTTTCTTATTCAGTATACGAGCAGTTAGGGATTGGAGAGTTAAAACCCGCCCATTGTACTCTTCAGATGGCAGACCGATCAATCACCAAATCTCGGGGTGAACTAGAGGATGCGTTAATTAAAGTCGGGGAATTCATATTCCCAGTGGACTTTATTGTTTTAGATACACAGCCTGTGGCAAACCCACGTAATCAAATCCCGGTGATACTCGGTCGACCCTTCCTAGCAACTTCCAACGATGTAATTAATTGTCGTAACGGTTCTATGAACTTATCCTTCGGGAAGATGACAATTGAGCTTAATATTTACAAGCTAGGAAGTCAACCATCTGAACCTTCTGCTCATTTACTTGATATTTGTTCCATCCACGAGATAGCTCCCGAAAGCTGCATGGATGAGGAATTTTGCTTTGATGATCTCGACAACACTAGTGAGACATCGTTTGATCTTGCACAATTTCTTAGTGAGGATATGTTCGATGAGTCCACCCCTGAGTTTGAATCCATTGATTCGTCGCAAAAGTCAGTAGCACTTTCCGAGTCAATATCCTATGCAAGTTTTGAATCTCTTAGGGAGTCCGAATATCATTCCCTTACCCCACCTTCTATTGTCTCTCCGCCAATACTTGATCTCAAACCGCTACCTTCTCATCTTAAATATGCATATTTAGGTGAGAATAAGACTTTGCCAGTGATTATATCCACTTCTCTAGCCTTAGAGTAAGAGAACGCACTTTTAGCAGTGTTGAGATCAAATCGGCAAACATTTGGTTGGACAATGGCTGACATCAAAGGGATTAGTCCCTTAATTGTTGAACATTATATACATCTGATGGATGAAGCCAAATCAACCCGAGACCCACAATGACGGTTAAATCCCGTTATGAAGGAGGCGGTAAAGAAAGAAATCGTCAAGTGCCTTGATAGTGGTATAATTTACCCTATATCTGATAGCCAATGGGTAAGTCCAATTCACGTTGTCCCTAAAAAATCTGGCATCACGGTCATAACTAATGAGGCTAATGAGTTAATCCAAACACGCACCCAAACTGGATGGCGCGTATGTATTGATTACAGAAAACTCAATGCCGCGACGAGGAAAGATCACTTCCCTCTACCTTTTATTGACCAGATGTTAGAACCATTAACTGGACACAAATACTATTGTTTCTTGGACGGATACTCTGGCTATAACCAGGTCCCCATCGCCGAAAAGGATCAAGATAAAACCACATTTACTTGTCCTTTCGGTACTTTTGTTTATAGACGCATGCCCTTTGGGTTATGCAACGCTCCGGCTACATTTCAGTGGTGTATGATGGGGATATTCTCAGACATGATTGAGAATTTTCTGGAAATTTTTATGGACGATTTCTCCATTTTTGGGGACTCCTTTGAGAACTGCCTTCGTGATCTTGACGCGGTTTGTTCAGTTGATAAAACTGCACACTTGTATTACATTTTTCCTACCATTTTCATATTAAAAAAGGACTATATTATAATATATTATACATATGAGGGTTTATGTGTAAAAACATTATTTTCCATGTGTTAATATATGTTAATTATCATTTGGTAGGAAAATGTATGCAAATAATATTATTGACCTAATCCTAGTAGAACAAAGTCTACTAAAATCTTATTTGAGATTATGGTGCAGAATTTTCCAAGTTGTTATGCAGGATTTAACAAACAAATCAATTTGTTGAAGAAAACTTGCCAAATTAAGAAGCAAAACTTGGAGACCAAGTCTGGAAGCAACCGATAGAAGATTTTTGAATTCTAAAGATGCCTAAGATTACCAAATGTCAAAATCAGAGAGCCAAAGAAAATTGATCAAAAGATCCCGACCCTTGAGCGCGGATCCGCGGCCAAACCCACCCTGGGGCGCGGATCCGCCGCAATAATGATGAGTTGGAAGGCAATATTTTGGGAGATTGACAACTGCTGAATTTTACCAACTTCTCAACAATAAGATTCTGGGTTTGCACTATAAAAAGGCACCGAGAGCCTCTTGGAAAAGTCATCAAGCCGAAGAGATCACGAAGTCCAAGACGGCTCACGCATCCAGGCTGATCATCAACTGTTCATCTACCTCCTTCGGAAGAGTTCGAGAAGCAAACTAGTCTTTGTAATCATTTTCTAAGGAATCAAAATGTAGATTGTTCAAGTTGATTAATAAAGGTAGTTGTTTTATTTAATTCTTTTGTATTTTACATTATATTTTCCCTCTTTGTCTTTTCATCTTCTTCTCCCAACATGCGCGAGTAATTCTCCGCTTGTTAGGGTTCGTAGGATTAGGGTAGGCTAATGGACGATGAAAATAATTAAACCTTTTTTAAGTCCTATAAAGTTTAGGAACTTTATCAAAAGAATCATTAACATTCTAATTGGGCGCGCTAGCAATTCTTTGCTAGTTCCGACCGCAATTAGAGATTAGATTAATGATTGTTTTGGTAAAGGCTAGATATGAACGGAGTTCCGTGTCGAGATAAGGGTTAAGAGTGGGATTCCTTTTCCCTCCAAAAACCCTAATCTACACGCATCACCGTCGTTCTAGTTCTAAATCTATTAATGGATAAAAAGGGTAACTTTTAATTAATCGTCCATAACTACTAAATCCTAACGAACCCTACAAGCCCTCTTATTATATTAATTACATCTTTAAAATAATCTAGATCTATATTTTACATTCTTGTTTAACGTAGATCTAGAAATCTTTTTATAAAATTCTTTATCCCTCCTCTCTTTCTCAACACATCTAAAGTAAAAGTAAAAGGTTCCACGTTTCCCAGAGGACGACCCGTACTCATCTCGGTCTAGCTACGTGCGACACCGTTATTGATTGCGGTTAAACTACAAACACACTCTTTCGTATCAATCAAATGGCGCCGTTGCCGGGGAAACGTGGGTAATTTTTTATTTTTACTATTTGTGTTGAATTCTTAGACGAGCCATATCATTATTAAAACAAAACTGCAAATTGCATATTTAACGATTATTGTGTGAATTTTGCGAGGGGATCTGGAGTCGCAGACTTGAGAAAATAGAGAGACAGAGACATTCTTAGAGATCCAGAGGAGTACAGGAGGCCACGTAGCAAATTTCATCAAGTGATCCATCCTTCTTGCGGAGGATCCGCGGCATATAGCCCATATTCGCGGCGGAAGCGCGGCAGGTTTGGAGATCTAGGGCTTCAAACTTCTCTGGTAAGATTCTAACCTCTTTCTCTCTCCTCTGAAATCCAATAAAATCTATTTTCTGAAGGATTCTTTGCAAAATTGCGCCGCTCAAAAATCTTTTTGCAAAAGTTTTATGATTGGTTTTGTTTTGCATATTTAATACGGATTTCTAAGGGGCAAAGACCAAATCAAGATTAGGTGGGGATTTCATCACCCTTCCTAAGCCCCACAAATCACAAACCGAGCATATAGATCAACCCTTCATTAATTTAAAAAATATCTAGACCAGACTCTAAGGACTGTCGCGCTCAATAAGGACAGAGGAAGGTCGTGGGTAATCTATCGTTATCCGCATTACTTTTGTAGTGCCTAGGCAAGTGTGACAAAGGCTAGTGGTTTTTAATTAGGCACACGACGTGGTTCCTTCCCACTTACCTGGCACTTATCTGGCTACAAGGGTAGTACGGAGGCGGTAGAGGATTGATCCTGCGGCTTGTCCTTTGGAAGTCTAGGAGCGGTCTAGAGACTGACCTAGGTAACCTTAGTTCTAGGGTTGCTTGTGCATCTTAGGGAGATTTGTCTTGAGTCCCACTTTTTCAAAACAAGCCAATTTTTAAATCACACACACGCTGCCACTTGCACTAAACCCGCTTAGTGCATGCTCGGCTGGACACGGGATCCTAGTGCCCGTCTTGTCCGCGTCCCTGTTATCCACGCCGAAGTCGGTACTTCTTCATCTTCTTTTCCCCCACAATCGACCGTGATGGACGGCACTCCATCTAATTATAACACCACGCTGCCACCGCCCGCAGGTGAGCAGAATCCACCGCGCATCTCTCTCCAAGAGAGATGCTATTCTATTCGTGGTCCTCTTCTTACTTGTCTATCTCTTCCACCACCTAACGGGGATAATTTCGAAATTAAACCCCACTACATCAATCTGCTGCCCAAATTTCACGGGCTTGAGTCGGAAGACGCATACGTTTTCATCACCAAATTCGAAAACGTATGCGCAATGATGGGTACTTCACAATTGACTTTAGATGCTATGCGCTTACGTTTTCTCCCATTCACACTGTGCGACTTGGCAGAAAAATGGCTTTATAATACTGCCGCACACTCTATCGCTAATTGGGATGAATTCGTCGTAGCATTTCTTAAGAAGTTTTACCCAAATCATAAGACTGCACATGTTAGGAGCGAGATCAACCAGTTCACCCAGCTTCCCAATGAACCATTTTGGAAGTGCTTTGAACGTTTCAAAGATCTGCTTGTCCAATGCCCCCATCACGGAATACAAAGATGGGATTTATGTCGGATTATATATGAGGGCATTAATCCAGCGACAAAGCAGATGCTTGAAACAATGTGTCAATGCAATTTCATGTCTAAAGATGACGGTGAAGCTTGGAAATATCTGGAAGACCTTGCTGAACACACGTTGCAGTAGGAAAGCGTAAGACCACCTTCAACTAAGGGAGGTATTCACCAGCTCGATGTTTCTATCGCAGTGAAAGCCGAAATGGCAGCGATACAGAAGAAACTCGATGCTATTGAAAACAAGTTCTCAACATTCTCTCTAAATCAGGTCACGCTTCCTAAGACTGTCTGTGGTTGCTGTTCGGATCCTTCACACTTAACGGAAGAATGTCCTATGAATGCATCGTTTCAAGCTAATGCTGCTTTTCAGCAGCGACCTAGAAACGACCCTTATTCTTCCACATACAATCAAGGATGGAGGAATCATCCTAACTTTGCTTGGAATCAAAACCAACAAAGTAATTATCAAAGACCTCCTCCACAACCACAGAATCAGCCCCCCCTTCAGTCACAAAATTTCCAAAATCCGGCATTTCTACACCACAAGTGGCCGGTACTGACAACTCACTTGCAAAAACTTTGGATATGTTCATGAAACAATCCATGCAAAATTCGGCTGAGATAAGGTCTTCTATTGATACCCTAACGAAAAACAACTCCTCCCATGGTGAGAGTATTAAATCAATAGAAAACCAAATCGCACAGTTAAACGCCGCAATGAGTGCGAGAGAGAAAGGGAAACTCCCATCTCAACCCCTACCGAATCCTGGCCATTCACAAAGTCATAATGTGAATGCCATTACTACGTTGAGATCGGGGAGAGTGCTGAATAACCAAGTGGGTGAGCAATTTGATGATAGTGACACATTTGATATCCCTTCTTCTTCTTCTTCCCCTAATTCGTCTAGTCTCCCACCTTCATCCGAGCCTATTCTCCGTTTTCCCCAAGGCTCGAACATTTCGCCAAATCTATCTAAGTCGATGCCCACTCCAATTTTGGGATCGAATCCGTCGCCACAGTCTTCTCCACAAACGTTGGACCCAAAACTCATTGATCGAGCTCCATTTCCAAACCGATTAAGGGCCAACCGACCTAACCCGCAAATGGAGAAGATTGTGGAAATGTTTAAGCAAGTTAGCGTGAATATTCCTCTCCTAGATGCTATTCAGCAAGTTCCGTCATATGCGAAAATCCTAAAGGACTTGTGCACTAGGAAGAGAAAAGTTCAAGTACCTAAAAAAGTTTTCCTTGCGAGTAATGTGAGCACAGCTTTTACACAACAACTTCCCAAGAAACGAAAGGACCCCGGAAGTCCTACAATTTCAATCTCTATTGGGGGTAAAAATATCAATCGTGCTCTACTCGATCTAGGTGCTAGTGTAAACTTGCTTCCGTATTCTGTGTATGAGCAATTAGGGATCGGAGAGTTAAAACCTGCGCATTGCACTCTTCAGATGGCCGATCGATCTATCACCCAACCAAGGGGTGAGCTAGAGGATGTGTTAATCAAAGTCGGGGAATTCATATTCCCTGTGGACTTTATCGTTATAGATACACAACCTGTGGCAAACCCACGCAATCAAATCCCGGTGATACTCGGTCGACCCTTTTTGGTCACTTCCAACACAGTAATCAATTGTAGAAACGGCTCTATGACCCTATCCTTTGGAAAGAAGTCAATTGAGCTTAACATTTACAAGTTGGGAAGTGAACCCTCCGAACCCTATGCTCATGTGTGTTCTGTCGAATTAATGGATGTCGACAGCAGCGAATTTGATCAACCTCATGATACAGACTCTTTTCATATGTTGTTGTTTAACCCAACCATTTACTCTTCCACCGAGTTGTCCGGGTCAACATCTAATGAGGAACTTTATATTGAGTCTGACGATCACCCCATTTTTTCTGATGACATTATTTTTCGGGGTATCGATGAAAGCTTTGAGGAAATTTTCGCTGATGAACTCGCATTTTTACAAGACACGGGTGTTGAGATGAATCAACTCCAAGATGAAGAAATTGGACCTCCACCCCCTCTTTTGGAAAATCATGACAATGCGAGTAATCCATCATTACTATCAATGTGTCGTCTCTCCAAATTGAGATGCAATCCTTTTCCAATACACCTCTTGTCACCTCCCCACTTCTTCACGTCAATAGGTGACATGTTCTTTCACCAACCTTGGTGCTTCATCGATAAAATTTTTGAATGGTTGGTGTTGACCTTCGGTCTTTTCAAAGCTTGGCATTGACCAATAACCTTGACCCCCTTATGTGATTTTAAAAGATTAAAATTGTTTAACTCAAGTTTGGGGGAAGGGTGGTATATTTTGGCTCTTGAAAGAAAATGATTTTTATAAAATTGTGAGCCTAAAATATGTTTGGGGGAGGATTTTCACTTTCATATATTCTTGCCCCCATTAATAATTTCCTCCCAAGTCTACAGGTTTTTTGAGCTTAACGGATGACATCAGTGAGGACACTGCTGTAAACAGGTTTGGGAGAGGTTTGTGCTTATTTACACATCAATTTGCATAAGCACAACATTTCAAAAATTTTAAATTTTTTTTTCTTTTATAACAAAAGAGTAGAAAGTGAAAAATTACATCCAAAAGATAGGAATAATTTAAGAAAACCAAGAAAATTAGAAGTTTTCTTACACGAACTGGTAATAAGTAGTTATGAGCTGTTGTCCCAAGGGTTAGTAAAATGAAGGAAGTCACTAATCTGAGGATAAAAATAAGTCTGAAAAATAGTTTCTATTCTGAAAGCCAAACATTTGAATGTTGATACCCTACAATATGCACCTACACACGTCTTGAAACTCGGGATAGTAGAGGATACCTTGAAATGCTCTTGTCTAAAAGCCAAAGTATGAAGGAAATAAAAAAAAATGATGAAGAAAATATAAAAATGGTGAAAAGAAAAATGAACACTGGTTTTGTTATCGCCAAGGCAGCAATAAAAAAAATATAGCGAGGGTGCCTCTTCACCTAGTGCCCTAAGGCCAACTGGTCTGGGAGTCACTGCTAAGCCTTAGGTGGTGTAAGACGAGGAAATATTATCACCTAATCAGCAAACACATGAGTAATCGGTCGGTTAGTACCTCAAGAAGTATTAACGGTCGCATGAAAATGTGTGAGCAAATCTAAGTATTCATCAAATTAAAAAGTATTAAGGTAGATGGACAAGAGTATGATAGCTTGAATTGAATTCTCCGAGTGTAGGGATGTTATTTACACACACGTGGGGTTATATGATCAATGTTTGGATGAAAGGTAGGAATGAAGAATAAAGACGATGTTTTATTGAGGGATGATGTGATTTCTAACATTTTTTCATGACTATTAAGATAGGGCTCATGACAACTGAAAAGCTAGTATAGTTGGAAACTCTTCTTTTCAAGGCCTTTCTTTTATGGTTCTTGTCTTTATATGTAAATTTCACCATCTTTGTTTTGTTATAGAATTTTGTGGGTGTAATCCGCTGAAAACCCTCAGGAGACAACACTCCTCCTACTAGGGACACCTAGAGGTTTAACGGCTTGTTGCACATGCTCAGTGCAATCGTGTCTGCCTACGAAAGTGTGCTTAGTTTTCTCCTTTCTTTTTCTCCTCTTAAATAAACTAGTTTGCTCGGGACGATCAAAGATAAGTTTGGGGGTATTTGTTCAGTTGATAAAACTGCACACTTGTATTACATTTTTCCTACCATTTTCATATTAAAAAAGGACTATATTATAATATATTATACATATGAGGGTTTATGTGTAAAAACATTATTTTCCATGTGTTAATATATGTTAATTATCATTTGGTAGGAAAATGTATGCAAATAATATTATTGACCTAATCCTAGTAGAACAAAGTCTACTAAAATCTTATTTGAGATTATGGTGCAGAATTTTCCAAGTTGTTATGCAGGATTTAACAAACAAATCAATTTGTTGAAGAAAACTTGCCAAATTAAGAAGCAAAACTTGGAGACCAAGTCTGGAAGCAACCGAGAGAAGATTTTTGAATTCTAAAGATGCCTAAGATTGCCAAATGTCAAAATCAGAGAGCCAAAGAAAATTGATCAAAAGATCCCGACCCTTGAGCGCGGATCCGCGGCCAAACCCACCCTGGGGCCGCGGATCCGCCGCAATAATGATGAGTTGGAAGGCAATATTTTGGGAGATTGACAACTGCTGAATTTTACCAACTTCTCAACAATAAGATTCTGGGTTTGCACTATAAAAAGGCACCGAGAGCCTCTTGGAAAAGTCATCAAGCCGAAGAGATCACGATGTCCAAGACGGCTCACGCATCCAGGCTGATCATCAACTGTTCATCTACCTCCTTCGGAAGAGTTCGAGAAGCAAACTAGTCTTTGTAATCATTTTCTAAGGAATCAAAGTGTAGATTGTTCAAGTTGATTAATAAAGGTAGTTGTTTTATTTAATTCTTTTGCATTTTACATTATGTTTTTCCTCTCTGTCTTTTCATCTTCTTCTCCCAACATGCGCGAGTAATTCTCCGCTTGTTAGGGTTCGTAGGATTAGGGTAGGCTAATGGACGATGAAAATAATTAAACCTTTTTTAAGTCCTATAAAGTTTAGGAACTTTATCAAAAGAATCATTATCATCCTAATTGGGCGCGCTAGCAATTCTTTGCTAGTTCCGACCGCGATTAGAGATTAGATTAATGATTGTTTTGGTAAAGGCTAGATATGAACGGAGTTCCGTGTCGAGATAAGGGTTAAGAGTGGGATTCCTTTTCCCTCCAGAAACCCTAATCTACACGCATCACCGTCGTTTTAGTTCTAAATCTATTAATGGATAAAAAGGGTAACTTTTAATTAATCGTCCATAACTACTAAATCCTAACGAACCCTACAAGCCCTCTTATTATATTAATTACATCTTTAAAATAATCTAGATCTATATTTTACATTCTTGTTTAACGTAGATCTAGAAATCTTTTTATAAAATTCTTTATCCCTCCTCTCTTTCTCAACACATCTAAAGTAAAAGTAAAAGGTTCCACGTTTCCCAGAGGACGACCCGTACTCATCTCGGTCTAGCTACGTGCGACACCGTTATTGAATGCGGTTAAACTACAAACACACTCTTTCGTATCAATCACGGTTCTTACCCGCTGTAAAGATAAGAACTTAATTTTGAATTGGGAAAAATGCCATTTTATGGTCCAAGAAGGTATTGTTCTTGGACATATAATTTCACGAAAAGGCATTGAGGTTGACAGAGCTAAAATTGATGTTATCCATAACCTCCCTCGTCCCAAATGCGTCAAAGATATACGATCCTTCCTTGGTCATGCAGGATTTTATAGGAGATTCATTAAGGACTTTAGCAAAATTGCTAGACCTTTAACTCTTCTATTGGCCAAGGATACTATATTTCACTTCAATTTGGATTGTGAGGCTGCTTTTGAATCGCTCACTATAGCCCCCGTTCTATCATTTCCGGATTGGAACCACCCGTTCGAGCTTATGTGTGATGCATCAGATTTTGCTATTGGTGCGGTCTTAGGACAACACATTAATAAGATGCCACATGTAATTTACTATGCAAGTAGAACCTTGAATGATGCACAAATAAATTACACAACTACCGAGAAAGAACTCTTGGCAGTTGTATTTGCATTAGAAAAATTCAGGACCTACTTGATTGGCCCGCCAATTGTGGTTTACACTGATCACTCCGCCCTACGACACCTTTTATCGAAGAAGGATGCTAAGGCGAGGCTAATACGTTGGATCCTATTGTTACAAGAATTTGATCTTGTCATCCGAGACAAGAGTGGATGTGAAAACGTTGTAGCCTACCATCTTTCACGCATCACTTCTTCGCCAACTTTGACCGTGCCGATAAATGACCCATTTCCTGACGAACAGCTCTTGACTGTATCCTACGAACCTTGGTTCGTGGATATTGTGAACTATCTTGCGACGGGACTTAATCCTAGCGATTGGTCGAAACAAGAAAAACTTCGATTTCTATCCCAAGTAAAATACTTTTACTGGGATGAACCTTATTTATTTAAGTATTTTTCCGATCAAATCATTCACAGGTGTGTCCCTAACGATGAATTCAAGAGTGTGTTATCATTTTGTCATGATCAGGCATGCGGCGGTCATTTTGGTCCTAGAAAAACGGCGGAGAAAGTTTTGCAGTGTGGCTTTTATTGGCCAACATTATTTAAAGATGCATATGATCATTGCAAAACTTGTTCGCGATGTCAGCATTTGGGTCGGATTTCACGAAGAAACGAGATGCTGCTCCAACCTATATTGGTTGTGTAAATATTCGATGTTTGGGGTATTGATTTTATGGGCCCTTTTCCCAATTCTTTTGGGAATTTATATATCTTGTTAGCGGTTGATTACGTCTCGAAATGGGTGGAAGCAATACCGTGTCGCACTAATGACAACAAGATTGTCATTAAGTTCCTTAAATAAAATATCTTTTCGCGATTCGGACACCCTCGCGCTATAATTAGCGACAACAGGACACATTTCTGTAATCGGTCTTTCGAGACTTTGATGCGGAAATATTCAATCACTCATAAACTTTCTACGCCCTATCATCCCCAAACAAGCGGGCAGGCTGAGATCTCAAATAGGCAGATCAAACAAATTTTGAAGAAGACGGTTTCTAAAAACCGTAAAGATTGGTCAACCAAATTGACGGATGCTCTTTGGGCATTTCGCACCGCTTATAAGACTGATCTTGGTATGTCTCCATACCGCCTTGTGTTTGGGAAGGCATGCCACCTTCCTGTCGAGATCGAACATAAAGCAATGTGGGCTATTAAAGAGCTTAACTTCGATTTTGATCAAGCGGGCAGCTATCGGAAGCTGGAATTGAATGAGCTAAGCGAACTCCGCGATGAAGCTTACGATAATGCGGTGATAGTAAAGAACCGGACTAAAGTGTTCCACGATAAAAACCTTTCTAGAAAAAGTTTCACATCGGGGCAACAAGTCCTTCTTTACTATTCCCGTCTCCATCTTCATCCGAGTAAGCTTAAATCTCGTTGGAAAGGACCTTTTGTAGTGCGGTATGTACACCCGCATGGGGCAGTAGAAGTTGAAAATTTGAAAAACGGTTCAATTTTTAAAAGTAAATGGGCATAGATTAAAACCATATTTCTTTGCTGACCCGGCGGAGCTCCTGTTTTTACAGGAGCCGCTTTATCAGAACTGAATTTCCTCTGCCCCACCTCCATGTTTTGGTTACATTTTCTTATTTTAAGAATGGAGGTTAGTGAAAATGGACTTAACTGAATATCTGTGCGTGCCAAAGAACAAGTTTGGGGGTAGTTTTCATTTAACTATTATTTTACCCCTTTTGTCTCTTCCCAAGTATACAGGTCCATGCTCTTAAAAGACAACATCAGTGAGGACACTGCTGAAAACAGGTTTGGGGGGGAGGTTTGTATTCACTGAATTATCTTTGACACTGGGCATTCAATTTTTTTTTTGTGATAATAAAAGATTAGATAGTGAAAAATTACATCCAAAAGATTGGAAAAATTTAAGAAAACCTAGAAAATTAGAAGTTTTCTTAAACGAAACTAGTAATAAGCAGTTATGAGCCGTTGTCCCAAGAGTTAGTAAGATGAAAGAAATCACTAATCTGAGGATAAAAATAAGTCTGAAAAATAGTTCCTATTCTAGAAGCCAAACATTTGAACGTTGATACCCTACTATACGCACTTATACACGTCTTGAAACTCGGGATAGTAGAGGATACCTTGAAATGCTCTTGTCTAAAAGCCAAAGTATGAAGGAAATAATAAATGAAGAAAATATAAAATGGTGAAGAAAAATGAACACTGGTTTTGTAATCATCAAGGCAGCAATAAAAAAATATAGCGAGGGTGCTTCATCACCTAGTGCCTTAGACCAACTGGTTTGGGAGTCACTGCTAAGCCTTATGTGATGCAAGACGAGGAAAATACTAATACGCCTAATAAGCAAGCACATGAGTAATCGGTCGGTTAGTACCTCAAGAAGTATTAACGGTCGCATGAAAAATGTGTGAGTAAATCCATCTAAATATTCATTGATTAAAAAGTACTGAGGTGATGGACAAGAGTATGATAGCTTGAATTGAATTCTCCGAGTGTAGGGATGTCTTTTACACACATGTAGGGGTATATGATCGATATTTGGATGAAAGGTAGGAATGAAGAATAAAGACGATATTTTATTGAGGGATGATGTGATTCCTAACATCTTTTCATGACTATTAAGATAGGGCTCATAACAACTGAAAAACTAGTGTAGTTGGAAACTCTAATTTTCAAAGTCTTTCTTTTATAATTCTTATCTTTATATGTAACATTCACGGTCTTCCTTTTATTTTAGGATTTTGTGGGTGTAATCCGCTGAAAACCCTCAGGAGACAACACTCCTCCTACTAGGGACACCTAGAGGTTTAACAGCTTGTTGCACGTGCTCAGTGCAATCGTGTTGCCTACGAAAGTGTGCTTAGCTTTCTCCTTTCTTTTTCTCCTTCTCTTGAATAAACTAGTTTGCTCGGGACGATCAAAGATAAGTTTGAGGGTATTTGTTCAGTTGATAAAACTGCACATTTAAATATGACATTTTTCCTACTATTTCTATATAATAAAAGGTGTTTATTATAATATATGATACATATGAGGGTTTAACTGTAAAAATACTATTTTCATGTATTTATATATTATAATTAACATTTTGTAAGAAAATGTAAGCATATAATATCCATGTTACATTTGGCCCATTTAATTATGCTTACCTTATTAAAAGCCTTTGACCAATTCTTAATGGTTAAGTTAATATCTCCATAAAATAAACTAATATTATTTGTTGAGCTATTGTGCAGAATTTGCAGGCTGAAATCAAGAAAATCAAAGTTGGTAAAACAAACCTGCCTAATTAAGAAATTAAACTAAATAAATCAAGGCTGGCAGTGACGAAGAGAAGATTTTCAGTTTCCAAAGATGTTAAAAGATCACCACGCGTCAGATAAACAAAGCCCCAGAGAAACAGACCAAAGATCACACTATAAGGCCGCGGAACCGCGGCCAAACCCACCTATTGGCCGCGGTTCCGCCGCGGTTCAGACGATTTGGGAGTTAAGATCTCGCTGTTAGGATCTTAACCTCTGGTTTCCAAATTAGGAAGGTAGGGTTCTGGCTCTGGGACTATAAATAAGGACCGAGAGCCTCTTGGAAAAATCATCAAGCTGAAGAGATCACGAAGTTCACGACAGGCTCACGCATCCAGGCTGATCATCAACGGTTCATCTACCTCTTTAGAAAAGATCGAGAAGCAAACTAGCATTTTGTAATCATTTTCTAAGGGAACAAAGTGTAAATGAATTTTGTTGATTAATAAAGGTAGTTATTTTCTAATTTTATTTCTTTGTAGTTTTAATATGATTTCTCTCTCCATCTCTTCTTCTCCCAACATGCGCGAGTAATTCTTCGCTTGCTAGGGTTCATATGATTAGGATAGGTTAATGGATGATGAAGATCCTTAAACTTTTTTTAAGTCCTATAAAGTTTATAAACTCTATCAAAAGAATAGTTAATATCCTAATTGGGCGCGCTATCAATTCATTGATAATCGCGACCACGATTAGAGATTAGATTAATAATTGTTTTGGTAAAGGCTAGATATGAACGGAGCTCCATGTCGAGATAGGGGTTAAGAGTGGGAACCCTTTTCCCTCCAGAAACCCTAATCTACATGCATCACTGTCGTTCTAGTTTTAAATCTATTAAAGGATAAAAAGTGTAATCTTTAATTAATCATCCATAACTACTAAATCTTAATGAACCCTACAAGCCCCCTTTTAATATTAAACTTACATCCGTAGTTAATCTAGATCTATATTCTGCATCCGTGTTTGACGTAGATCTAGAAACTATTTCCACTATTCTTTATTTCTTTATTCTTCCTCCTTTCTTTCTCAACACGCCTAAAGTAAGATTAAAAGATTCAACATTTCCCAAAGGACGACCCATACTCATCTCGGTCTAGCTACACGCGACACCGTTATTGATTACGGTTAACTACTACACAAAAATACAGATCAATCACTGCCAGTCCCAATCAAAAGAAAGTTTGTATAAAATTCTCCACCACAAACTATCACATGGCACAATCTACACTCTTGGCTGGACCCAATAATTCCGTTACCCGTATATATCTCCCAACTCTTAGTCAACAGCTTATGAGATATGAGTGTGTGTCAACAAACCATGCAGAAATAAAGTAATGCGAAGTGCCCGAATCAAATAAAACTCTAGCTGGTACAAAATGAACAAGGAGAGTACCTACAATTACTTCTCCAGACGCTTCTGCCTGCTCAGTAGTCAGGGTGAAAGCCCGTCCTTGATTCTGACTTATACCACTCTGCCTCTAATCGAATAATCGCCGCTGAGATACCTGAGGTGGACTCCTCCGAGCTGAAGTGCCGAACGATGACCGTTGTTGTTCGGACCTTTCCTGTAGTTCGGATCTCTGGGGACACCCGCTGGCCCTGTGTTCGCTAGATCCGCAAAACAGACACTTTCCCTTGGCTCTTTGACAATCTCTCTACATGTGCCCTGGCCTCTGGCAATAATCATAAATCAGAGCCTTCCGCTAAGGTTGCTGAGATGAGAAAGTACGCTTCATCTGTGTAACACCTAGCCTGTGAACTGGGATTGCTCCACGAGGGAAAATGGTAGCTCGCGATGGAACTACATGGTCTCTTGTCTACCGATCGCTGGCCCTTGGCTTTCTCTGCCAGCCTTTCCTGTACCCGGACATCATTCAACACCTGTGCGAAGGTCTATAGGTTGAGGGACACGATAAGCTGCTGCAGCTCGATATCGAGCCCCTGCTGAAACTGTCTGGCCCTGGCGTCTTCGGTGGCTACCATGTATGGTGCAAAGCGACTCAGTCGGTTAAACTCAGCGGCGTAGACATCCACTGGGCGGCCATTTTTCTTCAACGTGATAAATTTCTTCTCCATCTCAGCCTTGGCAGTGGCCGGAAAATAGTGATCTAGGAAACATGCGGGGAATGTGTCGGTTTCTCTAGCCTGCTTTCCTCTACGGACCACCACGTACGGTCCTCATCCTCTAGCTGGATCTTCACCACACTTACTCTATCATCGTCAGAGACCCGAGCGGCCATCAAAATATTCTCCATATTGATTATCCATTGCTCGGCTTCAAGTGAATACCACCGGGTGAAGTCTCCTGAAATCAGAAACGGTACCAGCCTTAGCCTATGTAGCCGGTACGAGAGCGCCCTCGGGGGCGGCAGGGACAGCTGAAGATCTTTCCAAAGCGGTAATTGCGGTCTCTTGCACCGCCTTCAATTTCTCAGCCAAGAGATCGGTCTTTCTTTCCTGAGCCCGTACTAGGGTCGTCAATGTGCCGAGGATCTTCTCTGTATGATCATAGGGACCGGCACCTAAGGAGTTGCTTGAGAAGTCCATATCTATAACGACTCTGAATTTACTGTACGGAATTTTCCAGTTTAATGTACAAAAATGAGTTATACAGCCTGAGATTGAGTTATAAGTTAATTTTGTTTAAGAACAGCAAGAAACAACTTGTAGCTCACTGGTAAAGCCCTTGCACTGCTGTGACGTAGCCCCTGTATTCGAGCCCCATCAGACACATTATTTTTTTCTAATTTATTTTTAAAACTTTTTGGAAGCTCAAAAGTTTACACGTGCAATACACACAAAAATGAAAAGTCAAAAAAATCAAACATGTGCAAAAATGTTTAAACACTGATTTGAACACGTGGCTCTAATCCAATGGACCCATCCCCTAAATCGACGGCCAAAACCTTCCCTAGGCCGGGACCGACGGTTGGCCCGAGCCCAATGAGGCCCGGGTGTTCACCACTGAAAGACCGGACCGAGACGTTGGGATGTCTGGCCTGAATTCTGGAGGCAGATGCTATTTGGATTTATCCGTCCACCTCTCTGAAGATACCAAGTTGATTTATGGCGCCATATATCGGAGGTTTGGACAGACGCGATCGTTGTAGCAGACTTTATCATATTCCCCCATTTTTTATGAGGGATTTTTGATTGTGGGGACGCTCTTCCCTGCAGGTGCACGCCCCTGCAGTTAATTACATTACCGCGTTGCGAGAACCACTTTCTCCTGCTTTGGAAGTTCACTTCATGTCGTGTGTGTTTTTGTTTGTTTTTGTTGCCCGTAGATTGTATACGGAGACTAGTTTGTGTCGTCGCCCGTAGGGCGCGGATTAGTCTAAATTCATATATTTGAGATTTGGGTTTGGGTCAAGAATTTGCTTGACGGGGTCCACGTTGGTAGCTTGGTTTGCCAACGGGAATGAACTTAGAATGCATTTCTCACATTTGTGAGGTCCATCCGTTCATAAGATATTTGAGTTTGATTTAAGGATTGTTAGTCATATTTGAGACTAAAATCAACTTAAAAATAAGTGAGCATATGAGCTTAATTATATTAGTTTAAAAACATCACGGTCCAACATCGCAATGTTTGGAGCGAATATTAGTTTAAGAACGTTTCAGTCCATTATCGCCATGTTAGGGGCGAATATTAGTTTAAGAACATTTCGGTCCAACATTCCCTGTTTGGAACGAATATTAGTTTAGGGACATTTCGATCCATTTTTAGTTTAGAGACATTTCGGTCTAACATTCCATATTTGGGACAAATATTATTTTAAGGACATTTCGGTCCATTATTCATCTTGCGTGCATGTGTATTTGTTACGTGATGGAGTGACCAATGGTGATATGGAATGCACCCAATCTGGGGTGCGGTCTGATTTGAAGTGTGCACGTCAATTTGGAAGTGAATCAATGTGGGGTGTATAATTCTCTATCCTGTTCAAATTTTATATCAAGTTGGGACGAGGAGTTGTTGGTTGTCGGGACTCGACACCTCTCTGAAGACATTGAAGAATAACAACGACATATATCAGAGGTGTGGAGAGATGTACCCTTAAACCAAATCCCGTATTTAACGGAAAGGGGGTGATGGACCTAAGAATCGTTAGTCATATTTGAGACTAAGATTAACTTAGGAGATATGAGATGAGTATCATTTTGGATATCATCAATGAGAGATCATTAGTCATGTTTAAGACTAAGATCAGTTTGGAAATCACGAGCATATGGGCTCGGTTGATTTAAAATCAAAGTGGTTTAACCTCAGAAAACTTAGCGAATTTGGGCTAAGATTGGGTTTTTATACTACACAGCTGTGCTAAGTGTTTTCCTAATAAAAGAGCAAAGCTCTGTTAAAAGAATGAGGCAGCGCCTCACGAGCTTCCCATGAGGGTGCCAGCGCCAAGACCAATCTGATAGGAACTAATCCTATAGTTGCGCCTCACGTGGTCCTCACGCGGGCGTCAATGTGCAACACGGGTGCCAATGTGCAAAGCACATAAATACCCATTATAAGAATTAAAACCTTAAGTAGCGCCCACGTGCACAACACGTGAGCGCCGACATCCAAGTAGAATTAAATTCCACTCTCTATTAAACAGAGCCGTTGGATCAAAGATCCAACGGAGATGATAAATCATCAAAAATACAGAATTAAATTCTATCGGGAGAAAACATCCCCCAAATTGGATTATAGAATAAAATTCTATTTTGGGATATATTCTCTCAATTTTTCTAAATAAGAAAGATCACCCTCTGTAAAACAGAGAACCGGCGGATTAAAAATCCAACGGTGATTAAAAAATCACCGTTTTACAGAATAAATTCTGTGTAAGGGAAAATATTTCCCCAATCTTATTAGAAACAAGAAAATGTGTTCTGTAAAACAGAAACCCTTGGATCAAAGATCCAATGGTGGGTAAAAATTCCCAAATCAATTGGGATCTCTTAATGAGAGATTTCTTTAGAGTTAATTGACTCTACTATATGAAGGACCTAAGACTTCAAGTCTAATATGAAGGAACCCCCCCTAAGCTTCTAAAAATTAAAGCAGAAAGCTTCAAAAGGGAACAGAGAAAAAGATCTCCTTCCTCAAAAACTCTAGGTAAATAAAGAGAGCATAAATCAAAACATCTCGTTTACATATCTAAGGGTTTAACCCTTTTAAAAAAAGAACCTAGTTCTTTCTCTGGATCTGAGATCCATAAGACAAGGCTCCCATAAGTTGAGAATTTAATTCTCATCGGGAAGAATTTATTCTTGAGAATCGAAAATTCAGAAAAGGACTAGGAATTGAATTCCTTGAAACGAAGTATATAAGAGAAACCTGGTTCTCATAAAATAACTTGGTTCTTAAAAAAACGAAAGCTTGATCATCAATAGGCGCCACAGAAGAAAAGAGTACTTAGCACTCATCGAGCAGCGCCCAGCGCCTCATGTGTCCCTCACATGGACGCCACAGAAGAAGAGAGTGCTTAGCGCTCATTAGGCAGTGCCCAGCGCCTCACGTGGGCGCCACAGAAGAAGAGAGTGCTTAGCACTCATTGGGCAGCGCCCAACGCCTCACGTGTCCCTCATGTGGGCGCCACAGAAGAAGAGAGTGCTTAGCACTCATTGGGCAGCGCCCAGTACCCAGTGCCTTACGTGTCCCTCACGTAGGCGCCACAGAAGAAAATGGTGCTTAGCACTCACTAGGCAGCGCCCAATGCCTCACGTGTCCCTCACGTGGGCGCCACAGAAGAAGAGAGTGCTTAGCTCTCATTGGGAGACGCCTAGCGTCTCACGTGTCCCTTACGTGGGCGCTACAGAAGAAGAGAGTGCTTAGCACTCATTGGGCAGCGCCCAGTGCTTCACGTGTCCCCCACGTGGACACCATAAAGAGTGCCTGACACTCCATATAAAGACAAAAGGAGTAAAGTGTTCAACACTTATTGGGCAACCCCTATGACTGACAGTTACACATGATCATATGTAGACGTCGGAACTCATATAAGTGCTCAACACTTTTGCATAAAAAAGGGGGCTGATTAAACAGAGCCCAAACCAGTGCTCATCACTTTTTCAAAAAAAGAAGGGAGACTAAGTAGATTAAAACCCAAATTGGCTAAGTTGCTAAAGTCTTGCAACTGAATCCATATGCTCTGTTGCTAGGTCTTAAATAAGGAAGATCCTAAAATGTTGTTAAGTGGATCTTAATATCAAATTGGACTAATGTATTCTTAACAACAACAAATCGAGCCCCAAATGCTCACATACATTTAAGTCGATCTTAATCTCAAACTAGATTAACGATCCTTAAATAAAAAACCCAAATCTAAAATATATGGATTTGGACTAATCTACGCCCTACGGGTGACGACATAAATTAGTCTTCGTATACAATCCACGGGCAAACCAAACAAACAAAAATACACATGACACGAAGTGAACTTCCGGAGCAGGAGAAAGTGGTTATCGCGATGCGATAACGTAATTAACTGTAGGGCTTGAGCCTGCAGGGAAGAGCATCCCTACAATCAAAAACCCCTCGCAAACAAGGGGGAATCTGACGAAGTCTGCTACAACGGCCGCATCCGTCCAAACCTCCGATATACGGTGTCATAAATCAACTTGGCATCTTCGGAGAGGTGGACAGATAAATCCAAATAGTATTTGTCCCCAGAATTCAGGCAGGACGATCCATCCCAGTCCGTCTCCGTTTTCAGCGGTGAACATATTCTGGAATACCCGATAGGACATTTTCCTCTTTTCGTCCACACTTTGTGTGTCGTGTTTCGCGAACAAAATCACGATTTGCTATAGTTGCTCTTGGATTTGAAGTACTAAGATTTGGTGTCTTGCTCCTGTCTATGAAAAAGGTCAATGGCTTCCAGCTGCACAAACTGCAACAACAACTCCCGCTCCGCCCCAACTGGAAGAGTGACTTACGGGCCCAATGCAGCCTCCATTTTTTCAATGCCGGTAGGGCTGGTGACTCAAGCTACCACTGGATTGTTCTTTGGGACCATGCTCCCACCAGCAAGCTTTAGCACCCCAGTGCCACCACAGGAAGCTCCTAAGAAGTCGGTCTTCGATCGACTTGCAACCACTATGGCCCCTCTCAACGGGTCGTCCAAGTCCTCCACCTCAGTCTTCAACAGGATGAGCCAAAGCTCAAGTAGGCCCGCAAAGAGGCTCGCGATACCTGAAGGGGCTATCCCAAAATGGATAGTCCTCCCAACTCCTCTGGCGGGTGAAGTCGTTAAAGGTTCTTCGCTTACCAAAAGATCGGTCTTTGACAGATTGGCCGTTTCAACTCTTACTATGGGTGAAGTTGTCAAAAGTGCTTTCCCTACCAGAAAATCGGCATTCGAAAGATTGGCCGTTTCCTCTCAACGGATGTCAGTTTTCGACAGGCTGGCACCAACAGTTACCCCTCATCAAAGCCGGGGGCATGATGGAGCCGCTTCCACAGCTGAGGTGGTCCCGTCTACAAGACACGCTCAACGTTGCCATTGGCGTCGAGTGAGAAAGGCTGGGGCAACTCCTCCTCCGTTCTTACCCTACCAGCTCCAATGGTGGAAGTTGACGCTGCTGTTCCAACCGGGAACAGCTTTGATCTACTTAGGAGGATGCGAAAGAACTCTCTAACCGTGGTGCTGAGGGAATCTTCCCCCACCTGCTGAAAACATGACGTAGGCAAAGCCAGAGCAGCCCCCTCAGCGTCTGTCCTCCCAAATCCACGGGGTCCGGCGGAAAGTCCAAGATTCTGTGATCAACAAATACTACTCTCGCCGACTGAAGAAATTGAAGGCTCGGCAAGAGGAGGACCATCCTTTCGTCATACAGAGAAGGACGTCTTCAATACGGGTGCCTGTTACAACGGCTCCTTCAACTTCGACCTTCCACAAAAGGGTGAGGCTGGAGAATCTTCCACCGCCGACGGCAAATTCCAAAGGCGGCGGACCCAAACGCCCCAAGTTTGGGGGCATAATCATACACACGGTTTACATGGCTTCCGGGAAAGAGGAAAGTCTTTCTTTCGTAGGTCATAGGCCACAAACTCGGTCGTTGACAAAAGCTCAGGAACAACAACAAAAGCTCCAGGAAATACTAATCAAAATGTCAGCACTTACCGGGCAGAAAGAAAGCCCAGAATCGACATCTGAACAGTGTCAAGAGCAGGAGACCGATACAGAGTTTCTGCGAAGGGTGCTTGAAAGGAAGGATAAGGAGGCCGCGGAACAAGCTGCTAACATAAAGCAGATGGTGCTTCTGTTCCAGAACATTGTTGGAATGATGATCCAGCCAGAACCTCCAGCCGAATATCCACCGATAATCGTCGATAATGACATAGGGGAAACATCAAAGTCTCTTCCGGTTTTATCAACAGCTAAGGAGGAGACAATCACCAAGGCTGCTCTGGATGACTATATAGCTCAACAAATACGAGCTCATCAAGTGAATGAAGCGGCTGGCCAAACTGTCAAAACCGGGCGACCGTATCCGGGCCGGTATGACCAAATCAAATACCCGCTGGGATATACGATCCCCAAGTTCCATGTGTACAAGGGGACAGGCAACCTACACTAACACGCCGCACAGTTCAGATCTTTGTACGGCAACACTGGAGGCGACGATAAATTGTTCCTTCGCCAGTTCGTTGGTAGCCTGTCAGAGACAACCTTTGAATGGTACTCGGAACTCCCAAATGACTTCGTAAAGACATTCGCAGAGATGGAGCTGCTGTTCACACAGCGGTTCGCCAACGCAAGCGAGTGCACCCTGATCACGACATTAATCAATTCCCGGGCGAAGTTAGGAGAAACCTGGGTCCAATACGCGATCCGGTGGCGGAACCTATGGTCAAAATGTGAACAACGCATCGAAGAATCTCCTGCCCTGGGCTTGTTCGTTGGGACCCTCGATCCTCAAGCGACTGTGTCCCAGTTCATGACGTTCTTCAAGCCGACCACCTTCTAGGCTCTGATCGACAAGCTGGCCTAAATGGACCAGATGGGCCACGGGCTTTCCTCCTCAAAAATGGACCCTCGAAATGCCAAGGGTAAAGGGAAAGCAGCCTTCGTTGCCAACACTCAACAACAGCCGAGTGACCCGAAGCCAGTTACTCGCTAAAACAACATGCGTCCACGTCTATCCCTGGAAGAAAGGCTAGGACACGCCTACTCGATTTCTCGTGACAAGACGAGAAGACTGTTCGAGCTGGCAGTGCACAACAAACTTATCACATTGTCGGACCCACAACATCCACCGCAACCAGGCGATATCAACAACCCCAACTACTGCTCTTATCATAGAATGGTGAGCCACCCACTTGAAGATTTCTACGTCTTCAAAAATTGGGTCGTAGACGTGGGAAATTCGCGCTTTCTGAGAACTGAAGGGTGAACCCGCCACAGAAGCATGCTCCTAAAAAGGTGGATACGTCAGGGGCAACATGCTCGCTCGTGGAAGAAGCTCCATAGGAATTCGTCCTTTCAGCTAAAACTAAAAGAATGCTGAAGGATCTTCAGGCATGTCCGGCAATCAGGTGGAAGAGCCTGCTTGAATCGGAAATCATCGAAGGGATGCTGAAATCGCGTCCCATACCGAAAAATGTCGAAAAAGGGAAAAATCCCCATGTCGAGCCTTCAAAGTCTTCAAAGAAAAAGAAGAAGACCTAGAAGCCTGAGCATCCTGCTGAGTATGACGACAAGCACATGGACCTCCAAAAGTACATCGACACGCTGGAGGAGTACAACCAGAAGGCGTGGATCCCAGTCACTTTCGAAGAGTTCCTCAAGCATATTCTTGAGAACGAAGAGAGTGATAACGATAAGGAAACTCATCAGAAACTGAAGACTATGTAGCAAGTTTCCACATGGTTTCCCATTCATCGTTAAATGATGAAGAATCCCCTTCAGTGTCAGAAAACAACGCAGAGGAACTAGGGACAGGATCGGCGCCAAAATCCCCAGGACTGTCAGAAGACCCAATCGATGGGCTGTTAAACGAAGCTTTTCGAAAGAGCAAAGCTGACCAAGAATGTGAAACAGCCATATATGAAAAGGCTAAGTGTCGGCGTTAGGATGAAGAAGCTACGGCGAGGATGAGTCGTAAAGTACTCCAACCAAACCGAAGCATATCTGCGGTAAATAAGAGCAAGATCAAGACAGAGAATCGGTTCGCCAAGGCCCTGTCAGTGGGAATGAAGCTGCCACCTCTCATGGAAAACACTCCTGGGGTTATGTACCTTGACGGAGCAGATATACATCCAAACTACTGCCTATACCATCGGAGGGTTACCCACCCCACCGAGGAATGCAGTGCCTTCAAGAAGTGGTGGTAAGGATACGTTGCCCATCAACAACACTTCAAGAGGATGAAACGCGAAGCTCATCGACAACAAAGAAGTTTGACAAGTGCGCGTGAGAAATTGACTGGCAACTGTCATATGGTTGATACCAGTCGGGAAAGAAAAAAAATCCAAATTCTTACCTTCAGGAGCGATTCTGAGGAAGAAATGACCCTCGGCCCTCTCTTCAAGAACTCCACCTCTGAAAAAGAACAGGTGGAGAAGAACTGCGAGAACATTCAGCTGCGTAACCGCACGCTGCCTGAGAAGAACCTCGGACCTACAAATAAATGTTTGAGTAAAAGAGACAAGGGGAAAGAAAAAGTCCCTGAGGAAATCACCCATGATGATGGAGTCGTTAAAGAGCTCGCAGCCAAGGACCCACCTAGGAAAAAAAGGTGGATTATAATGTCCTAACACATCTGAGGAAAATGCCTTCACAACTAAGCATACTGGATGCTCTCCTCCTGTCCAAATAGGCACGAGTTCTCTGATCAAGGCATTGCAAGATCCTGATCAATTCCAAGATTTCTTAGCTGAAGAAAGGATGAAGGACGAACTGGTAGAGGCTCATACAGCTGACATCACATTCAGCGATGAGGATCTCCTCCTTGGAATGTGCGAGCATAACCGCCCGTTATACGTCACTGGCTACTGCCGCGATATCAAGATAGGCAAAATCCTTGTCGACAATCGGTCTTCTGTTAACCTCCTCAATATGAAAGTGCTGAAGGAGATTTGCAAGAACGTTCAACACCTAGCCGGAGATAAAATTACCATCTACGGTTTCGATTCACAGTCATCACGGATGCTTGGGTTCGTAATACTGACCTTACGCTTCGGGATGCTCGTCACTGACATCAAATTTCATGTCATTGACGCCAAGACTTGCTATAGTGCTGTGCTCGGCAGGCCTTGCTTACACGAGTACAACGTCATCCCTTCTACACAACACCAGTGTATGAAGTATATCAAAATCGGCCTCGAGTACACCGTTACGGGGGAGCTAATTCCATTCTCTGTAAACGAAGTCCAAAAATATGAAGACGCAAAGTACTTCCTACCAGACTTCAAAGACACAGAAAGATGTCATAAGCCGGAGGATAAACGGAAGTCCGTTGTTACCATCCCGATATTTGGGAGTGACACCAAGGAAGATGAGGAAATAGTCTACTCGGGGCAAACCCAATGCAACAGGCCCGGACCATCTACTCCTATTTTGGTCTTTGGCAGCGACTCTGAGGACGAGGCCAATGCCGTGTTCTCTACTCGCCCGTCAGCACAAACCATTACTGGAGCTGATCAGAGTTTACAGATCACCATGGTTCCGCCACGATATTATAAAGAACTTGATGCGCTTGATATATACAGCATACAAGAGCTGCAGACTTTCTACGTCCCTCCTAGGCGAAGAGGTGAAAATGCGATTCTCTTCTATCAATCTACGGAGACCAAAGTGGAGAAAGAAGTCTGGCATGGTGCCGAGCTTGCGTTTGACAGGCTTCAACCAATCCGTCTGCCCAGATATTACGCAGAGGGATTGAAAAGACTATTAAGATGCCTAGGCGTATATTTCAAACAAACTGTTCGATAAGCCCAGTTCTACAACAAGATCTAGGATGTTCCCGGGACTCAGCGAAAGATGCCCAACAGAAGGATAGAGACAACTGGGCTTGGATATGTTCGGTCAAATAAACAGGAGCAATTCCATAACTGCCGTGCCATAAATAACTCTGGTAGAGAAAGGAATGCTTTTCCAGATAGCTATGACGTTGAAACGAAGAAAAATCCCGTTATAAGAACGTCAAGTCCGTCGTTCGAAGTGCAAGTTGACAATCTAATAAGAGAAGCCGGTCAAAAGGTTCGGTATGATCACAAACGTGAAATGGCTATTTACGAAAAGGTTAGGACGCAACGTCTCAATCAGCAGTCTGCGGAAAGAGAAGGTTACGATGCCCTTCACTTTCAGCCCGCTGTACGTTCTCACGACAAGAGAAAAGCTCGAAACAGTGGCAAAAACAAAGTGAAGAACGAGAATGACGTTTGGAAACAGCGAAGCGGATCCAAGAAACCACGTAATCAATAAAAAGTCAGCCGGAATTTGTCTTTTATGAAGAAGATGGGACGGGAATACTCTTTCCCTCAAGAAAAAACAAGGACAATATTCAACCGTGTCATGAAGCATCAAATGATGACGCTCCCGGTGCCTCGGTACCCCGAACAGATAAATGAGGTCCATCACCCGGATTATTCCTCCTATCATCGAGCAATAGGACATCCTCTTGAAGGCTACTTCACCTTTAAAGACCGGGTCGAAGACCAATATCAACAAGGCATGTTTGTTTTATCCGACAGCTGGAGGGTGACCCCACCGGAAAAGCATAAGCCAAAGAGAACCTATATCGCGAAGGTAGGACCAGCTCAACACCAAGAATGGAAACGAACTCGTACTTGCCATATGATAACACTCTCAAAGGAGAGAGAGCACGAGAATATGGATGACTTCTTCAAGTGCTTCGCAAATGAGGACGAGGAGGAGGTGATCTCGGAGTTTCCAGCAGCACCAAAAGAGCTGGAAGATGGGAAACACACTACGGCGGACAACCTGAGAAATATTGACTTGGGGACGGAAAACGAGCCGATGCCCACTGTTTCCGCCAAAATTTTGGCTCACAACCTGCTCCCTTATAAAAATAAAAAATAAAAAAAATAAATAATAATAATAATAAAAAAAAAATAATAAAATAAAAAAAAATAATAATAAAAGGAAAGGAAAAACTCCACATGCAAAGAATGTAAATGTCTCAGCGCTGAGAGTCAAAGACTCTGTCGTAGCGCACCACGTGCAAAGCACATGTGCGCTAGCGCTAGGTGCGCTGCGCTCTAAGCAGCGCACCACGTGTCAAGCACGGGTGCGCTAGCGCAATATGCGCTTCCCTTTAAGCAGCGCACCACGTGCAAAGCACGGGTGCGCCAGCACTGGAACCTAAAAGCTCTCCAACCGTCAGATCAAAGATCTAATAATAATGAATTAATTAGAATTAAATTCTGTTGGAAAGATTTCTCAAAATCTTTCCAAATGACAAGATTTTACTCTGTAAATCAAAGTACCATTGGATCAATGATCCAATGGTAAATAAAAATTACCAAAGACAATAAATTCTGTTATGGAAAGATTTTCTCAATCTTGTTAAAAAACAAGAAGATTGCCTTCTGTAAAACAGAAGCCCTAGGATTAAAGATCCAACGGTGGGAAATATTCCCAAATCAATCAGAGAAAGATCTCTTAAACCGATTCAACAAATCATTTGGCCATATATAAATGCCCCTAGACTTCAAGTCTAAAACACAGAAGGAGAGAGAAAAAAAAACCTCTGCAAAAAAGAGGAAGCTCTTAGGAAAAAGAAGATTTTTCTTCATCTTAAAGGTAAAGAACTATGTTCTTGAATAACAGAGATGAATCCATCTCATAAAAAGAAGAACCATCTTCTAAAAAGATCTTAGATCTATAAAAAGACCAAGGTCTTTTAATTTAAAAGAAAAGATCAAAAAGATCTAATTATAAAAAAATAAAAAGAAGTAAAATACTTCACTCACAGATCTTTTGATCTATAAAGGCAGAGCCTTTTATAAAAACAAGAACTTTTGTCTTTGATGTTGAGGCAAAGCCTCTTTTGAAGAACATAAATTTGTTCTCTGATCATAAATTTGATCAAGTGAGCTTTGTGCCTTTGAACAGTGTCTTGCACTCATGAACTACGCCCTTGCGCTCCTTGGACCAGCGCTCAGCGCCAAAACATGCCACGTGTCAACCAAAGACACGACCTGCGCTTCGCGCTTCTGAAACAGAGCTTTGCGCTCCTTGGACCGGCGCTCAACGCCAAAACACGCCACGTGTCAACCATAGACACTACTTGCGCTTTGCGATTTTAACACAGAGCACTGCGCTCATGGGCTGGCGCTTGGCGACAAGCGCGCCACGTGTCACTCACTGGCACGCCCTAAATCAGCTCATAAATGGAAAGCGCAATGCGCTAATAAACTAGCGCTTAGCGCTAAGCGCGACACGTGTCACCTTCGTGTGCGCTACCTGACAGAAGCGCAATGCGCTCTTTAATTGGCGCAAAGCGCCTGACGCACCACGTGGCGCACTGTCAGAACATACTTTGTTCTGATAAATGCTATGCATTCAATACAAGACAAAAATGTCAGAGCCCAATGCTTAGCGTTATTAAAAGGGCCAAGCCCAAATAAAGGCTCAATAGCCAGAACAATAAAGTGTTCAACTCATATCAACTGAGCCCATATGCTCATAAACCTTTAAACAGACTTTAGTCCCAAATTGGACTATAGATCTCCCAACCAACATTGGTTCAAGGGTACATCTCTGAACTCCTCTGATATTTGTCGTTGTAATCCTTCAACGTCTTCAGAGAGGTGACGGGTCCCGACAGCCATACATTTCACAGACTATGATGTCATTAAACTGGACTGTGGGGTCCTTAAGCCCACGGACTATGATGTCCTTAACCTCGACCGTGATGTCTTAAAACTAACACTAGACTGTGGGGTCCTTAAGCCCACGGACCATGATGTCCTTAACCTTGACTGTGAGGTCTTTAAACTCACGGACTATGATGTCCTTAACCTCGACCGTGATGTCTTAAAACTAACATTGGACTGTGGGGTCCTTAAATCCACGGACTATGATGTCCTTAACCTTGACTGTGAGGTCTTTAAACTCACGGACTATGATGTCCTTAACCTTGACTGTGAGGTCTTTAAACTCACAGACTATGAGATCCTTAACCTCAACCGTGATGTCTTTAAACTAACATTGGACACCATGTCCTTAAAATGGTAATCGACCGCAATGTCCCTAAACTAAACAATAGAGCCCAAATGCTCTTTTGTTGGATTTAAATGATCCTGTTAAGTAGATCTTAGTCTAAAATTAGACTAACGTGTCCTTAACAAACTGTTAAGTAGATCTTAGTCTAAAATTAGACTAACGTATACTTAACAAACGTTTAAGTTGATCTTAGTCTCAAATGAGGCTAACGTATCCTTAAACCAAACCCCCAAACCCAAATCTAAGAAGATACGGATTTGGACTAATCCACGTCCTACAGGTGACAACATAAATTAGTCTCTGTATATAATCCACGGGCAACCACAAACAAAACAAACACCCACGACACGAAGTGACCATATGGAGAAGGAGAAAGTTGTTACCGCGATGCGGTAGCATAATTAACTGCAGGGGCTTGCGCCTGCAGGGAAGAGCGTCCCCATAATCAAAAACCCCTCAGACGAGGGGGAATCTGACGAAGTCTGCTATATCGGCCGTATCCGTTTAAACCTTCGATACATGGTGCCATAAATCAACTTGGCATCTTCGGAGAGGTGGACGGATAGCACGAATTAGCATCTGCCCCGAATTTCAGGCAAGTCGTTTATCGCGTCCCCGTGATTCGGATGGGAACAGATTCTGGCACGCCCGGTAGGACCTTTTCCTCTTTTCACTCCACACTTCGTGTGTCGTGTTCGCGAACCAATCGTGGTTTGCTAATGGTTCTCCTTGGGTTTCAAGGTACTAAGATTTGGCGTTTTGCTTGGTGCAGAAAGCAAAGGATCAATGGCGTTCACCTGCTCAAAGTGTTCCACATGCAACTGCAACCCACGTCCTGCTTCAACTGGGGGCGTAGCCTACGGGCCCCAAGCGGCTTCCCTGTTCACGATGCCCGTGGAACAGGTCACTCAAGCCCCACAGGGCTGTTTTTCGGGACCATGTTCCCGCCAACGAGCTTCACCGCTCCCGTGCCTGTACCAGAAGCTCCCAAGAAGTCGGTCTTCGATCGACTTACAGCTACTGCGGCCCCTCTCAACGGGACGTCCAGCACCAGCGCCTCGGTCTTCTCCAGATTGGGCCAAAATTCATGTTGGCCCATAATGAAGCCTGCGATCCCAGAGAAGGTTATTCCGAAGAGGATAACCATCCCTGCTCTTGAAGTCATCAAGACGGCTTCTCCTGCTACGGGATCGGTCTTTACAAAACTGACCGTCCCAACTCCCGCTCCTGCTACTCAAAGGACATCAGTCTTCAACAGGCTGACGCCAGCAACAGCCCCTCATCTGAACAGGGGGCAAGATAAGGCCATCCCCGTCACCGAGCCAACTCCATCAGCTCGACACGCTCGACGTCGCCACTGGCGCCGAGTGAGGAAGGCCAGAGGCAACTCCCCTTCTGGGCTAACTCCACCAGCCCCAACGGCGGAAATTAATGCTGCTGTTCCAACTGGGAACAGCTTTGAGCTGCTGAATAAGGTGCGTAGGAATTCTCCTACCGCCGTACTGAAAAGATCTCCTCCTCCGGTGGAGAATGTTGCGGAAGCAAAGCCAGAACGATCCCCTCAGCGGCTTTCCTCCAAGATCTAAAAAGTCTGGCGGCAGGTCCGAAACTCAGTGGTTGATCGAGATTGCCCTCGCCGACAGAAAAGGGCGAAGGTTCAACAAGAAGAAAGCCATCCTGCCAAGCCACGGGAAGCTATCTGGGTGCCCACTACGACGATCCCCTCAACTTCGACCACTCATGAGAAAAGAAGGCCGGAGAAGATCCCCGTGCCTGCGACAAAAGTCAAAGGCACTGAGCCCAAACGCCCTAAGTCTAGGGGCGTGGTGGTCCATACTATTTACATGGCATCCGGAAAGGAAGATAACCGTGCTTCTACGGGCCACCGACCACTCACCCGATCCATCACAAGAGCTCAGGAATAGCAACAGAAGAAGCTTCAGGAGATGCTGACTGCCATGGCCGCACTCACCGGGCCAAAAGAAAGCCCGGAGGTGTCATCAGAACAACGTCACGAACATGAGACTGATGCTGAATTCTTTCGGAGAATGCTCGAAAAAAGGACAAAGAGGCTGCGGAACAAGCGGCCAATATAAAGCAAATGGCCCTTCTGTTCCAAGACATGGTCGGGATGATGATACAGCCGGATACTCCAGCCGAAGACCCTCCAATCTTTATTGAAGATGATAGAGGAGAAACATCAAACCCTCTGCCGGCTTTATCAGCAGCCAAGGAAGAGACCATCCCAAGGCTGCCCTGGATGACTATATTGCTCAACAAATACGAGTTCACCAGGCAAATGAAGCGGCCGACCAGGTCGTGAAGACTGGGCGACCATATCCAGGTTGGTATGATCAGATAAAATACCCGCCGGGCAATACGATCCCGAAATTCCATGTATATAAGGGGACATGCAATCCCCATCAACATGTCGCCCAGTTTAGGGCTCTTTGTGGTAACACCGGCGGCGATGATAAGCTCTTGCTTCGCCAATTCGTCGGCAACTTATCGGAGACGGCGTTTGAGTAGTACTCCGAGCTTCCAAACGACTCCGTCAAAACTTTCGCAGAGATGGAGTTGCTGTTCACCCAGCGTTTCGCGAGTGCTAGTGAACGCACCCCAATAACGACGTTGATCAATGCCAGGGTGAAGCCTGGAGAAACATAGGTTCAGTACGCGATACGGTGGCGGAACCTATGGTCGAAATGCGAACAACGCATAGAAGAGGCTCCTGCAGTAAGCATGTTTGTGGGAACCCTCGATCCGCAAGCGACCATATCCCAATTCATGATGTTCTTCAAGCTGACCACCTTCCAGGCTTTGATTGACAAGTTGGCCCAAATGGACCAGATGAGCCATAAGCCTTTCTCTTCAAAGACGGAGCCTTGGAATGAAAAGGGCAAAGGGAAAGCAACCTTCGTCGCCAACGCTCAACAACAACTGAGTGGCCCGAGACCGGTTGTTCGCCAAAGCAACAAGCGGCAATCTCTCGATGAGAAGTTGAGACGTCCTTACTCGTTTCCCCGGGATAAAACAAGGAAACTGTTTGAACTGGCGGTGCGCAATGGGCTCATCAGTCTACCGGAGTCGAGACACACACCGCAACCAAATGACGTCAACGATCCTAATTACTGCCTCTACCACCGAGTGTTGGGCCATCCGATCGAAGACTGCTACGTCTTCAAAAACTGGGTTGAAGACCAATACCAACAGGGCAAGTTCGCGCTATCCGAAAACTGGAAGGTGAATCCGCCACAACAGCACATTCCTAAAAGAGTGGACACACCGGGGGCATCGTGCTCTTTTATAGAAGAAGCTCCATGGGAGGTTGCTCTTTCAACCAAGACGAAAAGAATGATGAAGGATCTTCACACATGCCCGGCAATCAGGTAGAAAAGCCCGCTGGAGCCTGAGATCATTGAGGGAATGCTAAAACCGCACCCGATGCCGAGAATTGGTAGCGATGGTCAAAACGCTCAGGCCCAGCCGTCAAAATCTTCAAAGAAGAAGAAAAAGCCCGTGAAGCCTGATGACAAGCGCATGGATCTGCAAAAGCATATTGACGCGCTGGAGGAATATAACCAGAAGGCGCGGACCCCGGTCACACTCCAAGAATTTCTCAACAATATCCTTGAGAGAAAAGATAACGACAATAATGATGGGGATAACTCGTTAGAAGAATCTGAGGACTATGTGGCAAGCTGCCATATGATCTCTCACTCGTTAATAAACGGTGAGGAAGCTCCTTGCACCGAGAAACTGGGGGCAAGTCCTAAGCCAAAACCCTTGGAACCGTCTGACGAGACGATCGACTTGCTACTGAACGAAGCCCGTCAGAAGAGCAAAACCAATCGAGAGCGTGAACTGGCTATATTCGAAAAAGCCAAACACTGACGACTGGAGGAAAAGGTCGAAACACCCCAACTGGAGCAAAGCATCCCTACCACCAGCAAAAGCAAGCTTAAAGTAAGGAGACGATTCGCTAGGGCCCTGTCAATAGGAATGAAGTTGCCCTCTTTCAGAGGAAATTCTCCTGGCAGTATACATCTTGATGGAGTGGACATACATTGTCATGCCCCGCTTCCCAGTGTACGGCGAAGGGGACGCGACGAGGCCCGCTACGTATATACTCAGAAGTACATACGCTAAGCTTATCTAAGCAATATAAAAGTAATTCACAAGAGACAAGAGATATAGAAATAACAGCAACTTTATTAATAACATTCTTTTGTACAATGCATGAAAAGTAAATACAACTGAAATGAAAAGCGATGCCTAAACAGTGGCATAACAGGAAATGAAAACACTGACTAGAACAAGGTACAATATCTAGAGCTCGGGGTCTTCGTGAAACTTCTTCAAATCTTCACCGGTGGGCTCGATCTCTGCTGGGTCCAAAACACCTGACGACATTCAAAGAAGAAAGAAATAGAATGTCGTCAGCGAACAGGTCGCTCGGTAAGTCCCAAAAATGGGGGAGAAATAGACAAGAGTAGGAGAGAGAGTAGCTTTTAATATTGTATTGTATTGTTGTAATGCTGTAATGTTGTATTAACATTGTTGTTTGTAGTTTGGTACAGAAGAATGCCAGTGTATACGAGAGGGATCTCTATATGCTAGAGACCAGGGCAAACGGAAAATAGAGTACAAGGCTCCGTTATACAACCCAGAACAACGGCAATTGGATTCATGTTAGGTGTCTTAAGTCTGACCGTCTCGTGCCACTTTTAACACTTTCCGTACCAATCTACCCCTTTAAACCCCGTAGTGTTTTGATAGTATTGTTGTATTGTATTATGTAAATTGGATGACTGACCAAAACCATGATATCAGTAAACATGTTGTAACTGCATAATCATGTAAATGGAATACGGAATAATGGATGTATATCCATGGTTTGATTCAGTCAAGTTATATAGATTGTTAACTGGATTCTATGATTCATGTATTCATATTGAGTTGGAATATTAAAGAATGTAGATTGACTTGAATCATATTCAAGTCAGAAATAATCAGACTCAAACCCGAGTCAGACCAAAAGAAATGTAAGTCGAAGTTCTGTAATTGTTAGGGTCCTTATTGTAATTTATAAAAACTTGAGGGGGTTTTATGTAAAAATACTTTTGTATAGTTTTCAAGATACACCTCAAGTATTTATTATTCGTATTTATAGTTATAATGAGTGTGATTTATTTTGTGATATTTCTAGTGAGAATATATCCTAATAAAGGTATTAATTTGTAATTTTGATTTATTTGAAATTCATGGTATTTTAATGTAACTTTTAGTCTTGTAATTTTTAAGAAAAGGCGGAAACTTTATCTTATAATAAAATAGGTGTTTAAATGATAAATATATATATGTTAATACAAGAATAATTTTTAATAAATATTTTATTTTCCAAAAATCTCATTTTTCTTAAATGTCGTATTTTAAACCTTTCGAGACCGAATGCTCCTTGCGGAGGTCTGAATCTCGCACTACTAAGCCTGAGGGTGCACGATAAACCGTACAATCCCTAACGGGTTCCCCAAATGTGGGTTGTAGTGGCGCTTTGCAAAGATTTTATAAATACTATTCATTTAGAAAACGGTTTTATAAAGATAAGGTATTTATTTGAAAAAGGGTGTAAATTTCCGTATTTTAGATTCTAGGGTTTCCTAAGCCAACTAACCTATTTCTAAATGGTCTAAACGATAAATCATAGAAGCCTCAAATCGCCTCTTCACCGCCAATTACGGCCAGGTAAGTGCCAGGTGAGTGGGAGGCTCTCCACTACAAGTAGTGGTCCTAATTAAGTAACCACTCGCCTTAGACACACTTGCCTAGACACCACAAAGTCAGGTTTAGATAAAAGATCGATGTCCACGACATATCGTATTTTCCTTTTAAAAGATATTGTTTTAAAATTGTATATAACTTAGAACTTTTAGAAAAGGTTTTAATAAGAAAATGGTATTTTAATGTAAAATCTTATTTTATCGTATTCTAAGTTTTGATGATATTATTTAGGGTTGTATTTGCGTGTGTGTGGAGGTAGGTCATTACCTCGTGATCTACTTTAAGATATAGCAATATTAAAGGGTTAAAAGTGATAAACTAAACATGGTGGTATTTAAGTGCAAAAATACGGTATATTGCAAAAGTTATCATTTCATGTGAGAAAAGTTATCCAAATTAGTTGTTATGTGATTAGTAGTCAACATGAATATGTTTAAGCATAATGGAATTAGTGATAAGTGAGTTTTGATAGAAAACCTAATCGGAAATCGGTTTGTTCCGATTTCCGTCGGGTTTGAAAAGTCGTATTTTTATGAAAGAATAGAAAGGTAGAAAAGAGGGACTTACGGGTTTGGACAACGCTAGAGAGTGAGAGGGAGGTAGAGCGTTTGCCGGCGCGTCGAAACGTCGTCGAGAGCTCCTAGCACGATCACCGGAAAGTCGCCGTCGATTTCGTCAGCGCTTCGCCTTTCGCTCGTTTTCCGACGTACCGAGTTCTCTTGAAATTTTTAGAGAGTGGACTTAGAAATGTTGGGTGAGAGGGTAAAGGGTATGGGGGTTTATATAGGGTTAGGATAGGGTTAGGGTTTTAGTTAAAAATATAAAAATATATAAAAAAAACATTAAAAATCATTAAATTTTGGAGTAAAAAAGGATTTATTGTGCATTCGGTAACCGATCTAGGAAATTAGTGTATGCAGGGGGGTTGACTACGTCAAGAGGGAACTTTTTCCTTCAGGTGACTCGGCGGTCCGGCCGAGTCCGGCCAGCGGCGCCGGCCCGAGTCGGCCGGTCCGCCGGCGGACTCGGCCGATCCCGGCCGTGTCAAGGCACCGAAAGGTGGGGTTTTTCATGGGGGGAATTTTGGTGTATTTAGATTTTTATGTTCAGTATAAATTTTGTGAGTTATGACGGTTTGACTGTTGACTTTCCAAAAATTTAAAACAAAATAAATATAAAAATAATGTGGGGCATGGGATTTGAACTCTGGTGACTTGGTTCAGCAATACAAGGTATTACCAATGAGCTACAAGCTCCTTCTTGTAATTATTGTGGGAAAATAACTACTTAAAGTGGTAACAGTAACATTAAATATCCCAAGTACACTTTAATTTTAAAACAATTTTATGTACACTAAAAATGAAATTATTTAAAAACAAAATAATTAATTATATATATCTTGTGCTCAGATTAAAATACTCCTATATGGATTTTTAAAAATTTTAACAAAAATTTTGTATAGAAAAGTGTATAGGAAAATTATGGTTGTTACATTCTACCCTCCTTATAAAAATTTCGTCCACGAAATTTTTAAAAGGAAGGTGTAACAGTGCTAGGAAGTTTGGCGAATAAAAGTGATACGATGGTGAAAAAGGCTTACCGGTGTTACCTTGACCTACAGTCTCGGCTTCTAAGGCTTCTAATGTGAAGGTCTGTCGCCGTGGTATATTCCTTCTAGCTGGAGGCACATTCTGCCTTTGAGGCCTGTTTCTCTGCCTTCTAGGCATGTCTCTCATTGCTTGTTGGAATTGGCGAGTAGGCTGTGCAGGTGGTGGAGCAGGTAGTGCAGGACGAGTTGCAGAAGCCTGGATGGTTGGCCGCTGCGGGTAGTTGGTGGGTGTATGAGTTGAGTTGCTGTTGTAAGGACAGTTCCCAATTCCGTGGTTGGATGCGCCACAAATTAGACACAGGCCTTTTGCGCGCCTACAGTCCTTCCACAAGTGTCCCTTTCTATGGCAGTAATAGCAAATTTCTTCAGTTCTCCTGGGTTCAAACGATGGCCTGGAAGAGGCTCCACCTGCCATTTGGTTGGCAGGGCGTTTGACTCCTGCAGACTGAGGTCTGCCTCTTGCTTTTATCACTGCCTCATAACTGCGGGCAGCTTCAACAAAGCGGAGCCGCGACAAATTTCCCAGTTCCATGACTCAGCGGTACAAAGACAAACCAAAGTCAACCCTCGACCTCCCTGTTGAAGCAATGCTTTGACTCGGAAGTAGGTCAACTCATCAATCACTTACGAGTCCTCTCGACTTGTAAGGAAGAAAATTCTCTTGTGAGATCCTTACGACTCTAAAGAGAAAATACACTTAGGAGAAAATACACCTATGAGATCCTCTCGACCCGTAGGGAGAAAATTCTTTATGAGACCCTCACGGCTCATAAAGTTGAAAAGTCTTAGGCGGCAGATCTGAACCTGTTTCCTAAGCCATCGCTTCTTATCTCGATTCAGGGAAATCAGCGTCCTCGGTGAGAACCTCCCAATTCGTTTCGACCCACAAGGAAATCGGTGTCTTTGCGAGAATCTCTCGATTCGTCTCAACTTGCGGGGAAATTAGTGTCCCTACGCATTAGGAAAATTCTCTTGTGGGATCCTTACGATTCACAGGAGAAAACGCACTTAGGAATCCTCACGACTCCTAAGGAGAAATTACACCTACGGGATCCTCTCGACTCGTAGGGAGAAAATTCTTTATGAGACCCTCACGGCTCGTAAAGTTGGAAAGTCTTAGGCAATAGATCTTAACCCTGTTTCCTAAGCCATCGCTACCTTATAAAGAGTTCAAGATGAACTGTCATCTACCATCTATGGGCCACATTTGCCAAAGCCACATTCGCCGCTGAAGTGAAGAAGCTACTTTCGGATCCTCACGATTTGTAAGGAAAAATACCCGAGTGAGATTCTTACGACTCACGGAGGTAATGAACACTTAGAAATCCTTACGATTTCTAGGGAGAATTTGCACCTACGGGATCCTCTCGACTCGTAGGGAGAAGAACCTTCTTGAGACCCTTACGGCTCATGAAGACGAAGAAAGTCTTAGGCTACAAGGACCCTAAACTTGCCTCCTAAGCCCTCAATTCTGTGGTCATGCATAACTCTGCACTACTTTACCCACGTACGTGCTTACGTGGGCAAAGTAGTGGGGGGTATTTGTTTCCGCCAAAATTTTGGCTCACATCCTGCTCCCTTATAAAAAAAAAATAATAATAAATAATGAAATAATAAAATAATAATAATAAAAATAATAATAATAAAATAAAAGGAAAAACTCTACATGCAAAGAATGTAAATGTCTCAGCGCTGAGAGTCAAAGACTCTGTCGTAGCGCACCACGTGCAAAGCACGTGTGCGCTAGCGCTAGGTGCGCTGCGCTCTAAGCAGCGCACCACGTGTCAAGCACGGGTGCTCTAGCGCAATGTACGCTGCCCATTAAGCAGCGCACCATGTGCAAAGCACGGGTGCGCCAGCGCTGAAACCTAAAAGCTCCCCAACCTTCAGATCAAAGATCTAATAATAATGAATTAATCAAAATTAAATTCTGTTATAGAAAGATTCCTTAAAATCTTTCCAAATGACAAGATTTTACTCTGTAAATCAGAGCACCGTTGGATCAATGATCCAATGGTAAATAAAAATTACCAAAGACAATAAATTTTGTTATGGAAAGATTTTCTCAATCTTGTTAAAAAACAAGAAGATTGCCTTCTGTGAAACAGAAGCCCTAGGATTAAAGATTCAACGGTGGGAAATATTCCAAAATCAATCAGAGAAATATCTCTTAAATCGATTCAACAAATCATTTGGCCCTATATAAAGGCCCCTAGACTTCAAGTCTAAAACACAGAAGGAGAGAGAAAAAAAAACCCTCTGCAAAAAAGAGCAAGCTCTTAGGAAAAAGAAGATTTTTCTTCATCTTAAAGGTAAGGAACTATGTTCTTGAATAACAGAGATGAATACATCTCTTAAAAAGAAGAACCATCATCTAAAAACATCTTAGATATATAAAAAGACCAAGGTCTTTTGATTTAAAAGAAAAGATCAAAAAGATCTAATCATAAAAAAATAAAAAGAAGTAAAATACTTCACTCACAGATCTTTTGATCTATAAAGGCAGAGCCTTTTATAAAAACAAGAGCTTTTGTTCTTTGATGTTGAGGCAAAGCCTCCTTTGAAGAACATAAATTTGTTCTCTGATCATAAATTTGATCAAGTGAGCTTTGCGCCTTTGAACAGTGTCTTGCACTCATGAACTGCGCCCTTGTGCTCCTTGGACCAGCGCACAGCGCCAAAACATGCCACGTGTCAACCAAAGACACGACCTGCGCTTTGCGCTTCTGAAACAAAGCTTTGCGCTCCTTGGACCGGCGCTCAACGCCAAAACGCGCCATGTGTCAACCATAGACACTATTTGCGCTTTGCGATTTTAACACAGAGCACTGCGCTCATGGGCTGGCCCTTGGCGACAAGCGCGCCACGTGTCACTCACTGGAGCCCCCCTAAATCAGCGCATAGCGCTCATAAATGGAAAGCGCAATGCGCTAATAAACTAGCGCTTAGCGCTAAGCGTGACACGTGTCACCTTTGTGTGCTCTACCTGACAGAAGCGCAATGCGCTCTTTAATTGGTGCAAAGCGCCTGACGCACCACGTGGCGCACTGTCAGAACATACTTTGTTCTGATAAATGCTATGCATTCAATACAAGACAAAAATGTCAGAGCCCAATGCTTAGCGTTATTAAAAGGGCCAAGCCCAAATAAAGGCTCAATAGCCAGAACAATAAAGTGTTCAACTCATATCAACTGAGCCCATATGCTCATAAACCTTTAAACAGACTTTAGTCCCAAATTGGACTATAGATCTCCCAACCAACATTGATTCAAGGGTATATCTATGAACTCCTCTGATATTTGTCGTTGTAATCCTTCAACGTCTTCAGAGAGGTGACGGGTCCCGACAGCCATACATTTCACAGACTATGACGTCTTTAAACTGGACTGTGGGGTCCTTAAGCCCAGGGACTATGATGTCCTTAACCTCGACCGTGATGTCTTAAAACTAACACTGGACTGTGGGGTCCTTAAGCCCACGGACCATGATGTCCTTAACCTTGACTGTGAGGTCTTTAAACTCACGGACTATGATGTCCTTAACCTCGACCGTGATGTCTTAAAACTAACATTGGACTGTGTGGTCCTTAAATCCACGGACTATGATGTCCTTAACCTTGACTGTGAGGTCTTTAAACTCACGGACTATGATGTCCTTAACCTTGACTGTGAGGTCTTTAAACTCACGGACTATGATGTCCTTAACCTTGACTGTGAGGTCTTTTAACTCACGGACTATGATGTCCTTAACCTTGACTGTGAGGTCTTTAAACTCACGGACTATGATGTCCTTAACCTCGACCGTTATGTCTTTAAACTAACATTGGACCACCATGTCCTTAAACTGGTAATCGACCGCAATGTCCCTAAACTAAACAATAGAGCCCAAATGCTCTTTTGTTGGATCTAAATGATCCTGTTAAGTAGATCTTAGTCTAAAATTAGACTAACGTGTCCTTAACAAACTGTTAAGTAGATCTTAGTCTAAAATTAGACTAACGTATCCTTAACAAACGTTTAAGTTGATCTTAGTCTCAAATGAGGCTAACGTATTCTTAAACCAAACCCCCAAACCCAAATCTAAGAAGATACAGATTTGGACTAATTCACGTCCTACGGGCGACAACATAAATTAGTCTCCGTATACAATCCACGGGCAACCACCAACAAAACAAACACCCACGACATGAAGTGACCATATAGAGAAGGAGAAAGTTGTTACCGCGATGCGGTAGCGTAATTAACTGCAGGGGCTTGCGCCTGCAGGGAAGAGCATCCCCACAATCAAAAACCCCTCAGACGAGAGGGAATCTGACGAAGTCTGCTACATCGGCCACATCCGTTTAAACCTTCGATACATGGTGCTATAAATCAACTTGGCATCTTCGGAGAGGTGGAAGGATAGCACGAATTAGCATCTGCCCCGAATTTCAGGCAAGACGTTTATCGCGTCTCCGTGATTCGGAGGGAACACCCACGTTCATCAGTGAGCTGTTGTCTAAAAAACAGGTGGCCACACTAAAGGACGTGCTTATGCAATATAAAGACTAGGTCGCATAGAACTATTCCGAGATGCCGGGACTAGATCCAAAAATAGAGTGCATAAACTGGCTATATCGTCGGATGTCAAGCCAGTCAAACAGGCGCTAAAAAGAATGCGGCTTGAACTCGAGATGGGTATCAATGCCGAAGTCAATAAAATAATTGACTCCGGCTTCATCCAAGAAGTTCAATATCCCGACTGGATCGCCAACATTGTTTCGGTAATGAAGAAAAATGGGACGGTGCGCATCTGCGTAGATTTTCGAGACCTCAACAAAGTTTGCCCAAAGGATGACTTTCCAGTACCAGTTACCGAGCTGATGATAGATAACACGTCTACCCATGAGGTCTTCTCCTTCATGGATGGATCTTTAGGGTACAATCAAATAAAAATGCATCCTGAAGACCTAAAGCATACCGCCTTCCGGACTCCGTTGGGCATATTCTGCTACAAGGTAATGTCTTTCGGTCTGAAGAAAGCAGGCGCTACCTACCAGAGGGCCATGACGAAAATCTTCGATGACCTCATTCATGAGGTTGTTGAATGCTACATTGACGATCTTGTGGTGAAGAGCAAATCTTATGAGGAGTATTGGGAGCATCTAGACATAGTGTTCCAACGGCTTTGGAAGTATAATCTGAAGATGAATCCTCTAAAATGCGCGTTTGGAGTCTCTTCGAGAAAATTCCTAGGATTCATCATACGGCACCGAGGTATCGAAATAGACCCATCAAAGATCAAGACGATTACGGAAATGCCTAAGCTGAGAACTCTCAAACAACTGCGGTCTCTCCAAGGAAAGCTCGCGTATATCCGGTGGTTCATAGCCAACCTCTCCGAAAAATGCCGTCCCTACAGTCATCTAATAAAGAAGGGGACCTCGTTCGTCTGGGATCATAAGTGCCAAAATGCACTGTTGGGGTCGAAAATTGCACCTCGGTTGACCAAGTCAAAGTCAAGGTCAATCCAAGCAAAGTGGGCCCAAGCCCTGATCAAGTGGGCCCACGCCCAGGTCGAGTCCGAACATGAAGCGCCAGCCCTCCTCCATGCCAAAATAAAAAATCATGTAATAAATAATTTTGATGTAATTTTTTATGCATGGATGTAAGCAAAATGGGCATAAAGCCAAATTTGTGTAAAGCCCATGGCTTATGTGCAAAAGAAATGAGCATGGGATGGGCAAAATGCCATTTTGTAAAGCCCAAGGGGCTATATGTAAATGTGTAAGCCTATATAAGGCAACATGATGATGAATAAAGCATATACACTCTTCATTCTCCCAAAACTAGGGTTTGTGCCTCCATCCTCTCTCTTCCAAGTTCTTCCTCTTTCTTTTAATTTTCCAATTAAATCAAGAGCTTAGCTCTTCTCCTTTTACAACTAAATAAAGTTTTACCATAAACCCACCTTCCAAGACTCCATCAAAAGAAGAAAAATGTTCTCTTTTTTTATCATCCAAGATCTAGATCTTAGAGTTTCAAGAGAACCCATTTTGGATTTCTTCTCAAAAGAGAAAGAAGAAAATCTTTTGGAGTTTAACTCCACAAATAAAATTATTTTGGAGTTTAACTCTACTACAGAAATTCCTTTGGAGTTTAACTCCACAGTAAAAATCTTTTTTTTTTTGGAGTTTAACTCCACATTAAATATTTTTAGGAGTTTAACTCCAAATAAATTTTTTTCGGAGTTCAACTCCACATTTAAAATTCTTTCGGAGCTCAACTCCACAATAAAAATTCTTTCGGAGTTCAACTCCATTTAAATTTTTTTGGAGTTTAACTCCATAATAAAAATCTTTTTGGAGTTAAAACTCCATTAAAATCTTTTCGGAGTTGAACACCATATTTAAAATCCTTTTGGAGTTTAACTCCATAAAAAAAATTCTTTTGGAGTTCAGCTCCATGTTAAAAAAAATGCCCTTTCGGGGTCACATGCTAGCATGTGACATGCTATCATGTGGCCTTCACATGCTTGTCACATGCCAGCATGTGACCCTCACATGCCTGCATGTGTCACATGCCTGCATGTGACCCTCACATGCCTGCATGTGACCCTCACATGCTATTTTGGAGTTTAACTCCATTACAAAAATTCTTTTGGAGTTTAACTCCACAGTAAAAATCCTTTTTTGGGGGAGTTTAACTCCACATTAAATCTTTTTAGGAGTTTAACTCCATATAAAATTCTTTCGAAGTTTAACTCCACATTTAAAATTCTTTCGGAGTTCAATTCCACAATAAAAATTCTTTCGGAGTTCAACTCCATTTAAATTCTTTTGGAGTTTAACTCCACAAACAAAAATTTCTTTGAGGTTTAACTCCGCAATAAAAATCTTTTTCGGAGTTAAACTCCATTTAAAGTTCTTTAGGAGCTTTACCCCGTTTAAATTCTTTCGGAGTTTAACTCCACAAATAAAATTCTTTTGGAGTTTAACCCCGCAATAAAAATATTTTCGGAGTTAAACTCCATTTAAAATCTTTTGGAGTTGAACTCCATGTATAAAAAAAAAATTTTGGAGCCCTTTTGCTCCCAGCATGTGAGGGGTCACGTACTAGTATGTGACCCCCCTTCCATGCTAGCAAGTGAGGGGTCACATGCTAGTATGTGACTCCCCCCTCACATGCTAGCATGTGAGGGGTCACATGTTAGCATGTGACCCTCCATGTCACATGCTAGTATGTGACCCCCCTCGCATGTGAGGGGAGGCTCCCATTATATGAGAGCCCGGGTTCTCCCCCCCTTTTAAATTCTTTTTCTTCTTTCTTCATTCTTTTCTTTATTTAATCATTTTTTTTATTTAAAATAAATATTAAATAAATAAAAGTAAATTATAAATAATATTTTAAAATTGAAAAAATAATAATAAATTAAAATAATAAAAAAATTAAAAAAATTCTCTAAATATTTATTTACTTATTTATTTTTGTTTTTTTATATATAAGAATATATATATCCTTTTTTTTAAAAAATGGAACAAAAAAAACACACACCAACGCACTGGACATTGAGTTCGCATGACCAGTTTAACCCGTCAATCGGAGGTTCCTTCGCTCCAAATGCGAGGGGTAATTAACGGCAGCTTAGTCCGCGACTGTCGGAGATTCGCATCCCCACAATCAATAATCCCCAGCCTACCTTAGGCAGGGGGGATCTGTAATGCGCCTGACAAGCGCGCGCGTATTCCCATCTCAATGAGGTGACGAAAAACATCCTACCGATTCTGGCACGCCCGGTAGGACCTATCTCTCCTCCCATATTTTGGGTTAAACGTTCATGCGAACTCAATCAATATACATACCTATATTTATACTAAAATAATGCTCTTTCATACAGGTTTTCAAGCAATCACTTTTCAACAATGTCTCCAAAGATGAACTCAGCTCTCAGCATGGCGCCTGTCTCCTACACGATGAAGATAGACTCCAGGACGATCCTTCCGGCCAGTCTCCGGCGACAATGGGAGGAGAAGCCGCTACCATTTGGCTCTATTATGTTCGTGTCAGCTAACGCCGTCCCAACTCCTCAAGCTCCGGTAACAAACAAACCGGTCTCAAAAGGGAAAAGGCCGAATGTCATGGTCGCGAGGGCACCTCAACCCAAGCACAAATCCGTTTCCGAACGACTCTCCATCGCTCCAGCTTGGGGCAAGGCCATCAACGTCAACGACGCAACGGGGCATCTCGGGCAAGCTCCACCGGTACCCTCAACAACTGCTCGATCGGGTATTTTCTTTAAGCTCCCTATCAATCGACTCGCGGCGACTTCCCAGAAAACGGATGCCCGCCAAGCCCTCAAAATCGAGAAGCTAAGGCAGAAAAGGCTCAGATACAGAGCCAACAAAAGGGCTAGGGCTCATACTACGCTGAGCTTCATGAGGCTTCAAGAACAGGGTTACCTCGTCAAAGATAAAGAGACGGCCGGATATGTGGTCCACACTGTCTACATGGTCGGACATGAAGAAACGAACCCTCCCATGCTTCACAGCCATGGTGATGATATGGTGGACGCTACCCAACGTCGACTCGGTCTAAATAATGAAGAGCTCGCTCATGCCGATAAGCCAAAAGAGCCCGGGGTTCCTGCGGGATTGTGCTCAGGCAATAAGGATGACCTGGTTGTCATAACCGGAACTACAGAACAAGCATTATTCCGATGACTTCAGAGGCAGCTTCAGGACAGGGACGAGAAGTTAGTCAAGGTACAGTCTATGGTCGACGAATTGGTAAACGTCGCGGCAGATCTCGGGATCCAAGTCGTCCGATTGCAATTACAGCAGAATCAAGTTTTGGTTCATGAGCCAGAGATTGATACCCGGAGGCAGCCAACTGATACCCCCTTCAACCTAAGAGCGGAGCGCCTTAGCGAAAAACGGCCGCGATCAGCCTCCAGTCCCTCCGATACATACACTGAAGGGGAATCACCTCTGAAAGAGAAACTGGAAAAAGTCTATTCCTTCAAAAGGGACAAAGTCCACAAGATATTCAAGGACGCCCTAAGAAACGGTCTACAACTGCCAGAATCAAAGAGACCGCAAGAAGAGAATATGACCGACGACCCAAAATATTGCCCCTATCACAGAGTGATAAGTCATGCCATTGAAGACTGCATCGTCTTTAAAGATTGGGTTGAAAGGCAATACAAGACGGGAGAGATAGAATTGTCTAATGGCGCGTTAGCGAAGAGTCAAGCTACGACCGCCGATTTCGTACAAATGGAGACCGGAGCCCTTCCGGAACCTGATTCTCTCACACATGTGCCATTATCTAAAAAGGGCGAACCAAAGACTGATCGGCCTCAAGGACCAGCATCAGTAAAGGCACCTACTCCATTGGAGAGAAAGAAGAAGGTATACTCCTTCAGGAGGGATGAAGTCCGCAAAATATTCGCGGACGCCTTGAACAACGATCTGCAACTGCCTGTTCCGAATAGGCCATATGAAATGAATATGACCGGCAATCCCATATACTGCCCATATCATAGGATGGTGAGCCATACCATCGAAGACTGCTATATTTTCAAAGATTGGGTGGAGAACCAATACAAACTTGGGAAAGCCCCACAGTCATCAGATGTACCGACAAGCCACAGAGCTACGGTCATCAACACAACTCCGCCAAGATCAAAGTTCAAGGAGCTGGGATAAGCAAGCTGACCACCACGTCGTTAAACCGGGAATGATAGACCTCTAAGTCTTTAACTGGGAACCGTTGACCACCACGTCATTAAACTGGGAATAGTCGACCTCTAAGTTGTTAAACTGGGGATGTAAAAATGTGTAAATAAAGAAATATATATATGTATATATATGTATATAAATAAAAAGCCGAAATGATGGGGCAACTCGCAATAAAATCAGCGAGTAAAAATAAAAATAAAAATAAAGCCGAAATGATGGGGCAACCGCGAATAAATAGCCGAAATGATTAGGCAATCGCGACCTTCGCGATAAGAAAAAGCTGAAATGATAGAGCAATCGCGGTAAAAAAAACGGTGAATGATGAGTCGCTCCTGGTACCATATTCCAGTGTAGCGATGCAGACGCCTACCAAATTCTAAATCCCAAAACGGTGAATGACGAGTCGCTCCTGGTACCATATTCGAGTGCAGCGATGCAGACGCCAACCAAATTCCAAATCCCTAAACGGCGAATGATGAGTCGCTCCTGGTAACATATTCCAGTGCAGCGATGCAGACGCCAATCAAATTCCAAATCCCAAAACGGCGAATGATGAGTCCCTCCTGGTTCCATATTCCATTGCAGCGATGCAGACGCCAACCAAATTCCAAATCCCATACCCCAACGGCGAATGATGAGTCGCTCCTGGTGCCATATTCCAGTGCAGAGATGCAGACACTAACAAAGTCCCGAAATTTTTCCGGCCCTACGGTCTGGATCATACATCCTACAAAACCGTATACAATCCACGGGCGTAAAACGATCCCAATCTCTCCCAAAGTCCTACCGGCGAGACCACATTCAAAGTCCCACCGGCGATGAAAATTAAAAAAAAAAGGTATATCTATAAGCAAAATGGCCACGGATGAAAATCCGAAAGGGCTCCGTGAGTAAAAACAGCATGACTGCTGGCGAGTTTGTGAAAACCCGAAATGGCACAAACTCATGAAAAAGAGATGAAATGCACTCGCAAAGTCCTATTGACTTTGTGAAGAGAAAGTTCCCGCATGAGATCCTTACGACTCATAAAGGAGCAACACACATAGGAGTCCCCACGACTCCTAAGGAGAAAATGCACCTACGGGATCCTTACGACTCGTAGGGAGAAAATGCTTTTATGGGACCCTTACGGCCCATAAAATTGAAAAGTCTTAGGTGATAGGGATCTAAACCTGTTTCCTAAGCCATCGCTTCCCAACAGGAAAAGGCAAATGATGAGTTGCTCCTGGCATTATTCCAGTGCAGCAATGAAGATGCCGACAAAAAACCCAAATCCCAAGTTTTCCCAACGGCGAATGATGAGTCGCTCCTGGTACCATATTCCAGTACAGCGATTCAGATGCCAACAAAGCCCCGAAATTCTTCCGGCCCTACGGTCTGGATCATACATCCTGCAAAACCGTATACAATCCACGGGCGTAAAACGATCCCAATCTCTCCCAAGTCCTACCGGCGGGACCACATTCAAAGTCTCACCGGCGATGAAGATTCCCAAAAAAAAAACCGGGTATGTCCACAAGCAAAATGAGCACGGATGAAAACCTAAAAGGGCTCCGTGAGTAAAAACAGCAGGACTGCCGGCGAGTTTGTGAAAAATCAAAAGGGCGCAAACTCGTGAAAAAGAGATAAAATGCACTCTCAAAGTCCTCTCGACTTTGTGAGGAGAAAATTCCCGCGTGAGATCCTTACGACTCACAAAGGAGTAACACACTTAGGAGTCCCCACGACTCCTAAGGAGAAAATACATCTACGAGATCCTTTCAACTCGTAGGGAGAAAATGCTTTTATGGGACCCTTACGGCTCATAAAATTGAAAAGCCTTAGGTTATAGGGATCTAAACCTGCCTCCTAAGCCATCAATTCCCAAATCCTCTCGGGGCAAATGATGAGTTGCTCCTGGCATTATTCCAGTGCAGCAATGCTGATGCCAAACTAAAACAAAATCCCTAAATCCTCTCATGGCAAATGATGATTCGCTTCTGGTACCATATTCCAGTATAGCGATGCTAATGCCAACCCAAATCAATCCAACAACCTCTGCGGCGGAATCATGCTTCGTCCCAGAATATACACCATGTCGAAATCATGCTTCGCCTCGGCGTATCTGCCTTCCCTATCAGAATTATGCTTCGACTCGGAATCAACCAGCGACACTCCGTGCCGGGGACAGGTCGATCAGCGACACTCTTTGCCGGGGACAAGTTGAACATCAGCGACACTCCGTGCCGGAGACAAGTCGATCAGCGACACTCCGTGCCGAGGACAAGTCGAACATCAACTACACTCCGTTCTGGGGATAAGTCGAACAGCGACACTCCGTGCCAAGGACAAGTCGACCAACAACACTCCGTGCCGGGGACAAGTCGAACAGCGACACTCCGTGATGGGGACAAGTCGAACAGCGACACTCCGTGCCGGGGACAAGTCGAACATCAGCGACACTCCATGCCGGGGACAAGTTGATCAGCGACACTCCATGCCGGAGACAAGTCGAACATCAGCGACACTCCGTGCCGGGGACAAATCGATCAGCGACACTCCGTGCCTGGGACAAGTCGACCAGCGACAGTCTGTGCCGGGGACAAGTTGAACATCAGCGACACTCTGTGCCGGAGACAAGTCGATTAGCGACACTCCGTGCCGGGGACAAGTCGAACATCAACGACACTCCGTGCCGGGGACAGGTCGAACAGCGACACTCCGTGCCGGGGACAAGTCGACCATCGACGCTCCGTGCCGGGGAAAAGTCGAACAGCGACACTCCGTGCCGGGAAAAACTCGAACATCAGCGACACTCCGTGCCAGGGACAAGTCGATCACCGACACTCCGTGCCGGGAAAAAGTCGAACATCAGCGACACTCCGCGCCGGGGATCAAGTCGAACAAATAGCGACACTCCGTGCCGGGGATCAAGTCGAACAAACAGCGACACTCCGTGCCAGGGATCAAGTCGATCTGCGACACTCCATGCCGGGGAAAAGTCGAACATCAGCGACACTCCATGCCGGGGACAAATCGATCAGCGACACTCCGTGACGGGGACAAGTTGAACAACCAGCGACACTCAGTGTCGTCGACCGTCCATGTCGTAAAAAGGGCAGTACAGGCTTCCTACAAAGAGGGAACCAAATCACTCCGGGCCAGGATAACGTCTACCACGGACATTCCGTCTCGGAGACGCGTCAAGTGTCGACCATCCATGTCTTAAAAAGGGCAGTGCAGGCTTCCTACAAAGAGAGAACCAAATCACTCCGGGTCAGGATAACGTCTACCACGGACACTGCGTCTTGGAGACGCGTCAAGCGTCGGCCGTCCACGTCGTAAAAAGGACAGTGCCGGCTTCCCAAAAAGCGGGAACCAAATCAAGTCGCCTCCACATGAAAGAAGATCCATCAATTTCAAGCACACGACCCATATATGTGGTGTGCATTTATTGATGGGGGCACTTTGTTTGGGTCGAAAATTGCATCCCAATTGACCAAGTCAAAGTTAAGGTCAACCCAAGCCATGTGGGTCCAAGCCCAGATCAAGTAGGCCCATGCCCAGGTCGAGTCCGAACATGAAGCGGCTGGCCCTCCTCCATGCAAAAATAAAAAATCATGTAACAAAAAAATTTGATGTAATTTTTTATGCATGGATATAAGCTAAATGGGCATAAAGCCCAATTTTTGTAAAGCCCATGGCTTATATGCAAAAGAAATGAGCACATGAGGCATGGGATGGGCAAAATGCCATTTTGTGAAGCCCAATGGGCTATATGTAAATGTGTAAGCCTATATAAGGCAACATGATGATGAATAAAGCATATACACTCTTCATTCTCCTAAAACTAGGGTTTGTGCCTCCATCATCTCTCTTCCAAGTTCTTCCTCTTTCTTTTCATTTTCCAATTAAATCAAGAGCTTAGATCTTCTCTTTTTACAACTAAATAAAGTTTTACCATAAATCCACCTCCCAAGACTCCATCAAGAGAAGAAAATGGGTCTCTTTTTTTATCATCCAAGGTTTAGATCTTAGAGTTTCAAGAGAACCCATTTTGGGTTTCTTCTCAAAAGAGAAAGGAGAAAATTTTATGGAGTTTAACTCCACAAATAAAATTATTTTGGAGTTTAACTCCACTACAGAAATTCCTTTGGAGTTTAACTCCACAGGAAAAATCTTTTTTTTAGGAGTTTAACTCCACATTAAATCTTTTTAGGAGTTTAACTCCATATAAAATTCTTTCGGAGTTCAACTCTACATTTAAAATTCTTTCGGAGCTCAACTCCACAATAAAAATTCTTTCGGAGTTCAACTCCATTTAAATTCTTTTGGAGTTTAACTCCACAATAAAAATCTTTTTGAAGTTAAAACTCCATTTAAAATCTTTTCGGAGTTGAACTCCATATTTAAAATCCTTTTGGAGTTTAACTCTATAAAAAAAATTCTTTTGGAGTTCATCTCCATGTTAAAAAAATGCTCCTTTTGCCCCCTTCACATGCTAGCACGTGAGGGGGAGGGCTCCCATTTAATGAGAGTTCTTTTGGCCCCCCTCACATGCTAGCATGTGAGGGGTCACATGCTTGCATGTGACAAGCTATCATGTGACCTTCACATGCTAGTCACATGCCAGCATGTGGCCCTCACATGCTCATCACATGCCAGCATGTGACCCTCACATGCTATTTTGGAGTTTAACTCCACTACAAAAATTCTTTTGGAGTTTAACTCCACAGTAAAAATCCTTTTTTGGGGGAGTTTAACTCCACATTAAATCTTTTTAGGAGTTTAACTCCATATAAAATTCTTTCGGAGTTTAACTCCACATTTAAACTTCTTTCGGAGTTCAACTCCACAATAAAAAATCTTTCGGAGTTCAACTCCATTTAAATTCTTTTGGAGTTTAACTCCACAAACAAAAATTCCTTTGGAGTTTAACTCCGCAATAAAAATCTTTTTCGGAGTTAAACTCCATTTAAAGTTCTTTAGGAGCTTTACTCCGTTTAAATTCTTTCGGAGTTTAACTCCACAAATAAAATTCTTTTGGGGTTTAACTCCGCAATAAAAATCTTTTCGGAGTTAAACTCCATTTAAAACTCTTTTTAAAGTTAAACTCCATTTAAAATCTTTTGGAGTTGAACTCCATGTATAAAAAAAATCCGGAACCCTTTTGTTTCCAGCATGTGAGGGGTCACATGCTAGCATGTGACTCCCCTCACATGCTCGCATGTGAGGGGTCATATGCTAGCGTGTGACCCCCCTCACATACTAGCATGTGACTCCCCCTCACATGCTAAAATGTGAGGGGTCACATGCTAATATGTGAGGGGAGGCTCCCATTAAATGGGAGCCCAAGTTCTCCCCCCGTTTTTTTTAATTCTTTTTTTCTTTCTTTTCTTTTTTCTTCCTTCTTTTCTTTATTTAATCATTTTTTTATTTAAAAAAAATAAAATAAATACTAAATAAATAAAAGTAAATTATAAATAATATTTTAAAATTAAAATAAAAAAAATTAAAAAAAATTCTCTAAATATTTATTTACTTATTTATTTTTGTTTTTTTATATAGAAATATATATATCCTTTTTTTAACAAATGGAACAAAAAAAACATACACCAACGCACTGCACATTGAGTTCGCATGACCAGTTTAACCCGTCAATCGGATGTTCTTTCGCTCCAAATGCGAGGGGTAATTAACGACAGCTTATTCCGCGGCTGCCGGAGATTCGGATCCCCACAATCAATAAACCCCGGCCTACCCTAGGTGGGGGGAATCTGTAATGCGCCTGACAAGCGCGCGCATATTCCAATCTCAATGGGGTGACGAAAAACACCCTACATGCACTAGACGAAATTAAGCAATACCTACAAAATCTGCCAGTATTGACCGCTCCAGTTAAGGGAAAACCCCTTATCCTATATACAATTTCCCTTAAGGGTTCTCTAGGCGCGCTATGGGCACAAGAGAACGATCAGGAAAATGAAAGAACTCTGTACTATTTGAGTCGAGTTCTCCTGGGGGCAGAAAAAAACTACCCCCCCATCGAAAAGCATTGTCTGGCGCTGATCTTCGCAATAACGAAGCTCAGACACTACGCCTTGGCACATGAGGTCCATCTCATATCAAAGATGGATCCTCTCAAATATTTGATGTCAAGGGCCATACTAACAGGAAGGCTTGCCAAATGGGCCCTCCTCCTAATGGAATTCTTGATAACGTATCGACCTCTCAAAGCATTGAAGGGCCAGGCCATCGCCGACTTTCTCGCCGAGCATCCGATACCCGCCGACTCCCCCTTAAATTGTGAATTACCGGATGAACATGCGTTCGACGCAAAGGAAGAAGAGAATGGCGCCCGATGGGAACTACTTTGATGGAGCATTTTCCATGAAGAAGCGGAAGCATAACACCCCCATAATCAAAGCTGGGGTAGGCCTTATCTTCGTGACCCCACAAGGAGGGATATTGTGTTACGGTTACTCCCTGATGGAGTCAAGAACTAACAACGAAGCTGAATATGAAGCTTTTATAATAGGTCTCGAGATCGCTGTTGATATGGGAATCAAAGACCTCCTCATATATAGAGATTCCCAGCTCATTGTCAGCCAAGTAAATGGCGACTATCAGACATGCAAGCCAGAACTGATCAGGTATGGTGAAAGAGTGCAGCAACTGCTGACATAAATCCCCTCCTACATCTTGGAGAGTATACCGCGTGCGGAAAACAGCAAAGCGGATACATTGGCTAGATTGGCTAAAGAATTGGCCGACGAAGACCTCAATGACGTAAAGATCATCGTGCAAAGCCGCCGGGTTCTCGCGCTAGTAGGGATACCTTCGGAGGATTTAACTGAGTCATCCGAAGAAAAAGAAACGACCAAACAAGCAGTCCTCCAAATAGAAGACGAAGAAAAGGTCAAGGATTGGAGGGAAGTCTTCATAGACCACCTCAAATCCCATCGAACGCCCGAAAATGCATCATCAAGACATCAGCTCATGAAACGGGCTCTGTATTTCACCTTCGTCAATGATATTCTATATAAGAGATTGCTTGACAGTTTGAGGCTAAGGTGCTTGGGGCCAGGAGAAGCAAGGAGAATCGTTCAAGAAACTCACAACGGACTTTGCGGTTCTCATCAAGCCGGGCTAAAGATGAAGCTGAAGATCAAAAGGATGGGATATTATTGGCTCGCGATGCTTCAGGACTGCTTCAAATATGCGAAGCAGTGTCACTCATACCAGATTCACGGGGATTTCATCCACCAACATCCAAATCCGCTACACCCAACCGTAGCTAGCTGGCCGTTCGAAATGTGGGGAACCGACATAATTGGCCCCATTGAACCAGCATCATCTAAAGGCCATCGGTTCATACTAGCAACGACCGATTACTTTTCTAAGTGGGTAGAAGCAGTACTACTAAGGGAAGTGAAGACGGAGAATATCCTCAATTTCTTCAGGACGCATGTCATCTACCGGTTCGGCACTCCGCGACGGATAATCTCGGATAATGGGCCCGCCTACAGGAGCCATAAAATCAGCTGCTTCGTAGAATAATATAAAATAGATTGGAGATACTCTTCAGTCTACAATCCTCATACCAACGGTCTAGCTGAAACTTTCAACAAGACCCTGATGAAGATTATAAAGAAAATGGTGTCGAGAAACAAAAAGGACCGGCACGAGAGATTTCACGAAGCTCGCTGGGCATACCGAACGAAGTTCAAAACGGCTACGAATACAACACCATACGCGTTGGTGTTCGGCATAGAAGCAGTCCTTCTTTTGGAAATAGAACTCCCTTCTTTTCGGGTAGCAGTTCTATACGAGCCGACGGATGAAGAAAATGCCCATCTTCGGCTTGAGGAGCTCGACGCCCTCGATGAAACTCGCCTCATGGCGCATTAAAACTTAGAAGCTTACAAGGAAAGGATGGCATGTTCATACGAAAGACTGACTAGGCCGAGAACATTCCGCCAAGGCGAGCTCGTGCTAGTTGTCAAACGACCTATGATTCCCAATCGTGTAAAACGGGGGAAATTCGAGCCGAACTATGAGGGCCCGTACATCATAGACAAGGTCTACTAAGGTGGAGCCTACCTGCTTATTGATATGCATGGCGAAAGACCCTTCCGGCCAATAAATAGCCGATTCCTCAAAATATACTATGCCTAACGGTTTACGATTCAGGTCAATAATAGATGACGATGCCCATGTCCGCTCGCTATCTTCCTGAGTCAGAACCCTGAAAGTAGTATCCAGAAGATCCATTAACTCAAAAATGGTAACAATGGACCACTACATCCTTAAACTGGCCATGGGTTGAGATGTCCCTAAACTAACAATGGACCGAAATGTCCTTAAACTAGGGTGCCGCCTCAAACATGGTGCATCGTCTTAAATACGACGATATCCTCTCTTGAGTTATATATTGCAATCAAAGCTCCAACGGCGAAGACTGCAACTCAAGTCCCATTGGAAAACCGATGATAAAAAAAGGTATGTCCACAAGCAAAATAGCCACGGATGAAAACCCGAAAGGGCGCCATGAGTAAAAACAGCAGGGCTACCAGTGTGTTTGTGAAAACCCGGAAGGATGCAATCTCGTTAAAAAAAACAAAAAAACGGTATGTTCACAAGCAGAATGGGCGCGGATGAAAATCCGAAAGGACGCCGTGAGTAAAAACAGCTGGGCTACCGGCGAGTTTGTGAAAACCCGGAAGGACGTAATCTTGTAAAATTTTCACTTACTAGATTCTCTCGATTTGTAAGGAGAACTCCCCCTATAAGACCCTCACGGCTCATAGGATTCAAAAGCCTTAAACTACAGGCACTTAAACCTGTTCTTAAGCCATCATTTCCCCCAAGTTGCCCTACAGGTGGTCCATATTGGCCCTTATATACAATCCACGGGCATAAATAAATATAGCCCTCACCTAGTCCCCCAATGGCGCGAAATGTACCCATATGGTGAATGCTACTTGTAAGTCCCCTCGACTTATAGGGAGAAAACACTTTTGTAAAATCCTTACGACTTGCAAGGTAGAGCACACACTTAGGAATCCCCACAATTCCTAAGGAGAAAATACACCTACGAGATTCTCACGACTCATAGGAAGAAATAATTTTATGTGACCCTTACGGCTCATAAAGTCAAAAGTCTTAGTCAACAGAATCCTAACCCTGTCTACTAAGCCATCTTTGTTCAAATCGACAAAGGCAAATGATGACTCTCTTCTAAAAATATTCCAGTGGTAGTGATGCTGATGCCTAAACAGGTGTCAAGCTCCAAGTCCTTTCAAGGTAAATGATGATTCGCTTCTGGCAATATTCCAGTTGCAGCGATGCTGATACCAAGATTGGTATCAGATCTTAAGTTCTATACTCGCAACAAAAAATCAGCGAGCAAAAAATGCATATAAAATAGCCGAAATGATGGGGCAACTCGCAATAAAAATTAGCGAGAAAAAAATATGCATATGAAATAGCCGAAATGTTTGGGCAACTCGCAATAAAAAGCATCGAGTAAAAATATAAAAATATCCGAAATGATTGGGCACCGCGATAAATAACCGAGATGATTAGGCAATCGCGACTTTCGCGATATGAAAAGCTGAAAAGATAGAGTATCGCGGAAATAAAAAAATAATAAATAAATAAAATTTCCTCTACCCTGCAGGTGAGTTTACACCGACCCCTGTATACAATCCATGGGCACAAATGAAAAAAGGGAACCATATTTTCCTACCAGGCTCCGTCAAAGGGAGAGCTAGATCTCGATGGCAACATCCACAATTTAGAGATCAGTTCGGCGTGCCTTCTCATTCTATCAAGATGTAGACGCAATGTCAACAAAAGGCCTAAGATTCGAAACAAAGCGGAGTCTTGGCAAATTCCTAGCTCCAAATCTCGACGGTTCATATACAACCTAGAGACAACCCCGGCGTACTATCTCATTCCAGCAGGATGTAGACGCAACGTCAACAAAAAACCCAAGGGTCGAAACAAAGCGGAGTCATGGCAAATTCCTATCTCCAATTCTTGACGGTTCATATACAACCAAGAGACAACCCTGGTGTACCTTCTCATTCCAGCAGGATGCGGACGCAACGTCAATAAAGGCTCCAAATAGCCAAAACAAAAAGGAGTGACGGCAAAATCCCAGCTCCAGCCCGATATTCTTCTCGTTACAGCAGATGCAATGTCAACAAAGGCTCCAAATAACCAAATCAAATCGAAGCAACGACATATTCCTAGCTTTAGGGTCTCGACGGCAAGTCATATAAAGCCTAAGAGACTATCAGAGATCATCACACACCAGCACGGAATGGTTATGACTCATCGGGGCTCCAAACTGAGCCTATACTCAAGTAAAAAGCGAAATGTCAAATTCCTAATGCTTTCTCTTCCGACGGTCATATAGCCTAAGGAGATTACTTGAAGACGTCTTGTCCAGCCCCCAAGGGATCAGAGACACGACAGTCGTGTGGCTACTCGAACAACAGTTTAAAGACTGCATATCGAGGAATATATCAGCCAACGCGATGGTACTACGGACTAAAGCCCTAGTACCACAAAAGCTAACGGACCCTTGTTGCAAAGACCAAGGGTTATCTATATATAACGTTAGGATAAGTTTGCCTGTAAACCCAAGGGAGGTAAACTCAACAAACTCCGAAACGAGTGAATAAACTACAAACTCCGAACTCAATCCATAAACTAGAAACTCCAAAACGAGTGAATAAACTACAGACTCCAAAATGAGTCCATAAACTAGAAACTCTGAAACGAGTGAATGAACTACAAACTTCGAAACGAGTGGGTAAATTAGACACTCTAAAACGAGCGAACAAACTACAAACTCTAAAACGAGTAAATAAACTAATTAGCGCCTCATTAAGACACAGATAAGCGCATGCAAAAAAAAATGTATATTCTTATTCACAAATCAAAGTGTTTGAGAGATACAATTACAATTGTTAAAAAGGCGGGGCTTTCAAAAAGTTGGTAACTCGCTCACGCTCTCCCCGCAGCACCTCCTAGGATGCTTCTACCGCGGCCAACCCCGCTTCAATTTGAGCCTGTTGTTGCAAGCATGATGAAAGCTTCTCAGCGATTTCCTGCTTGGCAACTTCGCAATCTTGTATGCCCCGCTCGGTAAAATCCATCTTCTGCTTCAGCGCCAGCTCATCAGAAATACATTGCTGGAGGTTTTCGAAAATAACTTGCAGCTGCGTGGCATTCGCTTCAAGCTGGACATGTAATATGGTGGATTCGCCAGAAGTCGTCTCATGCTCTTTTCGCTTCAGGGTCAACTTCTGTTCAAAATGTTGACTGAAATTGGCACTTTGCTTAATCCATGCGACCCACTGAGCCTTCAAGGTCAATACTTCAGGAGCGATACGCTTGAGCTCGATCTCATACAGACAGATCTCGATCCTATATAGACAGATCTCGATCCTCTTACAATAGTCGACCTAAAAGCCGACGAAATCTTCGCTGTGGAAATTCACAAGCGTCTCCAACAAAGGATTGACTTCGTCAGCAAACTACGCAACAAAGGTGAGAGCCTCGGTATCAAGATCTTCGATAAATTCGCGTAACATCTTCTTGCTAGTTGCCGCACTTTTGGAAGATTGACGCTTAGCAAAAGGCCTCGTAGGCATAGGAATATGAGACTCAAAATGAACCGAAGCTGATATAGTCGCTGCAAAATAAATCATTCACAAATGAGGTTCATATTTCGATGTAAAAAAATAATAAAGAAGACGGCTGATGGACGAGATCTATCGTACTATTTGTTCAAGGCGGCATGACAGTGAGCACAGGAGACTCGGCTATCACTTCACTTCCTCCCTCGAGCCGTGGTACTGTGGTCAGCATGGGGAAAGTTTAGTGTTTCCCCCAATCAGAGCAAAGCTCTATTCAAAAATTCAAATTTTGAAATGAAGCAACACTTCAGATGCAGTGCTCTGCGCCCCAAGCAGCGCATAATGTGTGCGCTAGCGCAAGGTGCGCTGCGCTCTGAGCAGTGCACCACGTGTCAAACACGGGTGCGCTAGCGCAAGGTGCGCTGCGCTCCGAGCAGCGCACCACGTGCAAAACACGGGTGCGCTAGCGCTGGAACTAAAAGCTCCTCACCGTTAGATCAAAGATCTAATAATAATGATAAATCATTAATTGATCAGAATTAAATTCTGTTAAGGAAAGATCTCTCAAATCTTTCCAAACAACAAGATTGTGCTATGTAAATCAGAGCACCGTTGGATCAATAATCCAATGGTGATTAAAAATCACTAAAAAATACAGAATAAATTCTGTTTAGAAGATATCCCAATTTTTGTTGAAAACAAGAAGATTACCTTCTGTAAATCAGAAGCCCTTGGATCAAAGATCCAACGATGGGAAAATTCCCAAATCAATTAGAGAAAAGATCTCTTTAACCGATCGAACTGATCAGCTTGCCCTATATAAAGACCCCGAGACTTCAAGTTTTGTACAGAGAAACCCCCCTATAAATTTTTAGAAACTCAAAGAAAAAGTGCAAGCTCTTGCAAGAAGATCTTTCTTCAAGGTAAAAATGTTAATGATGAACATAGAGATAAAAATCATCTCATAAAAAGAAGAATTTACTTCTTTAAAGATCATAGATTTACAAGACCAAGGTCTTTCACAAAAAGATCAAGAGATCTCATTATAAAATAATAAGAAAAAGAACATAATTCTTCTCACAGATCATGGATCTATAAAGGCAAAGCCTTTAATCAATATAAGAGATTGGAAATATCTCCTGCAAAATAAGAACTGTTGTTATTGGATCTTGAGACAAAGTCTCTGTTAAAAGAACATAAATTTGTTTCCCATATCATAAAATTGATCAAATGCGCTTTGCGCTCTTGAACTGCGCCTCTGCGCTCTCTGGACTGGCGCTCAGCGCCAAATGCGCCACGTATCAATCACGTATGCGCCAATTAACAACTTGCGCTTTGCGCTTCAGAAATAGCGCATTGCGCTCATGGGTTGGCGCTCAGCGCCAAGCGCACCACGTGTCACTCACGTGTGCGCCACTAAACTGAAAGCGCAATGCACTCATGGATTAGCGCTCAACGCTCATAGACTGGCATCATGCGCTCATCATCTGGCGCCAAACGCGACACGTGTCCCTTACATGTACGCCACGTAGCAGAACCGCACTGCGCTTTTTGACTGGCGCAAAGCGACTAGCGCGCCACGTGTTGCGCTGACAGAACATAAATTGTTCTTTAATAAGCCCAGAGCTCTGATGAATACTCAGCATTTAATAAAAGACAAAAACATTGTCAAAAGGGCTAAGCCCAAATAAAGTCTCAACGGCCCAAAATAAAATGTTAAACATTTATTGGACTTAGCCCAAGATTGGCCATAAGTCCTCAACTCATATTAATTGGGCTCATCTGCTCATAAATATGTTAACAGATCTTAGTCCCAATTGGACTACAGGTCTCTCAACCCAAGTCGGTTTAAGGGTACATCTCTGAACTCCTCTGATATTTGTCGCTGTAATCCTTCAACGTCTTCAGAGAGGTGACGGGTCCCGACAACCATACATTTCATGGACTGTGGGGTCCTTAAACTCACGGACTATGATGTCCTTAACCTTGACTGTGAGGTCTTTAAACTCACGGACTATGATGTCCTTAACCTTGACTGTGAGGTCTGTAAACTCACGGACTATGATGTCCTTAACCTTGACTGTGATGTGTTCCCCTCCGAACGGCGGCCCGGACTTCGCGTCCGTTGCCTAAGGTTCGGGGCATATGCTATTTGGTTTTATCCGTCTATCTCTCCGAAGATGTCAGGTTGATTTATGGCACCGTGTATCAGAGGTTTAGACGGATGCGGCCGATGTAGCAGACTTTGTCAGATTCCTCCTCAGGGTGAGGGGTTTTTGATTGTGGGGACGCTCTTCCCTGCAGGCGCAAGCCCCTTCAGTTAATTACGCTACCGCATCGCGGTAACAACTTTCACCTTCTCCAGAATTTCACTTCATGTCGTGTGTGTTTGTTTTGTTTGTGGTTGCCCGTGGATTGTATACGGGGACTGAGTAATGCCGTCGCCCGTAGGACGTGGATTAGTCCAAATCCGTGTTTGCTTAGATTTGGGTTTGGTGTTTTTAGTTTAAGGATGCATTAGTCGCGTTGCGGCTAAGATCAACTTAAACGTTCGTTAAGGATACGTTAGTCCTGTTTGAGACTAAGATCAACTTAACGTAGTGATTAATTTAATGTATGGCCATCGGGACTCGTCACCTCTCTGACGTCGTTGAAGGATTACAACGACATGTATCAGAGGAGCTCGGAGATGTACCCTCGAATCAGAGTTCATTGGGAGTTTTATAATCCATTTGAATGTTTAAGGATACGTTAGCCGTGTTTGGGGCTAAGATCAACTTAAACGGGACCGTTTAGATCCGGCAAAAGAGCGTTTGGAGGCTCTATTGTTCCAGTTTAGGGACGTGGTGGTCTATCGCCAGTTTAAGGACGTGGAGGACCATTGCCAGTTTAGGGACGTGGTGGTCTATGTTTAGTTTAGGGACGTTTCGGTCCGATATTAGTTTAGGGATGTTTCGGTCCGATATTAGTTTAAAGGACGTCTCGGTCCGATATTAGTTTAGGGACGTCTCGGTCCGATATTAGTTTAGGGACGTTTCGGTCCACGAGTTTAAGGACCCCGCAGTCCGTATTCATGTGTGGTTGTTGGGACCCGTCACCTCTTTGACATCGTTGAGGAATTACAACGATGGATGCCAAAGGAGTTCGGAGATGTACCCTCGAACCGGACGTAAATCGATTTAGGAGAGCCATTTTGTTCAATCAATTTAATTTAAGGACTTATGGCCACGATTGGGCTAAGTCCATTGCTTTTGCATTTCTTTTGCTTTTATTTGGGCTTTGCCCAATGGGGATGCAGAGCATCAACTTTATTTGGACTCTGTTCTTTATAAATGATGCAGAGCATCAATTTGATTTGGGCCCAGCCCTTTTATTGCTTTGCAATTTATTTTGGCCTGCTAGGTCTTTTTGACTTGGGCCTAGCCCTTCAAATAATGCATTGCATTTGTGCAAAGCACCAAGAATCTTTTAGATTCAGGAAAAGAAGTGCAGGGCACTTTTTAATTTCTTGATCTAAATTTAGATCAAAGAAAAGAAAAAGAAAGAAATCTTTTCTTTCTTTCTGTTTCAGAGAACCAGAGGTTCATAGCAAGTGCAAGGCACTATTTTTATTATTTTTATTTATTTATTTATCTGAGAACCAGAGGTTCATAGCAAGTGCAAGGCACTATTTTTATTATTTTTATTTATTTGTTTATCTATTGAAGACCACTGATCTTGTTTTCTAGATCAATGATCTATTCTTTAAGAGAATTTTCTCAAAGGTTTTTACCTTTCTTTTTGTGTTCTTCAGAAATTCTCAAGAGCTCTCTCCTTTTTTTTTTATCCAATTGTCTATGTAATTGTCTATATCTTTGAAATGGGGTCTGGGGTCCTTTTTATAGTGCTCAAAGATCAGTTAAATTTGTTAAAAAGATCTTTTCTGAGTGATTCGGGGAATTTTCCCCACCGTTGGATCTTTGATCCAAAGGCCCCTGTTTTACAGAAGAAATCTTCTTGTTTTAACAAGAACAGAAAAGATTTCTTTAAATCTTCATTCTGTTGTTGCGCAACTCACCAGCGCGTGACACGTGTCGCACAGTAAGGCGCTTGCGCAGCTGTGCTTGCGCAACTGCGCAGACACGTGTCGCGCAGTCAAGCGCTTGCGCAACTGAGCTTGCGCAACTGCGCAGACACGTGTCGCGCAGCGGTGCGCTTGCGCAGTTGTGTGTGCGCAACTGCGCAGACACGTGGCGCGCTGTGATGCCCTTGCGCAACAGCGTTTGCGCAACTGCGCAAACACGTGTCGCACAGCGGTGCGCTTGCGCAGTTGATCGTTGTTTTTGCTTTTTAAAGAGCCTTGCTCTGATTGGACGCACTGCCTTGGGCGTTGTGTTGCCGAGTCAACTTCTGACACGTGGCAAATTGCGCACTGTGCACGGGATCTGAAGCGTTGCTTCAAAATTTTGAATTTTCAAAATTCAAACAGAGCCTTGCTCTGATTGGGGGAACAAATGCCCCCCCACCGTTGCGCTCACGTGGCGCGCACGTGAGTGCAGTGGTGGCAAGATCCCGACCATTGGATCATGGGGGTCAGTTGAAGGGGCGCAGGCGCCTATAAATAGGACCCTTGGTCTTCAGAATTTTTTTACCATTTCAAGAACTTTTACTTCAGAGCCTTGCTCTTGCTTAAAAAAACTCACAGAGCCTTGCTCCTGCTTCTTCCCAAGAACTTTAAAGTTCGGAACTTAGAATCATTCTAGGTAAAATTTAAATTAAATTAAATTAATTAATCAGAGCCTTGCTCTTGTAGATCTTTGATCTAAAGAAAAATCCCTTTGGGGTTTCTTCAACAGAGCCTTGCTCTCATAGATCTTTGATCTAAAGAAAACCCCTTTGGGGTTTCATCCACAGAGCCTTGCTCTCAAAATTCTACAGAGATCTTGTTCTTGGGTTTTAACCCATGAACAGAGCCTTGCTCATGGATCAAATAGAGAACTTTTAAAAGTTTTCATGGATCTTTAAGATCCCAAAAAAAAATTTAATTCTTAGGAGTTATAATTTTTTACAACAGAGCTAGGCTCTTTTTAAGAAGTTTTACTCCTTTGAGACCAGAGTTTGACAAATGTCACTCTGTGACAGAGCTTTGCTCTAAAAAGAGGAGATTTTCTCCTTGTCTCTAGGGATTCCCCCCCCAATGAGGATATTCTCTTGGGGGTCTTTTTTATTGACTGACAGTCTCATCCAATGATGGGACTGTCTTATCAAATGATGCGCCGTCATCTTGATTTTGTGGGTCCCCCTTTGGTCCCCTTCCCACTGCATTGTAGTGTGATGTGGGCCTTTGAAATGTGAAGCATTGGAACACTAACAGTTATGTTTTTTTTTTCTACAGGAAACATGTCTGAAGATTTGTCTTTCCCTTTTGTTCGCTCAGAAGGAGGGTTCCCACATGCACCAGTGGACCGGGTGGTGTTTGCTCTGATCAAAGATCACGATCCCGAGTGCAAGAGACTTCAATTATGGGGAAGGTGGTACAGCCAGATTATCCAAGGCCGTCGCAGCTTTAGCTCCACCTCACCCTCCGAGCCCATAGTTACGATCCCTTATGCGGACAAGCCCCCGGTGGAGTATGCCGTGGAGGTTAAAAATTGGAATTCCGACGACCTCCTTCAGCCTGCAATCGGTGCCATTCCGGTGCAGCCGCCGTCGGCTATAGACATTTTGGGGAGGCGAATCTGTCAGGGTGAAGCACGCCCTTGAGGACAGGCTTATAATATTGGATTGACCCCGCGGCCGCTTGCCGGATATTTGCAATGGGCCCGTTACGTTTTGGCGACGAAGAGGGCTCACCTGACGAAGATTGGTTTATACTCCGCCGTCTACGTCTCGCTTTTCGAGTATCCCTCTCCTCCGACGTGGTGGATAAAGGCCTTCATCGAACAATGGAATATCCCCACCCATACCTTCCTGACGGTGGATAGGGAAGTCTCCATCTCTCTAGAGGAATTTGCTGAGATTTCGGGTTTGCCAATGAGGGGAGAACACTATGAGGAGCTGCTTCCTCCTGACGAGTATGTCTTCGCCACTAAGCAGCTAGTATTTGACTTCACTCCGGCAAATGCCATTCAGCATCAGCACCCGGGCTTAGTGAAGGTGTTGGAGATTTATGAGGAACTCCATTTGGAATCGGGCGACCGGGGCGTCAGTTTCGCGGATTTCATTGCTCGTTTTATCCGCCCGGAATTCCTATCAGAGCAGGGCGAGAAGTTCGCTCAGCTTGCTGACCCCTTTGGTTTCGGCTTGGACCGCCGACCTTTATCGGAGAATGACCAACGGGATTTTTATCTCCCTGGCACTGCCAGCGTCCCTTTTTCAGAGATCGTCGTTCCTGGCATGGACGAGGAGACTTTTTTTATAGGGTTCTTGGGTCTATGGCTATGCAGCTTTGCGCTCCCCATGCATCCACGCCTCATGCGGTCTTCCGTCTTTTACCCGGCGCATCGAATGGCGGCTGGTTTGCAGCTATCGGTAGGGATTGCCGGGCTGGCTTACCTTTATAATGGACTTAGCGTAGCGGCGGACGCTAATGAGCCTGGGGTACAGCCTGCTAACTTTCTGATGCACTACTTCACTTCTTGGATGGAGCTGCATGTGCGAGGGGTGTTTGGTGCCCATAAGACTCCTCCGTTCTTTGAGAAATTCAAACTCCCGAGAATCATACGGTTGGTCGGGGCTTCAATCGTGGTCGCATCTCCGCGGGAGTCTAGGGGACTGCTCCTACGTTCACATCTAGTCAGAGCGAAGACCTCTTTTGTGGATAAGGTCATCACCATGGGCTCCGAGACCGCTAAGTCAGTGGTGTCGCTGCGTGATGACTTTAAGGACGGGGTTTCTGTACTGAAGGCTCGGGAAATCCATCACCTTTACTCCATTCGGCCGGGCTACCTAGTATTTAGGCAGAATAAGACGGCTCTCTTTATGAGGTATAACCCACATCGGTTTGCCCGACAATCGAGTTACAATCAAGGGATCCCGATGGAGGCCTTTCTGGAAACACCCGCGGTCGGCCCAGAGGGGATAAGGAATGCGATGCATCATTTCACCCGGCTCAATACAGGCTCCTATTTTTTTATCAGTGAGCCTAGCTGTGTCCCTAAAATAATCCATCCGTATGTAGCCTGGTATGCGCATGCTATGGGCCCAATCATCTTAATGGAGAAACGCCTGCTGGTCGACCATAGGGCTGCGCCTCCTGGCGGTGATCGCAAGGCTCCCTTGCAGCCAAGGATCCAGGTCATCCCCCCGATAAAAGATGCCAGAGTTGACCGACCGCGCGTGTTGAGTCCCCCGCGTGGATTGCCATTGCCCACTACGGTGGATGCACCGCCGGCGCCCCATGCTCCCGCGAAGATGGTTAATGTAGTATCGCCAGGATCTGGCGGAGGGGCGGAGATCGGGACTCGCCGCCCTAAAGTGGCTGCCAAGCGCAAATCCGCTCCGGGTGGATCTAAGGCTGGTGGACAGCAGAAAAAGAAGAAGTCCGCCCTTTCCCTCGATGCGATCCTCGGCTCAAAGCCTGCGGCTTCTCCTGCCAAGACCATATGTGAGTACGGCAGTAATGTGGGCTTCGTGGTAGACCCTGAGGACACTAATCTGGCTGCCGCCATTGCAGCTTCAGAGCGATCGGCGAGGCTTGAAGCGATGTTAAGCAAACTCGCTGAGTCCGGTAATCCTCAAACGCTTTATTTGTCATTTCATTGCACTTTGTATTATTATATTTAACTAACATTTGCTCCATTTTCAACAGGTGTCTCTACTGAAGAGGCTATCGCTGCCTCCCTGAAAACCTTCCAGGAGGAGGAGGAGAAGCGTGCCCTAGCAAGCGTCGGTATGTTTTATCCCTTTCTCTTTTATAAGGAAAGTTTGTTGTCTTTTTATGATAGTCAACCTGACCTTCTTTTGTTTCTTTGCAGGAGTTGTGTCAATTGACGCAGGGATCCTTCCCGAGTCTGTCATCGAAGTCCCGGCTTCGTCGAAGTTGCCACAAGAGCCTCGGCTTGACAAGACGACGAGGGATGCCCTGAAAACCCTAGAGGCCTCCCTATTCACAGACGAGGACACCTCAATTAGGGAAGCTCTAGTGGCATCCGTCTCAACGGCTCGAGAGGAGCGGAAGCGGTTGAGACGCGAAGCAAGGGCGCGCAGAGCTGCTTTAGCCGCGGGAGCGGGCCCTAGCACTATTCCTTGTGCCGACACTCCTTCCGAAGCAGAGACGAGCAGAGCTGCTTTGGCCACGGGAGCGGGCCCCAGCACTGTTCCTCATACTGAAACTCCTTCCGAAGAGGCCCCTGCCATCCTGTCTACTGCTCAGTGGCAAGTGGCGCGCGCGGCTCGGAATGCAAACGACAAGTCCTCTTCGGGTAACATTTCTTTCAGAACCTTGTTGTAAGAATTATCAAGCCATTGGCTCATACGCATTCCAACTTTCAGGGCCAAGTCCGACTGAGGGAGAGGCGGAGACCGTCGAACCCCGGGGAGCGGAGGAAGCGGTACTTGCCGAGCCCGAGCCGACAGTGAGCAACGTGATCGGGGCCACGGGGCCTGAAACAGAAGTTGAAGGGTCCGCCGCCGAGAGGGTCATTGACGCTGCACCTGAAGTGGCGGCAGATGAGATGATCGTGTTAACCGAGCCGGAGGCGGTAGAGGGTGAAGCGCTCGCGGCTGGAGACCTCGCGGTGACGGTGGATGAGGCAACCGTGACCGCAGGACCCGAAGGAGTAGCGGGTGAGGTGGCCACGATTCCTGAGGACGAGCCAGCCGCTCCTTCTCTGGAATCTGGCAATACTCCAATCATAGCCCTCCCCGCGTGTGGTCCCTTGCCGTCTCCAGGGCTTGCGAGCGCAACAACGGTTCCCATCGAATCGGGTGACGAGGCTACGGGTGGTGGCCTGATGTCAATGGAGGAAGGAATTGCCTCAGTCTCGGCTGGCAGTTCGTCGGGTAAGTTCCGGGTTACTATCGTTTCCCCCTTTTTATATATCTTGCGATCTCTTCTAACAAGCTTGTCTTTGCAGGTGCGGCCAGTGCCGACGCTCTATTGCTTGAAGGAGCACCGTCAACTACTGCTTTGGCGGTGGTCACTTCCCCATCTTCCCTCGTGCCATCGCTGATGTTGGAAGGTATGGATTTGCGACTCACAAGTTAATCTTTTAAACGTGTAGTTCATGGACTAACGCCATACCACCGCATCTTTTCAGGAGTGCTCTTTGATCATCTATATCAAGTGTTGCTCCCACACTTCTCTTTCCCATCCGAACTTGCTTCTCCTTTTAGTGGCGCTGGTGAGTGCACGTTCAATACAATATCTTTGTTCATCCCCTTTTTCTAGCCATTGAATGATTTCTGACATTTCCCTTTCTTTATTGCAGTGCCACAAATCGAAGGAGGGGATGCCAGACCTGCCGCGCTACCGGCCCTTCCGGCTCTGCCGTCCGTTGCTGCTGGTATAGCAAATTCCTTTTTTTTTGGTAACCCTTAAATATCTCTTGAACCATCGTTTAACCATGTTTTGTTTTGCAGCTATTGTTCCGGCTCCGGTCCCTTTTGAGTCTCGCGTCCTTCTACCGGCAGGCCCTTTCTTGAGACGCCCGTCTTCAAAGGGTGCTGTGATGAGTTTAGGCATGCTGAGCGGGTACATCGAAGAGCTCAACATGGATGCTCTCCCTTCTGCCGTAGATTTCGCTGTGGATGTTAATCCAATGTTGGCGGCGCTCGTAACTTTTCATAACGAAGGCGTCGTCGGATCTTGGGTTAATCACTACAGGGAGATCGAGGCCTGTCTATACCGGCTGGAGTCGACGCGCCCTTCTCCCGAAGTTTTAGCCCTGAGCACCCAACGCACAACTTGGCTCGATCAAAGCACTTCGCACTCCCGCCACTTGGAGCAAGAAGCTGCTCTAAGACTAAGGGAATGCCAAAAGACCTCGAACGAAACAGCTCATCTGCGCGCTGAGGTTGAGGCAAATGCTGCCCAAGTGAAGACCATCTTTGAGGGTCTCTTGGAGCGCATCTCCCACGGGCTAAACTTGAAGCGGAAGCTTGACGTAGCTGAGCGCGATATCCCAAGTCGGGAGGCTGCCTATCAAGTCGTGAGGGAGCAGCTTGCGTCGGTCTTGCAGCAACGAGCCCAAGTGGAGGCAGAGCTGGCGGTGGTAGCCGAGCAAGAAAAGGCATGGAAGGACATATGCGAGCGATTGCTACATCTGTGCAAGACGCTTCCTTCCCAATAATTCTCCTTGTATCATTTGTCTTTGTAAAGTATATGTATATATTTTTTATTCTTTAGCACAATGTATCCTGTACTCAATCAATATTTATGAATAAAAGATGCACATTTTTGTAATGTCTTGTATCATTTCTCCGTCTTTTCTTTCTTTTATTATCAGTATGCCACCTTAGTAACCATGATTGACGGACGATTGGGACGAGTATCCCGACTTTCTTAAGAAATAACGATGGCTTAGGCCGCAGGTTCAGATCTGCTGCCTAAGGCTTTTCAACTCTATAAGCTGTGAGGGTCTCATAGAGACTTTTCTCCCTACGGATCGAGAGGATCTCGCAGGTGGATTTTCTCCTTAGGAATCGTGAGGATTCCTAAGTGTGGTTTTCTCTTATAAGTCGTAAGGATCTTATAAGAGAATTTTCCCTCTTACGAGTTGAGAGGATTCGTAAGTGGTTATTTCCCTCTTCATCGAAATTCGACTTCGGAGAGTGAGACCCGTGAATAGTATGCAAGAGACCAGTTTGGATTGACTTGCAGGGCCCCATTGCTCAAAAAGCAAGCTTTCCTTGCTGTTTGAGACTTCTTCTTACAAATTGAGACGAATCGGGGATCTGTCTGCGGTTGTAGCGGAACAGTTGACATGAGTTAAGAAGTTCTCATCACGGAGTGTTTGTATCCGTGAGTCGAGGAGTTTGCTAGGGATTATTTGTTTCCCAAGCGCCAAGGAGTATTTGTTTCCTTGGGGTTTGAAACGAGTCGAGGGTTCCTGCGGAGGCACTGGCGGCTCTGCGGGTCGACGCGGATCAGAAGGCTCTCGTCAAGGAGTGTTTGTATCCGTGAGTCGAGGAATTTGCTGGGATTATTTGTTTCCCAAGCGCCAAGGATTATTTGTTTCCTTGGGGTTTGAAACGAGTCGAGGGTTCCCACGGGGGCTCTGGTGGCTCTGCGGGTCGACGCGGATCAGGAAGCTCTCGTCAAGGAGTGTTTGTATCCGTGAGTCGAGGAGTTTGCTGGGATTATTTGTTTCCCACGCGCCAAGGATTATTTTTTTCCTTTGGGTTTGAAACGAGTCGAGGGTTCCCACGGGGGCTCTGGTGGCTCTGCGGGTCGACGCGGATCAGAAGGCTCTCGTCAAGGAGTGTTTGTATCCGTGAGTCGAGGAGTTTGCTGGGATTATTTGTTTCCCAAGCGCCAAGGATTATTTGTTTCCTTGGGGTTTGAAACGAGTCGAGGGTTCCTACGGAGGCACTGGTGGCTCTGCGGGTCGACGCGGATCAGAAGGCTCTCGTCAAGGAGTGTTTGTATCCGTGAGTCGAGGAATTTTGCCAGGGATTATTTGTTTCCCAAGCGTCAAGGATTATTTGTTTCCTTGGGGTTTGAAATGGATCGAGGATTCCTACGGAGGCACTGGTGGCTCTGCGGGTCGACGCGGATCAGGAAGCTCTCGTCAAGGAGTGTTTGTATCCGTGAGTCGAGGAATTTTGCTGAAGTCATTGGCTTCTTCGGTTGAAATGAACCGGTGAGGTTTGGGATTCGTCGTCTGACGGAATCCGCTGGGAAAGTATGGTTCATTCTTTGTTTACGCCCTTGGATTGTATACAGGGATCGATGTGATCTTAACTGTAGGGCCAAAGTTTTATCATTTCTTCTTTTTATTTTATTTTATTTCCGCGATACTCTATCATTTCAGCTTTTATATCGCGAAGGTCGCGACTGCCCGATCATTTCGGCTATTTTTCGCGGTGCCCAATCATTTCGGCTTTTTATTTTATTTTTACCCGCTGCTTTTTATTGCGAGTTGCCCAATCATTTCGGCTATTTTACATGCATACATTTTACTTGCTGCTTTTTATTGCAAGTTGCCCTATCATTTCGGCTATTTCGTATGCATGAGCGGCCTACTGGCTTTCGCCGTAAACCTGAAATTGGACACCGATTTCGGCATCAGCACCGCTACAACTGGGATATTACCAGGAGCGAATCATCATTTGCCTCTGTCGTTGTCGAACAAAGGAGGCTTAGCGACCAGGGTTAGGGTCCTGTCGGCTAAGGCTTTTGACTTCATGAGCCGTAAGGGTCTCGTGAAGGTATTTCTCCCTACAAGTCGTGGAGATCTTGTAGGTGTATTTTCTCCTTAGGAATCGTGAGGGTTCCTAAGTGTTTTGTTCCTCTGTAAGTCGTAAGGATCCTACAGGAGGGTTTCCTCCTCATAAATCGAGAGTATTTACAAGGGTTGTTCACCATACAAACACATCCCTAGCCTCGGATGGGACTAAGTTAGGGAAATGTTTATTCGCGCCCGTGGATTGTATACAAGGGTCAATACTGAGCCACTTGTAGGGCAATATTGGAAGTTTGTGGGGGTTTGCTTAAGCACAGGTTTAGGTCTCTGTGACTTAAGACTTTCAAATCCTATGAGCCGTGAGGGTCCCATAAGAGAGTTCTCCTTACGAGTCGTGAGGATCTCGCAAGTGTATTTTCTCCTTAGGAATCGTGGGGATCCCTAAGTGTGTTGTTCCTTTGTGAGTCGTAAGGATCTCACGCAGGTGGTTTCTCCTTATAAGGTCGAGAGGACTCTATAAGGGTTCTTTAACGAAGTTGCGCCCTTTCGGGTTTTCACAAACATTCGCCGGTAGTCCTGCTATTTTTACTCACGGAGCTCTTTCGGGTTTTCATCCGTGCCCATTTTGCTTATGGACATACCGTTTTTTTTATTTTCTTTTTCTCTCCTTTTTTTTACGAGGTCGCGCCCTTTCGGGTTTTCACGAACACTCGCCGGCAGCCCTGCTGTTTTTACTCATGGAGCCCTTTCGGGTTTTCATCCATGCCCTTTTTGCTTATGGACATACCGTTTATTTTATTTTATTTTTATATGTTTTTTTTATATCTCGTCAGCCTAAGGATGCTGCGGTATTAGTTTAAAGACGTTTCGGTCTGCTATTAGTTTAAGGACATTTCGGTCCATTGTCGAGAAGGTTGGCTATTCTTTATGGAGCTTGAGCTTAGGAAGATAGCGAGCGGACATAGTCGTCATCATCCATCATTGACCTAGGCTGTGGCTCATTAAGCGTAATATTTCTTTAGGAAGCGACCGTTTATCGGCCTGAAAGGCCTTTCACCGTTCATGTCCATGAGTAGATAGGCCCCACCCTGGTAGACCTTATCAATGATGTACGGTCCTTCATAGTTTGGCTCAAACTTTCCCCGCTTGGCGCGATTGGGGATCATGGGCCTTTTGACCACTAGCACGAGTTCGCCTTGGTGGAATGTCCTCGGCCGGCTCAATCTTTCATATGAGCGCGTCATCTTTGCTTTATAGGCTTCCAGATTTTGCTGTGCTATGAGCCGGGTTTCATCAAGGGCGTCAAGCTCCTCAAACCGGAGGTGAGCATTTTCTTCATCCGTCAGCTCGTAGTGGACTGCCACTCGTAGAGAGGGTAATTCTATCTCGAGAGGGAGTACTGCTTCCGTCCCAAATACCAACGCGTATGGCGTTGTGTTTGTGGCCGTTTTAAATGTAGTTCGATACGCCCAAAGAGCCTCTTGCAACCTCTCATGCCAGTCCCTCTTGTTTCGGGACACCGTTTTCTTTATAATTTTCGTCAAGGTCTTGTTGAAGGTCTCGGCTAGACCGTTAGCTCGCGGATTATAAACTGAGGAATATCTCCAGTCTATATTGTGCTGTTGTGCGAAGCGGCTAATTTTATGACTTCGGTAGGCTGGCCCATTATCAGAGATGATCCTTCTCGGGGTTCCAAACCGGTATATGACATGCGTTTTGAAGAAATGGAGGATGTTCTCCGTCTTCACTTCCCTCAACGGTACCGCCTCTGCCCATTTGGAGAAGTAATCAGTCGTCGCCAAGATGAAACGATGTCCCTTGGACGATGCTGGTTCGATGGGGCCGACTATGTCAGTTCCCCACATTTCGAATGGCCAACTAGCCAGTGTTGGATGCAATGGATTGGGATGCTGATGGATGAAGTCCCCATGAATTTGGCATGAATGACATTGCCTCGCGTATTCCAGGCAATCCTGCATCATCGTGGGCCAGTAGTAGCCCATCCGTTTTATCTTCAACTTCATCTTAGGGCCTGCTTGGTGGGAACCGCAGAGTCCGTCTTGGACTTCTTGGACGACCCTTCTCGCTTCGTCAGGTCCTAGGCATCTCAGCTACAGAGAATCGAATGACCTCTTATATAGAGTATCGTTGACGAAGGCGAAAGACAGAGCTCGTTTCACGAGCTGATGTCTTATGGACGCTTCTTCAGGTATTCGGTGGAACTTGAAGTAATCTATGAAGACTTCTCTCCAGTCTTCGGTCTTCTCATGATCTTTTATTTGTAGGGTCGCCTGCTCAGTTGCTCCCTTTTCTTTATATGATTCTGGAGGTATTTCTGCTGGGGAGAGCACTCGACGGCTTTGTATCACGATTCTAACGTCATCGAAGTTCTCGTCAGCCAATTCTTTAGCAAGTTTGGCCAGTGCGTCCGCTTTGCTGTTTTCCGCACGCGGTATGCTTTCCAACGTGTAGGAGGGAATTTGGGTTAGCAGTTGCTGCACTTTTTCACCATATTTTACTAATTCCGGTTTGCATGTTTGGTAATCGCCGTTCACTTGACTGACGACCAGTTGGGAGTCTCCATATATGAGGAGGCTTTCAATTCCCATATCACTGGCGATCTCGACGCCTGCTATCAAAGCTTCATATTCAGCTTCATTATTCGTTCTCGGCTCTGTTAAGGAGAAGGCGAAGCGCATTATTCCTCCTTGTGGAGTCACAAAGATGAGTCCTACCCCCGATTTGATCATTGGCGTACTTTGTTTGTGCTTTTTCATGGAAGATGCTCCATCGAAATAAAGCTCCCAACGGGTATCACCACTGTCGATTGCGTCAAACGCATGTCTATCTGGCAAATCGCAATTTAAAGGAGAATCGGCAGGTATGGGATGCTCGGCAAGGAAGTCGGCGATGGCCTGGCCTTTTACTGCCCTGAGAGTTGATATGTTATCGAAAATTCCATCAAGAGCAGGGCCCATTTAGCGAGTCGCCCTGTCAATATGGCTTTTGACATTAGATATTTGAGAGGGTCCACTTTTGAAATAAGACGGACTTCGTGCGCCAACGCATAGTGCCTAAGCTTTGTTATTGCGAAGATCAACGCCAGGCAGTGTTTTTCAATGGGAGAGTAGTTGCTTTCTGCCCCCAGTAGAACTCGACTTAAGTAGTAGAGTGCTCTTTCTTTCCCTTGATCGTTCTCTTGTGCCCATAATGCGCCTAAGGAACCTTCGAGGGCGGTTGTATAAAGAATGAGGGGTTTTCCCTTGACCGGAGCAGCCAACACCGGCGGGTTCTGCAGGTATTGCTTGATCTCATCCAGTGCGCCTTGGCATTTTTGATCCCAAACGAATGGGGTTCCCTTCTTCATCAGGTGACTGTAAGGACGGCACTTTCCTGAAAGGTTGGCTATAAATCGCCGTATATACGCGAGCTTCCCCTGGAGAGATTGCAACTGTTTAAGAGGCCTTGGCGGAGGCATTCCCATGATCGCTTTAATCTTAGACGGATCTATTTCAATGCCTCGGTGTCGAACAACGAATCCCAGGAATTTGCCTGAGGAAACTCCGAACGCACATTTAAGAGGATTCATCTTCAAGTTGTATAGCCGAAGGCGTTGAAATACAGTCTTCAGATGCTCGAGATGTTCCTCGTATGATTTGCTTTTAACCACGAGATCGTCGATATAGCATTCAACGATTTCGTGTATAAGGTCGTCGAAGATCTTTGTCATGGCCCTCTAATAAGTAGCACCGGCGTTCTTCAAACCGAAGGGCATCACTTTATAACAAAATATACCAAGAGGAGTCCTGAAGGCTGTGTGCTTCTGGTCTTCGGGATGCATTTTTATCTGGTTATACCCCGACGAGCCGTCCATGAAGGAGAAAACCTCATGAGTGGATGTATTGTCTATCATCAGTTCAGTGACTGGCACTGGGAAATCATCCTTCGGGCAAGCTTTATTAAGATCCCGGAAGTCTACGCATACGCGCACTGTCCCGTTTTTCTTCATTACTGGGACGATGTTGGCGATCCATTCAGGGTACTGAACTTCCTGGATGAAGCCGGAGTCGATTAACTTTTTGACTTCGGTATTTATGCTCATCTCAAGCTCGAGTCGCATTCTTCTCGGCGCCTGTTTGACTGGTTTGATGTTTGGGGATATTGCTAGTCTATGTACAGCAACTTCTGGATCTAGTCCCGGCATCTCGGAATAGTTCCATGCGAAGCAATCTTTATGCTGCACAAGGACGTCTTTTAACGCAGCCACCCTCTCTTCGGACAGCAGCTTGCTGACGAATGTCGGTCGCGGATCATTTACCGTCCCCAACTCGATTTTCCTGAGGTTGTCTGCGGTGGTATGTATTCCATCCTCCAGTTCTTTAGGTGCTGGGGGAAATTCTGAGATTACCTCATCGCTGCTGTTTTCAAAGCACCAAGGAAGGCTGTTCATGTCCTCGGACTCTTCTTTTAATATTGTTACCACGTGGCAAGTGCGAATTTTCTGCCAATCCCAATGCGGAGTTGGTTCTATCCTCGTTTTTTTGGGTTCGTGCTTTTGCGGCGGCGCTACCCTCCAGTTGTCAGACAACGCGAATTTGCCAAGCTGATATTGGTCCTCAACCCAATTCTTAAAGGTGAAGCAATCTTCAAGCGGATGCCCTACTACTCGATGGTAAGAGCAATAATTCGGGTTGGAGACTTCGCCCGCTTGCTCAGGGTGTTTAGACTCTGGCAGTGTAAGCATTTGATGTTTTAGAGCAAGATCAAGTATTTTCCTTGTTTTGTTCCGAGGAAATGAGTATGCTCGACCCATTTTCTTCATGAGGGCTAGGTCAATAACGCTCGACTCTCGGATGCGTGGCTTCTTAGCTCTGCTTTGTGGTTGTTGAGCGCCTTTTCTGCCCTTTGATTTGTTTTTTCTTTCGCGTCGAACCTTTTTTGTAGCAGGTTGACATGGGGCAGCATCTTCGTTCTTTACTGCCTGTTGAAGGAGGCGCTGTGTCTTGGCTTTTTCATAGATTGCCATTTCACGATTGTGATCATCTCGGGCTTTTTGACTTGCATCCCTTATAAGTTTGCTCATATGGTCTTCAAACGATGGACTGGGCGGTTTTGCATCAGGAACTTTTGCTGGCTCAGGATTAGCGTCTTCCCATTGAGCGTCCGCCTCTTCATCGAAGTCATACATAACATAACAGCTGTTTACTAGCTCCCGTTTCTTTGACCGGATGTACCCAAGCCCTTTTGTTTCTATTCTCCCGTTAGGCAGTTTGCATTGAGTCCCGGGAACGTTCCAGACCTTGTCATAGAATTTGGCTTTTCTAACGGTCTGTGTGAAGGATATCCCCTGGTGTTTCAGCAGTTTCTTCAAACCTTCGGTATAATATCTAGGAAGACGGATAGGCTGAAGCCTGTCGAGCGTAGGATTCGCGCCATGCCAAATTTCTTTTTCCACCTTATTTTCTTCAGAACGGTAGAATAGGATTGCCTTCTCGCCTTTTCGTCCGGGAGGGATATAGAATGTCTGCAATTCTTCTACGCTGTTGGTGTCGAGTGCATCCAGTTCTTTGTAATGTTCAAGCGGCACCATGGTTATCTGCAGACTTCGCTCTTCATCAGCGGAAACCCGTATCGAAGGCCGAGCAGGGAATACAGCATGAACTTCATCCTCTGAATCACTACCGAAGATCAATGAAGGAACGGATGGTCCCGGCCTGGTGGATTGGGATGGACCTGAATATATGATATCCTCCTCCTCCTCGGTGTCACTGCCGAAGACAGGGATGGTGGCGTTAGTTTTGTTCTCCGGTTTGTGACACCTTTCCGTGTCTTCGAAACTCGGTAAGAAGTATTTGGCATCTTCATACTTGCGAACTTCGTTTACGGAAAACGGATTCAACTCTCCCGCCACTGTGTACTCGAGGCCATCCCTAGAATACTTCATGCACTGATGCTGTGTAGAAGGGATGATATTGTACTCGTGTAGCCATGGTCGGCCGAGCAGAGCATTGTAGCACGTCTTGGCGTCTATAACATGGAATTTGATGTCTGTGACGAGTAACCCGAAGCGTAGCGTCAATATCACAGATCCAAGAGTTTTTGAGGATTGGGAGTCGAAACCGGAGATAGTGATTTTGTCTCGGGCGAGGTGTTGGACACTCATGCAAATCTCCTTTAACACTCGCACATTGAGTAAATTGACAGACGATCCATTATCGACCAAGATTTTACCTATCTTTATGTCATGACAGTATCCTGAGACATAAAGGGGGCGATTGTGTTCACACGTCCCGAGGAGAAGGTCTTCATCACCAAAAGCAACGTCGGCTGTGTGCACTTCTTCTAATTCGTCTTTCATCTTTTCTTCGGCTAAGAAGGCTTGGAACTGGTCCGGATCTTGTAGCGCCTTAATCAAAGAGTTTCTCGCCTCCTTTGATAGTAACAAGGCATCAAGGACGCTGAGCTGAGAGGGCAGTTTCCTCAGATGTGCCAGAACGTTGTAATCCACCTTACTTCTCTTCGGCGGGTTTTCGGCGTTTAGCTCTTCCAGAACTTGGTCATCTAAGACGATGTCTTCAGAGACCTTTTCTTTCCCTTTATCTTTTCTATTCGAGGGTCCGAGGTTCTTTTCAGGCAGTGTCCGATTCCGCAGCCGGATATTTTCGCAAACCACTGGCTCCTCTTCTTTTCCCGAAGTTGACTCTTTAAAGAGAGGGGCAAGTTCTAGCTCCTCATCAGAGTCGCTCCCAAATGTAGGCACTTGTGACCCGGTAGTGTTAACCATGTGACAGTTGCCGGCAGTTCTTTCAAGCTCTTTGGTCGTGTTTCTTTGCTCCCGACAAATTTTACGCTTTTCCCGTTTAAAGCGTTGTTGATTAGCGACGTATCCTTGCCACCATCTATCGAAAGCCTTGCATTCTTGAGTGGGATGCGAGACCTTCTGATGATATAAGCAATAAGAGGGGTGCATTTCTACCACACTAGTCATTTTTCCTTCAGAGGATGGTAGCTTCATGCCCATTGATATGGCCTTAGCAAACCTCTTCTTTATCTTGAATTGGCTTTTGTCAGCGGTGGAGGCATTTTGCTTCAGCGGGATCATCTCAGCTCTTTCCTCAAGTCTCTGGCGCTTGGCCCTTTCGAATATAGCCGTCTCGCGTTCTTGATCAGCTTTACTTTTCAATCGAGCTTCACTAAGAAACGCGTCAATCATTTCGATTGATAACTCCGGAACCCTTGACTCGGTATTTGCCCCCGGCGTTTTAGTGCCAGAAGTCCCTTCATCGTCCGTGGTCAAATGGGAGATCATATGACAGCTTGCCACATATTCCTCGGATTCATCCGATGAACTTTCTCCCTCGTCTTCTTTTTGAAAGACGTGATCAAGGAAATCTTGGAGCGTAATGGGAGTCCGCGCCTTTTGGTTGTATTCATCTAGTGCGTCGATTTGCTTTTGTAAGTCCGTGCGCTTGTTGCCAGGCTTCACGGGCTTCTTAGATTTCTTCTTCTTCTTTTTCGAAGATTTTGACGGCTAACTATGAACGCTTGAACTACCACCATCGGTCCTCGGAGTCGGACGTGGCTTCAACATCCCCTCAATAACCTGCGGTTCCAAGGGGTTCTTCCACTTGACCGCTGGACAGGTCTGAAGATCATTTAGCATTCTCCTCGTTTTGGCTGATAATACAACCTCCCAAGGAGCTTCCTCAATGACGGAGCATGTTGCCCCCGGCGTATTCGTCCCTTTAGAGGTATGGGGCTGCGGGGGATTCACCTTCCATTTGTCGGATAGCGCAAATTTGCCCTGGCGGTACTGGTTTTCAAGCCAATTTTTGAAAACATAACAGTCTTCGATCGGATGTCCTAGCACTCGATGATAAGGGCAGTAATTAGGCTCGTTGACGTCACTTGGTTGCGACGGGCGTTTTGGATCTGGCAGATTTATGAGTCTGTTGCGCAATGCCAGCTCGAATAGCCTCCTCGTTTTATCACGGGGGAAGGAGTAAGCACGTCCCATCCTGTCCTCAAAGGGTACGTATGGGCGCGTATTGTTTGGACGAGCAACTGGCTTCGAGTCGCTCGGTTGTTGTTGGGCATTAGCGACAATGATCGCTTTTCCCTTTCCTTTATCGTTTCGGGAGTCCGGCTTCGGGAGAGGGGGTTTATGGCCCATCTGGTCCATCTGCGCCAATTTGTCGATCAAAGCCTGGAAGGAAGTCGGCTTGAAGAACATCATAAACTGTGAAATGGTTGCTTGTGGATCAAGGGTTCCAACAAACATTCCCACCGCAGGGGCTTCTTCTATGCGCTGTTCACACTTCGACCATAGATTACGCCACCGTATAGCGTACTGAACCCATGTCTCGCCGGGTTTTACCCTGGCGTTAATCAGCGCCGTCATCGGAGTACGCTCACTGGCACTTGCAAAACGTTGGGTGAAGAGCAGCTCCATCTCCGCAAAGGTTTTAATAGAGTCGTTGGGGAGCTCGGAATACCATTCGAACGCCGTATCTGATAGGCTTCCAACGAACTGGCGAAGCAGAAGCTTGTCGTCGCCGCCGGTGTTACCGCAAAGCGCCCTGAACTGGGCAACATGTTGATGGGGATTGCCGGTCCCTTTGTTGACATGAAACTTGGGAATTGTGTAACCCGGCGGGTATTTGATTTGGTCATACCAGCCTGGATACGGTCGCCCCGTTTTTACGATGTGGCCGGCTGCTTCGGCCGCGTGATGAACCTTTATTTGCTGGGCTATATATTCGTCCAGATCAGTTTTAGAGATTGTATCCTCTCTAGCTGTTGATAAAACGGGCTGAGGGTTTGATGTCTCTCCCCTATCATCCCCAAGGACAATCGGGGGTTCTTCAGTTGGGGGATCTGGTTGTATCATCATCCCTATCATGTCCTGGAAGAGGAGGCCCATACGCTGTATATTGGCTGCTTGTTCAGCAGCCTCTTTGTCTCTCTTTTCCAGTACTCGGCGGAGGAACTCGGCGTCGGTCTCTTCCTCTTGGCGTTCATCTAAGGACGTCCCAGGGTTCTCTTTTGGCTCCGTGAGTGCAGCCATTGTAGTCATCATCTCCTGGAGCTTTTGTTGCTGCTCCTGAGCCTTGGTCACTGACCGGGTAAGTGGTCGGTGACCCGTAGAAGTATGACTTTCTTCCTTTCCAGAAGCCATATAGACCGTATGAACTGTTATGCCCCCTGACTTGGGGCGTTTAGGTTCACCGCTTTTAAATTTTGTCAGCGTCACGGGAGCTTTCTCTGGCCTTTTCCTTTTGTGGACCATTGAGGTTGAAGGAACCGTTGTTGCCCCCTGTTGTTTAATGGGGCGGTTTTTGTCCTTTTCCACCTTTGCCTTTTTCTGGCGACGAAAGTGGTCTGGGTCAATCACGGAGTCTTGAACCCTCCGCCAAACTTTATAAATTTTTGACGACAGCCGTTGAAGGGGCTGTTCCTGCTTTGTCTCCGGAGCTTTTTCCATAGGCGGAGGAGATCTTTTCAATGTAGCAATCGGAGAGTTCTTTCTCACCTTCCTCAGCAATTCAAAGCTGTTCACAGTTGGAACAGCAGCGTTGACCTCTACCACTGGAGCAGGTGGGGTTAGCCCTGAGGGGGAGTTGCCCCCTGCTTTCCTTACTCGTTGCCAATGGCGACATCGCGCACGACGAGCCGTTGGGACTGACTCGGAAATCGAGATGGTTTCTTGCTGCCCCCTGTTTGAGTGTGGGGTGACTGCCGATGTCAGCCTATCGAAAACTGATGCCTTTTGACCAGCTGGGGGAGGAGTGGGAACCGTCAATCTTGTGAAGACCGACTCTCTGATGGGAGAAGCCGTTTTAACGACTTCCAAAGCAGCGGCCGTTGCCCTCTTTGGGACGGCCACTTTATAGTCCTGACCTAGCCTGGTGAAAACGGAGGCTGTTGGTTTAGTAGCAGGCGACCCGTTGACAGGGGTCATGGTAGCAGTGAGCCGGTCGAACACCGACTTCTTGTTCGCTTCCGGTGCGGATATCGGCATAGAGAAGCTTGTAGGTGGGACCATGGTCCCGAAAAACAGGCCGGTGGCGGCCTGGGTCACTTGTTCAACCGGCAGAGTGAGGAAAGAGGCCGCTTGGGGCCCATATGTTACACCTCTCGGTGAGGTGGAGCGCCCGTTGCAGTGGCATCTCGAGCAGTTGGTGCAGTTGGTGGCCATTGAATTTTGAATTCTGCGCCAGGTAAAAGACCAAATCTTAGCAACTTGAAATCCGAAGACAACCATTTAACAAACCGCGATTGGTTCGCGAAGACGACACACGAAGTGTGGAGTGGAAAGAGGAAGAGGTCCCACCGGGCGTGCCAGAATCTGTTCCCCTCCGAACGGCGGCCCGGACTTCGCGTCCGTTGCCTGAGGTTCGGGGCAGATGCTATTTGGTTTTATCCGTCTATCTCTCCGAAGATGCCAGGTTGATTTATGGCACCGTGTATCAGAGGTTTAGACGGATGCGGCCGATGTAGCAGACTTTGTCAGATTCCCCCTCAGGGTGAGGTGTTTTTGATTGTGGGGACGCTCTTCCCTGCAGGCGCAAGCCCCTGCAGTTAATTACGCTACCGCATCGCGGTAACAACTTTCTCCTTCTCCAGAATTTCACTTCATGTCATGTGTGTTTGTTTTATTTGTGGTTGCCCGTGGATTGTATACGGGGACTGAGTAATGCCGTCGCCCGTAGGACGTGGATTAGTCCAAATCCGTGTTTTCTTAGATTTGGGTTTGGTGTTTTTAGTTTAAGGATGCATTAGTCGCGTTGCGGCTAAGATCAACTTAAACGTTCGTTAAGGATACGTTAGTCCTGTTTGAGACTAAGATCAACTTAACGTAGTGATTAATTTAATGTATGGCCATCGGGACTCGTCACCTCTCTGACGTCGTTGAAGGATTACAACGACATGTATCAGAGGAGCTCGGAGATGTACCCTCGAATCAGAGTTCATTGGGAGTTTTATAATCCATTTGAATGTTTAAGGATACGTTAGCCGTGTTTGGGGCTAAGATCAACTTAAACGGGACCGTTTAGATCCGGCAAAAGAGCGTTTGGAGGCTCTATTGTTCCAGTTTAGGGACGTGGTGGTCTATCGCCAGTTTAAGGACGTGGAGGTCCATTGCCAGTTTAGGGACGTGGTGGTCTATGTTTAGTTTAGGGACGTCTCGGTCCGATATTAGTTTAGGGACGTTTCGGTCCGATATTAGTTTAGGGACGTTTCGGTCCACGAGTTTAAGGACCCCGCAGTCCGTATTCATGTGTGGTTGTTGGGACCCGTCACCTATTTGACGTCGTTGAGGAATTACAACGATGGATGCCAAAGGAGTTCGGAGATGTACCCTCGAACCGGACGTAAATCGATTTAGGAGAGCCATTTTGTTCAATCAATTTAATTTAAGGACTTATGGCCACGATTGGGCTAAGTCCATTGCTTTTGCATTTCTTTTGCTTTTATTTGGGCTTTGCCCAATGGGGATGCAGAGCATCAACTTTATTTGGACTCTGTTCTTTATAAATGACGCTGAGCATCAATTTGACTTGGGCCCAGCCCTTTTATTGCTTTGCAATTTATTTTGGCCTGCTAGGTCTTTTTGACTTGGGCCTAGCCCTTCAAATAATGCATTGCATTTGTGCAAAGCACCAAGAATCTTTTAGATTCAGGAAAAGAAGTGCAGGGCACTTTTTAATTTCTTGATCTAAATTTAGATCAAAGAAAAGAAAAAGAAAGAAATCTTTTCTTTCTTTCTGTTTCAGAGAACCAGAGGTTCATAGCAAGTGCAAGGCACTATTTTTATTATTTTTATTTATTTATTTATCTGAGAACCAGAGGTTCATCGCAAGTGCAAGGCACTATTTTTATTATTTTTATTTATTTGTTTATCTATTGAAGATCACTGATCTTGTTTTCTAGATCAATGATCTATTCTTTAAGAGAATTTTCTCAAAGGTTTTTACCTTTCTTTTTGTGTTCTTCAGAAATTCTCAAGAGCTCTCTCCTTTTTTTTTATCCAATTGTCTATGTAATTGTCTATATCTTTGAAATGGGGTCTGGGGTCCTTTTTATAGTGCTCAAAGATCAGTTAAATTTGTTAAAAAGATCTTTTCTGAGTGATTCGGGGAATTTTCCCCACCGTTGGATCTTTGATCCAAAGGCCCTTGTTTTACAGAAGAAATCTTCTTGTTTTAACAAGAACAGAAAAGATTTCTTTAAATCTTCATTCTGTTGTTGCGCAACTCACCAGCGCGTGACACGTGTCGCGCAGTAAGGCGCTTGCGCAGCTGTGCTTGCGCAACTGCGCAGACACGTGTCGCGCAGTCAAGCGCTTGCGCAACTGCGCAGACACGTGTCGCGCTGCGGTGCGCTTGCGCAGTTGTGTTTGCGCAACTGCGCAGACACGTGGCGCGCTGTGATGCACTTGCGCAACAGCGTTTGCGCAACTGCGCAAACACGTGTCGCGCAGCGGTGCGCTTGCGCAGTTGATCGTTGTTTTTGCTTTTTAAAGAGCCTTGCTCTGATTGGACGCACTGCCTTGGGCGTTGTGCTGCCGAGTCAACTTCTGACACGTGGCAAATTGCGCACGGAATCTGAAGCGTTGCTTCAAAATTTTGAATTTTCAAAATTCAAACAGAGCCTTGCTCTGATTGGGGGAACATGATGTCTTTAAACTCATGGACTATGATGTCCTTAACCTTGACCGCAATGTCTTTAAACTAACATTGGACCGAGATGTCCTTAAACTAACATTAGACCGTAATGTCCTTAAACTAATCGACCGCAATGTCCCTAAACTAAACAATAGGGCCCAATTGCTCTCTTGTTGGATCTAAACGATCCTGTTAAGTTGATCTTAGTCTAAAAATTAGACTAACGTATCCTTAACATACGTTTAAGTTGATATTAGTCCCAAATGAGACTAACATATCCTTAAACCCAACCCCCAAACCCAAATCTAAGAAGATACGGATTTGGACTAATCCACGCCCTACGGACGACAACATAAATTAGTCTCCGTATACAATCCACGGGCAACCAAAAACAAAACAAACACCCATGACACGAAGTGACCATCTGGAGAAGGAGAAAGTGGTTACCGCGGTGCGGTAGCATAATTAACTGCAGGGGCTTGCGACTGCAGGGAAGAGCGTCCCCACAATCAAAAACCCCTCAATGAGGGGGAATCTGACGAAGTCTGCTACATCGGCCGTATCCGTTTAAACCTTCGATACACGGTGCCATAAATCAACTTGGCATCTTCGGAGAGGTGGACGGATAGCACCAATTAGCATCTGCCCCGAAATTTAGGTGAGACGGACCCGCGCGGTCGCGTCCCCGTGTTTCGGCGGGGAACAGATTCTGGCACGCCTGGTGGGACATTTTCCTCTTTCCACTCCACACTTCGTGTGTCGTATTCGCGAACGAATCACGGTTTGCTATGGTTGCCCTTGGGTTCGAAGTACTAAGATTTGCTGTCTTGCTCGGTGCAGAAAATGAAAGATCAATGGCGTCTACCTGCACAAAATGTTCCAGTTGCAACTGCAACTCCCGTTCCGCCCCATCTGGGGGTGTAACATATGGCCTCCTAAGCGGACTCCCTTTTCACGATGCCGGTAGAGCAGGTAACGCAGGCTACCACCGGCTTGTTCTTCGGGACCATGCTCCCACCAGTGAGCGTTAACATCCCGCTGCCGCAAGAAGTGCAGAAGAAGTCGGTCTTTGATTGGCTCACTACCACCATGACCCATCTCAACGGGTCATCCAATGCCAAGCCGACAACATCAGTCTTCGATAGGCTGAGCCTGAACTCCAATAGGCCCGTCAAGAAGCCCACGATACCTAAAGCGGCCATCCCAAAACGGATAGCCATTCCTGCTCTCGAGGTCACTAAAGAAGCTTCTCCCGTCAAAGGATCAGTCTTTACGAGGCTGGCCATTCCGGCTCCTTTTCCAGCTCAAAGGTCTGTCTTTGACAGATTGGATACTGTTGCTCAACGGACGTCGGTCTTCAAGAGACTGGTACCAGCAGCGCTTGACCAGAACAGGGGGCATGACAAAGCCATCCACATAGCTGAACCAACACCAACTGCGCGACATGCTCGCCGTCGTCACTGGCGCCGAGTAAGGAAGGTTGGGGGCAGCTCTCCGTCTGGATTTACTCCACCAGCTCCAACGGTGGAGATCGATACTGCTGTTCCAACTGGGAACAGCTTTGAACTGCTTAACAAGGTGCGCATGAACTCTCTTACTGCAGTGCTGAAGAGATCTCCTCCACCCGTGGAGAATGCACCGAAGGCGAAGCCGGAGCAGCCCCCTCAGCGGCTTTCTTCCAAAATTTACAAATTCTGGCGAGAGGTCCAGGAATCGGTGATTGACCAGGACTACTCTCACCGACCAAAGAAGCTCAAAGCTCAGCAAGAAAAGAGCCGTCTCGTGGTACCACAAAAGACATCATCCATCTGGGTGCCCACCGCAACGGCCCCCTCAACGTCAACCACATAAAAGAGAAGGAGGCCACAGAAAGCCCCCGTGACCATGGCAAACCGCAAGGACATTGAATCTAAATGCCCCAAGTCCGGGGGCATGGTAGTGCATACCGTTTATATGGCTTCCGAAAAAGAGGAAAGCCGTGCTTCTATGGGTCATCGACCGCTTACCAGATCGATAACGAAGGCCCAGGAACAACAGCAGCAGAAACTTCAGGAGATGCTGACCGCAATAGCCGCATTCACTGGGCCAAAAGAAAATTCAGAAACCTCGGAACAGCGTCGGGAACAAGAAACTGATGCCGAGTTCCTCCGAAAAATGCTCGAGAGGAAAGAAAAAAAGGCCGCGGAGCAGGCAGCCAATATAAAACGAATGGCTCTTTTGTTCCAAGACATGGCTGGGATGATGTTACAGCCGGAACCTCCGGCTGAAGACCCCGCGATCATCATTGAAGACGACGGAGGGGAGACATCGACCCCCCTCCGGCTCTTTCAGCAGCCAAAGAATAGACAATCTCTAAGGCTTACGTGGCCCCAAACGTGAGCGCAGCGGTGGCGGAATTCCAACCGCCGTGACAACTTTTGGAAGTTGAAGAGGCACTTGATGCCTATAAATAGGACCTTTGGTCCCCCACAGATGCTTATCATCTTTCAGATTTTTATTTTCAAAAAACTTCAGAGTTTTGCTCTTGCCTTCAAGAACTCCAGAGCTTTGCTCTCCTTTCCAAAGTTTTTTTAGAAAAACTTTAGGTAAAATTGATTCTCAGATTAAATTAATTTTAATTAATCTTAACCATCAGAGCTTTGCTCTCATAGATCTTCTGATCTAAAGAAAACCCCTTCGGGGTTTCACCAGCAGAGCTTTGCTCATTTCCAAAGTTAGAAACTTTAGGTAAAATTAATGTAAATCAAATTAATTTAAATTAATCTCAGTCAAAGAGCTTTGCTCTTACAGATCTTTTGATCTAAAGAGATACCCATTAAGGTTTCAAAAACAGATTTTTGCTCTCAAACACTTATAGATCTGCAGAGATCTTGTTCATGGGTTCTAACCCATGAACAGAGCTTTGCTCTCGAGGAATTTAGCCTTCTGTGTATATTATTTTTCTTTTATCGCTAATCTTCCTGTGGTATTTTCTCCAGGCATAATGGCGGTGCGTCTTTACAGTTTGCACGAGTTCATCACCTATGACGATATCCGCGCACAGGGCCGTCATCAAAACCAGGAGTTTATGGACGCCCAGTGCGCGGAGGTCATGGATCGCCTCAACGCAAGCGGTGGTTGGCTACTTCCTCGTCGTTCAGCTCTCTTGAAGGTCGTGTTGGGAGCAATATGGAGAGCACTTCCGGGTCTTCACGAGGCCCTACCGCTCAATGCGTTGGATGATGCCGAAGACATGGTGCATTCAGTGTACCTGACGGGGCTGATCTCGAAGAAACGGCGGGACAGCCTCATTGACATCCTACATCAAATCTTCCAGCAGACGACGATAGTTGCTGCTTATCGAAGGCCGGGAGGTCTTGCCGAGGATCTTGACACACAGGAGCGCGAGAGGCTGCGCATAAGAATAATCAGAAAGGCCAGAAGAACTCTGGATGGCCTTACTTTTGACTTTCTCAATCCGTGCCCTGGATCTGAAGTTATTCCATTGTAATAATATTTTTCGTTCATTGCTTTTTATGATTGTAAGAATTTTTGGCAATATGAATGGAAACTTTTTATTTCAGCTTGTCTTATTTCTCGTCCTGAGTCTTCTGCCCATGCATGAATGAGTGTGTCTCGAATGCTCGATCAAATGTAAATCGGATGTTCTTTCTGTCATTTTCTCCGTCTTTTCTTTCTTTTATTATCAGTATGCCACCTTAGTAACGATGGTTGACGGATGATTAGGGCGAGTATCCTGAACCCCTCAAGAAACAGCGATGGCTTAGGCCGCAGGTTCAGATCTGCTGCCTAAGACTTTTCAACTCTTTGAATCGTGAGGGTCTCATAGAGACTTTCTCCCTACGGATCAAGAGGATCTCGTAGGTGAGTTTTCTCCTTAGGAATCGTGAGGATTCCTAAGTGTGTTTTCTCTCATAAGTCGTAAGGATCCTATAAGAGAATTCTTCCCTCTTTCGAATCGAGAGGACCCGTAAGCGGTTGTTTCCCTCCTTGTCGAGATTCGACTTTGGAGAGTGAGACCCGTGAATAGTATGCAAGAGGTCTTTTTGGATCGACTTGCAGGGTCCCATTGTTCAGGAAGCAAGTTTTTTAGTCCCTGTTGCCTGAGGCTTCATCTTGCAAGTTGAGACGAATCGGGAATTTTCCAGCGGAGACACTGGTTTCTCTGCGAGCCGACGCGAATTAGGAGGCTCTCGTCAAGGAGTGTTTGTATCCGTGAGTCGAGGAATTTGCTAGGGATTATTTATTTCCCTAGCGCCAAGGATTATTTCTTTCCTTGGGGTTGAGACGAGTCGAGAATTTCCCACGGAGGCACTGGTTGCTCTACGAGTCGACGCGGATCAGGAGGCTCTCGTCAAGGAGTGTTTGTATCCGTGAGTCGAGGAATTTGCTAGGGATTATTTGTTTCCCTAACTCCAAGGATTATTTGTTTCCTTGGGGTTGAGACGAGTCGAGAATTTCCCACGGAGGCACTGGTTGCTCTGCGAGTCGACGCGGATCAGGAGGCTCTCGTCAAGGAGTGTTTGTATCTGTGAGTCGAGGAATTTGCTAGGGATTATTTGTTTCCCTAGCGCCAAGGATTATTTGTTTCCTTGGGGTTGAAATGAGTCGAGAATTTTTCACGGAGGCACTGGTTGCTCTGCGAGTCGACGCGGATCAGGAGGCTCTCGTCAAGGAGTGTTTGTATCCGTGAGTCGAGGAATTTGCTAGGGATTATTTGTTTTCCTAGTGCCAAGGATTATTTGTTTCCTTGGGGTTGAAACGAGTCGAGAATTTCCCACGGAGGCACTGGTTGCTCTGCGAGTCGACGCGGATCAGGAGGCTCTCGTCAAGGAGTGTTTGTATCCGTGAGTCGAGGAATTTGCTAGGGATTATTTGTTTCCCTGGCGCCAAGGATTATTTGTTTCCTTGGGGTTGAAACGAGTCGAGAATTTCCCACGGAGGCACTGGTTGCTCTGCGAGTCGACGCGGATCAGGAGGCTCTCGTCATGGAGTGTTTGTATCCGTGAGTCGAGGTATTTGCTGAAGACACTGGTTTCTTCGGAGTTGGAATGAACCGTCGAGATTTGGCTTCGTTTTCTGGCGGAGTCTGTTGGAAAAGTATGGTTCCCTTCTTTGTTTACGCCATTGGATTATGTACAGGGATCGATGTGATCTTAACTGTAGGGCCAAAGTTTTATCATCTTCTTTTTTTTTGTTTTATTTCCGCGATGCTCTATCATTTCAGCTTTTATATCGCGAAGGTCGCGATTGCCCAATCATTTCGGCTATTTTTCGCGGTGCCCAATCATTTCGGCTGTTTATTTTGTTTTCACTCGCTGCTTTTTATTGCGAGTTGCCCAATCATTTCGGCTATTTTGCATGCATACATTTTTACTTGCTGCTTTTTATTGCAAGTTGCCCTATCATTTCGGCTATTTCATATGCATGTGCGGCCTATTGGCTTTTCGCCGTAAACTTGAAATTAGACGTCGATTTCGGCATCAACACCGCTACAACTGGGATATTGCCAGGAGCGAATCATCATTTGCCTCCGTCGGTGTCGAACAAAGGTGGCTTAGCGAACAGGGTTAAGGTCTCGCCGACTAAGGATTTTGACTTCATGAGCCGTAAGGGTCTCACGAAAGTATTTCTCCCTACAAGTCGTGAGGATCTTGTAGGTGTATTTTCTCCTTAGGAATCGTGAGGATTCCTAAGTGCGTGTTCCTCTGTAAGTCGTAAGGATCCTACATGAGGGTTTTCTCCTTGTGAATCGAGAGGATTTACAAGGGTCGTTCACCATACGAACATATCCCTAATCACGGATGAAACTTGGTTAGGGAAATGTTTATTCGCGCCCGTGGATTGTATACAAGGGTCAGTATTGAGCCACTTGTAGGGCAATATCAGAAGTTGTGGGGGTTGCTTAAGCACAGGTTTAGGTCTCTGTAACTTAAGACTTTCAACTCTTATAAGCCGTGAGGGTCCCATAAGAGATTTCTCCTTACGAGTCGTGAGGATCTCGCAAGTGTATTTTCTCCTTAGGAATCGTGGGGATCCCTAAGTGTGTTGCTCCCTTGTGAGTCGTAAGGATCTCACGCGGGTGGTTTCTCCTTACAAGGTTGAGAGGACCCTACAAGTGTCCTTTAACAAGGTTGCGCCCTTTCAGGTTTTCACAAACACTCGCCGGTAGCCCTGCTGTTTTTACTCACGGAGCCCTTTCGGGTTTTCATCCGTGCCCATTTTGCTTATGGACATACCGTTTTTTTTATTCTTTTTATATATTTTTTTTACGAGGTCGCACCCTTTCGGGTTTTCACGAACACTCGCCGGTAGCCCTGCTGTTTTTACTCACGGAGCCCTTTCGGGTTTTCATCCGTGCCCTTTTTGCTTATGGACATACCGTTTTATTTTATTTTATTTTTATATGTTTTTTTTATATCTCGTCAGCCTAAAGATGTTGCGGTAGTAGTTTAAAGACGTTTCGGTCTGCTATTAGTTTAAGGACATTTCGGTCCGACATGGAGAAAGCCGGCTACTGCTTATAAAGCTTGAGCTTAGGAAGATAGCGAGCGGACATAGTCGTCGTCATCTATCATTGACCTAGGCCGTGGCTCATTAAGCGTAGTATCTCTTTAGGAAGCGACCGTTTGTTGGCCTGAAAGGCCTTTCACCATGCATGTCCATGAGTAGATAGGCCCCACCCTGGTAGACCTTATCTATGATGTACGGGCCTTCATAGTTTGGCTCGAATTTTCCCCGCTTGGCGCGATTGGGGATCATAGGTCTTTTGACCACCAGCACAAGTTCGCCTTAGCGGAATGTCCTCGGTCGGGTCAATCTTTCATATGAGCGCGTCATCTTTGCTTTATAGGCCTCCAGATTTTGCTGCGCTATGAGCCGGGTTTCATCAAGGGCGTCAAGCTCCTCAAGCCGAAGGTGAGCATTTTCTTCGTCCGTTAGCTCGTAGTAGACCGCCATTCGTAGAGAGGGTAGCTTTATCTCGAGGGGAAGTACCGCTTCTGTACCGAACACCAACGCGTATGGCGTTGTGTTCGTGGCCGTCTTGAACGTAGTTCGATACGCCCAAAGAGTCTCTTGCAGTCTCTCGTGCCAGTCTCTCTTATTTCGGGACACCGTCTTTTTCATGATTTTCGTCAGGGTCTTGTTGAAGGCTTCAGCTAGACCATTAGCTCGCGGATTGTAAACTGCAGAATATCTCCAGTCTATATTATGCTGCTGTGCGAAGCGACTGATCTTGTTGCTTCTGTAGGCTGGCCCGTTATCGGAGATTATCCGTCTTGGCGTTCCAAACCGATATATGACATGCGTCTTGAAGAAATGGAGGATATTCTTCGTCTTCCCTTCCCTCAGTGGTACTGCTTCTGCCCATTTGGAGAAGTAGTCAGTCGTCGCCAGGATGAAACGATGTCCTCTAGACGACGCTGGTTCGATGGGGCCGACTATGTCAGTCCCCCACATTTCGAATGGCCAGCTAGCCACCGTCGGGTGTAGCGGATTTGGATGCCGGTGGATGAAGTCCCCATGAATTTGGCATGGGTGGCATTGCTTCGCATATTCGAGGCAGTCCTGAATCATCGTGGGCCAGTAGTAGCCCATCCGTTTTATCTTCAACTTCATCTTTGGGCCCGCTTGGTGAGACCCGCAGAGTCCGTCATGAACTTTCTGGACGACTCTTTTCGCTTCGTCAGGTCCCAGGCATCTCAACCACAGAGAATCAAACGACCTCTTGTATAAAGTATCATTGACGAAGGCGAAAGACAGAGCTCGTTTCATGAGCTGATGTCTTGTGGACGCTTCTTCAGGCATTCAGTGGGATTTAAAGTAGTCTTTGAAGACTTCTTTCCAATCCTCGGCATTTTTCCAATCTTTTACTCGCCGGGTCGTCTGCTCGCTCGCTCCCTTTTCTTCGGATGATTCCGGAGATATTTCTGCTGGGGCAAGCACTCGACGGCTTTGTACCACGATTCTAACGTCATCGAGGTTCTCGTCAGCCAATTCTTTAGCAAGTTTGGCCAACGCGTCTGCTTTGCTGTTTTCCGCGCGCGGTATGTTCTCCAAAGTATAAGAGGGAATTTGGGTCAAAAATTGTTGCACCTTTTCGCCGTACTTTACCAATTCTGGCTTGCACGTTTGGTAGTCGCCCGTTACTTGACTAACGACCAGTTGAGAATCTCCGTATATGAGTAGGTTTTCAATTCCCATGCCAATGGCGATCTCGAGGCCTGCTATCAGAGCTTCGTATTCGGCTTTGTTGTTTGTCCTCGGCTCCGTCAGGGAGAACGCGTAGCGCATTATCCCTCCTTGTGGAGTTATAAAGATGAGTCCTACCCCCGATTTGATTATAGGGGTACTTTGTTTGCGCTTCTTCACGGAAGATGCTCCGTCGAAATAAAGCTCCCATCGGGTATTATCACCGTCGATCGCATCAAACGCATGTTCGTCTGGAAGATCGCAATTTAAAGGAGAGTCGGCCGGTATCGGATGCTCAGCGAGGAAGTAGGCGATAGCCTGGCCTTTCACTGCCTTGAGAGGTTGATATGTTATCGAGAACTCCATCAAGAGCAGGGCCCATGTAGCGAGTCGTCCCGTCAATATGGCCTTTGACATCAAGTATTTAAGGGGGTCCACCTTTGAAATGAGACAGACCTCGTGCGCCAACGCATAGTGCATGAGCTTTGTTATCGCGAAGATCAACGCCAGGCAGTGTTTTTCAATGGGAGAGTAGTTGCTTTCTGCCCCCAGCAGAACTCGACTTAAGTAGTAGAGTGCTCTTTCTTTCCCTTGATCGTTCTCTTGTGCCCATAATGCGCCTAAGGAACCTTCGAGGGCGGTTATGTAAAGAATGAGGGGTTTTCCCTTGACCGGAGCAGCCAACACCGGCGGGTTCTGCAGGTATTGCTTGATCTTGTCTAGTGCGCTTTGGCATTTTTGGTCCCAGACGAACGGGGTTCCCTTCTTCATCAGGTGGCTGTAAGGATGGCACTTTCCTAAAAGGTTGGCTATAAATCGCCGTATATACACGAGCTTCCCTTGGAGAGACCGCAGCTGTTCCATGATCGCCTTGATCTTAGACAGATCTATTTCAATACCTCGGTGTCGAACAATGAATCCCAGGAATTTGCCTGAGGAAACTCCGAATGCACACTTGAGCGGGTTCATTTTCAAGTTGTATTGTCGAAGGCGTTGAAATACAGTCTTCAAATGCTCGAGATGTTCCTCGTATGATTTGCTTTTAACCACGAGATCGTCGATATAGCATTCGACGATTTCGTGTATAAGGTCATCGAAGATCTTCGTCATGGCCCTTTGGTAGGTGGCACCGGCATTCTTTAGACCAAAGGGCATCACCTTGTAACAGAATATACCCAGAGGAGTCCTGAAGGCGGTATGCTTCTGGTCTTCTGGATGCATCTTTATCTGATTATACCCTGACGAGCCATCCATGAAGGTGAAAACCTCATGAGTGGACGTATTGTCTATCATCAGTTCGGTGACTGGCATTGGGAAATCGTCCTTCGGGAAAGCTTTATTAAGATCCCGGAAGTCTACGCATATGCGCACTGTCCCATTTTTCTTCATCACCGGGACGATGTTGGCGATCCATTCAGGGTATTGAACTTCCTGGATGAAACCAGAGTCGATCAGCTTCTTGACCTCGGCATTGATACTCATCTCAAGCTCGATCCGCATTCTTCTCGGCGCCTGTTTGACTGGTTTGACGTCCGGGGATATCGCCAATCTATGCACAGCAATTTCTGGATCTAGTCCCGGCATTTCGGAATAGTTCCACGCGAAGCAATCTTTATGTTGTAGGAGCACGTCCTTTAACGCAGATACCCTTTCATCAGATAGTAGCTCGCCGATGAATGTCGATCGTGGATCGTTTGCCGTCCCCAACTCAATTTTCTTGAGGTTATCTGCAGTGGTATGGATTCTATCTTCCAGCTCTTTTGGCGCTGGTGGGAATTCTGAGATTATCTCGTCGTTGCCGCTTTCGAAGCACCAGGGAAGGTCATCCATGTTCTCGGGCTCTTCCCTTGATATCATTATCACGTGACAAGTACGAATTCGCTTCTAATCCCAATGCGGAACTGGTTCTTCTTTCGTGGCCTTGGGCTCGTGCTTTTGTGGCGGTGCTACCCTCCAGTTGTCGGACAGAGCGAACTTGCCAAGCTGATACTGATCTTCGACCCAATTCTTGAAGGTGAAGCAGTCCTCGAGAGGGTGCCCTACCACTCGGTGATAAAAGCAATAGTCTAGGTGTGAGACTTTGCCTGCTTGTTCGGGGTGTTTGGACTCCGGCAGTGTAAGCATCTGATGTTTTAGAGCGAGGTCAAGTATCTTCTTCGTCTTGTCCCGAGGAAACGAGTATGCTCGACCCATTTTCTTCATAAGGAATAGATCAATAACACTTGACTCCCGTTTGCGTGGCTTCTTAGCTCTGCTTTGTTGCTGTTGAGCGCCTTTTTGGCCTTTCGACTTGTTTCTGCTTTTGCGTCGAGCCTTCTTTATAACAGGTTGACAAGGAGCGGCATTTTCATCTTTCACGGCCTGTTGGAGAAGGCGTTGCATTTTGGCTTTCTCGTAGATGACCATTTCGCGGTTATGATCGTTCCGGACTTTTTGACCCGCTTCCTTTATAAGCTTGTCCATTTGTTCTTCGAACGGCGGACTGGGCACTTTTGCATCTGGAACTTTCACTGTCTCAGGATTAGCGTCCTCCCATTGAGCATCCGCCTCTTCATCGAAATCATACATGACATAGCAGCTGTTTAGTAGCTCTCGTTTCTTTGACCGGATGTATCCAAGTCCAATTGTTTCCATTCTCCCATTAGGCAGTTTGCGTTGAGTCCCGGGAACGTTTCAGATTTTGTCATAGAACTTGGCTTTTCGAACGGTCTGCTTGAAGGATATCCCTTGGCGTTTCAGCAGCTTTTTCAAACCCTCTGTATAATATTTAGGAAGACGGATAGGCTAAATCCTGTCGAGCGTAGGATCCGCGCCATGCCAGATTTCTTTTTCCACCTTGGTTTCTTCAGAGCGGTAGAACAAAATTGCATTCTCGCTTGGGAGGGATGTAGAACGTTTATAGCTCTTCTACATTGTAAATATTAAGTGCATCCAGTTCTTTATGGTGTTTAAGCGGCACTATGGCGACTTGTAGACTTTGCTCTTCGTCAGCGGACGTTCGTATGGAAGGTCGAGCAGAGAATACAACACGGATTTCATCTTCCGAGTCGCTACCAAAGATCAACGTAGGAGTGGACGGTCCTGGCTTGTTGTGTTGGGGCGGACCCGAATACACTATCTCCTCTTCCCCCTCGGTATCACTGCCGAAGACAGGGATGGTGGCATTAGCTTTATTCTCCGGCTTGTGACACCTTTCTATGTCTTCGAAATCCGGTAAGAAGTATTTGGCATCTTCGTATTTGCGGACCTCGTTGATAGAGAACGGGTTCAGTTCTCCCGTCATGGTATACTCGAAACCATCCTTAAAATACTTCATACACTGATGTTGTGTAGAAGAGATGATGTTGTACTCGTGTAACCATGGTCGGCCGAGCAAAGCGTTGTAGCTTGTCTTGGCGTCTATGACGTGGAACTTAACGTCCGTGACGAGTAGCCCGAAGCATAGCGTCAGTATCACAGACCCAAGAGTTCTTGATGACTGGGAGTCGAACCCGGAGATGGTGATCTTGTTACGAGCAAGGAGCTGGACGCTCATGCAGATTTCTTTTAACACCCGCACGTTGAGGAGATTAACGGAGGATCCATTGTCGATCAGGATTTTGCCTATCTTAATATCGTGGCAGTATCCTGAGACATAAAGGGGGCGGTTGTGTTCGCACGTCCCAAGGAGAAGGTCCTCGTCGCCGAAAGTGACATCGGCCGTGTGCACTTTCTCCAACTCATCCTTCATCTTTTCCTCGGCCAGGCATGCTTGGAATTGTTCCGGATCTTGTAGTGCCTTGATCAACGAATCTCTCGCCTCCTTTGATAGCAAAAGGGCGTCGAGAATGCTGAGCTGTGAGGGTAGTTTTCTCAGGTGCGCTAGGACGTTGTAATCCACCTTATTCTTCTTCGGCGGGTTGTTGGCGTTTAGCTCCTCCAGAACTTGGTCATCTAAGACGATATCTTCAAAGACCTTTTCTTTCCCTTTATCTTTTCTGTTTGAGGGTCCGAGATTCTTTTCAGGCAGCGTCCGATTCCGCAGCCGGATATTTTCGCAGACCTTCGGCTCTTCTTCTTTTCCCGAAGTGGATTCTTTAAAGAGAGGGGCAAGTTCCAGCCCTTCATCAGAATCACTCCCGAATGTAGGCACTTGTGACCCACCGGTGTTAACCATGCGATAATCACCGGTAGTTCTGTTAAACCCTTCAGTCATATTTTTGCGCTCCCGACGAGTTTTACGCTTCTCCCTCTTAAAACGTTGTCGATGAGCAACGTATCCTTGCCACCATCTATCGAAAGCTTTGCACTCTTGAGTGGGGTGCGAAACCTTCTGATGATATAAGCAATAGGAGGGGTGCATTTCTATTTCACCAGTGATGCTTCCTTTAGAGGATGGTAGCTTCATGCCCATTGATATGGCCTTAGCAAACCTTTTCCTCATCTTGAATTGGCTTTTGTCGGTAGTGGAGGTGTTTTGCTCCAGCGGGATCGTCTCAGCTCTTTCATCAAGTCGCCGGCACTTGGCCCTTTCAAATATAGCTGTCTCGCGTTCCCGATCAGCTTTACTCTTCAATCGAGCTTCGTTAAGGAATGCGTCAATTACTTCATTTGATGACCCCAGAATTTTTGATTCAGGGTCTGCCCCCAGCGTTTCAGTACAAGGAGTCTCCTCATCGTCCATGAACGAATGGGAAATCATATGACAGCTCGCCACATATTCTTCAGATTCATCAGATGAGCTTTCTTCCTCATCTTCCTTTTGAAAGACGTGATTGAGGAACTCTTAGAATGTAATGGGAGTCCGTCCTTTCTGATTGTATTCCTCCAGCGCGTCAATTTGTTTTTGCAAGTCCGTGCGCTTGTCGCCAGGCTTCACGGGCTTCTTTGACTTCTTTTTCTTCTTCTTCAAGGATTTGGACGGCTGGTTGCGAGTGCTTGAGCCACCACCATCGGTCCTTGGAGTTGGACGTGGCTTCAACATCCCTTTAATGACCTGCGGTTCCAACGGGTTCTTCCACTTGATCGCTGGGCATGTCTGAAGGTCGTTCAGCATCCTCTTTGTCTTGGTTGATAATACAACTTCCCAAGGAGCTTCTTCAACGACGGAGTATGTTGCCCCCGGCGTATTCGTCCCCTTAGAGGTGTGGGGTTGCGGGGGATTCACCTTCCATTTGTTAGATAACGCGAACTTGCCCTGTCGGTACTGGTTTTCAAGCCAATTTTTGAAAACGTAGCAGTCTTCGATCGGATGGCCTAGTACTCGATGATAAGGACAGTAGTTGGGCTCGTTGACGTCACTTGGTTGCAACGGACGTTTTGGATCCGGCAGATTTATGAGTCTGTTGCGCAATGCCAGCTCGAATAACCTTCTCGTTTTATCGCGGGGAAAAGAGTCAGGACGCTCTAGTCTCTCCTCGAGGTCTACGTATGGGCGCATATTATTTTGACGCACAGCTGGCTTCGAGTTGCTCGGTTGTTGTTGAGAATTAGCGACGACGATCGCTTTTCCCTTCCCTTTGTCATTTCGGGAGTCCGGCTTTGGAAGAGGAGGTTTATGGCCCATCTGATCCATCTGTGCTAGCTTGTCAATCAAGGCCTGGAAGGTAGTCGGCTTGAAAAACATCATAAACTGCGAGATGGTTGCTTATGGATCGAGGGTTCCCACAAACATACCCACTGCGGGAGCTTCTTCAATGTGCTGCTCGCACTTCGACCATAAGTTCCGCCATCGTATAGCGTACTGAACCCACATCTTGCCTGGCTTTATCCTGGCATTAATCAGTGCTGTCATCGGGGTACGTTCTCTGGCGCTTGCAAAACGCTAAGTAAACAACAGCTCCATCTCCGCGAAGGTTTTGATAGAGTCGTTCGGGAGCTCAGAGTACCACTCGAACGCCGTATCCGATAAACTTCCAACAAACTGGCGAAGTAAAAGCTTGTCATCACCACCGGTGTTGCCGCAGAGTGCCTTGAACTGGGCAACATGCTGGTGAGGATTGCCCGTCCCCTTGTAGACATGGAACTTGGGAATTGTGTAACCGGATGGGTACTTGATTTGATCGTAACAACTTGGATATGGCCGCCCCGTTTTTACGACCTGGCCGGCTGCTTCGGTCGCATGTTGAACCCGTATTTGTTGGACGATGTACTCATCCAAATCAGCTTTGGAGATTGTATCCTCCATAGCTGTTGACAGGGCTGGCGGAGGATTCGACGTTTCTCCCCTATCGTCACCAGGGACGATCGGGGGATCTTCAGCCGGAGGATCTTGTTGTATCATCATCCCTATCATGTCTTGGAAGAGGAGGCCCATACGCTGTATGTTGGCTGCTTGTTCAGCAGCCTCTTTGTCCTTCTTTTCCAATATTCGACGAAGGAATTCGGCGTCGGTTTCTTCCTCTTGGCGTTCATCCGAGGACGTTTCAGGGTTTTCTTTTAGCCCTGTAAGTGCGGCCATAGCGTTCATCATCTCTTAGAGCTTTTGCTGTTGCTCCTGCGCCTTGGTCACTGATCGGGAAAGCGGTCGATGACCCGTAGATATGCGGCTATCTTCTTTACCAGATGCCACGTAGACGGTGTGAACTATAATGCCCCCTGACTTAAGGCGTTTGGGTCCACCACCTTGGATATTTGTCCCCAGCGTATGGGTTTTCTCTAGCCTTCTTCTTTTGTGGGCCGTTGAAGTTGGAGGGGCCGTTGCAATGGGCACCCTAGCGACTGTCATCTTTTCCTGTTTGATCGGACGGTCCTTTTCTTTTTCCACTTTCTCCTTTTTCTGTTGACGAGAGCGATCTGGGTCAATTACGGAGTCTTGAACTCTCCGCCAAACTTTATAAATTTTTGAGGACAGCCATTGAGGGGGCTGTTCTTGCTTTGTTTCCAGAACTCTCCTCGCGGGCGGAGGAGATCTTTTCAATGTAGCGGCTGGAGAATTCTTACGTACCCTCCTCAGCCGTTCAAAACTGTTCCCAGTTGGAACAGCAGCCTTGACTTCCACCACTGGAGCCGGTGGAGTTAGCCCTGAGGGGGAGTTGCCCCCTGCCTTTCTCACTCGTTGCCAATGGCGACGTCGAGCGTGACGAGCCGTTGGGACTGGCTCGGAGATAGAGATAGCTTCTTTTTGCCCCATGTCTGAATGGGGCGCCGCCGGTGTTAACCTCTTAAAGACTGAGGTTGTCTTTTGAGGGGTGATATTCAACCTGTCGAAGATGGATCCTCGAGCAAGGGCAGGAGCAGGGATCGTCAGTCTTGAAAAGACTGACTCTCTGACAGGGGAAGCCGCCTTGACGACTTCTGGAGCAGCAGTTATTGCCTTCCTTGGAACAACCAATTTAGAGTTCTGATCCAGCCTGGAGAAAATAGAGGTTGTTGGTTTGGTAGTGGGCGACCCGTTTACAGGGGTCGTCGTAGCAGTGAGCTGGTCGAAGACTGACTTCTTGTTCACTTCCGGTGCAGGTATTGGCATAGAGAAGCTTGTAGGCGGGATCATGGTCCCGAAAAACAGGCCGGTGGTGGCCTGGGTCACCTGGTCTACTGGCAGAGCGAGGAAGGAAGCCGCTTGGGGCCCATATGCTACACCTCCGGGGGAGGTGGAGCGTCCGTTGCATTGGCACTTCGAGCAGTTGGTGCAGTTACAGGCCATTGAATCTTGAGTTCTGCGCCAGGCAAAAGACCAAATCTTAGTAACTTGAAATCCGAAGGCAACCATTCAAAAAACCGCGATTGGTTCGCGAGGACGACACGCGAAGTGTGGAGTGGAAAGATGGAAAAGGTCCCACCGGGCGTGCCAGAATCTGTTCCCCTCCGAATGACGCGGCAGAGACGCGGTGAACGTCTTGCCTGAGATTCTGGGCAGATGCTATTTGGTTTTATCCGTCCACCTCTCCGAAGATGCCAAGTTGATTTATGGCACCGTGTATCGGAGGTTTAGACAGATGCGGCCGATGTAGCAGACTTCGTCAGATTCCCCCTCGCTTGAGGGGGTTTTGATTGTGGGGACGCTCTTCCCTGCAGGCGCAAGCCCCTGCAGTTAATTACACTACCGCATCGCGGTAACCACTTTCTCCTTCTCCAGAATTTCACTTTGTGTCGTATGTGTTTTTTTTGTTTGTGGTTGCCCGTGGATTGTATACGGAGACTGAGTAATGCCGTCGCCCGTAGGACGTGGATTAGTCCAAATCCGTATTTACTTAGATTTGGGTTTGGTATTTTTAGTTTAAGGATACATTAGCTGTATTGAGGCTAAGATCAACTTAAACATTCGTTAAGGATACGTTAGTCCTGTTTGAGACTAAGATCAACTTAACGTGGTGATCCATTTAATATATATGGCCGTCAGGAGTCATCACCTCTCTGACGTCGTTGAAGGATTACAACGATAGGTGTCAGAGAAGTTCAGAGATGTACCCTTGAACCAAAGTCGATTGGGAGTTTTATAGTCCATTTAAATGTTTAAGGATAGCTTAGCCGTATTTGGGGCTAAGATCAACTTAATCAGGACCGTTTAGATCCGGCAAAAGAGCATTTGGAGGCTCTATTGTTCCAGTTTAGGGACGTAGTGGTCCATGTTCCAGTTTAGGGACGTAATGGTCCACCATTAGTTTAAAGACGTCTCGGTCCATTATTAGTTTAAGGACATTTCGGTCCAATATTAGTTTAAGGACGTTTCGGTCCACGAGTTTAAGGACCCCGCAGTCTGTGTTGATGTGTGGTTGTCGGGACCCGTCACCTCTCTGACGTCGTTGAAGGATTACAACGACAGTTGTCAGAGGACTTCGGAGATGTACCCTCAAACCGGATATAAATTGATTTAAGAGAGCAATCTTGCTCAGTCAATTTAATTTAAGGACTTACGGCCAAAATTGAGCTAAGACCAGTTGAAAATGTTCAACATTTTATTTGCTTTTTCATTGCATTTATTTTTATTTTTATTTGGGCTTTGCCCAGAAAGGATGCAGAGCATCAATTTGTTTTGGGCTCTGCCCTTTATAAATGATGCAGAGCATCAATTTTATTTGGGGTCTGCCCTTTTATTGCTTTGCAATTTATTTTGGCTTGCTTGGTCTTTTTGATTTGGGCCTGGCCCTTTAAGAAATGCACTGCATTTATCAGGCGCTTTGCGCCAATCAGAGAGCGCAAGCGCTTATAGTGCTGACACGTGTCACGCAAGCGAAGTGCGCTGCGCTAATGCGCTACGCCTGCGCTGCTGACACGTGGCGCGCTCCGGTGGCTTGCGCCAATCCAAGAGCGCAACAGCGCAATTTACAAGTGCAAAGCACTATGATTTAAGAATCTTTTAAATTCAAGAACCAATGGTTCATAGAAGTGCAGAGCACTATTCGTTTCCTTGATCTAATTTAGATCAAAGAAAAATAAGTTTTTCTTTTTTATTTCAAGAACCAAAGGTTCATAAAAGTGCAAAGCACTATTTTTTTTTTGTTTTTTCTTGTTTTTTAAAGAACCAGTGGTTCATAAGAAGTGCAAAGCACTGTTTATTATATAAAGATCATTGATCTGGTTTTTAGATCAATGATATATTAGAAGAAATTTCTTCTCTATCGTGAAGGTTTTTACCTTTTTCTTGGAATTTTCTCAGAGTTCTCTCTGTTAGAAACTCTTGACTTTTTTCAAGAAATGTTGATGCCTTTGAATTGAGGTCTGGGGTTCTTTTTATAGTGCCCATAAATTAGTTAAAGAGATCTTTCTCTGAGTGATTTGGGAAATTTTCCCCACCGTTGGATCTTTGATCCAAAGGCTTCTGTTTTACAGAAGAAAATATTCTTGTTTTAACAAGAACAGAAAGATTTCTTTAGAATCTTAATTCTGTTTGGCGCAGACGCCCCCAGCGCGTGACACGTGTCAAGCAGCACACAGCGCAGCGCAACTGCGCTAGCGCATCTGCGCTGACACGTGTCGCGCAGCGCAAAGCGTACCGCGTCGCGCAGCGCAACTGCGCTAGCGCAACTGCGCTGACACGCGTCGCGCAGCGCAGCGCTTGCGCAACTGAAGCGTTGCTTCCTTTAATTTTTCTTTAAATAGAGCTTTGCTCTGATTGGGTGCGCTGTTTTGGGCGCTGCGCTGATGTGTCTGCGCCTGACACGTGGCGCGTTGCGCGCAGCGCAAATAATCTGAAGCGTTGCTTCATTTATTAAAGTTTAAATTTTCAAAGCAGAGCTTTGCTCTGATTGGGGGAAGATGAAGCGTTGCTTCATCTCCCGCCTCAGAATTTGAACAGAGCTTTGCTCTGATTGGGGTAAACAACCATATTTGAAAAAGCCAAATGCCGGCGACTGGACGAAAGGTTTGAAACACTCCCGCCAGATCAAAGTACATCTGCCGCAAATAAAAGCAGGTCCAAGATGAGGAAGAGGTTTGCCAAGGCCATATCAATGGGAATGAAGTTGCCACCTTACGAAGGAAACACTCCTGGTGAAGCGGATATACATCCTAGCTGCTGCTTATATCATCGAAAGATTGCGCACCCCACCGAAGAGTGCAACGCTTTTAAAAGATGGTGGCAGGGATATGTTGCCCACCGACAACATTTCAAGCGGATGAAACACAAAGCTCGTCGGGAGCAAAGAAATACGACCGAGGAGCATAAAAGAACTACCAGCAACTGTCACATGGTCAACGCTGGGGGATCGCAAGTTCTCACCTTCGGGAGCGACTCTGACGAAGAAATGACTCTTGGCCCTCTCTTTAAAGAATCCACTTTGGGAAAAGAGGAAGGACCGAAGAGCTGCGAGAACATTCAGCTGCGCAATCGTACGCTGCCCGAAAAGAATCTCGAGCCTGCAAACAGGGATCCAATAAAAAGGATAAGGGGAAAGAAAAAGTCCCTGAGGATATCGCCCTTGATGATCGAGTCGTCGAAGAGCTGGCATCCAAGGACCCGCCCAAGAAAAGTAAGGTGGATTACAACGTTCTTGCGCACCTGAGGAAGCTACCTTCGTAGCTAAGCATTCTTGACGCCCTTCTGCTATCCAAAGAGGTGAGAGATTCTTTGATCAAGGCACTACAAGAGCCTGAGCAATTCCAAGCTTTCCTCACCGAAGAAAAGATGAAGGACGGGCTGGAAGAAGTGCATACGGCTGATATCATTTTCGGCGATGAAGATCTCCTCCTTGGGACATGCGAGTATAACCGTCCCCTTTATGTCTCCGGATACTGTCATGACATCAAAATTGGCAAAATCCTGGTTGACAATGGGTCTTCCGTCAATCTCCTCAACGTGAGAGTGTTGAAGGAAATTTGCATGAGCGTTCGGCACCTCGCTCGCGATAAAATCACTATCTCCGGATTTGACTCCCAGTCATCATGGACGCTTGGATCTGTAATATTTACACTACGCTTTGGGATGCTTGTCACGGACATTAAGTTTCATGTCATTGATGCCAAGACATGCTACAATGCTTTGATCGGCAGGCCTTGGTTACACGAGTACAATATTATCCCTTCTACACAACATCAGTTTATGAAGTACTTCAAAGATGGGCTTGAATACACCATAACAGGCGAACTTAACCTGTTCTCCGTAAACGAAGTTCTCAAATCTGAGGATGCAAAATACTTCCTGCCAGATTTCGAAGACACAGAAAGATGTCGTAAATCGGAGGACAAGAATAAATCTATCACCACTATTCCGGTCTTCGGGAGTGATACCGAGGAGGAAGAAGAGATAGTTTATTCAGGGCCGCCCCAACGCAACAACCCGGGACCGTCCACCCCTATGTTGATCTTCGGCAGCGACTCGGAAGATGAGGTCAACGCTATATTTTCCGCTCGACCGTCAATACAAGCCTTCGCTGGCGATAATCAGAGTTTGCAAATTACCATGGTTCCACAAGAACATTACAAAGATCTCGACGCACTTGAAACTTATAGTGTGCAGGAACTGCAAACATTCTACGTCCCTCCCAGGCTAAGAGATGAAAAGACGATCCTATTCTACCGATCCACGGAAACCAAAGTGGAGAAAGAAATTTGGCATGGTGCGGATTCTACACTTGACAGGCTCTAGCCCATCCGTCTGCCTAGATATTACACGGAAGGCTTGAAAAGACTATTGAAGCGTCAAGGGGTACCCTTCAGACAGACTACTCGACAAGCTCGATTCTACAACAGGATTTAGGACGTCCCCGGAACTCAGCGAAAGTTGCCCAACGGGAGAATGGAAACGATCGGGCTTGGATATGTTCAATCCAAGAAATAGGAGCGAGTCCATGGCAACTACGTCATACATGACTTCGATGAAGAAGGAGACGTTCTGTTAAAAGACGCTGACCCTGAACCAAAACGAGATCCTGCCATCAAAATGCTGAGTCCGTCGTTTGAAGAACGGATGGACAAACTAATAAGGGAAGCGGGTCAAAAGGTACGGGATGACCATAACCATGAAATGGCCATTTACGAGAAAGCCATGACGCAGCGCCTCCTTCAGTTGGCCGCGGAGAATGACAATGCTCTTCCTTATCAACCCGTCATACAAAAAGCCCGACGCAGAGGCAAAAATAAGTCAAAGAGCGGGAAAGGCGTTCGACAGCGATAAAGCGGGACCAAGAAGCCACGCGATCGGGAATCGAGCAATTTGGATTCGTCTCTTATAAAGAAGATGGGTCGAGAATATTTTTTTCCCCAAGACAAGACAAAGAAGATATTCAATCTCGCCATAAAACATCAAATGATTACCCTCCCAGAGTCCAAGCACCCAGAGCAAGCGAACGAGGTCTCTCATCCAGACTATTGCTCCTATCATCGAGCAATAGGACATCCTCTCGAAGACCGCTTCACCTTCAAGAACTGGGTCGAAGACCAATATCAACAAGGCAGGTTCGCTCTAGCCAGCAGTTGCAGGGTAAGCCCGCCACAGAAGCATGAACCAAAAGCGACGCGTATAACGAGAGTAGAACCAGATCAGCATCGATCTTGGAAACGATCTCGTACCTGCCACATGATAACGCTGTCAGAAAAAGAGCCTGAGAATACGGATGACCTCCCCTGGTGCTTCAAAAACGATGATGACGAGGTAATATCAGAGTTTCCACCGGCGCCAAAAGAGCTGGAAGATGGAATACATACTACTGCAGATAACCTCAAGAAAATTGATTTGGGGATGGCAAGTGACCCGCGGCCGACATTCGTCAGTGAGCTATTGTCTGAAGAAAGGGTGGCTACGCTTAAGGACGTGCTCATGCAACATAAATATTGCTTCGCATGGAACTATTCCGAGATGCTAGGACTAGATCCAGAGATTGCTGTCCACAAATTGGCAATATCCCCGGACGTCAAGCCAATCAAACAAGCACCGAGGAGAATGCGGCTCGAGCTTGAGATGAGCATCAACGCCGAGGTCAAGAAGCTAATTGACTCTGGCTTCATCCAAGAGGTTCAATACCCTGACTGGATCGCCAACATTGTTCCAGTAATGAAGAAAAATGGGACGGTGCGCATATGTGTAGATTTCCGGGATCTCAACAAAGCTTGTCCAAAAGACGACTTTCCAGTACCAGTCACAGAGCTGATGATAGATAACACATCCACTCACGAAGTCTTTTCCTTCATGGACGGCTCATCAGGATACAATCAGATAAAGATGCATCCTGAGGACCAGAAGCATACTGCTTTTTGGACCCCTTTGGGCATATTCTGCTACAAGGTGATGCCCTTCGGTCTAAAGAATGCCGGTGCCACCTATCAGAGGGCCATGATGAAGATTTTCGATGACCTCATACATGAAATCGTCGAATGCTATATCGACGACCTCGTGGTTAAAAGAAAATCATACGAGGAACATTTAGAGCATCTGAAGATCGTGTTTCAGCGCCTTCGGAAATACGACTTGAAGATGAACCTTCTCAAATGTGCGTTCAGAGTTTCCTCGGGAAAATTCCTAGGATTCATCGTCCGACACCGAGGCATCGAGATAGATCCGTCGAAGATCAAGGCGATCATGGAAATGCCCCCGCCAAGAACTCTCAAACAGCTGCGGTCTCTCCAAGGAAAGCTCGCGTATATCCGGCGATTCATAGCCAATCTCTCCGGCAAGTGCCGCCCTTACAGTCACCTAATGAAGAAAGGGACTACTTTCGTCTGGGATCATAAATGCCAAAGCGCACTGGACGAAATTAAGCAATACCTGCAGAATCCGCCAGTACTGGCCGCTCCCGTTAAAGGAAAACCTCTCGTCCTGTATACGACAGCCCTCGAAGGTTCTTTAGGCGCGCTGTTGGCACAAGAAAACGACCAAGGAAAAGAGAGAGCCTTTTATTATCTGAGTCGAGTTCTCCTAGGGGCAGAAAGCAATTACTCTCCCATTGAAAAACACTGTATGGCGTTGATCTTCGCGATAACGAAGCTTAGACACTACGCGTTGGCGCATGAGCTCCATCTCATATCAAAAGTGGATCCTCTCAAATATTTAATGTCAAAGGCTATATTAACGGGACGACTCGCTAAATGGGCCCTGCTCTTGATGGAGTTCTCGATAACTTATCGACCCCTCAAGGCAGTGAAAGGCAGGCCATCGCCGACTTCCTCGTTGAGCATCCGATACCTGCCGAATCTCCCTTGAACTGCGAATTGCCAGACGAGCACGCGTTTGACACAATCGACTATGAGAGAAGGGAGAATGATACCCGGTGGGAACTCCATTTCGATGGAGAATATTCCATGAAGAAGTGCAAACAAAGCACCCCATAATCAAATCAGGGGTAGGCCCTATCTTCGTGACTCCACAAGGAGGGATAATGCGCTTTGCCTTCTCCTTAACAGGACCGAGGACGAACAATGAATCCGAATATGAAGCTTTGATAGCAGGTCTCGAGATCGCTATTGACATGGGAATTGAAAACCTCCTCATATACGGAGACTCCCAACTGGTCGTTAGTCAAGTAAACGGCGACTATCAAACATGCAAGCCAGAGTTGGTGAAATATGGCGAGAGAGTGCAACAGTTGCTGACTCAAGTTCCTTCCTACATTCTGGAAAGCATACCGCGTGTGGAAAATAGCAAAGCGGATACGTTAGCCAAACTCGCTAAAGAACTGGCTGACGAAAACCTCGATGATGTGATGATCATTGTGCAGGGCCGTCGGGTTCTTGCACCGGCGGAAATATCTCCGGAGTCTTCCGAAGAAAAGAGAGCGACCGAGCAAATGGCCCTACAAATAAAAGACCAGGAAAAGGCTATGGATTGGAGATAAGTCTTTATAGACTACTTCAAATCCCGTCGAACACCCGAAGATGCATCCTCGAGACATCAGCTCACGAAACGAGCTATTTCTTTTGCCTTCGTCAATGATACTCTGTATAAAAGATCATTTGATTCTCTGTGGCTAAGATGCCTGGGACCGGAAGAAGTAAAGAGAGTCGTCCAAGAAACACACGATGGAATCTGCGGTTCTCACCAAGCCGACCCGAAGATGAAGCTGAAGATCAAACGGATGGGTTATTATTGGCCCACGATGATCCAAGACTGCTTAGAATACGCAAAGCAGTGCCACTCGTGCCAGATTCACGGAGACTTTATCCATCAGCATCCGAATCCACTACATCCAACGGTGGCTAGCTGGCCGTTCGAAATGTGGGGAACCGACATAATCGGGCCCATCGAACCAGCATCGTCCAGAGGACATCGATTCATTTTGGCGACAACTAATTACTTCTCCAAATGGGCAGAAGCAGTACCGCTGAGGGAAGTGAAGACGGAGAATATACTCCATTTCTTCAAGACGCACGTCATTTATCGGTTTGGAACTCCGTGACGGATCATCTCCGATAACGGGCCAGCCTACAGAAGCCACAAGATCAGCCGCTTCGCACAACAACATAACATAGACTGGAGATACTCTTCAGTCTATAATCCTCGAGCTAACGGTCTAGCTGAGGCTTTCAATAAGACCTTGACAAAGATTATGAAAAAGACGGTGTCTCGAAATAAGAAGGACTGGCACGGGAGACAGCATGAAGCTCTCTGGGCGTATCGAACGACGTTCAAAATGGCCACGAACACAACGCCATACGCATTGGTATTCGGCACAGAAGCGGTACTCCCCCTTGAGATAGAGTTACCCTCTTTACGAGTGGCGGTTCACTACGAGCTAACAGATGAAGAGAATGCCCACCTTCGTCTTGAGGAGCTTGATGCCCTTGATGAAAACCGGCTCGTGGCGCAACAGAGTCTGGAGGCTTATAAGCAAAGATGACGCGCTCATATGAAAAATTGACTAGGACGAGAACGTTCCACCAAGGCGAACTCGTGCTAGTGGTTAAAAGACCTATGATCCCCAATCGCGCCAAGCGGGGGAAATTCGAGCCGAACTATGAAGGCCCGTATATCATAGACAAAGTCTACCAGGGTGAAGCTTACCTACTCATGGACATGCATGGTGAAAGACCTTTCTGGCCAATAAACGGTCGCTTCCTAAAGAAATACTACGCCTAACGAGCCACAGCCTAGGTTAACAATAGATGACGACGCCTATGTCCACTCGCTATCTTCCTAAGCCCAAACTCTTTAAGTAGTAGCCAGCTTCCTTAACAATGGACCGAAATGTCCTTAAACTAACAACGGACCGAAACGTCCTAAAACTAACAATGGACCTCTATGTCCTAAAACTGGCGTCGGACCGAGACGTCCTTAAACTAATGATGGACCACTATGTCCTAAAACTAGCTGTTGACCGAGACGTCGATAAACTACTGTAGACTGCAGCATCCCAAGGCTGACAAAAAAAAAGAATAAAAAAAGAAAGAAAAAGAAAACGGTATGTCCATAAGCAAAATGGGCACGGATGAATGATTTGTACGATGTTTTTTGTGATCAAAGAATTGTTAACCGCAATCAAGAACGGCGTCGCTTGGTAGCTAGCCGGTGAGTACGGGTCGGTCCACAGGAATTTTGTGTATTCTCAATTTGTTCTAACGAGTTAATTCCAAATGGTGTTGGATTGATTATCACTAAAAACTAAAGTTGATTTAAACTGGGATTAAAACCTTGCTAGGGTTAGGTTTAGGTTAAGTTTGGAAAGTTAAGATTTCTCACCGCTTTCAATGCTCTAATTTAGATATATTTAGGTGTTATGGTAATAATTAATAAAGGGGATTAGGACGATCGGGAAGAAACGATGTTTTTTCCTCTAGGTCCTTGTCCGTCCTTTCTTAATTCTTACCTTAACCTCCATGGAAAACATGCACAACCGGACTTTTAAACTACGGTATCACCGTTACCTCGTAGGGTAGGGTGCCGTAGTGAGCGGTGTGTTTATGTATGCATGGAGTCCTATAAAAAATATGCGATGGGCAAGAAAGGGGTGAGAGATTTTCCTCTCTCAAACCTTTTCTATTCCTAACCCTAACAAGTGAGGAACTACTCACTCATTAGGAGATTGATAAAAGACATTTTTTATGAGTTTTCAATTCAATAACCTAATTATCTAAGCTACGGCAGATGAATAAAAAGTGCTAAGCTAATTAACTAGGGTAGATAATAAAATCTATACTAGGGCAGAAAAGAATTTAAGAACTAGGGCAAGGTAAAAAAAATATACTTACTTTATTCGATGCACTCTTCAAAGCATTACAATAGATTCTGAATTATTTTTAATAAAAAGAGGCATACCTCAAAAAGAGGTTTAGGGTTTCTATTTATAGATCATAGAAACCCTAGGGTTACATTCGATTCACATCTGCATTTACAATTTTACCTTAAAAAAGCCTAGTCAACGCACCGCCACACCGTCAAGAAAATTGCACCGACACGGGCTTATCATGGCCGCGGAACCGCGGCCAAAAGCCATGTTTGGCCGCGGATCCGCGGCCATATAGTGGTGTCTTGGGCTGTGTTCTCTTGGTAATTCTCCAGTTGCATTTGTCTTCTTGTTTCTTCACTTCGTTTATCAGATTGTCTTCCAGTGTTCTTCCAGATTTCCACAGTGCATAATGTCGTGGACTTTTGCCGTTTGCTTCATGTCGATGTCTTGAACCTTGCGCTGCCTTTGTGCTTTGTGAACTTGTCCATTGATCTTCATTTGTTCTTCAAACTGTAGGCATGATCAAGATTCTTCTATTTGTTGGTCGTAGTCTCACTTTTGTATCGTCTTTTCATCAATTTCACTATTTTGTTCCGAGAACCTGTAACCTGCAACTATGTACCAGACATGGATCAAAAGCACATGTTTATTTGTAAAACGAATAAGAATAGGGAATATAATAATGCAAAATTATGATATGAACAAATACCCCCAAACTTATCTTTTGCTCGTCCTCGAGCAAAACTAGTTTTATTCTCGAAAAAGACCTAGCCTCACTTTCGCAGGGAAATGCGATTGCACTAAGCTCGTGCAACAAGCCGTTAAACCTCTAGGTGTCCCTAGTAGGAGGAGTGTTGTCTCCTGAGGGTTTTCAGCGGATATTACCCACAAAATCCTATCAATTCGGCATATTGACTTTTATTCTCCGGTTAGGTTTTCTAACAAGAAACTCTATAATTTTCAACTCAGAAATTATCAACCCGTATTTTTCACGCTTCCTTATCATTTAACTTAAGATTATATATGTTTTGTAGATTTACTTAGCTTTTAGCATCTTTTGAGTTTTCCTTCTAGGGTTCCATCTCAACTTAGGAATTTTTATCATCTCTACTAAAGATATAGGTCTTATTTTTCATTCCCATATCTTATCTAAACCCCAATCACATACCCCTACGTGTGTGTATATATCACCCCTACACTTGGAAATTCAAATCAAGCTATTATACTCTTTTCCATCGTCCAAAGTACTTCTTAATTGGTGAATTTTTAGATGAAATTTGCTCACACATCCTTCATGCGACCGTTAATACTTCTTGAGGTACCAACGTCCGATTACAAAATGTGTTTGCATATTAAAACGTAATTCTTAGTCTTGTAACACCTAAGGCTTTAACAGTGACTCCCAAACCAGTTGGTCTAAGGCACTAGGTGATAAAGCACCATCGCTAAATATTTTTTTCTATTTATGCAGCCTTAAGTAATTACAAAAACCAGTGTTCATTTTTTTTATCTCTTTATTCACACTTGTATTTTTATTTTATTTTTCTTCGTACTAAGGACTTTAGACAAGAGCATTTCAAGGTCTCTTCTACTATTCCAAGTTTCAAGGTTCGTGTTTGTGCAATTTGTAGGGTATATATTTTCAGAATTTAGACTTAAACTTAGGAATTATTTTTCAGACTTATACTTTAATAAAAATATCAATACTTTTCCCTTGTTTTAACTTAGCCCAAGAAGTGAACTCGAAATTTGCCTATTTCTAAATAAACTACAAAGACATATACTTTCTACCGTTAAATTTTAAGAAAGGTTAATTTTAGGGTTTTTTAATTTACTAAGTCTAAGATCTAGTTGTTTCTAGCCAGTTAACTTTTTTGTCAAACTCAAGTCAATTATGGCCAAAATTGAATGTTTTAACTTTTATAATTTTTCAAATTTTTTCAGTTTTTATTTGATTTTTATTTTTTTATTTTTTTTTAATTTTTTAATTTTTATGATTTTTACATAAGGATGCAATGCAGAATTTAAACATGCAAAAGAAAAAGAAAAATTTATGGAAAAATTAAAAAAAAATATGCAATGCAAAAGATAACTATATACAACCACCAACTCCCCCAAACATATCACAAGCAATGCCCTCACTGCTCGGCCCCACGCCGCGCCTCAAGCATGAACGGGAATGTTCAGCCCTACCCAGCAGGGTTCGAATCCCCCGCTTTACCTCCGTCAACCGCCTATCGTGCTCCCTTGATGTCGCCCTCAACTCTTCTATGCCCCTTACAGCTCTCCGCATCAAATGTGCATGTTCTAGAGGGGTCATTTCTCCTTCGCTCGTGGTCGAGCTAGAGCTAGGCGTGCGGGCGGGCACGTGCTCCGCTGGTTCAGTCCTAGACCACACGTCTGTCAATCATGAATAGGACGTAGAAACGTCCTCAATAAGAGGCCTGATAGGTATGCCTCCATGCATGTAAAATTCGAACTCCTCCACGGGGAGGAAATATCAACAGAATTGTGTAACAAGCATGGGACAAGGGTAATTTGCGGCTCGTTTGCCCGCACCTATAGAGTTTAGCAAAACTGTGCATATGTCGAAACGGGGGTTTCTTGTCATGAGGGTATGCACAATATGTAATGAGGGTGTAAAAAATGTTGTGTTGTAGGAGCTACCGAAAATATTATTTTGTGCCTACCGGCACACAGTTAAGACATTTGCGAAAAGGGTTCTCGCTTGGATCCCCTTCCGCGGCTCCCTTAAGCAATCGTTGTCCATCAAGGGAATGTAATCCTCAAATTGTAAAGGTTGCTCATGTGCGGGTATTCGAGGGATTAATGTGACCTCGTGTATAATGTCCCTATCGATGATAATTTCCCTCTCACCCCACTGTAATTTTATAAACCCGAATTGGGTGAGACACCCATCTTCCATACACTCGTAAAAACGAGTGACTAATTCCGGTAGTGCATAAGCATTAGGGTGATTGTATATCAAATAGTTCCAACCCCTACTCGCTATTTCGTTCGCAAAATAACTACCGTACACCTCGTATGAAAATACTTGTGAAAAATCACGTTCAAGTTGCATGCTGTGTGCCATTAGGTGATCTACAGATCTATAAATATAAAAACAGAGAGGGTTTGGAAAGATCGAACCTCTCCAGAAAAATTCAGGGGGCGAAGACACTGTAGCGTGGCGGATCAGCGGCAGGAAGGGAGCTTCGGCGGTGGATCGGCGGCGCGATGAAGGGATCTCGCTGCAGAAATTCGAGGCGGGGGCTAGGGTTTTTTCATAGATGTAAAAATTAGGGTTAAGATCAGAGAGAGGGGTCGGGGTCTTTATATAGGGGGAGATCTATGGATATTTGCAAATAAACCCCTCTAAAAAGAGAAATGTATTTGCAAATAAAAATTTTATTTTATTTATTTAATCTGTAAATTTACAAAAATACCTAAAAAAAATTTATTTTCAATTTTTTTTATGTTATTTTGTATTTATATATTTACAAATGATACATACCCCCAAACTTGTTTAAAATAAAGTCTTGGCAAGATGATCGAAAATTTGGGGGTAAAATGGAGGAAGATCGGTCAGTGTAAATCGGCTCCTGCAAAAATAGGAGCTCCTCCGACGGGTCCGCAGTGAGGAACGGTTTGAGTCGATGTTCGTTTCCTTTAAACATTGTACCGTCCTCCGGGTTCTCTAGGTCTACCGCACCGTGCGGATATACGGTGCGTACCAAAAACGACCCTTTCCGTCTAGATTTGAGCTTGCCGGGGTGGAAGTGTAACCGAGTGTCATAAAGCAAAACCTGTTGGCCAGATTTAAAAGTTTTGCGCATAAGGTGTTTGTCATGGAACACCTTCGTTCAGTTTTTAACAATTACCGCATTTCCGTAGGCCTCATCCCGCAGCTCATCCAATTCATTCAATTGCAGCCTTCTATTGCTGCCCGCATCTCCCATCGATAAGTTCAACTCTTTAATCGCCCAAAATGCCTTGTGCTCAATTTCAACTGGGAGGTAGAAAGCCTTCCCATAAACAAGCCGGTATGGAGACATGCCAAGATCGGTCTTGTAAGCAGTACGGAATGCCCATAGTGCATCAATCAGTTTGTGTGACCAATCTTTACGGTTTTTAGAAACCGTTTTCTCCAAAATTTGTTTAATCTGTCGATTCGAAAGCTCGGCTTGCCCACAAGTTTGGGGGTGATATGGTGTTGACAATTTGTGAGTAATGGAGTATTTGCGCATTAAGGACTCAAAAGTTCTATTACAGAAGTGAGATCCATTATCACTTATAATCGCTCGAGGGTTCCCAAACCGAGAAAAGATGTTTTCTTTAAGAAATCGAACAACAACCTTGTTATCATTCGTTCGGCTGGGCACAGCCTCGACCCATTTTGACACACAGTCAACAGCCAATAGAATATACATATTCCCAAATGAATTGGGAAATGGTCTCATGAAGTCTATTCCCCAAACATCAAAAATATCAACAACCAAAATTGGTTGGAGCAGCATTTCATTTCTCCGCGATATCCGGCCCAAGTGTTGGCACCGGGAGCTTGTCTTGCAGTATTCGTATGCATCTTTAAAGAGTCGTGGCCAGTAGAAACCACACTGCAAGATCTTTTCTGCTGTCTTCTTGGGGCCAAACTGCTCGCCACACGCTTGATCGTGGCAAAAAGACAGCACACTCTTAAACTCGTTTTCAGGTACACACCGACGAATGATTTGATCGGAACAGTATTTAAAGACATACGGTTCATCCCAGTAAAAATGTTTTACTTGGGATAGGAATCGGAGTTTGTCCTGTTTCGACCAATCTTTAGGTATCAGTCCGGTGGCCAAATAGTTTACTATATCAGCGAACCAAGGTTCACATGACACGGTTAAGAGTTGCTCATCGGGAAAAACATCTTTAATAGGAATGTAAAGTGTGGGCGAAGAAGGAAGTCATGAAAGGTGGTCGGCAACTACGTTTTCACATCCTCTTTTGTCCCTTATGTCAAGGTCAAACTCTTGTAGCAAGAGGATCCAACGTATTAGCCGCGATTCAGCATCCTTCTTCGCAAAAAGGTGGCGAAGAGCTGAATGGTCCGTGTAGACAATCACTGGAGAGCCGATTAAATAGGGCCGGAATTTTTCAAGTGCAAACACAACGGCTAAAAATTCTTTTTCTGTTGTTGTGTAATTCAATTGGGCCTCATTTAATGTTCGGCTAGCGTAATAAATTACGTGCGGCATCTTATTAATGTGCTGTCGAAGAACATCACTGATCAGTCAAAATACTGCATCTTTAAACCGACAATTTCCCTATCATTTGCACTCATCTAGAAGTGTTCGGCATTCATATAACACATATTAGCAAAACAGTCGTTAAATATCAGATTGCATGTGTTAGACTTTAAAACCGGCACTATAAGGGAAATTGACTGCATTTCATAGCATGGCATCATTCCTATATATCGCAACTTGTGTTTCGAAGTCTGTGCAGGACATTACAGAAGATCGGTCAAATTTACAAACGAAGACTGTTAAAAAGACGCCAACTCATGGATTTGGAATCTGGTATTAATATAGAGGGAATTACACAATTCAACATATCAGATAGCTATCCCAAAGGCAGCCCAAAGCATCTGAAGAAAGGAGGCACATTGAGCCCCTCACGTGACCGCGGATCCGCGGCATAAGGAGGCACGTGCCGCGGTTCCGCGGTGTCCCTGCCACGTCAGCCCAAATTCTCTGCACCAGTACCCTTACTTCAGTGTGTACACTTCAGAAAGGCACTACATTTTCCAGATGTCTCTCGAACCTTCTGCCAGATTAGCAAGCCATTGGGTTCCTAACTAAACACTCTTAGCTTCCTCTACAAGCTTCACCTAATCTCCATTAAGGACCTAGAACCTTTCCCCTAACCTCCTAGCTTAAGGTAGAAGCTAATCCCCTAACTAACTACTTCTAGAAGTCTCTTTCTCTAACTAACTTTTGGAGGGAAAACTCAAATTTGAATTCCTATACCTAGGGTTTAGGAAACCTATAAATAGACCCCTAGGCTCACTTGTTCAAGGTTGTTCATTGTTAACTAAATCTTTGGTTGTTCATTAGTTGTTGAATCCTTAGTTGATCAATCCCTAATCTCTCCCATTCTAGTTCTTCAATCAACAACTACCACCTCAAAACCCTAACCCTAATCCAATCCAAAATCAAGAAACCTCAAGATCCTTTGAGTGCAAGCCAAGCAAGTCTTCAAGATCCTTTAGAAGTGGAACCGAAATTCAAAGGAGCACGAGATCCAAGCGATCCAAGACTCAAGGAGCCGAGCGATGCTAGATTCGACGAGCGAAGTTCCTACCTCTTGTAATTCTTGAGAGTTGTAACTACTTGTTGATGTAATAAAGGTGAAGATTCTTTAAACTTGCTTATTTTCAATTCGAGCATTATGATCCGTATTCTATTCTTGAATGTATTCTTCGTGATGATGCTTGAATAAATCTCCGCTCGTGGAGGAATCGAAACGACTGTAAAATGATGATGTTGATAAATCTTTAAACGATTTCTTAAGTCTTAAAACAATTGTAAATTCTTGAAAATCGATTGATCGATGATCTAGATCGATGTGAATGCGTTCTTGATTCCTTCCGCACGATCTAGAGATCAACAATTGATCATTCGACTTTCAAGAAGCTATCTAGTGTATGTGATTCATCGAAAGGACAAATGATAGGATGAGGAACCCTAATTCTTCGCAAGATCCTTGATCCTCGATGAATCTACATCGATTTAGCATCAACTTGTTAATGGATAAGAAGTCGTATTCTTGAATCTTCATCACATCTACAATTTACTCGATTCCTACGAGCTTTACTTCAAATCTTGAAACCTAAATTGATTGGAATTCTATCGATAGTTGATTCAAGATTTTTATCGTTTTCTTGATTCTTGATTAGAATAGTGATACTTGAAACTCATCGATAAAAATCTTGAACCAAGTATCGATAGAATAGCACACTTTCGTAGGCAACACGATTGCACTGAGCATGTGCAACAAGCCTTTAAACCTCTAGGTGTCCCTAGTAGGAGGAGTGTTGTCTCCTGAGGGTTTTCAGCGGATTGCACCCACAAAATCCAATAATAAAAGGAAGATCATGAATATTACATTTAAAGACAAGAATTGTAAAAGAAAAGCTTTGAAAATTAGGGTTTCCAACTAAGCTAGCTTTTCGGTTGTCATGAGCCCTATCTTAATAGTCATGAAAAGATGTCAGAAATCACGTCCTGCCTCAATAAAACATCGTCTTATTCTTCATTCCTATCTTTCTTCTAAACATCGATCATATAACCCTGCGTGTGTGTAAAGGACATCCCTACACCCGGAGAATTCAATTCAAGCTATCATACTCTTGCCCATCAGCCTCAGTACTTTTTAATTGATGAATATTTAGATGAATTTGCTCACAGACTTTCATGCGACCGTTAATACTTCTTGAGGTACTAACCGACCGATTACACATGTGCTTGCTTATTTGGTGTATTTTCCTCGTCTTGCACCACCTAAGGCTTAGCAGTGACTCCCAGACCAGTTGGTCTTAGGGCACTAGGTGAAGAGGCACCCTCGCTATATTTTTTTTATTGCTGCCTTGGCGATAAAAAAACCAGTGTTCATTTTTCTCACCACTTTATATTTTCTTCATTTTTTATTTTCTTCATACATCGGCTTTAAGACAAGAGCATTTCAAGGTATCCTCTACTATCCCGAGTTTCAAGACGTGTGTAAGTGCGAATAGTAGGGTATCAACGTTCAAAATGTTTGGCTTCCAGAATAGAAACTATTTTTCAGACTTATTTTTATCCTCAGATTAGTGACTTCCTTCATCTTACTAACCCTTGGGACAACGGTTCATAACTACTTATTACTAGTTAGTGTAAGAAAACTTCTAATTTTCTTAGTTTTCTTAAATTTTTCTAATCTCATGGATGTAATTTTTCACTATCTAAACTTTCATTATCTTATTTATGTACAAAAAAATGTTTAAATATTAAAATATTTTTAAATTTTTATGGATTTTGAAATTTTTTAAATTGTTATAAGTTTTTTTAAAGAAATGTTTTGTGCTTATGCAAATGATATGCAAATGATGCAAAAAAAAAAAGCACAAATCTCCCCCAAACTTGTTTTCAACAGTGTCCTCACTGTTGCCAACCGTTATATCTACAAAACCTGTAAGTCTGGGAGGAATTTATTAGTGGGGGCAAAATATATAAGTGAAGAATCTCCCCCAAACTTACTCTTTTCACTCACCTCCATTCAAAAAAATGATGCAGTGATATGCAGGATATGGAGATGAGACGGAGGAATTTAATCCAAATAAAATGGCTCCTGTAAGAACAGGAGCTCCTCCGTGGGGTCAGTGGAAAAATACGGCTTTAGTCTATGTCCATTCACTTTGAAAGATGTACCGTTTTTAACATTTTCTACTTCTACTGTCCCGTGCGGGTATACAGACCGCACAACAAAAGGTCCCTTCCACCGAGATCGAAGCTTACCCGCGTGAAGGTGTAGTCGTGAATCATAAAGAAGGACTTGTTGACCTTGTGAAAATGTTTTCCTCAAAATGTTTTTATCATGAAAAACCTTAGTCCTATTCTTTACGATCACAGCGTTATCATAAGCTTCATCGCGGAGTTCGCTTAGCTCATTTATTTGCAGCTTCCGAAAGTTGCAGGCTTGGTTTAGGTCAAAATTTATTTCCTTAATAGCCCACAATGCTTTATGCTCAATCTCGACGGGTAAGTGACATGCCTTCCCAAACACTATCCTATATGGAGACATCCCTAGGTCGGTCTTAAATGCAGTTCGGAATGCCCAAAGAGCATCCGTCAGTTTGGTCGACCGGTCTTTTCTATTCTTAGCAACAGTCTTCTCCAGGATTAGTTTGATCTGTCTGTTTGAGATCTCAGCCTGCCCGCTCGTTTGGGGATGATATGGTGTAGAAAGTCGGTGGTTGATTGCGTATTTCCGCATTAGAATCTCGAAAGACCTGTTGCAGAAATGTGTCCCATTATCGCTAATGATAGCGCGTGGGTGTACAAATCGCGAAAAGATATTCTCTTTTAAGAACTTAATGACAACTTTCCTGTCATTAGTGCGACATGGAATGACTTCAATCCACTTTGAGACATAATCAACCTCCAGCAGTATGTACAAATTCCCAAAGGAGTTGGGAAAGGGACCCATAAAATCAATTCCCCAAACATCGAAAATTTCAACAACCAAGATGGGTTGCTGAGGCATTTCATTTCTCCGGGAAATTCTACCTGTGTACTGACATTGTGTACAGGTTTTGCAATAGTCAAATGCGTCCTTGAATAAGGTCGGCCAATAAAATCCGCAATGCCAAACCTTCTCCGACATCTTTTTAGGACCGAAGTGACCCCCACAGGCCTGATCATGACAAAAAGAAAGAACACTCTTGAACTCTTCTTTCGGGACACACCGGCGAATGATCTGATCAGGACAATACTTAAACAAATATGGATCATCCCAGTAAAAGTGTTTTACTTGGGATAGAAAGCGGTATTTGTCCCGTTTTTATTAATCGCTGGGTATAAGTCCCGTGACAAGATAGTTCACAATATCCCTGAACCATGGTTCATTGGATACGCTCAAGAGTTGTTCGTCGGGAAACGAATCATTGATCGGCAGGGTCACAGGGGAAGAAGAGATGCGTGAAAGATGGTCAGCTACTACGTTTTCACATCCTTTCTTATCTTTGATAACAAGATCAAATTCTTGTAACAGAAGGATCCAACGTATTAGTCGACCTTTTGCATCTTTCTTCGCCAGAAGATGTTTTAAGGCGGAATGGTCAGTGTACACAACTATAGGTGAGCCAATTAAGTAAGGCCTGAATTTTTCTAATGCAAATACAACCGCCAAAAGTTCCTTTTCGGTAGTTGTATAATTGATTTGAGCATCATTCAGGGTCTTACTCGCATAGTAGATCACGTGTGGCATCTTTTCAATGTGCTGTCCTAAGACTGCACCTACTGCAAAGTCGGATGCATCACACATCAGCTCAAAGGGGTAGTCCCAATTTGGAGACGATAGAACGGGGGCTGAAGTGAGGGAGTGTTTAAGTGAGTCGAAAGCTGCCTCACAGTCCGAGTCAAAATGGAAGGTCGTATCCTTGGCCAAAAGAAGAGTTAAAGGTCTAGCAATTTTGCTAAAATCCTTAATGAATCTCCTATAAAAGCCCGCATGGCCAAGGAAAGATCGAATGTCTTTGACGCTTTTGGGATGAGAAAGGTTTTGAATGACATCTATCTTAGCTCTGTCAACCTCAATGCCTTTCTGTGAAATAACATGTCCAAGCACAATTCCCTCTTGGACCATGAAATGTCATTTTTCCCAGTTCAAGGTTAAGTTCTTCTCTTTGCAATGAGTAAGAACTGCGTCAAGATTCGCTAGGCATTCAGAAAAAGAGTCTCCAAAAATCGAGAAATCGTCCATAAAGATCTCCAGAAAATTCTCTACCATGTCAGAGAATATCCCCATCATACACCGCTGAAAGGTAGCGGGAGCATTGCATAACCCAAAGGGCATGCGACTGTAAGCAAAGGTACCAAAAGGACAAGTAAAAGTGGTTTTATCTTGATCCTTTTTGGCGATGGGGACCTGATTATAGCCTGAGTATCCGTCCATAAAGCAATAATACTCTCGTCCGGCTAAGCGTTCCAGCATTTGATCAATGAATGGTAGAGGAAAGTGGTCTTTCCTCATGGCAGCATTGAGTTTTCTGTAATCAATACATACACGCCACCCTGTTTGGGCGCGTGTCTGAATCAACTCATTTGCCTCATTGGTTATAACAGTGATGCCGGATTTCTTAGGGACGACATGTATAGGACTCACCCATTGGCTATCGGAGATTGGGTATATAATACCACTATCTAGGCATTTGACGATCTCTTTCATCACCGCTTCCTTCATGACGGGATTCAACCGTCTCTGTGGTTCTCGGGTTGGTCTGGCATCATCCATCACATGTATATGATGTTCAACAATCAAGGGACTAATCCCTTTGATGTCCGCCATAGTCCAACCAAACGCCTCTCTGTTAGATCTCAATATCGATAAAAGTGCATTCTCTTGCTCTAATGCTAGAGAAGCGGATATGATAACCGGTAAAGACTTCTTCTCACCTAAATAAGCTTATTTAAGATGAGAAGGTAAAATTTTGAGATCTAATATGGGCGGAGAAATAATAGAAGGTGGGATCATCGAGTGATTTTTGGAGTTACAAAGAAGCTCAGAGCCTGTGAAAGATATAGACTCGGGTGGAGAAAAGTCGGGAGTGTAGGACTCAAGTGTAGGAAAAGTGTTCTCACTAAGATCATGTGTAAGATCAAACAGTGATGTGGTAGTGTCGTCGAGATCTGTTAAGCAAAGTTTCTCAACTCCGCAACTATCGGGAGCGATCTCGTGGACAGAGCACACATCAAGAATATGAGCAGAGGGTTCTGATGGCTGACTTCCAACTTTGTAGATATTTAGTTCAATGGTCATATTTCCAAATGATAAGTTCATTGAACTATTTCTACAGTTGATAACAGCGTTGGAAGTGGCAAGGAAAGGACGACCCAAAATCACCGGAATTTGGCCCTGGGGGTTTGCTACAGGCTGTGTATCGAGTACAATGAAGTCTACAGGGAATACAAATTCCCCGACCTTTATCAACACATCCTCTAGTTCACCCCTTGGTTTGGTGATTGAACGGTCTGCCATTTGGAGAGTGCAGTGAGCAGGTTTCAACTCTCCAATCCCTAGTTGCTCATAGACAGAATATGGAAGTAGGTTAACACTTGCGCCAAGGTCTAAAAAGCACGATTTATGTTTTTACCCCTAATAGAAATCGATATTTAGGACATCCTGGGTCCTTACGTTTCTTTGGTAGCTGGGGGATAAAAGCAGTGCTAATATTATTAGACATGAAGACCTTCTTTGGCACTTGAGTCTTCCTCTTCCTAGTGCATAAGTCCTTAAGAATTTTCGCATAAGCGGGGACTTGTTGAATCGCATCTAGGAGAGGGATGTTGATGTTAACCTGTTTGAACATTTCCATAATTTTCTCCATATGAGGACTCGTTCTATTACCACTTAACCGATTCGGGTAAGGAGCTTTCGCAATAAGCGCCGGGTCCATCATAGGAGAAGGAAGAGGGGGTAGACGTGATCCCAAAAGAGGAGTGGGGACCGTCTGTGGAGAACTAGAAGGGCTATACTGAGGTGTCGAGCCTAGTGGAAAATGGAGAATAGGCTCGCGAGAAGGCGGCGGGGTAGAAGAACAAGGATCAGAAGTAGAAGTGTGTGTGTGAGGAAAGGTCTCAGCCGGGGTGTTATTGATAGGATTTTCAATATCATCAATTCCTTCCCCGACATGGTTATTCAGCACTCTTTCCGATCTCAACATTGTGACGGCATTTACATTGTAATGCCCAGGATTCGGTAGGGGTTGAGAAGGAAGTTTCCCTTTTTCTCCCGCACTCATCTCGGCTTTAAGTCGTGCGATTTCAGCTTCCATCGATCTGATACTCTCAGCTTGGAACGCTGAGTTTTTTTTTATCTCACTGACGGAAGATCAAACCTCAGCCGAAACCTCTATGAAATTTGACAAGAGTAATTTCATGGTTTGAGTGAATTGAGAGAGTTCGTCAGAACCGGTCAACTGCATAGGATTAGACTGTGCAGGAGTGTTGACCTGGTTTTGGAAATTTTGTGACTGGTAGGGATGCTGAGTGAGTTGAAGTGATTGCTGTTGTGGTGGAAGAGCCCTTTGGAAATTATTTTGGCTTGGAACCGTGTTTTGATGAGATTGTTGTTGGTTCCAAGCAAAATTCGGGTGATTCCTCCAACCCTGATTGTACGTGGAAGAATATGGATCGTTTCTAGGTCTTTGAAATGCGGCATTTGTATGCTCGTGACCTTGAAACTGAGAGTTTAATGGACATTCTTCCGTTAAGTGAGACGGATCAGAACAGCAGCCACATACAGTTTTGGGGAGCGACATTGGGTTTAGGGAGGCTGCAGAAAATTTGTGTTCCATAGCGTCGAGCTTCTTTTGCATTGCTGCCATCTCAGCTCGAACACCTATGGACACATCTATTTGGTGTACGCCACCCCTATTCAATGATTGGGTTCCACTCTCCCACTGTAATGATTTTTCAGCGAACTCTTCTAAAAATTTCCAAGCTTCCCCATCATCCTTGGTCATAAAAGTACCTTGACATATGTTTTCAAGGTTCTGTTTAGTGTTTGGGTTAATGCCCTCATATATGATTCGGCAAAGATCCCATCTCGGGATGCCGTGATGAGGACATTAAACCAATATATCCTTGAAACATTCAAAGCATTTTGAGAATGGTTCAGTAGGGAGCTGGGTAAATTGATTCAGTTCGCTACGGATTCGAGCTGTCTTTTGCCTAGGGTAGAATTTCTTAAGGAATGCCGCGACGAATTCTTCCCAATTCATGATTGAATGTGCGGTAGTGTTATATAGCCACTTCTCGGCTATATCGCACAAAGTAAATGGAAGAAGTCGTAGACGCATAGCATCCACTGAAAGTTGTGATGTACCCATCATTGCGCATACGTTTTCAAATTTGGTAATGAAAACATAAGCGTCCTCAGTCTCGAGTCCGTGGAATTTGGGTAAAAGGTTGATGTATTGGGGTTTAATTTTGAAATTATCCCCGTTGGCTGGTGGAATGGATAAGCAGGTCGAAAGAGGACCTCGCAATGGATAGCACCTCTTTTGGAGAGAGATGCGGGGTGGATTCTGCGCACCAACGGACGGCGGCAGATTAGTGTTAAAGAAATTCGATGGAGGTGGATCCATCGATGTGGGTGTGGTGGTGGGTAAAGAAGAAGTAAATGGAGAAATACCGACTTCGGAGTCGATAAAGGGTACGCGGACTAAACGGGCACTAGAATCCCGTGTCCAGCCTATCTTGCACTAAAAAGGGTTAGTACAAGTGGCAGCGTGGCTTTATAATTAGGGGAAATGAATGAATGAATGCGGTGTTTGTTTTGAAAATTGGACGGATTTTGAAAATATGATGCAACACAACAAATGCAACACACAAAACCCTAATTCTAGGGGTCACCTGGTCAAATCTCTAGACCGCTCCTGACTTCCAAAAGACAAGATGCAGGATAAATCCTCCACTGCCTCTTTGTCTCTCCTGTGGCCAGGTAAGTGCCAGGTAAGTAGGAGGTTTTCCACTACGTAAGTGGTGGGCCTAATTAAGTAATCACTAGCCTTCGACACACTTGCCTTAGACACCACAAGAGAACGCGGATAAGTAATGAATTACTCATGGCCTTCTTCTGTCCTAAGTGAGCGCGACGGTCCTTAGAGTCATCTCTAGATTTCTTTTAGTTAATTGGGGTAAATGCGGATGCAATTTTGCGATTTTCGGGGCTTAGGAAGGGTAATGAACTCCCCACCTAATCTGGATTTGGTCTTTGCCCCTTAATGTCCGTATTAGTTATGCAAACAACCACAAAAATCAAAACACGCACAATTTAATTTCGCTTTTTGCGTGGCGCTGCGATTTTTGCAAAGAAGCCTGCACAAAATGTTAATTGGAGCAGACAGAGAAGGAGATAAGAAAGTAAGAAGCTCACTGTGAACAAAATTGTACAGACGGGCCTTCACCTAGCCGCAGAACTTCCGCAGGAGGGCGCTTAGACCGCGGGTGCGCGGCCGTTGGTACTGTTCACTGTTCAAAAATTCAACAGCAGCTTGCTGTTGATTCCTCCAGCACTCTGGAAATTTCCAAAAAAAATTTGAATTGCACAGCAAGCTCCAGATTTTCCTTGCAATACACCACAACAAATCGTTTAGATTTTGCGCGAATTTTGATCACAAAAAAAAATTATAATGGAATAAATCTTTCAATTCAAATTTCAATATAGAACGAATTAGCGCGCGATCCCTGACAACGGCGCCATTTGATTGATCTTTGATCGTGGCAAAAAGACAGCACACTCTTAAACTCGTTTTCAGGTACACACCGACGAATGATTTGGTCGGAACAGTATTTAAATAGATACGGTTCATCCCAGTAAAAATGTTTTACTTGGGATAGGAATCCGAGTTTGTCCTGTTTCGACCAATCTTTAGGTATCAGTCCGGTGGCCAAATAGTTTACTATATCAGCGAACCAAGGTTCGCATGACACGGTTAAGAGTTGCTCATCGGGAAAAACATCTTTAATAGGAATGTAAAGTGTGGGCGAAGAAGGAAGTCATGAAAGGTGGTCGGCGACTACGTTTTCACATCCTCTTTTGTCCCTTATGTCAAGGTCAAACTCTTGTAGCAAGAGGATCCAACGTATTAGCCGCGATTCAGCATCCTTCTTCGCAAAAAGGTGGCGAAGAGCTGAATGGTCCGTGTAGACAATCACTGGAGAGCCGATTAAATAGGGCCGGAATTTTTCAAGTGCAAACACAACGGCTAAAAATTCTTTTTCTGTTGTTGTGTAATTCAATTGGGCCTCATTTAATGTTCGGCTAGCGTAATAAATTACGTGCGGCATCATATTAATGTGCTGTCGAAGAACAGCACCAATGGTGAAATCAGATGCATCGCACATAATTTCAAAATGATGCGTCCAGTCGGGAGATGAAAGAATGGGCGCAGAAATGAGTGAGTGTTTCAATGACTCGAATGCTTCCATGCAAGTTGAGTCAAAATCAAATGTGGTGTCCTTGGCCAATAAAAGAGTCAAGGGTCTAGCTATCTTGCTAAAATCCTTGATGAACCGTCTATAAAAACCGGCATGGCCAAGGAAGGCTCGGATGTCTTTGACGCATTTAGGAGGAGGAAGATTGGAAATGACTTCAATCTTGGCTTTATCAACCTCTATACCATTTTGCGAGATGACATGTCCTAAGACAATGCCCTCTCGTACCATAAAGTGGCACTTCTCCCAATTTAAAATGAGGTTCTTATCCCTACAGCGGGTAAGAACTGCGTCTAAGTGTAGCAAACACTCATCGAAGGAGTCACCGAAAATGGAGAAATCATCCATAAAAATCTCCAAAAAAATTTCAACCATGTCTGAAAAGATCCCCATCATACACCGCTGGAATTTAGCGGGTGCATTGCATAACCCAAAGAGCATGGGACGGTAAGCGAAAGTACCGAAAGGACAAGTAAATGTGGTCTTGTCTTGATCCTTTTTGGTGATGGGGACTTGATTATAGCCGGAATAGCCATCCAAAAAGCAGTAAAATTCGTGCACAGCCAATCGTTCTAGCATTTGGTCAATAAAAGGTAAAGGAAAGTGGTCTTTCCTTATCGCGGCATTGAGTTTTCTATAGTCGATGCAAACTCGCCACCCAGTTTGGGTGCGGGTAGGTATTAACTCATTCGCCTTATTGGTTATGACCGTAATGCTTAATTTCTTTGGGACAACATGAATGGGGCTAACCCACTGGCTATCCGAGATAGGGTAAATGATACCACTATCAAGACATTTGACAATCTCCTTCTTGACAGCCTCCTTAATTATGGGGTTGAGGCGTCTTTGTGGATCCCTTACTGGCTTGGCAACATCCATCATATGTATATGATGTTCAACTATGAGGGGACTAATCCCCTTGATGTCCGCCATTGTCCAGCCAAAAGCTTGCCGGTTATTTTGTAAGACCATAAAAAGGGCTTTCTCTTGCTCGAGAGCTAGAGAGGTCGATATGATAACGGGAAGGGTCTCATTCTCACCTAAGTAAGCATATTTAAGGTGAGACGGTAAAAGCTTGAGTTCGAGTTTCGGAGGTGAAACAATTGATGGTAACATTGGTGAAACTGTCTCGAACTCGAAGGATTCCAACAATGGTTTAAATCGAGTGTTGCAACCGAGTCGGAAGGTTCAACCAACTCATCCGAAAAATCAAAAGACTCAAACTCGGGTGGTGAGTCTTCAAAATCGTTCAAAAAAGTGAAACACTCGTAATCGTTTTCCGGCGTGAAAGCTATGTCAGATTCTAGGAGGAACGCACCAGTGGCGTCAAAACTGCTGTGATCGAACAGAAATTTTTCGAGCTCACAGTCCTCCTGTATGATCTCATAGATCGAGCAAACATCAAGTATACTAGCATTAGGTTCGGAGGGCTGATTCCCCAACTTAAAAATGTTGAGTTCAATTGTCATATTTCCAAAAGATAGGTTCATCGAACCATTTCGACAATTGATCACCGCATTAGAAGTCACAAGGAATGGTCGACCAAGTATCACCGGAATTTGACTCCGGGGGTTAGCTACAGGTTGTGTATCCATAACAATGAAATCAACGGGGAAAATGAAGTCCCCTACTTTGATTAACATATCCTCTAACTCACCCCTAGGATGGGTGATGGATCGGTCGGCCATTTGGAGAGTACAATGAGTGGGTTTAAGCTCTCCAACGCCTAATTGTTCATATAATGAATATGGTAGCAAATTGACACTAACACCAAGATCTAATAGTGCTCTATTGATGTTCTTATCCCCAATTGTTATCGAAATTGTAGGACAGCCAGGGTCCTTATGTTTTTGGGGTAAAGATTGGACAAGAGCATCACTTACAGCACTAGCCACGAAAACTTTCTTTGGTACTTGTGACTTCCTCTTCTTAGTCCATAAATCCTTTAAGATTTTCGCGTAAGAAGGGACTTGTTGGATTGCATCCAAGAGAGGTATGTTTATGCTAACCTGTTTGAACAACTCTACAATTTTCTCCATTTGTGGAGTTGGTTTATTGGATCTCAACCTGTTTGGAAATGGAACATTTTGAAAGTTTATTGAGTCCAATGTTTGTGGAGTAGATTGTGGAGTTGGAACGGATCCCAGTGTTGGTGTGTTCGTGAAGTGAGAAGTGGGTCCGTTCGAGTTAGAAGAAGTAGAGCCTTGTGAAGAATGAAGAATAGGCTCTAACGAATAAGATGAAGATGAAGAAGAAGCAAAACCACCGGCAGGGGTGTCATTACTAATATCCACGTTATTGTGCAACACTTTTCTAGATCTCAATGTAGTCACAGCATTTACATTATGATTTTGTTGTTCATATGCAACATGTGCATTGTATGGGTGACCAGGATTTGGCAATGGTTGAGATGGAAGCTTTCCCTTTTCTCGCTCGCTCAATGCAGCATTTAGTTGTGCAATTTGGGCCTCAATTGATTTGATGCTTTGATCATGTGAAGCACTGTTTTGCACCAAAGATTGAATAGAAGTCTCCAACCTTGCTGTGGATTGTATAGATTGTTTTAGAAACGCATCTAGACTTCTTTCTAGCGAGGTAACCTTATCATTATTTGGTTGAACAAAATTGTTTTGAGGATAAGAGTTGTTGGGCACAAAATTGTTCATTTGGTTCGGGTAAGGTTGTGATTGGAAAGGTTGCCGGTATTGAGTTTGTTGGGGTGCTTGTTGTTGTGAAGGAAGAGGCCTTTGAAAGTTGTTGTTTCCTTGGAATTGTTGATTTTGATTCCAAGCAAAATTTGGGTGGCTCCTCCAACCAGGATTATAAGTCGAAGAGTATGGATCATTTCTTTGTCTTTGCTGAAAGGCAGCATTGACTTGATCTTGTTCTTGAACAGGTGGATTGTAAGGACACTCTTCAGTAAGGTGGGATGGATCCGAACAACAAGCACAAACAGTTCGTGGGGGTAAAGCAGGGGCAGGAGAAGGCGATGAGATTTTGGTCTCAATTGCTTCTAGCTTTTTCGTAAGTGCGGCCATTTCGGCCTTCATTGCAATCGACATATCTAATTGATGTATGCCTGCCCTAGACTGACCAGTTGAAGAAGATGAGGTGGTCTTAGTGCTCTCCCACTGAAGTGTTTGTTCAGCAAGATCGTCGAGAAACTGCCAAGCTTCCTCGCTTGATTTTGTTAGAAAGTGACCTTGACAAATGGTTTCCAACAACTGCTTAGTTGCTGGGTTCAATCCTTCGTATAAAGTTTGGTAAAGTTGCCAATTCTCGATACCATGGTGAGAGCATTGAACAAGTAGGTCTTTAAATCTTTCAAAACACTTCCAAAAGGGTTCGGATGGAAGCTGGGAAAATTGAATAATCTCATTGCGAATTCTCGCGGTCTTGTGACGTGGGTAAAACTTTTTTTAGAAAAGTTTAACAAACTCTTCCCAATTTTTAATCGAGTGTGATGCTGTGCTATATAACCATTTCTCGGCTAGGTCACATAAGGAGAATGAAATGACACGTAGCCTTATAGCATCATCAGAAAGTTGTGTTGTCTTCATCATCGTGCAAACATTCTGGAATTTGTTTATGAAGATATAGGATCTTCGGATTCCAGTCCGTGAAATTTTGGAAACATGTTGATGAAGTGGGGTTTGATCTCAAAGTTATCCCCATTTGCCGGTGGAAGTGAATGAAAAGTAGGTAAGGCGGTGCGAATAGGGTAGAAAAGATCCTGGAGAGCGATTCGTTGAGGCGCTTCAACAGGTGGGTGTTGTGGGTTATTCGCACCTAGCGGAGGTGGAATCAGTCCCGCGGGTAAGGGGTTGTTAGGATCGAATCCCGACATCTCCTTAGAAGACGAAGAATTTGATGATGAAGGTAAAGAAGTGGATGGAATTTCGACTTCGGAGTCGAAAGCGTCGTCAGTCGATACTAACGAGACACGGACTAAACGGATACTAGTGTCCCTAGTCCAACCGGACATACACTAAAGAGGTAGTGTAGTTGAAAAGTGAAAAACAGAAGGTGGGGGTAAGAAAACGTCAATGAGAGGAAAGTGGGTGTAAGTGGGGTGCAACGGATTTCTTAGCGACAAGTTGCAAGTTTTTGTAAACAATTTTCCTTTTTGTGTTTTTTTTATAAGGAGCTTTTTGCAAAAAGATTTTCAATAAAAGGCTTAGACACATGTTCAATCAATCACAAATGCACAATCAAGCCTAGATCTAGAGTCACCTAGGTCAGCTAGACAACTCCTAACTGTTCCAAAGGGCAAGATGTGAGGACCTCAAACCGCCTCTTCACCGCCAATTGTGGCCAGGTAAGCACAAGTAGAGAAAGGAGGGATCCGCTCATGAATCACCGTGAGACGGGCCTTTTAAAGTTACCATTCCCTACCTGTCTAGCCTAGGCACCACAAAGTCAGGTTTAGATCAACAGTCGATGCCTACAACTATTCCTTTGTCCTATTGAGCGCGAAGTCCTTAGGGCTGAGTCTAATCTTTTTTAATTAAGTTGATGGTCAATGCAATATGCTTTATGTGATTTTTGGGGTCCTGGGAAGGGTAATGAAATCCCCACCCAATTTGGATTGGTGTTCAAGCCCCTTAAAGTCAATTTAGATATGCAAAACAGTAAACACAATCAAACACTTGCAAACAATTTTTTTTTAGCGCGGCGCAAAGAATACTGCATAAGATCAAGTTATTGGAGAAGGGAAGAAGTTTTTGCGCAAAGAACCCTGCAGGAAAAATTTTCAGAGGATATTAGGGGGTTACAGAGAAGAAGAGGGAGCTTACAGAGGAAATTTCAGATGATGACGTCACCTCCTGACCGCGCTTCCGCCGCCAACTGTGCTTCCTGACTGCGCTTCCGGCCCCAACTGTGCTTCCTTGCCGCGGTTCTGCGGTACACTGTGCAGTTCAGATCTCGAAATTTCTTCTGCTCCACTGTTCTGATTTTCTTATGTTGTTCAGATCTGCTGTTTTCTGTTTAGCTCTCTGGATTTTTCCAGATCTGAATTCGTTCGTCAATCCTACACAATTCAAACAAAACACCCTTCAAAAAATAACAAGATGATAAATTTTTTTATATTTTCTTAATTTTTTCAGTTTTTATGAATTTTATGATTTTATATTAACCCGAAATTGCAAAAAGAAAATAACTACGCCATCCACGGCAACGGCGCCATTTGATTTGTACGAAGTTTTTTGTGATCAAAGAATTGTTAACCGTAATCAAGAACGGCGTCGCTTGGTAGCTAGCCGGTGAGTACGGGTCGGTCCACAGGGATTTTGTATATTCTCAATTTGTTCTAACGAGTTAATTCCAAATGGTGTTGGATTGATTATCACTAAAAACTAAAGTTGATTTAAACTAGGATTAAAACCTTGCTAGAGTTAGGTTTAGGTTAAGTTTGGAAAGTTAAGATTTCTCACCACTTTCAATACCCTAATTTAGATCTATTTAGGTGTTATGGTAATAATTAATAAAGGGGATTAGGACGATCGGGAAGAAACGATGTTTTTTCCTCTAGGTCCTTGTCTGTCCTTTCTTAATTCTTACCCTAACCTCCATGGAAAACATACACAACCGGTCTTTTAAACTACGGTATCACCGTTACCTTGTGGGGTAGGATGCCGTAGTGAGCGGTGTGTGTATGTATGCATGGAGTCCTATAAAAAATATGCGATGGGCAAAAAAGGGGTGAGAGATTTTCATCTCTCAAACCTTTCCTATTCCTAACCCTAACAAATGAGGAACTACTCACTCATTAGGGGATTGATAAAAAACATTTTTTATGAGTTTTCAATTCAATAACCTAATTATCTAAGCTACGGCAGATGAATAAAAAATGCTAAGCTAATTAACTAGGGTAGATAATAAAATCTATATTAGGGCAGAAAAGAATTTAAGAAATAGGGCAAGGTAAAAAATTTACTTACTTTATTCGATGCACTCTTCAAAGCATTACAATAGATTCTGATTTTTTTTTAATAAAAAGAGGCATACCTCAAAAAGAGGTTTAGGGTTTCTATTTATAGATCATAGAAACCGTAGGATTAGATTCGATTCACAACTGCATTTACAATTTTACCCTAAAGAAGCTTAGTCAACGCACCGCCACACCGTCAAGAAAATTTCACCGACACGGGCTTATCATGGCCGCGGAACCGCGGCCAAAAGCCATGTTTGGCCGTGGATCCGCGGCCATATAGTGGTGTCTTGGGCTGTGTTCTCTTGGTAATTCTCCAATTGCATTTGTCTTCTTGTTTCTTCAATTCGTTTATCAGATTGTCTTCCAGTGTTCTTCCAGATTTCCACAGTGCATAATGTCGTGGACTTTTAACGTTTGCTTCGTGTCGAAGTCTTGAACCTTGCGCTGCCTTTGTGCTTTGTGAACTTGTCCATTGATCTTCATTTGTTCTTCAAACTGTAGGCATGATCAAGATTCTTCCATTTGTTGGTCGTAGTCTCACTTTTGTATCGTCTTTTCATCAATTTCACTGTTTTGTTTCGAGAACCTGTATCCTGCAACTATGTAGCAGACATGGATCAAAAGCACCTGTTTATTTGTAAAACGAATAAGAATGGGGAATATAATAATTCAAAATTATGATATGAACAATGAAAACCCGGAAGGGCTCCGTGAGTAAAAACAGCAGGGCTACCGGTGAGTTTTTGTGAAAACCCAAAAAGGCGCAACCTCGTTAAAAGACACTTGCAAGGTCTTCTCGACCTTGTGAAGAGAAACCGCCTGCCTGAGATCCTTACGACTCACAAGGGAGCAACACACTTAGGGATCCCCACGATTCTTAAGAAGAAATTACACTTACGAGATCCTCACGACTCGTAAGGAGAACCCTCTTATGAGACCCTCACGGCTCATAAGATTCAAAAGTCTTAAGCTACAGAGATCTGAATATGTTCTTAAGCGGCCACCACAACCTCCAATGCTGCCCTACAAGCGGCTCAATACTGACCCTTGTATATAATCCACGGGCGTGAATAAACATTTCCCTAACAAAGTCCCATCCGTGACTAGGGATATGTCTGCACGGTGAACAGCTCTTGTAAGTCCTCTCGACTTAGAAGAAGAAAATACTCTTGTAAGATCCTTACGACTTACAAGAAGCCATACACTTAGGAGTCCTCACGATTCCTAAGGAGAAAGCGCACCTACGAGATCCTCAGGACTCGCAGGGAGAAATACCTTTATGTGACCCTTACGGCTCATGAAGTCAAAAGCCTTAGTCAACATGATCCTAACCCTATTCGCTAAGCCACCTTTGTTCGACATCGACAGAGGCAAATGATCATACTCTCCTGGCAATATCCCAGTTGTAGCGGTGCTGATACCGAAATCGGTGTCTAATTCCAGGCTTGCAGCGAAAAGCCAACGAGCCACACATGCATACAAAATAGCCGAAATGGTGGGGCAACTTGCAAACAAAATCAGCAAGTAAAAATATATGCATACAAAATAGCCGAAATGATTGGGCAACTCGCAATAAAAAGCAGTGAGTAAAAATTAAACAAATAGCCGAAATGATTGGGCACCGCGAAAAATAGCCGAAATGATTGGGCAATCGCAACCTTCGCGATATAAAAGTTGAAATGATAGAGCATCGCGGAAAGAAATAAAAAAATGAAATTTATGCCCTACAGGTGATATCACATCAATCCCTGTATACAATCCAGGGGTGCAAACGAAGAAGGAATCACACCTTCCCTCCCCAGGCTCTATCAGAAGAAGAAGCCGAATCTCAACGGTTCACAGACAGCCTGGAGATCATCTCAACATCCGTCTCATTACAATAGATGCAACATCAAGTAAAGCGGAACCGCGGCAATTCCTAGTTCCATGACTCGGCGGTGCTCAGATGACCGAAAGTCAAACCCCGACTCCGTGAAATGCGGATAAAGTCGCAAATTCCTGGTTATGTGGAACGCGGTTTATATCAATCGTGACCCCGTGGGAAACATCTATAGCGGAGCCTGGTCCTCACTGAACACGGCTATGACCCCGTGGGAAGCATCCAGAGCAAATTTCTGGTCACGTGGAACGCGGCTTATGTCAATCCTGACCCCGTGGGAACCGTCCAGAGCGGATCCTGGTCCTCGCAGAACATGGCTATGACCCCGTGGGAAGCATCGAGAGCGGAGCCTGGTCCTCGCAGAACACGGTTATGACCCCGTGGGAAGCATCTAGAGCAAATTCCTGGTCACGTGGAACACGGCTTATGTCAATCCTGACCCCGTGGGAAACGTCCAGAGAGGATCCTGGTCCTCGTAGAACACGGCTATAACTCCGTAGGAAGCATCCAGAGCAAATTCCTGGTCACGTGGAACGCGGCTTATGTCAATCCTGACCCTGTGGAAAACGTCCAGAGCGGATCCTGGTCCTCGCAGAACACGGCTATGACCCCGTGGGAAGCGTCCAGAGCAAATTCCTGGTTACGTGGAACGCGGTTTATGTCAATCCTGACCCCATGGGAAACGTCCAGAGCGGAGCCTGGTCCTCGCAGAACACGGCTATGACCCTGTGGGAAGCATCCAGAGCAAATTCTTGGTCATGTGGAACACGGCTTATGTCAATCCTGACCCCGTGGGAAACGTCTAGAGCGGAGCCTGGTCCTCATAGAACATGGCTATGACCCCGTGGGAAGCATCCAGAGCAAATTCCTGGTCACGTGGAACACGGCTTATGTCAATCCTGACCCCGTGGGAAACGTCTAGAGTGGATCCTGGTCCTTACAGAACACGGCTATGACCCCGTGGGAAGCATTCAGAGTGGAGCCTGGTCCTCGCAGAACACTTCTATGACCCCGTGGGAAGCATCCAGAGCAAATTCCTGGTCACGTGGAACGCGGCTTATGTCAATCCTGACCCCGTGGGAAACGTCCAGAGCAGAGCCTGGTCCACGCAGAACACGGCTATGACCCCGTGGGAAGCATCCAGAGCAAATTCCTGGTCACCTGGAACACGGCTTATGTCAATCCTGACCCCGTGGTAAACATCCAGAGCGGATCCTGGTCCTCGCAGAACACGGCTATGACCCCGTGGGAAGCATCCAGAGCAAATTCCCGGTCACGTGGAACGCGACTTATGTCAATCCTGACCCCGTGGGAAATATCCAGAGCGGATCCTGGTCCTCGCAGAACACGGCTATGCCCCGTAGGAAGCATCCAGAGCAAATTCCTGGTCACGTGGAACGCGGCTTATGTCAATCCTGACCCCGTGGGAAACGTCCAGAGCGGATCCTGGTCCTCGCAGAACACGGCTATGACCCCGTAGGAAGCATCCAGAGCAAATTCCTGGTCACGTGGAACGCGGCTTATGTCAATCCTGACCCCGTGGGAAACGTCCAGAGCGGAGCCTGGTCCTCGCAGAACACGACTATGACCCCGTGGGAAGCATCCAAAGCAAATTCCTGGTCACGTGGAACACGGCTTATGTCAATCATGACCCAGTAGGAAACGTCCAGAGCGGATCTTGGTCCTCGTAGAACATGGCTATGACCTCGTGGGAAGCATCCAGGGCAGAGCCTGGTCCTCCCAGAACACGACTATGACCCCGTGGGAAGCATCCAGAAAAATTCCTGGTTACGTGGAACGCGGCTTATGTCAATCCTGACCCCGTGGGAAACGTCCAGAGCGGAGCCTGGTCCTCACAGAACACGGCTATGACCCCGTGGGAAGCATCCAGAGCAAATTCCTGGTCACGTAGAACGCGGCTTATGTCAATCCTGACCCCGTGGGAAACATCCAGAGCGGATCCTGGTCCTCGCAGAACACGGCTATGACCCCATGGGAAGCATCCAGAGCAAATTCCTGGTCACGTGGAACGCGGCTTATGTCAATCCTGACCCTGTGGGAAACGTCTAGAGCGGAGCCTGGTCCTCGCAGAACACGGCTATGACCCCGTGGGAAGCATCCAAAGCAAATTCCTGGTCACGTGGAACACGGCTTATGTCAATCCTGACCCCGTGGGAAATGTCCAGAGCGGATCCTGGTCCTTGCAGAACACGGCTATGACCCGTAGGAAGCATCCAGAGCGGAGCCTGGTCCTCGCAGAACACGGCTATGACCCCGTGGGAAGCATCCAGAGCAAATTCCTGGTTACTTGGAATGCGGCTTATGTCAATCCTGACCCCGTGGCAAACGTCCAGAGCGGAGCCTGGTCCTCGCAGAACACGACTATGACCCCGTGGGAAGTATCCAGAGCAAATTCCTGGTCCCGTGGAACACAGTTAAAGTCAATCCTGACCCCGTGGGAAACGCCCAGAGCAACTCCTGACTCCGCGAAGTGCGGATGATGGCAACACCATCGATCACTTACAGGTCCTCTCGACCCGTAAGGAAGAAAACTCTCTTGTAAGATCCTTACGACTTACAAGAGAAAACGCGCTTAGGAATCCTTACGATTCCTAAGGAGAAAATACACCTACGAGATCCTCTCGACTCGTAGGGAGAAAAGTCTTTATGAGACCCTCACGGCTCATGAAATTGAAAAGTCTTAGGCAGCAGATCTGAACCTTGCTTTCTAAGCCATCACTAACTCTCGAAGAATTCAAAACGTAATGCTCTCTCTATCATCTGCAGGCTATGGTTACTAAAGTGACATGCTGATAACAAAGAAAAGAAGAAAGCAAAGAGATGACACAAGACATTACGAAAGAAATGTATCCTTTATTCATAAATTCAATTGGGTAAAAAATACATCTTATGAAAGAATAAAAAAAATGGATACATTTTATTCGAAATTACTAATGGTACAAAAACGATCATTGAGAGGGAAGCGTTTTCAATAGTCCAATTAACCGCTCGTGCACTTCCCTCAGCCCCTTTTCTTGGTCAGCTGCCACGGCCAACTCTGCTTCAACCTGAGCTCGTTGCTGCAGATAAGATGAAAGTTGCTCGTCAACGACCCGCTGAGCCACCTCACGACCTTGTGCATCTCGTTCAATAAGGTCAAGTTTCTGCCTCAGTGTTAGCCCATCAGAAATACACTGTAGAAGGCTTTCAAAGATGACTTTCAGCTGTGCAGCGTTTGCATCAACTTGAGCATGCAAACGAGAAGATTCTCTTAAAGTCTCCTCGCGCTCCTTACGCCTCAAAGCCGCTTTTTGTTCAAGATGGCGGAAATAAAGGGTGCTCTCCTCGACCCATGCAGCCCGTTGGGAGTTCACAGCCAAGACCTCGGGGGCAGGACGTCTAAACTCAAGCTCATGCAGACATGCCTCGATTTTCCTGCAATGATTAACCCAGGACTCCACGACGCCTTCATTATGAAAGTGTACGAGCGTCGCCAGCATGGGATTAACCTCGGCAGCAAAATCTGCAGCAAGGGCAGGAGACTCCGCATCAAGCTCCTCGAGATGATCGATCAACGTGCGTAGGCTATTCACAGCACCTTTGGAGGAAGGGCGTCGAGAGAAGGGGCCTGCTGGCATTATGACTTGAGACTCGAACGGAGCTGAAGTCGGTGTCACAGCTACAAAGAAAATCACAGTCAAATAATGGTTCAAGAAATAAAGGAGGTTCATGAACAACGGAGTTTACTATACCGGCTGCAGCAGGGGCAAGACTGGGAGTACCGGCGGTGAAACTGTTCTTTCGTCTCCCCCTTCGAGCTGTAGGGCTGTGATTAAAATAAAGAAGAATCAGAAACGATTTGACTACCCTTAAAAGAAAAGAAGAGACATTAGCTAAAGGCCGTACTCACCAGCACCACTAGATGAGGCAATCTCTGACTGAAAGGAGAAGTGCGGGTGTAGCACCTGATACAGGTGATCAAAAAGGACTCCTGCGAGGATGTAATAATGCAATGTCAGTACATAAAGTATACTGCCTACAATGAAACTGATGGGTCACAAATTCGTACCTTCCAACATTTGAGAGGATACGAGAGAAGACAAAGGGGCGGCCACCGTCAAAGTAGCAACTGGCGATACTACCTCGGGTGGCACAATCTCAGCGCTCGCCATGCCTGCATTAGAAGCAAAAGAAATACTGTCAGGAGAGATCGAAAGGGATTGCAGAACGAAAAGGAAAGCAATGATCCAAAATCTACTTAGTAAGTCGTCGGTCGACACCGCAACAGGGGCATCATCGGATGCAGCGACTGCCTTACCCTCCTCTAACGGAATGGTCTCGCCTCCCGTTGCCTCATCCCCTGACTCTATGAGAATCGTCGTAACGCTCGCGACACCAGGAGATGGCAGAGAACCGCAGGCGAAGAGAATGGCGATTGGGGCAGTGCCAGACTCCTGAGAAAGAATGGCTACCTCAGGCTCGACGATTGCAGCCACCTCACCTACCGCTATCTCAGGCTCAGTGGTTGCCGCCACGTCACCCACCACTTCCTCGGCAAGACTCGGCCCTGCAGGATAGGATATATGAAATCTGAAGATTAAAACTTTGACAAAAAGACCTTGGGTCAGTTTTTCGACTGCTTCCCGAGCTGCACGTGTTGCCTGTCTGTGGGCTGTAGAAAAGGCACCCGAAACATCCTCTGAAGGAGGAGGGGCAGGGGTAGCAGCGCTTGAACCTGCACCCGCGGCCAAGCAGCGTTACGCTCCCTTGTCGCGCGCATTCTACGCTTCCTTTCTGCCCGGGCCGTGAGGGCAGATCTTCTAAAGACCTCCTTCAACGGGACGTCATCGTCCGCGCCAATAGTTACCTCTGGAGCCGTTATGGCATCCGTCATCGGTCGTTTAAGTAAAGCCTCTTTCGGCAGTGCTGAGGAGGCCGGGACTTCGATGGCTGACCCTGGAAGCATCTCCGCATCACCCTGCGAGATTGGCATTGTAGTCCCTGCGATAAGATAAAAAGGGGTCAGATTGTCCATAAGAAAGGCGAATGATGGCGCAATGAGCCGAAATATACCAACGCCCAGCGAATCCTCTCCTCCTCCTCGAAAGTCTTGAGGGAAGCCGCTAGAGCCTCTTCAGTGGAAATGCCTGTTGAAGATGAGGTGTTAGTCAAGGCATGATAATAGAAAAATATGTAATAGTAAAGAAAGATGCAACTAAAGATTACTCGACTTAGCAAGGATGATCATTCCTGCTTTGTGGTTTGCTAATCGTATAGAAGCTGCAATAGCAGCCTCCAGATCCGTATCATCCGGCGCTACGAATAGGCCCTCGTTGGTCCCATATTCTCCCAAGCCCTCACTATAAGGAGCATGGGGCTCCTGACCAAATACAACGTCGGCAGAGAGAATCGACTTCTTCTTCCTCTTCTGCGAGCGAGCGCCGGTCGCCACTAGCACAAGCTTACGCTTGGTGGGAACCTTGGGACGACGAGTCCCGATATCTGAACCCACGCCAGACTCGGGAGACGCTACGGTCACCGCTTTCACTGGAGTACGGGGTATCGACAGCTCAGGCCTGTCATGCGGGATTTCGATCGCGACAGCTTCACTTAAGAGAGGTTGGACAATGGTCCGTCGCTTCAGAGGGACGTTTGGATCACCGGCAGGGGGTGCACCCTTGCGATCGAGCAACAATCTCTTTTCCTCCCTGATGACGGCACCCATTGCGTATTGATACCACGCCACATATACGTTTAGGGCCCTAGGAACACAGCTTGGTTCGCTAATAAAGAAATTGGACCCTGTGTTTAGGCGCATGAAGTGGTGCAAAGCGCTACGGATACCCTCCTCAGTATAAACTGGTTCCACCATGAATGCATTGAGCGGGACGCCTTGATTATAACTTGATTGCTGAGCAAAACGGTGGGGATTGTATCTCATGAACAGAGCCGAATCGTTCTGCCTGAACACCAAATACCCGGCCTGATGGAATATAGATGGAGAATTTCCCGAGCTTTCAGGGTAGAAGCTCCATCCTTAAAAGTGTCCTGCAACGGCTGCACCATCTTGGCAGACTCCTTACCAATGGACATGACCTTATCAACAAAGGTCATGCCGTCCCCGACGGTACGTGGGAGAAGGATTACACATTGAGCCTCTCGCTGACTTGGCTCCATAATGGAAGCGTTGACCAGCCGCATGATCCGGGGAAAATTGCAAGTTTCATAGATTAGAGGCCGCTTGTGCATTCCAAAGTCACCGAGCACATGCAATTCAAGCCATGACGTAAAATAATGCATCGGGAAGTTCACGGGCTGCACCCCCGGCTGAGCGGTATCGGCCACCCAACTAAGGTCGTGATACAAATGAGCCAGCCCAGCAATACCAACGGCAACTTGTCTCCCTTCAACCATCCGATGGGCTGGGTAGAAGACTGACGGCCTCATGTAGCGAGGGTGCATGGGAAGCGCGAACCAGCTTAACCACAAACCAAGGAACCCTAAAAAGAATGCTTCCTCATCAATGCCCAGAGCAGCAATTTCTGAAAAAGGGACGATCACGACATTTGGAAGAAAGAATCCCTTTTGGTCAGCTTACAGTATTGGTCGGCGATCCAATCCAAAGCCGAAGGGATCATCGAGTGTGGAAAACTTTTTTCCTTATCTCGATAGAACTTCTGAACGAAGAAAATGGGCGATGAAATCCGCAAAGCTAACTCCATGGCTTCCAGATTCAAGAAATAGGCCTTCGTAAATGTTTAGCAACTTGATTAAGCTAGGGAATCGGTGCTGAAAGGCATTCTCTGGTTTTAAACCCGTCATCACCAGTCGGGTAGCGAAAACATATTCATCAGGGGGCAAGATCTCCTCATAATGCTCCCCTCTGACAGGCAAGCCGGAGATATCCGCAAACTCTTCCAGAGAGATGGAAACTTCCCGATCTAGCATAAGGAAAGTATGAGTTGGAACGTTCCATTGCTCCAAGAAGGCTTTAACCAACCATGCGGGAGGTGTGGAATACTGGAACAGAGAAGCATAAATCGCAAGATACAACCCAAGCTTCAGCAGTTCCGACTTCTTCGCCGATAGGATATATCGGGCCCACCGCAGGTACCCAGCCGAGTGACAAGGAGTCAGACCTATATTGTAGGGTTGTTTCCAAGGGCGTGACTCACCTTGGCATATACGCCGCCCTAGAATGTCCAAAGTCATCGGCGGTTGTACAGGTATTGCAGCCATAGATGGCTGAAGACAACCCTCCGAAGTCCAGTTAACCACCTCCACAGCATAGTTCACTGGGGTGTGTCAGCACAGTAGATCGCCGAGATAGCCTCTGAAAGTGTTGCGCAAGAGAAGCTGCGTCGACCCATGATGATCTGGTTATACCATGTTCCCCACAAATGAAGATTCTTGTGTTCTGGGTCATGGTCTTTGATCAGTGTAAGAACCTCTCGGTCTACGGGCGCCTCAGGAAATCCGCCTTCTGAGCGGATGAATGGAAAAGAAGTGTCGAAAGACATGTCGCCTGTGCAAAAAGGGACAAAAGTCAGTTGTCAGTGCTATACTTTAATTTAATTTAAATTCTGACACTTGGTATTTTAGAATTTGTACCACACAGCAATGCAGTGGAGAGGGACCAAAGGGGGGCCCACAAAATCTAGATGACAGTTCATCATTAATAAAAACAACCTCATCATTTGATGAGGCTGTCATTAAGTGAGGAAATCCTCAAAAGAAATTCTCATTAAATAAGAGATCTCTCGGACAGAGGAGTAAATCTCCCTTTGAGAGCAATGCTCTGTGACAGAGTGACACTTGTCAAACTCTAATCATCAAGGAATAAAAATTCCTCAAGAGCCTTGCTCTGAAAAAAAATGATGATGATGAAATAATCCATCAGAAAAATTGAAATCAATTTTTATGAATTAAAAAATTCTGAGATCTTCAAGATCCATGAACAAACTCTTAAGAGTTCTTCATAAGAGATTAACAAATCTACATGCTATCAAAAAAGCAAAGCTCTGTTAATGAGTTAAAAAAAACCCTGAAAAAGATCTCTTTAAGATCTATGATTCCAAGGAGAGCAAGGCTCTGTTAATGAAACCCTAAAAGGTTTTTTTTCTTTAGATCAAAGATCTATGAAGAGCAAGGCTCTGTTAATGGGTAAAACCTATAACTTTAAAAGATTTAATCTTTACCTGAATTTTGGCAGGGTTTTGACTCTTGAAATTTCTTAAGATGGAGAGCTATGCTCTGTGAGATAATGAAAATTCTCAGAAAAACAAGGAAGACGAGCAGTGGTCATCCCAGAGGACCAAAGGTCCTATTTATAGGCACTAAGTGTCGTTTCAACTTCTCAGTTAAGATGCAGACCTCTTCACGGAGCATTCGGTCTCAAAAGATTTTAAATACGGTTTTTAAAAAAAACGTAATTTTCTACTTAAATAAAATTTAATTTTTAATAATTATATAAAAAGGTAAAAATCCATATATTTTCAAAATATAATAAACTTAATTTTTTTTAAATAAAAGAATTACAAGTTTCACCAAAATACCATCAAGATACCAACAAAAGACAAGTTGAACTTTCTAAGCTAAGTTACTATCACTAAAATATCTCAAATCCTTAAAATTTACATCCATACAAATCCGAAATAATATAAATAAATTCTCGAGATTTATTTTTAATTATATTAAAAATATTTTCATAAAACCCTATTGAGTTATATAAAACAACATTCAAGGACTTTAGTAAATATAGGTTTAAGCGGGATCAATTCTCTTGAGCCCCAGGAAGCCGGAGAAAGTGGATGCTTGCCTATTTAAGGAAGAAAAACTTAACGGAGTTATCAATGGTAATTGTATTAGAAAAAGACACAAATCCTGCCGTCCATGTGCAGCAGTTACTGATAACTCTTGAACCTAATTCAGGATTTATATCGGTTACAAGTGTCTGACTCCATCTGAGTCTAACTCAAACCTGAATCCTAACTCAAATCAGAATCCAATTCAAACATGAATTCAAAGTCTAACATGCATACATGAACATGAACCTGAATACCTGAATTCAAACATCAATATCAAACCTGAATGCATGACTTGACATGACCGAACCATGGCTATAACTTGACATGACTACAAGATTACATCCTGAACCTGACTACTTGAACAACTTGTATCTATGGTCTCGGCAAGTCCTGTAATATAACTTATACAACACATTACGTGGGGATAACGGGGTAGATTAGTACAGAACGTATTAACATGGCACGAGACGGTCACTTAAAAGACACCTACATGAACTCTCGCGCCGTTGTCCCGTGGGTTTTGACGTGGCCTTGTACTACATGTTACCATAGTCCATGGGGTAAGATGGACTCCTTTCGTATACACAAATACCTTCTATACCAAGTTCAAACAACTTCGTTAGAATAACAAGCTTATACCTGTACAACTTACCAGTTTCAATTCTCATTACTTATTTTTTCCATTCTTTCTTTTGGGACTTACCAAGCGCTAGTTCGCCGACGACATTCCTGTCTATTTCTCTTTTTAGAATGTTCGTCAGGAGGACCGGACTTTCAGGAGATCGAGCCTAACTAGGAGGACGTGGACCAGTTCACTGCCCAGCAGAACTACTAGCTTTTTTTGTACTCAATTTCAGTTTGTATGTCACTCTTTAGGCATTACTTTACATCATTGTATCTTTCCTTTTCAAAATAGTTGTATTGTAAAGACGAATGTTAATAAAAGTTGCCTTTTATTTTATCTCTTGTCATTCTTCTGCATTTTTCATATATTGCTTAATTACGCTTAACATATTTATTTCTTAGTAAATACGTTACGGCCCGTCACGTCATAGTTTCCGTACAATGTGAAGTGGGGCGTGACAATATCTCTAAATGATGATCAAAGAAAGAAAGCAGATTCAAACAAGAATTATAATATGATTCAACGAGGATTGTAAAGATTGAAAATGCAATATAATAAAGTATAATTCAAGGGTGTAACTTAGTCCAGGGATCCCTCGACGGAACTATAATATCATTTTAACCATGGCTCTGATACCAGCAAAACCATGTCCCGCCCCGCTTCCCAAAATACGAAACACGAGGGGTGATTAGGACAGCCATACTCCTACGGTCAAGGAATAATCCCGCCGTAGTCACACGTCGGTTTCTAACATTACATGGTAATCAGTAAACACAACACGAAAGTATAGAAAATCACAGCTCACAATTTTATTATATTTAATCAATAGAGTTCAAGATACAATTATTCGTATGAAAGAAACAACTAACCAAAAGAAACAACAAATTCTTATTGCAAGTAGAAGGCGATACTGGTGTCACGGTCTAAATCTCCGTGATCTCGAATGGCAGGTCTTGCTCCTGAGCTGGGTCCACTACGTCTTTTGAGCATGCACACTTAGGTAGTCAGGGCGACACATATAGCAATATGTGTGTGTGTGTGTGTGTGTGTGTGTAGTGTACTATGATATTAAGTATAAAATGAACGGCAGAATACAGTAACATAAGAATATGGAATATCAAGTGAATATGAGCAGTATGGTATATGTGTTATGTCAGCAATCCATGCAATGTGTATGTCATTACCTACGAGTCACCAAGTTAATTGAAATCAATCCATGGAAAAGGATACTCGTGTTTAACAAGGGTCTCGTGCATGCCCGAGACTATAATCCACTGTTGCCCGAGACATAGCCCTGCAGCCATGCCGCTAGGCCTACGACCTAATGTATATATAAATATCGCTAGTATCGAATGATCATCCTTTAAGTCACTGTACCTCGCTAAATACGAGTTCGATTCCACATTAATTTCCTCGTTTCACTCAAGTTACAATAACTATATGTATAAGATTAGTGGTATACAAGCACGTGCCAAAATCACGGTTTTATTCACTTTCCACTGCACTATTCACTTTCACGAATCAATCACTTATCACTGGCGTACTTGACACAAATAATCCAATACCACTCATGTTTGAAAATGAAAAGTTCGCTATAAATCACTATGAACATTAGCTATCATTAAAATTATCACGGTCAGGTAAAATAGGAGAATGATGCAATATAGCAAGTCATGTACGATATGAAACACAATGTACATTACGAGTTCAGGAAAAAAAAAACTTATTAATTCGCAAAATCGTAATTAGGCAAAATGATACAAAAGAGAAAGTAAGTATACTTAAACAAAAATCCAACAAAATTGATTTCAGATCAATCAGGTTTCAGGTTTGCGAGTTACAGTCATTTCATTTTAAATGTTCATTGCTAGAAATTCAGTTCTTAAACTAAAAGTCCATTTCGTAACACATTCTCATCCCCGTCGGGATCATAATTTGGCGATGCTACAGTTAGGTAAAATTTATATCTATCAATTATGTTTCCAACGCACCAGACCGATCGACAATACCCGCTGTGTGTTGGGAGTTATATCCTGTTTAAGGCTAGGGTATACAATCTGTCCCTGTACCAAACTGCAATTCACCTCGACGGTTTAAAATGCTAATAAAATATCAAACGACAGTAAAATCGAACGAAACCACCACCTATAGTTAGATAACAGGATTATATTCACAACGTTATGAGGTTCCGCATAATTTCATTTTCATACAGCGCTACACATTTATGTAAAGTCAGGTGTCAATATGGAATGCTTCTCTGGACTCCTGTCTAGAGCCGCATTCCAAGTCAGTTTTCGTCGTTGATATATATCAGTAATGAAAGGTAAATAATAGCAGATCCTAGATTATAGAGTTGGCTTCGATATGAGTTGTAGAACATTACATTCCGGTGTGTATCAAAATTAATACCAATTTAACACCACGACGCGTGCAACAAAACATATTTGACGTTGCCTCTTTGGGATGCTGTTACATGTGCGATACTTCGTCATTTTGAGTTCAGTTTTCTACACGATATTCATAAGTAGCCAAAGGGAATATTGGTAAAAGCTTTGAGTATGATCGACGGGGTTTTGGTTCAATTCATCACGTCGAACTATTAGCATACAAAAATGAGAATCATCGAATTAAAGTTGGTTTTGCCTAACACGTGAAAAAATGGTATCAAATGCTTGTAATTCTACATGGTATTAACGTGTTCTTCAGATCCAATTATGCTCAAACTAATCATCCTAGAATTACTATGGTTTTCATGGATGTACGATGATAGCTTACGAATTATATGTGATAGTAATCAACTAACATGGATTCGTAATAATCTATCCAGTATAAGGTTAACTGGAATCTATAGATATATGTACGTAGTATGTTAAAGCAAGTGAGGTTTCACTTGCTTGCGATGATGGCACAACGCCGGCTATCGCATGGACGGTTATGACGAAGGCACGAAAAAGAGCACGACACGTTCACGGCTGCCACGGCGACAACTTGGCTCGGCTACGGGTTTTAGTCTTGGCCGTGGCGGATCGGTGATGTAGGGAGGCTGCCGAGATGGGGTCAATGGCGACTGACGGAGGAGGAGACACCGGTGGCGGCAGCAGTGGTGATGCTTAGGCGATGGAGGGGGCCGTAGGTTGCAGTGGAGCTCGGGGTGTTCGGGAGTGGATGGTTCAGGTGCTGGAGTCGAGGAGGGTGGCGCTGTGGTCGAGGAGGAGTAGGGGAGTTGTCAGAGATGGGGTCGGCTGGCGGTGGTTCTGGATTGGGGCCGGATGTAGTGGAAGCAAGTGGACCGTCTTGGGCTCGACTTGGAGTGAAGGTGTTGGGCTCGGAGCTCCGGTGGAGGAGGCTGTGGTGAAGTGATGTGGTGGCGACGTAGGTCTCTGGAGGTGACGAGGTCGGTGATAAGGATAGGTCGGCGGTGATGGTTGCAGAGGTGGTGATGGGTGTTGGAACTCGGAGTTCTTGTTTGGAGAAGAAGAAATGGGTAAGATGAGCTCGGTGGTATAGGTTGGTTGAGATATATGGTAGCTGGGGAGTTCGTCGGAGTGGTGGGCGATGGTTGCCGTGAGGGAGAGGGGTTTGGGGCTGAGTTAGAGGAGGCGATGTGAGTTGAGGGAGTGAGAACGAGAGAGATGTTTAGAGATGGAGATTGAGAGAGATGTTGGAGAGATGAGGGAAGGTAGGTGTGGGAATCTCGGGGTCATTGGAGACGAGGCCACGTCAGCGAGGAGCGGTTCTCGTGGAGGTAGGCGTGACAAAGGGGCAGCGACGTTGGGTTTTTGAACATGGGGGAAAGAAAAGGGAAGAAGGAAAGGGAGAAGAGAGAGGGAAAGATTTGGAGGAGGGGATTTGAGTTCGTTGGCGACGAAGCGAGGACGTGGGCGAGCGCGTGTCACGTGGCGGCGGTTGCGAAGAAGGGGGAAGGAACGTTGAGGGAAAATGGAAGGAAAAGAAAAAGAAGAGAAGGAGATGAGGAATGGGCCGGGTCGAGTTGGGTGCATGGGTTTGGGCTGGGCTCTGGCTGGGGAAATGTTAGGGTTTGGTTTTAGAAAAAATTTATATAGGTAAATTTTGATTAGGGTTACAAAGAAAAGTATAGAAATAGAAAAATTGAGGAAAATATTTAGGAAAATAATTTGGGATTTAAATGAAAAATTATTGGGATTAAAATTTTAAATACAGGAAGTACAATAGAACTGGGAATTTACACGTAATCTCAATAACATAAATCAGAACGTATCTGATTTATGATAACTATAATATCTCATACAATTATATTCAAATATCTTATAATCTAACATTGACCCTTCTATTTTATTTCTCGAGAATTTTATAAAATTTTAACCGATTCACTATAGTACAATGAAAAAACTACTCTACAAGTACCTTTTGAGAAAGTTTCTCTACAAACCTCTTGTACCTCTTCACTGAAGTACAAGGAAGATTTTTCCGAAGTGTAATCAATTATGTTAGTGTATTTTAAAGAACTAACTAGCTAATAAAAAGTGCTGTCACGTTTTAGAAATAACCTGTGGAAGCATTTTTAATATGAGTGCAAATTAATAAACCATAGATTTTGGATGAATAATGATGTAAATAGATAATAGAAACATGAATTTTGAATATACAAGACGTGAAACAATTTGATATAAACAACCAATTATTCCAAGATTCCCCCCCCCCCCCCCCCTCTCCCCTCCCAAATTAAGATTCTTATTATTTCAAGTAATATCCGGCAAGCATTCACATGTTTCATGCGCATTGATGAGATTGAGTGTGGTAGGTTCACAATATTTTTGGGACTCATGCTTGGCTGAAGGTTGCCAACATTTGCACACATTATGGAGATGTGCCCAATCTGCTTCTTTGTTGGTGGTTTAGTGGGTCCACTCCAAAGAGAGACGATTTGGGCCCAGCCCATCAACATCAGAGTATTAGAAGATGGTGGGCATGAGCTTGAGTGATTTGTGGGCCCATTTGGGATCCAGTGTCACTGATAGAACACCAAACAGTAATCTTAGGTGATGTGGCAAAATTTATTTGGGGTGAATCGTGGGCCCCAGGATGATGCATGATTGAATCCTCATCTCTCTATCTAAATCCAATGCACCACATGGTTGTATTTAGTTAAGTTGTCCTAGAGAGCTATTTTTAGCTAGGTGGGTTCTAGGGATGCTCTTAAGAGGTGGTATGTATTATTTTCTTAAATTTCTGAATTTCCTTTGTAAAAATGGTTTTGATCAGGCCCTTCAAAAAATTCAGAATGCACGCACTCTGCAATTGTATTCTTCACGTTTCAATCTATTTCAGGTATGGTCTGCCACGTTTCAATCTATTTAGGTATACCGTCAAAACATGTTGAACTATAATAATACATGAAAGGTTCCGACAGAGTCAGATTTATGTGAAAATTGACTATCAGTCAATCAAAATCTATTCTGTCTTTTAGCAGCCTAATTTGCATTTATTATTTTTCTGCAGCGATATATGCAAATTAAATCATACATCATGAACATGCTTTTGAACTTGGAATTTTTTCCTAAAAAAAATGAGAATCCTATACCACAATTTCAACTTTGATAATTAAAAACATAAATCCTCTTGAGAAAGAAAAAGATAAAAAAAAAAATCAAATAATGGCTTTGGATTTATCCTTTTTAGAGGGGCACTTGTTCATGTCTCTAACAAATATATGTACAAAAAGAGAAATTCTGTATTTTGCAATGCATCCGGTCAAAAGAATGGTACATATATGATTTTTTAAGCCTCCTTCATATCTTGATGCTGAGATTCATATTGCTATAAAATCATTTCTTCGGGATACTACAAAAGCCAATACTTAAGCTAGAAAATCCATGAGGTATATCACAACCTTCAGTGTTGCTGCCCAAATTTCCCAAACTTTTCTTTAAAAAATTTGAAGCAGAAAAAAAACAAAAACAGAAAAACAAAACAAAGCAAAGGTCAAAGGAAGCTGAGGAGACTCCCACCATGGCCAAAGAGCTCCATTTGGATCCATTCATTGATCAAATATAGAGCTAATCTTCTTCTTTTAGATCAAGGAGAAGCTCTCATCTCTCTCTTCTCCTTCGATTCAATCCTGTTTCTCATCTGTAAGTCCCCTTCTTTCGATCAATCCCCCCCCCCTTTTGATTGTGCGAGACCCATGATTTATTTTGATGGGTTGTTTGATTTATTATTTTTGAAGTTTCTTCAATTTTATTATGTGGGTATTTGTAATTTTACTGAAAGGTTCATCCTTTTTATAGTTTGGTTGTAATTTTGTAGTGATTTTAGGTTATTTTATTGTTTTTTAGGCCTAAAAAATGGAGCATAAGCTAAGACCCAACTTTGAATCTTCATCAAGCTCATCTAAGCATCTCAATAAAGATCACACCTTTTCACAGTTCAACCCTAGAAATTCAATCTACAACCCTCAATTTTCAACTGTAGCCTACTCCAATTCAACCCATGAATCAAAAATCCCAAACCAATCAGAAACAAACCGCAAAACCCCAACTTTGGATTGGGATCCTAGAGCCATGCTCACTAATCTCTCATTTCTTGAGCAAAAGATCCACCAAATTCAAGATTTAGTCCATTCAGTCATCGACCGTGAAGGCCAAATCTCGGCTCAACCCAATGAGTTAGCTGCACATCAACAAGCTGTGACCGCGGACCTCACTTACATCATAATTCAGCTGATCTCAACTGCTAGCACTTTTCTCCCTTCAACGAAGAACACACTCATTGATGCTACAAATATTACCAACAATAATAATAATGTTACCCCTTCACTAAGAAACGACGAGCTTATGAAAAGTTTCAATAATGAGCCGATACAAATCGATGACCAAGATGTGAAAGATAGCGAAGATGGTGGCGAAGGAGAAAATCTCCCTATTGGTTCTTATGAAGTGTTGCAACTAGAGAAAGAGGAGATTTTGGCACCGCATACACACTTTTGTTCGATTTGTGGAAAGGGGTTTAAAAGAGATGCTAATTTAAGAATGCACATGCGAGGCCATGGCGATGAGTATAAAACTCTGGCCGCTCTTGCAAAACCTGTTAAGGATCCAGGTTCAGAGCCAGTTCCCGTTAAGAGATACTCATGCCCTTTTATCGGCTGTAAAAGAAACAAGGAGCACAAAAAGTTTCAACCTTTGAAGACTATTCTGTGTGTGAAGAATCATTATAAGAGGAGCCATTGCGATAAGAGCTACACCTGCAGCCGATGCAATAGCAAGAAGTTTTCGGTTTCAGCGGATCTTAAAACTCACGAGAAGCATTGTGGTCGCGACAAGTGGGTTTGCTCGTGTGGGACGACTTTCTCGAGGAAGGACAAGTTGTTTGGGCACGTGGCGTTGTTCCAAGGGCACACGCCTATGATTTCGATGGACGAGTCTAATAATCAGGGGCAGAGCCAGAAATCGAATAACGGGGTTACAAATTTGGAAATTGATAGTACTACTAGTTTCATTGGAAACTCGATGGATGATATTAATATGATTGACATCAAAGGCGTCGATGATGACCGAGGCTATTTCTCGCCCATGAACTTTGATTCATGCAATTTCGCCGTATTTGACGAGTTGGCGAGACAATTTGATGTTGGGGAGGGTTCGCTCGCGTTTAATTTCATGCAAAAGAATGGAGAGAATGCTAGTTCCAGCGATTTGGCGTAACATATTAGTTAACATATTAGTTTTATGTATGGTTTTCGCTTCTGTTTTCTTCCTTATCTCAGCTGTTTAATGTTATGTTAAGTGTTTTGTTAATGTATGTTGAATTAATGAAAATTGGAATTAAATTCATTTTAAATGTTGGTGCCTGGTTTAATTCCTTTTATGTACACATCCTCAATTTTGGTGAGTCAAATGTATTAATTATGAATTTATTTCCATGAAATATGGAAGAGTAGACGGCGTATTAGCTGGAAATGAATGAGCTAGGAAGATGCTTATTGCTTATGAATAAATTGTTGTATCAAATACATAACCAATTAATTTATGAGATGAAGTGAGATCTTATGCAAGCAAGTGGTGGTAACTGTGCCGTGAACATATTTAAATTTGGTGAAGAAGGCTTCAACTGAGGTGGCAATCTAATCTTAAACTTGTATTGGGGTTGTATAATGTTGAGGTCTCCGTAAATTTACAAGAAATAAAATGGTTATATGTTTGTATGTACTGGCAAATTTTGAAAGCATCTGAATTCATAATGCTATAACGCAAACTCATGCTTATTTGCCAATTTTTCTGATTTCAGTTTAGGATGCATCATAGCCTTCTGTTGCTCTGTATGAGGCAAAGTAAATCTGTTTCTTTTTTCATATAAATATTTAACTATTTAATAAAATTCATGAGGATATAGATGTTGACGACTTTGTATAACAGAGATTTTGGAGATTAGGGCATGCATATGGGGGTATGGTGCTTGTTTTGGTGCATGTTATCTCGGTTTTTCCATAACAAACAAAAACCATCATGTTTGAATATAGTTCTATATTATTTCAAAAAAAAAATTAAATATAGGGGTTTTTTTGATATACAACCCTCATCTTTCAGGAGGGATTTTCAAAAAACACTCCCAAAGATAAACTTATTTGAAAACAAACCCAAAGATTTTATGTCAACTAAAAAAAACCCTAAAGTTAACTTCTATTATTAACGGTGTTAGAACTAGCCGTTGGGTTTGTAAAAAGTCACTTTTATCTCTCCTTCTCTTCACATTCCCAACCCCAAATTACACTTCTCATCGCCAATAAAATAGCATCTTTTGGCAAAAAAAAAGAAACAATATCTATAACAAAAACAATAACTTTGTATTTGCTTCAGCTTTAAATAACCCGCAACCTTAATTTCTCCATTCTGCTCTTTCATCATTCTCCTCAACATACCCCGAAATGAGAGGATTCTTATTTATGGCATTAAATCGCATATATGTTAGGTTTTTTTTTATGTTGTGGTGGATCAAGTATAGACGGAGTTCGGAGGAGATTGATAAGATCTTGTGAAGAGAGGATGGGGGAGTGAAGGAGAGAAACGTGGTGAATGGGGAAGTTGAGGAGGAAGAGGGATTCCAAGAGGGAGGAGAAGATAGAGGGGATTATGTGAATTTTGTTTCAGATTGAGTATTTGAGTTGGGGGAGGACTTGGATGATGGCTTACTTTCAGGATAAGGAAGAGAAAGGCGGAGCTAGGGTATGCATGATGGGATGCAAGCGGACATGATTTTTGAGGTTGAACGGGATCTAAGGCAAATTGGGTATGCAATATATCCGAAAATATCCCAAATAACCATGGTTAATCGTAAACCAAGATCAAACATGGGTAAGTATAACAGAGGGTTGTATTTAGTTATTGTTTTTAAAATTTTTGATATTTGGGGGTGTTTGTTTCAAAATCTCCCATCTTGGGTTGTATATAAACCCCCCATAAATATATAGTTCTCTTATCTATTCACTCCTTATCAACATCTCGTGGCAAAATAAATAAATAAATAAATACATGATTTGGATGCAAGAGTTCATCTCATTTCTATTAACGATTAACAAGTTGTAAGGCAATTAATATATATAAGACATCACAAAATCAATTCAATCTTTGAAATACTTGATAATCTCTGGTTGCATATCTGCCTAACTATTTCATAGTAAGATGCTTTTATTTAGTTCCGTTTTTGGGGGTGAAAGGAGCAAGAAAAAAAGAATTATGCTATAGAGTGAATATTTTCTTACAGAATAAATAATGTATTGTTATTTGTCTAGCATTGATGCTTGTTGAATCTAAGTAGTTCTCTCATATTTACAATTTGAGAAAACCATGAGAGCGATTTTCATTTTTGTTTGGCTCCTTTCATTATTTTGATGAAGCTATGGCTCTAATCTGATGTAAGGGTGAAAGCTGGGTCTGGTTTGACCGGAACCCATCCGGCCCGTCCGAAATTATAGGGTTTTCCTCATCTTAAATACTCGGCCCAAACCCATTCGGACGGATTTATCCGGGTATATAAAGTTTTCGGAGCGAGTTTGATCTAAGGTCCAAACCGACCTGTCCACCGGAACCTGATTGTTGACCCGGCCAACACCCAACCTGAACCCATACACACCCGTTCAATCCATCGATCCATTAAACTTACAATTTTGGACATTAATCTTAGCCATTCATCTTGAAATAATTGATTCCAACTCACTGCACCAATAATATAACAGAACAAATTGCTATTGTACATGTAACCGTTTAAGTTATGTTGCATTTTTATGAAGTAAATTTGGACGTTTGGACAACTTTTTTGTAAATTTTTGTATTAGAATTTATATTTATAAAATGGACAAACCTGAAAGCCTGGTGTGGCCCGACCATCCCAATAGAAACCCGGGGGGTTCCATCCCAACCCGAAAATGAGGGTTAGGTCTTCTGGTTTAAGTTAGGACATGACCGACCTCAGGGGTCGGGTCATGTGCACAGCCATGCGGCTGCGGTTGATCACATCCTAAATTTTTGCCATAACTATTCACTGATACAAGTAAAGTTGAACTACTTTTTCCATAATTTTCTACCAATTATTTCAAAGGAAACAACCTTTCGGTGAAGTGATAGTAAATCTACAAACTTTTGAGGCACCAAACAAAAACAAACAAATGATAATAAATAAAACTACAAACTCCACTTTTAGGTTCAATATCTATTTATTACTATAATACAAAGTTGGGTTGGTCAAAAATTCTTTTGAAAGCCAAAACACTAATTTTGAGCTTTCTCCTTTTGCCCTTCCTTTTTATCTATATTAAGAAAAGTTACACCTGTTGTTGCTGATTCTATTGCACTTGAGTGCTCTAAGTTACCGGGTTGTAGAAGAATTTACTGATGCTGAGAATTATAAGGACATGACCGACCTCAGGGGTCGGGTCATGTGCACAGCCATGCGGCTGCGGTTGATCACATCCTAAATTTTTGCCATAACTATTCACTGATACAAGTAAAGTTGAACTACTTTTTCCATAATTTTCTACCAATTATTTCAAAGGAAACAACCTTTCGGTGAAGTGATAGTAAATCTACAAACTTTTGAGGCACCAAACAAAAACAAACAAATGATAATAAATAAAACTACAAACTCCACTTTTAGGTTCAATATCTATTTATTACTATAATACAAAGTTGGGTTGGTCAAAAATTCTTTTGAAAGCCAAAACACTAATTTTGAGCTTTCTCCTTTTGCCCTTCCTTTTTATCTATATTAAGAAAAGTTACACCTGTTGTTGCTGATTCTATTGCACTTGAGTGCTCTAAGTTACCGGGTTGTAGAAGAATTTACTGATGCTGAGAATTATAAGGTCATGGAAAAAGAGATATCCTAAATATTGAATAAATCTACTAATTCTTTTGAGACCGGAAGCATCTATGGCCTGCTCTCCTTGCACAAATGCAGCTGATTCTGAGAGAATACTGCAGGAAAATGTTATATTAAAGGCTGCAAATTCGAAAACAGCAGATCTCACAAAAGCTGGAGTACTAATGCCGACTCATTCAAAATCATGTGAATTTCTGCATAAGAAGAATATTTTATCTTCAGAAGATTGTCGAGCTAATAATATTGTGTCTCAGTACCATTTCTTTTTAACATTTGAGCAATTTATAAAAGAATGAAGGGAAATTATTTTGAAGACTAATGAATTTCTAAATTCCAAAATCAATCTAAACTCTGAAGAAATGATCAGGAAAACCAAGCACAGGAGGCAAAATCAAATTTCTCTTCCTAAAAGCATGGGGTTAAGGGTCCCTAGAGTCCCAAAAAAGTTCTTTAAAGATTGGTAAATGATCAACATATGTTTTTGGAGTGTTAGGGGAACAGCCAATCCCCAAACTCAGCAAAAGAATTGCCATGATAAGGAAAAATAATATGTTGCAGATTATTTGTATAATGGAACCTTTGGTTGATTTCTAGAAAGCCAAATATATTGCATCCTCTACCGGTTTTACTCATGCAAGCTCAAAAGACTAAAACAAACTTTAAAAGAATGGAACAAAAATTCTTTTGGTAATCTACAAGAAAATCTGAGCAAAGCAAAGAAATTTGTCGCACAAAAACAACAGGAAATTGATGAACATTATACAGATGAAGGTTTTTTTAGAACTTTGGAAAGCAAAATCAGATTTTTCTTTCCAAATTTCTGCAGCAAGAGGAAATTTTCTGGAGGCAAAAATCAAGAGTTAAATGGTTAAAAGAAAGGGATAGAAATACAAAGTTCTTTCATGCTTGTGTGAATGTTAATAACTGTATAGGAAAAATAATCAGGCTACAAACAAATGAAGGTATCTGAATTGAAGATCAAAAGGGGCTTGTAGATATGATTGTCACATACTTCCAATCTGCTTTTACTACTCAGCATAATGATATTAATGCAGATTTATTTGTTATTATTCCTTAGATAATTACAAATGCAGATAATGACATGCTTACCGATACTCCTAGCATGGAAGAAATAATGAAGGCTGTGCAAAATATGGACCAAGATAATGCCCCCGACCCTGATGGATTTAGTGGCAAATTTTATATTACTCCTTGGGAGATTATCCAGTATGAGCTTCAAGAACCAGTTACTCATTATTTCAAATATGGTAAGGCGTTTAAATCAGTGAATTCTACAATTATCCGCCTCGTTCCAAAAAAGAAGAGCATTACAAAAATCACTGACTTCAAACCTATAAGCCTTTGCAACTTCCTATATAAAATTTTTACCAAAATTTTATCCAGTAGACTTGCTAGTATTCTGCCTAATATCATCTCTCAAGTATAAGGGGCTTTTGTAAAAGATAAAGAAATATATGAAAAAATTGCTTTAGCTCAAGAAGTTACTCAAGACATATGCAAGAAATCAAGGGAGCACAATATTATTCTTAAGCTGGACATGGAGAAAGCTTTTGATAGATTAGAATGGGCTTTTATATTTCAAATTTTGGAATCCTTTGGTTTCTTTGAAGAGTTTGTGGATTTAATAAGAGGATGTTTGGCAACACAATACTTTTCTATCAATATGAATGGTCAATTAGGAGGATTTTTCCCGGCTCAAGAGGAGTAAGACAAGGTGATCCCTTATCTCCTGCTCTCTTTGTTATAGCATCTGAATATCTTAGTAGACGGTAACACATTTAACTGCAGAAGGAAAGATAAATTTCATACAGGAACAAAACTAACAATGTTGGTATGTCTCATATGTTGTATGCTGATGACACTTAGATATTCACAAATGGCAGTAAAAAGTGCCTGAAAACCCTCTTTGATTTTTTACATGTATATGAGGAGTTATTTGGTCAGAAGATAAACAAGCAAAAGAGTACTTTTTACATAAGAAAAGTCTGTCCTCTTTCCACTTGTTCTTCTATCAAGACTATGATTGATATTAATAAAGGAGCTTGGCCTTTACTTTGGTGCTCTAGTGTTTCATGGCAGATGCAAAATCAGTTACTTTGAGCTTCTTATAGAGAAGATTAAAGCAAAATTGCATGGTTGGAAAAATAAGCTACTATCTGCAGCAGGTAGATATATTCTTATCAAGCATGTTCTGATGTCCCTACGAACATTATTTCTGAGATCAAAAGCAAAAATTATTGTCTCAATAGAAATACAGATAAATTGATTTGGAAGCTCACCAACTCAGGGGATTTCACACTTAAATCAGTATGGGGTTTTATAAGACAGAATAAACCGCTGGACAACAAAGCCAAATTCCTTAAACTCAGTAATATTCCTAACAAAATTATAATTTTTAGCTGGAAACTTCTCAGGAATGCCTTGCCACGTGATTCAAAAATCAGAAGTTTGGGTTTTAAAGTTCCTAGCAAGTGTTTATGCTGCAACAAGAAGACAGAGAACATTTATTCATCAAAAGTGAATTATCAGAATCCCTCTGGAATGCTATGAATGACATTTTTCAATACTGGAAAGAGAGCAAATGAATTTGATTCTATTGAAAATGTGTTTAATTTCTGGTATGAAATTTCAAAAGGTGCAAATATTGCTAAGCGGATTCCTTATATTATCAGTTGGAATATATGGAAAATGAGGTGCAAAATGTAGATTTCAGGATGAAAGCATAACCACTCCCACAGTTTGGTATCAAATAATTGCTAATTTAAAGAATTTTGTAGCTGCAACTCAGGTATCTCTTAAAGGGAATTCAAATTCCCAAATTCTTATACAGTTAGGTATCTCTGATTTGGTTTAGATGGAAAATTCACATCAAAATATTATTATAACTTCATGGGAGAATCCTGCAAAAAGAAAATATAAATTAAATGCTGATAGGGCAATGAATCCTACTGCCAAATTAAGTTCAGGGGTGCTGTTCTGCGAAATGATGACGGGAAAATAATTTTTGCATCTAAATTATACTGTGGCAGAGGTGATATTCTGGAAGCCGAGTGCAAAGCTATTTTAGATGGTATGTTACAGTGCAAACTTATGAATATAAAAGGGGTGGAGGTTGAGTCTGATTCCAGTACTATCATTGCATGTATCATTGGAAAAAGAAAGGTTCAATGCTTTCTGTTTTATATGGTGCAAGCTATTCAAAAAATTGCCGTAGATATTGAAGCTAATTTTAAGCATACTTCTAGAGAAAACAATGTTATAGCCAACTTCCTGGCAGCTCAAATACAAAATGAAAGAGACAGCAGCAGCTATAGAATTCAGATACTTTTTGATGAAATAAAAAAGATTGGTTTGTCTTGATCTTTCATACCTGCTGAGATTTCGCTTAAGAAGTAAAAAAAATCCCAATTTTGATGATGCTTTCAGTTTTGAAAATCAAGAGCTTGGGTAATCTGAATAAAAAGTTTGAAACTTATATCTTTAGCAGCGAGATCTCAAAAAGTAGCATTGGAACTGCAAATCTCATTAAGGATATCATGGATCTCAAGGAACAAAACTCGAATCTGAAAAGATTTCTGTGCAAAAGAAACTTTGAAAAGGATCAAGTTAGAATCTTTGTGTTGAAGTTGGCATCTTTGAAGTTTCAACAGGGAGATCTCATAAATTTATTTTTCGAGCTGCAGGCTTTTGTCGATGCCACGTTCCGAAAAAAGGCACCTGCCTAGCACTTAGAATCATATGAAATCTATAGAATCTCACCTAATTCAAGAAAGCCAAAACCCAGAAATCTAAAATTTTTTAGGAAAATAATAGATGTGAAGTTTTTAAATTAAAAGTATAATGAAATCGAGTTTTTCTTTAAAATGCATAGATAATGATATATGAAAATGCAAGTGGATTATACTATAGTTGAAAATATTTTTTGTCTTTAAAAATTTGGGCAGCACCTTCCTTATATATTTTGATCCAAAACCACATACAAGCAATATATATAGGCATCCCAAAGCGGGAGCTAGCTCTTCGCCAATCGGTGGAATCACAACCACGAAATAAACATATATACGACGCGCTACGGAGAAGATCAAACATAAAAAGAATAAATAAGGCAAGACATCATCATCTCAAAGAAGCGAACATACACCCATCGCTCTAAGTCTCGCAAATACAAGTCTCACTAGGTCTACCAATATACAAATTCTAGTTTCTGACTGATGGAGTTTATCTAGATACAACATGAATAATAATACATGAATAGGCACGATCCAATGTGTCATATCTACCCAAGCAAACACCCTGAAGGAACTGTGTGCCAGCGATACCACTACCGATCCAAGCGGTCGGACCTACAAGAAAACTGTGGTACAACGGGGGTGGGTTGCCAACTCGTGAGTAGAAAACATCAGCAGGTAGAAATCGAATAAAACAACGATTCCTAAGTCATACTATATCATGAAGGTAATACTATGATCTCTAGAGTGACCATATATGCATATATGTCAACAATAGAGTCAAAACCAATGACATATACAAATAAACATCTGAAATCATATGCCTGTATGCATGTGGATATCATCCACGTGTGTCCATCAACGACACAATCAATATCATGGAACCCGAGTGCCCAACATTGACACACGAATCATTATGAAAACATATGCCTGTATGTATGAGGATATCAACCAACGTGTATCCATCAATGACACATCAAAATCATTGAACCTGAGTGTCCAATATCGACACTCGAATCATCATGAAACTCGTGTCCAGTATTGACATGTTAATCCTCATATGTCAGGCTCCGTCAGTCCGGATCGGCCCATATCTATCTGATCTTACGACCACGGTCGGTATCCTCCGGATATCCGCCGCGCCAAACTATCACCGGTAGGTAGTGCTCCTTCTTACCAGGCTCACCGTCTACATCTCGAGCTTCTTGCCCCAGGGTACCATACCGGGTCCACCATGTACCTGCAAACGGTTCATCCAACTTCTCGAATTGGGTCTCGAAAACAAGCTCAGAACCAAGAAAACTCATGGTGGAAGTCTCGAAATCACATCACGAGAAACCGAGTTTTTAAAACAATTCATAATTTCCTTTAAAATATAACCGCGGTTCTCAAATCCAGAAATCTCATGAAAACAACATCTCGAGGCATATAACCATAAAGTACGATGTGTGCAAATATAGAACAGTAATATGAGCATTATCAAGTATATCATGCAGCAGGTCAAGTGATAGTACTGAACAATGAATGTACCTTACAGTTATGAATAATATCATAATATGGCAGTTGTATTGTGCAAGTGGCATGGCAATTATCGATGATGAATGTGCGTGAGCCGGCAAATCTGTGTAAATGTAACGTGCGCATCATCAATAATTGTGCAGGTGTACTAGCAGACGATATCATAATAAATAATGGAAGCACATGTATATATATATATATATATATATATATATATATATATATAATACAATGAGAGTAAAATGAACGTAGCAGAAAGGTAAATAGTAACACAACAAGCTAAGATATACTTCGATATACGAGCCATACGATTTTCATATCTAAAATAGCACGAATCTTTATTTTTAGAAAAGTAGGACCGCGGTGTTCTTAAAGAAAAGCAATACCTTTGAAATCCGTAGCATCCCTCGGTTTATCCTTTGAATGTACACGATTCGTTAGTTTTGAAAATAGGTATGACTCGAACCCTATTCTAATATCTACTTAAGTAATTAAAAAACTAAAAGGCTAAACTAATCCCAAGTCAAAATTACGGATCAATCATCATGTATACATCTCGAACGGTATAGTCCATCGTACGGCCTCCTCAAAATTGAGCTTACGGGTCAAATATCACATATCATATTTCGTACGGTATGATCCGTCGTACGATATCATAAACAAGGGTACTGATCTAAGGTCACGTACAACATATCACTCTATATTCTCTCACACACACACACACACACACACATATAACTCAAGCCATATCTATATCAAACTCATATCATGTCTTGGCAAAGTTATCTATATTCTCATATCGTCTCATATCTGTATATCGACATATTAAGCCAAGTCATCTTATTTTATCATATTCTCTTTTCATCATATCAATGTCCGACATCAAGTCATCTTGTGTGTGTGTGTGTGTGTATAGATATATATCATATTTTCAGTTGTATGTATGTATAATCTCACTCCATCTATTGGCATATGAATATAACATGTACATTTCCTTGCATCCTCAAGCCAACATATCCACTAATGTCATCTTTTATTATATCATCTTATACTAAATCTTTAATCATATCCGTAAGTTCGTAACATATCTTTTCTCTAAATCATAATTTATATATCGATTTTCCATATCAATGGTTGCGGGGGTGCTATACGCCATCCACCTGACTTCCCCCGTAGATATAAATCTATACACCTGCCAATCTTTTCACTTAGCCGAAGTCGATATGCTTCGTCGTTTCGGAAGTCCACGCGAAGGTACCTACATATCAAGACACAATCGAAATGCTATTAAAATCAAGTCCGAAAACCGATACGGCACACGAATTGCTTATAGGTTAGAACCTATAGCTTATGCATACAAAAACAACTAAATAACCCTCGTCGTTGACATACAAACGTCCAACGACCGAATCACATCAAGAAATTCATAAATCCAAGTTTCAAATATTGGAAAACATAATACGGCAACTGAGGAAATCACTCCTAGATTCTTACACAGATAGATTGTAACAACCATAACTTTCTGTACAATTTTTTTTCAAAATACAGAAAGGCACACTTAAGCCTGAGCACGAGTTATAAGTTTGTTTTGCTTTAGAACAGCAACAAGGAGCTTGTAGCTCATTGGTAAGACCTTGCACTGCTGAAACAAAGCACCAGAGTTCAAATCCCATCAGCCACAATATCTTTTTATTTAAAATTCTTTTAATTTTTTAGAAGCCTAAGAGTCTACACGTGCACTACACGTAATAGGGTAAGTTACAGAATAATCAAATAGGTGAACTGAAGAATACCAAACGAACCCGACCTAATACCCCAACACCAACACCCCCCGTCGGAATTGGGCCGGCGACATTGCTTGAAAAACCGGCGACGTCAGGCCTCCCGTACCCAATGCTATCCAAACTTCACTCCCTGCACCTCTTCAGCTACCCCACTACTCCCTTATTGCTTGTTTATTTTGATTACTTCCAGATAGCAATAAAATGCCCATTTAACCTCATTTTTAATGCACATTTTTAATGCATTTCCTTCACCCCTAAACCCTAACTTTTCCTATAAATACCACCCTCAAAACACCTCTCCTCACTCATAATTCTATGCCAGAACTCTAAAGAAAATTCCGAGATCTTTTTGTGTGCAAGTGGAGTTAGCGAAGGGTGAAGCTCCGACGAACTTCCGGAGACAACTCAAGGAGTTTCCGACGACGAAATGACGCATCGGCAACTTCCACCTCTTCCTCTCCTTTAGCCAATCATCCAGTAAGTCCCTACTTTTTCTTTCTTTCTTTATTCTGAAAACATTCAAAACTAAAACCCGACGGAAGCGGAGTTAATCCGACTTCCGATTCGGTTTTTCCTTAAAAAGTTTTATTTCTCTTAAACACAATAATACCAAACACTTATTTCATGACCATTAAACATTAATAAAGGCAATAGAACAAGTTTGACATCAAAATAATAATCGTAGCAAGTTTTATTCCACTTTTACATTAAAATACCTTCATGTTTCATTTCGATATACTTGAACTTTTTAAACCGTATTACCTTAGAAAACTCATGAGGTAATGACCTACCTCCTCACAACATATATATCTAACATAGCACGATGGAATTTGGGAACATAGATTTGGGAAAATACGACTTTACACATAACTACCTTCAATTTATAAAACCTTTTTTATAAGAAGTGTATTTAACAAATCTTTGCAATTACACCTCTACAACCCATTTTGGGGAATCCGTTCGGTATGGTGCGAATTATCGCACATCCTCAGGCTTAGTAGAGTGAGATGCAGACCTCCGCAAAGAGCATACGATCTCGAAAGATTTTTAACACATTTTTTTTAGAAAATGTGATTTCTATTATAAATAAAACTTATATTTTTAATAAATAAATATATATGTAATTAATATCAAAATATCTATTTTTAATATTTATAATACTCCAACCAAAATTCAAGAAAAACATTCCATTTATAAGAAAATACCATACAATTCCAATATTTCAAATAAATACCTTATACTTTAAAACTAAGTCATATTCACTAGAAATTTCATATTGAACAAAAGAAACATCTATGAAAACTCTAAAAACGATAATAAAATACTTGAGGTGTATTATTTTGAAAATATAACAAAATTATTTTACATAAAACCCCTTCAAGTTATACTAAATTACAATAAGAAGCCTAGTAAACATAGGTTTAAGCGGGACCAGTCTCTTGAGCCTTGGGGAGCCGGAGATATGGGTGCTTGCCTATTTAAGGTAGACAACTTAACAAACGGTGTTGTTCCCGCCAAAAATTTCTGCGCAAAAGAGCCCAAGGTATCAAATGGCGGCGATACGCTTAAGAAAATGGAAACCAGTATCTTCCGAGCTGTTTTTTGACAAACTCCCGAATGAGAAACAGATAAATTCTGATGGTATCGAAAGCGGCTCGAAAAACCCTTCGATTTGATATATTATGGGCCTCGTAATTCATCCGGGATCAAAAGTTATGAGGAATTCCGTGTCCACACGTGATGGGCTTTTAAGAACCCGCTGGAGGAGTTAAAAGATACAATAAAAGCTCAGAAAAGACCCCAATGGGGCATCACGTGCTCACACGTGACCATGGGTCACGTGCAGACACGTGATGGGCTTTTAAAGCCTCTAAAATAATGAATAGAATTTAATTCTAAAAGTCAGAAAATACCTCAACGAGGTATCACGTGCTTACACGTGACCAATGGTCACGTGTTGACACGTGATGGTTAAAACTGAAACATAAATAAGTGGCTGAGAAAGGAACCCAATTGGGGGTCACGTGCTCACACGTGACCAAAGGTCACGTGCCAGCACGTGACTGGCTTTAAAAAGCATTATAATTTAATAGAATTAAATTCTAAAAGTTTCTGAATCTTTCCAAATGGAAAAGGGTCATGGGGAACCGTTGGATTAAAAATCCAAGGGTGATTAAAAATCACCAATTTATAGAAACCTTGGACAAGGAAAGATTTCCCTGAAAATCTCACCAGGATAACAAATAGAATATCTTTTGGATTTAAAATCCACGGTGAATAAAATTCACTGAATGATCTAAAGGCCCAGATTAATGACAAATATAAATCAAATCTCTCAACAATCAAATCAAATCTTCCAATGAGAGATTTGCTAAACAAATTAATTCTTTTCCTTCTCCTATAAATAGGAGCCAAGAAAAGAAGAGGGGGGATCTATTTTTTTGGAGAGAAAAACAGAGGGAGGAGAATTTAATTCTCAAGAGAAGAAGAAACAGAGAAAGAAGAATTTAATTCTCAAGAGAAGAAGAAACAGAGAAAGAAGAATTTAATTCTCTGCAAAAGAAAAACCCTAGGTAAGAAAAGAGATGATTCAAAAGAGAATTTAATTCTCAAAAGAGTTTAACTCTTATTTAAAGAAAAGAACTTAGTTCTTCTTCTGGTTGAAGATCTGCACAGAGCACATCTCCCCATAAGTTGAGAATTTAATTCTCATCGGGTCAAGATCCTGCCATGCAGATCCTAAACTTAGAAGGGGAATTGAGTTCTGAGAATTTAATTCTCCTAAAACAAAACTAGGGTTTTACCCTAAATAAGAATTTAATTCTTTCAAAATAGGAATTTAATTCCTCCAGAATCAAAATTAGGGTTTTACCCTAAATAAGAATTTAATTCTTAAAGATAAAGAGACTTAAAAGATCTCTGTGCATGAAAAAGACTAAGGTCACGTGCCCCACGTGACCCCTGAACAGATCCCCCAAAATGAGAAGAGAAAAGCTTTGAGGCAATGCCTCACGTGTTCCCACGTGACCCTCATTATATATGGAATAAAAGCAAAGGCAGAAACAATTCTGGGCGCTCTCACGTGTTAGCACCTGACCCCTAATAAGTGTTCTAATAAATCAGGACATGATTATACATCACGTGCCCACACATGATGGCTATGAAAATTAAAAGTGTTTAACACTTGTTTGCAGAACAAAATAAAGAGGATCTGGCCCCACTTTTTGATGCCATCACGTGCTCCTACGTGACTCCCAAAACGCAGAAAGAAAGATCAATGGAAATGAAGGCTTTGGGCGCTCTCACGTGTTTACCACGTGACCCCTTAGCAAACGTTCTAACGGTCAGCGCATAAATCCCCATCACGTGTCAACACGTGATGCTCGAAATAAAAAGGAAAAGTGTTTAACACTTATTCACAAATTTGAGGATAAAACAAAGGAGATCTGGCTCCGCATTTAGGGCGCTCTCACGTGTCCACACGTAACCCCTCTCTCCTTAGTGTTTAACACTAATCTGGAGACTTTGTTCCCAGTGTTTAACACTGATTTGCTTTAGTGTTTAGCACTAATTAGAAATCTCTTATTACCAGTGTTTAACACTGATTTGCTTTAGTGTTTAACACTAATTTGAAAGCCCCGTTGCTAGTGTTTAACACTGATTATCTTTTAGTGTTAAACACTAACTTGCTAATCTTAATTCCAGTGTTCAACACTGTTGGTCTTTAGTGTTCAACACTATCTCTAGCCCAATTGGCTAAGTTTCTAGAGGCAAAGCCTCTCCTTCAATGGACCGACAGAGGGCCAATATTTCAAACATAATTGGACTTAGCCCAAACTGGCCATAAGTCCTCAAATCATCTTGAACTGAGCACATCTGCTCTTTCAACCAACTCAGTGGTTCAAGGGTACATCTCTGAACTCCTCTGATATTTGTCGTTGTAATCCTTCAACGTCTTCAGAGAGGTGACGGGTCCCGACAACCACACATTAACACGGACTGTGGGGTCCTTAAACTCATGGACTTATGCGTCCTTAAACCAAGATACGGACTGTGGGGTCCTTAAACCCGCGGACTTATGCGTCCTTAAACTAACGGACTAATGCGTCCTTAAACACACCCATATGGACTGTGGGGTCCTTAAACCGATGGACTTATGCGTCCTTAAACTACCAATGGACCACTATGTCCCTAAACTGGCAATGGACCGCAATGTCCTTAAACTACCAATGGACCACTACGTCCCTAAACTGGAGATGGACCACCATGTCCCTAAACTGGCAATGGATCACCATGTCCCTAAACTGGAGATGGACCACCATGTCCCTAAACTGGAACAATAGAGCCCAAATGCTCTTTTGTCGGATCTAAACGATCCCGTTAAGTCGGTCTTAGTCCCAAACTGGACTAACGTATCCTTAACAACCGTTTAAGTTGATCTTAGCCTCAAATATGGCTAACGTATCCTTAAACCTTCAAACAGACTTTAGTCCCAAATTGGACTATGAATTCCCCCAATCAGCATTGGTTCAAGGGTACATCTCTGAACTCCTCTGACACCTGTCGTTGTAATCCTTCAACGTCGTCAGAGAGGTGACGGGTCCCGACGACCATACATGCAATGGACCACCATGTCCCTAAACTGGAACAATAGAGCCCAAACGCTCTTTTGTCGGATCTAAACGATCCTGTTAAGTTGATCTTAGTCTCAAATCGGACTAACGTATCCTTAACAAACGTTTAAGTTGATCTTAGCCTCAAAAATGGCTAACGTATCCTTAAACCAAAACCCCAAACCCAAATCTAAGTAAACACGGATTTGGATTAATCCACGTCCTACGGGCGACTACATAAATTAGTCTCCGTATACAATCCACGGGCAACCACAAACAAAACAAACACCCACGACACGAAGTGACCAGCTGGAGAAGGAGAAAGTTGTTACCGCGATGCGGTAGCGTAATTAACTGCAGGGGCTTGCGCCTGCAGGGAAGAGCGTCCCCACAATCAAAAACCCCTCAACGAGGGGGAATCTGACGAAGTCTGCTACATCGGCCGCATCCGCTTAAACCTTCGATACATGGTGTCATAAATCAACTTGGCATCTTCGGAGAGGTAGACGGATAACACCAATTAGCATCTGTCCCGAATCTCAGGCAAGACAGTCCATGTCTTGCGTGTCTTTCGGAGGGGAACAGGTGTTATCAATACGGTAATTGTCTTTGAAAAAGACACAAATCCTGCCGTCCATATGCAGCAGTTACCGATAGCACCAAAACATAATTCAGGACTTCAATTTCTTTTCTAATTATCTGACTCAGACTGAGTCTCAATATAATCAATCTGACTTGAATATGATTCAAGTATCAAACTACAATACAACATGGATCTATGAATCCGTCTATTCAATCTAATCAATCTATATTGACTGAATCGAACCATGGATATATTCCATCTACATGTTCATCCATTATATCCGTTCCAATACTGATATCATGGTTTTGGCAAGTCATCCATCTATATACAATATACAATTCAAACAATACAAATAATACAATCAAGACATCGCGGGGTTTATAAGGGGTAGATTGGTACGGAAGGTGTTAAAAGTGGCACGAGACTGTAACCATAATACACCTAACCTGAATCTCCATTGCCGTTGTACCGTGGCTGAACGGTTCCTTGTGCTCCTTATACCATAGTCCACGGGGAAAGTTGGACTCCTCTCGTATACGCTGGCCTCTTCTGTACCAAGCTACAAACAACTACGTTAACATAACAAACAACATTATAATAGTTATACTCTCTCTCTGTCTATTCTACTTCTTCATCCTCTTTGAGACTTACCGAGCGATTTGTTCGCTGACGACATTTCCTTTCTTTTTTTTGGAATGTCGTCAGGTGATTCAGACTCACTGGAGATCGAGCCCACCAGCGAAGATTTGGACCAACTAGCTTTCGACCCAGAGCTTTAGATTCCTTGTACACATTTACATTATGTATTTTCCATTTCTGTTATGCCACTATTTAGGCATTGCTTTCTATTCCATATATTTACTTTTCAGATGTATTGTAAAAAGAATGTTAATAAATAAAGTTGTTGTTTATTTACATTATGTCTCATGTGCATTTTACTTATATTGTTTAGATACTCTTAGCGTGTTTACTTCAGAGTAAATACGTAGCGGCCTCGTCGCGTCCTCTGCCCATATACTGGGAAGCGGGGCGTGACAGGTTTTGTTGGTGGCTCATGCAGGTCAGAGCTGTATGGAACCCTACCATGCAGGTCTGCTCTGTATAGACATGCAGGTCAGCACTGTATGGACAACCTAATCAATATAACACAAGAACGAGCAACTTAAAACATTCTTTACAATTAATACTTCTTGAATCTTATCATTTCATATATTTTGAATCTGTCCTAACCCAAATTTTTCTTTCAAGGTTACGGATTCCCCAAACAACACCAGCATGAATGTCAACAACACCCCCACCACTACCATTCACACCTGCCGTCACTGCTCCGATCAACAAGCAGACGGTTTTGCTTGAGAAAATCTGCAGCATCCTGGAAGGATAGCAATAGCAGACTGCTATCCTGATGAACCGACCAGAGGCAGAAGCACCTGGGGTGAAGCAATTCAGGGCCTTGCACCCCAAACAGTTTGCAGGAAAAGAGAGCCCTCTAGAAACTGATGAATGAGCTCAAAGTATTGAAGATGATCTGGCAGCGACATAAGTGCCAGAGATAGCTTGGGTCCGAGTTGCGAAGCTGCAGCTCACGGACAATGCACGGGTTTGGTGGAAGGCGGAAGAAAGTCGTCTTGATCAACCTATCAAATGGAAGACTTTCCATGACATGTTCGACGCAAAGTACTTGATTTTTCCAAAAATTTGTATTTACCGCAATCAGAAACGGCGTCGCTTTGCAGCTAGCCGGTGAGTACGGGTCGATCCACAGAGATGGGTAGATTTCTTATTGCGTCTTTACGAGTTGATTCCAAATGTTGTTTGGATTGATTTAATCTAAAAAAACTAGATCTATCACTAAACTAAATTGATCTAAATTAAACTCTTGCTAGGGTTAGGTTTAGGGGAAGTTTGGAGATTAAAGGTTTCCTCACCGCTTTCATTACCCTATTTTAGATCTATTAGATGTTGCGGTAATTATCCATAAAGTGGATAAGAATCTTTTGGGAAGATGTTTCTTCCTCTAGATTCTTATCCTTCCTTTATTGATAGTTACCCTAAGCCCCATGGAAAACACGCGCAACCGGCCCTTTATACTACGGTTCATCGTTACCTCGTGGGGTAGGATGCCGTAGGGAGCGGTTGTGCGTGCATGCATGGAGTTCTAACTCTTAGGTGTGGATGGCATGAAAGGGGTGAGAGATCTCATCTCTCAAACCTTTCCCTAAGGCTAACCCTAACAAGCGAGGAGACTACTCGCTCATTAGGGGATGATAAGACATACTAATTAAAAGAATTAAAACAAAGACATAAAATAACTTACTAGGTTGACGGCTCCCTCCAAGCAATATAGAACATATCTGAATAATACTCCCAGCAATTCTGAATTTTATTGATTGAAAAGAGGCATAGGGTTTTACAATTTTCGATTACAATTTATAAGTAAACAGGAAAATTTAGGGTTACAGACTCTCGCAGATGTGAAATTACGGATTTTCCCTCGAAAAATCCCAACACCCGCACCGACGCACCGACACAAGAAGTCGGCGCCGACACGGGCATTAAATGGCCGCGGAACCGCGGCAATTGGGCGCTTAGGCCGCGGTTCCGCGGCCCTTTGGTGAGATCATCTCACCAAACTTCCTGGGCTGGTTCTTTACACTTTGGGCTTTTTATTTCCATAATTCTTTTCTCTGTTTGGCTTTTTATTCTTCTCCAGATCTTTCAGTGAAAACTTGTAGCGATCTTTTAACCGTTTGCCTTGACATTTTGGACCTTGCACTGTTCTTCATCTAGGCTTGACTAGGATCCCTCTACTTGTTGGTCAAAAGTCACTCTTTTGTATCGTTTTCTGTCTTTTTCACTGTATTCGCTCCAAGAACCTGTATCCTGTAATATGCAGCAGACATGCGTCAAAAGCACCTGTTTAATTATAAAACGAATAAGAATCGGGGAATATAAATTGCAATATTATGATATGAACAAATACCCCCAAACTTATCTTTTGCTCGTCCTCGAGCAAACTTATTATTTTATTCACTAAAATCCTAACCGCACTTTCGCAGGGAAACACGATTGCACCGAGCACGTACAACAAGCCATTAAACCTAGGTGTCCCTAGTAGGAGGAGTGTTGTCTCCTGAGGGTTTTCAGTTGATTACACCCACAAAATCCTATCAACTCGGCCCATTGACTTTTGTTTTCCAATTAGGTTTTCTAACAAGGAATTCTATTACCTTTTGACTCGCAAATTATCCACCCATATTCTTCACACTTCCTCATTATTTAACTTAAGATTATATATGTTATGTAGACCTACTTAGCTTTCGGCATTTCTTAAGTTTTCCTTCTAGGGTTCCATCTCCACTTAGGAATTTCTATCAACTCTACTAAAGATACAAGTTCTATTTTTCATTCCTTTCTCTCATCTAAATCCCAATCACATATCCCTACGTGTGTGTATAGATCACCCCTACATTTGAAAATTCAAATCAAGCAATCATACTCTCGTCCATTGTCCAAAGTACTTATTAATTAGTGAATTTTTAATTGAATTTCGCTTATACATCCTTCATGCGACCGTTAATACTTCTTGAGTTACCAACAACCGATTACAAGATGCGTTAGCACTTTAAAGCGTACTTCCTAGTTTTTTGCAACACCCAAGGCTTTAGCAGTGACTCCCAAACCAGTTGGTCTAAGGCACTAGGTGATGAAGCACCCTCGCTAAATTTTTTTCTATTTTTTCAGCCTTAAGTAATCACAAAAACCAGTGTCCATTTTTTTATTCTTTAATCACAATTTTTTTTCTTTTATTTTCATTGTACTAAGGACTTTAGACAAGAGCATTTCAAGGTCTCTTCTACTATTCCAAGTTTCAAGGTGCGTGATTGTGCAATTTGTAGGGTATACGTTTTCAGAATCTAAACTTAAGCTAAGAACTATTTTTCAAACTTATACTCTAATAGGAACATCAATACTCTTCCCTCGTTTTGACTTAGCCCAAGAAGTGAATCTAAAATTTGCCTATTTCTAAATAAACTACAAGGCATATACTTTCTACCGTTAAATTTTAAGGAATGTTATTTTTAGGGTTTTTAATTCACTAAGTCTAAGATTTAGTTGTTCCTAGCCAGTTAACCTATTTGTCAAACTCAAGTCAATTAGCCAAAATTGAATACAACAATTTTTATAATTTTTGAAAATTTTCAATTTTTATGGGTTTTCAAATAAGTATGCAAATGCAAAAATATGTACAAATGAATGTGAAGAAAGAAGACTTACCGAGCATACCCCCAAACTTGAACTTGACAGTGTCCTCACTGTCATGCTAAACCAAGAGGGTCAAAATACCGGCACTTCCCTGTTTATTTATTTATAATTTTTTTTATTGTTAAGAAAAACAAAAATATATACAAAAAGGCCCTCCCCCAAACTTCATTTAAACTATGTTAGACATTACTGCCAAACCTTGCATAGACCAAACGTTAACACCAACCAGTTGAAAAATTTATCAGTAAAGAGTATTGGTTGGTGGAAGAATAAGTTGTGGCGGTCCAAAAAGAATTGGGGAAGATAGAAGTGGTGGTATGGAAGGTGTGGAAGCGAATATACATGAAGTGGTGATGCATCAAAACGAGAATGTGAATGATCAGCAATCAGTGGAATGTTGGCATTCTCGTATCTTCTTAAAAGAAATAGGGGTGGTTCAACTTCTGAAGGAGGAGGTTGACTAACCACAATACCCCCAAAATGTTCTTGTGGGTCCTCTATTGACTTGGCATCATCCATCAATTTTATATGATATTCAATTATAAGGGAACTGATCTTCTCGATATCCGCCATAGTCCAACCGAAAACTTGTCGCCTATTTTGTAAGACTTTTAAAATAGCGTTCTCTTGCTCGAAGGCTAGAGAGGCTGACATTATAATGGGAAAAGTCTCATTCTCACCTATGTAAGCATATTTAAGGTGAGGCGGTAAGGACATGAGTTCGAGTTTCGGAGGCGAAAGAATTATTGCAGAATCTACCTCGAACTCAAAGGACTCCAACACAGGTTCGAAATCACTGCAAACAACCGATTCGGATGGTTCAACTAACTCATCCACAAATCCAAAAGACTCATATTCGGGCTGTGATTCGTCATCATCCGAAAAAGTGAAACATTCATAATCCATATCGGTTGTGTCAACGGTGGTAGGCTCAAGGAGGGACGCACTAGTGGCGTCAAAACTGTTTTCATCAAACAAGAATCTTTCAAGCTTGCAGTCCTCCTGTGTGATTTCGTGAATAGAGCAAACTTCTCGTGTACTAGTTTTAGGCACGGGGGCAGACTTCCTATCTTATAAATATTGAACTCACTAGACATCTTCCCAAAGGATAGAGTCATGGAGCCGTTGCGACAGTTTATTACAGCATTGGAAGTGGCAAAAAATGGTCGACCGAGGATCACCGAAATTTGGTTTCTTGGGTTAGCAACAGGTTGTGTATCCATAACAATAAAATCAACGGGGAATATGAACTCCCCAACTTTGATCAACACATCCTCTAGCTGACCCCTTGGATGGGTGATTGATCGATCAGCCATTTGGAGAGTACAACGAGTGGGTTTCAACTCTCCAACCCCTAATTATTCGTACACGGAGTAGGGAATCAGGTTAACACTAGACCCAAGATCTAAAAGTGCTCGATTAATTTTCTTATCCCCAATTGTGATTGAAATCGTAGGACAGCCGGGGTCCTTTCGTTTTTGGGGTAAGGTTTGATGGTGGTTAATAGCATTGCTCACTACACTAGCCACTAGCACTTTCTTGGGTACTTGAGATGCCTTCCTCTTCGAGGTGCATAAGCCCTTTAAGATTTTCGCGTATGAAGGGACTTGTTGGATTGCATCCAAGAGAGGTATATTTATGCTAACCTGCTTAAATATCTCCACAATCTTCTCCACTTGTGCATTTGGTTTATTAGGACTCAACCAGTTTGGGAATGAAACATTTTGAAAATTCGTTGAGTCAAATGTCTGTGGAGTAGAATGTGGAGTAGGAACGGATCCCTGTGTAGATGTATTCATGTTGTGATAAATGGGTCCGTTCGAGCTAGAAGAAGTAGAGCCGTATGAAGGGTGGAGAATAGGCTCTAAAGAAAAAGGTGAAGAAGAAAGTGAAGAAAATGAAGACGGGGAAGATGCCGATGGAGAAAAAGAAGAAGAAGAAGAAGAACCACCGGCGGGGATGTCATCACTAGTTCCCACATTATTTTGCAACACTCTTCCGGATCTCAACGTGGTCACCGCATTTACATTGTGATTGGGATATGCGTTTTGCGTGTGACCGGGATTTGGCAATGGTTGAGATGGAAGCTTTCCCTTTTCTCTCTCGCTCAACGCAGCAGTTAATTGTGCAATTTGTGCCTCAATAGATTTGATATTTTGATCGTGTGAGGCATTGTTATGCATCAAAGACTGAACATAATTTTCAAATCTTGCTGCGGATTCTGTAGATTGCTTGAGAAATGCATCTAGACTTTTTTTGAGCGAGATAACCTTATCATCATTTGGTTGAACCAAATTGTTCGTTTGATTTGTATAATGTTGTTGTTGGAAAGGTTGCTGGTTTTGAGTTTGTGAAGGTGCTTGTTGTTGTTGTGGAGGAGGTCTTTGAAAATTATTATTCCCTTGGAACTGTTGATTTGGGTGACTCCTCCATCCCGGATTGTATGTCGAAGAGTACGGATCCTTTCTTTGTCATTGCTGAAATGCAGCATTGACTTGATCATGTCCTTGAGTAGATGCATTATAAGGACACTCTTCGGTTAGATGCGATGGATTCGAACAACAAGCACAAACAGTTCGCGTGGGTAAAGCAGGGGCAGGAGAAGACGATGAGATTTTGGTCTCAATGGCTTCTAGCTTTTTCATAAGTGCGGCCATCTCGGCCTTCATAGCAATCGACATATCTACTTGATGTATGCCTGCCCTAGATTGACCAACAGAAGAAGATGATGTGGTCTTGGTACTCTCCCACTGAATTGTTTGCTCACTAAGATCCTCAAGAAACTGCCAAGCTTCGTCGCTAGACTTGGAGAGAAAATGACCTTGACATATGGTTTCTAGCAACTGCTTCGTTGCGGAGTTCAATCCCTCGTATAATGTTTGGCAAAGTTGCCAACTTTCGATCCCATGATGAGGGCATTGAACGAGTAGGTCTTTAAATCTCTCAAAGCACTTCCAAAATGGTTCGGAAGGAAGCTGTGAAAATTGTATAATCTCGTTACGGATTCTAGCAGTTTTGTGATGAGGATAGAACTTTTTCAGAAAAGCTTTCACAAACTCGTCCCAATTTCTAATAGAATGTGATGCGGTGCTGTATAGCCATTTCTCGGCTAGGTCACATAAGGTAAAAGGAATGACCCTTAGCCTTATAGTGTCATCACTTAATTGGGTCGTTTTCATCATAGCGCACACATTTTGGAATTTATTAATAAAAATATACGCATCTTCTGATTCCAAACCATGAAATTTTGGCAGCATATCGATGAAATGTGGTCTGATCTCAAAATTGTCCCCATTTGCCTGTGGGGGTGAAAGACATGTAGGTAAAGAAGTGCGGACGGGGCAGAAGAGATCCTGGAGCGCAACTCGTGCGGGCGCTACAACAGGCGGAAGATTCGGGTTATTCGCACCTAACGGAGGTGGAATCATTCCCGTCGGTAAGGTATCGTTGGGGTTGAATTCCGACATACCTTCGAAAGAAGAATTTGAAGGTGGAGGTAAGGAAATGGAGGGAATTTCGACTTCGGTGTCGAAAGGTTCGTCAGTCGGTACCAACGAAACACGGACTAATCGGGCGTCAGTATCCCTAGTCCAAAGTGACATACACTAAAGGAGTAGTGTAGTCAGAAAAATAGAAAAACAGAATGTGGGGGTAAGATAACGTCAATGGAGGGAAGTGGTGGAAGTGAGTTGCAAGTTTTCTTAGAGACAAGTTGCAAGTTTTGAAAAGATTTTTTCTTTTTTTTTATGTGAGAGTTTTGCAAAGAAGTTTTGAAAAGAGACTCGTGACACAAATGTATCAACCACACATGCACAATCAGGCCTAGATCTAGGGTCGCCTAAGTCTGCTAGACAGCTCCTAACTAGGGCTAGAAATAGGACCTCAAACCGCCTCTTCACCGACAAGTACGACCAGGTAAGTGGGAAGGAACCACAATAGTGGGCCTAATTAATAACCACTAGCCTAGATACCGCAAAGTCAGTTAGGATAAACGGTCGATGCCTATACTAGTCCTTTTCCTATTGAGCCCGATGTCCTTAGGTCTGAGTCTAGTATTTTTTTAATTAATTGTGGTCGATGCACATGCTTTAGGTGTTTTCTGGGGTCCTGGAAAGGATGATGAAATCTCCACCCAATCTGAGTTTGGTCAATTAGCCCCTTAAAGTCCGATTAAATTATGCAAAACAATAAAATTCACTTGCAATCAATTTTTAGCGCGGCGCAAAGAAACCTGCAGAAAATCTATTATTTAGAAGGGGGAGAAAGAATTTTTAGCGCAAAGAATTCCTGCAGAAAATTTCACAAAAGATATATGGTAGGTTGCAGAGGGGAGGATGAGAAAACAAACAAGCAAATTTTCAGGTGCTGACGTGGCCAAGGCGCGGCGGAACCGCGGTCCGGGACCCCATTTTGCGGCGGAAACGCGGCGGAGTAGAGGGATCGGGCTCTGGAAAAAAATTCTGCTATTCTGTACTTGCAATTCCTCTCCGTTCTTATGTACCAAATTCTGTTTTGCCCTCTGTAAATTTCCAGATTTGCTATTCTTCGCCGTTCCTGCAAGATTCAAAAGATACACCCTTCAAACAGATCAAAATTGATAATTTTTATTTCTTTTTTTTATTTTCAGATTTTTATAAATTTTTTTAAAAAATTTATATCAACCCGAAATTACACAGAAAGAAATTTTACGCCATCCCCGGCAACAGCGCCATTTGATTTTTCCAAAAATTTGTATTTACCGCAATCAGAAACGGCGTCGCTTTGCAGCTAGCCGGTGAGTACGGGTCGATCCACAGAGATGGGTAGATTTCTTATTGCGTCTTTACGAGTTGATTCCAAATGTTGTTTGGATTGATTTAATCTAAAAAAACTAGATCTATCACTAAACTAAATTAATCTAAATTAAAGTCTTGCTAGGGTTAGGTTTAGAGGAAGTTTGGAGATTAAAGGTTTCCTCACCGCTTTCATTGCCCTATTTTAGATCTATTAGATATTGCGGTAATTATCCATAAAGTGGATAAGAATCTTTTGGGAAGATGTTTCTTTCTCTAGATTCTTATCCTTCCTTTATTGATAGTTACCCTAACCCCCATGGAAAACACGCGCAACCGGCCCTTTATACTACGGTTCATCGTTACCTCGTGGGGTAGGATGCCGTAGGGAGCGGTTGTGCGTGCATGCATGGAGTTCTAACTTTTAGGTGTGGATGGCATGAAAGGGGTGAGAGATCTCATCTCTCAAACCTTTCCCTAAGGCTAACCCTAACAAGCGAGGAAACTACTCGCTCATTAGGGGATGATAAGACATACTAATTAAAAGAATTAAAACAAAGACATAAAATAACTTACTAGGTTGACGGCTCCCTCCGAGCAATATAGAACAGATCTGAATAATACTCCCAGCAATTCTGAATTTTATTGATTGAAAAGAGGCATAGGGTTTTACAATTTTCGATTACAATTTATAAGTAAACAGGAAAATTTAGGGTTACAGACTCTCGCAGATGTGAAATTACGGATTTGCCCTCGAAAAATCCCAACACCCGCACCGACGCACTGACACAAGAAGTTGGCGCCGACACGGGCATTAAATGGCCGCGGAACCGCGGCAATTGGGCGCTTAGGCCGCGGTTCCACGGCCCTTTGGTGAGATCATCTCACCAAACTTCCTGGGCTGGTTCTTTACACTTTGGGCTTTTTATTTCCATAATTCTTTTCTCTGTTTGGCTTTTTATTCTTCTCCAGATCTTTCAGTGAAAACTTGTAGCGATCTTTTAACCGTTTGCCTTGACATTTTGGACCTTGCACTGTTCTTCATCTAGGCTTGACTAGGATCCCTCTACTTGTTGGTTAAAAGTCACTCTTTTGTATCGTTTTCTGTCTTTTTTACTGTATTCGCTCCAAGAACCTGTATCCTGTAATATGCAGCAGACATGCGTCAAAAGCACCTGTTTAATTATAAAACGAATAAGAATTGGGGAATATAAATTGCAATATTATGATATGAACAGTACTTTCCTGAGACTGCCAGGTTCGACATGGAACATCTGTTCATCCATCTGCAACAAGGTTCAATGTGGACCAAATGAGTAGATGAGTATGATGCTGAGTTTACCATGCTCAGCAGGTAAGATATGTCTCAATGTTCGATTTTATATCACATACTACACAGCTAACACAAGACCGTAACAGGTTTGCGGCCTATCTCATACCGATTGTTGAGATCATGGCTAGAAATTTCAGCAAGGGTTGGACCCGGAAATCCAAGCTGCATTAGCTACAGGGGATTTCCCAACCCATGATTTGGCTTTGAAGGCTGCCCGAAAATACGAGGCAGTAGTGAAGAAGAAGGGCAGACCCCGATCTGCCGGAGTTAAGCACCCTGCCACTCAGATGGTAGGAGGAGCCTCTTCAAGGCTAACTGTTGAACCGAGGAGACCGAAAGTAACGGATAACCAGCCAAGTCCAAATTTTTGCTTCTATTGCAAGAGGAATGGACATTTGGTGAAGGACAGTAGGCGCGCCAAAGGCCTATGTCTAGTTTGTGGCGCATCCAATCACGGAATTGGGAACTGTTCTTATAGACGGAACCCAGCTCACACACCCACCAATTACTCGCAGCGGCCAGCTATCCAGGCTCCTGCACCTCGTTTGGCACTCCCAGCTCCACCTCCTGCACAGCCTAATCGCCAATTCTATCAGGCTATGAGGAACATGCCTCGAAGGCAGAGAAACATGCCCCAAGGACAGAGGAATGTGCCCCCAGCTAGGAGGAATGAACCACGGCGTCAGGCTTTCCTTTTAGCAGCCGAAGAAGCAGAGGCTGTAGACCAAGGTACCCCTGATAATTTCCTCAACCCTTTTAAATCTCTCGCATTCTTTCCTTCTCTCACATATTTTTCAGACACTACTAATAGTTCTATCACCAAACTTTTCTTGAATCTGTTACACTTTCCTTTTACAAATTTCAAGGACGGAATTTTTATAAGGAGGGTAGAATGTAACAACCTTAACTTTCTGTACAAATTTTTTTCAAAATACAGAATGGCACACTTAAGCCTGAGTACGAGTTATAAGTTTGTTTTGCTTTAGAACTGCAAGAAGGAGCTTGTAGCTCATTGGTAAGACCTTGCACTGCTGAACCAAAGCACCGGAGTTCAAATCCCATTAGCCACAATATCTTTTTATTTAAAATTCTTTTAATCTTTTAGAAGCCCAAGAGTCTACACGTGCACTACACGTAATAGGGTAAGTTACATAATAATCAAATAGGTGAACTGAAGAATACCAAACGACCCCGACCCAATACCCCAACACCCCAACACCAACACCCCCCGTCGGAATTGGGCCGGCGACATTGCTAGAAAAACCGGCGACGTCGGGCCCCCCATACCTAATGCTCTCCAACCTTCACCCCCCGCACCTCTTCAGCTACCCCACTACTCTCTTATTGCTTGTTTACTCTGATTATTTCCAGAGAGCAATAAAATGCCCATTTAATCTCATTTTTAATGCATTTGCTTCACCCCTAAACCTTAACTTTTCCTATAAATACCACCCTCAAAACAACCCTCTTCACTCATAATTCCCTGCCAAAACTCTCAAGAAAATTCCGAGATCCTTTTGTATGCAAGTGGAGTTAGTAAAGGGCGAAGCTCCGACGAACTTCCGGCGACAACTCAAGGAGTTTCCGACGACGAAACGACGCACCGGCAACTCCTTGCTCTTCCTCTTTCTCTTCTCTAGCCAATCATCCAGTAAGTCCCTAATTCTTCTTCCTTTCTCTATTCTAAAAACATTCAAAACTAAAACCCGACGGAAGCGGAATTAGTCCGACTTCCGATTCGGTTTTTCCTTAAAAAGTTCTATTTTTCTTAAACACAATAATACCAAACTCTTATGTCATAACCATTAAACATTAATAATGGCAATAGAACAAGTTTGGTATCAAAATAATAATCGTAGCAAGTTTTATTTCACTTTTACATTGAAATACCTTCATGTTTCATTTCGACATGCTTGAACTTTTTAAACCGCACTACCTTAGAAAACTCACGAGGTAATGACCCACCCCCTCACAACACACATATCTAACACAACACGATGAAATTTGGGAACATAGATTTGGGAAAATACGACTTTACACATAACTATTTTCAACTTATAAAACATTTTCTATAAGAAGTGTATTTAACAAATCTTTGCATTTACGCCTCTACAACCCATTTTGGGAAACCCGTTCGGTATGGTGCGGATTATCGCACATCCTCGGGCTTAGTAGAGTGAGATGCAGACCTCCGCAAGGAGCATACGATCTCAAAAGACTTTTAACACATTTTTCTTTAGAAAATGTGATTTCTATTATAAATAAAACCTTTATTTTTAATAAATAAATATATATGTAATTAATATCAAAATATCTATTTTTAATATTTATAATATTCCACATTTCCAAAATTCAAGAAAAACATTCCATTTACAAGAAAATACCATACAATTCCAATATTTCAAATAAATATCTTATACTTTAAAACTAGATCATATTCACTAGAAATTTCATATTGAATAAAAGAAACATCTATGAAAACTCTAAAAACGATAATAAAATACTTGAGGTGTATTATTTTGAAAATATAAAAAAACTATTTTACATAAACCCCCCTCAAGTTATACTAAATTACAATAAGGACCCTAGTAAACATAGGTTTAAGCGGGACCAGTCTCTTGAGCCTCGGGAAGCCGGAGACATGGGTGCTTGCCTATTTAAGGTAGAAAACTTAACAAACGGTAATTGTCTTTGAAAAAGACACAAATCCTGCCGTTCATGTGCAGCAGTTACCGATAGCACCAATACATAATTCAGGACTTCAATTTCTTTTCTAATTGTCTGACTTAGACTGAGTCTCAATAAAATCAATATGACTTGAATATGATTCAAGTACAAACTACAATACAACATGGATCTATGAATCCGTCTATTCAATCTAATCAATCTATATTGACCGAACCGAACCATGGATATATTCCATCTACATGTTCATCCATTATATCCGTTCCATTACTGATATCATGGTTTCGGCAAGTCATCCATCTATATACAATATACAATTCAAACAATACAAACAATATAATTAAGATATCACGGGGTTTATAAGGGGTAGATTGGTACGGAAGATGTTAAAAGTGGCACGAGACTGTAACCATAATACACCTAACCTGAATCTCCATTGCCGTTGTACCGTGGCTGAACGGTTTCTTGTGCTCCTTATACCTTAGTCCATGGGAAAAGTTGGACTCCTCTCGTATACACTGACCTCTTCTGTACTAAACTACAACAACTACGTTAACATAACAAACAACATTATAATAGTTATACTCTCTCTCTCTCTGTCTATTCTACTTCTCCATCCTCTTTGGGACTTACCGAGCGATTTGTTCGCTGACGACATTCCCTTTCTTTTCTTTGGAATGTCGTCAGGTGATTCGGACTCACTGGAGATCGAGCCCACCAGCGAAGATTTGGACCAGCTATCTTTCGACCCAGAGCTTTAGATTCCTTATACACATTTACATTCTGTATTTTCCATTTCTGTTATGCCACTGTTTAGGCATTGCTTTCCATTCCATGTATTTACTTTTCAGATGTATTGTAAAAAGAATGTTAAAAAATAAAGTTGCTGTTTATTTACGTCCTGTCTCTTGTGCATTTTACTTATATTGCATAGATACGCTTAGCGTGTTTACTTCAGAGTAAATACGTAGCGGCCTCTTCGTGTCCTCTGCCCGTATACTACGAAGCGGGGCGTGACATAGATAGGGACAAAACTAACAATACAGGGGCTAGGTTATAAGGTGTAAGAGCTACAGACCAAAACCCAACACTAGACACCAAAACTAGCCCGACGAGATGGCCAAAATACCTAGCGTCGCCGGCCCCAACAAGGAAATTGGGTCTTGTTCTCTTGTGATAGTATTATGGTGGTTTAACTAGGTCAATATAGTTGTTTGACTTTCTTAAAAACATCCCAAGTTGCTCCAGATTTCCTGTATATCCCTAAAACTCCACAAAACCAACACGGGAAAATTCTAAGTTCGTGTATCGGGTTCCAGTCTCTGGTCTAAGCCATTAAACATTACTAAGGCCAAGTAAAACACTCACTACATCTCAAATACACCATCACATCTCAACGCATACCCTAAACCTCATCTAGGAATATTCTAAGATCATCAAAATATATCGGTTTAGCTCTAAACTAATATAGGACAAGGAAAGCTAAAGACTTAAAAAAAGAGTAGAAATATACCTCCTTTGGCAACTCAAGAAAATTCTTGGGTTGCCCAAAGTGCTCAAAATCCAAATTTGATGCATCCATGGGATTTGTAGAGAGGCTGTGATCATTTTTCATGAAGGAAGTATGAGTTTTGGTGGTGTTTTAGAGGGTGGTGTGTAGTGGAAGAGAAGGAGGAGAAACTTGGAGAATGAGAAGAAGAATGGAGGTGAGGAAGATGAAGAGATGAAGAAGGCTAACAAATGAATGGTGGTGGATCATACACCCTCTCTCTATTTCTCTTTCTCACTCTTTCTCCTCAAGGCCCATGCCTTCATGCCCCCCTCTCCAAAATATCTTCTCTTTATCTTTATCTTTTTTTTAAAAAAAAACCAAAGCAAAGAAACTAAAGAAATTCTAAAGCCATGGTTCAATACAAATGCAACAAGGTTTTGCAACACGTTGTGTTGCATGTCACATACACATAAACAAGATTAATGCATGATTAGTGAAAATTAATCAAGTTTAGCATTAACATTGTATACAAATAATTATATAATAATCTATAAATGCTAAATTCACATAATTTCTTTCAAAATCAATAATTCTTATTAATTTTCCAAATATTTTCCAAATTATCGGTATATAATTATACCATTTTACGAAAACCCCAATTCGCAAATCGAATAGTTTTCGGGAAATATATTATTTTATTATTTAAATTCCAAAAATAATATTTTATATTTCTGAAATGTTACAGTTGAAGTGAAGCTACTAATATAAAAAAAGTTTTTCTAGTTTATGATGGAGGCTGTGATCTCCCTCAGATGTTGTCCTCCATCGATCTGATAGCGAGCAGTTTTTAGTGGATGGGATTTGTTTTGGAGGTTGTTGAGCGTGCGGATCTCAATGGATTGTTGGAAGTTGTTGAGGCCGAGCTACCTGCAAGGGAAGTCCCGAGGTGGGAAACCACCGTAGGACCCTCCGACAATCAAGTTAGTGCTGGGGAATAAGAGCAGCGTAGCGACTTATTCGGTTGAGTTCCAGTTACCTGAGTCGTCTGAAAGAGGGGTTTATATTGTGGTCGCGTGGAGCAAGCAGGCATGAGGCCATCGCCGTCAGTTACGCCCCTGCGTTATCCTCGTATTAATGGCGGGATACGCACATTAATGAGGGGACGCGCTAGCATGGGACGTGGAACGCGGGGAGGCGGATATCTCGCCTTGGCGAGATACGCGTAGCCGTTGCGGGGGAGCTTGGGTTCCGCGCTCTCGGTTGATTGGGGAAGCCGAGGAAGCTCGGCCTGTCAGGAGGCTCGAAAATGAGCAGGGAGGCCGAGGAAGCTCGGCCTGTCAAATTGCTCGGAGATAAGCAAGGTGACCGAGGAAGTCTGGCCTGTCAGATGGCTCGGAGATGAGCAAGGAGACCGAGGAAGCCCGGCCTGTCGGATGGCTCGGAGATGAGCAAGGAGGCTAAGGAAGCTCGCTGGACTGCTCAGAGGCGAGCTGTTGGCTGTTTGCTAGGTGAATGTGGAAAGTACTCAGGGAGGTCTCCGAAAGGTCGAATGCGTCCTCGGAGACAAGGTCCCGAGGAATACCCCCAATGCATCTCATTTATTCCACCTCCATAGCCTTTGGGATACGTCATTCGCTACGTGTCGTAATCTGAGGAAATACCACTCGTGAGCATCATCATTAGCCCCCCACTTTCGTTCCGACCTATTCATGGGTCGGGTTGAGAGTGGCTTGCTTGGTTTTCTTCTGCTCAGTTTGGTGCCGAGAATCGTAGTTTGGATCGTCCGGGAACGACATGGCGTTTGGCGGTTGCGTTGTTTCGATCTTCGGGCCCACGTGTCGTCTCATCGTGCGCCTAAATTTTTGTGTGTATCCCCGATGGAGTTAGCGGATCAGTGAAATGATTGCACTTTAGAGAGGAGGCGCCATTTCACTCGATCGTCAGTTGGGGTACGGGCCACGTGTCGGACGTCGTTTGATGGGCGAGACAGGCTGTCTTTGACTCCTGCAATTGATGAGACGTCCCCAATGGTCGACCGCCATGTGGAGCCTCGACTGCCACTAGGCGCGACGTTTCGTTTTGGCGGGAATCGATCTGGGCTGTAGGATGTTCTCTTTAGGGTGTATAAATAGGAGGGGACCATCCTAGGGCCAACACTTTGCCTTAATTCTCTTTCTATACTTGAAGATTGCTCGGAGCTCCTCCGCATCGATCGGATCTTCCGTTGATTTTTCCTCGCCGAGTCCCTTTCTTTGAATCAGGTGAGATGTCTTCCTCCGAGGTGTCTATAGATGTAGTAGGGGTAGAGTCGTGCGATGAGGCTCTAGTTGCTGGGACCGAGTCCAGTGGGTCTTCTTCCTCTTCGGCTTCAGATAGCCAAGAGGGTTCTTCTTTTACAGCGTCTTCTGTGTCGGGCTCGACCCTTAGGGTCAGGGCTGCCCGAGTCACTCGATGTCGGGCGGCGACAAGGGCTCCCAAGGTGCGCATCGGGAATACCCGTGATGTGCCCTTCGTCTTGAATCGCATGGTCGAGCTCTCTGACATCCGGACTCGATTCCATATTCCCTCCAATTATTCACTCCATCTGGCTAGAGAGGGTGAACGGGCAAATCAGGTGCGGGGCAAGAAGATTTCCCTGTATCTGGAAGCATTCTGGACAGGAATGCGTCTGCACTTCTCACCAGAGGTTTGTGCGGTGCTTCATTGCTTCCATCTTGTCCCGGGCCAGCTAGCGCCGAACTCGTGGAGGATCCTCCTCGGGTTTCTGGTCCGGTTAAAATTTGATCAGATCCCTTTCAGTTTGACCCTCCTCTTGTCTTTTCTTTGTTATAAAAATCACCCTGGTACCTGTAAGGAGGAACCGAGCAAGGTGTATTTTTCGTTTAAAAAACGTAAGGGTGGGGCGGCCGGGTTGGGGGCAGTGGTTGTCCCTTCTTCCATCTATGAATGGAAGGAGAAGTACGTATTCATCGGGCCACCAGAGGGTGAGGATTGGCCTGTATCCACACAGTGGCACAAGGCCGACTGCTCGAAGGTAAAGCAATCGACTTCCTCCGAGGCGAGGGTGGTGTCCTAGTGGGAACCGATCCAGTGGGCCGATGTCCTACTTTCCGAGCAGATACTGAGCTGGGCTGGGCTCAGTCCTGCGCATTTTCTGGGCAAGTTAGGGTTTTGACGATCTTTTTAGATTTTGCTTAAGTTTCTTTGCCTTTTCAATGTCGCTGACCTTTTTCTCCTGTGTGTTCTTTTTTTTTTTTGCAGAGCCCATGGACCGATAAAAAATCATGGCTGCCATGGCCGCAAAGGCCCAGGGAAGAAAGGCCGGCGGCGCCAGCTTGTCCCGACCTGGTCCAAGAATGGCCCCAAGGCAAACTCTTCCGGCCAGGCCTTCCGCAGCACCTTCAGTCCCGGAGGAGCGCCGTGGGTGGGGGGGTCAAAAGCTTGTACGGGACCCGGCGCCCCGGGTGAGGGAGGAGGAATCTCCCCCCGCCGAGGAAATTCCCCTCAAGTGACAGAAGCGGGTGGTCTCTCGGCCGCCCCCTACCAGGATCCAAGTGCAGGAGGGAAACTTCTGCATTAAGGTGCCCTCAGGGCTATCCGTGGCCGACAGCTTGCTGGTGGACATGGAGAAGGCGTCAGGGACTAAGATTCCCCGGGGCACCATGAAGGCCCAAGTGGCCGCGATTGCCCAGGAGGCGGTTCAGGTCAGTAGTTTCTTTCTTAAGGAATCACTCAAGTTTATTTTCCTGGTTTTAGTTTTCTAACATGTTTGTTGTTTTCCTCAAGTCTTCCAGCACTGTGCTCTCTTCGTCCACATGGAGTCCAAGGAGATAGCCTCGGCAATGAAGAAGGCGGGCGAATCCTTCTCGCGGGAGGAAGAGCTTCACCTTCAATTGCAGCAAGCGGAGGAGAAGGCGGCCATTCTTGACTCGAGATTGGTCGCCGAGGGGCTGACGAACTCCAAGCTAAAGGAGTCCCATCATCTTCTAACCGAATCTAACCATGCTATTCAATCCAAGATGGAGGAGACGAACGGCCTTTACAACTCCATGAAAAGGTCGAGGGACGACTTCAAGAAGGATGCTTTGGCGGGTTTGGACATGACGAAGCTTGTCGAGAGCTGGGTAGCGAAGACCGTGGAGGATTACAAGGCGTCCGATCAATTTTATCTTGATCTCGCCGAATCCACGGCCGTCGGGTGGCACAAGGCCCTCGACACCGTCAAGGAATCTATGCCGGAGTTTGTCGACGGTGAGCTCCATGCTAAGTTCCTTCTCGCCGAGGAAGAGCCGCAGGGAGGAGGCGTCGAGCTGGCTGCAGGAGGCGAGTCTGTTGGCAGAAGAGCCGAGCCTGAGGTTGCCGTTTTGGCCCTTGATGGTGGCGTCGAGCAGGGAGATATCCCGACTGAGTAGGCGGTCTGAGATATCCCCCCCTCCGCGATTTTCTTGTATATATTTTTGTTTTAGATTTTTGTAAGCGTCCGGGTATTTTTGTAAGGCTGAGGAGCCCACAATACCTTTATACATAATTTTGATCATGAATAAAGTGTACATTTTCTTCACTTAAATATCTGATCATTCTGCAAGTATTTTAGCTCGTATACTTTTCATTATTCGAATCTTTATCCTGCAAGTATTTTTAGCTCGTAAGTCTCTTTATCTTGCTAGTGTAAGGCCGGTGTCCACCCTTTCTGGGTGACGATCGTTCATTGAGCATGAGTCGAACGACAGCCAAGTGTAGGAAAGTTGGTATTCTCCTTTTCCTCGGAGTCGAGGTGGCGATTGCGCATCGAGTATGAATCGATTGATAGCCAAGTGTAGGAAGGTCGGCGTCACTCGATTCTACCCGGCCGCCTCGTGGAGAGGTCTTTGGATCTATAGTTTTTGTTTGGGTAGGAAGCTACCCGCTGCGGATGGGCTGAGCAGGAATCCGCTCGGCAGCCTCATGTGGAGGGCTTTAGATCCACTTCTTTGTAGGGCAGTAATCTACCCTCTGTGGATGAGCCGAGCAAGAAGCTACCCGGCCACCACGTGATAAGGGCTTTGGATCCACTTCTTTGTAGGGCAGGGATCTACCCTCCGTGGATGAGCCGAGCAGGAAGCTACCCGACCGCCTCGTGGTGAGGGCTTTTGATCCACAGCGTTTGTTGGGCAGGAAGCTACCCGCTGCGGATGGACCGAGCAGGAAGCTGCTCGGCGGCTTCGTGATGAGGGCTTTAGATCCACAACGTTTTGTCGGGCAGAAAGCTACCCGCTGCGGATGGGCCGAGCAGGAAGCTGCTCGGCGGCCTTATGATGAGAGCATTAAATCCACTTCTTTGTAGGGCGGGAATCTACCCTTTGTGGATGAGCCGAGCTGGAAGCTACCCGGCCGCCTCGTGATGAGGGCTTTTGATCCACAGCGTTTGTTGGGCAGGAAGCTACCCGCTGCAGATGGGCTGAGCAGGAAGCTGCTCGGCGGCCTTGTGATGAGGGCTTTAGTTCTACAGCGTTTTGTCGAGCAAGAAGCTACGCGCTGCGGATGGGCCGAGCAGGAAGCTGCTTGGCGGCCTTGTGATGAGGGCTTTAGATCCACTTCTTTGTAGGGCAGGAATCTACCCTTTGTGGATGAGCCGAGCAGGAAGCTACCCGGTCGCCTTGTGATGAGGGCTTTCGATCCACAACGTTTGTTGGGCAGGAAGCTACCCGCTGCGGATGGGTCAAGCAGGAAGCTTTTCGTCGGCCTCGTGATGAGGGCTTTAGATCCACAGCATTTTGTCGGGTAGGAAGCTACCCGCTGCGGATGGGCCGAGCAAGAAGCTGCTTGGCGGCTTCGTGAGGAGGGCTTTGTTAACTCTCTAATATCTTCTTGGGGCGTCGTTCAACCTCCCTCGACCCGTAAAGCAGGGGAAGGGTGACCGTCATGGGTGACACGTGGCCGTTCGTTATCGGGAAAGTGTGATATTCCGCGATTCACGTCGGTCGTGTGAGTAAATCTCGGCCGTTGGAATATTTTTTTAGGCTATACATACCGAAGGCATATTGGTTTCTTCCTAGCCTTGCGTCCCCTGAAGATGACCGGCCGCATGTATACCATCAGGGAGATCGTTTCTCGTGATGATGTATACTTTTACAACCTTGATCGTTCCGAGGAGCCGTACGAGGCGGTGATAGGCTGTCTAGAGGGCCATTGTGGGCGCCTCTCCTCTCCTTTAGGTGCTAATTTATGTGATATGGAGGACTTCCCTGGGTCTGTACAATACGCTGTCTCCGGACTTAATGGACGAGGCGTTTGACAAAATGCACACTGTCCACGGGCTTGGTCTGATCTCAAAGAGTAGGCTGGATCGTTCGGTGGACCTCCTTCTTGAGAGTTTCCAGTAAAGGTTGATCGTCACATCTTGCTCGGCGGATGGGGATATTGGGGAGTCCGTGGGTTTTAGGGTCCGCGAGTATCGTCGGAAGGAGCGGGTCGAGGCTGCATGGGCTCGGCTGGAGGAGCTTTCTTCGATGTACTATCGACAGCGTTTCCTTAATCCTGGCTCTCCTTTATTGTAATTGTTGTAAGGCTAGGGAGCCCATAATACCTCTTAATAAATAAATTTCTCTTTTGTTGAGGTGCATCGTCTTTTTTTACCCCTTCGGTACATTTTATACCCTTTTTAAAAAAACCCAGGAGTCTCAGAACCGAGAAAAGGAACAAAGGGCTGGAGCCTCAAAAGGGTCTCTTCTTCGAGAGGGCCTAGCTTAGGAGAGTTAATTAAATGCCAATAGGAATTACATTATTTCAAAAGAGGGTACATGTTTATTTATACAACTTAAGTTTCTCGGCGTTATAAGGCCGAAGAAAATTACGCCCCCAGGCGTCCTGCAGGCGGTACGCTCCACTGGACAAAGCTCTGTTACTAGGAATGGTCTGTCCCACTTCAGGGAGAACTTATGTAGTCTCCCTTGGTCTACGAACTCATTTCTTCGTAAGACCAGATCTCCCGGCTTGAAGGCTCGATGTTTAACTCAGGCATTGTAGTAGCGGGCTATTTGCTGCTGATAGACGGCTGTCCTGATTTGCGCTCGATACCGTTTTTCCAGTAGGACGTCCATGTTGCTTCGGAGTGCCGAGGTATTAACTTCGTTGTCAAAATGTTCTACCCTGTAACTGAGCAGTCCAATCTCTGCGGGGACCATCGCCTCGGTGCCATAGTAGAGGCTGAATGTGGTTTCTCCCGTGGGTGTTTTCTTCGATGTTCGCAATGCCCATAGCACTCGTGATAGTTATTCGACCCAGCCGTCCTGCCTTCCTTCCAAGCGGGCTCTGAGACCGCGGATGATGCCTCGATTGGCTACCTCTGCCTACCCATTTCATTGAGGATGTGCGAATGTGGCAAACTTCATCAATATATGGTAATCGTTGCAAAACTCCTTGACTTTATCATTTTCGAAGTTGGTCCTATGGTCGGTAACTATGCATCTCGGGATCCCAAATTGAGAAATTATGTCGTTCTGCAAGAACTTTATCGTAGAGGTGGCGTCCGGTTTTGTCACGCCCCGATTCCCGGTATACGGTGAAGGGGACGCGACTGGTCCGCTACGTATTTACTGTGAAGTAAATACGCTAAGCGTATCTAAGCAATATAAAAGTAATCACAAGAGACAAGAGATATAAAAATAACAGCAACTTTATTTATTAACATTCTTTTGTACAATGCATGAAAAGGAAATACAACTGAAGTAAAAACGATGCCTAAACAATGGCATAACAGGAAATTAAAGGTACTGAAAGGAAATGTACAATGTCTAGAGCTCGGGGTCTTCGAGGAACTGATCCAAGTCTTCACTGGTGGGCTCGATCTCTGCTGTGTCCAGATCACCCGACGACATTCAAAGAAGAAAGAAATAGAATGTCATCAGCGAATAGGTCGCTCGGTAAGTCCCAAAGTTAAGGGAGAAAAAGAAAAGACAGAATAAGAATGTATCTTTTAAAGTTGTATAATATTGTAGAATATTGTGTTAACGTTGTTTTTTGTAGCTTGGTACAGAAGGATGCCAGTGTACGAGAGGGGTCTCTATATGCTAGAGACCAGGGCAAATTGAAAGTACAAGGAATCGTTATGCCATGGTACAACAGCAACAGGATTCATGTTAGGTGTCTTAATCTTATTGTCTCGTGCCACTTTTAACACCTTCCATACCAATCTACCATTTAAACCCCGTAATGTTTTGATTGTATTGTTATATTGTATTGTATAACTTTTATAGTTGGATGGCTGACCGAAACCATGATACCAGTAACGGATGTAATGGATGTAAACTGGAATCATGTAAATGGAAAGTATATCCATGGTTTGGTTCAGTCAAGTTGAATAGATTGATAACTGGATTCATGGATTCGTGTGTTCATGTTGAATTGTAATATTGTAGATTTATTTGGTACTTGAATCATATTCAAGTCGGATTATGATCCAACTCAAACCCGAGTCAGACAGTAGAGATGTAAATCGAAGTCCTATATTTACTAGGGTCCTTAAGGTAATTTATAAAACTTGAGGGGGTTTTATGTAAAAATACTTTTGTATAGTTTTCAAGCTACACCTCAAATATTCATTATTCGTCTTTAGAGTTGTAATGAGGGTGGAATTTATATTGTGACATTTCTTGTGAAAATATCCTAGTTTTTATAAATAAAGGTATTTATCTTTAATATTGATTTATTTGAAGTTCATGGGATTTTAATGTAAAATTTATTCTTGTGATTTTTAGAAAAAGGTGGAATATTTATATTATAATAAAATAGATATTTAAATGTTAAATATACATATATTTAAACAAAAATAATTTTAATAAATATTTTATATTCTAAAAATCTCATTTTCTTAAGATGTCGTATTTTAAATCTTTCGAGACCGAATGCTCCTTGCGGAGGTCTGAATCTCGCACTACTAAGCCCGAGGATGTGCGATAATCCGCACCATCCCGAACGGGTTCCCCAAAATGGGTTGTAGCGGCGCTTTGCAAAGATTTTATAAATACGAATCCTTTCGAAAACGGTTTTATAAAGTAGAAGGTATTTATTTGTAAAGATATCGATTTTTCCGTATTCTATGTTCTAGTGAAAAGTTCAAATCGCCTCTTCACAGCCAATTGTGGCCAGATAAGTACAAGTGAAGAAAGGAGGGATCCGCTCACGAATCACCGTGAGACGGGCCTTTTAAAATTATCTTTCTCACTTGTCTAGCCTAGACACCACAAAGTCAGGTTTAGATAAACGACTGAAAGTTCACGACTTTCCTAATGAATGTGACAGTCTTTAATTGTATAAGTCTAGATATATTTTATTATTTCAAAAGTTATGTATTTATAAAAATGTATCAATACTAAAAGTTTTATTAAGTAAAGGGTATTTTAATGAAAATGTTTGTTTTCTCGTATTCTAAATTTCCAAGATTATAGTACTATGTTTAGATGGGAGTGTGTGAGGAGGTAGGGCATTACCTCGTGCTCTACTTATAGTTATAGCAAGTTTAATGGAGTTCAATGTGAAATTGGAACAATGTGGTATTTAAGTGAAAAAATACGATAAATTGGAAAGGCTATCATTTCATGTGATGAAACTTGTTCGAATTATTTGTTAAATGTTTAATAGTCAACAATAAGATGTTTAAGCATGGTTGAATTGGTAAGAAGTGAAATTTATAAGAAAACCGAATCGGAAATCGGTTTTGTTCCGATTCCGTCGGGTTTGTAAATTCGTATTTTAGAAAAAGAGAGAGAGAGAGAGGTTAGAATGCGACTTATGGGTTTGAAAAACACTAAAGAGTGAGAGGGAAGTAGGGGATTCACCGGTGCGTCGATTCGTCGCCGAGAGTTCCTAGCACGATCACCGGAAGTTCACCGTCGATTTCGTCGGGGCTTCGCCTTTCGCTCGTTTTCAAAGTACACAAGGTTTTCTTGAGATTTTGAGAGAGTGGGCTCAGAATTTTAGGATGAGAGGGTAGGAGGTAGGGGTGTATTTATAGGGTTAGGGTAGGTGTAGGGTTTTTAATTAAAAAATGTAAAAAAAAGGAAAATTCATTAAAAATTGTAGTAAATAGGTGTTAATGGGCTCTCTGGAGGTGGTCTGAAGTATTAAAGTATGCAGTGGAGGTGGGGAGACCAAGGGGCATGTTTTTCATTCAAGGGACTCGGCGGTCCGGTCGAGTCCGGCCGGCGGCGCCGGCCCGAGTCGGCCGGTCCGCCGGCCGACTCGGCGGATCCCGGTGGTCGGGAGGTGGGGGGTCGCTGGGGGTAGCCACTGGTGCTTTTACATTTGTGGGTATAGTGGGAAATTCTGGAGTTATGGCTGTTGGACTGTTGAGCTTCTATAAAATTTAAAACAAAATAATATTAAAAATAATGTGGGGCATGGGATTTGAACTCTGGTGGCTTGGTTCAGCAGTGCGAGGTATTACCAATGAGCCACAAGCTCCTTCTTGTAATTATGGTGTTATTTAATTACTTAAAATGATAGTAGCAAGAGTAAATACTCCAAGTATACATTAAACTTAAAGTAATTTCTTGTACACTAAAAATGGAGTTATTACATTCTTGTAACTTGTAATTAAAAACAAAATAATTACTTATATCTTGTGCTCAGGCTAGAATACCCCTTTATGGATTTTAAAAAAATAAAAATTTAAAATTTTGTGTAGAAAAGTGTATAGGAAAATTAGGGTTGTTACATTCTACCCTCCTTATAAAAATTTCGTCCTCGAAATTTGTAAGAGGAAAGTGTAACAGATCCAAGAAAAGTTTGGTGCCGGTGTACTGACAGTATGTGAAAAATAACAAGGTGGTGCAAAGGTTTATAAAATGCGAAGAATATGTGAAGGAATGAAAGGATGCAAAGGTTTTGGTAAGATTCTAAAAGAGATGAGGGAATTTTGGGTTAGGACAGATTCAAGGTATATGATTCAAAGAACATGAAATTGTAAGATTCAGGAAACATGATTGTAAAGAATATTTTAGTTGCTGGTTCTTGTGTTTTATATTGCTTAGGGTTCCATACAGCTCTGACCTGCATGGACCACCAATAAAACCTGTCACGTCCCGCTTCCCGGTATACGGCGAAGGGGACGCGACTGGTCCGCTACGTATTTACTGTGAAGTAAATACGCTAAGCGTATCTAAGCAATATAAAAGTAATCACAAGAGATAAGAGATATAAAAATAACAACAACTTTATTTATTAACATTCTTTTGTACAATGCATGAAAAGGAAATATAACTGAAGTAAAAACGATGCCTAAATAATGGCATAACAGGAAATTAAAGGTACTGAAAGGAAATGTACAATGTCTAAAGCTCGGGGTCTTCGAGGAACTGATCCAAGTCTTCACTGGTGGGCTCGATCTCTGCTGTGTCCAGATTACCTGACGGCATTCAAAGAAGAAAGAAATAGAATGTCGTTAGCGAACAGGTCGCTCGGTAAGTCCCAAAGTTAAGGGAGAAATAGAAAAGACAGAATAAGAATGTATCTTTTAAAGTTGTATAATATTGTAGAATATTGTGTTAACGTTGTTGTTTGTAGCTTGGTACAGAAGAATGCCAGTGTATACGAGAGGGGTCTCTATATGCTAGAGACCAGGGCAAACTGAAAGTACAAGGAACCGTTATGCCACGGTACAACAGCAACAGGATTCATGTTAGGTGTCTTTATCTTACTGTCTCGTGCCACTTTTAACACCTTCCGTACCAATCTACCCCTTAAACCCAGTAGTGTTTTGATTATATTGTTATATTGTATTGTATAAGTTTTATAGTTGGATGGCTAACCGAAACCATGATATCAGTAACGGATGTAATGGATGTAAACTGGAATCATGTAAATGGAAAGTATATCCATGGTTTGGTTCAGTCAAGTTGAATAGATTGATAACTGGATTCATGGATTCGTGTGTTCATGTTGAATTGTAATATTGTAGATTTATTTGGTACTTGAATCATATTCAAGTCGGATTATGATCAGACTCAAACCCGAGTCAGACAGTAGAGATGTAAATCGAAGTCCTATATTTACTAGGGTCCTTAAGGTAATTTATAAAACTTGAGGGGGTTTTATGTAAAAATACTTTTGTATAGTTTTCAAGCTACACCTCAAATATTCATTATTCGTCTTTAGAGTTGTAATGAGGGTGGAATTTATATTGTGACATTTCTAGTGAAAATATCCTAGTTTTTATAAATAAAGGTATTTATCTTTAATATTGATTTATTTGAAGTTCATGGGATTTTAATGTAAAATTTATTCTTGTGATTTTTAGAAAAAGATGGAATATTTATATTATAATAAAATAGATATTTAAATGTTAAATATACATATATTTAAACAAAAATAATTTTAATAAATATTTTATATTCTAAAAATCTCATTTTCTTAAGATGTCGTATTTTAAATCTTTCGAGACCGAATGCTCCTTGCGGAGGTCTGAATCTCGCACTACTAAGCCCGAGGATGTGCGATAATCCGCACCATCCCGAACGGGTTCCCCAAAATGGGTTGTAGCGGCGCTTTGCAAAGATTTTATAAATACTAATCGTTTAGAAAACGGTTTTATAAAGTAGAAGGTATTTATTTGTAAAGATATCGATTTTTCCGTATTCTATGTTCTAGTGAAAAGTTCAAATCGCCTCTTCACAGCCAATTATGGCCAGGTAAGTACAAGTGAAGAAAGGAGGGATCCGCTCACGAATCACCGTGAGACGGGCTTTTTAAAATTATCTTTCTCACTTGTCTAGCCTAGACACCACAAAGTCAGGTTTAGATAAACGACTGAAAGTTCACGACTTTCCTAATGAATGTGACAGTCTTTAATTGTATGAGTCTAGATATATTTTATTATTTCAAAAGTTATGTATTTATAAAAATGTATCAATACTAAAAGTTTTATTAAGTAAAGGGTATTTTAATGAAAATGTTTGTTTTTTCGTATTCTAAATTTCCAAGATTATAGTACTATGTTTAGATGGGAGTGTGTGAGGAGGTAGGGCATTACCTCGTGCTCTACTTATAGTTATAGCAAGTTTAATGGAGTTCAATGTGAAATTGGAACAAGGTGGTATTTAAGTGAAAAAATACGATAAATTGGAAAGGCTATCATTTCATGTGATGAAACTTGTTCGAATTATTTGTTAAATGTTTAATAGTCAACAATAAGATGTTTAAGCATGGTTGAATTGGTGAGAAGTGAAATTTATAAGAAAACCGAATCGGAAATCGGTTTTGTTCCGATTCCGTCGGGTTTGTAAATTCGTATTTTAGAAAAAGAGAGAGAGAGGTTAGAATGAGACTTATGGGTTTGAAAAACACTAAAGAGTGAGAGGGAAGTAGGGGATTCACCGGTGCGTCGATTCGTCGCCGAGAGTTCCTAGCATGATCACCAGAAGTTCACTGTCGATTTCTTCGGGGCTTCGCCTTTCGCTCGTTTTCAAAGTACACAAGGTTTTCTTGAGATTTTGAGAGAGTGGGCTCAGAATTTTAGGATGAGAGGGTAGGAGGTAGGGGTGTATTTATAGGGTTAGGGTAGGTGTAGGGTTTTTAATTATAAAATGTAAAAAAAAAGGAAAATTCATTAAAAATTATAGTAAATAGGTGTTAATGGGCTCTCTGGAGGTGGTCTGAAGAATTAAAGTATGCAGTGGAGGTGGGGAGACCAAGGGGCGCATTTTTCATTCAGGGGACTCGGCGGTCCGGTCGAGTCCGGCCGGCGGTGTCGGCCCGATTCGGCCGGTCCGCCGGCCGACTCGGCCGGTCCGCCGGCCGACTCGGCCGCTCCTGGCCGAGTCCAGTGGTCGGGAGGTGGGGGGTTGCCGGGGTAGCCATTGGTGCTTTTACATTTGTGGGTGTAGTGGGAAATTCTGGAGTTATGGCTGTTGGACTGTTGGGCTTCTATAAAATTTAAAACAAAATAATATTAAAAATAATGTGGGGCATGGGATTTGAACTCTGGTGGCTTGGTTCTGCAGTGCAAGGTATTACCAATGAGCCATAAGCTCCTTCTTTTAATTATGGTGTTATTTAATTACTTAAAATGATAGCAGCAAGAGTAAATACTCCAAGTATATATTAAACTTAAAGTAATTTCTTATACACTAAAAATGAAGTTATTACATTCTTATAACTTGTAATTAAAAAAAAAATTACTTATATCTTGTGCTCAGGCTAGAATACCCCTTTATGGATTTTGAAAAAATAAAAATTTAAAATTTTGTGTAGAAAAGTGTATAGGAAAATTAGGGTTGTTACAGGTTTCCTGATGGATACGGCCTCTATCCATTTCGTGAAATAGTCCACTACGATAAGGATGTATCTGTGCCCGCTCGTGCCGGAGGGTAGTTGGTCTATCATATCCATCCCCCATTATGCAAATGGCCAAGGGGAACTGAGTGGCGTTAGCTCGGTGGCGGGGAGACGAGGTATGCTGCCAAAGAGTTGGCAGTTCTTGCATCTTCTGACCAGCTTCTCGGCATCCTGGTGTAATCTCGGCCAATAGTACCCTTGTAGTAGTGCCTTTTGGACCAGGGTTCGGGCCCCTTGATGTGCTCCGCCGAGCTCTTCAAGTATCTCTCGTAGAACGTAGTCAGCCTCGTGGGGGTCGATGCACCGGAGCAGAGGTTGAGTGTATGATTTCTTGTACATGTTTCCGTTGCTCCAGAAGAAATGTCATGCTTTGGATCAAAGCTGGCGAGCTTCTCCTCGGTCTTCAGGAAGTACACCGTCCTTTATGAACTCCATGAGGGGATTTCTCCAATATTGGTCTTCTTCCCGGGTTGTGTAGATCTGGAGTGTTACCTCTCCGTCTTCTACACTGGGTCATGGTAATACTTCGAAGATGATATTCCTTTTATGGTTAGATGAATAGGAAGAAGCGAGCTTGCTCAAGGCGTCGGCTTGGGTGTTCAAGTTCGTGGGAATCTGCTCCACTTGAATTTCGTCGAAATTTTTTCGAAGCCTTTTTAGTTCGGCCAAGTATTTTATCATGAGTGGCTTCCGGGCTTCGAAACGCCCAGTTACATGGCCGACGACCAGTGCAGAGTCGCTGCGAATTTTGATGGTCTTCAGCCCTACCCCGAAGGTGATTCGCAGTCCTGCCAACAAAGCCTCGTATTCCGCGCCGTTGTTCGACGCTCTGAACCCAAGCTTTAAAGAGTATTCCATTTCCGCTTCGTCCGGGCCGTGTATGATCAGGCTAGCCCCACTCCCTTCCTCGATAGAGGATCCGTCCATATAGAGCACCAAGTCCAGGATATGGTCAGGTATCTCTTCGATCGAGAGACGTGGTTCAGGGCCCTGTGCTGCTGTTCCTTCTTTAGAGGGAATAGTGCATTCGACAACGAAATCTACTAAGACCTGCTCTTTGATGGCTTGTTGGGGGCAGTACTTGATATCGAATTGGGACAATTCCCACCTCCATTTCTCCATACGACCTGACGACTCGAGGGAGGTGAGAATAGGCCCTAAAGGTCGCTCGGTCAGGACAAAGATTGTGCGCGCTTGGAAATAATGCCGAAGTTTTCTGGAGGCGACGACAAGTGCCGGGACTATTTTCTCTATGGACGGGTATTTTGTTTCCGCATCCTTGAAGACATGGCTCACGTAATAGACCAGACTCTGTATGCCTTCAAATTCTCTGACAAGTACCGAGCCTACAGCTTGGTCGGAGACAACTAGATATAATAATAGCTCGTCGCTCTCGATTAGTCGGGTGAGTAGCAGGGGAGTTGCTAGGTGCTCCTTGAGTTGCTCGAAAGCATTCTGGCATTCCTCAGACCATTCGAACTTAGGAATTTTCCTTAAGGCCCTGAAGAACGAGAGGCACTTCTCTCCGGATCTAGACATAAAGCGACTCAGGGCAGCCACCATTCCCATAAGGCGCATGATGTCGACATTGCTCTTGGGCGTTGCCATGTTGAGGATGGCGTTGATCTTTTCTGGTTTGCTTCGATTCCTCGATGGGTAACCATGAACCCAAAGAACTTCCAACTGGTGACTCCAAATGCACACTTAGCTGTATTCAGCTTCATTTTGTACTTGCGCAGGACGTCGAATGTCTCGCCGAGGTCTTTAGTGTGCCTGGCTGAGGAGACGGATTTTACGAGCATGTCGTCAACGTAGACTTCCATGTTCTCCCAATCTATTGTTTGAATAGCTTGTTGACCAGGCGTTGATACGTGGTCCCTGCGTTCTTGAGCCCGAAGGGCATCACTTTGTAGCAGTATACCCCCCGATCCGTGGAGAAGGCGGTAAGCTCTTCGTCGGCCGGGTTCATCCGGATCTGATTGTAACCGGAGAAAGCATCCATGAATATCAATAATTCGTGGCCGGCCGAACATTCCACTAGCTGATCTATCTGAGGAAGTGAATAGTTCTCTTTGGGGCAAGCTTTGTTCAAGTCCGTGAAATCGACGCACATGCGCCATTTCCCGTTTGCCTTTTTGACCATGACCACATTCGCCAGCCAATCTAAGTAGTCCAGGTTCCTGATGAAGTTGGCTGTGAGTAATCGATATACCTCATCTTCTATCGCCTTTTGTTTAACCGGCGCAAAGCTTCTCTTCTTTTGTCGGACGGGTCAGGCTTGCGGGTCGACCCCGAGCTTATGGGAGATCACTTTGTGGTCGATCCCGGGCATGTTCGCGAGCGTCCAAGTGAATACGTCTGAGTTTTCTTGGAGGAAACGAATCAAGTCTTCGCGATGGTCCCCGGTCAAGAGAGAACCGATCTGGATTGTGCGACCATCGGCTCCTTCTTCGAAGGGGACTTCCGTCAATGCTTCCATCGGGGCACCTTGAATTTCTCTTTGGTCGTCGTGTGTATCTAAGGACCCTAGTAAATCATACGCGTCTTCGAAATCGTCGCCCTGCTCTCCGACGGTAGACGTCGATGCAAGGCAAATCTTAGCGCTTTGGTAGTCTCCATAGGCCCGGCCTATCCCCCTTGATCCAAAGAGAATTTGATTGCAAGGTGATAAGTCGAGATCTGAGCCCGGAGGGCGTTCAAGGTAGGACGTCCCAGGAGAATGTTATAGGATGAAGGGACCATGGCGACGAGGAAGTCCACTGGTATGGTTCACGTATTTCCCACTTCCCCAACGTTGAGGAGGAGGGTGACCAATCCCTCAGCAGGGACGGAATGGTTGGTGAACCCAGAGAGGACATGGGAGGTAGGTCGAAGGTCGGATGGTCTTAGCCCCATATGCTGGAAACATTCATGGAAAAGGATATCCGCCGGTCTCCCTGAGTCGACCAATATTCTCTGGACTTCGTAACGGTGGACTCTGGCCTTTATCACGAGAGGGTCATTATGAGGAAACGATATGTCATGGAGGTCTTCATCGGTGAAGATGATCAGTTCGTCCCTCCTGCACCTCTTGTGCGGTATATCACTTACACCCTTGACTGGGAGGATGTGGCGGTCCCCTCTACTTTCCCGAGCTGGATCCGAGGTAACGACCATGATTTTCCCGATCGTTAATTCCCCGGGAGGGGTTTGGTCCTTTTGCTCCCACTCTGCCTGCCGCTTGTCCCGCAGGTATTTCGCCAGGTGGCCAGAGCGGATCAACTCCCCGATGTAGTCATGAAGTTGTTTGCAGTTCTCAATCGGGTGACCCTACGACCTTTGGAAGGCGCAGTATGGGCCGCGGGGATACTTTCCCGCTCTTTGGGTGACTGGAGGGAACTTAAAGAACCTCTCGCCCTTAGCTTCCTCCAGCAGCTCGGTCTGGGAAATGTTTAGAGGAGTGTACTCCTGAAATCTTGGGGAGTATGGCTTCAGAATATCGACTTTCTTTTTCTCCTCCCTTTCCTTTTTCTGTCTGTCCGCCTGGTCGGCTGGGGGCAGGTTTGAGTTCACCTCCGACTCGAGTTGGATTTCTAACTCGGTCCAGGCTTTCACTTCGGCCATGGTCTTAGGTTGCGCTAATGCAAAAGAGTGGAGCCACTCTTTGTGCATAAGACCCGACCTCAGCGCGGTGATAACTATTTCATCGCAGTGCTCGGGAACCTTCAGGAGGGCATTGTAGAAGCTGGTGACATACCCTTTGAAGAATTCCCTGTCTCCGCTCTTGACAGTGAACAGGTAGTCGACCGTCCTCTTCTGTCGTCAGTTCTCGACGAAGTGACCGAGGAATTGGGTAGCCAACACGTCAAAGGTCGAGTTGGAGCATGGCGCAAGTCCTCGGAACCAGTCCCGGCCAGCCTGGATTAGGGTGGTGGGGAAGCTCGGCATTGAGCCGTGTCCGAGTTATCTTGGAAGCTCATGCCCGCCGTAAATGCGTCTAAGTGGTCCTTCAGGTCGGACTTCCCATCAAAGAGGGCCACTTTTGGAAGCTTATTCCTGGATGAGACGTGCTCGGCCAGCAGCTCTTCTATAAAAGGCTTTAGTGAATTGGAGGAATACCTGGCCCCTTCGCCGGACGCATGGCCATCCCGTCATATGCCCTCGATTTTCTTTTCGAGTGCTTCAAGTAGGTGGTGGTATCCAGAGGATTCTACAGTCGGAGTGGTGGCTACCCCCGCTCCGGTTCTGCGTGATGGTGCGGCTTTGATTCTACTCTATCAAATTTCTTAAATCCTTGGGCGAGGCCCTTCTTGAGTAGTCCCGACGTTCGCCGTTCGCGCGGCCTCGACGGGAGTGGGGGAGTCGGTCTTGCCTGGAAGCAGGCGAACAGACCGACACCTCCTCAGGGGGTGAGAGCGTGCGGCGGGTATCGGAGCGACGGCCTAGTCTTCCCTGGGATCGGGGTATGGAGCTGTTCAGCGCCCAGTGGGTCATGGAATCATTCGCTGCATGAGGGCCATGGTAGCCGGAGTCGGCATGCCGGCGCTCGGTGAGGCTGAGATGAGCGTGAGTGAGATCGAGGGCCTGATCATGGCCATCTGTCCTTCTGCGGACGTCGTTATCCCGGGGAGAGCGAACCGTATTGTGGAGGGTAGGGTTTGCTGCTTGAACGCGGATGAGTACATCCACCATCGATGTGAGCCTGTCGATCCTAGCGGATAAGGCATTGATGACGTTAGGAGGGGGAGACGAGCTGCTCCTGCCTCCGTTGTGGGGTGTGTAGTGGCTCGTATTTGGATCATCGTGATTGTCGATCGCTATCGGGTCGAGGGCGGAAGATCAACTTATGGGTGGAGATGCTTCTGAAACGTTCTCACAGACGGCGCCAACTGATGGAGGCTGTGATCTCTCTCAGATGTTGTCCTCCGTCGATCTGGTAGCGAGCAATTTTTAGCGGCTGAGATTTGTTTTGGGGGTTGTTGAGCGTGTGGATCTCAATGGATTGTTGGAAGTTGTTGAGGCCGAGCTACCTACAAGGGAACTCCCGGGATGGGAAACCACCGCAGGACCCTTCAACGATTAAGTTAGTGCTTGGGAATAAGAGCAGCGTAGCGACCTATTGGGTTGAGTTCCAGTTACCCGAGTCATCTGAAAGAGGGGTTTATATAGTGGTCGCGTTGAGCGAGCAGGCCCAAGATCATCGCCGTCAGTTACGCCCCTGCGTTATTCTCACATTAGTGGAGGGATACGCCTATTAATGGGGGGACGCGCTAGCGTGGGACGTAGAACGTGGGGAGGCGGATATCTCGCCTTGGCGAGATATGCAGAGCCTGTTTACTCCAATAAAAGAGTAAAGCTCTGTTCAAAATTCAAGAGGCAGCACTTCACGTGCCTTCCATGAGGGCGCCAACGCCAGAGTTAAGAACTCTTATATGAGCAGCTCCCATGTGCAAAGCACACAAAAATCTTTAGCAGCGCCTCACGTGCCTTCCACGAGGGCGCCAGCGCCAGACTTTAAAACTCTTATTGGCACCGCACGTAGGCGCCAATGTGCAAAGCACATGAAAGAATTAAACACTCTTATTGGCGCCGCACGTGCTCCTCACGTGGGTACCAATGTGCAAAGCACATGAAAGAATTAAAATCTTAATAAGCGCCCACGTGCACAGCACGTGGGCGCCGGGGCCTAGTAGAATTAAATTCTACTCTCTGTTAAACAGAGACGGTAGATCAAAGATCCAACGGAGATGATAAATCATCAGAATGCAGAATTAAATTCTGTTGAGGAAATATTCCTCAAATCTTTCTAAATAAGAAAGATTGCCCTCTATAAAACAGAGTACCGTTGGATTAAAAATCCAATGGTGATTAAAAAATCACCGATCTGCAGAATAAATTCTGTATGGGTAAATATTTCCCTAATCTTTTTAAAAACAAGAGAATACTTTCTGTAAAACAGAAGTCTTTGGATCAAAAATCTAACGGTGGGTAAAATCCCCAAATCAATTAGGATATCTTAATGTGAGATTTCTTCAAATAATCAACAGACTTGCCTCTACTATATAAAGGATCCAAGACTTCAAATCTGAAAAAGAAACCCCCATAAGCTTCGAAAAAAACAAAGTAGAAAGGTTCAAAAAGGAAGAAAGAAGAAAATCTCCCTTCTCAGAAAAAAGCTCTAGGTAAATAAGAAAATAAGAGAGATCAAAGTAACTCGTTTACCTATTGTAGGGTTTAACCCTTTTAAAAGAAGAACTTAGTTTTTTCTCATTAGGACGAACTTGCTCTTGGAGATCAAAGATTCAGAAAAGAACCAGAAAATTGAATTCCTCAGAACAAAATATACAAGGAAAAATCACCGCCCAGCGCCTCACGTGCCCCTCACGTGGGCGCCACTCAATAAGAAGGGCTTAGCACTCAGTAATTGGTGCTCAGCACCCAGCGCCCCACGTGTCTCTCATGTGGGCACCTTAGAAAAAAAAGGAGTGCTTAGCACTCAATGATTGGCGTTCAGTGCCCCACGTGCCCCTCACGTGGACGCCACAAAATAAAGGAGTGCTTAGCACTCAGTGAGCGGCGCCCAGTGCCCAGCACCCAGTGCCTCATGTGTCCCTTACGTGGGTGCCACAAAATAAAAGTTCTTGACATTCACTAGGCAACACCTCACGTGCTTCGCATGTGGGCGCCATAAAGAGAGCTCAACACTCCATAAAGAGACAAAAAAGGGTAAAGTGTTTAACACTTATTGGGCAAATCCCTATGACTGTTTACCCCAATCAGAGCAAAGCTCTGTTCAAATTCCAAGGCGGGAGATGAAGCAACGCTACATCTTCCCCCAATCAGAGCAAAGCTTTGCTTTGAAAATTTAAACTTTAATAAATGAAGCAACGCTTCAGATTCTTTGCGCTGCGCGCAATGCGCCACGTGTCAGAAGTTGACACGGCAGCACAACGCCCAAGGCGATACGTCCGATCAGAGCAAGGCTCTTTAAAAACATAAGTAACACTTAACTGCGCAAGCGCACGGCGGCGCGACACGTGTCTGCGCAGTTGCGCAAGCGCAACTGCGCAAGCGCAACTGCGCAAGCGCACGGCTACGCGATACGTGTCTGCGCAGTTGCGCAATCGCTGTTGCGCAAGCGCCTTACTGCGCGACACGTGTCACGCGCTGGTGAATTGCGCAACAATAGAATGAAGATTTAAGTAAATCTTTTCTGTTCTTGTTAAAACAAGAAGATTTCTTCTGTAAAACAGGGGCCTTTGGATCAAAGATCCAACGGTGGGGAAAATTTCCCGAATCACTCAGAAAAGATCTTTTAAACAAATTTAACTGATCTTTGAGCACTATAAAAAGGACCCCAGACCCCATTTTAAAGATATAGACAATTGGATAAAAAAAAAGAAGAGAACTCTTGAGAATTTCTGGAGAACACAAAAAAGAAGGTAAAAACCTTTGAGATAAGAGAAAATTCTCTTAAAGAATAGATCATTGATCTAGAAAACAAGATCAGTGATCTTCAATAGATAAATAAATAAATAAAAATAATAAAAATAGTGCCTTGCACTTGCTATGAACCTCTGGTTCTCTGAAACAGAAAGAAAGAAAAGATTTCTTTCTTTTCTTTTCTCTGATCTAAATTTAGATCAAGAAATTAAAAAGTGCTCTGCATTTCTTTTTCTGAATCTAAAAGATTCTTGGTGCTTTGCACAAATGCAATGCATTATTTGAAGGGCTAGGCCCAAGTCAAAAAGACCTAGCAGGTCAGAATAAATTGCAAAGTAATAAAAGGGCTGGGCCCAGATAAAATTGATGCTCTGCATCCTTTTTGGGCAAAGCCCAAATAAAAGCAAAAGAAATGCAAAAGCAATGGACTTAGCCCAATCGTGGCCGTAAGTCCTTAAATTAAATCGAATGAGCAAAATGGCTCTCCTAAATCAATCTGCATCCGGTTCGAGGGTACATCTCCGAATTCCTTTGACATCCATCGTTGTAATTCCTCAACGACGTCAAAGAGGTGACGAGTCCCAACAACCACACACCCATATGGACTGCGGGGTCCTTAAACTCGTGGACCGAAACGTCCTTAAACTAATATTGGACCGAAACGTCCCTAAACTAATATTGGACCGAAACGTCCTTAAACTAATACTGGACCGAAACGTCCCTAAACTAATGCTGGACCGAAACGTCCTTAAACTAATATTGGATCGAAACGTCCCTAAACTAATATCGGACCACCACGTCCCTAAACTGGAATATGGACCACCACGTCCCTAAACTGGCGATGGACCACTACGTCCCTAAACTGGCGATGGACCACCACGTCCCTAAACTGGAACAATAGAGCCTCTAAATGCTCTCTTGCCGGATCTAAACGGTCCCGTTTAAGTCGATCTTAGCCCCAAACATGGCTAACGTATCCTTAAACGCTCACATGAATTATAAAACTCCCAATCAACTCTGGTTCGAGGGTACATCTCCGATCTCCTCTGATACATGTCGTTGTAATCCTTCAATGACGTCAGAGAGGTGACGAGTCCCGATGGCCATACATTAAATTAATCACTACGTTAAGTTGATCTTAGTCTCAAACAGGACTAACGTATCCTTAACGAACGTTTAAGTTGATCTTAGCCGCAACGCGACTAACGTATCCTTAAACTAAAAACACCAAACCCAAATCTAAGTAAATACGGATTTGGACTAATCCACGTCCTACGGGCGACGGCATTACTCAGTCTCCGTATACAATCCACGGGCAACCACAAACAAAACAAACACACACGACACGAAGTGAAATCCTGGAGAAGGAGAAAGTTGTTACCGCGATGCGGTAGCGTAATTAACTGCAGGGGCTTGCGCCTGCAGGGAAGAGCGTCCCCACAATCAAAAACCCCTCACCCTGAGGGGGAATCTGACGAAGTCTGCTACATCGGCCGCATCCGTCTAAACCTCCGATACACGGTGCCATAAATCAACTTGGCATCTTCGGAGAGGTAGACGGATAAAACCAAATAGCATCTGCCCCGAATCCCAGCGTCAGGACATCACGGTCTTGTGCGCCGCCTTTCGGAGGGGAACAGATTCTGGCACGCCCGGTGGGACCTTTTCCTCTTTCCACTCCACACTTCGTGTGTCATCTTCGCGAACCAGTCGCGGTTTGTTAAATGGTTGCCTTTGGATTTCAAGTTGCTAAGATTTGGTCTTTTGTCTGGTGCAGAACTCAAGCATCCATGGATTCTAACTGCACCAAATGCGCGAAGCACCACTGCAACGGACGCTCCACCTCACCGAGAGGTGTAACATATAGGCCCCAAGCGGCCTCTTTCCTCGCTCTGCCGGTAGAACAGGTGACCCAGGCCACCACCGGCCTGTTTTTCGGGACCATGATCCCACCTACAAGCTTCTCTATGCCGATATCCGCACCGGAAGTGAACAAGAAGTCGGTGTTCGACCGGCTCACTGCTACCACGACCCCTGTCAACGGGTCGCCCGCTACTAAACCGACAGCCTCCGTTTTCACCAGGCTAGGTCAGAAATATAAAGTGGCCGTCCCAAAGAGGGCAACGGCCGCTGCTTTGGAAGTCGTTAAAGCGGCTTCTCCCATCAGAGAGTCAGTCTTCACAAGATTGACGGTTCCCACTCCTCCCCCAGCTGGTCAAAAGGCATCAGTCTTCGATAGGCTGACATCGGCAGTTACCCCACACTCAAACAGGGGGCAATAAGAAACCATCTCGATTTCCGAGACAGTCCCAACGGATCGTCGTGCGCGACGTCGCTATTGGCAATGAGTAAGGAAAGCAGGGGGCAACTCCCCCTCAGGGCTAACCCCACCTGCTCCAGTGGTAGAGGTCAACGCTGCTGTTCCAACTGGGAACAGGTTTGAATTGCTGAGGAAGGTGAGAAAGAACTCTCCAATTGCTACATTGAAAAGATCTCCTCCGCTTATGGAGAAAGCTCCGGAGACAAAGCAGGAACAGCCCCCTCAACGGCTGTCGTCAAAAATTTATAAAGTTTGGCGGAGAGTTCAAGACTCCATGATTAACCCAGACCACTTTCATCGCCAGAAAAAAGCAAAGGTGGAAAAGGACAAAAACCGCCCCATTAAACAGCAGGGGGCAACAAATGCTAGGATGCCCACTTCAATGGCTCCTTCAACCTCAATGGTCCACAAAAGAAAAAGGCCAGAGAAAGCTCCCGTGACACTGACAAAGTTTAAAAGCGGTGAACCTAAACGTCCCAAGTCAGGGGGCATAACAGTTCATACGGTTTATATGGCTTCTGGAAAGGAAGAAAGTCGTACTTCTACGGGTCACCGACCGCTTACCCGATCAGTGACCAAGGCTCAGGAGCAGCAACAAAAGCTCCAGGAGATGATGAACACAATGGCTGCACTCACTGGGCCGAAAGAGAACCCTGAGACGTCCTTAGATGAACGCCAAGAGGAAGAAACCGACGCCGAGTTCCTCCGCCGAGTACTGGAAAAGAGAGACAAAGAGGCTGCTGAACAAGCAGCCAATATACAGCGTATGGGCCTCCTCTTCCAGGACATGATAGGGATGATGATACAACAAGATCCCCCGACTGAAGAACCCCCGATTGTCCTTGGGGATGATAAGGGAGTGACATCAAACCCTCAGCCCGTTCTTTCAACGGCTAAAGAGGATACAATCTCTAAGACTGATCTGGACGAATATATAGCCCAGCAAATAAAGGTTCATCACGCGGCCGAAGCAGCCGGCCACGTCGTAAAAACGGGGCGACCGTATCCAGGCTGGTATGACCAAATCAAATACCCGCCGGGTTACACAATTCCCAAGTTTCATGTCTACAAAGGGACCGGCAATCGCCATCAACATGTTGCCCAGTTCAGGACGCTTTGCGGTAACACCGGCGGCGACGACAAGCTTTTGCTTCGCCAGTTCGTTGGAAGCCTATCAGATACGGCGTTCGAATGGTATTCTGAGCTCCCAACGACTCTATTAAAACCTTTGCGGAGATGGAGCTGCTCTTCACCCAACGTTTTGCAAGTGCCAGTGAGCGTACCCCGATGACGGCACTGATTAATGCCAGGGTAAAACCTGGCGAGACATGGGTTCAGTACGCTATACAGTGGCGTAATCTATGGTCTAAGTGTGAACAGCGCATAGAAGAAGCCCCTGCGGTGGGAATGTTTGTTGGAACCCTCGATCTACAAGCAACCATTTCACAGTTTATGATGTTCTTCAAGACGACTTCCTTCCAGGCTTTGATTGACAAACTAGCGCAGATGGACCAGATGGGCCATAAACCCCCTCTCCCAAAGCCAGATTCCCGAAATGACAAAGGAAAGGGAAAAGCGATCGTGGTCGCTAATGCTCAACAACAACCGAGCGACTCAAAGCCGGTTGCTCGTCCAAACAATACGCTCCCGTACGTACCTCTTGAGGATAGGATGGGACGTTCTTATTCCTTCCCCCGCGATAAAACAAGGAGGCTATTCGAGATGGCGTTGCGCAACAGACTCATAAATCTGCCAGATCCAAAACGCCCATTGCAACCAAGTGACGTCAACGAGCCTAATTACTGCCCCTATCATCGAGTGCTAGGCCATCCGATTGAGGACTGCTACGTTTTCAAGAATTGGATTGAAAACCAGTATAGACAGGGCAAGTTTGCGTTATCTGACAAATGGAAAGTGAATCCTCCGCAGCCCCACACCGCTAAGGGGACAAATACGCCGGGGGCAACATGCTCCGTCATCGAAGAAACTCCTTGGGAGGTTGTATTATCAGCTAAAACGAGGAGAATGCTAAATGATCTTCAGACCTGTCCAGCAGTCAAGTGGAAGAACCCCTTGGAACCGCAGGTTATTGAGGGGATGTTGAAGCCACGTTCGACTCCGAAGACCAATGATGGTAGTTCAAGCGTTCATAGCCAGCCGTCAAAATCTTCGAAAAAGAAGAAGAAGAAATCTAAGAAGCCCGTGAAGCCTGGCGACAAGCGCACGGACTTACAAAAGCAAATCGACGCACTGGATGAATACAACCAAAAGGCGCGGACTCCCATTACGCTCCAAGATTTCCTTGATCACGTCCTTCAAAAAGAAGATGAGGGAGAAAGTTCATCGGATGAATCCGAGGAATATGTGGCGAGCTGTCATATGATCTCCCATTCGACCACGAACGATGAAGGGACTTCTGGCACTAAAACGCTGGGGGCAAATACTGAGTCAAGGGTTCAGGAGTTATCAATCGAAATGATTGACGCGTTTCTTAGTGAAGCTCGATTGAAAAGTAAAGCTGATCGAGAACGCGAGACGGCTATATTCGAAAGGGCCAAGCGTCAGCTACTTGAGGAAAGAGCTGAGATGATCCCGCTGGAGCAAAATGCCTCCACCGCTGACAAAAGCCAATTCAAGATAAAAAAGAGGTTTGCTAAGGCTATATCGATGGGCATGAAGCTACCATCCTCTGAAGGAAAAATGACTGGTGTGATAGAAATGCACCCCTCTTATTGCTTATATCATCAGAAGGTCTCGCATCCCACTCAAGAGTGCAAGGCTTTCGATAGATGGTGGCAAGGATACGTCGCTAATCAACAACGCTTTAAACGGGAAAAGCATAAAATTCGTCGGGAGCAAAGAAACACGACCAAAGAGCTTGAAAGAACTGCCAGCAATTGTCACATGGTTAACACTGCCAGGTCACAAGTGCCTACATTTGGGAGCGATTCCGATGAGGAGCTAGAGCTTGGCCCCCTCTTCAAAGAATCCGTTTCGGGAAAAAGAAGAAGAACCAAAGGCTTGCGAAAATATACAGCTACGCAATCGAACATTACCCGAAAAGAATCTAGGACCCTTAAACAAGAAAGACAAAGGGAAAGAGAAGGTCTCTGAAGACATCGCTTTGGATGACCAAGTTGCGGAAGAGTTAACCGCCAAGAACCCGCCAAAGAGGAGTAAAGTGGATTACAATGTCTTGGCGCATTTGAGAAAGCTACCCTCACAACTCAGCATTCTCGATGCCCTATTACTATCAAAAGAGGCGAGGGATTATGTGATTAAGGCCCTACAAGATCCGGACCAATTCCAAGCCTTCCTGGCCGAACAAAAGATGAAGGATGAATTGGAAGAGGTGCACACGGCCGACGTTGCTTTCGGCGATGAAGACCTTCTCCTCGGGACGTGCGAACACAATCGTCCCCTTTATGTCTCAGGATACTGCCATGACATAAAGATAAGTAAAATCCTGGTCGATAACGGATCATCTGTCAATCTACTTAATGTGCGGGTGTTAAAAGAAATTTGCATGAGCGTCCAACACCTCGTCTGGGACAAGATCACCATCTCCGGTTTCGACTCCCAATCATCAAAAACTCTTGGATCTGTGATATTGACGTTACGCTTCGGGCTACTCGTCATAGATATTAAATTCCATGTCATAGATGCCAAGACGTGCTACAATGCTCTGCTCGGTCGACCATGGTTACACGAGTACAATATCATCCCTTCTACACAACATCAGTGTATGAAATATTGTAAGGATGGTCTCGAGTACACTGCGGCAGGAGAATTGAATCCGTTTTCCGTGAATGAAGTTCGCAAATATGAAGATGCCAAATATTTCTTACCGAGTTTCGAAGACACGGAAAGGTGCCACAAACCGGAGAACAAAACTAACGCAACCATCCCTGTCTTCGGCAGTGACACCGAGGAGGAGGAGGATATAATTTATTCAGGTCCATCCCAATCCACCAGGCCAGGACCATCCGTTCCTTCATTGATCTTCGGCAGTGATTCAGAAGATGAAGTTCACGCTGTATTCCCTGCTCGGCCTTCAATACGGGTTTCCATTGATGAAGAGCGAAGTCTGCAGATAACCATGGTGCTGCTTGAACATTACAAATAACTGGATGCACTCGACACCAACAGTATAGAAGAATTGCAGACATTCTATATTCCTCCCGGACGAAAAGGCGAGAAGGCAATCCTATTCTACCGTTCTGAAGAAAACAAGGTGGAAAAAGAAATTTGGCATGGCGCAGATCCCACGCTCGACAGGCTTCAGCCTATCCGTCTTCCCAGATATTATACCGAAGGTTTGAAGAAACTGCTGAAACGCCAGGGAATATCCTTCACACAGACCGTTAGAAAAGCCAAATTCTATGACAAGGTCTGGAACATTCCCGGGACTCAATGCAAACTGCCTAACGGGAGAATAGAAACAAAAGGGCTTGGGTACATCCGGTCAAAGAAACGGGAGCTAGTAAACAGCTGTTATATTATGTATGACTTCGATGAAGAGGCGGACGCTCAATGGGAGGACGCTAATCCTGAGCCAGCAAAAGTTCCTGATGCAAAACCGCCCAGTCCATCATTTGAAGACCAGATGGGCAAACTTATAAGGAATGCGGGTCAAAAAGCCCGAGATGATCACAATCGTGAAATGGCAATCTATGAGAAAGCCAAGACACAGCGCCTCCTTTAACAGGCGGTAAAGAATGAAAATGCCACTCCTTGTCAACCTGCTACAAAAAAGGTTCGATGCGAAAGCAAAAACAAGTCGAAAGGCAGAAAAGGCGCTCAACAACCACAAAGCAGAGCTAAGAAATCGCGTATCCGAGAATCGAGCGTTATTGACTTAGCCCTCATGAAGAAAATGGGTCGAGCTTACTCATTCCCTCGGAACAAAACAAGGAAAATACTTGATCTTGCTCTAAGACATCAAATGCTTACACTGCCAGAGTCTAAACACCCTGAGCAAGCAGGCGAAGTCTCCAACCCAAATTATTGCTCTTACCATCGAGTAGTAGGGCATCCGCTTGAAAATTGCTTCACCTTTAAGAATTGGGTTGAGGACCAATATCAGCTTGGCAAATTCGCGTTGTCTGACAACTGGAGGGTAGCGCCGCCGCAGAAGCACGAACCCGAAAACACAAGGATAGAACCAACTCAGCATTGGGATTGGCAGAAAATTCGCACTTGCCACTTGGTAACAATATTAAAAGAAGAGTCCGAGGACATGAACAGCCTTCCTTGGTGCTTTGAAAACAGCAGCGATGAGGTAATCTCAGAATTTCCCCCAGCTCCGAAAGAACTGGAGGACGGAATACATACCACTGCAGATAACCTCAAGAAAATTGAGTTCGGGACGGTAAACGATCCGCGACCGACATTTGTCAGCGAGCTGCTGTCTGAGGAGAGGGTGACTGCGTTAAAGGACGTCCTCGTACAGCATAAAGATTGCTTCGCATGGAACTACTCCGAAATGCCGGGACTAGATCCAGAAATTGCTGTGCACAAATTGGCGATATCCCCGGACGTCAAGCCAGTCAAACAGGCGCCGAGAAGAATGCGGCTCGAGCTTGAAATGAGCATCAACGCCGAAGTCAAAAAACTGATAGACTCCGGCTTTATCCATGAAGTTCAATACCCTGAATGGATCGCTAACATCGTCCCGGTGATGAAGAAAAATGGGACGGTACGCATATGCGTGGATTTTCGGGATCTTAATAAAACCTGCCCAAAAGATGATTTCCCAGTCCCAGTCACCGAACTGATGATAGACAACACATCCACTCATGAGGTTTTCTCCTTCATGGACGGCTCATCGGGGTATAATCAAATAAAAATGCATCCTGAAGATCAGAAACATACGGCTTTCCGGACTCCTTTAGGGATATTCTGTTACAAGGTGATGCCTTTCGGTTTAAAGAACGCCGGTGCCACCTACCAGAGGGCCATGACGAAGATCTTCGACGACCTTATACACGAAATCATCGAATGCTATATCGACGATCTCGTGGTTAAAAGCAAATCATACGAGGAACATCTCGAACATCTGAAGACTGTATTTCAACGCCTTCGACAATACAACTTGAAGATGAACCCTCTTAAGTGTGCGTTCGGAGTTTCCTCAGGCAAATTCTTGGGATTCGTTGTTCGACACCGAGGTATTGAAATAGATCCGTCAAAAATCAAAGCGATCATGGAAATGCCTCCACCGAGAACTCTCAAACAGCTGCGGTCTCTCCAAGGGAAACTCGCATACATACGGCGATTTATAGCCAACCTTTCAGGAAAGTGTCGTCCTTATAGTCACCTGATGAAGAAGGGAACCCCATTCGTTTGGGATCAAAAATGCCAAGGCGCACTGGACGAGATCAAACAATACCTGCAGAACCCGCCGGTGTTGGCTGCTCCGGTTAAGGGGAAGCCTCTCATTCTTTATACAACCGCCCTCGAAGGTTCCTTAGGCGCATTATGGGCACAAGAGAACGATCAAGTGAAAGAAAGAGCACTCTACTACTTAAGTCGAGTTCTGCTGGGGGCAGAAAGCAACTACTCCCCCATTGAAAAACACTGCCTGGCATTGATCTTCGCGATAACAAAGCTCAGGCACTATGCGTTAGCGCATGAAGTCCGTCTTATTTCAAAAGTGGACCCTCTCAAATATCTAATGTCAAAAGCCGTATTGACAGGGTGACTCGCTAAATGGACTCTGCTCTTGATGGAATTTTCGATAACGTATCAACTTCTCAGGGCAGCGAAAGGCCAGGCCATCGCCGACTTCCTTGCTGAGCATCCCATACCTGCCGATTCTCCTCTAAATTGCGATTTGCCAGACAGACATGCGTTTGACGCAATCGACAGTGGTGATACCCGTTGGGAGCTTTATTTCGATGGAGCATCTTCCACGAAAAAGCACAAGCAAAGTACGCCAATGATCAAATCGGGGATAGGACTCATCTTTGTGACCCCACAAGAAGGAATAATGCGCTTCGCCTTCTCCTTAACAGAGCCAAGAACGAATAATGAAGCTGAATATGAGGCTTTGATAGTAGGCCTCGAGATCGCCATTGACATGGGAATTGAAGACCTCCTCATATATGGGGACTCCCAGCTAGTCGTCAGTCAAGTGAACGGCGATTACCAAACATGCAAACCGGAATTGGTAAAATACGGTGAAAAAGTACAACAACTGCTAACCCAAATTCCCTCCTATACTTTGGAGAGCATACCGCGCGCGGAAAACAGCAAAGCGGACGCACTAGCCAAACTTGCTAAAGAACTGGCTGACGAGAACCTCGACGACGTTAGAATCGTGGTACAAAGCCGTCGAGTGCTTGCCCCAGCAGAAGTATCTCCGGAATCATCCGAAGAAAAAGGAGCGAACGAGGAGGCAACCCTGCAAATAAAAGACTGGGAAAATACCGAGGACTGGAGAGAAGTCTTCATAGATTACTTCAAGTTCCACCGAATGCCTGAAGAAGCGTCCATAAGACATCAGCTCGTGAAACGAGCTCTGTCTTTCGCCTTCGTCAACAATGCTCTATACAAGAGGTCATTCGATTCTCTGTGGCTAAGATGCCTAGGACCTGACGAAGCGAGAAGGGTCGTCCAAGAAGTTCACGACGGACTCTGCGGTTCCCACCAAGCAGGCCCTAAGATGAAGTTGAAAATAAAACGGATGGGCTACTATTGGCCCACGATGATTCAGGACTGTATCGAATATGCGAAGCAATGCCACTCATGCCAAATTCATGGGGACTTCATCCATCAGCATCCAAATCCGCTACACCCAACAGTGGCTAGCTGGCCTTTCGAAATGTGAGGGACTGATATAGTTGGCCCCATCGAACCAGCATCCTCTAGGGGACATCGTTTCATCTTGGCGACAACTGACTACTTCTCTAAATGGGCAGAGACGGTACCGTTGAGGGAAGTGAAGACGGAGAACATCCTCCATTTCTTCAAAACGCATGTTATATACCGGTTTGGAACCCCGAGAAGGATCATCTCTGATAATGGGCCAGCCTACCGAAGTCATAAAATTAGCCGCTTCGCACAGCATCACAATATAGACTGGAGATATTCCTCAGTTTATAATCCGCGAGCTAACGGTCTAGCTGAGGCTTTCAACAAGACCTTGATGAAAATCATGAAAAAGACGGTGTCCCGAAATAAGAGAGACTGGCACGAGAGGCTGCAAGAAGCTCTCTGGGCATATCGAACTACGTTCAAGACGGCCACGAACACAACGCCATACGCGTTGGTGTTCGGTACAGAAGCAGTACTCCCCCTCGAGATAGAGTTACCCTCTCTACGAGTAGCAATTCACTACGACCTGACGGATGAAGAAAATGCTCACCTCCGGTTTGAGGAGCTTGACGCCCTTGATGAAACCCGGCTCATAGCACAGCAAAATCTGGAAGCCTATAAAGCAAAGATGACGCGCTCATATGAAAGATTGAGCCGGCCGAGGACATTCCACCAAGGCGAACTTGTGTTAGTGGTCAAAAGGCCTATGATCCCCAATCGCACCAAGCGAGGAAAATTCGAGCCGAACTATGAAGGACCATACATCATAGATAAGGTCTACCAGGGTGGGGCCTATCTACTCATGGACATGCACGGTGAAAGGCCTTTCAGGCTGATAAACGGTCGCTTCCTAAAGAAATACTATGCTCAGTGAGCCACAGCCTAGGTCAACGGTAGATGACGACGACTATGTCCTCTCGCTATCTTCCTAAGCTCAAACTCTATCAGCAGTAGCCAACCTTCTCAAATGCTGGACCGAAATGTCCTTAAACTAATAACAGACCGAAACGTCTTTAAACTACTACCACAGCATTCTTAGGCTGACAAGATGAGTAAAAATAAAAAAAAATATAAAAAATAATAATAATAAAAAAAAACTGTATGCCCACAAGAAAAATGGGCACGGATGAAAACCCGAAAGGGCTCCGTGAGTAAAAACAGCAGGACTACCGGCGAATGCTTGTGAAAACCCGAAAGGGCGCAACTTCGTTAAAGAACCCTTATAGAGTCCTTTCGACCTTGTAAGGAGAAATCACCTGCGTGAGATCCTTACGACTCACAAAGGAGCAACACACTTAGGGATCCCCATGATTCCTAAGGAGAAAATACACTTGCGAGATCCTCACGACTCGTAAGGAGAACTCTCTTATGGGACCCTCACGGCTCATAGGATTTGAAAGTCTTAAGTCACAGAGACCTAAACCTGTGCTTAAGCAAACCCCCACAAACTTCCAATATTGCCCTACAAGTGACTCAGCATTGACCCTTGTATACAATCCACGGGCACGAATAAACGTTTCCCTAACCAAGGTCCATCCGTGACCGGGGATATGTTCGCATAACCCTTGTAAGTCCTCTCGATTTACAAGGAGAAAATCCCCCTGTAGGATCCTTACGACTTACAGAGGAAACAAACACTTAGGAATCCTCACGATTCCTAAGGAGAAAATGCACCTATAAGATCCCCACGACTTGTAGGGAGAAATACCTTCACGAGACCCTTACGGCTCATGAAGTTAAAAGCCTTAGCCGACAGGACCCTAACCCTGGTCGCTAAGCCTCCTTTGTTCGACAACGACAGGGGCAAATGATGATTCGCTCCTGGCAATATCCCAGTTGTAGCGGTGCTGATGCCGAAATCGGTGTCCAATTTCAGGTCTACAGCAAAAAACCGGTAGGCCGCACATGCATACGAAATAGCCGAAATGATAGGGCGACTTGCAATAAAAAAGCAGCAAGTAAAATGTACGCATGCAAAATAGCCGAAATGATTGCGCAACTCGTAATAAAAAGCAATGAGTAAAAATAAAAAAAATAGCCGAAATGATTGGGCACAGCGAAAAATAGCCGAAATGATCGGGCAATCGCGACCTTCGCGATATAAAAGCTGAAATGATAGAGCATCGCGGAAATAAAATAAAATAAAAAGAAGAAATGATAAAACTTTGACCCTACAGTTAAGATCACATCGATCCCTGTATACAATCCAAGGGCGTAAACAAAGAATGAACCATACTTTCCCAGCGGATTCCGTCAGACGACGAACCCCAAACCCCACTGGTTCATTTCAACCGAAGAAGCCAGTGACTTCAGCAAACTCCTCGACTCACGGATACAAACACTCCTTGACGAGAGACTTCTGATCCGCGTCGACCCGCAGAGCCACCAGTGCCTCCGTAGGAACCCTCGACTCGTTTCAAACCCCAAGGAAACAAATAATCCTTGGCGCTTGGGAAACAAATAATCCCAGCAAATTCCTCGACTCACGGATACAAACACTCCTTGACGAGAGCCTTCCTGATCCGCGTCGACCCGCAGAGCTACCAGAGCCTCCGTAGGAACCCTCGACTCGTTGCAAACCCCAAGGAAACAAATAATCCTTGGCGCTTGGGAAACAAATAATCCCAGCAAACTCGTCGACTCACGGATACAAACACTCCTTGACGAGTCCGCGTCGACCCGCAGAACCACCAGTGCCTCCGTAGGAACCCTCGACTTATTTCAAACCCCAAGGAAACAAATAATCCTTGGCGCTTGGGAAACAAATAATCCCAGCAAACTCCTCGACTCACGGATACAAACACTCCTTGACGAGAGCTTCCTGATCCGCGTCGACCCGCAGAGCCACCAGAGCCCCCATGGGAACCCTCGACTCGTTTCAAACCCCAAGGAAACAAATAATCCTTGGCGCTTGGGAAACAAATAATCCCAGCAAACTCCTCGACTCACGGATACAAAGACTCCTTGAAGAGAGCTTCCTGATCCGCGTCGACCCGCAGAGCTACCAGAGCCCCGTGGGAACCCTCGACTCGTTTCAAACCCCAAGGAAACAAATAATCCTTGGCGCTTAGGAAACAAATAATCCCAGCAAACTCCTCGACTCACGGATACAAACACTCCTTGACGAGAGCCTTCTGATCCGCGTCGACCAGCAGAGCCACCAGTGCCTCCGTAGGAACCCTCGACTCGTTTCAAACCCTAAGGAAACAAATTATCCTTGGCGCTTGGGAAACAAATAATCCCAGCAAACTCCTCGACTCACGGATACAAACACTCCTTGACGAGAGCCTTCTGATCTGCGTCGACCCGCAGAGCCACCACTGCCTCCGTAGGAACCCTCGAATCGTTTCAAACCCCAAGGAAACAAATAATCCTTGGCGCTTGGGAAACAAATAATCCCTAACAAACTCCTCGACTCACGGATACAAACACTCCGTGATGAAAGTTTCCTAACTCATGTCAACGTTCCGCTACAACTGCAAACAGATCCCTGATTCGTCTCAATTTGTAAGAAGAAGTCTTAGACAGCAAGGATTGAAAAGCTTGCTTTTTGGGCAATGGGGCCCTGCAAGTCAATCCAAACTGGTCTCTTGCATACTATTCACGGGTCTCACTCTCCGAAGTCGAATTTCGACGAGGAGGGAAACAACCACTTACGAATCCTCTCGATTCGTAAGAGGGAAAATTCTCCTATAAGATCCTTACGACTTATAAGAGAAAACCACACTTAGGAATCCTCACGATTCCTAAGGAGAAAATCCACCTATGAGATCCTCTCGATCCGTAGGGAGAAAAGCCTCTATGAGACCCTCACCGCTCATAGAATTGAAAAGTCTTAGGCGGCAGATCTGAACCTGCGGCCTAAGCCATCGCTATTTCCTAAGGAAGTCGGAATACTTGTTTTGGGATATCCACCAACCATGGTTATTAAGACAGCCTGCTGACAATAAAAAAAAAAGAAGATGACAGAAAGAATATCTGATCTACATTTGATCGGGAGTTCGTATCGCATTCATTTATGCACAAGCAGAAGACTCAAGACAAGGAATAAAACAAGCCGAAATAAAAAAGGGAAGGGTTTCCATTCATACCGCTAAGAATTTTTACAAACATAAGAATAATGAATAAGAAACATTATTCAAATTATTACAACGGTATAACCTCAGATCCGGGGCACGGATTGAGGAAATCAAAAGTAAGGCCATCCAGAGTTCGTCTGGCCTTTCTAATTATTCTTATGCGCAGTCTTTCGCGCTCCTCTGTGTCAATATCATCGGCAAGCCCCCCTGGCCTTCGATAAGCGGCAATGATCGTCGTCTGCTGGAAGACTTGGTGTAGGATGTCGACGAGGCTATTCCGCCGTGTCTTTGAGATCAGCCCTGTCAGGTGCACCGAATGCACCTTGTCTTCGGCATCATCCAGTGCGTTAAGCGGTAAGGCCTCATGAAGATCCGGAAGTGCTCTCCATATGGCTCCCAACAGGACTTTCAAAAGGGCCGAACGATGAGGCAACAGCCAACCGCCGCTTGCGTTCAGACGACCCATGACTTCAGCACATTCAGCGTCCGTAAACTCCTGGTTCTGTTGACGACCCTGAGCGCGGATATCGTCGTAAGTAATGAACTCGTGCAAACTGTATAGGTGCACCGCCGCCATTATACCTGGAGGAAATATTACACAAAGATCAGCAATAGAAAAGCGATAACGTACATAGAGGACTAAATTCCTGAGAAGCAAGACTATGTTCAAGGATGAAATCCCCCAAACGAAAGCCCTGCTGGTTAATCGATTCTACCTAAAGAAGTTTTTCCTAAAAAACTTTAAAAAGAGGGGGGGAAACAAAACAACGGAGTTCTTAAAGGCAAGGGGAAAGCTCCGAAGTCTTCGAAGATGGAAATCTGGAAGATGATAAGTATCTGGAGGGGACCAAAGGTCCTATTTATAGGCATCAAATGCCTCCTCGACTTCCAAAAGTCGTCACGGCGGTTCACCCTAATCGGAGTGAACTTTTGTTCAAATCCCGAGGCGGGAGACGAAGCAACGCTTCATCTTCCCCCAGTCAGAGCAAAGCTCTGTCTTAAAAATTAATTCAATGAAGCAACACTTCAGATTGTTTGCGCTGTGCAACAGGCCACGTGGCGGACGCAGACGCATCAGCACAACGCCCAAAGCAGCGCACCCAATCAGAGCGAGGCTCCTTTTCAAAATTAAAGGAAGCAACGCTTCAACTGCATTGCGCCGTGCGCTACACGACACAGCGCAGAAGCGCTAACACAGTTGCGCTGCATTGTGCGCTGTGCGACACGTGTCATACCCTAAAGCATTTGCGCTAAACAAAATCAAAAATTCTGGAGAAATCGTTCCTACTCTTTTTAAAACAAAAAGATTTGCTTTTGTGAAACAGAAGCCCCTGGATCAAAGATCCGATGGTGAGGGGAAATTCCCCCAGATCAATCAGAAAAGAATTTCTCTAGTAAATCGAATTTGCTTCTCAATTTGCAGGATGACGCCTCAGGCAGCAGAGGTGGAAAAGCCTACTTCCTGAGCGATGAGGCCCTGCAAGTCAATCCAAACTGGTCTCTTGCATACTATTCACGGGTCTCACTCTCCGAAGTCGAATTTCGACGAGGAGGGAAACAACCACTTACGAATCCTCTCAATTCATAAGAGGGAAAATTCTCTTATAAGATCCTTACGACTTATAAGAGAAAACCACACTTAGGAATCCTCACGATTCCTAAGGAGAAAATCCACCTACGAGATCCTCTCGATCCGTAGGGAGAAAAGTCTCTATGAAACCCTCACGGCTTATAGAATTGAAAAGTCTTAGGCAGCAGATCTGAAACTGCGGCCTAAGCCCTCGCTATCTCATGAAGAAATCAAGAAGCTTACTCTATTACCTGCTAATTGTGACGACATGCTGAGAAAGAGGAAAAGCAACAGAAAGAGCACCCGATTTACGTTTGATCAAGCGTCCAAGACATATTCATTCATGCATGGGCAAAAAGACTCAGGACAAAGATATATAATAAAGACAAGCTGGGATAAAAAAAAAATTTCCATTAATATTGCCCGAAGTTCTTACAGTCATAAAAACAATAAACGAAAGTTACAATGGAATAACCTCAGAGCCAGGGCATGGATTGAGGAATTCAAAAGCGATCCTATCTATGACTTTCCAAGCCTCGCGGACCATCCTAGTGTGCTTTCTTTCACGAGCACAAGCGTCAGGGTCCCTCCTGATGTCTTCCACCCTCCGATAAGCAGCGAGTATGGTAGACTGTTGAAAGACCTAGTGTAAGAGATCGATAAGACTGTCTCGCCGTCTCTTCGAGATAAAGTTCAATAGGTACACCGAGTGCACCTTGTCCTCAGCGACATCCAACGCCCTAAGCGGCACGCCGGAACAGAATAGGGGAAGCGCTTCCCAGATGGCTCCCACGATAAGCTTAAGGAGGGAGGAACGCCGGGGGAGCAGTGGACTATTGTATGCGTCGAAGCGGCTCATAATTTCAGCACACTCCGCGTTTGTGAACTCTCGATTCTGAGAGCGGCCCAGTCGGCGGATGTCCCCGTAAGAGATGATCTCGTTAAGAGCATACATATGGGCATCCATTGTTCCTGTGAAAGAAGATCAACAGAATTAGCAGACCGACTGATTAAGTGAATTCTTGTTAAAAAAAAACGAGCACAGACAGTTAAACTCCTCGAGAGCAATGCTCTACGAACAGGAGTGACTATCGAAATCCTAATAAGGGAAATTTAAAGAAGTCCCCTAAGATTCTGAGATCACTATTATTAAAAGATGATATAGTCCATTAAAATACAAAACTCCATTTTTGATTTTCATTATTCATATTCAAACTCTTAAAAGTTCATCATTTTCAGATCAAAGAGATCTATGTTTTGACAAAGATGCAAGGTTCTGTTCATGGGTCAAGAAGCCTTGAAACAGATTCTTGAGAGCAAGGCTCTATTGATGAAGCCCCAGAAGGGTTTCTTTAGATCAAAGATCTATAAGAGCAAGGCTCTATTAATTAAAATTGGTTTAATTTAAGACTAATTCTTACCTAAATAGTTTCTTTTAAAGAAAACCTAAGAGCTCTTAAAAAACAAGAGCAGGGCTCTGAGATTCTGAAAATAAAATTTTTGGAGATGATGATCATCTGTGAAGGACCAAAGGTCCTATTTATAGGCACCAAGTGCCCTTCCAACTTCCAAAAGCTGCCGCGACGGTTGGGATTCTGCCACCGTTGCGCTTGCGTTTGGAGGCCACGTAAGCGCAACGGTGGGGGGGGGCATTTGTTTACCCCAATCAGAGCAAAGCTCTGTTCAAATTCCAAGGCGGGAGATGAAGCAACGCTTCATCTTCCCCCAATCAGAGCAAAGCTTTGCTTTGAAAATTTAAACTTTAATAAATGAAGCAACGCTTCAGATTCTTTGCGCTGCGCGCAATGCGCCACGTGTCAGAAGTTGACACGGCAGCACAACGCCCAAGGCGATACGTCCGATCAGAGCAAGGCTCTTTAAAAACATAAGTAACACTTAACTGCGTAAGCGAACGGCGGCGCGACACGTGTCTGCGCAGTTGCGCAAGCGCAACTGCGCAAGCGCACGGCTGCGCGACACGTGTCTGCGCAGTTGCGCAATCGCTGTTGCGCAAGCGCCTTACTGCGCGACACGTGTCACGCGCTGGTGAATTGCGCAATAATAGAATGAAGATTTAAGTAAATCTTTTCTGTTCTTGTTAAAACAAGAAGATTTCTTCTGTAAAACAGGGGCCTTTGGATCAAAGATCCAACGGTGGGGAAAATTTCCCGAATCACTCAGAAAAGATCTTTTAAACAAATTTAACTGATCTTTGAGCATTATAAAAAGGACCCCAGACCCCATTTTAAAGATATAGACAATTGGATAAAAAAAAAGAAGAGAACTCTTGAGAATTTCTGGAGAACACAAAAAAGAAGGTAAAAACCTTTGAGATAAGAGAAAATTCTCTTAAAGAATAGATCATTGATCTAGAAAACAAGATCAGTGATCTTCAATAGATAAATAAATAAATAAAAATAATAAAAATAGTGCCTTGCACTTGCTATGAACCTCTGGTTCTCTGAAACAGAAAGAAAGAAAAGATTTCTTTCTTTTCTTTTCTCTGATCTAAATTTAGATCAAGAAATTAAAAAGTGCTCTGCACTTCTTTTTCTGAATCTAAAAGATTCTTGGTGCTTTGCACAAATGCAATGCATTATTTGAAGGGCTAGGCCCAAGTCAAAAAGACCTAGCAGGTCAGAATAAATTGCAAAGCAATAAAAGGGCTGGGCCCAGATAAAATTGATGCTCTGCATCCTTTTTGGGCAAAGCCCAAATAAAAGCAAAAGAAATGCAAAAGCAATGGACTTAGCCCAATCGTGGCCGTAAGTCCTTAAATTAAATCGACTGAGCAAAATGGCTCTCCTAAATCAATCTGCATCCGGTTCGAGGGTACATCTCCGAATTCCTTTGACATCCATCGTTGTAATTCCTCAACGACGTCAAAGAGGTGACGAGTCCCAACAACCACACACCCATATGGACTGCGGGGTCCTTAAACTCATGGACCGAAACGTCCTTAAACTAATATTGGACCGAAACGTCCCTAAACTAATATTGGACCGAAACGTCCCTAAACTAATACTGGACCGAAACGTCCTTAAACTAATATTGGACCGAAACGTCCTTAAACTAATATTGGACCGAAACGTCCCTAAACTAATATCGGACCACCACGTCCCTAAACTGGAATATGGACCACCACGTCCCTAAACTGGCGATGGACCACCACGTCCCTAAACTGGAACAATAGAGCCTCCAAATGCTCTCTTACCGGATCTAAACGGTCCCGTTTAAGTCGATCTTAGCCCCAAACACGGCTAACGTATCCTTAAACGCTCACATGAATTATAAAACTCCCAATCAACTCTGGTTCGAGGGTACATCTCCGAGCTCCTCTGATACATGTCGTTGTAATCCTTCAATGACGTCAGAGAGGTGACGAGTCCCGATGGCCATACATTAAATTAATCACTACGTTAAGTTGATCTTAGTCTCAAACAGGACTAACGTATCCTTAACGAACGTTTAAGTTGATCTTAGCCGCAACGCGACTAACGTATCCTTAAACTAAAAACACCAAACCCAAATCTAAGTAAATACGGATTTGGACTAATCCACGTCCTACGGGCGACGGCATTACTCAGTCTCCGTATACAATCCACGGGCAACCACAAACAAAACAAACACACACGACACGAAGTGAAATCCCGGAGAAGGAGAAAGTTGTTACCGCGATGCGGTAGCGTAATTAACTGCAGGGGCTTGGGCCTGCAGGGAAGAGCGTCCCCACAATCAAAAACCCCTCACCCTGAGGGGGAATCTGACGAAGTCTGCTACATCGACCGCATCCGTCTAAACCTCCGATACACGGTGCCATAAATCAACTTGGCATCTTCGGAGAGGTAGACGGATAAAACCAAATAGCATCTGCCCCGAATCCCAGCGTCAGGACATCGCGGTCCTGTGCGCCGCCTTTCGGAGGGGAACAATGACTGAAAACCTCACATGGTTATGTGTGAGCGTCAGAACTTACACAAGTGCTCAGCACTTTTTTTTTTGCACAAAAAGAGGGACTGAGCCCAAACAAGTGCTTAGCACTCCTTTTCAAATAAAAAGAAAACTGAGTGGACCAAGCCCAAGTTTGCTAGGTCCCTAACCCAGATCAACCGAGCCTATGGGTTCATTATTTCCTAAACTGATCTCAGTCCTAAATATGACTAATGATCCCCGGGTTTACTATTAATCCATTTTCTCTCAAACACGGGAATTGGTTCAAGGGTACATCTCTCTACACCTCTGATACATATCGTTGTAATTCCTCAGAGAGGTGGCTGGTCCCGACAGCCAACTGCTTTTTGATGCATTTCCCAAACTGACGTGCACATCCCAGATCAAACCACATCCCGAACTGGATGCATCCTATATCATCATTGCTCATCCCGTCACGTAACAAATACACGTGCGCGTAAGATGATCAACGGATCGAAACGTCCTTTAACTAAAACCTCACCTCAAAAATGGTGATCTACAGACCGAAACGTCCTCAAACTAAACGTTGCCTCTAAAATGGCGACAACGAACCGAAACGTCCTTAAACTACAACGGATCGAAATTTCCTTAAACTAAACGTTGCCTCCAAAATGGCGACAATGGACCGTAACGTCCTTAAACTAAAATATCACCTCAAAAATGGTGATCTACAGACCGAAACATCATCAAACTAAACATTGCCTCTTAAATGGCGACAACGGACCGTAACGTCCTTAAACTATAACCTCACCTCAAAAATGGCGATCTACAGACCAAAATGTCCTCAAACTATAACTTCGTCTCTAAAATGACGATAAGGGACCGAGACGTCCTTAAACTAAAACAATAGAGCCCAAGTGCTCTCTTGTTAGATCTGAAACAAAAATGATCCCAATACCTTGTTAAGTAGATCTTAGTCTCAAATTGGACTAACGTATCCTTAATAAAAAACCAACCGAGCCCCCAACTGGTCGTATACATTTAAGTCGATCTTGATCTCAAAATGGATCAACGATCCCTAAATCAACCCAAACCCAATCTAAAAATATACGGATTTGGACTAATCCACACCATACGGGCGACAACATAAATTAGTCTCCGTATACAATCCATAGGCAACCAAAAATAAAACAAACACACACGACACGAAATGAACCTCTGGAGCAGGAGAAAGTGGTTATCGTGATGCGATAACGTAATTAACTGCAGGGACTTGCGCCTAAAGGGAAGAGTGTCCCCACAATCAAAACCCCTCGCAAACGAGGGGGAATCTGTCGAAGTGTGCTACAACGGCCGCATCCATCCAAACCTTCGATATACGGTGCCATAAATCAACTTGGCATCATCGGAGAGGTGGACGGATAAATCCAAATAGCATCTGCCCCCAAAATTCAGTCCAGACGTCCCAACGTCCTGGTCGCGTCTTTCGGCGGTAAACAGATTCTGGCACGCTCGGTAGGACCTTTTCCTCTTTCCACTCCACACTTTGTGTGTCGTGTTTCGCGAGCAAAAATCGTGGTTTGCAATGGTTGCTCTTGGATTCGAGGTTCTAAGATTTGCTGTCTTGCTCCTGTGCAGAAAGAAGAAGTGAACATCAATGGCTTCTAGCTGCACCAACTGCAACAACAACTCCCGCTCTTCCCCAACAGGCGGAGTGACATATGGGCTCAATGCGGCCTCCATCTTTTCTATGCCGGTTGGGCAGGTGACTCAAGCCACCATGGTATTGTTCTTCAGGACCATGCTCCCGCCAGCAAGTTTCATCGCCCTAGTGTCACCATAGGAAGCTCCTAAGAATTCGGTCTTTGATCGACTTGCAACCACCATTGGCCCTCTCAACGGATCGTCCAAGTCTGTTACCTCAGTCTTCAACAGGCCGAACCAAAGCTCAAGTGGGCCCGCAAAGGGGATCGAGATACCTGAAGGGGCTATCCCAAAACGGATAGTCCTGCTAACTCCTGCTGCGGGTGAAGTCGTTAAAGGTGCTTCCCCTACCAAAAAATCGGCCTTCGAAAGATTGGTCGTTCCCTGTCAACGGACATCAGTCATCGACAGGCTGACACCAACAGTAGCCCCTCTTCAAAGCCGGGGGCATGACGGAGCCACTTCCACAACTGAGGTGGTCCTATCTGCAAGACAGGCTCGTTGTCGCCACTGGTGCTGGGTGAGAAAAGCTGGGGGCAACTCCCCCTCTGGACTTACTCCACCAGCTCCAATGGTGGAAGTTGACGTTGTTGTTCCAACCGGGAACAACTTTGATCTGCTTAGGAGGGTGCGAAAGAACTCTCTGACCGCAGTGCTGAGGAAATCTCCACTTCCTACTGAAAACATGATGGAGGCAAAGCCGGAGCAGCCCCCTCGGCGGCTGTCCTCCGAAATCCATAGGGTCTGGCAGAAAATCCATGATTCTGTGATCAATAAAGACTACTCTCGCCGACTGAAGAAAATGAAGGCTCGGCGAGAGGAAAATCATCCCTCCATCATGCAACGAGGGACTTATTTCATGCAGACGCATGTTACAATGGCTCCTTCGATTTCGACTTCTCATAAAAAAAGAAGGCCGGAGAATCTCCCACCGCCGCCGGCAAATTCCAAGGGTGATGGATCTAAACGCCCTAAGTCTGGGGGCATGATTGTGCACACAGTTTTCATGGCTTCCGGAAAAGAGGAAAGCCGTGCTTCCATGGGTCATCGGCCGCAAACTTGGTCGTTGACAAAGGCTCAGGAGCAACAACAAAAGCTCCAGGAGATGTTGACGAAAATGTCAGCACTTACCGGACAGAAAGAAAGCCCGGAATCGGCATCTGAACAACATCAAGAGCAGGAGACCGATACAGAGTTCCTGCGAAGGGTACTGGAAAGAAAGGACAAGGAGGTCGCGGAACAAGCTGCTAATATAAAGCAGATGGCGCTGCTGTTCCAAGATATGATTGGAATGATGATCGAGCCAGAGCCTCCAGCTGAAGACCTGCCGATAATTATCGAGGACGACAGAGGGGAAACATCAAACCCTCTTCCAGCTTTATCGATAGCCAGGGAGGAAACGATCTTTAAAACTGTCCTTGATGATTAGATAGCTCAACAAATACGAGCTCATCAGGCAAGTGAAGCGGTCGGCCAAGTCGTCAAAACCGGGCGACGTACCCAGGCTCGTACGATCAAATCAAATATCCGTCGGGATATACGATCCCCAAATTCCATGTTTAAAAAGGGATAGGCAACCCGCATCAGCACATCGCTCAGTTCAGAGTTCTATGCGGCAATACTAGAGGCGGCGACAAATTGCTGCTTCTCCAGTTGGTTGGCAGCTTATCGGAGACGGCATTTGAATGGTACTTGGAGCTCCCAAATGACTTCGTCAAAACATTCATAGAAATGGAGCTACAGTTCACACAGTGGTTCACAAGCGCAAGCGAACGCACCCCAATCACGGCATTAATCAATGCCAGGGTGAAGCCAGGAGAGACCTGGGTTCAAAACGCAATCCGGTGGCGGAACTTATGGTCAAAATGCGAACAACGCATCGAAGAGGCTCCTGCCGTGGGCATGTTCATAGGGACTCTCGATCCTTAGGCGACTGTCTCCCAGTTCATGACATTTTTTTAAGCCGACCACCTTCCAAGCTTTGATCGACAAGCTGGCCCAAATGGACCAGATGGACCACGGGCCTCCATCTTAAAAAATGGACCCTCGGAATGCAAAAGGTAAAGGGAAAGCGTCTTTCGCTGCCAATACTCAACAACAACCGAGTGATCCGAAACCGGTTGCGTGCCAAAACAACGCACGCCCGCGCCAATCCCTATAAGAGAAGATAGGACGAGCTTACTCGTTTCCCAGTGATAAAACGAGGAAATTGTTCGAACTGGCAATACGCAACAAACTCATCACACTGCCGAATCCCAGACGTCCACTGCAGCTCGGTGACGTCAACAGTCCCAACTACTGCTCCTACCACAGAGTAGTCGGCTGATTGATCTTCTTTCGATGTGTTGAAAAGTATTATCACAATCAAAGAATTTATAGCCGCAATCAATAATGGTGTCGATGTAGTTCGTTAATGAGTACGGGCCGTCCACTGAGATTCGTGTATTTATTCGTTTTTGCTTTAGTTGAGTCGAAAGAAAATTAGTAAAAAGAATTCAAGAAGATGAATCAAGATTTATTAGATGAAATATTTTCAAGAAAAAATCAAGAAAGAGTTTAAGCTTTAGTAATCAAGAAAGTGTCCAAAATCAATTTTACTTAACAAGAAAATGTAGAATAGCTGGTAGGATTCGATAGGAATTAGTAGTAATGATGAATACCAAAATTTACTTATCTTATCTATTGATGAATTATAGCTAGAACAATGGCTATGAATGAAGATTATGGATCTTTTGAAGAAACTAGGGTTTCTCCTTCACTATCTCTTGTCTTTTCATTTATCACTATTCAAATCTAGCCTTTAGCAAAGAGAGTCATCACTCATTTAATCCCAAATTGCAACAAAATAATCAAGAACGGTGATCTTGCTCCAAATTTGGTCGTTGACGATTCTTTTTCCTAAAGTTCATAATTCTCATAAGACTTAAGACGAGTTTAGGATTTCATCACCATGTGATCTACCGAACTCCTTCGAATCCTTAACAAGCGGAGATTTCACTCACGCATCATGAAAATAAAAGAATCAAGAATTAGAAATTTCATAATGCGAAAATGTAAAGAAGGCGAGAATTAACAATTGATCACCTTTATTAATCAACTTCTAATTACACATTCCTTCAATCCGAGATTACAAGAATTGCTCTCGATCTCTCCCTTGAAGAGGTAATTATTCCGTCGAATTTCGCTTTGCTCGATCTCTGTGAGATTTGGACCTATTGAAGATCTCGCGCTCGTGATGATGATCGTCTTCGCTTAAGGATCTTGAATGTCGCCGCTCGATATTGTTCTCAACGATTCTTAATTTGGATCTTGATTAGGAATTGAATTGGATTTGGTTTTGGTTTGTGTGCTAGAAATCGACTACCTTCAACAACCTCAACAATGTAGGCTTAGGTCCCCTTTTATAGCTCTTCACCAATCTTCCACTAGAAGCTAGGTCAATCTTCCCTAAGAAGCTAGGTAGTTGTAGGGAAACTTCTAGAATAAGGTAGTTATCAAGCTTCCTCAAGAAGGTAGGCTGTTGTAGGGAAGTTTCCAGAATGAGGCTGTTACAATGAAGCGTCTTTAACAAACTGGGAAGTTAGAATGAAGTTTCGGGAGATCTTTTGACCGCTGATGCCCTAACTCGGCCGCGGATCCGCGGCGGATCGGCCTGACTCGGCCGCGGATCCGCGGCCGTTTGGTGTGATCAACGCTTCATTTCTCTGTGGTTGTTTGGTGTTGGTCTATATGTATTCAGTTGATATCTGGAATCTTTTTATCTCTTCTGAATCTCTGCCAGATTTTAACTCTTTGACTTGCTGCATTTTGTCGGTGAATTTGCATTCCGATATCTGTCCTGAAATAATTTCTGCACAAAATCTCAATGAAAATTGTTGAGATATACAATATTATGCGTGAAATAATAAACACACAATTTCCCTCCAGAATGTTGATTATAATGTATAACACGTGGTAATTGATATTTTCCAGACGAACTTGTAATACGTGTTATATTTATAACAAACATTCTTAGATGAATAGAAAAGTGAGAAAATTGTTATGTTAAAAATTGCAATATTTTCGACTGAACAAATTCCCCCAAACTTGATTTTGATCGTCTTGAGCAAACTTCTTTTATTCAAGAGAAGGAGAAAATAGAAAAAAGAAAAGAAAAACTAACTATCACACTTTCGTAGGCAAACACGATTGCACTGAGCACGTGCAGCAAGCCTTTAAACCTCTAGGTGTCCCTAGTAGGAGGAGTGTTGTCTCGTGAGTGTTTTCAGCGTATTGCACCCACAAAATCCTATAATAAAAGGAAGACTGTGAAAGTTACATATAAAGATAAGAACTGTAAAAGAAAGAACTTGAAAATCAAAGTTTCCAACAACACTAGCTTTTCGGTTGTCATGATCCCTATCTTAATAGTCATGAAAAAAATGTTAGAAATCACATTATCCCTCAATAAAACATTGCTTTTATTCTTCATCCCTACCTTTTTTCCAAACACCGATCATATACCCCTACGTGTGTGTAAAAGACATCCCTACACTCGGAGAATTCAATTCAAGCTATCATACACTTGTCCATCTACCTCAATACTTTTTAGTCGGTGAATATTTTAGATGGAATTGCTCACACATTCTTCATGCGATCGTTAATACTTCTTGAGATACTAACCGACCGATTACCCAATGTGCTCACATATTAGGCGTAATTAATAATTTCCTCGTTTTGCAATACCTAAGGCTTAGCAGTGACTCCCAAACCAGTTGGTCTAAGGCACTAGGTGATGAAGCACCCTCGCTATATTTTTTTATACTGCCTTGGTGATTACAAAACCAGTGTTCATTTTTTCTTCACCGTTTTATACTTTTATGCTTCACTTTTATTTTCTTTGTACTTTGGCTTTTAGACAATCATTTCATGGTATCCTCTACTATCCCGAGTTTCAAGACGCGTGTAAGTGCATATAGTAGGGTATCAACGTTCAAATGTTTGGATTCCAGAATAGAAATTATTTTTCAGACTTATTTTTATCTGCAGATTAGTGACTTCCTTCATCTTACTAACCCTTGGGACAACGGCTCATAACTATTTATTACCAGTTTTGTCTAAGAAAACATCTAACTTTCTTGGTTTTCTTAAACTTTTCCAATCTTTTAAATGTAATTTTTCATTTTCTAATCTTTCATTATAAAAGAATTTTTTTAAATTTTTTTTGTGCTTATGCAAAGTGTAATGCAAAGTGATGCGCAAATAAGCACAAACCTCCCCCAAACCTGAGTACAGTAGTGTCCTCGCTGTTGTCTCTTTTAAATCTCAAAAACCTGTAGGCTTGGGAGGAAGGCTTGGGAGGAAAAGTTATTTAACGGGGGCAAGAATAAATGAAAGTGAAAATCTTCCTCCAAACTTATTTTTTTTATTTATGTACAATTTTGCATATTTGTTTTTTTTATTTTATTAACTCACCTCCATTCTAAAGATGAGACCATATTACCGAGACATGGAGGTGATGTGGAGGAAAATTAGTCATTATAAAGCGGCTCCTGTAAAAACAGGAGCTCCTCCGTGGGGTCAGTGGAAAAATACGGTTTTAATCTATGCCCATTCACTTTGAAAATTGTACCATTTTTTTCTATTTTCAACTTCAACTGCCCTATGCGGGTAGACATACCGCACCACAAATGGTCCTTTCCAACGAGATCGGAGCTTACCCGCATGAATATGGAGACGGGAATCGTAAAGAAGGACTTGTTGTCCTGGGGTAAAAGTTTTTCTCAAAATATTTTTATCGTGAAATACCTTAGTCCGGTTCTTTACAATCACAGCATTATCGTAAGCTTCATCACGGAGTTCGCTTAGCTCATTTAATTGTAGCTTCCGAAAGTTGCAGACTTGATTTAAATCGAAGTTAAGTTCTTTAATGGCCCACATTGCTTTATATTCAATCTCGACAGGAAGGTGGCAAGACTTTCCAAACATTAAACGCTAAGGAGACATACCAAGATCGGTCTTATAAGCGGTACAAAATGCCCAAACAGCATCCGTCAATTTGGTTGACCAATCTTTCCGGTTTTAGAAACTGTTTCTCCAAAATTTGTTTGATTTGCCTATTGGAAATCTCAGCTTGCCCGCTCGTTTGGGGATGATAGGGAGTGGAAAGTTTGTGGTTGATTGCATATTTCCGCATCAAAGTATCGAAAGACCGATTACAGAAATGCATCCCGTTGTCGCTAATGATAGTGCAAGGGTGTCCAAATCGCGAAAAGATATTTTCTTTAAGGAACTTAATGACAACCTTGTTGTCATTAGTGCGACATGGTATTGCTTCTACCCATTTTGAGACATAATCAACCGCTAACAAGATATACAAATTACCAAAAGAGTTGGGAAAAGGACCCGTAAAATCAATACCCCAAACGTCGAAAATTTCCACAACCAAGATCGGTTGAAGTGGCATCTCATTTCTTTTAGAAATCCGACCCGTGTGTTGACACTGTGGACAAGTTTTGCAATGATCAAATGCATCTTTAAATAAAATAGGCCAGTAAAAACTGCATTGCAAAACCTTCTCCCCTGTCTTACGTGGACCAAAGTGACCTCCACATGCCTGATCATGACAGAAAGACAAAACACTCTTGAATTCATCATTGGGGACACATTTGCTAATGATTTGGTCAGTACAATACTTAAACAAATAAGGTTCATCCCAGTAAAAATGCTTTACTTGTCATAGAAATCGATAATTGTCTTGTTTAGACCAATCGCTTGGAATAAGTCCCGTTGCAAGATAATTCACAATATCCATGAACCAAGGTTCGCCAGATACAATCAAGAGCTGTTCATCTGGGAAAGAGTCGTTTATTGGCAAGCTCACAGGTGAAGAGGAGATACGCGAAAGTTGGTCGGCTACTACGTTTTCACATCCTTTCTTACCTCGAATGACAAGATCAAATTCTTGTAATAATAGGATCCAACGTATTAACCTATCTTTAGCATCCTTCTTCGATAAAAGATGTTTTAGGGCGGAGTGATCGGTGTAAATCACAATCGGCGAGCCAATCAAGTAAGGCCTGAAATTTTCTAATGCAAATACAACTGCCAAGAGTTCTTTCTCGGTGGTTGTATAATTAATTTGGGCATCATTCAGGGTCTTACTTGCATAATAAATAACATGTGGCATCTTATCAATGTGTTGTCCTGAGACTGCACCAACAGCAAAATCTGATGCATCACACATAAGCTCAAACGGGTGGTTCCAATCAGGAGATGATAAAATGGTGGTTGTAGTGAGGGATCTTTTAAGTGATTCAAAAGCAGCCACACAGTCTGAGTCGAAGTGAAATGTTGTATCCTTGGCCAAGAGAAGAGTTAAGGGTCTAGCAATTTTGCTGAAATCCTTAATGAATCTCCTATAAAATCCTGCATGACCAAGAAAAGATCGTATGTCTTTGACGCATTTGGGACGTGGAAGGTTATGAATGACATCTATTCTAGCTCTGTCGACCTCAATGCCTTTCCGTGAAATGACATGTCCAACCACAATACCCTCTTGGACCATGAAATGGAATTTTTCCCAATTCAAAGTTAAGTTCTTATCTTTAAAACGAGTAAGAACTGCGTCAAGATTAGATAGGCAATTATCAAAAGAGTCCCCAGATATCGAAAAATCATCCATGAAAATCTCCAGAAAATTCTCGACCATGTCTGAGAATATCCCCATCATACACCGCTGAAATGTAGCAAGAGCATTGCATAACCTAAGGGCATGCGTCTATAAGAAAAGGTACCGAAAGGACAAGTAAATATGATTTTATCTTGATCCTTTTAGGCAATAGGGACCTAGTTATAGCCAGAGTATCCGTCCATGAAACAATAATATTCACGTCCAGCTAATCGTTCCAACATCTGGTCAATGAAAGGTAGAGGGACGTGATCTTTTCTCGTTGCGGCATTGAGTTTTCAATAATCAATACATACACGCCACCTAGTTTGAGTGCGTGTCTAGATCAACTCATTAGCCTCATTAGTTATGACCGTGATGCCAGACTTCTTAGAGACTACATGAATATGACTCACCCATTGGCTATCAGAGATTGGGTAAATGATACCACTGTCAAGGCATTTGACGATTTCTTTCTTTACCGCCTCCTTCATGACGGGATTTAACCGTCTTTATGGTTCTCGGGTTGGCTTGGTTTCATCCATCAAATGTATATGATGTTCAACAATCAAGAGACTAATCACTTTGATGTCAGCCATTGTCCAACCAAAGGCTTGCCTATTAGATTTCAATGTAGGGTATTTTTCGTCACCCTATTGAGATGGGAATGTGTGCGCGCTGGTCAGGCACATTACAGATTCCCCCTACCTAGGGTAAGTTGGGGTTTATTGATTGTGGGGATCCGAATCTCCGACAGCCGCGAACTAAGCTACCGTTAATTACCCCTCAGCTTTGGAGCGAGAGAACCTTCGATTGATGGATCAAATTGGACATGCGAACTCAATGTGATGCGTTGGTGTGTGTGTTTTTTCGTTTTGTTCCATTTGTTAAAAAAAAGGATATATGTATTTCTCTCTCTATATATATATAAACAGAAATAAATAAGTAGATAAATATTTAGATAAACGTTTTTTTTAATTTTAATTTATTATATTTTTTATTTTAAAATATTATTTATAATTTATTTTTATTTATTTAACATTTATTTATTTATTTTATTTTACTTTTTTTAATAAAAAAAGATTAAAATAAAAAAGGAAGGAAGAAAGAAGAAGAAGAAGAAAAAGATTTAAAAAAAAAGAGGGGGGGAGAACCTGATGGGAGCCTCCCCACGCATGCACATGCTAGCATGTGGGGGTCATATGCTAGCATGTGACTAGCATGTGAGGGTCGCATGCTAGCATGTGAGAGGGGCCAAAAAGGCTCCCATTAAATGGGAGTCCTCCCCCTCACGTGCTAGCATGTGATAGGGGCAAAAAAGGGCTCGGGAAAAAAAATGACTTTTTTTTACATGGAGTTCAACTCCAAAAGATTTTTTTTATGGAGTTAAACTCCAAAAGAATTTTAAATATGGAGTTCAACTCCAAAAAGATTTTAAATATAGTTTTAACTCCAAATTTTTTTTATTGTGGAGTTAAACTCCAAAAAGAGTTTTAAATGGAGTTCAACTCCAAAAAAGATCTTTATTGTGGAGTTGAACTACGAAAGAATTTTAAATGTGGAGTTAAACTCCGAAAGAATTTTATTTGGAGTTAAACTCCTAAAAAGATTTAATATGGAGTTAAACTCTCAAAAAAAAGATTTTTACTGTGGAGTTAAACTCCAAAATAATTTTATTTGTGGAGTTAAACTCTAAAAAAATTTCTCCTTTCTCTTTTGAGAAGAAACCCAAAATGAGTACTCTTGAAACTCCAAGATCTAGATCTTGGATGATAAAAAAAGAGACTCTTTTTCTTCTCATGATGGAGTCTTGGGAGGTGAGTTTATGGTAAAACTTTGTTTAGTTTAAGAAAAAAAAAGAGCTGGGCTCTTGATTTATTTGGAAAATGAAAAGGAAGAGGAAGAACTTGAAAAAGAGAGTGGATGCACAAACCCTAGTATTTTGAGGGAATGAAAAGTGTATATTTTATTCATCATCATGTTGCCTTATATAGGCTTACATATTTACATATAGCCACTTGGGCTTTACAAAATGGCATTTTGCCCATCCCATGTCTCATGTGCTATTTTTTTTTGCACATAAGCCATGAGCTTTAGAAAAATCTGGCTTTATGCCCATTCATGCATAAAAAAATTACATCAAAATTATTTATTACATGATTTTTTATTTCAGCATGACGGAGGCCGGCCGCTTCATGTTCGGGCTCGACTCGGGCATAAGCCCACTTGATCTGTGCTTGGGCCCACCTGGCTTGGGGTTGACCTTGACTTTGACTTGGTCAATCGGGGTGCAATTTTCGACCCCAACAAAGTTCCCCCCATCAATAAATGCACACCACATATGTGGGTCGTGTGCATGAAATTGATGGATCTTCTTTCGCGTGGAGGCGACTTGCTTTGGTTCCCACTTTTTGGGATGCACTGCCCTTTTTACGACATGGATGGTTGACGTTTGTGTCCCCGAGGCGGAGTGTCCATGGTAGACGTTTCCCTGGCCCGGAGCGATTTGGTTCCCGATTTGTGGGAAGCTTGCAGTTCCTTTTTTACGACATGGACGGTCGACGCCCTGACCCGGAGCGATTTGGTTCCCGATTTGTGGGAAGCCTGCACTGCCTTTTTTATGACATGGACGGTCGACGCTTGACGCGTCTCTGAGGCGGAGTGTCCGTGGTAGACTTTTCCCTGGCCCGGAGCGATTTGGTTCCCGATTTGTGGGAATCTTACACTGCCCTTTTTACGACATGGACGGTCGACGCCCTGACCCGGAGCAATTTGGCTCCCGATTTGTGGGAAGTCTGCACTGCTGATTAATCTCAAAAACTTCTATTGACCGCAATCAAGAACGGCGTCGCTTGATACCTAGCCGGTGAGTACGGGTCGGTCCACAGGGATGTTGTGAATTTCCTATTCGCTCAAACGAGTTAATTCCGATGGGAGCCGGATTGATTATTAAATCTAAAAACTGAATTAATCTATATCTAAATCTTGCTAGGGTTAGGTCTCGGTTAAGTTTGGAAAGTATATAAATCTCACCGCTTTCTATACCCATATGAAGATCTAATTAGGTGTTATGGTAAATATTAATAAAAGGGATTAGGATGATTGGGAAGATTGTTCTTCCTCTAGATCCTTGTCCTTCCTTTCTTAATCTTTACCCTAACCTCCATGGAAAACCTTAAAATCCGGACCTTTAGACTACGGTATCACCGCTACCTCATGAGTAGAATGCCGTAGGGAGCGGAATAAGAAGGTATGCATGGAGTTCTATGAAAATATATGACGGGCAAGAAAGGGGATGAGAGATTTTCGTCTCTCAAACCTTCCTCGGATCTAACCCTAACAAGCGAGGAGACTACTCACTCATTAGGGAATTTAAAAACATCTATTTAGGGCAGAGAATAAAAGATTAACTAGGGCAAAGAATTAAATTTAATTAGGGCAAGAATAGAAAATTAACCTAGGGCAGAAAATAAAGAACTTACAAAAAATGATGCTCTCCAAAAGAATTCTGAAATTTATTAATAAAGGGAGGCATAAGAAATTACAATGATTAGAGTACTTATTTATAGAGAATAAGAAACCCTATGTTACATTTGATCCGCATGTCTACAACTACAAATATACCCTTAGGAAATCTTTTCAGAGCCGCCTTCACATTATGGTAAAATTTTCACCAAGTACGGGCACTAGATGGCCGCGGAACCGCGGCGGGAGTAGGGGTTGGGCCGCGGTTCCGCGGCCCAATAAGAGGCTTGAATGTTGAAAATTTCTGGTCTTGCTCTGGGCTTCCTGGGCTTCCATATTCTTTGGTTCTTTTATCAAAATGGCTTCTACGTTGGTTCCAGATCTCCAGTGAACAATTGCAGTGGACTTTAAACCGTTCGCTTTGTAATCTTGGACCTTGCGCTGCCTTTATACTGTGTAAAATGATCTTTGTGTAGGCTTGATTAAGATCCATCTATTTGTTGGTCAAAGTCCATATTTTTATCGTCTTTACATCATTTTCACTGTTTTTTGTCCAAGAATCTGTAACCTGTAATATGTAGCAGACATGCGTCAAAAGCACCTGTTTTCATTGTGAAATGCATAAGAATGGGGAATACAAAATGCAATATTATACCCCCAAACTTATCTTTTGCTCGTCCTCGAGCAAACTTATTTTTTATTCTCGATAAAAATCTAACCTAGCCGCACTTTCGCAGGGAAACGCGATTGCACTGAGCTCGTGCAACAAGCTGTTAAACCTCTAGGTGTCCCTAGTAGGAGGAGTGTTGTCTCCTGAGGGTTTTCAGCAGATACTACCCACAAAATCCTATCAATTCAGCTTTTCGACTTTTGTTTTCCAAATAGGTTTTCTAACAAGGAAGTCTATTATCGTCAACTCGTAAATTATCCACCCATATTCTTCACACTTCCTCATTATTTAACTTAAGATTATATATGTTCTGTACACTTACATAGCTTTCGGCATCTCTTAAATTTTCTTTCTAGGGTTCCATCTCCACTTAGGAATTATTATCAACTCTACTAAAAATACAAGTTCTATTCTTCATTCCTTTCTCTTATCTAAACTCCAATCACATATCCCCACATGTGTGTATAAATCACCCCTACACTTGGAAATTCAAATCAAGCAATCATACCCTTGTCCGTTGTCCAAAGTACTTATTAATTGGTGAATTTTTAATTGAAATTTGCTTACACATCCTTCATGCGACCGTTAATACTTGTTGAGGTACTAACGACCGATTACAAAATACGTTTGCACTTTAAAGCGTACTTCCTAGTCTTGTAACACCCAAGGCTTTAGCAGTGACTCCCAAACCAGTTGGTCTAAGGCACTAGGTGATGAAGCACCCTCGCTAAATATTGTTCTATTTTTGCAGCCTTAAGTAATCAAAAAAACCAGTGTTCATTTTTTTTCTTTATTCACTTTTTTTTCTTTTATTTTCTTTTCTTCATACTAAGGACTTTAGACAAGAGCATTTCAAGGTCTCCTCTACTATTCCAAGTTTTAAGGTGCGTGATTGTGCAAATTGTAGGGTATACATTTTCAGAATCTAGACTTAAGCTAGGAATTATTTTTCAAACTTATACTCTAATAAGAACATCAATACTTTTCCTTTGTTTCAACTTAGCCCAAGAACTGAACACAAAATTTGCCTATTTCTAAATAAACTACAAAAACATATACTCTCTATTGTTAAACTTTAAGGAAGGTTATTTTTAGGGTTTTTAATTTACTAAGTCTAAGATCTAGTTGTTCCTAGCCAGTTAACCTATTTGTCAAACTCAAGTCAATTAGACCAAAATTGAATACAATAATTTTTATAATTTTATAATTTTTAAATTTTTATGGTTTTTCAAATAAATATGCAAATGCAAAAATATACATATGAATGCAAAGGAAGAAGACGTACCGAGCATACCCCCAAACTTAAACTTGACAGTGTCCTCACTGTCATGCTACACCAAGAGGGTCAAAATGTCGGCACTCCCCTGTTTATTTATTTATATATTTTTTTTCATTTTTTTAATGTTTTGAATTTTTATTTTATTTTTTTTATAGAAAAAGAAAACAAAAATATATATACATATATACAACGGTTCCCCCCAAACTTAAGCTTGGTTTTACACAAGCCAAAGGTTAACACCAACCATTCAAAAATCTTATCGTGGTAATGGCCGAGTTGGTGAAAGAATGGGGTGTAGAAGAAAGAAATGAGAAACACGCGAGACCGTGTAGGAAGAAGGGTAGAATATGGTCTTGGTGTAGGAGAAGAATGGCGGAAAGGAGAAAGAAGGATAGCACGATCTTGAAGGTGTAAATCGAGTGAATAAATTAGCGCAAATTGGGATGACCGAAGTGTGAAAACTGATTGTGCTAATCTATCATCTCGTTGTGCAATGGGGTCAAATCCCTCAAGATTCGCAAGAAAAAATGGGTACGCCGAACTTGGTATAGGAGATGAAAGCGTAACGGTCACTTGCACGGTCGGAACAATAGGAAGGATGGAAGGAAGTGAGTGAGGAAGGGTATCAGTTAAGGATTTAGGAGGGTGTATTGGAAAATTTGACACATCAAACGAAAATGGTTCAACCTCAATATTATCCTCAGTACTATCCTCATAATTCTCCTCAATATTTTCCTCAAAAATTTGCTTATCCATGCCAATATCATCAAAATCAAGACGCATATGAAGTTCGGGGGAAACATTTAATGACTCGGGATGATGAATTGGACATAAAATTTCAATTAAATCGACGGGTTCATCATCCGAAATATTCCCGGCGTCTATATCCTCAATCAAGTGAAAATCAATTTTTTCTGACACCTCATCAAAAGCATGGATATTTATCGATTTAGGTTCTAGAGTGGAGGTGTAAAGATCGAAAGGATTAAGTGTGGTTTCACTCGAAAGGGGTTCTTCACAATTTGGCAAATCAAACACTACAAAGTCGCACAACTCGTTTTTATTTTGAACTTGTAAATCATTTAGGACATTCGATGGAAAACTGGAGTTGTGGGCTTCAATTGGGTAAGGGTAGGTTTGATTTGGAAATCCTCTCACATTCTCATTTTGTCCAACCGCCTCCTCATACATTGAAAAATTTGGGGCTAGCGGAAAACTAGCTACCGGTTCAGCAGGTTGCATAAGGACGGCCACGGACGCTTCCACATTCCTAACCATTTTGTTTGTTGCTGCGATATACGCCTCCAACGCCTCTTCCAAGCTAGACTTGGATGGTAAGGAGGTTTCGGTAAAAGATTCGAAATCGTGTGGATATGCAAAACTCCCAACAGGCTGTGTAGAAACATTGTCTAGTGACGGTGGAAAAGTCGGGTAGGACTGGTAGGAAGTGGGTGATTGGACAAGGGTAGGGTCAACATATGGATAAAAAGGTGAATAGTCGTGTGGATCCCTAGAACTAGATGAGTGGAGAGGGGTGAAAGATCGGCTGCGAGATTGAGCAATATGCTCAGCAATGGACATCAGCTTAGGAGTGACAAAAGGACTTGAAAAAGTGGTATCAACATATGGAGGTGGTAAAGATTGACTTGGTTGACACAAAGTGGGTTGAAAAGTCGAATTGTTTCTCCTAGACGTCTCTATTTGATCTTTCAAAGATATTTTAGGCATGGAAGGATCGTCTTTAAATTGATCGAACAAATTGCCGAACGACGCAAAATTAGGTTCGGGATACCAAAGTTCGACAAGTGATTTGTGATGTGGGGTACCCATGTTAGAAGAAAGGGTGAAAGAAAGAAAGTTAGTTGGTGCAAGGATTTATTTGCGGCAAAAGTTTGCAAGTTTTCTAATAAAAATTTTCCTTTTTCATTTTATCTTTATTTGGGAAAATTTTGTTGCAAAAAGATTTTCGAGAAAAAATATGCAACAGAAAATTTACTTGCAATCTATTTCTAATTTAAACGAGGACCCACAAATCCTGCACAAGATTGTTATTTGGAAAGATAAAGATTTTTAAAGCGCACAAAATCTTGCAGGAATTTTTCAGAAAAATATATCTAGATTTCCAGAGAATGTACAGGGAAGCTTACAGAGGAATTTTTTCTGCGCTGAAGGCATAGGGGAGCCGCGGATCCGCGGTCTAAGGCGGTTGGTGCGGCGGAAACGCGGCGGCGGAGCGGGCGCAGATCCCGAGATTTGACCAGAGTGCTGCGTAAGGGCGGCAGAAGGCGGTTTTTGCCGCGGAATCGCGGTCTAGTGGGCGACTCACGTCTCGAGAATTTTTCTGTTGTTTCGTTTTGAAAATCCCCCTCTGTTCTGATCTTCTAATTTCTGTTTCGCTTTCTGGAAATTTCCAGATCCGATTTTGTATATCCTGCAAAATTTCACACAACAAAGTACCCTTTCCAAAAAAAATAACAATTGATATATTTTTATAATTTTTGGATTCTTTAGATTTTTGATGATTTTTTAATTTTGATTAACCCGAAATTGCAAAAAGGAAATGACACGCCATCCCCGGCAACGGCGCCATTTGATTAATCTCAAAAACTATCTATTACTGCAATCAAGAATGGCATCGCATATAGCTAGCCGGTGAGTACGGGTCGGTCCACAGGGATGTTGTGAATTTCCTATTCGGTCAAACGAGTTAATTTCGATGGGAGCCGGATTGATTATTAAACCTAAAAACTGAATTAATCTATATCTAAATCTTGCTAGGGTTAGGTCTAGGTTAAGTTTGGAAAGTCTATAAATCTCACCGCTTTCTATACCCATATGAAGATCTAATTAGGTGTTATGGTAAATATTAATAAAAGGGATTAGGATGATTGGGAAGATTGTTCTTCCTCTAGATCCTTGTCCTTCCTTTCTTAATCTTTACCCTAACCTCCATAGAAAACCTTAAAATCCGGACCTTTAGACTACGGTATCACCGCACCTCGTGGGTAGAATGCCGTAGGGAGCGGAATAAGAAGGTATGCATGGAGTTCTATGAAAATATATGACAGGCAAGAAAGGGGATGAGAGATCTTCGTCTCTCAAACCTTCCCCAGATCTAACCCTAACAAGCGAGGAGACTACTCACTCATTAGGGAATTTAAAAACATCTATCTAGGGCAGAGAATAAAAGATTAACTAGGGCAAAGAATTAAATTTAACTAGGGCAAGAATAGAAAATTAACCTAGGGCAGAAAATAAAGAACTTACAAAAAATGATGCTCTCCAAAAGAATTCTGAAATTTATTAATGAAGGGAGGCATAAGAAATTACAATGATTAGAGTTCCTATTTATAGAGAATAGGAAACCCTAGGTTACATTTGATCCGCTTGTCTATAATTATAAATATACCCCTAGGAAATCTTTTCAGAGCCGCCTTCACATTATGGTAAAATTTTCACCAAGTACGGGCACTAGATGGCCGCGGAACCGCGGCGGGAGTAGAGGTTGGGCCGCGGTTCCGCGGCCCAATAAGAGGCTTGAATGCTGAAAATTTCTGGTCTTGCTCTGGGCTTCCTGGGCTTCCAAATTCTTTGGTTCTTTTATCAAAATGGCTTCTACGTTGGTTCCAGATCTCCAGTGAACAATTGCAGTGGACTTTAAACCGTTCGCTTTGTAATCTTGCACCTTGCGCTGCCTTTATACTGTGTAAAATGATCTTTGTGTAGGCTTGATTAAGATCCATCTATTTGTTGGTCAAAGTCCATATTTTTATCGTCTTTACATCATTTTCACTGTTTTCTGTCCAAGAACCTGTAACCTGTAATATGTAGCAGACATGCGTCAAAAGCACCTGTTTTCATTGTGAAATGCATAAGAATGGGGAATACAAAATGCAATATTATGATATGAACAACTGCCCTTTTTACGACATGGACAGTCGACGCTTGACGCGTCTCCGAGGCGGAGTGTCCGTGGTAGACTTTTTCCTGGCCCGGAGCGATTTGGTTCCCAATTTGTGGGAAGGCTGCACTGCCCTTTTTAAGACATGGACGGTCGACACCCGATTTGACTTGATCTGCTTCTTGCAGTGTCATGGGTGATCTTGGCTTGCTTCGCTTCTTGCGGTGTCGAGATTGGATTTTGACTTGCTCCGCTTTCTGCGGTGTCGGAGTTAAAATTGACTTGTTGATTGTGATTTGGGTTGACATCAGCATCACTACACTAGAATATGGTACCAGGAGCGAGTCATCATCTGTCTTTGAGAGGATTTAGCGATTTTGGTTTTGTTCGGCATCTGCATTGCTGCACTGGAATAATGCTAGGAGCAACTCATCATTTGCCTTTGCCCTTTGAGGAGCGATGGCTTAGGAGATAGGTTTAGGTCCCTATCACCTAAGACTTTTCAATTTTATGAGCCGTAAGGGTCCCATAAAAGTATTTTCTCCCTACGAGTCGTAAGGATCCCGTAAGTGTATTTTCTCCTTAGGAGTTGTAGGGACTCCCAAGTGTGTTGCTCCTTTGTGAGTCGTAAGGATCTCACGCGGGAATTTTCTCCTCACAAAGTCGAGAGAACTTTGCGAGTACATTTCATCTCTTTTTCACGAGTTTGCGCCCTTTCGGGTTTTCACAAACTCGCCGGCAGTCCTGCTGTTTTTACTCATGGAGCCCTTTCGGGTTTTCATCCGTGCCCATTTTGTTTGTGGACATACCCTTTTTTTTGAATCTTCACCGCCGGTGGGACTTTGATTGTGGTCTCTCCGATAAGACTTGGGAGAGAAAGGGGTTGTTTACGCCCGTGGATTGTATACGGTTTTGCAGGATGCATGATCCAGACCGTAGGGCTGGAAGAATTTCGGGACTTTGTCGGCGTCTGCATCGCTGCACTGGAATATGGTACCAGGAGCGGCTCATCATTCGTCGTGAAGGGATCTCCCTCATTTCCAGTTTAACGACTTAGGAGTCATCTGTTCCCAGTTTAACGACTTATAGGTCATCTGTTCCCAGTTTAAAGACTTAGGGCTCTATTGGATTGGAGTTTGGAATTTTGGGGGTAGGGTAGGCATTAGCGTTACTAACATTGAAGCACATATGCCAGGAGCAATTCATCATTTGCCTTTACCTGTTGGGAAGCGATGGCTTAGGACACATGTTTAGATCCCTATCACCTAAGGCATTTCAATTTTATGGGCCATAAAAGTCCCATAAAAGCATTTTCTCTCTATGGGTCGTAAGGATCCCGTAGGTGTATTTTCTCCTTAGGAGTCATGAGGACTCCCAAGTGTGTTTTTCCTTTGTGAGTCGTAAGGATCCCATGAAGGATTGTTCTCCTCATGCATCGTGAGGACACATGAGTGGGTCTTTCCCAATGGAGCATAATTCCAAGGGCGGAGACCAACCGCTGGACTGGTGATTGCGGTGGGGCATGGGAGTGATGAGAATTATTTGAGCCCGTGGATTGTATACGGCAGTCAACTTGGGGACCAACCGTAGGGCTGGGAGAATTTTGGGAAATTGAATTTTGGTTGGCGTCTGCATCGCTGTACTGAAATATGGTATCAGGAGCGACTCATCATTCGCCGTTGGAAATCTAGGGACTTGGGATTTGGCTGGCGTCTGCATCACTACACTGTGGTATCAGGAGCGACTCATCATTCGCCGTTTTTTTTACCGCGATTGCTCTATCATTTCAGTTTTTCTTATCGCGAAGGTCGCGATTGCCCTATCATTTCGGCTTTTTATTCGCGGTTGCCCTATTATTTCGGCTTTATTTTTCATCTTTATTTTACTCGCTGATTTTTATTGCGAGTTGCCCCATCATTTCTCCTTTTCTTTTTTTTTCCCTTTTATTTACTCATTTTTTTATTTACATATTCTTACATTCCCAGTTTAAAGACTCAGAGGTCGACTGTTCCCAGTTTAATGATGTGGTGGTCGACTTTTTCAGAGAAAGGCAGATGGCTGAGAGAATCGGTTTCACGAAGGATTTCAGTCTATGTCTGTATGAAATTGGCGGTCGTGGCTTGACTGTTTACTAACACGCCTTTAGACAGTTCTATCTCTCCTGCCTTGTATTGTTTTTCGACCCAATCTTTGAAGATGAAGCAGTCCTCAATAGCATGACTTATTACTCTGTGATAGGGGCAGTATTTGGGATCGTCAGTCATATTCGCTTATTGCGATCTTTTTGATTCCGGCAATTGGATACCGTTTCTTAGGGCATCCTTGAATATTTTACGGACTTTGTCCCTTTTGAAGGAATAAACCTTATCCAGCTTCTCTTTCAGTGGAGCTTCTCCTCCCTCTCCGAACACTGGCTTCCGAGACCGGTTGGCATTAGGCCCGCTCATCCCTTGCTTATTTCGGTCAGCCGAGGTGTTGAAAGATTCAGAATCGTCGGAATTTTTGCCTTTGCGATTATCGTCCTTTCGGTTTCTCCAGGACCTATTGTTATTTGGGAATCCGAGGAGGACTCCTGCTTTGAACGCTCCAGGATCTGAACTTTCCTGGTCAGCTCTTAGAATGTTTGAGACCCGCGGTGCAGAGAAACGGGGTCATCCAATTGTTGAGATTTCCGACAAGGAGACTGACAGATTGGTCCTGCTCTATCGGCGGTTCACATTTGATGGAGAGATTGCGCCATTGGATTATAAAATCTGTGCGGCTTTCATTGTTCTTTGGCTTGGTCCTTATGAGATCGGCAATGGTGATATTATCGCTGACGCTCATGAACCTCTGCCGAAACAGAGACTCCATTTGGACGAAAGTTGTGACGGAGCCATTCGGTATGCTCGCGTACCAGTCGAAAGCAACATCGGTCAAGTTATTAACGAACCGGCGGAGGAGAAGCGCATCGTTGCCCCCAGTATTCCCGCATGTGGCTTTGAAGTGGGCGATGTGCTGATTCGCATTTCTCGTCCCATCAAATCTTCCGAATTTTGGGATGACATAGCCGCTAGGAAATTCTACCAGATCATACCGAGCAGGACATGGTCTCCCACTACTACTGATATCTTTTTGCGCTTCGGCTTCGGCTACCAATGTTTTGACTTTGTTGGCAACCAAATCCATAATTTGATCTTGAGTTAGCAGGCTACTGTCATCGGTAGCCAAGACATTTCCTGAGATAGGATGCGACTGGCTTTCTTGCGGTCTTCCCATCTTTGGATTTAGGGGAATAGGCGTCGGCTGTCCCGGGACACCGTTTCCCGGTTCATGAGCAGAGCCCCTGCGCTTGATTGGGCGGCTGAGAGGCAAGCTGGGCCGTGAGTTATAAGACGACGTTTGCCAAGTCATCAATTTTTGAGTAGAGCTTGGCCATCTCCTTGTCTTTGTTTCTAAGCTGCTTTCGGAGCTCCTGGAGAAGTTGCTGCTCTGCGGTCTTAGGATGGAAAGTTGGCTCATCTTCGCTTTCCGAGCCCGAGTCCTCGGGAACTGAAGGCTCTCTCTGCCTATCTACCTCACTGGGAGGATTTTCATCACCCTCCGGAGGATGCTGATCTTGAGAAATGACAGCTATATTCACACCAGGTTGGATTTGAGATGTGGTGGCCCCATCCTTGCTCTTGCTGCGCGTGCCCACCATATAGACAGCGTGGACTACATATCCATCCATTTCTTTATCTTTGGAGGGGTAACCCTATTTCTCGAACCTCATGAAGTTCACCCTAGCAGGAGCCCTAGCCCTTTTGTTGGCTCTGTACCTGAGCCTTTTCTGTCTTAGCTTCTCAATTTTGAGGGCTTGGCGGGCATCCGTCATCCAGGAAGCCATCGTGAGCCGATTAACAGGGAGCTTAGAGAAGATACCCAATTGAGCAGTTGTCAGGGGCGCCGCTGGAGCTTTCCCGAGATGCCTTGTTGCTTTGTTGGTGTTGATGGCCTTTCCCCCAGCTGGGGCCAAGGAAAGTCGTTCAGACATCGACTTGCGTTTGGGTAGTGGTGCCCTCGAGATCACCACATTTGGCCTCTTGCCTTTCGAGGCCGGTTTGTCTGTTACCGGAGCTTGAGGAGCTGGAATGATGTTAGCTGGCATGAACAGAATAGAGCCGAACTGTAGCAGCGGCTCCTCCCACTGTCGTCCAAGACTGGCCTGGAGGACCGTCCTGGAGTCCATCTTCATCGTGTAGGAAATGAGAGCAGAGTTCATCTTTGGAGACATTATTGAAAATTGATTGCTTGGAAAACTGCATGAAAGAGCATTATTTTAGTATAAATATAGATATGTATATTGATTGAGTTCGCATGAATGTTTAACCCGAAATATGGGAGGAGAGATTGGTCCAACCGGGCGTGCCAGAATCTGTAGAGTGTTTTTCGTCACCCCATTGAGATGGAAATGCGCATGCGCTTGTCAGACGCATTACAGATTCTCCCTGCCTAGGGTAGGTTGGGGTTTATTGATTTTGGGGATACGAATCTCCGACAGCCGCGGACTAAGCTGCCGTTAATTACCCCTCGGCTTTGGAGCGAGAGAACCTCCGATTGACGGGTCAAACTGGACATGCGAACTCAATGCGATGCGTTGGTGTATGTGTTTTTTTCCGTTTTGTTCCATTTGTTAAAAAAAAGGGATATATGTATTTTTCAATATATATATAAAAACAGAAATAAATAAGTAGATAAATATTTAGAGAAACGTTTTTTTATTTTAATTTATTATATTTTTTTATTTTAAAATATTATTTATAATTTATTTTTATTTATTTAATATTTATTTATTTATTTATTTTATTTTATTTTTTTAAATATAAAAAGATTAAAATAAAAAAGTAAGGAAGGAAGAAAGAAGAAGAAGAAAAAAAGATTTTAAAAAAGGGGGGGAGGTGGAGAACTTAGGCTCCCATTTAATGGGAGCCTCCCCACACATGCACATGCTAGCATCTGAGGGTCACATGTGACACATTCTAACATGTGGCTAGCATGTGAGGGGGGCTAAAAGGGCTCCCATTAAATGGGAGTCCTCCCCCTCACGTGCTAGCATGTGATTCTGGCAAAAAGGGCTCCGAAAAAATTAATTTTTTTTACATGGAGTTCAATTCCAAAAGAATTTTTTTATGGAGTTAAACTCCAAAAGAATTTTAAATATGGAGTTCAACTCCAAAAAGATTAATGGAGTTTTAACTCCAAAAAGATTTTTATTGTGGAGTTAAACTCCAAAAAGAGTTTTAAATGGAGTTCAACTCCAAAAAAGATTTTTATTGTGGAGTTGAACTCCGAAAGAATTTTAAATATGGAGTTAAACTCCAAAAGAATATTATATGGAGTTAAACTTCTAAAAAGATTTAATTTGGAGTTAAACTCCCCAAAAAAAGATTTTTACTGTGGAGTTAAACTCCAAAAGAATTTTTGTAGTGGAGTTAAACTCCAAAATAATTTTATTTGTGGAGTTAAACTCCAAAAGATTTTCTCCTTTCTATTTTGAGAAGAAATCCTAAATGGGTTCTCTTGAAACTCCAAGATCTAGATCTTGGATGATAAAAAAAGAGACCCTTTTTGTTCTCTTGATGGAGTCTTGGAAGGTGGGTTTATGGTAAAACTTTGTTTAGTTTTAAAAAAAAGAGAGCTAAGCTCTTGATTTATTTGGAAAATGAAAAGGAAGAGGAAGAACTTGAAAAAGAGAGAGTGGAGGCACAAACCCTAGTTTTTTGAGGGAATGAAAAGTGTACATTTTATTCATCGTCATGTTGCCTTATATAGGCTTACACATTTACATATAGCCCCTTGGGCTTTACAAAATGGCATTTTGCCCATCCCATATCTCATGTGCTATTTTTTTTTGCACATAAGCCATGGGGTTTACAAAAATTTGGCTTTATACCCATTCATGCATTAAAAAATTACATCAAAATTATTTATTACATGATTTTTTATTTCAGCATGGGGGAGGCCGGCCGCTTTATGTTCGGGCTCGACTCGGGCATGAGCCCACTTGATCTGGGATTGGGCCCACCTGGTTTGGGGTTGACCTTGATTTTGACTTGGTCAATCGGGGTGCTATTTTCGACCCCAACACTCAAGACCATCAAAAGAGCGTTCTCTTGCTCCAAGGCTAGAGAAGCGGATATGATCACAGGCAAATACTCATTCTCATCTAAATATGCATATTTAAGGTGAGAAGGTAACAGTTTGAGATCTAATGTCGGCGGAGAGACAATAGAAGGTGGGGTAAGTAAATGACATTCGGATTCTCGAAGAAGCTCATAGCCTGCAAAGGATACTTACTCGGAAAGTGTGTCTGACTTTTGTGATGAGTCAGAAGGTTCAAACTTAGGAGTGGACTCGTCAAAAGTGTCCTCACTATGATGTGCAAGATCAAACAATGATGTGCTAATGTCGTCGAGATCATCAAAGCAAAGTTCATCAACCTTGCAGCTTTCGGGAGCTATCTCGTGGACATAACATACATCAAGAATATGAGCAGAGGGTTCAGGTGGATGACTTCCAATCTTGTAAATGTTAAGCTCAATTTTCATTTTCCTGAAGGTTAGGTTCATAGAACCGTTACGACAATTAATAATAGCATTGGAAGTGGCTAGAAAGGGTCGACCAAGAATCACCGGAATTTGGTTCCGTGGGTTCGCTACAGGCTGTGTATCCAAAACAATAAAGTCCACAGGGAATATAAATTCCCCGAATTTTATCAACACATCCTCAAGCTCACCCCTAGGTTTGGTGATGGATCGGTCTGCCATTTGGAGAGTGCAATGAGCGGGTTTCAACTCTCCAATACCTAACTGCTCGTAGACAGAATATAGAAGCAGGTTAACACTAGCGCCAAGGTCGAGTAAAGCACGGTTAATATTCTTACCCCCAATAAAAATAGAGATTGTAGGATATCCAGGGTCCTTACGTTTCTTTGGTACTTGTGGGGTAAAAGCTGTGCTAACATTTTTCGTCATGAATACCTTTTTGGGCACTTGAGTCTTCCTCTTCCTAGTGCACAAGTCCTGAAGGATTTTCGCATAAGCCGAAACTTATTGTATATCATCTAGGAGAGGGATATTTATGTTAACCTGTTTAAACATTTCCATAATCTTCTCCATTTGTGGACTTGGTTTGTTTCCCCTTAACCGATTCGGATAAGGAGCTTTAGCAATAAGAGCTGGGTCCAACATTGGAGAAGGTTGTGTGAGTGGAACAGATCCCAGAATTAGAGTGGGGATCATCTTTAGTTGACTAGAAGAAGTGGGCTGATGGTTCGAGCCTTGAGGAAAACGGAGAATAGGCTCCGGAGAAGGTGGTGGACTAGACGAAGTAGGATCAGAAGTGGAAGTGGAAGTGGAATCCGGAGTGTCATTGATTATTTCATCATTATCAATCTGTTCACCGACTTGATTATTTAGCACTCTTTTGGATCTCAACGTTGTAATGGCACTCACATTGTAGTGTTGTAAATGTCCAGGATTCGGTAGGGGTTGAGATGGAAGTTTCCCTTTCTCTCTAGCACTCATTTCGGCATTTAATCGTGGAATTTGTGCTTCTATCGATTTAATACTCTCACCGTGGGAGGCGGAATTCTTCTTTATATCATCGATAGAAGACCTTATATCAGCCGACACTTGGATGGAATGTTTCATAAATAAATCCAAGGTTCGTTTGAGTGAAGAGGAGTTATCGGTACCGGCTAATTGCAAAGAATTATTATACGGTGCAGAAGTGTTGGCCGAATTTTGAAAATTTTGTGGTTGAAAGTTGTGCTGACTCAGTTGTGGTGGTTGCTGTTGTTGTGGAGGGACCCTTTGAAAGTTATTTTGGTTTGGAACCGTATTTTGAGTTTGGTGTTGGTTCCAAGAAAAATTAGGGTGATTCCTCCAACTCTGATTATAAGTGGAAGAATAAGGATCGTTTCTCGGTCGTTGATGAAAAGCAACATTAGTGTGCTCTTGACCTTGAAACAGAGAATTCAAAGGACATTCTTTCGTCAAATGTGATGGATCTGAACAGCATCCACACACGATTTTAGAGAGTGTGACCTAGTTTAGGGAGGATAATAAAAATTTGTGTTCCATAGCTTCAACTTTCATTTGCGTTGCTGCCATTTCGGCCTTGACTGCTATGGAAACATCAAGTTGATGGATACCACTCCTAGATGATGGTTGACTCACACTCTCCCATTGCAAAGTTTTTTCAGCAAAATCTTCTAAAAATTTCCAATCTTCACCATCGTCTTTAGACATGAAATTGCCTTGACACATGGATTCAAGCATCTGCTTTGTTGTTGGATTAATGCCCTCATATATGATTCGGCACATATCCTATCTATGGATTCCGTGATGAGGACATTGGACTAGCAGATCCTTGAATCGTTCAAACCACTTCCAAAATTGTTCTTTGGGAAGCTGGGCAAATTGATTGATTTCGCTACGGACACGGGCGGTCTTATGATTAGGATAAAATTTCTTAAGGAATGCTATGACGAATTCATCCCAGTTTGAAATAGAGTGTGCAGCTGTGTTATAAAGCCATTGTTCGGCTAAATCGCACAAAGTGAATGGGAGAAGACGTAAACGCATAGTATCCGCAGAAAGTTGTGAAATGCCCATCATAGCACATACGTTTTCAAATTTTGTGATAAAAATGTATGCGTCTTCAGACTCGAGACCGTGAAATTTGGGTAAAAGATTGATATAGTGTGGTTTGATTTTGAAATTGTCCCCATTGGCTGGTGGAATAGAAAGATAAGGAGAAAGAGGACCACGTATCGGGTAGCATCTCTTTTGGAGAGACATACACGGTAGATTCTACACACCTGCAGGCAGTGGCAATGTGGTGTTAAAATTTGATGGAGATCCGTCTATCTCGGTGGATGTGGTGAGTGGTGAGGAAAAAGAAGATGTATAATTACCGACTTCGGAGTCGATAGTAAGAACGCGGACAAGACGGGCACTAGAATCCCGTGTCTAGCCGAGCATGCACTAAACGGTTTAGCACAAGTGGCAGCGTTTGTGATAATTAGAGAAAGTGTTTTTTTGGTTTGTTTTGAAAAAGGCGGATTTTGAAAAATCATAAAAAATAAACAATCAACTCTAGATCTACGGTCACCTAGGTCAAGTCACTAGACCGCTCCTAGACTTCCAGAAAACAAATCGCAGGATAAATTCTCTACTATCTCTTTATCCCTCCTGTGGCCAGGTAAGTGCCAGGTAAGTGGGAGATATCCGTTATGTAAGTAGCGGGCCTAATTAAGTAACCACTTGCCTTAAACACACTTGCCTTAGACACCACAAAAGAAATGCGGATAAGCAATAGATTACCCACAACCTTCTTCTGTCCTAATTGAGCGCGACGGTCCTTAGAGTCATGTCTTGATATTTTTTAGTTAATGAGGGTGATGCGGATGCTAGTTTTATGATTTGCGGGGCTTAGGAAGGATAATGAAATTCCCACCTAATCTGAATTTGGTCTTTTGCCCTTTAATTTCCGTATTAAAATATGCAAAACAACCAATATCAAAACACACAACAAATTTTTATTTTTGAGCGGCGAATTTTTTCAAAGAATCATGCAGAAAAGTTGTTATTGGACAGATCAGAAAGAAGATAAGAAAGTAGAGAATATACCAGAGAATTCTGGAGCCCTAACTCGTCAAAACAGCTGCGGTTACGCCGCGGATTGTAGCTTCTTGCCTCGGTTCCGCTGTCATATGAACTGTTCTTTGAACGATTTTTTGTACTGCTGCTCCATTTGCTCCTCTGTCCTAGATGAAATGATCTGAATAATTTTCTCTCTGCTGCAGTGATTCCAGATTTCTTTGCAAAATTCCTAACTAACCGTTAAGCACACGATGCAATTTTAATTCAAATTTTTGATGGAATAATAAAATTTCAAATCAAATAGAAAGAACGTACAAATTACGCACGCATCTCCGGCAACGGCGCCATTTGATTCACCGAATTCCTTCGATGTGTTGAAAAGTGTTATCACAATCAAAGAATTTATAACCGCAATCAATAACGGTGTCGATGTAGTTCATTAATGAGTACGGGTCATCCACTGAGATTCGTGTATTTATTTGTTTTTGCTTTAGTTGAGTCGAAAGAAAATTAGTAAAAAGAATTCAAGAGGATGAATCAAGATTTATTAGACGAAATATTTTCAAGAAAAAATCAAGAAAGAGTTTAAGATTTAGTAATCAAGAAAGTGTCCAAAATCAATTTTAGTCATCAAGAAAATTTAGAATAGCTTGTAGGATTTGATAGGAATTAGCAGCAATGATGAATACCAAAAATTACTTATCTTATCTATTTATGAATTATAGCTAGAACGATGGCGATGAATGAAGATTAGAGATCTTTTGAAGAAACTAGGGTTTCTCCTTCACTATCCCTTGTCTTTTCATTTATCACTATTCAAATCTAGCCTTTAGCAAAGAGAATCATCACTCATTTAATCCCAAATTGCAACGAAATTATCAAAAACGGTGATGTCGCTCCAAATTTGGTCGTTGACGATTCTTTTTCCTAAAGTTCATAATTCTCATAAGACTTAAGACGAGTTTAAGATTTCATCACCATTTGATCTACCGAACTCCTTCGAATCCTTAACAAGCGGAGATTTCACTCACGCATCATGAAAATAAAAGAATCAAGAATTAGAAATTTCATAATGCGAAAATGTAAAGAAAGCAAGAATTAACAATTGTTCTCCTTTATTAATCAACTTCTAATTACATATTCCTTCAATCCGAGATTACAAGAATTGCTCTCGATCGCTCCCTTGAAGAGGTAATTATTCCGTCAAATTTCGCTTTGCTCGATCTCCGTGAGACTTGGACCTGTCGAGGATCTCGTGCTCGTGATGATGATCGGCTTCGCGTAAATGATCTTGAATGTCGCCGCTCGATATTGTTCTCAACGATTCTTGATTTGGATCTTGATTAGGAATTGAACTAGATTTGGTTTTGGTTTGTGTGCTAGAAATCGACTAACATCAACAATCTCTACAATGTAGGCTTAGGTCCCCTTTTATAGCTCTTCACCAATCTTCCACTAGAAGCTAGGTCAATCTTCCCCAAGAAGCTAGATAGTTGTAGGGAAATTTCTAGAATAAGGTAGTTATCAAGCTTACTCAAGAAGCTAGGCTGTTGTAGGGAAGTTTCCAGAATGAGGTTATTACAATGAAGCGTCTTCAACAAGCTAGGAAGTTAGAATGAAGCTTTGGGAGATATTTTGACCGTTGATGCCCTAACTCGGCCGCGGATCCGCCGCCGTTTGGTGTGATCAATGCTTCATTTCTATGTAGTTGTTTGGTGTTGGTCTATATGTATTCAGTTGATATCTGGAATCTTTTTATCTCTTCTGAATATCTGCCAGATTTTAACTCTTTGACTTGTTCTATTTTGTCGGTGAATTTGCGATTCCGATATCTGTCCAGAAATAATTTCTGCACAAAATCTCAATGAAATTTGTTGAGATATACAATATTATGCGTGAAGTAATAAACACACAATTTCCCTCCAGAATGTTGATTATAATGTATAACACATGGTAATTGATATTTTCCAAATTGATATTTTCCAGACGAACTTGTAATACGTGTTATATTTATAATAAACATCCTTAGATGAATAGAAAAGTGAGGAAATTATTATGTTAAAGATTGCAATATTTTCGACTGAACATCGGCCACCCAATTGAGGATTGCTACGTCTTCAAGAACTGGGTCGAGGAACGGTACCGCCAAGGGAAATTCGCGCTGTCCGAAGGGTGAATCCGCCACAGAGGCACACTCTTAAAAAGGTAGACACACCGGCAACATTATGCTTGTTTGTGGAAGAAGCTCCTTGGGAAGTGGTCCTTTCAGCTAAAACTAAAAGAATGCTGAAGGATCTTCAAGCATGTATGGCAATCAAATGGAAAAACCCGCTGGAGCCCGAGATCATTGAGGGGATGCTTAAACCATGCCCAACACCGAAAACTGGTAACGATGGGCAAGACCTCCAGGCCAAGCCTTCGAAGTCTTCGAAGAAAAAGAATAAGACCAAGAAGCTTGTGCATCCTGCTAAGTATGACGACAAGCGCACAGACCTGTAAAGGTACATCGATGTACTGGAAGAGTACAACCAAAAAGCGTACAACCAAAAAGCGTGGACCCCAGTCACCCTCGAAGAGTTTCTCAGCCATATCCTTGAGAACGGAGATAGTGACGATGATAAGGGAAATGACTCATCAGAAGAACCCGAGGATTATGTAGCAAGTTGTCACATGTTTTCTCATTCGTCGGTTAATGACGAAGAAACTCCCTCGGCATCGGAAAGCAACACAGAAGAACTGGGGGCAGGACCGGTGCCAAAATTCTTGGAACTGTTAGAAGACCCAATTGACAGGCTGCTAAACGAAGCCCTTCAAAAGAGCAAAGCCGACCGAGAACATGAAACAACCCTATACGAAAAGGCCAAGCGTCGGCGTCAGGCTGAAGAAGCTGCGGTAGGGATAAGTCTTAAAGCACTCCAACCAAGCCAAAGCACACCTGCTACAAACAAGAGCAGGATCAAAGCAGAGAAGCGGCTCGCCAATGCCCTGTCAATGGGAATGAAGCTGCCCCCTCTCGTGGAAAACACTCCCGGGATCATGTACCTTGACAAAACAGATATACATCTGAACTACTGCTTATACCATCGGAGGGCCACACACCCCACCGACGAGTGCAATGCCTTCAAAAAGTGGTGGTAAGGATATGTTGCTCACCGACAGCACTTCAAGCGGATGAAGCGCAAAGCTCGTCGACAGCAAAGAAGCGCGACAGAAGAGCGTGAAGGAATGGCTGGCAACTGTCATATGGTTGATAACAGTTCGACAAAAGGAAAATCTCAAGTTCTTACATTCGGGAGTGATTCTGAAGAAGAAATAACCCTCGACCCTCTCTTCATAGAATCCACCTCCGGAAAAGAAGAAGAGGAGAAGAACTATGAAAATATTCAGGAGCGATTTGGTTCCCAATTTGAGGGAAGCCTGCACTACCTTTTTTAAGACATGGACGGTCGACGCCTTGACCCGGAGTGATTTGGTTCCCGATTTGTGGGAAGCCTGCACTGCCCTTTTTACGACATGGACGGTCGACGCTTGACGCGTCTCCAAGGCGGAATGTCCGTGGTAGACATTTTCCTGGCCCGGAGCGATTTGGTTCCCAATTTGTGGGAAGCCTGCACTGCCCTTTTTACGACATGGATGGTCGACGCCCTGACCCGGAGCAATTTGGTTCCCGATTTATGGGAAGCCTGCACTGCCCTTTTTACGACATGGACGGTCGATGCTTGACGCGTCTCCGAGCCGGAGTGTCCGTGGTAGACATTTCCCTGGCCCGGAGCGATTTGGTTCCCGATTTGTGGGAAGCCTGCACTGCCTTTTTTACGACATGGACGGTCGACACCATGACCCGGAGCAATTTGGTTCCCGATTTGTGGGAAGCCTGCACTGCCTTTTTTACGACAAGGACGGTTGATGCCCTGGCCCAGAGCGATTTAGTTCCCGATTTGTGGGAAGCCTGCACTGCCCTTTTTACGACATGGACGGTCGACGCCCTGACCCGGAGCGATTTGGTTCCCGATTTGTGGGAAGCCTGCACTGCCCTTTTTACGACATGGACGGTCGACGCCCTGGCCCGGAGCGATTTGGTTCCCGATTTGTGGGAAGCCTGCACTGCCCTTTTTACAACATGGACGGTCGACGCCCTGGCTCGGAGCAATTTGGTTCCCAATTTGTGGGAAGCCTGCACTGCCCTTTCTACGACATGGACGGTCGACGCTTGACGTGTCTCCGAGGAGGAGTGTCCGTGGTAGACTTTTCCCTGGCCTGGAGCGATTTGGTTCCCGATTTGTGGGAAGCCTGCACTGACCTTTTTATGACATGGACAGTCGACGCCTGATTTGACTTGATCTGCTTCTTGCAGTGTCAGGGGTGATCTTGACTTGCTCCGCTTCTTACGGTGTCGAGATTGGATTCTGACTTGCTCCGCTTTCTGCGGTGTCGGAGTTGAAGTTGATTTGTTGATTGTGATTTGGGTTGACATCAGCATCGCTACACTAGAATATGGTACCAGGAGCGAGTCATCATCTGTCTTTGAGAGGATTTGGCGATTTTGGTTTTGGTCGGCATCTGCATTGCTGCACTGGAATAATGCTAGGAGCAACTCATCATTTGCCCTTGCCCTTTGAGGAGCGATGGCTTAGGAGACAGGTTTAGGTCCCTATCACATAAGACTTTTCAATTTTATGAGCCGTAAGGGTCCCATAAAAGCATTTTCTCCCTACGAGTCGTAAGGATCCCGTAAGTGTATTTTCTCCGTAGGAGTCGTGGGGACTCCCAAGTGTGTTGCTCCTTTGTGAGTCGTGAGGATCTCACGCGGGAATTTTCTCCTCACAAAGTTGAGAGGACTTTGCGAGTGCATTTCATCTCTTTTTCATGAGTTTGCGTCCTTTCGGGTTTTCACAAACTCGCCGGCAGTCCTGCTGTTTTTACTCATGGAGCCCTTTCGGGTTTTCATCCGTGCCCATTTTGCTTGTGGACATACCCTTTTTTTTGAATCTTCACCACCTGTGGGACTTTGAATGTGGTCTCTCCGGTAAGACTTGGGAGAGATAGGGGTCGCTTACGCCCGTGGATTGTATACAGTTTTGCAGGATGTATGATCCAGACCATAGGGCCGGAAGAATTTCGGGACTTTGTCGGCGTCTGCATCGCTGCACTGGAATATGGTACCAGGAGCGGCTCATCATTCGCCGTGAGGGGACCTCCCTCATTTCTTGTTTAATGACTTAGGGGTCATCTGTTCCCAGTTTAACGATTTAGAGGTCATCTGTTCCCAGTTTAAAGACATAGGGGTCTATTGGTTTGGAGTTTGGAATTTTGGGGTTAGGGTAGGCATTAGCGTTGCTAACACTGAAGCACATATGCTAGGAGCAATTCATCATTTGCCTTTACCTGTTGGGAAGCGATGGCTTAGGAGACATGTTTAGATTCCTATCACCTAAGGCTTTTCAATTTTATGGGCCATAAGAGTCCCATAAAAGCATTTTCTCCCTATGGGTCGTAAGGATCCCGTAGGTGCATTTTCTCCTTAGGAGTCGTGAGGACTCCCAAGTGTGTTTTTCCTTTGTGAGTCGTAAGGATCCCACGAAGGTTTGTTCTCCTCATGCATCGTGAGGACACATGAGTGGGTCTTTCCCAATGGAGCATAATTTCAAGGGCGGAGACCAACCGCTGGACTAGTGATTGCGGTGGGGTATGAGCGTGATGAGAATTATTTGAGCTCGTGGATTGTATACGGTAGTCAACTTAGGGACCAACCGTAGGGCTGGGAGAATTTTTGGAAATTGAATTTTGGTTGGCGTCTGCATCGCTGTACTGGAATATGGTACCACGAGCGACTCATCATCCGCCGTTGGAAATCTAGGGACTTGGGATTTGGCTGGCGTCTGCATCGCTACACTGGAATATGGTACCAGGAGTGACTCATCATTCGCCGTTTTTTTACCGCGATTGATCTATCATTTCAGTTTTTCTTATCGGGAAGGTCGCGATTGCCTTATCATTTCGGCTTTTTATTCGCAGTTGCCCTATCATTTCAGCTTTATTTTTCATCTTTATTTTACTCGCTGATTTTTATTGCGAGTTGCCCCATCATTTCTGCTTTTCTTTTTTTTTCTTCTTTTATTTACATATTTTTTTTATTTACATATTCTTACATTCCCAGTTTAAAGACTTAGAGGTCGACTGTTCCCAGTTTAATGACGTGGTGGTGGACTTTTTCAGAGAAAGGCAAATGGCTGAGAGAATCGGTTTCACGAAGGATTTCAGTCTCTCTTTGTATGAAATTGGCGGTCGCAGCTTGACTGTTTACTAACACGCGTTTAGACAGTTCTATCTCTCCTGCCTTGTATTATTTTTCGACCCAATCTTTGAGGACGAAGCAGTCCTCAATAGCATGACTTATCACTCTTTAATAGGGGCAGTATTTGGGGTCGTCAGTCATATTCGCTTCTTGCGGTCTTTTTGATTCCGGCAATTGGAGACCGTTTCTTAGGGCATCCTTGAATATTTTACGGACTTTGTCCCTTCTGAAGGAATAAACCTTATCCAGCTTCTCTTTCAGTGGAGCTTCTCCTCCCTCTCCGAACACTGGCTTCCGAGACCGGTTGGCATTAGGCCCGCTCATCCCTTGCTTATTTCGGTCAGCCGAGGTGTTGAAAGATTCAGAACCGTCGGAATTTTCGCCTTTATGACTATCGTCCTTTCGGTTTCCCCAGGACCTATTGTTATTTGGGAATCCGAGGAGGACTCCTGGTTTGAACGCTCCAGGATTTGAACTTTCCTGGTCAGCTCTTGGAATGTTTTGAGACCCGCGGTGCAGAGAAACGGGGTCATCCAATTGTTGAGATTTCCGATAAGGAGACTGACAGATTGGTCCTGCTCTATCGGCGGTTCACATTTAATGGAGAGATTGCGCCATCGGATTATAAAATCCGTGCTGCTTTCATTGTTCTTTGGCTTGGTCCTTATAAGATCGGCAATGGTGATCTTATCGCTGACGCTCATGAACCTCTGCCGAAACAGAGACTCCATTTGGACGAAAGTTGTGACGGAGCCATCCGGTATGCTCGCGTACCAGTCGAAAGCAACATCGGTCAAGCTATTAAAGAACTGGCGGAGAAGAACCGCATTGTTGCCCCCAGTATTCCCGCTTGTGGCTTTGAAGTGGGCAATGTACTGATTCACATTTCTCGTCCCATCAAATCTTCCAAATTTTGGGATGACATAGCCGCTAGAAAATTCTACCAGATCATACTGAGCAGGACATGGTCTCCCACTACTATTGATATCTTTTTGCACTTCGGTTTCGACTACCAATGTTTTGACTTTGTTGGCAACCAAATCCATAATTTGATCTTGAGTTAGCAGGCTACTGTCATCGGTAGCCAAGACATATCCTGAGATAGGATGCGACTGGCTTTCGTGCGGTCCGCCCACCTTTGGATTTAGGGAAATAGGCGTCAGCTGTCTCGGGACACCTTTTTTCGGTTCATGAGCAGAGTCCTGCGCTTGATTGGGCGGCTGAGAGGCAAGCTGGGCCGTGAGCTGTAAGACGATGTTTGTCAAGTTTGAGTAGAGCTTGGCCATCTCCTTGTCTTTTTTTCTAAGCTGCTTTCGGAGCTCCTCGAGAAGTTGCTGCTCTGCAGTCTTAGGATGGAAAGTTGGCTTATCTTCGCTTTCCGAGCCCGACTCCTCGGGAACTGAGGGCTCTCTCTGCCTATCAACCTCACTGGGAGGATTTTCATCACCCTCCGGAGGATGCTGGTCTTGAGAAGTGACATCTATATTCACACCAGGTTGGATTTGAGATGTGGTGGCCCCATCCTTGCTCTTGCTGGGCGTGCCTACCATATAGACAGCGTGGACTACATATCCAGCCATCTCTTTATCTTTGGCGGGGTAACCCTATTTCTCGAACCTCATGAAGTTCAGCCTAGCAGGAGCCCTAGCCCTTTTGTTGGCTCTGTACCTGAGCCTTTTCTGTCTTAGCTTCTCAATTTTGAGGGCTTGGCGGACATCCGTCATCCAGGAAGCCATCGTGAACCGATTAACGAGAAGCTTAGAGAAGATACCCAATTAAGCAGCTGTCAGGGGCGCCGCTGGAGTTTGCCCGAGATGCCTTGTTGTTTTGTTGGTGTTGATGTCCTTTCCCCCAGCTGGGGCCAAGGAAAGTTGTTCAGACACCGATTTTCGTTTGGGTAGTGGTACCCTCGAGATCACCACATTTGGCCTCTTGCCTTTCGAGGCCGGTTTGTCTGTTACCGGAGCTTGAGGAGCTGGAATGAAGTTAGCTGGCACGAACAGAATAGAGCCGAACTGTAGCAGCGGCTCCTCCTACTGTCGCCCAAGACTGGCCGGGAGGACCGTCCTGGAGTCCATCTTCATCATGTAGGAAATGGGAGCTGAGTTCATCTTTGGAGATATTGTTGAAAATTGATTGCTTGGAAAACTGCATGAAAGAGCATTATTTTAGTATAAATATAGATATGTATATTGATTGAGTTCGCATGAATCTTTAACCCGAAATATGGGAGGAAAGATTGGTCCAACCGGGCGTGCCAGAATCTGTAGAGTGTTTTTCGTCACTCCATTGAGATGGGAATGCGCGCGTGCTTGTCAGGCGCATTACAGATTCCCCCTGCCTAGGGTAGGTTGGGTTTATTGATTGTGGGGATCCGAATCTCCGACAGCCGCGGACTAAGCTGCCGTTAATTACCCCTCGGCTTTGGAGCGAGAGAACCTCCGATTGATGGGTCAAATTAGACATGCGAACTCAATGCGATGCGTTGGTGTGTGTTTTTATTTTCGTTTTGTTCCATTTGTTAAAAAAAGGGATATATGTATTTTTCTATATATATATATAAAAACAGAAATAAATAAGTAGATAAATATTTAGAGAAACGTTTTTTTATTTTAATTTATTATATTTTTTATTTTAAAATATTATTTATAATTTATTTTTATTTATTTAATTTTAATTAATTTATTTTATTTTATTTTTTTAAATATAAAAAGATTAAAATAAAAAAGGAAGAAAGAAAGAAGAAGAAGAAAAAAAAAGATTTTAAAAAAAGTGGGGTGGAGAACCTGGGCTCCCATTTAATGGGTGCCTCCCCACACATGCTAACATGTGGCTAACATGTGAGGGTCACATACACATGCTAGCATGTGACCTCTCACATGTGAGGGGAGGCCAAAAGGGCTCCCATTAAATGGGAGTCCTCCCCCTCACGTGCTAGCATGTGATTGTGGCAAAATGGGCTTCGAAAAAAAATGACTTTTTTTACATGGAGTTCAACTCCAAAAGAATATTTTTTATGGAGTTAAACTCCAAAAGAATTTTAAATATGGAGTTCAACTCCAAAAAGATTTTAAATGGAGTTTTAACCCCAAAAGAATTTTTATTGTGGTGTTAAACTCCAAAAAGAGTTTTAAATGGAGTTCAACTCCAAAAAAGATTTTTATTGTGGAGTTGAACTCCGAAAGAATTTTAAATATGGAGTTAAACTCCGAAAGAATTTTATATGGAGTTAAACTCCCAAAAAGATTTAATGTGGAGTTAAACTCCCCAAAGAAAGATTTTTACTGTGGAGTTAAACTCCAAAAGAATTTTTGTAGTGGAGTTAAACTCCAAAAGATTTTCTCCTTTCTCTTTTGAGAAGAAACCCTAAATGGGTTCTCTTGAAACTCCAAGATCTAGATCTTGGATGATAAAAAAAGAGACTCTTTTTGTTCTCTTGATGGAGTCTTGGGAGGTGGGTTTATGGTAAAACTTTGTTTAGTTTTAAAAAAAAAAGAGAGCTAAGCTCTTGATTTATTTGGAAAATGAAAAGGAAGTGGAAGAACTTGAAAAAGAGAGAGTTGAGGCACAAACCCTAGTTTTTTGAGGGAATGAAAAGTGTATATTTTATTCATCGTCATGTTGCCTTATATAGGCTTACACATTTACATATAGCCCCTTGGACTTTACAAAATGGTATTTTGCCCATCCCATATCTCATGTGCTATTTCTTTTTGCACATAAGCCATGGGCTTTACAAAAATTTGGCTTTATACCCATTCATGCATTAAAAAATTACATCAAAATTATTTATTACATGATTTTTTATTTCAACACGGGGAAGGCCGGCCGCTTCATGTTCGGGCTCGACTCGGGCATGAGCCCACTTGATCTGGGCTTGGGCCCACCTGGTTTGGGGTTGACCTTGATTTTGACTTGGTCAATCGGGGTGCAATTTTCGACCCCAACACTCAAGACCATCAAAAGAGCGTTCTCTTGCTCTATGGCTAGAGAAGCGGATATGATCACAGGTAAAGACTCATTCTCATCTAAATATGCATATTTAAGATGAGAAGGTAACAGTTTGAGATCTAATGTCGGCGGAGAGACAATAGAAGGCGGGGTGAGTGAATGGCATTCGGATTCTCGAAGAAGTTCATAGCCTGCAAAGGATACAGACTCGGAAAGTGTGTCTGAGTTTTGTGATGAGTCAAAAGGTTCAAACTCGGGAGTGGACTCGTCAAAAGTGTCCTCACTATGATGTGCAAGATCAAACAATGATGTGCTAATGTCGTCGAGATCATCAAAGCAAAGTTCATCAACCTTGCAGCTTTCGGGAGCTATCTTGTGGACAGAACAGACATCAAGAATATGAGCAGAGGGTTCAGATGGCTGACTTCCAATCTTGTAAAAGTTAAGCTCAATTGTCATTTTCCCGAAGGTTAGGTTCATAGAACCGTTATGACAATTAATGACAGCATTGGAAGTGGCTAGAAAGGGTCGACCAAGAATCACCAGAATTTGGTTCCGTGGGTTCGCTACAGGCTGTGTATCCAAAACTATAAAGTCCACAGGGAATATAAATTCCCCGACTTTTATCAACACATCCTCAAGCTCACCCCTAGGTTTGGTGATGGATCGGTCTGCCATTTGGAGAGTGCAATGAGCGGGTTTCAACTCTCCAATACCTAACTGCTCATAGACAGAATATGGAAGAAGGTTAACACTAGCACCAAGGTCGAGTAAAGCACGGTTAATATTTTTACCCCCAATAGAAATAGAGATTGTAAGACATCCAGGGTCCTTACGTTTCTTTGGTAATTGTGGGGTAAAAGCTGTGCTAACATTATTCGTCATAAATATCTTTTTGGGCACTTGAGTCTTCCTCTTCTTAGTGCACAAGTCCTTATGGATTTTCGCATAAGCCGGAACTTATTGTATAGCATCTAGGAGAGGGATATTTATGTTAACTTGTTTAAACATTTCCATAATCTTCTCCATTTGTGGACTTAGTTTGTTTCCCTTTAACCGATTCGGATAAGGAGCTTTAGCAATAAGAGCTGGGTCCAACATTGGAGAAGGTTGTGTGAGTGGAACAGATCCCAGAATTGGAGTGGGAATCATCTTTGGTTGACTAGAAGAAGTGGGCTGATGGTTCGAGCCTTGAGGAAAATGGAGAATAGGCTCGGAAGAAGGTGGTGGACTAGACGAAGTAGGATCAGAAGTGGAAGTGGAAGTGGAAGCCGGGGTGTCATTGATTATTTCATCATTATCAATCCGTTCACCGACTTGATTTAGCACTCTTCCGGATCTCAACGTTGTAATGACACTCACATTGTAGTGTTGTGAATGCCCAGGATTCGGTAGGGGTTGAGATGGAAGTTTCCCTTTCTCTCTAGAACTCATTTCGGCATTTAATCGTGCAATTTGTGCTTCTATCGATTTAATACTCTCACCGTGGGAGGTGGAATTCTTCTTTATATCATCGATAGCAGACCTTTTATCAGCCAACACTTGGATGGAATGTTTCATAAACAAATCCAAGGTTCGTTCGAGTGATGAGGAATTATCGGTACCGGCCAATTGCAAAGAATTATTATACAGTGCAGAAGTGTTGGCCGAATTTTGAAAATTTTATGGTTGAAAGGAGTGCCGACTCAGTTGTGGTGGTTGCTGTTGTTGTGGAGGGACCCTTTGAAAGTTATTTTGGTTTGGAACCGTATTTTGAGTTTGGTGTTGGTTCCAAGCAAAATTAGGGTGATTCCTCCAACCCTGATTATAAGTGGAAGAATAAGGATCGTTTCTAGGTCGCTGTTGAAAAGCAACATTAGTGTGCTCTTGACCTTGAAACAGAGAATTCAAAGGACATTCTTCCGTCAAATGTGATAGATCTGAACAGCATCCACACACGGTTTTAGGGAGTGTGACCTGATTTAGGGAGGCTAATAAAAATTTGTGTTCCATAGCTTCAAGTTTCTTTTGCATTGCTGCCATTTTGTCCTTGACTGCTATGGAAACATCAAGTTGATAGATACCTCCCCTAGATGATGGTTGACTCACACTCTCCCATTGCAAAGTTTTTTCAGCAAAATCTTCTAAAAATTTTCAAGCTTTACCATCGTCTTTAGACATGAAATTGTCTTGACACATGGATTCAAGCATCTGCTTTGTTGTTGGATTAATGCCCTCATATATGATTCGACACATATCCCATCTATGGATTCCGTGATGAGGACATTGGACTAGCAGATCCTTGAATCGTTCAAAACATTTCCAAAATTGTTCATTGGGAAGCTGGGCAAATTGATTGATTTCGCTACGGACACGGGCGGTCTTATGATTGGGATAAAATTACTTAAGGAATGCTATGACGAATTCATCCCAGTTTGAAATAGAGTGTGCAGCTGTGTTATAAAGCCATTGTTCGGTTAAATCGCACAAAGTGAACGGGAGAAGATGTAAACGCATAACATCCACAGAAAGTTGTGAAATGCCCATCATAGCATATACGTTTTCAAATTTTATGATAAAAACGTATGCGTCTTCAGACTCGAGACCGTGAAATTTGGGTAAAAGATTGATATAGTGTGGTTTGATTTTGAAATTGTCCCCATTGGCTGGTGGAATAGAAAGACAAGGAGAAAGAGGACCACGTATCGGGTAACATCTTTCTTGGAGAGACATACGCGGTAGATTCTGCGCACCCGCGGGCGGTGGCAAAGTGGTATTAAAATTTGATGGAGATCCGTCCATCTCGATGGATGCGGTGAGTGGTGAGGAAAAAGAAGATGTATAATTACCAACTTCGGAGTCGATAGAAAGAACACGGACAAGACGGGCACTAGAGTCCCGTGTCCAGCCGAGCATGCACTAAACGGTCCCGTGTTAATTAGAGAAAGTGTTTTTTTTGGTTTGTTTTGAAAAAGACGGATTTTGAAAAATCACAAAATATGAACAATCAACCCTAGATCTACGGTCACCTAGGTCAAGTCACTAGACCGCTCCTAGACTTCTAGAAAACAAACCGCAGGATAAACCCTCTACCACCTCTTTATCCCTCCTGTGGCCAGGTAAGTGTGAGGTATCCGCTATGTAAGTAGCGGGCCTAATTAAGTAACCACTTCCCTTAGACACACTTGCCTTAGACACCACAAAAGAAATGCGGATAAGCAATAGATTACCCACAAACTTATTCTGTCCTAATTGAGCGCGACGGTCCTTAGAGTCGTGTCTAGATATTTTTTAGTTAATGAGAGTGATGCGGATGCTAGTTTTGTGATTTGCGGGGCTTAGGAAGGGTAATGAAATTCCCACCTAATCTGAATTTGGTCTTTTGCCCTTTAATTTCCGTATTAAAATATGCAAAACAACCAATATCAAAACACGAAACAAATTTTATTTTTGAGCGGCGAATTTTTGCAAAGAATCATGCAGAAAAGTTGTTATTGGACAGATCAGAGAGAAGATAAGAAAGTAGAGAATATACCAGAGAATTCTGGAGCCCTAACTCGTCAAAACAGCTGCGGTTCCGCCGCGGATTGTAGCTTCTTGCCGCGATTCCGCGGTCATATGAACAGTTCTTTGAACGATTTTTTGTACTACTGCTCCATTTGCTCCTCTGTCCTAGATGAAATGATCTGAATAATTTTCTCTCTGCTGCAGTGATTCCAGATTTCTTTGCAAAATTCACAACTAACCGTTAAGCACACGATGCGATTTTAAATCAAATTTTTGATGGAATAATAATATTTCAAATCAAATAGCAAGAACGAACAAATTACGCACGCATCCCGGGCAACGGCACCATTTGATTCACCGAATTCCTTCAATGTGTTGAAAAGTGTTATCACAATCAAAGAATTTATAACCGCAATCAATAACGGTGTCGATGTAGTTCGTTAATGAGTACGGGTCGTCCACTGAGATTCGTGTATTTATTCGTTTTTGTTTTAATTGAGTCGAAAGATAATTAGTAAAAAGAATTCAAGAGGATGAATCAAGATTTATTAGACAAAATATTTTCAAGAAAAAATCAAGAATGAGTTTAAGATTTAGTAATCAAGAAAGTATCCAAAATCAATTTTAGTCATCAAGAAAATTTAGAATAGCTTGTAGAATTCGATAGGAATTAGTAGCAATGATGAATACCAAAAATTACGTATCTTATCTATTGATGAATTATAGCTAGAACGATGGCGATGAATGAAGATTAGAGATCTTTTGAAGAAACTAGGGTTTCTCCTTCACTATCCCTTGTCTTTTCATTTATCACTATTCAAATCTAGCCTTTAGCAAAGAGAATCATCACTCATTTAATCCTAAACTGCAACAAAATTATCAAGAACGGTGATCTCGCTCCAAATTTGGTCGTTGACGATTCTTTTTCCTAAAGTTCATAATTCTCATAAGACTTAAGACGAGTTTAGGATTTCATCACCATTTGATATACCGAACTCCTTCGAATCCTTAACAAGCGGAGATTTCACTCACGCATCATGAAAATAAAAGAATCAAGAATTAGAAATTTCATAATGCGAAAATGTAAAGAAAGCGAGAATTAACAATTGATCACCTTTATTAATCAACTTCTAATTACACATTCCTTCAATCCGAGATTACAGGAATTGCTCTCGATCGCTCCCTTGAAGAGGTAATTATTCCGTCAAATTTCGCTTTGCTCGATCTCCGTGAGACTTGGAACTATTGAGGATCTCGCGCTCGTGATGATGATCGGCTTCGCGTAAAAGATCTTGAATGTCGCCGCTCGATGTTGTTATCATGGATTCTTGATTTGGATCTTGATTAGGAATTGAATTGGATTTGGTTTTGGTTTGTGTGCTAGAAATCGACTAACATCAACAACCTCAACAATGTAGGCTTAGGTCCCTTTTTATAGCTCTTCACCAATCTTCCAATAGAAGCTAGGTCAATCTTCCCCAAGAAGCTAGGTAGTTGTAGGGAAATTTCTAGAATAAGGTAGTTATCAAGCTTCCTCAAGAAGCTAGGCTGCTGTAGGGAAGTTTCCAGAATGAGGTTATTACAATGAAGCGTCTTCAACAAGCTAGGAAGTTAGAATGAAGCTTCGGGAGATCTTTTGACCGCTGATCCCCTAACTCGGCCGCGGATCCGCGGCGGATCGGCCTGACTCGGCTGCGGATCCGCCGCCGTTTGGTGTGATCAATGCTTCATTTCTCTGTGGTTGTTTGGTGTTGGTCTATATGTATTCAGTTGATATCTGGAATCTTTTTATCTCTTCTGAATATCTGCCAGATTTTAACTCTTTGACTTGTTGTATTTTGTCGGTGAATTTGCGATTCCGATATCTGTCCTGAAATAATTTCTGCACAAAATCTCAATGAAAATTGTTGAGATATACACTATTATGCGTGAAGTAATAAACACACAATTTCCCTCCAGAATATTGATTATAATGTATAACACGTGGTAATTGATATTTTCCAGACGAACTTGTAATACGTGTTATATTTATAATAAACATCCTTAGATGAATAGAAAAGTGAAGAAATTGCTATGTTAAAAATTGCAATATTTTCGACTGAACATCGACCACCCAATTGAGGATTGCTACGTCTTTAAGAACTGGGTCGAGGAACAGTACCGCCAAGGGAAATTCGCGCTGTCCGAAAGCTGGAGGGTGAACCCGCCACAGAGGCACACTCTTAAAAAGGTAGACACACCGGTGGCATTATGCTTGTTTGTGGAAGAAGCTTTTTAGGAAGTGGTCCTTTCAGCTAAAACTAAAAGAATGCTGAAGGATCTTCAAGCATGTCCAGCGATCAAATGGAAAATCCCGCTGGAGCCCGAGATCATTGAGGGGATGCTTAAACCGCGCCCAACACCGAAAACTGGTAACGATGGGCAAGACCTCCAGGCCAAGCCTTCGAAGTCTTCGAAGAAAAAGAAGAAGACCAAGAAGCTTGTGCAGCCTGCCAAGTATGACGACAAGCGCACGGACCTGTAAAGGTACATCGATATGCTGGAAGAGTACAACCAGAAAGCGTGGACCCCAGTCACCCTCGAAGAGTTTCTCAGCCATATCCTTGAGAACGGAGATAGTGACGATGATAAAGGAAATGACTCGTCAGAAGAACCCGAGGATTATGTAGCAAGTTGTCACATGTTTTCTCATTCGTCGGTTAATGACGAAGAAACTCCCTCGGCGTCGGAAAGCAACACAGAAGAACTGGGGGAGGACTGGCACCAAAATTCCCGGAACTGTTAGAAGACCCAATTGACAGGCTGCTAAATGAAGCCCTTCAAAAGAGCAAAGCTGACCGAGAACATGAAACGACCCTATACGAAAAGGCCAAGCGTCGGCGTCAGGCTGAAGAAGTTGCGGTAGGGATAAGTCTTAAAGCACTCCAACCAAGCCAAAGCACACCTGCTACAAATAAGAGCAGGATCAAAGCAGAGAAGCGTTTCGCCAAAGCCCTATCAATGGGAATGAAGCTGCCCCCTCTCATGGAAAACACTCCCGGGATCATGTACCTTGACGAAACAGATATACATCCGAATTACTGCTTATACCATCGGAGGGTCACACACCCTACCGAAGAGTGCAATGCCTTCAAAAAGTGGTGGCAAGGATATGTTGCTCACCGACAACACTCCAAGCGGATGAAGCGCAAAGCTCGTCGATAGTAAAGAAGCGCGACAGACGAGCGTGAAGGAATGGCCGGCAACTGTCATATGGTTGATACCAGTTCGACAAAAGGAAAATCTCAAGTTCTTACATTCGGGAGTGATTCTGAGGAAGAAATAACCCTCGGCCCTCTCTTCAAAAAATCCACCTCCGGAAAAAAAAGAAGAGGAGAAGAACTGTGAGAATATTCAGCTGCGTAACCGCACGCTGTCTGAAAAGAACCTCGGGCCTACAAACAAAGGTTCAAGCAAAAGAGATATGGGGAAGGAAAAAGTCCCTGAGGAAATTACCCTCGATGATAGATTCGTCGAAGAGCTCGCAGCCAAGGACCCGCCTAAGAAAAACAAGGTGGATTACAATGTTCTGGCACATCTGAGAAAGATACCCTCACAACTGAGTATATTGGATGCTCTCCTCCTCTCCAAAGAAGCAAAATATTCTCTGATCAGGGAATTACAGGAGCCCGATCTGTTCCAAGATTTCCTTGCAGAAGAAAAGATGAAGGAGGAGCTGGCAGAGCTTCATACAGCTGACATTACATCTGGCGATGAAGATCTCCTCCTCGGAACGTGCGAGCACAACCGTCCTCTATATGTCACCGAGTACTGCCACGACATCAAGATAGGAAAGATCCTGGTCGACAGCGGGTCCTCCGTCAACCTTCTCAACGTGAAGGTGCTGAAGGAGATTTGCATGAACGTTCAGCACCTGGCTCGGGATAAAATTACCATCTCCGGGTTTGACTCTCAGTCATCACGGACGCTTGGGTCCGTAATATTGACATTACGCTTTGGGCTTCTCATCAATGACATCAAATTTCATGTCATCAATGCCAAGAATTGCTATAACGCTCTGCTCGGCCGGCCTTGGTTACACGAGTACAACGTCATCCCTTCTACACAACACCAGTGTATGAAGTATTTCAAAGACGACCTCGAGTACACAGTTACAGGGGAGCTAAATCCATTCTCCGTAAACGAAGTCCGAAAATATGAAGACGCAAAGTACTTCCTACCAGACTTCAAAGACACGGAAAGATGTCATAAGCCGGAGAATAAACAAAAAGCCATTGCTACTATCCTGATCTTTAGAGGAAGATGAAGAGATAGTCTACTCGGAGCAACCCCAATGCAACAGGCCCGGACCATCTACTCCTATTTTGGTCTTTGGCAGTGACTCTGAGGACGAGACTAACGCCGTAGTTTCCACTCGCCTGTCAGCACAAACGATTACTGGAGCTGATCAGAGCTTGCAAATCACCATAGTTCTGCTGCAGCATTACAAATAACTTGATGCACTCGATACATACAGTGTACAAGAGCTGCAAACTTTCTACGTCCCTTCCAGACGAAGAGGTGAAAAGGCGATCCTTTTCTATCAATCTACAGAGATCAGAGTGGAGAAAGAAGTCTGGCATGGTACCGAGTTTGCACTTGATAGACTTCAACTAATCCATCTACCCAGATATTATGCAGAGGGATTAAAAAGGCTATTAAGATACTAAAGCGTACCCTTCAAACAAACCGCTCGATAAGTCCAGTTCTACAACAAGATTTGGGACATTCCTGGTCCTCAGCGAATGATGCCAGACGGAAGGATGGAGACGGCTGGGCCTGGATATGTTCGGACCAAGAAATGGGAGCGATTCCACGGCTGCTGCGTTATAAATAACTCCGGCGAAAAAGGGAATGCTTTTCCAGATAGCCGTGACGTTGAAACGAAACAAAATCCCGCTATAAGAATGTCAAGTCTGTCGTTCGAAGAGCAAGTTGACAAGCTAGTAAGGGAAGCTGGTCAAAAGGTTCGGGATGATCACAACCGCGAAATGGTTATATACGAAAAGTCCAGGACTCAGCGTCTCATTCAGCAGTCTGCGGAAAAGGAAAATTAAGATGCCCTTCACCCTCAGCCCGCTGTACGTTCTCACGACAAGAAAAAAGCCCGACACAGAGGCAAAAACATGGTGGAGAACGAGAATGACGTTATAAAACAGCGAAGCGGATCCAAGAAGCCACGCAATCAAGAAAAAGTCAGCTGGAATCCGTCTTTCATCAAGAAGATGGGTCGGGAATACTCTTTCCTTTAAGACAAGACAAGAAAAATATTCAACCTTTTCATCAAGCATCAGATGATGACGCTCTCGGACCCTCGGTACCCCAAACTGGTAAATAAGTTCCATCACCCAGATTATTTCTCCTATCATCGAGTGATGGGACATCCTCTTGAAGACTGCTTCACTTTTAAAGACTGGGTCGAAGACCAGTATCAGCAAGGCAGGTTTTCTCTATCTGACAGTTGGAGGGTAACCCCACCACGAAAGCATGATCCAAAAGCGACCTATATTGCAAGTGTAAGCCCAGCTCAACATAGAGCATGGAAACGAACCCGTACCTGCCACGTGATAACATTCTCAAAGGAGGGGGAGCATGAGAATATGGATGACCTCTCCCAGTGCTTCGCAAATGAGAATGAGGAAGAGATGATCTCAGAATTTCCACCGGTACCAAAAGAGCTGGAGGATGGGATACACATTACGGCGGACAATCTAAGGAAAATTGACTTGGGAACGGAAAATGATCCGAGGCCAACGTTCGTCAGTGAGCTACTGTCTGAAAAGCAGGTGGCCATACTAGAGGACGTGCTTATGCAATATAAAGACTGTTTTGCATGGAACTATTCACGGATGCCGGGACTAGATCCAAAAATAGCGGTGCATAAACTGGCTATATCGCCGAACGTCAAGCCAGTCAAACAGGTGCCAAGAAGAAAGCCGCTCGAACTCGAGATGAGTGCCGATGCTGAAGTCAAGAAACTAATTGACTCCGGCTTCATCCAAGAAGTTCAGTATCCCGACTGGATTGCCAATATTGTTCCAGTGATGAAGAAAAATGGGACAGTGTGCATCTGCGTGGACTTTCGGGACCTTAACAAAGCTTGTCCGAAGGATGACTTCCCAGTACCTGTTACCGAGCTGATGATTGATAACACATCCACTAATGAGGTCTTCTCCTTCATGGATGGATCTTCAGGCTACAATCAAATAAAAATGCATCCTGAAGACCAAAAGCACACCGCCTTCCGGACTCCGCTAGGTATATTCTGTTATAAGGTGATGCCCTTCGGTTTGAAGAACTCAGGCGCTATGATTGGTTCTAAAATCTCAATGTGTATGGAAAATATGTTGTTACAACCAAAGAAATTTATACCGCAATCAATTAACGGTGTCGATATAGCGCGTTAATGAATACGGATTGTCCACTGAGATGCGAGTACTTGTTCGATTTTACTTTAGATGAGTCGAATTGAAAATATAAAAGAAAATTCAAGAAAGTTGATTCAAGATTTGTGAGATTTGATTTTAAGAAACATAAAGAAATAGATCAAGAATCAAGAAGATGTCCAAATCAATTTAATTATCAAGATTTATAGAATAGCTTGTAGGAATCGATTGAATTGGTAGCTATGATGAATACTAATTATGACGAATCTTATCTAATGATGGATTGTAGCTAGATCGATGATGAATGAATGAAGATTAGGGATCTATTGAAGAAACTAGGGTTTCTCCTTCACTATCCCTTGTCTTTTAATCGATCATCATTCAATTCTAGCCTCTAGCAAAGAGGATCATCAATCATTTGATCCCTAATTTGCAACGAAATAATCAAGAACATTGATCTCATTCCAAATTAGGTTATTGACGATTCTTTTTCCTAGAGTTTACAATTCTCATAAGACTTAAGATTGGTAAAAGGATTTCATCATCATTAGATCTACCGATTCTCTCGATTCCGTTACAAGTGGAGATTTCACTCACACATCATGAAAATTAATGAATCAAGAATCAAGAAGTTTCATAATGCAAGAATATAAAGAAAGCAAGAATTACAATTATCACCTTTATTTAAATCTCCTTCAAATTACACAACTCCTCAATTCGAGGTACAAGATTAAGCTCTCGATCTCTCCTTTGAAGAGGTGAATTTGTCGTCGATCTTTGCGTGGCTCGATCGCCGTGAATCACAGATCGTCGTGGATCTCTTGCTCGGATGATGATCGGCGTTGCAATAAAGGATCGTTGATTGCTCGCTTGATTTGCTTCTCAATGGATCTTGATTTTGGATCTCAAGTTGTGTTACTCAACTTGAATTTGAATTTTGAATTGTGGATCCAATTGTGTAACTAACTCACCACTAATTGAACAAACTTTACAATGAAACCCTAGGTCTCCTTTTATAGTTCTCCCCATCTTCCACTAGAGCTATGTTGTTATGAAGCTTGTATGAGAAGCTTGGCTGTTATAGGGAAGCTTCTGGAGAAAGCTAGGGAGTTCGAAGCGGCTTGAGGAAGGTAGGAGGTTGAAAGGAAGCCTCTGGAAAAAGTGTCGACCGCCAATGAGCCAACTCGGCCGTGGATCCGCGGCGGATCGGGCTGGATCGACCGCGGTTTCGCGGTCGTATAGTGAGATCCCTGAATGGGTTTTCTGCAGTTGTTTGGTTTTGACTTTAGGGTCTTCTTCTGATGTCTGGAATCTTAATATCCTTTCTTGGTTTCTTCCAGATTTGCAGTCGTTGACTTGCTGCGTTTTATCGGCAATTTGTGATTCCGGTTCTTTGACCTGAATAATTTTCTGCACAAAATCTCACCGAAACGTGTCGAGATATATAATATCATGCATGAAGTAATAAACACACAATTTCCCTCATAATGCCGGTTATAATGTATAACACATGTTATTTGATATTTTGCAGACGAATTGCTAATATGTGCTATATTTATACCAAACACCTTTAGATGATTAGAAAGAGTAGGGAAATTGACGTGTTAAGAATGCAATATTTTCGACTGATCAAATTCCCCCAAACTTAATATTTGGTCGTCTCGAGCAAACTTCTAATCAAGAGAAGGAGAAAATATAAGAAAAAGAAAAACTAACTACCACACTTTCGTAGGCAACACGATTGTATTGAGCACGTGCAACAAGCCTTTAAACCTTTAGGTGTCCCTAGTAGGAGGAGTGTTATCTCCTGAGAGTTTTCAGCGGATTGCACCCACAAAATCCCATAATAAAAGGAAGACAGTGAAAGTTACATATAAAGATAAGAATTATAAAAGAAAGACTTTGAAAATTAGGGTTTCCAACTATACTAACTTTTCGGTTGTCATGAGCCCTATCTTAATAGTCATGAAAAGATATTAGAAATCACATCATCCCTCAATAAAACATCGTCTTTATTCTTCATTCCTACCTTTCTTCCAAACACCGATCATATACCCCTACGTGTGTGTAAAGAACATCCCTACACTCGGAGAATTCAATTCAAGCTATCATACTCTTGTCCATCTACCTCAGTACTTTTTAATTGATGAATATTTAGATGGGATTGCTCACACATTTTTCATGCGACCGTTAATACTTCTTGAGATACTAACCGACCGATTACTCATGTTCTTGTAGATTAGGTGTATTTAATATTTTCCTCATCTTGCAACACCTAAGACTTAGCAGTGACTCCCAAATCAGTTGGTCTAAAGCACTAGGTGATGAAGTACCTTTGCTATATTTTTTTTATGCTGCCTTGGTGTTTACAAAACTAGTGTTCATTTTTCTTCACCATTTTATATTTTATTCTTCATTTTTTTATTTTCTTCGTACTTTGGCTTTTAGATAAGAGCATTTCAAGGTATTCTCTACTATCCCGAGTTTCAAGACGTGTGTAAGTGCGTATAGTAGGGTATCAACATTCAAATGTTTGGCTTCCAGAATAGGAACTATTTTTCAGACTTATTTTTATCCTCAGATTATTGACTTCTTTCATCTTACTAACCCTTGAGACAACGGCTCATAACTACTTATTACTAGTTTCGTTTAAGAAAACTTCTAACTTTCTAGGTTTTCTTAAACTATTCTAATCTTTTGGATGTAATTTTTCACTATCTAATCTTTTATTATAAAAGAAAAAATTTCAAATATTTTTTTTGAAAATGTTGTGCTTATGCAAAGTATGATGCAACATGATGCGCAAATAAGCACAAACCTCCCCCAAACTTGTTTTCAACAGTGTCCTCACTGTTGTCTTCTGCTAGATCACAAAAACCTGTAAGCTTGGGAGGAAAATTTATTAATGGGGACATAAAATATGATCGTGAAAATCCTCCCCCAAACTTATTTTTTGGCTCACCATTTTAAGTAAAAAATTTTATTTTCAAGAGCCAGATTATACCCCCCAAACTTGAGTTAAACAATGTTAAGCATTTAAAATCACAAGAGGGGGGAGGGGTCAAAGTTACTGGTCAATGCCAAGCTTTGCAAAGACCGAAAGTCAACACCAATTATTTGAAGAATTTATCAGTGAAGCGCACCGTTTGGTGGAAGAACATGTTGTATAGAGTCAGGAAGAAATGGGAAAAAGATAAGTGGTGTAAAAGAAAATGATTGCGTCTCAATTTGGAGAGATGACACAGTGATTGTGATGATAGATTACTCGCATTCTTGTGATTGTCCAGAAGAAGGGGTGGAGGTTCAATTTCTTTTTCTTGGAGTTGATTCATCTCAACACCCGTATCTTTTAAAAATGCGAGTTCATCAGTGAAAATTTCCTCAAAGCTCTCATCGATACCCCCGAAGAACAATGTCATCAGAAAAAGCAGGGTGATCGTCAGACTCTATAAAAAGTTCCTCATCAGCGTTAGATGTTAACCCGGACAACTTAATGGAAGAGTCCGTATATGTATAATACATAGTTAGGTCAAACAACAACATATGAAAAGAGTCTAGATCAGTATCATGAGGCTGATCAAATTCCCTGCTGTCGACATCCATTAATTCGACAGAACATGCTTGAGCAGAAGGTTCGGAGGATACACTTCCTAACTTGTAAATGTTAAGCTCTATTGACATCTTCCCGAAGATAGGGTCATAGAGCCATTACGGCAGTTGATTACAGTATTGGAAGTGGCTAAAAAAGGTCAACCGAGAATCACCAGAATTTGATTCCGTGGGTTCGCTACAGGCTGTGTATCGAGAACAATAAAGTCCACAGGAAATACAAATTCCCCGACTTTTATTAACACATCCTTAAGCTCCCCCTAGGTTTGGTGATTGATCGGTCGGCCATCTGGAGAGTTGTGTGTGAAGATTTTAACTCTCCGATCCCTAACTGCTCATAAACCGAGTAAGGAAGCAGGTTAACACTTGCGCCAAGGTCAAGTAGAGCACGGTTAATGTGTTTACCCCAATAGAAATAGAAATAATAGGACAGCCAGGGTCCTTATGTTTCTTTGGTAATTGTTGGGGAAAAGCTGTGCCTACAGTACTCGACCTGAACACCTTTTTTGGCACTTGAGTCTTCCTCTTCCTAGTGCACAAGTCCTTGAGAATTTTCGCATAAGCCGGGACTTGTTGTATAGCATCTAGGAGAGGTATGTTGATATTAACCTGCTTAAAGATTTCAGTGATCTTCTCCATTTGCGGACTTGGTCTATTTCCTCTTAACCTATTAGGAAAAGGAGCTTTAGCAATAATAGCTGGGTCCAACATTGAAGAAGATCGTGTGGGTAGGAAAGATCCCAGAATAGGAGTGGGGATCGTCTTTGGTGGACTAGAAGAAGTGTGCTGAGGGTTCGAGCCTTGGGAAAAACGGAGAATAGGCTCGGAAGAAAATGGTGAGGTAGACGAACTGGGGTCAGAACTAGAAGTAGAAGTGGAAGGAAAAGTCTCAGCCGGGGTATCATCGATTGATTCTTCATTATTATCAATCTCTTCACCGACATGGTTGTCTAGAACTCTTCCAGATCTCAACGTAGTAATAACATTCACATGATGTGAATAGCCAGGATTTGGTAAGGGTTAAGCTGGAAATTTCCCTTTCTCTCTAGCACTTATCGCAGCAGTTAATTGTGCAATTTGTGCCTCTATCGCTTTAATACTCTCACCTTGGGAGGTGTGGCCTTGTGTTAAAGTGTGGATAGAAGACTTCATATCATTGGAAGTTTTCATGGAATGTTTCATGAACAAATCCAAAGTGCGTTCGAGTGCAGAGGAGTTTTCTGTACCGACCGTTTGGAAAGAATTATTCCCAGGTGCAGAATTTGTGGCCGGATTTTGAAAAGTTTGTGTTTGGTAGGGGTGCTGACTCAGTAGTAGTGGTTGCTGTTGTTGTGGAGGGACCCTTTGAAAGTTGTTTTGGGTTGGAACCGTGTTTTGAGTTTGTGATTGGTTCCAAGCAAAGTTAGGGTGATTCCTCCAATCCTGATTATAAGTGGAAGAATACGGATCGTTTCTAGGTCTTTGATGGAAAGAAGCATTGGTATGCTCTTGACCTTGAAACAGAGAATTCAAAGGACATTCTTCCGTAAGATGTGATGGATCAGATCAGCATCCACAGACAGTTTTGGAGAGCTTCATCTGATTTAGGGAGGCTATTAAAAATTTATGTTCCATAGCTTCGAGTTTCTTTTGCATTGCTGCCATTTCAGCTCTAACTCCTATGGAAACATCAGATTGGTGAATACCACCCCTAGATGATGGTTGGTTTACACTTTTCCATTGTAAAGTTTTTTCATCGAAATCTTCTAAAAATCTCTAGGCTTCACCATCATCTTTAGTCATAAGGCGCCTTGACACATGGATTCAAGACTCTGTTTTGTTGTAGGATTAATGCCCTCATATACGATTCTGCATAGATCCCATCTTTGGATTCCATAATGAGGACATTGAACTAACAGATCCTTGAAGCGTTCAAAACACTTCGAAAATGGTTTATTGGGAAGCTGGGTAAATTGATTTATTTCGCTACGGACTCGAGCTGTCTTATGATTGGGGTAGAATTTCTTTAGGAAAGCTGTGACGAATTCATCCTAGATTGAAATAGAATGTGCAGCTGTGTTATAAAGCCACTTCTCGGCTATATCGCATAAAGTGAACGGGAGAACACGTAATCTCATAGCATCCACAGAAAGCTGTGAAGTACCCATCATAGTGCTTACGTTTTCAAATTTGGTAATAAAAACGTATGCGTCTTCAGACTCGAGACCGTGAAACTTAGGTAAAAGATTGATGTATTGAGGTTTGATTTTGAAATTGTCCCCATTGGCTGGTGGAATGGAAAGAAAAGTAGAAAGAGCACCACGTATCGGGTAACATCTCTCTTGGAGAGAGATGCGGGGCGGATTCTGCGCACCTGCGGACGGTGGCAGAGTAGTGTTAAAGAAGTTCGATGGATATCCATCCATCGAAGTGGGTGTGGTAATGGGTGAAGAAAAAGAAGATGTAGAATTACCGACATCGGAGTCGATAGAAAGAACGCGGACAAGACGGGCAGTAGAATCCCGTGTCCAGCCGAGCATGCACTAAATGGTTTAGCACAAGTGGCAGCGTTGTGAAATTAGGGGAAAGTTGGTTCGGTGTTTGTTTTGAAAAATACGGATTTTTGAAAAATCAAATCACAAAATATGCACAAGCAACCCTAGATCTAATGGTCACCTAGGTCAAGTCTCTAGACCGCTCCTAGACTTCTAGAAGACAAATTGCAGGATAGATCCTCTACTGCCTCTTTATCCCTTCTGTGGCCAGGTAAGTGCCAAGTAAGTGGGAGGTTCTCCACTACGTAAGTAGTGGGCCTAATTAAGTAACCACTTGTCTTAGACACACTTGCCTTAGACACCACAAAAGAAATGCGGATAAACAGTAGATTACCCACAACCTTCTTCTGTCCTAATTGAGCGTGACGGTCCTTAGAGTCTTGTTTAGATATTTTTAGTTAATGAGGGTGATGCGGATGCAAGTTTGTGATTTTTGGGGCTTAGGAAGGGTAATGAAATCCCTACCTAATCTGAATTTGGTCTTTGCCCCTTAATTTCCGTAATAAAATATGCAAACAAACACGATCAAAACACGCAACAAATTTTTCTTTCAGCGGCACTGCGAATTTTGCAAAGAATCCTGTAGAAAAGTGTTATTGGATAAAATAAGAGAGAAGAAGAAAGAACAGAGAGTATACCACAGAAACTTGAATCACTGAAATGCCTAAACGGCGGCGGAACCGCCGCAAAAACGTGCCATTTGCTGCGGATCCACGGTGGGAAGGAGGAATTAGGGTTTCGAAATTTTTCTGTAGCTTCTTTGACTCCTCTGGAATTTGCAGAACTTCTCTGAATCTTGATCGCACTGCTACAATGATTCCAGATTCCCTCGCAAAAATTCACAAATAATCGTTAAGCGCTTGATGCGATTTTGATTTAAAAAATTCTGATGGAATAATAATTTTTCAACTCAAATAAAAAAAACGAACAAAATAGCACACATCCCCGGCAACGGCGCCATTTTGTTGATCGTTCGAATTGTGTTTTGAAAAGTAACCACAATCAAAGAAATTTGTATCGCCGCAATCAATAACGGTGTCGCTCGTAGCGATTGTTAGTGAGCACGGATCGTCTACAGAGATTCGTGTTTTGATCGATCTTGTTTTAGATGAATTGAAATGAAAATAGTAAAGAAAATGATTCAAGATTTATGAAATTGATTTTCAAGAAACATAAAGAAAATAGATCTAGAATCAAGAATCAAGAAGTTATCCCCAATCAATTTGATTATCAAGATTATGAAGAATGGCTTGTAGGATTCGATTGAGTTAATAGTTAATGATGAATCTAATAATTCCTAATCTTATTTATTGATAATTTGTAGCTAGATTGATGATGATGAACGAAGATTAGGGATCAATTGAAAAAACTAGGGTTTCTCCTTCACTATCCCTTGTCTTTTCAATCATAATCATTCGGATCTAGCCTTTAGCGAAGAAAATCATCAATTGTTTGATCCCTAATTTGCAACGAAATAATCAAGAAGCGATCTCGCTCCAAATTAGGTCATCAATGATTCTTTTTGCTAAGGTTCACAAATATCATAAGATTTAAAATTAGTATTAAGATTTGTTCATCATTAGATCTATCAATTATCTCGAATCCTCTACAAGCGGAGAATTTACTCACGCATCATAATGAAACAATCAAGAATGAAGAATTTCATAATGCGGAATGTATACAAAGCAAGAATTGCAATTATCACCTTTATTAAATCTCCTTCAAATTACACCTCTCAATTGAGTTTACAAGACTAGCTCTCGAATCGCTCCTTGAAAGGGAATTTATCGTCGATCTTTGCGTAGCTCGATCGTCGTGAGTCGTGGATCTCTTACTCTTGATGATGATCGGCATTGCAATAAAGGATCGTTGATTGCTCGCTTAATTTGCTTCTCAATGGATCTTGATTTTGGATCTCAAGTTGTGTCACTCAACTTGAATTTGAATTTTGAATTATGGATCCAATTGTGTAACTAACTCACCACTAATTGAACAACCTTTATAATGAAGCCCTAGGTCTCCTTTTATAGTTCTCCCCATCTTCCACTAGAGCTAGGTTGTTATGAAGCTTGTATGAGAAGCTTGGCTGTTGTAGGGAAGCTTCTGGAGAAAGCTAGGGAGTTCGAAGCGTCTTGAGGAAGCTAGGAGGTTGAAAGGAAGCCTCTGGAAAAGTACCAACTGCTGATGAGCCAACTCGGCCGTGGATCCGCGGCGGATCAGGCTGGATCGGCCGCGGTTCCGCGGCCGTATAGTGAAATCTCTGAATGGGTTTTCTGCAGTTGTTTAGTTTTAGCTTTAGAGTCTTCTTCTGATGTCTGGAATCTTAATATCCTTTCTTGGTTTCTGCCAGATTTGCAGTCTTTAACTTGCTGTGTTTTATCGGCAAATTTATGATTCTGGTTCTTTGACCTGAATAATTTTCTTCACAAAATCTCACTGAAACGTGTCGAGATATATAATATCATGCATGAAGTAATAAACACACAATTTGCCTCATAATGCCGGTTATAATGTATAACACATGTTATTTGATATTTTGCAGATGAATTGCTAATATGTGCTATATTTATACCAAACACCTTTAGATGATTAGAAAGAGTAGGGAAATTGACGTGTTAAGAATGCAATATTTTCGACTGATCACGCTACCTACCAGAGGGCCATGACGAAGATTTTCAATGACCTCATCTATGAGATTGTGGAATGCTAAATTAACGACCTTATGGTGAAAAGTAAATCGTACGAGGAGTACTGGGAACATCTGAACATAGTGTTCCAGCGTTTTCGGAAGTACAATCTAAAGATGAATCCTCTGAAATGCGCGTTTGAAGTCTTCTCAGGCAAATTCCTAGGATTCATCATACGGCACCGAGGCATCGAAATAGACCCATCAAATATCAAGGCGATTATGGAAATGCTCATGCCAAGAACTCTTAAACAACTGCGGTCTCTCCAAGGAAAGCTCGCGTATATCCGGCGGTTCATCGCCAACCTCTCAGGCAAATGCCGCCCCTACATCCATCTAATGAAGAAGGGTACCCCGTTCGTTTGGGATCATAAATGCCAAAGTGCACTGGATGAAATTAAGCAATACCTGCAGAACCCACCGGTACTGACCGCTCCGGTCAAATGGAAGCCTCTCATCTTGTACAAAACGGCCCTTGAAGGTTCTCTAGGCATGCTATGGGCACAGGAGAACGATCAGGGAAAGGAGAGAGCTCTCTACTATTTGAGTCGAGTTCTCCTGGGACCAGAAAACAACTACTCCCCATCGAAAAGCATTGTCTGGAACTGATCTTCGCAATAACGAAGCTCAGGCACTTGCCTTGGCACATAAGGTCCATCTCATATCAAAGGTGGATCCTCTCAAATATCCGATGTCAAAGGACATACTAACAAGAAGGCTTGCCAAATGGGCCCTCCTCTTGGTGGAGTTCTCGATAACGTATCGACCCCTCAAGGCAGTGAATGGTCAGGCCATCGCCGACTTTCTCGCTGAGCATCCGATACCAGCCGATTCTCCCTTAAATTGTGAATTGCAAGACAAACATGTGTTTGACACAATCGAAGGGGAGAAGGAAGAAAATAATGTCCAATGGGAACTCTACTTCGATGGAGCATCATCCATGAAAAAGCGGAAGCATAACACCCCTATAATCAAAGCCGGGGTGGGCCTCATCTTCGTGACTCTGCAAGGAGGGATAATGCATTTCGCCCTTTCCTTAACGGAACTAAGAACAAACAACGAGGCTAAATATGAAGCTTTGATAGCGGGTCTTGAGATTGCTGTCGATATGGGAATCGAAAACCTCCTTATATATGGAGATTCCCAGCTGGTCGTTAGCCAAGTAAATGGCGACTATCATACGTGCAAACCAGAGTTGATAAAATATGGTAGGAAAGTGCAGCAACTACTGACACAAATCCCCTCCTACATCCTGAAAAGCATACTGTGTGCGGAAAATAGCAAGGCGGATGCATTAGCTAACCTTGCTAAGGAGCTGGCTGACGAAAACCTCGATGATGTAAGGATCGTTGTGCAAAGCCGCCGAGTTCTCGCGCCAGCAGAAATATCTTCAGAGGATTCAATGGAGCCATATGAAGGAAAAGAAACGACCAAACAAGCATTCCTCCGAATAGAAGACAAAGAAAAGGTCAAGGATTGGAGGGAAGTCTTCATAGACTACTTCAAATCCCATCGAACGCCCGAAAACGCGACGTCAAAACATCAGCTTATGAAACAGGCTCTGTCTTTCGCCTTCATCAATAATACTCTATACAAGAGGTCGCTTGACTGTCTGTGGCTAAGGTGCTTTGGGCCAGAAGAAGCAAAGAGGGTCCAAGAAACTTATGACGGACTCTGCGGTTCTCATCAAGCCGGGCCAAAGTTGAAGCTGAAGATCAAAAGAATGGGTTATTATTGGCCCACAATGATTCAGGACTGTTTTGAATATGCGAAGCAATGTCACTCATGCCAGAATCACGGGGACTTCATCCACCAACATCCAAATCCGTTACACCTAACAGTAGCTAGCTGGCCGTTCGAAATGTGGGGAACCGATATAATCGGCCCCATTGAACCAGCGTCATCAAAAGGACACCGGTTCATACTGGAAACGACCGACTACTTTTCTAAGTGGACGGAAGCAGTACCACTAAGGGAGGTGAAGACGGAGAATATTCTCCATTTATTTAAGACACATGTCATCTACCGGTTTGGCACTCCGCGACGGATAATCTCAGCTAATGGGCCAGCCTACAGGAGCCATAAAATCAGCCGCTTCGCAGAACAATATAAAATAGACTGGAGATACTCCTATGTCTATAATCCCCGAGCCAACGGTCTAGCTGAAGTTTTCAACAAGACCTTGACCAAGATTATAAAGAAAACAGTGTCCAGAAACAAAAAAGGACCGGCACGAGAGACTACACGAAGCTCTCTGGGCATACCGGACGACATTCAAGACAGCCACGAATACAACGCCATACGTGTTGGTATTCGGTATGGAAGCGGTACTTCCCTTGGAGATAGAGCTACCCTCACTACGAGTGGCAGTTCGATACGAGCTGACGGATGAAGAAAATGCCCATCTTCGGCTTGAGGAGCTCGATGCCCTCGATGAAGCTCGTTTCATGGCGTAGCAAAACCTGGAAGCTTACAAAGCAAGGATGACGTGCTCATACGAAAGACTAACCAGACCAAGAACATTCCACAAAGGAGAACTCGTGCTAGTCGTCAAAAGACCTATGATCCCCAACCGTGCAAAACGGGGGAAATTCGAGCTAAACTATGAGAGCCCGTATATCATAGACAAATTCTACCAAGGTGGGGCATACTTTCTCATGTATATGCATGGCGAAAGACCCTTCCAGCCAATAAAAGGCCGATTCCTTAAAAAATACTGCGCTTGACAAGTCACGACTTAGGTTAATGATAGATGACGATGCTTGTGTCCGCTCGCTATCTTCCTGAGTCAAAACTCTAAAAGTAGTATCCAACAGAATTTCCGCCCCAAACATAGCGACAATGGACTGAGATGTCCCTAAACTAACAATGGACCAAGATGTCCCTAAACTAACAATGGACCGGAATGTCTTTAAACTAGCGCGCCGCCTCAAACATAGCACATCGCCCCAAATATGACAATATCCGCCCTTTCGATCTGCGTTGCAATCGAAATCTCAACAGCAGAAGTTGCAACTCAAGTACTACCGGCTACACAACTACCGCAGCAATGAAGCCACTTCCCAAGTCCCATTGGCAAACCGATGGGTGAAAAAAGGTACGTCCACAAGCAAAATGGGCACGGATGAAACCCCGAAAAGGCGCCGTGAGTAAAAACAGCAGGGCTACTAGCGAGCTTATGAAAACCTGAAAGGGCGTAATCTCGTTGTTAAAAAAAAGGTACGTCCACAAACAAAATGGGCACGGATAAAAACCCGAAAGGGCTCCGTGAGTAAAAACAGCAGGGCTACCGGGGCGAGCTTGTGAAAACCCGAAAGGGCGCAATCTCGTAAAATTTTCACTTACGAGATCCTCTCGACTCGTAAGAAGAACTCCCCCTATGAGACCCTCACGGCTCATAGGATTCAAAGTCTTAAGTTACAGGGATCCAAACCTGTCCTTAAGCCGTCGTATTCCCCAAGTTGCCCTACAGGCGGTCCGATATTGGCCCTTGTATACAATCCACGGGCAAAAATAAACGATTCCACCACCAAGTTCCACCTATCATGAGGAATGTCCTTATATGGTGAACGACACTTGTAAGTCCTCTCGACTTATAAGGAGAAAATACTCTTATGAGATCCTTACGACTTATAAGAGAAAACACCACTTAGAAGTCCTCACGACTTCTAAGGAGAACATACACCTACGAGATCCTCACGACTCATAGGGAGAAATACCTTTATGAGACCCTTACGGCTCGTAAAGTCAAAAAGCCTTAGTCGATAGGATCCTAACCCTGTTTGCTAAGCCACCTTTATTCAAATCGACAAAGGCAAATGATGATTCGCTCCTGGCAATGTTCCAGTTGCAGCGATGCTGATGCCTGAACAGGTGTCAATTTTCAAGTCCTTTCACGACAAATGATGATTCACTCCTGGTAATATTCCAGTCGCAACAATGCTGATGCCAAGATTGGTATCAGATCTTAAGTTCTATGCTCGCAATAAAAATCAGCGAGCAAAAGAATGCATATAAAAATAGCCAAAATGATAGGGCAACTCGCAATAAAAATCAGTGAGCAAAAAATATGTGCATATACATAGCCGAAATGATTGGGCAACTCACAATAAAAGGCAACGAGTAAAAAGAAAAAATAGCTAAAATGATTGGGCACCACGATAAACAGCCGAAATGATTGGGCAATCGCGAAAAGAAATAAAATGAAATGAAGCTTTTGCCCTGCAGGTGAGTCCACATCAACCCCTGTATACAATCCATGTGCATAAACGAAAAGGAACCATATTTTCCTACCAGGCTCCGTCAAAGGGAGAGCCAAGTCTTGACGGTTCACAAAACAACCTAGAGACCATCCCGAAATTCGTCTCGTCGCAGCAGACGTAGTGTCAACAACGACATTTCTTCTCACTCCAGCAGGATGCAGACGCGACGTCAGCAAAGACTCCAGGGTCAAAAACAAAACGGAGCCATGGCAAAGTCCCTAGTTCCAAGTTTCGACGGTTCAAAAACAACCTAGAGACTATCCTCGACACTCGTATCGTTACAGCGGACATGGTGTCAGCAGCGGCGTTCCTTCTCAATCCAGCAGGATGCAGATGCGACGTCAACAAAGAACCCAGGGTCAAAAAGAAAACGAACCCATGGCAAAGTCCCTAGTTCCAAGTCTCGACGGTTCACAAAAAACCTAGCGATCCCCTCGATACTCATCTCGTTCCAGCAGACGCAATGTCAACAATGGCGTTTCTTCTCACTCCAGCAGGATGCAGACGCAACGTCAACAAATGACCCCAGGGTCGAAATAAAGCGGAGCCATGGCAAAGTCCCTTGTCCAAGCCTCGAAGGTTTACAAAACAACCGAAAGGCTACCTCAACACTCGTCTCGTTACAGCAGATGCAATCACAATAACGGCGTTCCTTCTCACTCCAACAGGATGCAGACGCAACGCCAACAAATGACTCTACGGTCGAAACAAAGCGGAGCCATGGCAAAGTCCCTAGTTCCAAGACACGATGGTTCACAAAACAACCTAAAGACTACCTCGACACTCGTCTCGTTACAGAAGATACAATGTCAACAACGGCGTTCCTTCTCACTCCAACAGGATGCAGACGCAACATCAACAAATGACCCTAGGATCAAAACAAAGCGGAGCCATCGCAAAGTCCCTAGTTCCAAGTCTCGACGGTTCATAAAACAACCTAGAGATCACCTCGACATTCGCCTCATTACAGCAGACACAGTGTCGACAAAGGAAGCGAAGGCTAAATTTCTAGCTTCAGGGTCTTGACGGCAACTCAAATAAAATCCGAAAGACTATCGGAGATCATCCCACACCAGTGCGGAGTAGTTATGACTCATCGGGTCTCCCAAATTGAGCCTAACCTCAAGTAAAAAGCGGCATGGAAAAATTCCTAACACTTGCTCTTCCGACAGTCAAATTGCCTAGAAAGATTACTTGAAGACGTCTTGTCCAGCCCTCGAAGGTATCAGAGACACGACAGTCGCGGGGCTACTCGAATAGCAGCGTAAAGACTGCATATCGTGGAATGCATCAGCCAATGCAACGGTGTGATGGACAAAAACCCTAGTACCACAAAACCTAACAGACCTATGTCGCAAAGAGCAGGGGTTATCCATGCGGTAGGGCAAGTTTTCCTACAAACCCAAGTGAGGTAAACTACAAGCTTCAAAATGAGTTCATAAACTAGAGACTCCGGGATGAGTGAATAAATTACAAACTCCGAAACGAGTCCATAAACTAGCGACTCCGGGATGAGTGAATAAACTGCAAACTCCTAAATGAGTATATAAACTACTTCACACCAAATCAAGATATCGAAGAAAAGAGAAATTCCAGTATGAAATAAAATATGTCTTTTATTCATGAATTTGAGTGAATACAAGATACATTTCATTCAGAAATCAAAATGAATACATGTTATTCATGAATCAGAGTTTAAGGAATATAATCAGTATAATGAGGGGGGTACAATGACACTTATTAAGGAGGAGGCATTTTCAACGAACTGACGAACCGCTCGCGCGCTCCCCTCAACTCTTTCTCGCGTTCAGCTACTGTGGCCAACTCCGCTTCAATTTGAGCCCGTTGTTGCAAGCAGATTGAAAGCTTCTCATCAATTTCCTACTTGGAAGTTTCGCAATCCTGTGTGACCCGCTCGGTGAAGTCAAGCTTCTTCCTTAGCACCAGCCCGTCCAAAATACATCGTTGGAAGTTTTCAAAAATAGCTTTCAGCTGCGCAACATTCACTTCAACCTAGACGCACAATTGGACGGATTCGCCAGAAGCCTCCTCATGCTCCTTTCGCCTCAGGTCCGCCTCTTGTTCGACCCACGCAGCCCGTTGAGAGTTCAAAGTCAATACCTCAGGAGCGAGGTGCTTAAGCTCAATCTCATGCAGGCAAGCCTCAATCTTCCCGCAATAATCAATCTAAGAACTGACAAGATCTTCATTATGAAAATTCATGAGCGTCGCCAGCATTGGATTGACTTTGTTGGAAAAATCCGTAGCAGAGGTGAGGGCCTCGGTGTCGAGATCTTCAATAAACTCGCTTAACATTCGCCGACTATTCACTGCGCCCATGGAAGATGGGCATTTAGCGAAGGGCCCCGTGGGCGTAGGAATGCGGGACTCAAAAGGAGCTGAAGCCGGTGTAATCAACCACAGTCAGATTTCAACTCGAAAGACAAACAAAACACCCGAGGGACGGAATCTACCGTACCGGCTGTTGAAGGTGGCAAAACAGGGAGCACCGGAGGCGTGGCTATTCTTTTCCTTCCTTCTCCAAGCCGTGATACTGTGGTCAATATAAGGAAGGCTTAGCAATAAGATGTATACTCATAAAAAAGAGAAACACTAGGTGAAGAATATACTGACCAATAAAGGAAGGTGGAACGACTTCCGATTGGAAGGAAAAATGCGGGTTTAGCACCTGGTATAAGTGGTCAAAAAGTACTCCTGCATAGCCGCGACAATGTATAGTCAATACAAAGAGGATTGTATCCACAGTAAAGCAGCTAAGTGAGAAACCTATACCTTCTAAAATTTGAGGAGGCACAGAAGAAAGCAAAGGAACCGTGATCGTCAAAGGGGCGATCGGCGATAATTCTTCAGCCGGCGCAGCTTCAGGGTTTATTGCGTCTATGATCAAGACAAATGAAATATCATTAGAGGGGCTTAACAGGATTAAAAGCTCAAGATAATAACCCAAGGAATACCTGGCAAGTCAGAAACCGAAACCGGACCCGAAGCGTCACCAGCTGTGATGGCTTCTTCGGTTTCCATTGGGAGAGCAGATTCAATGCCCACAGCTTCATCTCTTGATTCGACAAGGGCTGTCATAATGTTTGCGTCACCTGCCGATATCAAGGATCCACAGGGGGAAAGAGCGGCGGATGGAACGGTCCCAGACTCTAGGGAATGATTGGACGCTTTATGCTATTTAGTTGCCGGCGCTTCACCTGTCCCGCCGTCATCCAAATTTGGTCCTGTAAATAAAAAAAATGCGTATGTTAAATAAATAGACAGGAGGGGAGGAGCTATTATTAAGGACCATGCGTTGTTCTACCTTGAAGTAGTCGTTCATTCTCTTCACGAGCTATACGTGCAACCTGTCTATGGGCAGTAGACAGGGCAGAAGAAACGTCCACAGAAGGAATGTCAGCAGGCGGAACATTGCTTGAGCCTGCATCTGTGGCCAAGACAGCACCGCGTTCCCTCTCCACGTGCTTTCTGCACTTTCTCTCAACCTGAGCTGTGAGAACCGACCTCCTTAAGACTTCCGACAGGGGGGCATCGTCGTCCGAACCGAGCTCTGCCTCCGGAGCCGCTATGGCATCCATCATCGGCTGCTTCAGCAACGCCTCCTGTGGTGGCCTTGGGAGGGCCGCGACCGTGATCGGTGGCTCTGGAAGCTTTGCTGCATCACCGCTTGGGATTGGCACTACACTTGAAACAACTTGGGTTGTGGTAGTTCCTGCAATAAGGTGAAGAAAAGGGTCAGATCATAAATAAAAAGAGTAAAAGTGTAATGAAACGAATTATACCAAGGCCCAAAGAAACGCGGAGCCTCTCTTCCTCCTCGAACATCCAGAGGGAAGCCGCGAGAGCCTCTTTGGCAGAAATACCTGTTGAAGAAGAGAACGCTAATAAAAGCATAATAAGGGGAGAAGGGGTAGGTGCAGAAGAATGTAAATGATGTATACCTGACTATGCAAAAGAGATCAACGCCACTTCCTCGCGAGCCAGTCACTCGGAAGCTGCGATGGCAGCCTGTAGATCAGTATCGGTTGCACGCGTGTCAAAACAACCCTCATTGGTGCCATATTCGCACAAGCCCTCACTATAGGGAGCATAGGGCTCCTGACCGAATACGACGTCGGCAGAGAATAGAGATTTCTTTCTTTTCTACGAACTGACACCAACAGCGGACGATAAGATCTTTCGCTTGACAGGCCTCTTCGGACAGCAGGTTCTAATCTCTGAACCGATACCCGAGTCTGAAGACGCCACGGCTACCGCAGTTGCGGGAACATTCGGTTGAAGCTTCTCAGGGAAAGCTCATGGGACCACAGCCATAGTGATTTCTCTTAAAGAAGGACGAACGGTGGTCCATTGCTTCAAAGGAACCGCTGGATTACCGGCTGGGACGGCATCCTTATGATCGAGTAACTACCGCCTTTCCTCCCTGATAACAGCACCCGTTGCATGCTAGTACCACACCACGTAAGCGTTCGAAGCTTTCGGCATATAGCTCGGCTCGCTGACAAGAAAATGGGACCCCGTATTTAATCACATAAAATGGTGCACCGCGCTGCGAATACCCTCCTCCGCAGCAGCCGGCTCGACTAATAATGCCTTGAGAAGAGCACCTTGATTATAGCCCAGCTGTTGAGCGAAGCAGTGCGGGTTGTACCTCATGAACAGCACCGAGGTATTTTGTCTAAACACTAGGAAGCCCGGCCTGATGGAGTATAGGTGCATAACCTCTAGGGCCCTCAATGAGGAAGCCCCATCCTTAATGGTATCGTGCAATGGTTGAACCACTTAGGTGGATTCTTTGCCGATGGTCAAGACCTTATCGACAAAGGTCATACTGTCCCCAACCATGCGTGGTTGGAGGAGCAACCACCGAGCCTCTCGTTAGGACGGGTCCGGAGCGGAAGCGTCAACTAGGTACATTACCCGAGGGAAGTTGTAGCTTTCATAGAACCGGAGTCGTTTATGAAATCCAAAGGCACCCAGCACGTGCATCTCAATCCATGATGTGAAGTAATGTAATGGGAGATACACGGGCTTTACCCCCGGTTGAGTAGTTTCAGCTGCTAAACTCAGGCCGTGGTATAGATGAGCTAACCCCGCGATCCCAACGGCCACGCGCGTCCCCACGACAATGCGATGGGCCGGATAAAAGACAGATGTTCAGTCGAAAATATTGCAATCTTTAACATAACAATTTCTTCACTTTTCTAATCATTTAAGGATGTTTATTATAAAATATAACACGTATTACAAGTTTGTCTCGAAAATATCAATTATCAAGTGTTATACATTATAATCAATATTTTGGAAGGAAATTGTGTGTTTATTATTTCAAGCATGATATTGTATATCTCAGCAATCTTCAGTAAGATTTTGTGCAAAAAATTATTTCAGGACATATATCGAAATCGCAAATTTGCCGACAAAATGCAGCAAGTCAAAGAGTTAAAATCTGGCAGAGATTTAGAAGAGATAAAAAGATTCCAGATATCACCTGAACGCCAATTATCCAACAACAGAATACACAGAAAGTTTGAAGACATAAGAACACCAAACGGCTGCGGATCCGCGGCCGAGTCAGGCCTATCCACCACGGATCCACAGCCGAGTTAGGGCATTCGGTGATGATTCTTTTCCAGAAGCTTCATTGCAACTACTTGGCTTGTTGAAGACGCTTCATTGTAACAAACTTGTTCTGGAAACTTCCCTCCAACAGCCTAGCTTCTTGATGAAGCTTGATAACTACCTTATTCTAGAAGTTTCCCTACAACTACCTAGCTTCTTGGGGAAGATTGACCTAGCTTCTAGTGGAATATTGGTGAAGAGCTATAAAAAGGGACCTAAGCCTACATTAATGAAGTTGATTAGTGGTTGATGGTAGTCAATTTCTAGCACACAAACCAAAACCAAATCCAATTCAATTCCTAATCAAGATCTAAATCAAGAATCGTTGAGAACAATATCAAGCGACGACATTCAAGATCCATTACACGAAGCCGATCATCATCAAGAGCGCGAGATCCTCGATAGGTCCAAGTCTCACGGAGATCGAGCAAAGCGAAATTTGACGGAATAGTTACCTCTTCAAGGGAGCGATCGAGAGCAATTCTTGTAATCTCAGATTGAAGGAATGTATAATTAGAAGTTTATTAATAAAGGTGATTCAATTGTTAATTCACGCTTTCTTTAAATTCTTGTATTATGAAATTTCTAATTCTTGATTCTTTTATTTTCATGATGCGTCAGTGAAATCTCTGCTTGTTAAGGATTTGAAGGAGTCGGTAGATCAAATGGTGATGAAATCCTAAACTCATCTTAAGTCTTATGAGAATTATGAACTTTAGGAAAAAGAATCATCAACGACCAAATTTGGAGCGAGATCACCGTTCTTGATAATTTCGTTGCAATTTGGGATTAAATGAGTGATGATTCTCTTTGCTAAAGGCTAGATTTGAATGATGATCAATGAAAAGACAAGGGATAGTGAAGGAGAAACCCTAGTTTCTCCAAAATATCCCTAATCTTCATTCATCACCATTGTTCTAGCTATAATTCATCAATAGATAAGATAAGACATTTTTGGTATTCATCATTGCTACTAATTCCTATTGAATCCTACAAGCTATTCTACATTTTCTTGATACTTAAAATTGATTTTGGACACTTTCTTGATTACTAAATCTTAAATTCTTTCTTGAAAAATACTTAATCTAATAAATCTTGATTCATCTTCTTAAATTTTCTTTACTATTTTCTTTTGACTCAACTAAAGTAAGAACGAATAAATACACGAATCTCAGTGGACGGACCGTACTCATTAGCGAACTATATCAACACCGTTATTGATTGCGGCTATAAATTCTTTGATTGTAATAACACTTTTCAACACGTCAAATATCGATCAATCAAATGGCGCCGTTGCCGGGGATGCGTGCGTAATTTGTTCATTCTTTCTATTTGAGTTGAAATATTATTATTCCATCAAAATTTTAAATCAAAATCGCATCGTGTGCTTAACGATTAGTGTTTGAATTTTTTGCGAGGGAATCTGGCATCACTGTAGAAGGGAGATCAAGATTCAGAGACTTTCTGAAGATTCCATGGGAGCAAAGAAAGCTACAGTAAAAATTACATCACCTATCTCCTCCATCCCACTGCGGAACCGCGGCGGATTCAGGGTTTTTGCGGCGGTTCCGCCGCCATTTAGGTGATTCAGTGCCTAAAAATTCTGTGGTATAATCTCTTCTCTCTTCTCTCTCCTATGATCTTGTCCTATAACAACTTTGTTGCAGGATTCTTTGCAAAAATTCGCCGCTCAAAAATAAAAATTTGTTGCGTGTTTTGATATTGGTTGTTTTGCATATTTTAATACGGAAATTAAGGGGCAAAGACCAAATTCAGATTAGGTGGGGATTTCATTACCCTTCCTAAACTCCAAAAATCACAAAACTAGCATCTGCATCACCCTCATTAACTAAAAAATATCTAGACAAGACTCTAAGGACCGTCGCGCTCAATTAGGACAGAAGAAGGTCGTGGGTAATCTATTGCTTATCCGTATTTCTTTTGTGGTGTCTAAGGCAAGTGTGTCTAAGATAAGTGGTTACTTAGTTAGGCCCGCTACTTACATAGCGGATACCTCCCACATACCTGGCACTTACCTGGCCACAAAAGAGATAAAGAGATAGTAGAGGATTTATCCTGCGATTTGTCTTCTGGAAGTCTAGGAGCGGTCTAGTGACTTGACCTAGGTGACCGTAGATCTAGGGTTGATTGTGCATTTTTGTGTGATTTTTCAAAATCTGCCTTTTTCAAAACAAACCAAAAACAAACCAAACTACTTTCTCTAATTATCACAAATGTTACCACTTGTGCTACAATCATTTAGCACATGCTAGGCTGGACACGGGATTCTATTGTCCGTCTTGTCCGCGTTTCGTTTATCGACCCCAAAGTCGGTAATTCTTCATCTTCTTTCCCACCACCTACATCATCGACCGAGATGGACGGATTTCCATCAAATTTTCACAACACCACTTTGCCACCAACCGCAGGTGCGCAGAATCCACCATGCATCTCTCTCCAAGAGAGATGCTATTCTATTCGTGGTCCCCTTCCCACTTGTCTTTCTATTCCACCAGTCAACGGGGATAATTTCGAAATCAAACCTCAATTCATCAAACTGTTTCCAAAATTTCACGGGTTTGAATCCGAAGACGCATATGTTTTTATAAACAAATTTGAAAACGTATGTGCTATGATGGGCTCTTCACAACTTTCTGTGGATGCTATGCGTTTATGTCTTCTCCCTTTTACTTTGTACGATTTAGCCGAGAAGTGGCTTTATAACACAACCGCACATTCTATTTCTGTTGGAGATAGTGCCCTCAGAGTCAATTATTGGATCACAGGCACGTGATTGCAATGATTGAGGGAGGACCTATCCCGGTGGAACAGTCTTACTCGAGATGATAGTTTGCTATCTGGTTTGCCTTTATCATCGTGTACTGCTTTAGGTGACCTGATAGGTCGCTATTGCACGTTGATAGAGCCCCTAGGATTCTTGCTTGACTACCGGCAGTATGAGGGCGATCATATACGTGGGAGCTGGTAGTCTATAAGCACATCCTTAAAAGGTCCCTAGTTGTAGGAGTTTCGAGACAGGGCATCGATACTCCAGAGTAGACTAGTGTATACAGTCGAGACCCCGACGAGGGGCGGTGGCCGGTCTCACAAGCCACTGGTGTCAGTTGGTTCACCTAAGATGTATACAGGTGCTCATTGGGTTATGAGTACACCGGACAGGACTCGCCGGGAACATGCTAGTTGGTCTTATACCTGACGTCAGATAGCAGTTCCCTGGTGACATGTGTACAGGTTAGTTCATCGACCTGGGGGTCGTCATTTGTCTCGTGTGAGTTCCCACTGTACTTTGATTACTACCCTACCACGGCTCAAAGGAGTCGTGCAAACAGGTTTTAGTTGGGTACAGTCCCGAGCTACATGGAGGCAGTGAGCGGATCTTCAGGGGTTCGTCTCTCCCGGTATTGGGGGTGAGGTCGCGCTGTGTCTAGGAGAGCCATTACACGAAGACCTTGGCCAAGGCAGGAGATTTACTGGTAGGTATTCCAGTAATATCTCAGGGTGTTCTGGGCTACACTCCGACACGACTTGTACCGCTTTTGGGGGTCTGACTTTTACCAACCCCCTAGGCCCGACATGCGATGCTCATAGACGAACGGACCGGACTGTACGGATATTGTCACTGACAGGCTCAGTAGGGTGTCAGGATGAGTTCGCTCATCGACGTCCCTTTTGGTCAATAGCTGGTGGCCCGTCACGTATTGGCTTATACCTCTGACGTGCTAGTGGTTAAATCCACAGCCATAGTATTGACGAGTCTTTAGAGTCCACCACACTTCCAGTTACTCAAGTTTCGGGCGAAACGCTGTAGAGGCCGTATGGAGATATGGCAGGGTCCGATCAGATACGTGCGGTATTGCACGGATCAGGATCGGACGGTTTTGTACTAGTGGCCGTATAGTTATATGGCAGCGTTCGATCAGATACGTGCGGTATTGCACGGATCAGGATCGGACGGATATTACTAGCCGGCTTTGGTTTAAGCCGGTCCTAGTTTAGTACAGTGTAGATTTTGTCTCTTTGCATTTGTATCCGGACGGAATACAGATGCGGGTGTGTATGCACAGTATCGGGGTTTTCCTGTAATTTATTACGGGACCAGTTTTCTGGAGTTGCCAGTTTGCATTCCGTTCCGGCCGGTTTTTCTTTGTTCTTTCCCGGCCGGACTTTTCCGATGGAGGGGGTTATTTGCAAGTTTGCAAATAACACTTTGTGGAGGTTTTATTTGCATAAGGATTGATATGTTAAGCATCTTTGCTTTTCATGCATTTATTGTGATAAGAATGGATTTGATTTGGATTTGAGTTTTGTGATGATTATGTCTAGGATGTGGTCACCTCTTTTCACTTCCTACACTCACCTCCCTTCATGCTTCATAATCTTTGCTCCACCATTTTCTAAGGATGAATGTTTTTCATGAGAAAAGTGAGAAGAAGAAAAGAAAAAGAGAGAGCTTCATCTTCATCTTTGAGAGAGTAGCATTCTTGATCTCATTTTTGATGCTAGAAAAATGCAAGCACCATTTTTCTTACCTTGTTTCCTCCATCATCCACAAATGGCAACAAACCCCAAAAGAGACTATGATTCTACACTACACTTCCTATAGCAAATCTTGGACGCGTCGATTCGCCAGCTTCGCGCCCGAGTTGCCTCGGTATTGAGGTGGGAGCCCGTAAAAGCTACAGGCGATGTGGTGCCCTTTCCGACGAGGAGGAGACGGACGAAGATCCCGCGAGGAGATCGGAGTGGAGATGAAGACCGGAGGACTCGGATCAGTCGGTATATCTCTAACCCATCCTCTTGTTAGCTTAGACTAGTTTAATGGCACGATCCGGGGTTTAGTGCGCGGTGGTGCCGGTTTTGCTAAGTCCGCAAAAATTAAAGTTTATCACCGTTTCCGCGTTTGGCCGTCGGATTGACGGCCGGGGCGCCGCCGTGCACTTACAGTGGTATCAGAGCCTCGCCATTAACTTCGTCTAGCTTGGTTTTATGTGTTTTACGTTTCCAATCGAACAAAATCCCGAAAACGCGTTTTTCAAGCACATCAGTTTCTGTCGAATTTTTTTTGAGTCCAAAAATTTTTCAGGTTGTCTCAGAGTGATGTGCAGGGAATTGTAAGCATACTGTAAAAATTTGGTACCATGAACTCACCCTTCCACCGCGGAACCGCGGCCAAACACCTGCTTGGGCCGCGGTTCCGCCGCAGTGTTAACTGTTCATGCCCCCAAAACTTTGCAGAATGTTTCTGAGTTGAAAATGTGTTTTCTGGAATATTAAAATTGGGCCCAGGTTTTCTGTGAGTGCTACAGTTTTGATTGGGGGCCCACTTGTTAATTTTTTGATCAATCGGAAAATTTTAAACACATTTTTCACAGTATTTACATTATATCTGCGACCGTGAATGTCACTTGATCGGTAAATCTGGTCTAACTGCTATAGCCCGGTTAGACGGATTTGCGAACGTGACTTTCACGTTGATGTTCTGTTTTTGCTGTGATGTTGCGGATCGGTCGTGGGGGATAGCCTGGATGCAATGCTAGTACAGTGTTGGTGTTTTATGTACATTTGATATTGCGGGGCGTGCGTCCGACATGTGGACTGCCGTCACTGCCAGTTTGTATTATTCTTTTGGGGCACGACCTGGTTGCGGTCGATGTACCCGGTGCATGTATATTTTACTTTCTGTACTAGGATTACCCCGCGGAGGGGTGCACGGATAGCCGGGTTCTGGAGGGCAACAAGCCCGCATCTCATGGCATTGGGACGGAGGGGGCTTCACTCTAGGATTGGCGGGCTATTCGCCGCACTCGTAGGGGGTACAGGTTGACCCAGGAGGGGTGCCCAAGTTGCCGGATTCCATGGAGTGCTAGGTGGTCCATTCACGGCGCTGAAGGGGGCTGCCTCGCTTCAGGTTTTGGCGGGTGACTTGCCACGCCCGTAGGGGTCTAGGATTTCATTGCACAGGCTATCCACACGACCAGGGGAACGTCGGGTTTCAGTAGTGGCTCTGTGAAACCCGGGGATCCCAGATATCTGTATTGTTCTGTGATGCTGTACATTTCTGTGGTGTTGCATTTCTTATCACGCCTTGAGCGAATATAATATATTGGTATATATATTAGTAGATGTTGTATATGTTTTTCATCCGCGCTAGTCCAGTCCCCGCTCTGCCGTTAGTAAGCTAACCTAACGGGTGATGACGGGACCCAGTGGCGAATGCGGATGGCATATACGTACGTCAGTATATTTTCGTTCTTTCTGGTGTGATCAATTGATGGGACTGCGCTGATTCGGATCAATGCAAGTTAAACAAACCTATTCTGATGTTGTTGGAACACTTTTCAAAAAGCTGTTATTGCAATTACGTTCACTTTTGTTTTGCATCGTGGTATTCATTTGGAATATCCTGCTCCTCAGTCGACGAGGTAAGGGCCGAGATCCCTTCACCGGGAGTGACCCCTTGGACAGAAGTTTGCGTCAGGGCATTAACTTCACTATAGCCGATTACTTTTACTTTGCACCGTGGTATTCATTTGGAATATCCTGCACCCCATTCTACGGGGAAAGAGCCGAGATCCCTTCACCGGGAGTGACCTCTTTAGTAAGGGTTTTCGTCACTATATTTTCTAAAAGCTATCCGTTCCTTCAACGATATCAAGTTCATTACGTTAAAGGTTTTCGCCAGAAACCATTCGTAGCCCTCCGTCGTTTCAGACGGGTAGCACGTAGTATTCATGCTATGTTTGTTGACCTTCGTCAAGGCATAGTGCATGGTAGCTGCTTGTTACCTTTCTGCTGCATAGATAGATGTGTTGGTTTGGGACAGTCGTATAGCCTTGTTGACCTTCGTCAAGGGCTTGTACGGGTGGGTTCAAATTAACCTGGACAATGACGGGTGGAACTTGACATGTGACTTATGATTTGTTGACCTTCGTCAAGGTCATAAGAGCATGGGGCAGAAATCACATCGGGAGTTTCAAAAGAACTGAAACTTGCCAGATATGCGCATACCTTCTGGAGTGTGATAGCGTGAGCGGATTCCGTCACGTTATCATGCGATGATAGTTGGATCCCGATTCCCACTGATGAGTTGGTTTATTCCTCGGGTGACCCCGACTAATTCTTCTTTCAGGTTTGGAGGAGAATTTGAGGTACAGTGGGAGGTTTCCAGATTAGATAAATTGGTAACCATTCTGATCTAGGTTAGAGTGCATGCTGAGTGTTTCTTTTCTCTCTCTCTGGCAGCGACCTTTGACCCGACCCTAGACTATGACTCAGTGACCAAGTTGACCGAACCTACTTAACACTGGCTTTTGGATTGTCAGAGTTGCGAACCTCATTGCCACTCCTACTTTTACCCTTTTCTCCAGGACACCCCGTATTACTACGAACGTCCACTTCCATTGGACAAAACCATCGTATGGTTAGATACGAACTCGAAGGAATTCGAGGATGGTTTCCGGTTCTGGAGAAAACGGATAGGACTATTCAGTTGTCTTCTCTTTTCACCTTCTCTCAGGCTGCGAGTACTCCTTGGTTTAGGAGTAGTACACCTATTACGCAAATTGGATAGTCTTCTTCCAAACCATAGGCTGGTGCCGACCGGTAGGGAATGAAGAAAACCAATTAGCCTAAACGGTGTGCAGAAGGTATTAAGATTAAGACAAAGCAAGGGATTAGTAAGAGGGCAAAGTAAATTGCGACTGATATTCACGACCAAACCAAGTATTTCTTCGCCAATCCTAAATCACCTTTGTATTTCTCCAGGACACTCCGTATCACTACGAAGATCCACAGTTTATTGGATACTCCATCGTATGGTTATATATGAACTCGAAAGGAACTTGTTCCAGTTTGGGGATGGATTCTGGTCCAGGAGAAATAGGAATAAGGTTTATTCGGTTGTCTTTTATCTTCACCTTCTCTCGCATTGCGAGTGTTCCTAGGATTAGGACAGTACACCCATTATGCTTATTGGATAGTCTTCTTCCAAACCATAGGCTGGTGCCGAACGGTAGGGAAGGAAGAAAACCATTTGGCCTAAGGGGTGTGCAGAAGGTAATGACTAAAGACATATGAAGGGATTTGGAGAGGTGGCAAAGAATTATACGGTTATAGTTGTGAATCTGGATAATGGAAGAGGCATTACTAAGAATACCGGGATACCCCACCGAAACATTTCAATGTTTCAGTTCTACTGTGTACTGTTAAAAGAAAACTGATTTCCCGATTAGACACTTGCTCCAGGGTATGTATTTACCAGCTATGATTCTCACATCTGTATGGTTTTACAGATGATGAGTGGGAGTAAGTTATTGGGAATTAGGTGACCATCCTCATTATATCGGGATTCGTTGGAATTGTTGATATTTGAGGAAGCCACCTGGGTTGTTTGCCGGTCGGCAAATATTTGGTTTTGAATATCCGCTGTTGTGCACCAATTTCAAATTGATATATCTGTACGTCTATTTTCATAGAGTGAGATATACCTTTTGATATTATGTCGATGACATTTACCTATATCAGTGGATGGTTAGGTAAGGAGCATTAAACAGCGGTGTAATTCTTCTTAACCATAAGTACAGTTTTCAACCAACGACACACAGTGAAAGAGTTGTTAGACTCAGCGGACTTATACAGAGTATTGTATATTGTCCAGTGTCCACAAGGACAGAGGGGTTGGTCCTCGTACTGTATTCTGTTTACTTATGACTTCTCTAGTTCTTAGACAGGTGTTTCATAGAAACACATGGTCGAAGTTTTGAGAAGTTATAGGTATAAGAATAAAATAGAGAACCAGGTGTTGCAAGTATCGGGATTCTTCAAAGTGATCGAAGATGTAGATACTTGTACATGGTATTCAGTTGATAGTAATGGTTAAGAGAAATTGCTTCTCTTTCAGGTTACTCATAATTGGAAGCATTCCTAAGTTGAGTAACGCTGATCGGCCTCTCTCCATTTAGTTGACATGCACTGGACACAGCTGCATGATTTGAATCTGGTTAAATTAAATCAGTGCCTCTGGTTCTATATTGGATATAGAACAGTTCATATCTTAACGATGTTAAGGTACTGGGAGTTGTCCGGCTTATGATTAAAACCAGACACTGGACAACTCAAGGCACGTTTCTGTAATGGCAGTTTGTGGGTTGACCCAGACTATGACGAGGGTTGACTTTCTACCATCTGGAAGATCAATAGTGATATTGTTCTTCACTCGCCACAATTTTAAAAGAAATGGATTTTTTCAGAAAACGGTAGTGGGAGTATGGTAGAACTGGAAGTGATTCCAGAACCGCAAACGATTACTGAAGATTTGATAAGGAACCTAAAGATTCAATCTGATTTGACATTCCATTGGCCACTCCGCAGATAAGGTGGGTAACTTCAGGCACCCGAGAGGTACTCCGGTAGCCTCAAGGACGGTGACAGGGAAGTTCTTGTTTACCCACACTTACCATTGTTGTTGTTCCAGGCTGCGAGACCCGGCAGGAGGATGAGTATAGCGTCGTTCTAAACTAGCTTTAAAAGTGCACGTCTATATGACTCTGCCAGAGGGTTTTCGTAGTCAGTGGGAGCAGCGGAAGCATTGGTGGACATCAGGCTTATGTCTATTTATAGACTAAAGCAGATGTAGCGGAGATAGATCATCTATTTCTGATGTGACAGTCATAGGTTTGACGTCATCAGAATAGGGGATGGATCTGTTGAGAAGGTAGTAGGAAGTGATATTCCTATACTATGATCGGTTATACTTTGGTCGTCACGCAGTGGTTTCTCCACATGGGACTTGGACATTATATCAGACATACTGGTTACTAGATCTATGGTTTTAGATCTGGATTTGGGTGTTTTCCCAATCTGGGTACTTAGACAGCATTCTAAGAGTATTTAGAATGGACGACTCCTGGCACGGTAGTGTACCTGCAGGTGATGGAGTCACCCTCTCTAAAGGTGTCTTATAGACTAAAGTAGAAAGGGATGTGCATGATTAGCAGATCACTTGCTTAGGCAATTGAGTCAATCATGAGATGTCAAGTACCACACCAGATGTTGTTCTTGCACTAGATGCAATGAGTTGATATTGATCCAATCCTGGAGAAACAGTCGGAAGCAGTTTTAGAACATAAGTGGATGTTCTAGGGATATGATAACAGCTGCCTCCTTTAGGAGACGATTATCATTCTAGGCTTCCAAGGTGACATGGACGACAAGGAGGTTGTCAGAGTTATATTTTTCCTTCTGACGAGGGGCAGTATTTTGGACAGGCGATACAAGGCAATACTGAGGGTGGCATGGCGCAGGATACTGATTAAGTTCAGTTGACGATACAGTCTAAGAAGTTTGGATTTGGAGTTCATTTATGAGCTCGGTCCCATCAGACATCCATACATTCTAAGACAGGTATTGATCATTTCGGGAGATGGCTTTCTCCGCGAACTTGAGACATAGAGAGACATAGAAAGAAACATCAAGGCGGATCCACTCACTGAGGCTATTCCTCGAACGCAATAGTTTCACAAACGGTTTTTCTGAGACTGACTAGTAGAGGTGTTGGGTGTTCGGTATCACACGGGCTGTGAGTATGCGACATCGCAATAATTAGCCTTGAGTGCAAGTGGAAGATTGTTGGAGATAGTGCCCTCAGAGTCAATTATTGGATCACAGGCACGTGATTGCAATGATTGAGGGAGGACCTATCCCGGTGGAACAGTCTTACTCGAGATGATAGTTTGCTATCTGGTTTACCTTTATCATCGTGTACTGCTTTAGGTGACCTGATAGGTCGCTATTGCACGTTGATAGAGCCCCTAGGATTCTTTCTTGACTACCGGCAGTATGAGGGCGATCATATACGTGGGAGCTGGTAGTCTATAAGCACATCCTTAAAAGGTCCCTAGTTGTAGGAGTTTCGAGACAGGGCATCGATACTCCAGAGTAGACTAGTGTATACAGTCGAGACCCCGACGAGGGGAGGTGGCCGGTCTCACAAGCCACTGGTGTCAGTTGGTTCACCTAAGATGTATACAGGTGCTCATTGGGTTATGAGTACACCGGACAGGACTCGCCGGGAATATGCTAGTTGGTCTTATACCTAACGTCAGATAGCAGTTCCCTGGTGACATGTGTACAGGTTAGTTCATCGACCTGGGGATCGTCATTTGTCTCGTGTGAGTTCCCACTGTACTTTGATTACTACCCTACCGCGGCTCAAAGGAGTCGTGCAAACAGGTTTTAGTTGGGTACAGTCCCGAGCCACATGGAGGCAGTGAGCGGATCTTCAGGGGTTCGTCTCTCCCGGTATTGGGGGTGAGGTCGCGCTGTGTCTAGGAGAGCCATTACACGAAGACCTTGGCCAAGGCAGGAGATTTACTGGTAGGTATTCCAGTAATATCTCAGGGTGTTCTGGGCTACACTCCGACACGACTTGTACCGCTTTTGGGGGTCTGATTTTTACCAACCCCCTAGGCCCGACATGCGATGCTCATAGACGAACGGACCGGACTGTACGGATATTGTCACTGACAGGCTCAGTAGGGTGTCAGGATGAGTTCGCTCATCGACGTCCCTTTTGGTCAATAGCTGGTGGCCCGTCACGTATTGGCTTATACCTCTGACGTGCTAGTGGTTAAATCCACAGCCATAGTATTGACGAGTCTTTAGAGTCCACCACACTTCCAGTTACTCAAGTTTCGGGCGAAACGCTGTAGAGGCCGTATGGAGATATGGCAGGGTCCGATCAGATACGTGCGGTATTGCACGGATCAGGATCGGACGGTTTTGTACTAGTGGCCGTATAGTTATATGGCAGCGTTCGATCAGATACGTGCGGTATTGCACGGATCAGGATCGGACGGATATTACTAGCCGGCTTTGGTTTAAGCCGGTCCTAGTTTAGTACAGTATAGATTTTGTCTCTTTGCATTTGTATCCGAACGGAATACAGATGCGGGTGTGTATGCACAGTATCGGGGTTTTCCTGTAATTTATTACGGGACCAGTTTTCTGGAGTTGCCAGTTTGCATTCCGTTCCGGCCGGTTTTTCTTTGTTCTTTCCCGGCCGGACTTTTCCGATGGAGGGGGTTATTTGCAAGTTTGCAAATAACACTTTGTGGAGGTTTTATTTGCATAAGGATTGATATGTTAAGCATCTTTGCTTTTCATGCATTTATTGTGATAAGAATGGATTTGATTTGGATTTGAGTTTTGTGATAATTATGTCTAGGATGTGGTCACCTCTTTTCACTTCCTACACTCACCTCCCTTCATGCTTCATAATCTTTGCTCCACCATTTTCTAAGGATGAATGTTTTTCATGAGAAAAGTGAGAAGAAGAAATGAAAAAGAGAGAACTTCATCTTCATCTTTGAGAGAGTAGCATTCTTGATCTCATTTTTGATGCTAGAAAAATGCAAGCACCATTTTTCTTACCTTGTTTCCTCCATCATCCACAAATGGCAACAAACCCCAAAAGAGACTATGATTCTACACTACACTTCCTATAGCAAATCTTGGACGCGTCGATTCGCCAGCTTCGCGCCCGAGTTGCCTCGGTATTGAGGTGGGAGCCTGTAAAAGCTACAGGCGATGTGGTGCCCTTTCCGACGAGGAGGAGACGGACGGAGATCCCGCGAGGAGATCGGAGTGGAGATGAAGACCGGAGGACTCGGATCAGTCGGTATATCTCTAACCCATCCTCTTGTTAGCTTAGACTAGTTTAATGGCACGATCCGGGGTTTAGTGCGCGGTGGTGCCGGTTTTGCTAAGTCCGCAAAAATTAAATTTTATCACCGTTTCCGCGTTTGGCCGTCGGATTGACGGCCGGGACGCCGCCGTGCACTTACAATTTCAAAATGGGACGAATTCATTGTAGCATTCCTTAAGAAATTGTATCCCAATCATAAGACCGCCCGCGTTCGAAGCGAGATCTTTTAATTTACCCAACTTCCCAATGAACCATTTTGGAAATGCTTTGAATGATTTAAGGATCTGCTTATCCAATGTCCTCATCACGGAATCAGTAGATGGGATCTTTTCCGCATTATATATGAGGGCATTAATCCAACAACAAAGCAGATGCTTGAAATCATGTGTCAAGGCAAGTTCCTGTCTAAAAACGACGGTGAAGCTTGGAAATTCTTGGAAGATTTTGCTGGAAACACTATGCAGTGGGAAAGTGTTAGTCACTCATCGTCTAGGGAAGATATCCATCAGCTCGATATTTCCATCGCAATGAAAGCTGAAATGGCCGCAATACAAAGGAAACTCGACGCTATACAAAACAGAATCTCTTCAGCCTCCCTAAACCCGTACACACTCCCCAAAACCGTGTGTGGTTGCTGTTCCAACCCATCACATTTGACGGAAGAATGTCTTTTGAATTCTCCGTTTCAAGGTCAAGAACACTAATGCTTCTTTTCAGCAACAACTTAGAAACGGTCCTTCTTCTTCCACATATAATCAAAGTTGGAGGAATCACCCTAATTTTGCTTGGAACCAACACCAAAATCAAAACCAGTTCCAAAGAAATTATCAAAGATTTCCTCCACGACAACAACAACCACCAAAACTGAGTCAGCACCCCTTTCAACCGCAACCTTTAAAGAACCCGGCCAACAACTTTGATCCTTCTTCTGCCGGTACCGATAAACCCTCTGCACTCGACATGTTCATTAAACATTCCATGCAAATGAATGATATTTTAACGTCTTCTATCCAAACGTTACTTCAAAACATCGTCACCCACAGTGAGAGTATTAAATCAATAGAAGCACAAATTGCACAGTTGAATGTCGCGATGAGTGCTAGAGAGAAAGGGAAACTTCCATCTTAACCCTTACCGAATCCAGGGTACTCACAGTATAATGTGAATGCACTTACCACGTTGAGATCTGGAAGAGTGCTGAATAACCAAGTCGGTGAATAGGTTGATACTGATATTGATATTGAGGAATCAATAAATGATACCTCGGCTTCTTCTTCTTCTTATTCTATTCCGTCTAATCTACCTTTTTCTTCCGAACCTATTCTCCGTTTTCCTCTAGGATCGAACCCTCCACCCACTTCATCCTCTCCATCCCCACAAATGTTGGACCCCACCCTTATTGATAAAGCTCCATTTCCAAACAGATTGAGGGCCAATAAACCTAACACGCAAATGGAGAAGATTGTGGATATGTTTAAACAGGTTAACGTAAACATCCCTCTCCTAGATGCTATTCAATAAGTTCCGGCTTATGCTAAAATACTTAAGAACTTGTGCACTAGGAAGAGAAAAACTCAAGTACCGAAAAAGGTCTTCATGATGAGTAATGTAAGCACAGCATTTACCCAGCAAGTACCCAAGAAACGTAAGGACCCAGGGTGTCCTACAATATCCATTTCTATTGGGGGTAAAAATATCAATCGTGCTCTACTCGATTTAGGTGCTAGTGTTAACCTGCTTCCATATTCTGTGTATGAGCAATTGGGAATCGGAGAATTAAAACCATCGCAATACACTTTACAGATGGCAGATCGATCTATCACCTAACCAAGGGGTATGTTAGAGGATGAGTCGATAAAAGTCGGAAAGTTTATCTTCCCTGTTGACTTTATTGTTCTAGATACACAACCTGTAGCGAACCCACGGAACCAAATTCCGGTGATTCTAGGTCGACCTTTTCTTGCGACTTCCAACGCTGTAATCAATTGTCGAAACGGTTCTATGACCCTATCCTTCGGGAATAGGTCAATTGAACTTAACATTTACAAGTTGGGAAGTGAAGACTCCGAACCCTATGCTCATGTATATTCTGTCAACATGATGGATGATGACAGCAGCGATTCTGAACAGCTTCACGATACTGATTTAGACTCCTTTTGTACGTTGTTGTTTGACCCCACTATGTCTTATACACATACGGACCCTTCTATCGATCTGTCCGGGCCAACATCTAACGCTTATTCTGAACCTTTCATGGAGTCTGAGTATCATCCCGTTCTTTCAGATGACATTATTCTTCGGGATATCAATGAAAGCTTCGCTGATGAACTCGCATTCCTAGCTGACACGGATTTTACGATTAATCAACCTCCACCTAAAGAAGTTGAACCACCACCCCTTCTTCTTGACAATCACGAGAATGCGAGTAATCCATCATCACAATCATTGTGTCGTCTCTCCAAATCGAGACGCAAACCTTTTCTATTACACCACTTATCTCTTCCCCACTTTTTCATGGCTCTTTATAACATGTTCTTCCACCAACCGGTGCGTTTCATCGATAAAATCTTCGAATGGTTGGTGTTGACTTTCGGTCTTTGTAAGACTTTGCATTGACCAATAACTTTACCCCCTTCTTATGATTTTAAAAGCTTAAAATTGTTTAACTCAAGTTTGGGGGGGGTATACTTTGGGCTCTTGAAAATAAAAATTTGTACACAGAATTGTGAGCCAAAAATAAGTTTGGGTAGATTTTCACGTTCATTCATTCTTGACGCCGTTAATATCTTTTCCTCCCAAGCCTACAGGTTTTTGAGATTTAAAAGAGACAACAGTGAGGACACTGCTGTAAACAGGTTTAGGGGAGGTTTGTGCTTATTTACGCATCACTTTGCATTACATTTTGCATAAGCAAAAAAATTTACAAAAAAAATTCTTTTATAATAAAATATTAGAAAGTGAAAAATTACATTTAAAAGATTGGAAGAATTTAAGAAAACCAAGAAAGTTAGATGTTTTCTTAAACGAAACTAGTAATAAGTAGTTATGAGCCGTTGTCCCAAGGGTTAGTAAGATGAAAGAAGTCATAAATCTGCGGATAAAAATAAGTCTGAAAAATAGTTCCTATTCTGGAAGCTAAACATTTGAACGTTGATACCCTACTATGCGTACTTACACACGTCTTGAAATTCGGGATAGTAGAGGATACATTGAAATGCTCTTGCCTAAAAGCCAAAGTACGAAGAAAATAATAAATGAAGCATAAAAGTATAAAAAGGTGAAGAAAAATGAACACTGGTGTATTTCCCCAATCAGAGCAAAACTCTGTTCAAATTCCGAGATTTGAAATGAAAGCGATGCTTCTGTTTCCCCCAATCAAAGCAAAGCTCTGTTTTGAAATTCAAAATTCAAAAATTGAAGCAACGCTTTAGATCCAGCGCTAGGCGCGCTGCGCGCCACGTGTCAAACACGGGTACGCTAGCGTAGGCTGCGCTGCGCGCCACGTATCAAACGTAGGTGCGCTAGCGCAAAGTGCACTGCGCTTTGAGCAGTGCACCACGTGCAAAGCACGGGTGCGCCAGCGCTGGAATTATAAAATTCCCCACCGTTAGATCAAAAGATCTAATAATAATGATAATCATTAATTAATCAGAATTAAAATTCTGTTATAGAAAGATTTTTCCCAGTCTTGTTAAAAACAAGAAGATTGCCTTCTGTAAAACAGAGGCCCTAGGATCAAAGATCCAATGATGGGGAAACATCCCCAAATCAATCAGAGAAAGATCTCTTTAACCGATTTAACAAATCAATTCGCCCTATATAAAGACCCCAAGACTTCAAGTCTGATATAGAGAAACCCCCCTACAAACTTTGAGAAAACTGAAAAGAAAGAGAGCAAGCTCTTGAAAGAAGATAATTTCTTCAGAGTAAAAAGAATGATTCTTGAACAAAGAGATGAAATCATTTCATTAAAACAGAAGAATTATCTTCTTAAAAGATCATAGTTCTATAAATACCAAGATCTTTCATAAAAGAGATCAAAAGATCTCATCACATGATAAAGAAGAACATATTCTTCACACAGATCATTGATCTATAAAGGCGGAGCCCTTTCAAAAATAAGAACTGTTGTTCTTGAAACATGAGGCAAACCCTCCTTTAAAAAGAACATAAATTTGTTCACAGATCATAAAAACTGATTAATTGCGCTTTGCGCTCATAAAAAGTGCCTTGCACTCTTGAACTGCGCTTCTGCGCTCCTTGGACTGGCGCTCAGCGCCAAAACGTGCCACGTGTCAACCACGTATACAACTTGCGCTTTGCGCTTCTGAAACAGCGCACTGCGCTCATGGGCTGGCGCTCAGCGCCAAGTGCGCCACGTGGCACTCACTTGTGCGCCACTAAACTAGTGCAACGCGCTCATAAATTGAAAGCGCAATGCGCTCATACACTAGCACAATGCGCCCATCATCTGGCGCTTAGCGCCAAGCGCGACACGTGTCCTTTTTGTGTGCGCTACTTAGCAGAAACGCAATGCGCTCTTTAATTGGCGCAAAGCGCCTGGCGCGCCACGTGGCGCGCTGTCAGAACACACATTGTTCTGATGAATGCTATGCATTCTATACAAGACAAAAAAATGTCAGGATCCAATGCTCAGCATTATTAAAAGGGCCAAGCCCAAATAAAGGCTCAACAGCCCAGAACAATAAAATGTTAAACATTTTAATCTTTTTGGACTTAGCCCAATATTGGCCATAAGTTCTCAACTTATACTGAACCGAGCCCATATGCTCACGAATATTTAACAGATCTCAAACCCAAAATGGACTACATATCTTTCAACCAACTCACACCGGTTTAAGGGTACGTCTCTTTACTCCTCTGATATCTATCGTTGTAATCCTTCAACGTCTTCAGAGAGGTGACGGGTCCCGACAACCACACATTTCACGGACTATGGGGTCCTTAAACTCATGGACTACGATGTCTTTAAACTTCATAGACTACGATGTCTTTAAACTATGGACTGTGGGGTCCTTAAACTCATGGACTACGATGTCCTTAACCTCGGACTGTGGGGTCCCATTAAACCCATGGACTATGATGTCCTTAACCTGGACTGTGAGGTCCTTAAACTCATGGACTATGATGTCCTTAACCTCGACCGCGATGTCTTTAAACTAACATTGGACCGAAACGGCCTTAAACTAACAATGGACCGTAATGTCCTTAAACTAACATTCGACCGCAATGTCCCTAAACTAAATGATAGAGTCCAATTGATATTTTTTTGGATCTAAACGATCCCGTTAAGTTGATCTTAGTCTAAAAATTAGACTAACGTATCCTTAACAAACGTTTAAGTTGATCTTAGCCTCAAATGAGTCTAACGTATCCTTAAACCCAAACTAAAACCCAAATCTAAGAAGAGACGGATTTGGACTAATCCACGCCCTACGGGCGACAACATAAATTAGTCTCCGTACACAATCCACAGACAACCAAAAACAAAACAAACACCCACGACATGAAGTGACCATCTGGAGAAGGAGAAAGTTGTTACCGCGATGCGGTAGCGTAATTAACTGCAGGGGCTTGCGCCTGCACGGAAGAGCGTCCCCACAATCAAAAACCCCTCAAACGAGGGGGAATCTGACAAAGTCTGCTACATCGCCCGCATCCGTTTAAACCTTCGATACACGGTGCTATAAATCAACTTGGCATCTTCGGAGAGGTGGACAGATAGCACCAATTAGCATCTGCCATCAAATTTCAGGTCTGGCGTCCCAACGTCCCGGTCGCGTCTTTCGGCGGTAAACAGATTCTGGCAGCCCGGTGGGACCTTTTCCTCTTTCCACTCCACACTTCGTGTGTCGTGTTCGCGAACGAATCACGATTTGATATGGTTGCCCTTGGCTTCGAGGTACTAAGATTTGGTTTCTTGCTTGGCGCCGAAAACGAAACATCAATGGCGTCTACTTGCGCAAAGTGTTCCAACTGCAATCACAACTCACGCTCCGCCTCATCTAGAGGCATGGATTACGGGCTCCAAGCGGCCTCCCTGTTCATAATGCCGGTGGACCAAGTGACTCAGGCCACCACTGGATTGTTTTTTGGGACCATGCTCCCACCGATGTGCTTCAACGCTCCTATACCAATACAAGAAGCTCCCAAGAAGTCGTTCTTTGATCGGCTTGCAACTACAGCGGCCCCCCTCGATGGGTCGTCCAGCTCCAGCGCCTCAGCCTTCGCCAGATTGGGCCAAAGTTCATGCGGGCCCCATGATGAAGCCTGCAGTTCCAAAAAAAGTTATTCTGAAGAGGATAGCCATCCCTACCCCCGAAGTCGTTAAGGAGGCTTCTCCTGCCAAAGGGTCGGTCTTTACAAGACTGACTGTTCCGGCTCCTACTCCTGGTCCCGTTCCTGCTCAAAGGTCTGTCTTCGACAGATTAGATACTGCTGCTCGACGAACATCAGTCTTCAAGAGGCTGGTACCAGCAGCACCTCACCAGAGCAAGGGGCATGACGAAGTCACCCCTCAAGCTGAAACAATCCCAACGGCTCGACATGCTCGACGTCGCCACTGGCGCCGAGTAAGGAAAGCTGGGGGCAACTCCCCCTCTGGGCTAACTCCACCAGCCCCAACGGTGGAAGTCAATGCTGCTGTTCCAACCGAGAACAGCTTTGAATTGCTGAACAAGGTGCGTAGGAACTCTCCTACCGCCGTACTGAAAAGATCTCCTCCACCCATGGAGAATGCACCAAAGGCGAAGCCGGAACAGCCCTCTCAGCGGCTATCCTCCAAAATCTACAAAGTCTGGCGACAGGTCCAGAAGTCGGTGATTGATCAAGATTACCCTCGCCGACAGAAAAAGATGAAGGTTCAACAGGAAGAGAACCATCCTGTCAAGCCACAAAGGACGACAACTACCTGGGTGCCAGCTGCAACGGCCCCCTCAACGTCAACTACTCAAAAGAGAAGGAAGCCAGAGAAAGCCCCTGTAACTACGGCAGACCACAAAGACGCTGAGCCCAAATGCCCCAAGTCTGGAGGCATAATGGTGCATACAGTTTACATGGCTTCCGAAAAAGAGGAATGCCGCGCTTCGACGGGTAACCGACCTCTCACCCGATCCGTGACAAAAGCCCAGGAGCAGGAACAGAAGCTTCAGGAAATGCTGACGCAAATGGCCGCACTCACCGGGCCAAAAGAAAGCCCAGAGGCGTCGTCAGAGCAGCGTCATGAACAAGAAACCAATGCTGACTTCCTCCGTAGAGTCCTCGAAAAGAAGGACAGAGAAGCAGCAGAACAAGCGACTAATATAAAACGAATGGCGCTTCTCTTTCAAGATATGGTCAGGATGATGTTACAGCCGGAACCTCCAACTGAAGACCCTACGATCATCATTGAAGACGACAGAGGGGAGACATCGAACCCTCCTCCGGCTCTTCAGCAGCCAAAGAGGAAACCAATTCCAAGGCCGCTCTGGATGACTATATTGCTCAGCAAATACGAGCTCACCAGGCAAATGAAGCGGCCAACCAAGTCGTTAAAACTGGATGACCATATCCAGGCTGGTATGACCAAATAAAGTATCCGTCGGGATATACAATCCCTAAATTTCATGTATACAAAGGGACGGGCAATCCCCACCAGCATGTCGCCCAGTTCAGGGCTCTTTGCAGCAACACCGGATGTGATGATAAACTTTTGCTCCGTCAATTCGTCGGCAGCTTGTCAGAAACGGCCTTCGAATGGTACTCTGAACTCCCGAACGACTCCGTTAAGACTTTTGCAGAAATGGAGCTATTATTCACCCAGCGATTCGCGAGTGCTAGTGAACGCACCCCAATAACAGCATTGATCAATGCCAGGGTGAAACCTGGTGAAACGTGGGTTCAATATACAATACGATGGCGGAATCTATGGTCGAAATGCGAACAACGCATCGAAGAAGCGCCGGCGGTGGGCATGTTCGTGGGCACTCTGGACCCTCATGCAACCATTTCCCAATTCACGATGTTCTTCAAGCCGACCACGTTCCAAGCCTTGATCGACAAACTGGCCCAAATGGACCAGATGGGCCATAAACCGTCTCCTCTAAAGCCGGACTCTCGAAATGAGAAGGGAAAGAGGAAAGCGATCGTCGTCGCCAATGCTCAACAGCAGCCCAGTGGTCTAAGCCCAGACGCCCTTACTCATTCCCTCGAGACAAGACAAAGAGGTTATTCGAGCTTGCACTGCGCAACAGGCTCATCAATCTGCCGGAGCCAAGACGCCCAGCGCAACCCAGCGACATTAGTAATCCTAACTATTGTCCTTATCACCGAATGTTGGGCCATCCGATCGAGGATTTTTACATCTTCAAAAGCTGGATAGAAGATCAATACCAGCAGGGCAAATTCGTATTATCCAAGAATTGGAAGGTGAACCCGCCTCGGCCACACACTCCCAAGAATACAGATACACCGGGGGCATCATGCTCTTTCGTAGAAGAAGCTCCATGGGAGGTCGCTCTTTCAGCCAAAACTAAAAGAATGCTGAAGGATCTCTACACATGTCCGGCAATTAGGTGGAAGAATCCACTGGAACCTGAGATCATCGAGAGGATGCTGAAGCCGTGCCGGTGATAGCCAAAGCGCTCACATCCAGCCGTCAAAATCTTCAAAGAAGAAGAAGAAATCCAAGAAGCTCGTGAAGTCTGGTGACAGGCGCACAGACCTACAAAAGCAGATTGACGCGCTGGAAGAGTATAACCAGAAGGCGCGGACTCTGGTCACACTTCAAGAGTTTCACAGCCACGTCCTTGAGGATGGAGATGACGATAATGGAGAAGACTCATCGGATGAATCTGAGGATTATGTGGCATGTTGCTATGTGATCTCTCACTCGTCGATAGACTATGAAGAAGCTCCTTGCACCAAGAAACTGGGGGCAGATCCTGAGCCGGAACTTCTGGGGCCATCAGACAAAATGATCGATGCATTCCTCAACGAAGCTCTTTCAAAAAGTAAATCTGATCGGGAGCGTGAGATGACTATATTTGAAAAGGCCAAATGCCGGCGACTAGATGAAAGGGTCGAAACACTCTCACCAGATCAAAGTACCTCCGTTGCAAATAAAAACAGGTTCAAGACGAGGAAAAGATTCGCCAAAGCTATATCGATAGGAATGAAGCTGCATCCTTCGAAGGAAACATTCTCGGTGAAGCGGAAACACATCCTAGATACTGCTTATATCATCGAAAGATTGCACACCCCACCGAAGAGTGCAATGCTTTTAAAAGATGGTGGCAGGGATATGTTGCTCACCGGCAACATTTTAAGCGAATGAAACGCAAAACTCGTCAGGAGCAAAGAAGTACGACCGAGGAGCGTAAAAGAACTACCAGCAACTGTCACATGGTTAACGCCGGGAGATCGCAGGTTCTCACCTTCGGGAGTGACTTTGACGAAGAAATGGCTCTTGGCCCTCTCTTTAAGGAGTCCACCTCGAGAAAAAAGGAAGAACCAAAGACCTGTGAAAATATTCAGCTGCGCAACCGTACGCTGCCCGAAAAGAATCTTGGGCTCTCGAACAGTGGGTCAAATAGAAAAGATAAGGGAAAAGAAAAAGTCCCTGAGGATATCATCCTTGATGACCAAGCCGTTGAAAAGCTGACAGCTAAGGACCCGCCAAAGAAAAGTAAGGTGGACTACAACGTTCTCGCACACTTGAGGAAGATACCCTCGCAGCTCAGTATTCTCGACGCCCTTCTGCTATCCAAAGAAGCGAGAGATTCTTTAATCAAGGCACTGCAGGAACCCGAGAAATTCCAAGCTTTCCTCGCCGAAGAAAAGATGAAAGACGAGCTGGAAGAAGTGCACACAGCCGATATCACCTTCGGCGATGAAGATCTCCTCCTTGGGACATGCGAGCACAACCGTCCCCTATATGTCTTCGGATATTGTCATGACATCAAGATAGGTAAAATCCTGGTCGACAATGGGTCCTCCGTCAATCTCCTCAATGTGAGAGTGTTGAAAGAAATCTGCATGAGCGTTCAGCACCTCGCTCGTGATAAAATCACCATTTCCGGGTTTGACTCCCAGTCATCACGGACGCTTGGGTCTGTGATACCGACGTTACGCTTTGGGATGCTTGTTATGGACATCAAGTTTCATGTCATTGATGCTAAGACATGTTATAACGCTCTGCTCAGCAGGCCTTGGTTACACGAGTACAACATCATCCCTTTTACACAACATCAGTGTATGAAGTACTTCAAAGATGGTCTCGAGTACACTGTGACAGGGGAACTCAACCCATTCTCCGTGAACGAAGTCCGCAAGTACGAAGATGCAAAATACTTCTTACCAGACTTTGAGGACATGGAAAGATGTCACAAACCGAAGAACAAAGCTATCACCACCATTCCGGTCTTCGGGAGTGATACCGAGGAGGAAGAGGAGATAGTTTACTCAGGTTTTCCCCAGTACAACAAGCCGGGACCGTCCACTCCTATGCTGATCTTCGGCAGCGACTCGAAAGGTGAGGTCCATGTCATATTCTCTGCTCGGCCATCCATACAAACCTATGCTGATGAAGAGCAAAGTTTGCAAGTTGCCATGGTTCCGTCCAAGCATCATAAAGAACTAGACACGCTTGATACCTACAGTGTGGAAGTACTGCAAACATTCTACGTCCCTCCCACGCAAAAAGGTGAAAAGGCGATCCTATTCTACCGATCCGGGGAAACCAAAGTGGAGAAAGAAATCTGGCATGGTGCAGATTCTACACTCGACAGGCTCCAGCCCATCCGTTTACCCAGATATTACACAGACGGACTAAAGAGACTCTTGAGATGCCAAGGTGTACCCCTTAAGCAAACTGCGCGACAAGCACGGTTCTATAACAGGATCTGGAACATTCCCGGAACTCAACGAAAGTTGCCCAACGGAAGAATGGAAACGACCGGGCTTGGGTATGTTCAATCCAAGAAACGGGAGTTACTCCGCGACTGCTACGTCATACATGACTTCGATGAAGAAGGAGATGCTTTATGGGAAGATGCTAACCCTGAACTAGAAAGAGCTCCCGCCGTGAAAATGCCCAGTCCGTCGTTCGAAGAACAAATGGACAAGCTTATATGGGAAGCAGGTCAAAAGGTTCGAGACAACCATAATCGTGAAATGGCCATCTACGAGAAAGCCAGGACACAACGCCTCCTTCAGCAGGCTGTGAAAAATGAAAATGCTCCTCTTTATCAGCCCGTTGTACAAAAGGCTCAACGCAGAGGCAGAAACAAACCAAAGAACGGGAAAGGCGTTCGACAGATACAAAGCGGGTCCAAGAAGCCACGCGGTTAGGAATCGAGCAGTCTGGATTCATCTCTTATAAAAAAGATGAGTCGAGCATATTCTTTTCCTCAAGACAAGACAAAGAAGATATTCGATCTTGTCATAAAACATCAGATGATGACACTCCCGGAGTCTAAGCACCCCGAGCAAACAGGTGAAGTCTCTCACCCGGACTATTGCTCCTACCATAGGGCAATAGGACATCCTATCGAAGACTGCTTCACATTTAAAGACTGGGTAGAAAACCAATATCAGCAAGGCAGGTTCGCTCTATCCAGCAGCTAGAGGGTAACCCCGCCGCAGAAGCATGAACCCAAAGCCACGAGAGTATAGCCGGATCAACATCGGTCTTGGAAGCGATCTCGTACTTGTCATATGATAATGTTGTCAGAAGAGGAGCCCGAGAATATGGATGACCTCTCCTGGTGCTTCGAAAACGATGGTGACGAGGTAATCTCAGAATTTCCACCGGCGCCAAAAGAGTTGGAAGATGGAATACATACCACTGCAAATAACCTCAAGAAAATTGATTTGGGGACGGCAAGTGACCCGCGGCCGACGTTCGTCAGTGAGATGTTGTCTGAAGAAAGGGTGGCTATGCTAAAGGACGTACTCATGCAGCATAAAGATTGCTTCGCATGGAACTATTCTGAAATGACAGGACTAGATCCAGAGATTGCTGTACACAAATTGGCGATATCCCCGGACGTCAAGACGATCAAACAGGCACCGAGGAGAATGCGGCTCGAGCTTGAGATGAGCAACAACGCCGAAGTCAAGAAGCTAATCGACTCCGGTTTCATCCAAGAGGTTCAGTATCCTGATTGGATTGCCAACATCGTCCCAGTGATGAAGAAAAATAGGATGGTGCGCATATGTGTGGACTTTCGGGACCTCAATAAAGCTTGCCCGAAGGATGATTTTCCCGTACTAGTCACTGAGCTGATGATAGATAACACGTCCACTCACGAAGTTTTCTTCTTCATGGACGGCTCATCAGGATACAATTAGATAAAGATGCACCCTGAAGACCAGAAATATACCGCTTTCCGGACCCCTTTGGGCATATTCTGCTACAAGGTGATGCCTTTCGGTTTAAAGAACGCCGGTGCCACTTATCAGAGGGTCATGACGAAGATCTTCGATGACCTCATACATGAAATCGTCGAATGTTATATCGACGACCTCGTTGTAAAAAGAAAATCATATGAGAAACATTTAGAGCATCTGAAGACCGTATTTCAGCGCCTTCGGCAATACAACTTGAAGATGGACCCTATCAAATGCGCGTTAGGAGTTTCCTTGGGCAAATTTCTAGGATTCATCGTCCGACACCGGAGCATCGAGATAGATCCGTTAAAGATCAAGGCGATTATGGAAATGCCTCCGCCAAGGACACTCAAGCAATTGCGGTCTCTCCAAGGGAAGCTCGCGTATATCTGGAGATTTATAGCCAATCTCTCAGGCAAGTGCCGTCCTTACAGTCACCTGATGAAAAAAGGAACCCCTTTCGTCTGGGATCGCAAATGCCAAAACGCATTAGACGAAATCAAGCAATACCTGCAGAATCCGCCAGTACTGGCCACTCCCGTTAAAGGAAAACCTCTCGTCCTGTATACGACAACCCTCGAAGGTTCTTTAGGTGCGCTATGGGCACAAGAAAACGACCAAGGGAAGGAGAGAGCCCTTTATTATCTGAGTCGAGTTCTCCTGGGGGCAGAAAGAAATTACTCTCCTATTGAAAAACACTGCCTGGCGTTGATCTTCGCAATAACGAAGCTCAGACAGTATGCGTTGGCACATGAGGTCCATCTCATATCAAAGGTAGATCCCCTCAAATATTTGATGTCAAAGGCCATATTAACAGGACGACTCGCTAAATGGGCCCTACTCTTGATGGAGTTCTCGATAACTTATCGGCCTCTTAAGGCAGTGAAAGGCCAGGCCATCGCCGACTTCCTCGCTGAGCACCCGATACCCGCCGATTCTCCTTTGAACTGCGAATTGCCAGACGAATATGCGTTTGACACGATCGACGAGAATGATACCCGGTGAGAACTCTATTTTGATGGAGCGTCTTCTATGAAGAAGCGCAAACAAAACACCCCTATAATCAAATCGGGGGTAGGCCTCATCTTCGTAACTCCACAAAGAGGGATAATGCGCTTTGCCTTCTTCTTAACAGAGCCGAGGACAAACAATGAAGCTGAATATGAAGGTTTGATAGCAGGTCTCGAGATCGCCGTCGACATGGGAATTGAAAACCTCCTCATATACGGAGACTCCCAGCTGGTCGTTAGTCAAATAAACGGCGACTATCAGACGTGTAAGCCTGAATTGGTGAAATACGGCGAGAGAGTACAGCAACTGTTGACTCAAATTCCTTCCTATACCTTGGAAAGCATACCGTGTGTGGAAAATAGCAAAGCGGATGCATTAGCCAAGCTCGCTAAAGAACTGGCTGACGAGAACCTCGATGACGTGAGGATCATTATGCAAAGTCGTCGGGTTCTTGCACCAGCTGAAATATCTCCGGAGTCGTCCGAAGAAAAAGGGGCGACTGAGCAAATGGCTTTGCAAATAAAATCACAGGAAAAGGTTATGGATTGGAGAGAAGTCTTTATAGACTACTTCAAATCCCGTCGAACACCCGAAGATGCATCCTCGAGACATCAGCTCACGAAACGAGCTCTTTCTTATGCCTTCGTCGATAATACTCTGTACAAGAGGTCATTTGATTCTCTGTGGCTAAGATGCCTGGGACTTGAAGAGGCAAAACGAGTCGTCCAAGAAACTCACGATGGACTCTGTGGTTCTCACCAAGCCGGGCCGAAGATGAAGCTAAAGATCAAACGGATGGGTTATTATTGGCCCACGATGATCCAAGAATGCCTCGAATACGCAAAGCAGTGCCATTCGTGCCAGATTCACAGAGATTTTATCCATCAGCATCCAAATCCACTACACCCAACAGTGGCTAGCTGGCCGTTCGAAATGTGGGGGACTGACATAATCGGCCCGATCGAACCAACATCATCCAGAGGACATCGATTCATTTTGGCGACAACTGATTACTTCTCCAAATGGGCAGAAGCAGTACCGCCGAGGGAAGTGAAGACGGAGAATATCCTCCATTTCTTCAAGACACACATCATTTATCGGTTTGGAACTCCAAGAAGAATCATCTCCAATAACAGGCCAACCTACAGAAGCCACAAGATCAGCCGCTTTGCACAACAGCATAACATAGACTGGAGATACTCCTCAGTCTATAATCCCCGAGCTAACGGTCTAGCTGAGGCTTTCAACAAGACCTTGACAAAGATCGTGAAAAAGACGGTGTCTTGAAATAAGAGGGACTGGCACGAGAGACTGCATGAAGCTTTTTGGGCGTATCAAAACGGCCACGAATACAACTCCGTACGCATTAGTATTCGGTACAGAGGCGGTACTCCCCTTCGAGATAGAGCTACCCTCTCTACAAGTGGCAGTTCACTACGAGCTAACGGACGAAGAGAATGCTCACCTTGGGCTTGAGGAGCTCGATGCCCTTGATGAAACCCGGCTCATAGCGCAACAAAATCGGGAGGCTTACAAAGCAAAGATGACACGCTCATACGAAATATTGACTAGGCCGAGGACATTCCGCCAAGGCGAACTCGTGCTAGTGGTCAAAAGACCTATGATCCCCAATCGTGCCAAACAGGGGAAATTCAAGACGAACTATGAAGGCCCGTATATCATAGACAAGGTCTACCAGGGTGGGGCCTATCTACTCATGGACATGCATGGCGAAAAGCCCTTCAGGACAATAAATGGGCGCTTCCTGAAAAAGTACCACGCCTGACGAGTAACGGCCTAGGTCAACGATAGATGACGACGACTGTGTTCGCTCGCTATCTTCCTAAGCTCAAACTCTATAATTAGTAGCCGGCTAATGGACCGAAACGTCTTTAAACTAACAGCGGACCGAAACGTCCTTAAACTAAAGACGGACCGAAACGTCCTTAAACTAAAGACGGACCGAAACGTCCTTAAACTAACAACGGACCACTATGTCCTAAAAATAGCTGTTGACCGAGATGTCGATAAACTACGGTGGATTACAGCATCCCAAGGCTGATACAAAAAAAAAGAATAAAAAAAAGAAAAAAACGGTATGTCCATAAGCAAAAAGGGCACGGATGAAAACTCGAAAGGGCTCCGTGAGTAAAAACACCAGGGCTACTGGCGAGTTTTGTGAAAACCCGAAAGGGCGCAATCTCGTTAAAAGACACTTGCAAGGTCCTCTCGACTTTGTAAGGAGAAACCACCTGCGTGAGATCCTTACGACTCACAAGGGAGCAACACACTTAAGGATCCCCACGATTCCTAAGAAGAAATTACACTTGCGAGATCCTCACGACTCGTAAGGAGAACCCTTTTATGAGACCCTCACGGCTCATAAGATTCAAAAGTCTTAAGCTATAGGGATCTGAACCTGTTCTTAAGCGGCCACCACAACCTTCAATCTTGCCCTACAAGCGGCTCAATGCTGACCCTTGTATACAATCCACTGGCGCGAATAAACATTTCCCTAACAAAGTCCCATCCGTGACTAGGGATATCTCTACATGGTGAACAACCCTTGTAAGTCCTCTTGACTTATAAGGAGAAAACACTCTTGTAAGATCCTTACGACTTATAAGAGAACATGCACTTAGGAATCCTCAAGATTCCTAGGAAGAAAATGCACCTACGAGATCTGTAGGGTTACTAGGCACTCTAACAAGGTTCTACAAGGCATCAACCATACCTGATTAAAAATTTAGCCGTACCGAACAACCCTAAACAAGATCTTTAAACTAGAGATTAGGCGAAAACAAGCATGTTAAACACTTTAACACTAAGTGAGAGGGATTGCAACCTTTGTAGATCCTGTCCTTCACTTCTTAAGCTCCGTGTTGAGGTCCCTTCGCTGCGATCATCAAGTTCCGGACTCTCGAGAGGCTCCACGAAGAGAAAGATGCAAGCTTGCTTCCGATCTTCGATAACAAAGATGATCTACCTTGAAGTTTCATTAACACAAGCTCTCACTCACTAAATGAAGTGAACACCCTCATCTAAATGGCAAGGATAGATGAGGATGATGAAGTAGGATTTTAGCTCTCATTTGTTTTCTTATTCTCACTCAGTTTCATCACCTTTGAAAAATCTAGTAAGCTTTTTCATCAAAGAAAGAAGAAGGAAGAAGAAGAACAATAGTCAATCCTTTTGTGATGGATAATGAAAGAATATATGATTAATAATGTAACCATGGTCAACTAAACCTTTGTAGAGATTTAACTAGGGCTAGGGTTTGGGTTGGGTTAAGAATGAGTCATTACAAAATATCAAGCATAATATCTTAACTAAAAACAAAAAGAAACCTTCTAGAATGTTCATGAAAGAACTAACCTAATTCAAACCCTAACCTTATTTAATCTACACTAAACATGTTGCATTAGTAATCATATCATGTTACAATATTATATATCACATATATAATATTTATTGTAACAAAATAAAATAATACATTTAACATATATCGCATATATATCAATGTATTACCCGAGTGAGAAAAAGAATCTTTTAGTGAGCTAATATTAGTTAATGTAATTTAATATATCATATATATAATTATACATTAAATTATCGAATCAACACTTGATCCGACAATCCGGCTATATCGCATATAACCGACTAATATATCATTTACCGATTCATCGAATCAACACTTGATCAGATGACCCGGCTGATATCATATATCGCGAGAATAGAATACGGTATCTCATATCACATTATCCTCGGTCCTGCACATATCACATATGTTCCCCTACTCCGTTTTGCCTGAGTCAAGAAACCTCTATGTAGGACTCTAAAGAATCGTCAATACGCTGGCAGTAGGTGATGATCATATCAAACACCCACAAGTTGCAAGCGGTCAGCTAAACGTAACAGCCACCCAGGTATTGAGTGCTCAGAAGATCAACAAGCAATCATGTACATTCTCCTGTGAATCCAATCAGTAACACTCCCGTACAGTCCGGTCTCGTCGTCTGATATGTCGCATATCTCGCCTAGGGGTGGTAAACGTCAGACCCCGGTAGCTTGATAAGTCGTGTCGATATGAGGTCTATAACAGTTCGAGAAACTACTGATAACACTTACCAGTAAATCTCAACAACCCTGACCAGGGATTTCCAGTTATAGCCAATTGAACACAGCACAACATCAACTCGCTATACCGGGTGAGACGAATCCCCTCCTATCGCTCATTGCCTCCATGTGATTCGGGACTGTACCCAAAGGCCACCTTTTTGCACACCCTCTTGGACGTGGTATGATGGAAATCAAAGCACAGTGGGAATCACACAAGACTCTATGACGATCTCGGGTCTACAGACTAACCTGTACCAGTGTCACCGGAGAACTGCCATCTGACGTGAGGTATAATACCATCTGGGAGTTCTCGGTGAGTCCGTCCAGTATACCCAGTCTCTACTGAGCACCCGTACACCATCCTTGATGTCAAACACCGATGGATATGGGATCATCCATCGCCCATCATATGGGTCAAGATGCGTATACGCTAGTCTACTCTGGTGTATTGATGCCCTGTCTCGATACACCCTCGACTAGGAACGGTTATAGGATGTACTCATCGACTACCGTGGCCCCACTAGTATGATTTCATCATAGTCCCAGTAGTCGAGTACATATCCTAAGGGCTTTATCAACATGTAATATAGAGACAATCAGAGTACATGTTAAGATAAAGTACAACCAGATAGCATACTATAATGTCGAGCAAGAAAGTCCTCCCTATATATGTCCTAGCATCCACTACAACATACATCGTATGTACAATAATGGCCTCTAGGGAATACATATAACTAACAAGATCCTCACGACTTGTAGGGAGAAATACCTTTATGAGACCCTTACGGCCCATGAAGTCAAAAGCCTTAGTCGACAGGATCCTAACCCTGTTCGCTAAGCCACCTTTGTTCGACATCGACAGAGGCAAATGATGATTCGCTCCTGGCAATATCCCAGTTGTAGCGGTGCTGATGCCGAAATCGGTGTCTAATTCCAAGCTTGCAGCAAGAAGCTAGCGAGCCACACATGCATGCAAAATAGCCGAAATAATGGGGCAACTTGCAACAAAATCAGCAAGTAAAAATGTATGCATGCAAAATAGCCGAAATGATTGGGCAACTCGCAATAAAAAGCAGCGAGTAAAAATAAAATAAATAGCCGAAATGATTAGGCACCGCGAAAAATAGCCGAAATAATTAGGAAATCGCGACTTTTGCGATATAAAAGCTGAAATGATAGAGCATCGCGGAAAGAAATAAAATAAAATGAAATTTATGCCCTACAGGTGATATCACATCAATCCCTGTAAACAACCCAGGGGCGCAAACAAAGAAGGAATCACGCCTTCCCTCCCCAGGCTCCATCAGAAGAAGAAGCCAAATCTCAATGGTTAACAGACAACCTGGAGACCACTTCGACATTCGTCTCATTAAAACAGACGCAACGTCATCCACATGACCCCGTCGCGGAAATACGTCATCCGCACGACCCCATCACGGAAATACATCATCCATATGACCCCGTCGCAGAAATACGTCATCCACATGACCTCGTCGCGGAAATACGTCATCCACATGACCCCGTTGCGGAAATACGTCATCCATATAACCCCGTTGCGGAAATACATCATCCACATGACCCCGTCACGGAAATACGTCATCCACATGACCCCGTCGCGGAAATACATCATCCACATGACCACGTCACGGAAATACGTCATCCACATGACCCCGTCACGGAAATATGTCATTCACATGACCCCGCCGTGGAAATACGTCATCCACATGACCCCGCCGCGGAAATACGTCATCCACATGACCCCGTCATGGAAATACGTCATCCATATGACCCCGTCGCGGAAATACGTCATCCACATGACCCAGTCGCGGAAATACGTCATCCATATGACCCCGTCTCGGAAATACGTCATCCACATGACCCCGTCGCAGAAATACGTCATCCACATGACCCCGTCACGGAAATACGTCATCCACATGACCCCGTCACGGAAATACGTCATCCACATAACCCCGTCTCGGAAATACGTCATCCACATGACCCCGTCATGGAAATACGTCATCCATATGACCCCGTCGCGGAAATACGTCCCCCCGTCGTGGAAATACGTCATCCACATGACCCCGTCGCGGAAATACGCCATCCACATGACCCCGTCGCGGAAATACGTCATCCACATGACCCGTCGCGGAAATATGTCATCCACATGACCCCGTCACGGAAATACGTCATCAACATGACCCCGTCTCGGAAATACGTCATCCACATGACCCTATTGCGGAAATACGTCATCCACATGACCCTATTGCGGAAATATGTCATCCACATAACCCCGTTTCGGAAATACGTCATCCACATGACCCCGTCTTGGAAATACGTCATCCACATGACCCCGTCTCGGAAATACGTCATCCACATGACCCCGTCTCGGAAATACGTCATCCACATGACCCCGTCTCGGAAATACGTCATCCACATGACCACTTTGTGGAAATACGTCATCCATATGACCCCGTTTCGGAAATACGTCATCCACATGACCCCGTCTCGGAAATACGTCATCCATATGACCCCGTTGCGGAAATACGTCATCTACGTGACCCCGTCTCGGAAATACGTCATCCATATGACCCCATCGTAGAAATACGTTATCCACATGACCCCGTCACGGAAATACGTCATCAACATGACCCCGTCTCGGAAATACGTCATCCAAATGACCCCGTCGTCGCGGAAATACGTCATCCACTTGACCCCGTCTCGGAAATATGCCATCCACATGACCCCGTCTCGGAAATACGTCATCCACATGACCCCGTCGCGGAAATACGTCATCTGCATGACCCCGTCGCGGAAATACGTCATCCACATGACCCCGTCTCGGAAATACGTCATCCACATGACCCCGTCTCGGGAATACGTCATCCACATGACCCCGTCTCGGGAATACGTCATCCACATGACCCCGTCACGGAAATACGTCATTTACATGTCAATCTCATTAAACACTTGCGGGTCCTCTCAATTCGTAAGGAAGAAAACTCTCTTATAAGATCCTTTCGACTTATAAGAGAAAACACACTTAGGAATCCTCACGACTCCTAAGGAGAAAAGACACCTACGAGGTCCTCACGACTCGTAGGGAGAAAAGTCTTTATGAGACCCTTACGGCTCATAAAGTTCAAAAGTCTTAGGTAGCAATCTGAACCTGCTTCCTAAGCCATCACTACCTCTTGAAGAATTCAAGACAGAATGCTCTTTATCATCTACAGGCTACACTTGCCAGAGAAACACACCAACAACACAGAAAAGAGAAGAAAGCGACAAGGAGAACATTTGATTCGCATTTGATTAAGCGTACGAAGCATACCCGTTCATGCATGTGCAAAAGATTTAGTACATAAAATAAAACACGCTGAAATGAGGAATTTGCCATTCATACTTCGAAAAAGTTCTTACAATTATGAAAGCAGTAAACGAAAACATCATCAAAATGATTACAATGGTAAAACCTCAGATCCAGGGCATGGATTGAGGATTTCAAAAGTGAGGCCGTCTAGAATCTTTCTGGCCTTTCTGACCATTCTCGTGTGTATCCTCTCGCGCTCACGAGTGTCGAGATCCTCGCCAATGTCCCCCTCCCTTCGATAAGAAGCGATTATCGTCGTCTGTTGGAAAGCTTGATGCTGAATATCAATGAGGTTATCTCGCCGCTTCTTCGAAATCAGCCCCGACAGGTACACTGAATGCACCTTGTCTTCGGCATCATCCAGCGCATTAAGCGACATGGCCTCGTGAAACCCAGGAAGTGCTCTCCAAATTGCTCCCACTACGATTTTTAAGAGGGCGGAACGGCGAGGAAGCAGCCAACCGACGCGTGCATGCAGACGATCCATAACCTCCGCACATTGGGCATCTGTAAACTCTTGGTTTTGGCAACGGCCCTGTACGCGAATATCCTCATAAGAGATGAACTCGTGCAGACTATATAAATGAACAACCATAGTACCTGAAAAGAAACATCATTAGAAATCGGTAATGAAGAAAAACAGATACGGAATTTAAACGACTCTTGATATCCCCATGGAGAAAACAAATTCTAATTATGTCACCTAATAAATTCGAATTTGCGAGAAATCCTAAAAAGGGAATCTCATTTAATAAGCGACCCTTCGGGTCAAGGAGTTAAACTCCTCGAGAGCAACGCTCTACAAACAGGAATGACACCTATCAAAGTCAATTATGAAAGGAATTTAAAGAGATTTCCTGAGAATGTCAAGAGCCTGGCTCTGTAATGATGATGGAAAATTCCATCAGAGAAGAATTAACCAAGATTAGTTTTTTATGAATTAAAAAATTCCGGGATCTTCAAGATCCATGAACAAACTCTTAAGAGTTCTTCCTCAAAGATTAACAAATCAACATGATTCAAAAGAGCAAAGCTCTGTTCATAGGCTAAGAAACCCCAAGAAAAGATCTCCTTGGATATAAAGGCTCATGATCTGAAGAGAGCAAAGTTCTATTATTGAATCCCTAAAAGGGTTTTCTTTAGATCAAAGATCTATGAAGAGCAAGGCTCTGTTAACGGGTAAAACCCTAATTTATTGAAAGTTTTAAACTTTACCTAAGTTCTAACAGAGTTTTGGCTCTTGAAAAAGTCCTTAAACAAGAGAGCTATGCTCTGTGGGAGAATCTTAGAAAACAAGAAGGAGATGAACAATGGTCATCGCAGAGGGCCAAAGGCCCTATTTATAGGTATTGAGAGCCGTTTCAACTTCTAAAAGTTGATCCAACGGCTGAGATGCTACCACCGCCGCACTCACGTATGGGCCACGTAAGCGCAACAGTGGGGGAGCATTTGTTTCCCCAATCAGAGCAAAGCTCTATTCAAATTCCGAGATTTGAAATGAAAGCGACGCTTCTGTTTCCCCCAATTAAAGAAAAGCTCTGTTTTGAAATTCAAAATTCAAAAATTGAAGCAACGCTTCAGATCCAGCGCTAGGCGCACTGCGCGCCACGTGTCAAACACGGATGCGCTAGCGCCAGGTGCGCTGCGCCCTAGGAAGTGCACCATGTGTGCGCTAGCGCTAGGCGCGTTGCGCATCACGTGTCAAACACGGGTGCGTTAGCGCATGCTGCGCTCTGCGCTGCGCGCCACGTGTCAAACGTAGGTGCGCTAGCGCAAAGTGCACTGCGCTCTGAGCAGCGCACCATGTGCAAAGCACGGGTGCGCCAGCGCTGGAATTATAAAATTCCCCACCGTTAGATCAAAAGATCTAATAATAATGATAAATCATTAATTAATCACAATTAAAATTCTGTTATAGAAAGATTTTTTCCAGTCTTGTTAAAAACAAGAAGATTGCCTTCTGTAAAATAGAGCCCGTAGGATCAAAGATCCAACGGCAGGGAAACATCCCCAAATCAATCAGAGAAAGATCTCTTTAACCGATTTAACAAATCAATTCGCCCTATATAAAGGCCCCAAGTCTTTAAGTCTGATATAGAGAAACCCCCCTATAAACTTTGAGAAAACTCAAAAGAAAGAGAGCAAGCTCTTGAAAGAAGATAATTTCTTCAAGGTAAAAAGAATGATTCTTGAACAAAGAGATGAAATCATCTCATTAAAACAGGAGAATTATCTTCTTAAAGATCCTAGATCTATAAAGACCAAGGTCTTTCATAAAAGAGATCAAAAGATCTCATCACATGATAAAGAAGAACATATTCTTCACACAGATCATTGATCTATAAAGGCAAAGCCCTTTCAAAAATAAGAACTGTTGTTCTTAAAACTTGAGGCAAAGCCTCCTTTAAAAAGAACATAAATTTGTTCACAGATCATAAAAACTGATTAATTGCGCTTTGCGCTCATGAAAAGTGCATTGCACTCTTGAACTGCGCTTCTGCGCTCCTTGGACCGGCGCTCAGCGCCAAAACGTGCCGCGTGTCAACCACGTATACAACTTGAGCGCTTCTAAAACAACGCACTGCGCTCATGGGCTGGCGCTCAGCGCCAAGCGCGCCATGTGGCACTCACTTGTGCGTCATAAATTGAAAGCGCAACGTGCTTATAAATTGAAAGTGCAATACGCTCATAAACTGGCGCAATGCGCCCATCATCTGGCGCTTAGCGCCAAGCGCGACACGTATCCTTTTCGTGTGCGCTACTTGGCAGAAACGCAATGCGCTCTTTAATTGGCGCAAAGCGCCTGGCGCGCTACGTAGCGCACTGTCAGAACACACATTGTTTTGATGAATACTATGCATTCCATACAAGACAAAAAAATGTCAGGATCCAATGCTCAGCATTATTGCTCTTTTATTGTATCTAAACGATCCCGTTAAGTTGATCTAAGTCTAAAAATTAGACTAACGTATCCTTAACAAATGTTTAAGTTGATCTTAGCCTCAAATGAGACTAACGTATCCTTAAACCCAAACTAAAACCCAAATCTAAGAAGATACGGATTTGGACTAATCCACGCCCTACGGGCGACAACATAAATTAGTCTCCGTACACAATCCATGGGAAACCAAAAACAAAACAAACACCCACGACACGAAGTGACCATCTGGAGAAGGAAAAAGTTGTTACCGCGATGCGGTAGCGTAATTAACTGTAGGGGCTTGCGCCTGCAGGGAAGAGCGTCCCCACAATCAAAAACCCCTCAAACGAGGGGGAATCTGACGAAGTCTGCTTCATCGGCCGCATCTGTTTAAACCTTCGATACACGGTGCCATAAATCAACTTGGCATCTTCGGAGAGGTGGACGGATAGCACCAATTAGCATCTACCTTCGAATTTCAGGCCTGACGTCCCAATGTCCCGGTCGTGTCTTTCGGCGGTAAACAACTGGTTTTGTAATTACCAAGGCAACATAAAAAATATAGCGAGGGTGCTTCATAACCTAGTGCCTTAAACCAACTGGTTTGGGAGGCACTTCTAAGCCTTAGGTGTTGCAAGACGAGGAAATTATTAATTACGCCTAATATGTGAGCATATTGAGTAATCGGTCGGTTAGTACCTCAAGAAGTATTAACAGTCGCATGAAAAATGTGTGAGCAATTCCATCTAAAATATTCACCGACTAAAAAGTACCGAGGTAGATGGACAAGAGTATGATAGCTTGAATTGAATTCTCCGAGTGTTGGGATGTCTTTTACACACACGTATGGGTATATGATCGGTGTTTGGAAGAAAGGTAGGAATAAAGAATAAAAATGATGTTTTATTAAGGGATGATGTGATTTCTAACATCTTTTCATGACTATTAAGATAGGGCTCATGACAACCGAAAAGCTAGTGTAGTTGAAAACTCTGATTTTCAAAGGCTTTCTTTTATAATTCCTATCTTTATATGTAACTCTCATAGTCTTCCTTTTATTATGGGATTTTGTGGGTGCAATCCGCTGAAAACCCTCAAGAGACAACATTCCTCCAACTAGAGACACCTAGAGGTTTAAAGGCTTGTTGTACGTGTTCAGTGCAATCGTGTTGCCTACGAAAGTGTGCTAGTTAGTTTTTATTTTTCTTTTCTCCTTCTCTTGAATAAAAGAAGTTTTCTCAAGACGATCAAAGTCAAGTTTGGGGGAATTTGTTCATTCGAAAATATTGCAATCTTTAATATAACAATTTCCTCACATTTCTAATCATTTAAGGATGTTTATTATAAAATATAACATTTATTACAAGTTTGTCTCGAAAATATCAATTATCACGTGTTATACATTATAATCAACATTTTGGAAGGAAATTGTGTGTTTATTATTTCAAGCATGATATTGTATATCTCAACAATTTTCAGTGAGATTTTGTGCAGAAAATTATTTCAGGACATATATCGAAATCGCAAATTTGCCGACAAAATGCAGCAAGTCAAAGAGTTAAAATCTGGCAGAAATTCAGAAGAGATAAAAAAATTCAAGATATCACCTGAACACCAATTAGCCAACAACAGAATACACAGAATGTTTGAAGCCATAAGAACACCAAACGGCCGCGGATCCGCGGCCGAGTCAGGCCGATCCGCCGTGGATCCGCGGCCGAGTTAGGGCATCGGGTGACGATACTTTTCCAGAAGCTTCATTGCAACTACTTGGCTTGTTGAAGACGCTTCATTGTAATAAACTTGTTCTGGAAACTCCCCTCCAACAGCCTAGCTTCTTGAGGAAGCTAGATAACTACCTTATTTTAGAAGTTTCCCTACAACCACCTAGCTTCTTGGGGAAGATTGACCTAGCTTTTAGTGGAAGATTGGTGAAGAGCTATAAAAAGGGACCTAAGCCTACATTAATGAAGTCGATTAGTGGTTGATGGTAGTCGATTTCTAGCACACAAACCAAAACCAAATCCAATTCAATTCCTAATCAAGATCCAAATCGAGAATCGTTGACAACAACATCAAGCGACGACATTCAAGATCCTTTACGCGAAGCCGATCATCATCAAGAGTGCGAGATCCTCGACGGGTCCAAGTCTCATGGAGATCGAGCAAAGCGAAATTTAACGGAATAGTTACCTCTTCAAGGGAGCGATCGAGAGCAATTCTTGTAACCTCGGATTGAAGGAACGTGTAATTAAAAGTTGATTAATAAAGGTGATTTGTTAATTCTCGCTTTCTTTAAATTCTTGTATTATGAAATTTTTAATTCTTGATTCTTTTATTTTTCATGATGCGTGAGTGAAATCTCTGCTTGTTAAGGATTTGAAGGAGTCGGTAAATCAAATGGTGATGAAATCCTAAACTCATCTTAAGTCTTATGAGAATTATGAACTTTAGGAAAAAGAATCATCAACGAACAAATTTGGAGCGAGATCACCGTTCTTGATAATTTCGTTACAATTTGGAATTAAATGAGTGATGATTCTCTTTGCTAAAGGCTATATTTGAATGGTGATCAATGAAAAGACCAGGGATAGTGAAGGAGAAACCCTAGTTTCTCCAAAAGATCCCTAATCTTCATTCATCACTATTGTTCTAGCTATAATTCATTAATAGATAAGATAAGTCATTTTTACTATTCATCATTGCTACTAATTCTTATCGAATCCTACAAGCTATTCTACATTTTTTTGATACTTAAAATTGATTTTGGACACTTTCTTGATTACTAAATCTTAAACTCTTTCTTGATTTTTCTTGAAAAATACTTCTGTTGGGGTAAAAATTTACACCCCGGTTGACCAAGTCAAAATCAAAGTCAACCCCAAGCCAAGTAGGCCCAAGTCCAGATCCAGTGGGCCCATGCCCGGGTCGAGCCCGAACATGAAGCGGCCGGCCTCCCCCCATGCCAAGATAAAAATTTTGTAATAAATAATTTTGTTGTATTTATTTTATTTTATTTTATGGGTAAATGTAAGAAAAATAGGCATAAAGCCAAATTTTTGTAAAGCCCATGGCTTATGTGCAAAAAGAAATGGCACATGAGCCATGAGATAGGCAAAATGCCATTTTGTGAAGCCTAAGGGGCTATGTGTAAAGTGTATGGCCTATAAAGGCAAGGATAATGAAAATATCTCACAACTTTTTTCTCTCTCCAAAAAAAAGTTTTAGATCTGAGATCTTTCCTTCTTCTTCAAGGTTCCAAAACCTTCTTCTTTCTTTTGAATTAAATCAAGAGTTTTACTCTTCATTCTAAAAAAAACTAAATAGTTTTTCACCACAAAACCCACAAAGGAGAACTTGGATCGGTCACTAGATCTCAAAAAGAAGAGATTTTTAGATCTCACATCTCTTGATCCAGCCACAGAGGAGGAAGAAGAAGAACCCATTTCCTCAACCAAAACATTTTTAGGAGTTTAACTCCACCCTACCCACCTGCCGACACGTGGCGCGCTTGCGCTCAAGCGCCCAACGCCCGAGCGCAAAGCGCCCACGTGCCGACACGTGGCGCCCTTGCGCTCAAGCGCCCAGCGCCCGAGCGTAAAGCGCCAACGTGCCGACACGTGGCGCGCTTGCGCTCCAGCACCCTGCGCCCGAGCGCAAAGCGCCCACATGCCGACACGTGGCGCGTTTGCGCTCAAGTGCCCAACGCCCAAGCACAGAGCGCCCACGTGCCAACACGTAGCGCGCTCGTGCTCAAGCGCCTAGGCGCTGGCCCCACGCATCCTTTGGATGTCTTTTCCCCCCTTTTATATATATACATACATATATATACATACGTATACATATGTACACACACACATACTCCACGACACTGTCCCTGTTAGAAAAAAGTTTCTAACGGGGCGCTGCCCCGCACCCCGCAAGGGGGCTGCTAGCCCCCTTGACCCCCAGCCCGCTTTCCGGGTAGCGGGACACCCGTAAAAACTCTGCGTGGCTCCCGATAGATCCAAACCCCCCTCCAAAACAAAACACACGTACACAGCACATTGAGTTCCCATGACCAGTTTAACCCGTTAATCGGAGGTTCCCTCGCCCCAAAGGCGAGGCGTAATTAACGGCAGCTTAGTCCGTGGCTGCCGGAGATTCGGAGCCCCACAATCAATAAACCCCGGCCTACCCAAGACAGGGGGAATCTGTAGTACGCCTGACAAGCGTGCGCGTATTCCCATCTCAATGGGGTGACGAAAAACACCCTACAGATTCTGGCACGCCCGGCGGGACCTTTCTCTCCTCCCATATTTCGGGTTAAACTTTCATGCGAACTCAATAAATATACATGTCGATTGTCTATACTGAAATGATATTTTTTTCTGTGCAGCAATCAACTTTCGACGACAATGTCTCCCAAGACGAATTCAGCTTCCAACGCGACCCCGATCCCGTGCGTGGTCAGGGTCAGTGCTCGTGTGGTTCTCCCCGCAAGCCTCAGTCGACAGTGGGAGGAACTGCCCCGCCAGTTTGGCTCCGTCATCATCTACCCTGCCGGAAGCGCTCATCTGGCAGAAATCCCGGCGAAACAGGTGGCCAAGCCGGCCTCAAGGGGCAAGAGGCTGAATGTTGTGATCACTAAGGCACCACAACCGAAGCTTAAGACGGTGTCTGAACGACTCTCTGGCGCTCCAGCCGGGGGCAAGAACTCCGGTACAAAGGGCAACATCAAATGTTGCGGACGAGCTCAGGCGATGACTCCGACAAATGCACAATTGAGCGTATCTCCAAATCCCTCCATCGCCCGGTCTGTGACATCTTCCCAAAGATCCGAAGTCTGCCAGGTGCTTAGAGCAGAAAAGTTATGGCAGAAGCGGCTCAGGTATCGAGCCAACAAGAGGGCCTCGGCCAAGTGGAATCTTCAGAAGTTCCAAGAGCAATGTTACTCTGTGACGACGGCTGAGTCGGCCGTAAAAATTAGCAATTCCTTCCAACCTCTGAGGTGGGTTCAGAAAAATGCCATGACCGCTAGAATCAAGAAGACAGCGGTCCGAACGTCGCTACAAAGAGACGTGTCCTGGCCCCAACAGAAAGAGTATTGCACTGTCTCTTCAAGAGTCTATCAGGCGCTCTATGCCGCACGAAAGCACCGGGGCAAACCCAGAAAAGAAGCGCCAGCACCATTCAAGAACCTGGTCAGGCCAGCCGCCCTCAATCGACTGCCCACTACCGAAACAGGGGGGTCAAAGCAGCGATCTGTGAAATCAGCCGCCGATAATAAAAAGACGGCTGGATATATTATCCATACGGTCTATATGGCGGGCGGGAGCCCCAGCGATAACCTTCGCAGCAAAAGCAAGGATGGAGCCACCACATCCCAAGCCCAATCTGGCTTGAATGTGGTTGCCGCTGCCCAAGAACAGCCGCCTCCACTGGATGAAGAAAACCCTCTCGATGAGGATGATAGGCAGAAAGACCCCTCTGTCCATGCAGAGTCAAGCTCAGACAGCAAGGAAGAGCCGACTTTCCGCCCCAGGACCGCGGAGCAAGAGCTGCTTCAAGAGCTTCAAAAACAGCTCAGGAGCAAAGATAAAGAGATGGCCAAGCTTTATTCGAAAATTAACGACTTAACGAACGTTGTGATGCAGCTTACGGGTCAAATTGCTCGAGCGCCTCCCAATCAAGCACAAGTTGCTACTAATCAGCCGGGTGATGACAATCTGAAGCAGCCATTGCCTGCTTCTTTGGGTCCAAGATTGGTCGAGCCGCACGAAAGCCGACCACATTCCGCTTCTGGGGATGCCTTGGCCCCAGATAGCACTATCCCGCTAACACAAGATCGGATAATGGATTTGGTCACCAGCAAAGTTAAAACATTGGTGGCCGAAGCTGAAGCTCAGAAAGAAATTGGCAGTAGTGGGCGGCCGTATCCCGCACACAACGATCTGATCGAGTTCCCGAGCAACTACGTCATTCCTAAATTCGGAAGATTCGACGGAACGGGGAATGCAAATCAGCGCGTCGCCCACTTCAAAGCCTCATGTGGAAATACAGGGGGCAATGACGCGCTCCTTCTTCGTCAGTTTGTCAACAGCCTGACCGATGTCGCCTTCGACTGGTATGCGAGTATACCAGACGGGTCCGTCATTACCTTTGCCCAAATAGAGTCTCTGTTCCAGCAAAAGTTCATGAGCGTCAGTGATAAAATCTCCATTGCCGACCTTGTGAGGACCAAGCCGGGGAAGAATGAAAGCAACACCGACTTTATCGCTCGATGGCGTAATCTCACAGTCAAGTGCGAACCGCCGCTGGAGCAGGACCAGTCCGTCAACCTTCTCATTGGGAACCTCAGCAATTGGATGGTCCCCTTCTTGTGTACAGCGGGCCTCAAGACGTTTCAGGAGCTAACCAAGAAAGTCCTAATGCTGGAACGCTCGAAGCAAGAGTCCCCGCCGGACTCTCAGAGAGACAAAACTTGGAAAAGTAAGCGGGACGCCAACCGTAGAAGCGGGAGTTCCAGCAATACCAATGTCTTCAATGCATCCGACAATGAAGAAAAGTGAAGGGCGGGCGAATCCAAAACCAACCGGTCTTGAAAGCCATTACTGGGAGGAGATGGGCCTTCCCTAGAGGAGAAGAAAAACAAGGTTTACTCTTTCAGAAGGGACAAGATCCGTAAGATATTTAAAAATGCCTTGAACAACGGCCTACAATTGCCGGAGTCGAAAAGACCCCAAGAAGCCAAAATGACCGACAATCCCCTGTATTGCCCGTACCACCGAGTAGTGAGCCATGCGATCGAGGATTGTTATATCTTCAAAGACTGGGTCGAGAAGCAGTACAAGGCTGGAGAGATCGAGCTGTCCAAAAGTGTGTTGGTGAATAATCAAGTTGCAACCGCCAACCTTATACAGACAGAAGTTGAAGCCTTCTGGGAGCAAACTGCTGAACCCGCTGCCCTGACAAATGAAATGGACTCATCGCGGCTTCCGTGGAGTACGCACATATCTAATAAGACGAAGAAGATGATAAAGCTACTTCGGAAAGAGCCCAGGACGGAATGGGAAGGGCAGAAGAAGCTTACCAGTCCAGCTGCCAATGCGGCTCCATCAGGTTCAAAATCCAAAAACCTCAAGAAGAAGAAAAGCGCAGCTCGGGGCAAAAAGGAGTCTGCAGGGAGATCGACCATTCAAATTTATATCGATTCCCTCGAAGAATATGAACAGAAGGAAAGAACTTTGTTCAATTGAAAGAGTTCTTCCTCGTGGAAGCAGCAGAGATTTCGGAGGAGTTGGAAGAAGGCTCCAATGAAGAGATCCCTATAGTGACCTGCTACGCCATCCATCTGGGCAGTGACTCTGAGGAGGATCTCTGTTTTTCCGAAGAGGACGAGGAGCTCGCCACAAAGGCCAATCAAATACAGCTCAGAAGCGGCAGGGCTCTACCGCCAAATCAGGGCAACGCCCCAAAAGGGAAGGAAAAACAAGTCGCTAATGAGAAAGATGGTAGAGAACCGGCTGATGAAAACATAAGTCCTTTCTCGGTGGACTATAATGTCTTGGCCCATCTCCGAAAGCTTCCGTCTCTCCTGAGCATCTACGATGCCTTGATCCTATCTAAGGAGCTTAGAGATGTTCTCATTCATGCTCTACAAAACCCCGAGCGGTATCAGGCTCACTTTGCGGAAGTTAATTTGAAAGAAGCTCAGTACACTTTACAAGCCACCGCGGTCACATTTAAGGATGAAGACTTGCTACTGGGAACAGCTGAGCATAATCGGCCGCTTTACGTGACCGGGTACAACGACGGAGATCGAATTAATCGCATATTGATTGATCCGGGGTCCTCAGTGAACATCATGAACTTGCGAACTATGAAGAGTTTGTCAATGGACGTCCGGCACCTGTCAAGGGAAAGGATTGTCATTCAAGGCTTCAACCAAAATTGCCAGCAAGTTCTGGGGTCTATAGCTTTGCCAATCAAATTCGGGGACCTGAAAACTAAAGCTAAGATATACGTGATCGACGCCGACACGTCTTATAAGATTCTGTTGGGATGGCCATGGCTCTACGATTACGGCATCGTCCCGTCAACTCTCCATCAATGCATGAAGTATACTAAAAATGGCGAAGAAAGACGCATTGACGAAGACATCCAGCCGCTTGGTGTGCAAGAAGTCAGATATGAAGATTCTGGGTACTTTATGAACCACCAAAATGCTAAGACACAACTGACTGAGGATAGAGCGGCCCCAAGACTCAAAGGAAAATCTGAGCCGGCTGTCACTTTCAAAAGCAAAAACGCCCAAGTGCGCCCGCATTTCGGTAGCGACACTGATGAGTCCAAAGCTGGAAGTCCGTCCTTCCGTAAAACTCGACCATGTTTCGGCAGCGATACGGACGAATTTGTTACTGAAGGCCCATCTAGCAGCAAAGCCCGCCCTCATCTTGGCAGCGACACTGAAGAGTCGGAGGAAGAGGACCTGTCGTGTAATAGCGGTGCAAATTGGACCCCCATGCAACAAGCGAAACTACGAGAGACCTTCGAAATTGCAGAAGGGTCCCTAGCCGTCACAAGGGTACCAGAGCAGATGTGCAAAGAGCTCTATGCGTTGTCAGTCTCCACCGTGGACCAGCTGAAAACTTTCTACGTCACCGGAAGGAAAAGTGGGCAGAAAGCCATCCTATTTTATGGGTCAAACCCCGTTGTGCACCCGGACGATCTGTCTGTCGCGTGCCTTCCATATGAAAGAGGCATAAGAGCCGTCCTCAATCCCAGATACTATGCGCCCGAGATGCGGGAATACTTTAAAAAGTGCGTATGCCGGTTATATCAAACGGAGTCCGAAGCAAAGTTTTACGAAGGGCTATGGTATCCGCCCCAGGTCCGAGCACTTATCGATGGACGAATTCCAGATAGACGGGGCATAGGCTACGTTCAACCTGTTTCCAAAACATGCTACATGATCCATGTTGGTGAGACCAGTGAAAGATCAAATGATGATGACGAAATAGCCGAGCCAGAAGAAGCTCCTCAAGAGCTCGAAGATGGCGGACAAACAACCTTTGATGAGCTAACCGAGATTGACTTAGGAACGCCCGATAATCCAAGGCCGACCTACATCAGCTCACTCTTGTCGGAGGAAATGAAAGAGCAGATAATTGCCCTACTGCATGAGTTCGTCGACTGCTTTGCATGGACATACAAAGAAATGCCAGGCCTTTCCCCTGAAGTAGCCATGCATAAGCTGGCTATATCTCCTGATGTTAAGCCAGTCAAACAAGCTCCTCGAAGAATGAGAAGGGAACTAGAAGAAAAGGTCATCGAGGAAACCAAGTAGCTCATCGATGCCGGCTTCATCAGGGAAGAAAAATATGCGGACTGGATCGCATGCATAGTCCCAGTAAAGAAGAAAAATGGGCAGATCCGAGTTTGTGTCGATTTCAGGGACCTCAACAAGGCATGTCCTAAAGACGACTTCCCGCTACCGGTCATGGAAATGATGGTCGATGACACCTCAAATTACGAGCTGTTCACCTTTATGGATGGCTCGTCTGGATATAATCAGATCAAGATGTCGCCTGAGGATGAGAAGTACACAGCATTCCGAACCCCGATCGGAATATACTGCTACAAGGTGATGCCGTTAGGACTGAAGAACGCAGGTTCTACGTACCAAAGGGCAATGACCAATATCTTTGATGACCTAATTCATAAAGTCGTCGAATGCTATGTTGATGATCTGGTCGTCAAGACTAAAACCAAGGCCGATCATATCCAAGATCTTAAGACCGTTCTCACAAGACTGGGGGAATACGATCTGAAGATGAATCCTCTGAAATGCACTTTTGGCGTGTCATCGGGAAAATTCCTGGGTTTCATAGTCCGGCATCGAGGGATCGAAGTTGACCCATCAAAGATAAAGGCCATCATGGAGATGCCCCCTCCAAAGAGTCTGACGCAGCTGAGATCATTTCAAGGCAAACTCGTGTATATACGGAGGTTTATCTCAAATTTATCGGGAAGATGTAGGCCCTTCTTAAAGCTCATGAAGAAAGGAGCTCCTTTTATCTGGGATGCCGAATGTCAAGCAGCGTTCGAAAGCATCAAACAATACTTATTGCACCCTCCAGTGTTGGCCGCTCCCATTCCAAATAAACCGCTGATTCTCTACACTGCCGCGCTAGATGAGTCACTCGGTGCGCTCCTTGCCCAGAATAACGAGGAAGGAAAAGAAAATGCCCTCTACTACCTCAGTCAAACTCTAGTCGGGGCGGAACACAACTATTCCCCAATCGAAAAGCAATGCCTGGCTCTGATATTTGCTGTGAAGAAGCTGAGGCACTATCTGCTCGCTCATCGGGTTATGCTGATCTCCAAGGTCGACCCGCTCAAACACTTGATGACCAGAGCAAGCCTAGCCGGCAGAATGGCAAGATGGGCTGTCATGCTACTTGAGTTTGACATAGTTTATACTCCTCAGAAAGCAGTGAAAGGGCAAGCTCTTGCAGACTTCCTTACCGCTCATCCTATACCAGAAGGGTCGCCGCTAAATTGTGAGTTACCCGACGAACAAGTGTTGCACCTCGAGGAAGATGGGCCATGTTGGGAGCTCTACTTCGATGGAGCCTCATCAATAAGGACCTCCAGTAAATCAAGCGTCCCGAAGATAAAAGCAGGGATAGGATTGGTGTTCATCACACCATCAATGGGAACCCTACGGCGTTCTTTCGCTCTCACCGAGCCTCGAACGAACAACGAAGCTGAGTATGAAGCCCTGATAGCTGGTTTGGAACTCGCCATAGAAATGGAAATCCTTCGGCTATGGGTTTACGGTGACTCTCAGCTTGTCGTCAACCAAGTAAGCGGCGACTATAAGATATACAAACCCGAGTTAGCTCGGTACAGAGGCCAAGTGGTGGAACTCAAGAAACGGTTCACTCATATTGAACTAACGAGAGTCCCTAGAGCGTTGAACGGAAAGGCTGACATACTCGCTCGCTTAGCCAAGGAGCTGGCTAATCCTGACATGGATGAAATTCTGATCACAGTCAGGAGCCGGCAAATTCTACCCCCAGTCTCTCTACGAGAAGAGGAAAGCGCGGAAAAGAAGAACAGTCCTGCCGAAGAAGCTTCGATCATCCAAGACGAGCCCGATTGGAGAGAACCCTTCGTAGAGTACCTTCGATACGACAAGCTGCCCGAAGAAAAGTCTGCGAGGATTCAGCTGAAGAAAAGAGCTCTCCGATACGTGTTTGTAAATGACACGTTATACCGCAGGTCATATGACCAACTCTGGCTCAGGTGTCTGTCATTGGCCGAAGCCCAAAAGGTCATGAAAGATGTTCACTTGGGCGTTTGCGGTGCTCACCAATCTGGCCCTAAGATGCGACTTCAAATCAAACGGCTTGGGTATTACCGGCCCACCATGATACGGGATTGCGAAGAGCATGCAAAGAAATGTCAGATCTGCCAAATCCATGTGTAGGGTGTTTTTCGTCACCCCATTGAGATGGGAATACGCGCGCGCTTGTCAGACGTACTACAGATTCCCCCTGCCTAGGGTAGGCCGGGGTTTAATGATTGTGGGGATCCGAATCTCCGGCAGCCGCGGACTAAGCTGCTGTTAATTACCCCTCGCCTTTGGAGCGAGGGAACCTCCGATTGACGGGTTAAACTGGTCATGCGAACTCAAAGTGCGGTGTGCGTGTGTTGTATTTTGAAAAGGTGTTTTGGATATATCGGGAGCCACGCAGAGTTTTTACGGGGACAGTGTCGTGGAGTATGTGTGCGTGTAAATATGTATGCATATGTACATATATATATATATGTATATATATATATATATATAAAAGAAAGAGGGGGAAAAGACATCCAAAGGATGCGTGGGGCAGCACCTTGGGCGCTGTACGCCTAGGTGCTGTGCGCTCAGGTGCTAGAGTGCCACGTGTCGGCACGTGGGCGCTCTGTGCTTGAGCACTGGGCGCTTGAGCGCAAGTGCGCCACGTGTCGGCACGGGGGTGATTTGCGCTTGAGCGCAAGCACGCCACGTGTCGACACGGGGGCGACTTGCGCTCGAGCGCTTGCGCGCCACGTGTCGGCACAGGGGCGACTTGCGTTCGAGCACGTGCGCTTGAGTGCAAGCGCGCCATGTGTCGGCACCGGGGCGACTTGCGCTCGAGCGCTTGCGCTGGAGCGCAAGCGCGCCATGTGTCGGCACCGGGGCGACTTGCGCTCGAGCGCTTGCGCTCGAGCGCAAGCACGCCACGTGTCGGCACGTGGGCGCTTTGCGCTCGAGAGCTGAGCGCTGGAGCGCAAGCGCGCCACGTGTCGGCACGCGGGCGCTCTGCGCTTGAGCGCCGGCGAGAAAAAGAGGCTTTTAGCCTAAAAAAGATTTCTCGAAAGAGAAATCAGAGAGGAGTTGGACTCCTGAGTGTGTTTTTGGGGTTAATGGAAGGGGTTCTTCTTCTTCCTCCTCTGTTAGCTGGATCTTGAAGATCGAGAGATGTGAGATCTCAAAATCTCTTCTTTTTGAGATCTGATGACAGATCCAAGTTCCCCTTTGTGGGTTTCGTGGTGAAAAACTATTTTGTTTTTGAAAAGGAAGAGTAAAACTCTTGATTTAATTCAAAAAAAAGAAGAAGGTTTGAGACCTTCAGAAAAGGGAAAGAGATACAAACCCTAGGTTTTTTGTGAGAATGAAAAGTGTATGCTTTATTCATCATCATGTTGCCTTATATAGGCTTACATATTTACATATATCCCCTTGGGCTTTACAAAAATGGCATTTTAGTCATCCCATGGCTCATGTGCCATTTCATTTTTGCACATAAGCCATGGGCTTACAAAATATTTGCTTTATGCCCATTTTGTTTACATTCATGCATAAACAATTACATAAAAATTATTTATTACATGATTTTGTTGTTGGCATGGGGAGGCTGGCTGCGGGCTCTATTTGGGCATGGGCCCGCTTGACCTGGGCATGGGCCCACCTGGCTTGGGGTTGACTTTGATTTTGACTTGGTCAACCGGGGTGTAAATTTTTACCCCAACACCATGGTGATTTCATTCACAAGCATCCCAATCCGTTGCATCCTACGGTGGCGTCGTGGCCCTTCGAAGTCTGGGGCACCGACATTGTTGGCCCAATTGATCCTCCGTCATCCAAAGGCCACCGGTTCATACTGGTCGCGACAGACTACTTCTCCAGATGGGCTGAAACTGTCCCGCTAAAAGAAGTCAAGACAAAAGATATTCTGACATTCTTCCAGCATAATATTCTATACCGCTTCGGTACACCAAGAATAATCATTTCTGACAACGGGCCTTCTTTCAAGAGCTTCAATGTCTCAAGGTTCGCTACTCAGCATAAGATAGACTGGAGATATTCCTCCATCTATAATCCAAGAGCCAATGGGCTAGCCAAAGCCTTCAATAAGACTCTATGCAAGCTCCTGAGGAAAAATGCTTCAGCCAACAAGAGAGACTGGAATCTCAAACTTCATGAGGCGTTGTGGGCATATCGTACCATGCACCGTACTCCAACTCAGTCCACTCCATACTCATTGCTCTTCGGAGTGGAGGCGGTCCTCCCCCTCGAGGTCGAAGTTCCAAGCTTAAGAATGGCCGTTCAGCACGAGTTGACGGAGGAGGAAAACATGCTCCTTCGACTTGAAGAGCTCGATGCCCTCGAAGAAAAGAGGCTCGCGGTGCAGCAAAATCTGGAGCTATACCGAGCCCAAATGTCACGGGCCTATGACAAGATAACCCGTCTCCGCGCTTTCAAGAAAGGTGAATTGGTGTTGGTCCTCAAAAGACCGATCATCCCCAATCGACATGCCAAGGGAAAATTCGAGCCAAACTGGGAAGGACCATACGTCATCGAGAAAGTGTTCGACGGAGAATCCTACCAACTAATAAGTGCCGAGGGAGAAAGGCCCATGCCACCCATCAATGGCCGATATCTCAAGAAATACTACACGTGAATGCTCCAAGTCGCAGGCGAATTGAGCACATTAGCCCTATGGTCTGGATCATACATCCTGCAAAATCGTATACAATCCACGGGCGTAAATGACCCCTATCTTTCCCAAATCCTGCCGGTGAGACTACTTTTAAAGTCCCACCAGCGGCAAAAAAAAAGAAAAAAGAAAAAAAAAAGGTATGTCCACAAGCAAAACGGTCACGGATGAAAACCGAAAGGGCTCCGTGAGTAAAAACAGCAAGACTACCGGCGAGTTTGTGAAAACCCGAAAGGGCGCAAACTCGTGAAAAGAGATGAAATACACTCGCAAAGTCCTCTCGACCTTGTGAGGAGAAAACTCCTACGTGAGATCCTTACGACTCACAAAGGAGCAATACACTTAGGAATCCTCACGATTCCTAAGGAGAACATACACCTGCAAGATCCTCTCGACTCGTAGGGAGAAAATGCTTTTATGAGACCCTCACGGCTCATAAAATTGAAAAGCCTTAGGTGATAGGGACCCAAACCTGTCTCCTAAGCCATCGTTCTCCAACGGGCAACGGAAAATGATGAGTCGCTCCTGGCATTTCGCTTCAGTGTTAGCGGTGCTGATGCCGACCAAAAACCCAAATCCCAAGTCCTCCCAAGGCAAATGATGAGTTGCTCCTGGCATTATTCCAGTGCAGCAATGCTGATGCCAAACAAGATCCAAATTCCAAGTCCCTAAACGGCGAATGATGAGTCGCTCCTGGTACCATATTCCAGTGTAGCGATGCAGACGCCAACCAAAATCCAATTTCTCAAAATTCTCCAGCCCTATGGCCAGTCCCCAAATTGACGGCCGTATACAACCCACGGGCTCAAATAATTCTCACCATACACATGCCCCACCACAATCACCAGTTACGCGGCTGGTCTCCGCCTTTGGAATTATGCTCCATTGAGAAGACCCACTCATGTGTCCTCACGATACATGAGGAGAAAAAACCTTTGTGGGATCCTTACGACTCATAAAGGAAAAACACACTTAGGAGTCCTCACGACTCCTAAGGAGAAAATACACCTGCGGGATCCTTACGACTCGTAGGGAGAAAATGCTTTTATGGGACCCTCACGGCCCATAAAATTGAAAATCCTTAGCTGATAGGGACCTAAACCTGTCTCCTAAGCCATCGCTCCCCAACAGGAATAGGCAAATGATGAATTGCTCCTGGCACGTGTGCTTCGGTGTTAGCAACGCTGATGCCTACCCTAACCCCAAAATCCCAAACTCCAATCCAATAGACCCCTAAGTCTTTAAACTAGGAACATATGACCCCTAAGTCGTTAAACTGGGAATAGATGACCCCTAAGTCGTTAAACTGGGAACGGGGGAAATTCCCTCACGGCAAATGATGATTCGCTCCTGGTACCATATTCCAGCATAGCGATGATGATGCCAAACTAAAACCAAAATCTCTAAATCCTGTCATGACAAATGATGATTCTCTCCTGGTACCATATTCCAGCGTAGAGATGCTGATGTCAACCCAAATCACATCAAGTCAAACAACCAATGACCTCCCTGGCAGAACCAAATTACACCTCGGAAACAAGTCAACTTCATCCCTGACGCCGCAAGAAGCGGGGCAAGTCAAATCCAGAATCGACCGTCCACGTCGCTAAAATGACAGCACCGACCGTCCACGTCGCTAAAAGGGCAGCAACGACCGTCCAAGTCGCAAAAAGGGCAAAACCGACCGTCCAAGTCGCAAAAAGGGCAGCACCGACCGTCCACGTCGCAAAAAGGGCAGCATCGACCGTCCAAGTCGCAAAAAGGGCAGCATCGACCGTCCAGGTCGCTAAAATGGCAGCACTGACCGTCCACGTCGCTAAAATGGTAGCACCGACCGTCCACATCGCTAAAATGGCAGCATCGACCGTCCAAGTAGCAAAAAGGGAAGCATCGACCGTCCACATCGTAAAAAGGGCAGCACAGACCGTCCAAGTCGCAAAAAGGGCAGCATCGACCGCCCAATTCGCTAAAAGGGCAGCATCGACTGTCCAAGTCGCAAAAAGGGCAGCATTGACCGTCCATGTCGTAAAAAGGGCAGCGCAGGATTCCTACAAAGCGGGAACCAGATCACTCCGGGCCAGGGAAACGTCTATCACGGACACTCCGTCTCGGAGACATGTCAAGTAACGACCGTCCATGTCGTAAAAAGGGCAGTGCCAGCTTCCCAAAAAGCGAGAACCAAATCAGGTCGCCTCCAAGTAAAAGAAGATCCATCAATTTCATGCACACGACCCACATATGTGGTGTGCATTTATTGATGGGGGGTAATTTGTTGGGGTAAAAATTTACACCCCGGTTGACCAAGTCAAAATCAAAGTCAACCCCAAGCCAAGTGGGCCCAAGCCCAGATCCAGTGGGCCCATGCCCGGGTCGAGCCCGAACATGAAGCGGCCGGCCTCCCCCCATGCCAAGATAAAAATTTTGTAATAAATAATTTTGTTGTATTTATTTTATTTTATTTTATTTTATGGATAAATGTAAGAAAAATAGGCATAAAGCCAAATTTTTGTAAAGCCCATGGCTTATGTGCAAAAAGAAATGGCACATGAGCCATGGGATAGGCAAAATGCCATTTTGTGAAGCCCAAGGGGCTATGTGTAAAGTGTATGATTATAAAGGCAAGGATAATGAAAATATCTCACAACTTTTTTCTCTCTCCAAAATAAATTTTTAGATCTGAGATCTTTCCTTCTTCTTCAAGGTTCCAAAACCTTCTTCTTTCTTTTGAATTAAATCAAGAGTTTTACTCTTCATTCTAAAAAAAACTAAATAGTTTTTCACCACAAAACCCACAAAGGGGAACTTGGATCGGTCACTAGATCTCAAAAAGAAGAGATTTTTAGATCTCACATCTCTTGATCCAGCCACAGAGGAGGAAGAAAAAGAACCCATTTCCCCAACCAAAACATTTTTAGGAGTTTAACTCCACCATATTTTCTCTTTAGAGAATTTTCGGGGCTAAAAGCCCCCTTTTCCTCGCGGCGCGCTAGCACTCGAGCGCAAAGCGCCCACGTGCCGACACGTGGCACGCTTGCGCTCCAGCGCCCTGCGCCCGAGCGCAAAGCGCCTACGTGCCGACACGTGGCGCGTTTGCGCTCAAGCGCCCAACGCCCGAGCGCAAAGCGCCCACGTGCCGACACGTGGAGCGCTTGCGCTCCAGCACTCTGCGCCCGAGCGCAAAACGCCCACGTACCGACACGTGGCGCGCTTGCGCTCAAGCGCCCAACGCCCGAGCGCAGAGCGCCCACGTGCCGACACGTGGCGCGCTCGCGCTCTAGCGCCCAGGCGCTGGCCCCACGCATCCTTTGGATGTCTTTTTCCCCCTTTTTATATACATACATACATATATATACATACGTATACATATGTACACACACACATACTCTACGACACTGTCCCTGTTAGAAAACAATTTCTAACGGGGCGCTGCCCCGCACCCCGCAAGGGGGCTACTAGCCCCCTTGACCCCCAGCCCGCTATCCGGGTAGCGGGACCCCGTAAAAACTCTGCGTGGCTCCCGATAGATCCAAACCCCCTCCAAAACAAAACACACGTACGCTGCACATTGAGTTCGCATGACCAGTTTAACCCGTTAATCGGAGGTTCCCTCACCCCAAAAGCGAGACGTAATTAACGGCAGCTTAGTCCGCGGCTGCCGGAGATTCGGAGCCCCACAATCAATAAACCCTGGCCTACCCTAGGCAGGGGGAATCTGTAGTACGCCTGACAAGCGTGCGCGTATTCCCATCTCAATGGGGTGACGAAAAACACCCTACAACTTCATCTAATAAATCTTGATTCATCTTCTTGAATTTTCTTTACTATTTTCTTTTGACTCAACTAAAGCATGAATGAATAAGTACACGAATCTCAGTAGACGATCCGTACTCATTAACGAACTACATCAACACCGTTATTGATTACAGCTATAAATTCTTTGATTGTGATAACACTTTTCAACACGTCAAATATCGATCAATCAACAGATGACCTCATATAGCGGGGGTGCGTGGGAATCGCGAACCAACTCAGCCACAGGCCAATGAACCCCAAAAAGAACGACTCTTCATCAACACCCGGGGCAGCAATCTCCGCAAAGGGGACAACTGGAGTGTCTGGAATAAAGAAATTCTTTAGATCCGCTTCCTCCGTCGGCAAGTTATCTAAACCAAACCCGAACGGGTCGTCGAGTTTCGCGAATTTCGCGGCCTGCTTAGACAGAACTTCCGGACGAAGAAAGTGGGCGATAAGATCTCCGAAGCTAACCCCATGCCCTCCAGACTCCAGGAATAAATTCTCGTACATATTCAACACCTTGATCAAGCCGGGGAACTGATGTTGAATGGCGTTCTCCGGGTAATACCCGTTAACACTGACTTAGTGGCAAATATGTATTCATCGGGTGGAAGTATCTCCTCATAATGCTCCCTTCTGACGTGTAAGCCGGAGATCTCCGCGAACTTTTCAGATGAAATTGAAACTTCCCGATCTGATAAGAGAAAAGTGTGGGTCAGGATGTTCCATTGTTCCAAAAAAGACTTGATCCACCACACATGGGGAGCGTGGTAATAAAAGAGAAACACGTAGATTGCGGGGTACAACCCGGTCTTCAGCAGCAGCGACTTCTTGGCTGACAAGATATACCGAGCCCACTGTAGGTAGCCGGCTGGATGACATGGAGTCAATCCTATCATATAAACTTGCCCCCAAGGGCGAGACTCGCCTTGATATATGCGTCGCCCCAAAATGTCTAAGGCCATCGGTGGCTATACAGATATCGATGCCATGGAAGGCTGAAGACGACCTTCCAAGGTCCAGTTGATCTCTTCTACGGCATAAGTCATTTGAGGCGGGTCAGCATAGTGAATAGCTGGCTCCGAAGGCGCTGCACAAGAAAAATTGTGCCGACCCCGGATAATCTGACTATACCATGACCTCCACAGGTGAAGAGATTTTTGCACTAGGTCATGGTCCTTAATAAGCGCAAAGACTTCCCGATCCACGGGTGCGTCGGCATAGGCGCTCTCTGAACGTACGAAAGGAAAGAAGGAATCGAAAGCCATAGCACCTGCACAAAAGGAGAAGGGTTAGCTATCGACACTATGTTCAGGACTCTAACACTCTTTGGTACTTAAAATTGTATTGCACTGCAGTGCAAAAGAAAGGGACAAGGGGGCCCCATAAAATTAAGATAACACCCTATCAATGATGGGGCAGTCACTCAATTAAGAATAGAATCCAAAAGGATTCTTATTTAATGAGAAAATATCATTAGAATCGGGAGTTAAACTCCCTTGAGAGCTGTGCTCTGCAAACAGATTTCAAATCTGTCAAGAAAATTAAGTAGGGGATAAAATTTCCCAATTTTTTTCCAGAGCCAAGCTCTATAGAACAATGGCATAACATCCTAGAACTTTCAAAAGCAAAGCCAAATCCTAAGATCTTCAAGATCTGCAAGAAAAATCTTAGAATACTAAGAGATCTTTATAAAAGGAGGGCAAAGCTCTGATTAACAAGTTAAGAAACCCTAATTTTTTTTTAAGATATATGATCTAATCATTACAAAAGAAGTGAAAAGCTCTATTAATGGGTTAAAATCCTAGAATATGAAGAGATTCCTTCAAGAGTTCGGTCATAATCCTTACCAAATTTTTTGACAGAGTTCTGATTCTAAGAGAGTTTCCTTGGACAGAGATCTAAGCTCTGGAAAGACAATTAAATTCTCAGAGAAAGAAGAAGAAGAGAAGCTGAACAACAATCATTTCAAGGGCCAAAAGCCCTACTTATAGGCACAGGAAGACGGTTCAACTTCCAAGAAGATCCAACAGTGGAAAAGGGGCCACCGTTGCACTCACGTGTGGGCCACGTGAGCGCAACTGTGGGGGGCATTTGTTTCCCCAATAAAAGAGCAAAACTCTGTTCAAAACTCAAGAGGCAGCGCCTCACGTGCCATCCACGAGGGCGCCAGCGCCAGAGTTAAAAACTCTTATATGAGCAGCGCCCGTGTGCAAAGCACACAAAAATCTTAAGCAGCGCCTTACGTGCCTTTCACGAGGGCGCCAACGCCAGAGTTAAAAACTCTTATTGGCGCCGCATGTGCTCCTTACGTGGGCGCCAATGTGTAAAGCATATGAAAGAATTAAAAACTCTTATTGGCGCCGCACGTGGGCGCCAATGCGCAAAGCACATGAAAGAATTAAAACCTTAATAAGCGCCCGCGTGCACAGCACGTGAGCACCGGCGCCCAGTAGAATTAAATTCTACTCTCTGTTAAACAGAGCCGGTGGATCAAGATCAAACGGAGATGATAAATCATCAGAATGCAGAATTAAATTCTGTTGAGGAAATATTCCTCAAATATTTCTAAACAAGAAAGATTGCCCTATGTAAAACAGAGTACCGTTGGATTAAAAATCCAATGGTGATTAAAAAATCACCGATTTGCAGAATAAATTCTGTATGGGTAAATATATCCCTAATCTTCTTAAAAACAAGAGAATACTTTCTATAAAACAGAAGTCCTTGGATCAAAGATCCAACGGTGGGTAAAATCCCTAAATCAATTAGGATCTCTTAATGAGAGATTTCTTCAACTAATCAACAGACTTGCCTCTGCTATATAAGGACCCACGACTTCAAGTCTGAAAATGAAACCCCAATAAGCTTCGAAAAAAACAAAGCAGAAAGCTTCAAAAAGGAAGAAAGAAGAAGATTTCCCTCCTCAGAAAAAAGCACTAGGTAAATAAAAAAAGAAAAGAGATCAAAGCATCTCGTTTACCTATTGAAGGGTTTAACGCTTTTAAAAGAAGAACTTAGTTCTTTCTCTGGATCTGAGATTCACAAGGCAAGTCTCCCACAAGTTGAGAATTTAATCCTCATCGGGACGAACTTTCTCTTGGAGATCAAAGATTCAGAAAAGAACCAGGAAATTGAACTCCTCAGAACAAAATATAAAACGAAAAATCACCGCCAGTGCCTCACGTGCCCCTCACGTGGGCGCTACTTAATAAAAAGGGCTTAGCACTCAGTGATTGGCGCTCAGCGTCCAGCGCCCCACATGCCTCTCACATGGGCGCTTCAGAAAAAAAAGAGTGCTTAGCACTCAATGATTGGCGCTCAGCGCCCCATGTGCCTCTCACATGGACGATATAAAATAAAGGAGTGCTTTGCACTCAGTGAGCGGCGCCTAGCGCCCAGCGCCCAGCACCTCATGTGTCCCTCACGTGGGCACCACAAAATAAAAGTGCTTGACATTCACTAGGCAGGACCTAGCGCCTCACATGATTCGCACGTGGATGCCATAAAGAGAGCTCAGTACTCCATAAAGAGATAAAAAAAGAAGGGTAAAGTGTTTAACACTTATTGAGCAAATCCCCATGACTGAAAACCCCACATGGTTATATGGGAGCGTCAGAACTTACATAAGTGCTCAACACTTTTTTTTGCACAAAAAGAGAGACTGAGCCCAAACAAGTGCTTAGCACTCCTTTTCAAATAAAAAGAAAACTGAGTGGACCAAGTCCAAGTTGGCTAGGTCCCAAACCCAGATCAACCGAGCCCATGGGTTCATTATTTCCTAAACTGGTCTCAGTCCCAAATATGATTAATGATCCTCGGGTTTACCATTAATCCATTTTCCCTCAAACACGGGAATTGGTTCAAGGGTGCATTTCTCTACACCTCTGATATATGTCATTGTAGTTCCTCAACGTCTTCAGAGAGGTGGCGGGTCCCGACAGCCAACTTCTTTTTGATGCATTTCCCAAACTGACGTGCACATCCCAGATCAAACCATATCCCGAACTGGATGTATCCCATATCATCGTTGCCCATCCCATCACGTAACAAATACACGTGCACGCAAGATGATCAATGGACCGAAACATCCTTAAGCTAAAACCACACCTAAAAAATGGTGATTTACAGACCGAAACGTCCTCAAACTAAACGTTGCTTCCAAAATGGCGACAACAGACCGAAACGTCCTTAAACTACAACGGACCGAAATGTCCTTAAACTAAACGTTGCCTCCAAAATGGCAACAACGGACCGTAACGTTCTTAAACTAAAACCCTACCTCAAAAATGGTGATCTATAGACCAAAATGTCCTCAAACTAAATGTTGCCTCTAAAATGGCGACAATGGACCGTAACGTCCTTAAACTATAACCTCACCTCAAAAATGGTGATCTACAGACCGAAATGTTCTCAAACTACAACTTCGCCTCCAAAATGGCGATAAGGGACCGAGACGTCCTTAAACTAAAACAACAGAGCCCAAGTGCTCTCTTGTTATATCTGAAACAAAAATGATCCTAACACCCTGTTAAGTAGATCTTAGTCTCAAATTGGACTAACGCATCCTTAACAAAAAACCAACCGAGCCCCCAACTGCTCGTATACATTTAAGTCGATCTTGATCTCAAAACGGATCAACGATCCTTAAATCAACCCAAACCCAAATCTAAAAATATACGGATTTTGACTAATCCACGCCCTATGGACGACAACATAAATTAGTCTTCGTATACAATCCACGGGCAACCAAAAATAAAACAAACACACACGACACGAAGTGAACCTCTAGAGTAGGAGAAAGTGGTTATCACGATGCGATAACGTAATTAACTGCAGGGGCTTGCGCCTGCAGGGAAGAGCGTCCCACAATCAAAAACCCCTCGCAAATGAGGGGGAATCTGACGAAGTGTGTTACAACGGCCACATCTGTCCAAACCTCCGATATACGGTGCCATAAATCAACTTGGCATCTTCGGAGAGGTGGACGGATAAATCCAAATAGCATCTGCCCCAAAAATTCAGGCAAGACGTCCCAACGTCCCGGTCGCGTCTTTTGGCGGTAAATAGAGCCGTTGCGGGGGCGCTTGGGTTCCATGCTCTCGGTTGATCGGGGAAGCCGAGGAAGCTTGGCCTGTCAGGAGGCTCGGAGACTAGCAGGGAGGCCGAGGAAGCTCGGCCTGTCAGATGGCTCAGAGACGAGCAAGGAGACCGAGGAAGCCCGGCCTGTTGGATGGCTCAGAGACGAGTAAGGAGACTAAGAAAGCTCGCTGGACTACTCGGAGGCGAGCTGTTGGCTGTTTGCTAGGTGAATGTGGAAGGTACTCATGGAGGTCTCCGAAAGGTCGGACGCGTCCTCGAAGAAGAGGTCCCGAGGAAAGCCCCCAATGCATCTCATTTATTCCACCTCCGTAGCTTTCGGGACACATCATCCGCCACGTGTCGTAATATGAGGAAATACCACCTGTGAGTATCATCAATTTACTTGGGGCTTACCTGTGCAGGTCTAAATGAAAAGAACATAAATTTCAAAATTATAAAGCTCAGAGCTGAGAGAAGAATATGGATCTATACGAGGAGATCTTAGATCTAAAGGTTTACAGGATGCAAGTGGCTGCAAGTTTAGCAAAATGTGATTTTTTCACTCACCTAGAGGTTACCTTTGTTGATCTCAGCGATGAGAATTTAGATCTATAATTTTTTTGGAGAAAAATGAGATTTGGAGCTAAGGAGTTTCGAGCGAGATAAAGAAAAAGGAAGAAGTTTTTTCAGCTGCTGGAGGAACGAAGGAAACCCTGGGGTTTTATGTTGTATATATACTCTTGATGTGGGTTTATATGTATGGGGTAAGGCCTAATATTTCTCCTATTCTTTAATAAAATTCTCACTTGGCTCTTTCCCGGTTAAACAAAAAAAAATTTATTTCCTTATCCTTTTTTATGGCCCATTCATAAAAAGCCCAAGAAATAAAATGAATATTTAGTGGGTATTTGTCCGAAAGAGTTGGCCCATTAAATATTTTTTTAGCAATTATTATAATTAGTTGCGTGCTAAAATGTTTTTAGTTATTATAATTATTTTATGTGCTAATATGTTGTTAATCATTAATAATTGGTTGTTGATAAGTTATTATTCATTTCTATAAAATGATAAAACGGTGAATCATGTAAGAAGATTTAGTAAAATCTTGTTATATGGATATCTACAAAGATTTTTTTATGCTTTTAGTTTAAATCATATTAGATTATTTATATGGATTATCAACAACCAATTATATATACTTATTTTTTTAAACTAAATTCAATAATTATTTCTTTCAATCAAAAACTAATAATGGACTTATAATTCATACAAAGCTAAATATAAATGCTGATTTTATATATTAATTTTTCTAAGCTTATAATGCTTAAGAAGAAATGTCACAATCCATTAAAACCTTAATTCGTGAAGATTATTTTAAGTTAGAATAAGCTGAAACTATACATTCTTTTTATCCTATATTACTTACATATTAAAAGTTGTAACGGTTACGTGTATAATATCCAGATTCAGCTATAAATATTTTAGATCATCTTTGGTCCCATGCGTCACGCGTGGGTCAAAGTCTAGTTACTCTAATGCAAAGTTGGATTGGTCAAGAAATTTTTTGCAAATCAAAACGCTATTTTTGGCATTTCCCCTTTTACTCTTTATTTTATTCATATTTATTTCTATATATTTTTCTCTTCTTCATTTCCAAAAGGCTCATGAAGCCCAAGAGCAAAGAAAAATTATTTGGTTTTTATTTGGGTAAATTGTTGAAAAGCCCCCGACCCTTTAAAAACTTGTGAGAAACTTTGTGGGCTTTTCCAACATGTAGAAAACCCTTATGCCCATCAATTATTCCCTAAAATACTCAAAGTTTTGAGTATTTTGGCATATCCCAAAACTGCCCCTTATGACCCATGTGCGCAAGTACAATAAGACAACTGCCAATTTGTTTGCAAAAAATCTACAGTTGAGTTATCTATAACCTGTAAGCAGTTGCCTATAACTTTTATGCTTAATTGTTTTTTGTTAATTTTTCCTTAAATGACTGGGTATTAAGTGCTCTAAGCTAGCTATTTTCCCTTCAAATTCACCACTTTCCCTCTTAAAAAAGCCACGTTTCAAACAAAAAAAGAATTATCCCATCCATTTTCTTTATTATCCGTTATCTTCTTTCCTTTACTCCACTTTCATTTACAACCCCAACAAACTAAATCTTTATTTACTCTTTTGCTCATTGAGGATGGCTCAAACTTGGACATTAATGTGTGAGTGGATCCAATAGAAAAAGGTCGGTCTTGACCATCTCAGAGGTGACAATATGGTTCGAATTGAAAGGAACAATCTCATTTCAACTTGATATACCGGTTGATAAGTTACAACTTTCATACAAAATAGAGAAATATGGAGATCATATGGTTAAGATGATAACTGAAGATGACTATGTAAATATGATCTGTATCCATCAAGAGACGAACAAGAAGGTCATCCATATGCAAGAATCTGTTAATACCCTAGCCATTATGAGAATGTTTGCTTTTATTTGACTTGATTTTTGTTTAGAAAAATATACAAGACAGTTGTCTGCAACTTGTAAGCAGCTGTCTGTAACATTTAAGCACTTTTGTTGTAACTTCTTAACATTTGCCTGTAACTTGTAAGAACTTGTCTGTAACTTGTAAGCAGTTCCCTGTAACTTCTAACGGTTGCCTGTAACTTATAAGAACCTGCTTATAATTTGTAAGCAGTTACCTGTAACTTAAAAGTAGTTGCCTGTAACCTCTAAACAGTTACCTGTAACTTATAAGAACTTGCCTGTAACTTATAAAAAAGTTGGCTTTAACTTCTAAGCAGTTGCATATAACTTGTAAGAACTTGCTTGTAATTTGTAAGCAGTTGCCAGTAACGTCTAGGCGGTTTCCAGTAACTTCTAAGCGGTTACCTATAACTTCTAAGCAGTTGCATGTAACTTCTAAGCAGTTGTCTGTAACTTCTAAAAAAGTTGCATGTAACTTCTAAACAGTTGTATTTCCCTAATATCTAAGAAGATTTTCCTTTAATATCTGATAAGTTGCTTATGATATCTACATGGATGCAAGTAATAATATGTTAACAAAAGCGTTTTTATGTAACAGTCAACACGCATCGTCGTCTTCCGCTCTGGCAATTGCGCATGACCGAATACATGAGTTGGAGTCAAGCTTGCCACCGGTGAAGCAAGATGATCAAATAATGAGGAACAATATCCCGGTTGCGTGGCATGACGCAATTCAGGGCACATCTCAAATATTCAAGGGTTCTTACAAAGTTAGGATGGCTCTTTGCCAATTTACTATTGCAAGACAATTCAACTTCGACTACATAAAGAACAATGACTCTAAGGCAACAGTGGAGTGTTCCCAAAAGGATAAAGGTTTCCTTTGAAGCATTCATGCATCGTCTTGTACTCGGAAGTATAAAGTTTAACATATACTTTAGTAATATAAAAGTGTAATTATCATTGTTTGCAGATTATTGATTATTTCAACTGTTAAGTTATGCTAAGGTTTGCATGTTTGTCATGTATGAGTAGTTCTTTATGGGCTATAAAGAAGTACTACCCGACACACACATATTCCCGAGGAATTTCAAGCGACAGAAATCTCCGGGCTACAAAGAAATTGGTAGCCGACATACTTGTAGATTTTTTGAGGTCACGATCGGGTTATCGGCCAATAGAGGCTAAGAAAGGCTTCAATCAAAGGTTCGGGGGGTGAAGATTTCATACGATATTACGTGGCTTGCAAGGGAATTGGCACAAGTGACCCTCTTCGATAATTATCGTCATTTTTATGACTTTTTGAGGTGGTATCAAAGCAAGTGGATGAAAACCAATCCCGGAAGCGTAATTAGTATCGACAAATCAGTGGATGACAAATTCATGAGGCTATTTGTTAGGTATGGTGCTTGTATTGATGGGTATTTAGATGGTTGCTGGCCTCTTATATTTCTTGATGGAAGATTCATCAAGAACATGGCAAAAAGCCTTCTGTTGGCGGCAACAGCTTATAATGGAAACAATGGTTTGTTTCCGTTAGTTTTCACTATTTGCGATCAAGAGAATATCACTAATTGGACATGGTTTTTTGAAAGCCATGTTGTCTGATGGTCATAGGGCCTACCACCCACCGCATGCCCTTGTGTTTGTATCAGACTCCGACAAAAGAATCAAAGAAACGGTTAGGATATACTTTCCCACTGCATTGCATTCATTTTGCATTCTTTACTTGAAACAGAATTTTAAAAATAGGCTCAAGGGGCTTAGTATGAAGAATTCGGAAGCCGAAACTTACGTAAATCTGATGGAGACAGCGTGTTACCAATACACGACGGTTGAGTTCTTAGGGAAGATGAACTTATTAAAGAAGGAATCGATGGTTGCCTACAACGCAATAATTGAACATTACAATTCTCAATATTAGGCTAATTGTTACTTCCCTGGAATGAAATATAATCTCAATTCTTGCTCCTCAATACACCTGATTTGGCTATGAACAGGATTGACATAGATATGTATAACATTAGAGCAGTTTCTTGTAAGCTATAAGCAGTTCCATGTAACATCTAATAAGTTTCCTGTAACTTCTAACCAGTTGCCTGCAATTTCAACTAAATTGCCTGCAACATCTATTAACTTGATTATAATTATTAAGTTACCTGTAACATCTACCGACTTGCTTGTAATCTCTAGGTAGTTGTCTGTAACATCTAATAAGTTGCCTGTAACTTCTAATAAGTTGCATGTAACACTATTAAAGTTGCCTGTAATATCTATTTATGTGTTTGTTGAATGCAGGTATGGTTATGTTATATCCAATGTTGTTGAATCATATAGTAACTAGATATGTGAGGTCCGTACTCTTCCTATTCTTCAAATGGTAGACCACATAAGAGTATATTTGATGGATCGCTTCAATAGTTGACGAGAAAAAGCCGAAGGGTGGAATGGAGTGTTATGTCTCATGTCGGAGGAATTTCTGAACAAAAATTTGGATGCTGCTAGAGTTTTTTCTATTCATCAAGCAGATACGGAGAATTATGAGGTGTTTGACATTAAAACTGTTCGGATCAATGTGTCGATCATGTACATGAAGAGAATGAGATGTTACTAAGATTCCTTATAGGCATGCTTGCGCCGTTATCAATTTCTTGAGTCAATTAATTTATAACTACTGTGACCCTTTCTTGACGATCAAATATTTCACGGCTAGTTACGGGAATATAATTTACCCAATACCTTCATTTGATAAGCCAACGGTCATGGAAGAGAATATTGAGATCCGCCCTCCTTTGACGAGAAAACGGTCAGAAAGGCCCCCTACAAGACATAAATAACATGGATGGAGAAAGATGAATTGTGGTAGGTATGGCAATAGGGGTCACAATAAAACGACATGCACTGCGCCTACCGATTAAGTGTAAAATAGCTACATGCTGGTTGTTTGGTATTTTGTTTTATATTTATATCCATCGTCAAGTTTTGTGGAACTTTTGTACTAAAACATTTCGTTATAATTTTGTTGTAAATTTTTTTATTGGTTAAGTATGCATCTGAAAGAAATTTAGAAACTGTTTTATGAATCTCTTTATTTGCAGTTGCGTGTAACATCTAGGCACCTGCCTGCACTTCTGATAAGTTTCATGTAATTTCTAGGCAGTTTCCTACAACTTGTTAGAAGTTTCATATAATTTCTAAGCAGTTGCCTATAATTTCTAATCAGTTACCTGTAATTTCTATTCACCTGCCTTTAATTTCTAACCACTTACCTGTAACTTCTAATAAGTTGTCTGTAACTTATAAGCACTTACCTGTAAGTTCTAACAACTTGCATATAACTTCTAATTAGTTGCATGTAACTTCTAATAAGTTGCATGTAATTTGTATGCATTTGCCTGTAACTTCTAACAACTTGTCTATAATTTCTAATTAGTTTCCTGTAACTTCTAAGCACTTTTCTATAACTTCTAACCATTTTCCTGTAACTTATAAGCAGTTTCTTGTAACTCCTAAGCAGTTACCTGTAATTTCTAAGCACTTTCCTGTAAGTTCTAACCATTTACCTGTAACTTGTAAGCAGTTGCCTGTAATTTGTAAACACTTATCTGAAACTTGTAAGCAGTTTCCTGTAATTTCTAAGCAGTTGCATGTAACCTGTAAATAATTTCATGTAACCTCTGAATACTTGCCTGTAACTTTTAATTAGTTGCATTCAACTTGTAAGAACTTGCTTATAAGTTCTAATAAGTTGCTTGTAATCTCTAATAAATTGTCTGTAATATTAGTTATATAAAACTGATAATATCAATAAAAATATCATTCACATCACATCATAGGCCAACATCGGCTATATAAAACTAATAACGTTAACAAAAATATCATTCATACCACAGTATCAGCCAACATCTGGTATATGAAACAGATAATATCAACAAAAATATCGTTCATATCACAACAATTTTTTATATTCATTAGACAAACCAGTAACATATAAGCAATTTGTCGTTCCCACTCAAAACAAGTAATAATATTGGCGAATATCGGCTAAATACAAATAGATGAATACATGTACATATAACAAAGAGTTCAAATTTCGGCCAAACAAAAATTGAAACAATATCAAGCCATTTTTTGCTCGTTCGCAAATAATACTTGAGCCATAAGTATCGGCCGCCACTGCACCGACCCTTTTCCCTTCAAGGCATCCGGAATCCGCCGACCCTCGATCAATGCCTTTATGAACAAGTAGACGAACACGCCGCAATCAGCACTGTTAACCACCAACGTTAATGAACATATATTGTTATAACCCTTAACAATAAAAAATGTTAAAAAAATTGTAAAGGAAATACTTCTAACGAATTCTTTTGTATGGGAGAAGGGACACTAGTAAATTGAAATGCATTGTAACCCCTATGTTTGTCAAATTTCTTCGTCCCAAAATTATAAAAGTACCGTAAGTATACCCTAGCCCCTTCCTCCCAATGGGGGTCGCATACAAGAAAAAGAATAATGCCGCAATTCCTTTTCGACAAAGTCTATAACTGGCAACGTCCAATGAGAGTTATGACATATTAGGGTCATAATATGAGTACTGAGTGAATGCCATGCATCGTCAACATATATGTTCTATCCACTACTATTCATGTACACCTTTCCGGAGTCATTAGGATCAACAATCATACCCTACCAAAAGTATTTAACTTGTTAATAAATTGATGAATGTAATCAGGAGAACCAGATAAGATGAGTAGGCATTACCATTATCCACAAGCTCATGAAGGCAAATGGAGGTACTACTGCGGCAGAGGCCAAAAACTTCATCAAGATATCTGCCATCTTGACAAAGGAGTTCATCACATATAAAGAGTTTACATATTTATATGTTGCATGTAATTTCTAATAAGTTACCTGTAGCTTCTACTAAGTTGCCTGTAATATCTATTAACTTGATTATAACATCTACTAAATTGCTGTAACATCTACTGAGTTGCCTGTAATATCTATAACAGTTGCCCATAACTTCTAATAAGTTGCCTGTAATATCTATAAAAGTTGTATGTAATGTCTAATAAGTTGCATATAACTTCTATAGCAGTTGCCTATAACTTCTTATAAATTGCCTGTAACCTCTAATAAGTTGCCTATAACCTCTAAAACGTACCGTATCTCTTACCTGCTGCCCGGTTAAAAAATCGAAGAGTTCAAAGTGGGAAATTGAAACGTGGTTAGTATGGTCAAAGGGTATTGCGTTCGACGAAATACGCTCCTTCAAAAAAGTGTCGACGGCATTCTTATTCACCTTCCCGAGCCTATCGATGTGTTTTATTATGGGATAAGCAACAAATTTTCCATCCCTGCAAACCTTCACTCGCATGCCTGTAGACAACGAAAAGAGTTTTGGTTATGACACTAAAGGGTACTGCATATAACATTCAGACAATTTCAACACATAAGAATTATAATTTACATGGATAATAATGATACAGAAAGAATTAGATTTTACAAGCAACAAACAACACAGTTATGATAATTTCACAACTGTTTCCCCACCTGGAGACTTAAGATCTTCCACCTTTTTAGGGCGTGTATCTCCGTAAAAGCTGAAAGACTTATGCATCTTGATCAATGCACCGGCCGTGGTGATGGCACGTATCTTGTCGATGGTGCCATTAGCGCTGTAAATTTCAATCACGGTTTAGGCATATGCATTCCTCATGTTCCTTTTTTTGTCGCGACCCATATCTTCGAAATTTTCGCAGTCGCGTACTCATCCTCATTTAGATACCTGGACGGCTTTCGGCCCTGGCTATTCTTCACTCGTTTCTCGTGGTAGACTTATAGGTGACGGCTTTCCTTTTGGTAGCAGGTACCGGGGTGACTGCGGCAGACGTCAACACATCAACAACACCCTCAATAACGGGCTCCTCAACCGCAACACAAAAGTTTCCCTCATTAGAAGCAGCCACAACCGTTTCCCCTCCATTCGAGCAACCATCGGGATACAATAACTGCTAAATTGTCATCGAAACCACCATTAGACCTGCCAAATTTGTCCTCATCCTCACTCTCCTCCTCTTCTTCCTTTACCTCATCCATTTCAGCTCTCTGTTCCTCATGTTCTTCTACCTCGTCCACTTCCTTGTCCTTCACTGGCCTAGAATCAGCAAACTCTTAGCATCCCAACCCACAGAGTATGCTAAGTAGATGTTGAATCTCGGCTTACGCTGCCTCTAATGCCGCTTGTTGCTTAGAAAGGAGTGTTTTATGAAGCAATTCCTTTTCGCACAAACATTTTTCCAATGCGTTGCTTGTGCTTTAAAGGACATACCCTTCACATTGTCCTTCTCATCCGGCTTATCAATAGATCTTTTCTTCAGAATCCACACCAATGAAGACCACAATATGTTATAATCAAGTTATTAGATGTAACATGCAACCTATTAGAGGTTACATGCAACTGCTATAAAAGTTACATGCAACTTATTAGAGCTTACACACAACTGCTTAGAAATTACATGCAACTTAGTAGAGATTACACGCAACTGCTATAGAAGTTACATGCAACTTATTAAATATTACAGGCAATTGCTATTGAAGTTACAAGCAACTCCTTAGAGGTTATATGAAAATATCTATATATACACAAGATACATTTTTTTTTAATGTAAATAGAGAATATACAACATATCGATGCAGTTGTTACATCATCGTCTCTACTACTCTTCTCTTGCACTTCTCTTCTCTTGTAATATAGAAGCAGGGGATCAACAGAATGTTTCGACGCATCCACATCCCCCTTCGGCATAAAAGTGGACATCTTTCTCTTCATTTCCTTCTCCAACCCCGACATCTTCAAAGATGTACTGAATTCCTATCCATATAGGGCTGGTTTGTTGGCGTCTTTATATGTCGGTTGCCTGTCATGCCCCACTTCCTAAAAGGCGGTAGTAGGCACGTGAAGAGACCCGTAACGTATTTATTCCAAAAGTTTCTTTCTCGTAACAAATACGTTAAACGTAATGTAAGCAATATAAATATGACAAGAATAAAACAAGAGAATAAAATATCCCAACAACTACTTATTACATTCAAATTCCATAGAGTTCACAAAGTGGACAAGAGTCTAAATCAAGTTACAATAACCTAATAAGCCTTAACAAGAGGCATACTGAAAGTAAAAGCAGAAGGAAAAGCAAGTTATTCACCCGTGAAGCTAGCAGAGAGTACTCTTCTTCTGTCGATTCTATCTCCTCTATCCATAAGTCATCTAAAGAAGACACGGAATGTCCGTCAGTGAACTTGCGCTCGGTAAGTCCCCAATAAAGGTATGAATGCAGAAACAATAATGACAAGTGTATAAATAGAACTAATATCATGAAGCAATGAACAAGTAAGAGATAACAGTTAAGCATAACAAATTTACATAATATGGCAGTTCAGTATAAGTATGGTGTCAGTTAACATAAGTATATGTTAAGTATAAATGATGAACATGTAATAAATAGCAATACGGTCTAAAAGGGGGTCACTACAAGGGTAACTAATCTAACGTCAGTCAAGTGTGAGTGTCAACCACTCTCAAGAGTATTCTCAAACCCAAGGCTATAATCTATGGACAAGGAAACACATGCCAGAATAAAAAGAGTGTTAGTAACGGGACTCCAACCATCGTTGGAGTATTCACAAACCCAAGGTTATAATCCAGAGGTAAGAAAACACGGATCCTCAAGAGAGTTCATGTGTTAATATTCAGGGATTCATGTATTCTAGAGGGACTCCTGAGATTGATTGGCCTTATTACTCGAACTACCCCAACACCCAGCGTATGTTAAACTATAATTAATGATATAATCTTCTTCGATTCCATAAATACATAAAGGTTACAAGTTCAAGTCCAGTTCATGTCAAGTTCGAGTATTCATGTCAGGTTCAAGTATTCATGTCAGGTTTCGTGTCAAGTCATTATGTATTCATGGTTCGAGTCAGATCATGTCAAGATCATGTATTTCATACAATTCATGTAGATACAATCCAATGAGAATTCATATTGCATGAGATGAGACAAGTATAATATTAGAATCAGATCATATCAGTTGTCAAGTAACATGGCATGCAATATATTTTGTATGCCTGTATCGATTTAACATGTCAGGTTATGAGTCAGTGTGCATATTAGCCTTGAGACGGCTCGTGTATGCTTGAACCGGCTCAAAAGTTTTCTCTAATCACCAATTTGTTCCTTGATTGTATGAGATGGCTCATGGTTATGTTGAGCCGGCTCGACCCTGACTTGAGACGGCTCAATCCAAATTTAAGTCGGCTCAAGACATGCCTATAACTTGGGTTTTCCTCTCTGTTTGTATGAAATGGATCATAGTCATGTTGAGCCGGTTCAATGCCCTTTCGTTCAGACGATCAGGTTAAGGTTTCAAATATTTGTTCGAATGGGTAAAAATCTTTACTTAACTACTGTATTCTATAACGTTTTGAAAATAAAGCAAGTAACCGTAAACATGAATCATCACATAATCACAATTATTTATCCTAATAGTATAGCGATCATAGGTTTCTATTCGTTCCTTGATGATTGAATTCCCCATGAATGGTTCTCTATTATCTCTGCTAGACTTATAGAAAAGAATCCGTTGTAATTAACAAAATCCATAACTGAGTTTCCCAAATGGGTTGTAGAAGCAATAATAGCAAAGGAAATATAGAACCATAGATCGTTAATATGGAAACAACATACACAACCAAATTAAAATTGAACATCTTTAGTATAAGTTATTAGTTTTGGGTTAACCGGGGTACCGTAAGAATTCAACAGGGATATATGTTGGATATGTATGTCCTAGAGGCCATTATTGTATATTACCGTGGATGCTTGGACATATGTATGTACATGACAGTCTTGCTCGATATGATAGTATGCTATTTTGTTTGCCTTTATCTTAACATGTGTATATGTTTTACTTAATATTACGTGTCGCTTATACATGTTGGTAAATCCCATAGAATCTTTGCTTGATTTTTAGGATTATGATGTCGATCATACTAGTAGGGCATGGTTAGTCCATAATCACATCCTTAAAAGTTTCTAGTTGTGGGAGTATCGAGACTGGGCATCGATATTCCAGAATAGACTAGTGTATACGTTTATTGACCCCGACCGGGGCAATGGTTGGTCCCACAGCCATTGGTGTTTAACACCAAAAATTGTATACAAATGCTCATTAGGGAATGAGTACACCAAACGGACTCACTGAGAACTCCTGGATGGTATTATACCTATTGTTAGATAGCAGTTCTCTGGTGACATGAGTACATGGTAGTCTGTAGATTTGAGATCGTCATAGTGTCTTGTGTAGTTCCCGCTGTGCTTTGATTACTATCCTACCATAGCTTTAAAGAGCCATGTAAACATGTTTTAGTTAGGTACAATCCCGAGTCATATGGAGGCAGTAGGCGATCGTAAGGGATTCATCTCTCCCGGTATAAGGATTTGATGTCGCGCCGTGCATGATTGGCCATAACCACAAGTCCCTGACCAGGACAGATGAGATTTATTGATAAATATTATCAATAGTTTCTCGATAGGTTATGAGCTAGACATCGACATGACTTATCGGGTTGTTGGGGGTCTGACAGATTCAGCCCCCAGACCCGGTATGCGACACTATCAGACGAAGAGACCAAACTATACGATGGACGTCACTGATAGGCTCTGTAGGGTACGGATGAGCTTTCTTGTTGACCTTTCTTTCGTTCAATACCTGGGTAGCCGTTACATGCAGCTAGTACCGCTGATGTGCTTATTGTTATGGATGTGCTCCTAAACTACTGTTAGCGTATTGTCGAGTCTTTAGAATCCCACATATAAGGTTTCCCGGCTCAGGTGAAATGATGTAATGTGTGTATGCTGATACGCACAGTAATTCAATTAAACACGTGTTTTTGATAAACGTTTTTTAATCGGACGTTTTGATAATACTGGCCAGATATTAAATCAAGTGTTGATTTGATATCACTAGTATTATATATTTTATTTTCTCTCTTTTGATATTCATATTTTTATACACACACACACATCACAATACATATACTTTTCTTTTCTTTTTAGAAGGTTAGTGAAGGGTATAGGCTTGTGAGTCATGACGTGAGTCATACAAACATCCCCCTCTCCACAAAAGCATAAGAAGTAGACATAAAGAGATATGCTTAGTTTTATTTCATTATCTATACCAATCTTCTTCTATGCTTGCTTTCTAAAGGAAAAGAAAAAGAGAAGAAGAGAGAGAAGAAGAGAAAACCTCACTACATCTCTTGATCTCTCATCCTAGCAAGAAAAGAGATCAAGTTGCTTCACATTAGTTGATCTTTGAGTGGAGTGGAGCTAGAGCTTGTGCCTGTGTCTCCTTCGCATGGATCATCTTTGGCAAGTTAGATCGAAGACCAAGCTTAATCCCGGTCTTAGAAGCCTATCTAGTGTCCATGGAGCTTAGCGAGGGTCTTCCGCAATCAGGCGGACACGCTACAAAGGTTGTAACACACAAAAACCCTCTCTTTGTTTTAATATTTGCTCTTTCATTGTTGCAAGTTATAATTTTTAGGTTGATTCTAGTGTTTTGGATGTATTTTGCTCTCTGGATTTGTAAAATTATTCATTCCACTATGTTTTAAGCTCTACTAGATAAACATAGCATCCTAACATTGCTATCTTTAGTCTACAAATAGACTTAAGCAATAATGACATGGCAAGAGAAGAAAGATTCAATGAGAGAGAAGAAAAGAGATAGGGAGTGTTGGGGTAAAAATTTACACCCCGGTTGACCAAGTCAAAATCAAAGTCAACCCCAAGCTAAGTGGGCCCAAGCCCAGATCCAGTGGGCCCACGCCCTGGTCGAGCCCGAACATGAAGCGGTCGGCCTCCCCCCCATGCCAAGATAAAAATTTTGTAATAAATAATTTTGTTGTATTTCTTTTATTTTATTTTCGGATAAATGTAAGAAAAATAGGCATAAAGCCAAATTTTTGTAAAGCACATGGCTTATGTGCAAAAAGAAATGGCACATGAACCATGGGATAGGCAAAATGCCATTTTGTGAAGCCCAAGGGGCTATGTGTAAAATGAATGGCCTATAAAGGCAAGGATAATGAAATATCCCAACAACTTTTTCTCTCTCCAAAAAAAAAAGTTTCAGAGCTGAGCTCTTTCTTTCTTCTTCAAGGGTCCAAAAGCTTCTTCTTTCTTTTGAATTAAATCAAGAGTTTTATTCTTCCTTTTTCAAAACTAAATAGTTTTCCACCATAAAACCCACAAAGGGAAACTTGGATCTGTCATCAGATCTTAAAAAGGAGAGATTTTGAGATTTCACATCTCTTGATCTTCAAGATCCAGCAAGCAACAGGAGGAAGAAGAAGAACCCCTTCCATTAACCCCAAAAACACATTCAGGAGTCCAACTCCTCTCTGATTTCTCTTCTGAGAAATTTTTTAGGCTAAAAGCCTCTTGTGCCTCTCCGACGCGCAGCGCAAGTGCGCAAGACGCCAGCGTGCCGACACGTGGCGCGCGCGCTTGCGCACCTGCGCGCTTGCGCAAGTGCGCGCTTGCGCAAGTGCGGACACGTGGAGTGCGCACCTGTGCGCTTGCGCAAGTGCGCAAGGCGCCCGCGTGCCGACACGTGGCACGCGTGCTTGCACACCTGCGCAGGTGCGCAAGGCGCCCGCGCGCCGACACGTGGCGCGCGGGCCTGCGCTCCTGCGCAGGTGCGCAAGGCGCCCGCGCAGGTGCTCAAGGCGCCCGCGCGCCGACACGTGGCTCGCTCCTGCGCGCCTGCGCAGGTGCCCAAGGCGCCCGCGCGCCGACACGTGGCGCGCGCGCCTGCGCAGGTGCGCAAGGCGCCCGCGCGCCGACACGTGGTGCGTTGCGCACCTGCGCAGGTGCGCAAGGCGCCCGCGCACCGACACGTGGCGCGCGCGCTTGCGCAGCGCGCGCGCCTGCGCAAGTGCGCAAGGCGCCCGCGTGCCGACACGTGGCCCCCACGCATCCTTTGGATGCCTTTTCCCCTTTATTTATATATATATGTATATACATACATTTGTATACAAATGTACACATACACATACTCTGCAACATTCTCCCCCTCCAAAAAATTTTCGGGCCGGGGCGCTGCCCCGAACCCCGCAAGGGGGCTGCTATCCCCCTTGACCCCCAGCCCGCTATCCGGGTAGCGGGACCCCCGTAAAAACTCTGCGTGGCTCCCGATATATCCAAAACCCCCTTTCAAAACAGAATACATGCACACCGCACATTGGGTTCGCATGACCGGTTTAACCCGTTAATCGGAGGTTCCCTCGCCCCAAAGGCGAGGGGTAATTAACGGCAGTTTAGTCCGCGACTGCTGGAGATTCGGATCCCCACAATCATTAAACCCCGGCCTACCCTAGGCAGGGGGAATCTGTAGTACGCCTGACAAGCGCGCGCGTATTCCCATCTCACTGGGGTGACGAAAAACACCCTACAGATTCTGGCACGCCCGGTGGGACCAATCTCTCCTCCCATATTTCGGGTTAAACGTTCATGCGAACCCAATCAATATACATACCTGTATTTATACTAAAAATAATGCTTTTTCATGCAGATTTTCAAGCAATCAACCTTCGACGACAATGTCTCCTCAGACGAATTCATCTTCCAACGGGACCCCGATTCTGTACGTGGTCAAGATCAACGCTCGTGTGGTTCTCCCCGCAAGCCTCAGTCGACAATGGGAGGAACCGCCCCGCCAATTTGGCTCTGTCATCATCTACCCTGCCGGAAGCGCTCATCTGGCAGAGATCCCAGCGGAACAGGTGGCCAAGCCGGTCTCAAGGGGTAAGAGGCCGAATGTCGTGATCGCTAAGGCACCACAACCGAAACTTAAGATGGTGTCTGAACGAGTCCCTAGCGCTCTAGCTGGGGGAAAGACTTCCGATGTGAAGGGCAACATTAAAAGTTACGGACGAGCTCAGGCGATGACTCCAACAAATGCACAATCGGGCGTATCTCCAAGGCCCTCCATCGCCCGGTCTGCGGCGTCTTCCCAAAAAGCCGAAGTCTGCCAGGTGCTTAGAACAGAAAAGTTAAGGCAGAAGCGGCTCAGGTATCGAGCCAACAAGAGGGCCAAGGCTTCGGCCAAATGGAATCGTGTGAAGTTCCAAGTGCAGGGTCGCCCGGCGACGACGGCCGAGTCGGACGTAAGAATCAGCAATTCCTTCGAGCCTCTGAAGTGGGTTCAGAAAAACGCCATGACCGCCAGAATCAAGAAGACAGCGGTCCGAACAGTGCCACAAAGAGACGTGTCCCGGCCCCAACAGAAAAAGTATGACACTGTCTCTTCAAGAGTCTATCAAGCACTCTGTGCCGCGCGAAAGCAGCGGGGCAAACCCAGAAAAGAAGCGCCAGCACCATTCAAGAACCTGGTTAGGCCGGCCGCCTTCAATCGACTACCGGCTACCGAAGCAAGGGGGTCAAGACAGCGATCCGTGAAATCATCCGCCAATGATAGAAAGACGGTCGGATATATCATCCATACGGTCTATATGGCGGGTGGGCGCCCCAGCGACAACCTTCGCAGCAAAAGCAAGGACGGGGCCACCACATCCCAAGCCCAATCTAGCTTGAATGTGGTTGCCGCCGCCCAAGAACAGCCGCCCCTGCTCGATGAAGAAAACCCTCTCGATGAGGATGATAGGCAGATAGACCCCTCGGTCCATGTAGAGTCAAGCTCGGACAGCGAGGAAGAGCCGACTTTCCGCCCTAGGACTGCGGAGCAAGAGCTGCTTCAAGAGCTTCGAAAACAGCTCAGGAGCAAAGATAAAGAGATGGCCAAGCTCTATTCGAAGATTGACGACTTAACGAACGTGGTGATGCAGCTTACGGCTCAAATTGCTCGAGCGCCTCCTAATCAAGCACAAACCGCTACTAATCAGCCGGGTGATGACACTCCGAGGCAGCCAATGCCTGTTCCTTTGGGACCAAGACTGGTCGAGCCGAATGAAAGCCGGCTACATTCCGCTTCTGGGGACGCCTTGGCCCCAGATAGCACTATCCCGCTAACACAGGATCGGATAATGGATTTGGTCACCAGCAAGGTTAAAACATTGGTGGCCGAAGCTGAAGCTCAGAAAGAAATCGGCAGTAGTGGGCGGCCATATCCTGCGCAGTACGATCTGATTGAGTTCCCAAGCGGCTACGTCATTCCTAAGTTCGGAAGATTTGATGGAACGGGGAATGCAAACCAGCACGTCGCCCACTTCAAAGCATCGTGCGGAAATACAGGGGGCAACGATGCGCTCCTTCTTCGTCAGTTTGTCAACAGCCTGACCGGCGTCGCCTTCGACTGGTATGCGAGTATACAGGACTGGTCCGTCATTACCTTTGCCCAAATGGAGTCTCTGTTCCGGCAAAGGTTCATGAGCGTCAGTGATAAAATCTCTATAGCCGATCTTGTGAGGACCAAGCCGGGGAAGAATGAAAGCAACACCGACTTTATCACCCGGTGGCGTAATCTCACAGTTAAGTGCGAACCGCCGCTGGAGCAGGACCAGTCCGTCAGCCTTCTCATTGGGAACCTCAGCAATTGGATGGTCCCCTTCTTGTGTACAGCGGGCCTCAAGACGTTTCAGGAGCTAACCAAGAAAGTCCAAATGCTGGAACGCTCGAAGCAAGAGTCCCCGCCAGACTCTCAGAGAGACAAAACCTGGAAAAGCAAGCGGGACGACAACCGTAGAAGCGGGAGTTCCAGCAGTACCAATGTCTTCAATGCCTCCGACAATGAAGAAAAGCGAAGGGCGGGCGAATCCAAAACCAACTGGTCTCGAAAGCCATTGCTGGGAGGAGATGGGCCTTCCCTAGAGGAGAAAAAGAACAAGGTTTACTCTTTCAGAAGGGACAAGGTCCGCAAGATATTTAAAGATGCCTTGAACAATGGCCTACAACTGCCGGAGTCGAAAAGACCCCAAGAAGCAAAAATGACCGACAATCCCCTGTATTGCCCGTACCACCGAGTAGTGAGCCATGCGATCGAGGATTGCTATATCTTCAAAGACTGGGTCGAGAAGCAGTACAAGGCTGGAGAGATCGAGCTGTCCAAAAGCGTGTTGGTGAACAATCAAGTTGCAACAGCCAACTTTGTACAGACAGAAGTTGAAGCCTTCTGGGAGCAGACAGCTGAACCCGCTGCCCTGAGAAATGAAACGGACTCATCGCGGCCTCCGTGGAGTACGCACATATCTAATAAGACGAAGAAGATGATAAAGCTACTTCGGAGAGAACCCAGGACAGAATGGGAAGGACAGAAGAAGCCTACCAGTCCAGCTGCCAATGCGGCTCCATCAGGCTCAAAATCCAAGAAGCTCAAGAAGAAGAAAAGTGCAGCTAGGCGCGAAAAAGAGTCTACAGGGAGATCGACCATTCAAAAATATATCGATTCCCTCGAAGAATATGAACAAAAGGAAAGAACATTGATTCAATTGAAGGAGTTCTTCCCTGTACAAGCGGCTGAAATTCTGGAGGAGTTAGAAGAAGACTACAATGAAGAGATCCCAGTAGTGACCTGCTACGCCATCCATCTTGGCAGCGACTCCGAGGATGATCTCTGTTTTCCCGAAGAGGATGAGGAGCTCACCACAAAGGCCAATCAAATCCAGCTCAGAAGCGGCAGGGCTCTACCGCCAAATCAGGGCAATGCCCCAAAAGGGAAGGAAAAGCAAGTCGCTAATGAAGAAGATGGCAGAGAACCGGCTGATGAAAATATAAGTCCTTCCTCGGTGGACTATAATGTCTTGGCGCATCTCCGGAAGCTTCCGTCTCTCCTGAGCATCTACGACGCCTTGGTCCTATCTAAGGAGCTTAGAGATTTTCTCATTCACGCTCTACAAAACCCCGAGCGGTATCAGGCTCACTTTGCGGAAATTAATATGAAAGAAGCCCAGCACGCTTTGCATACCGCCGCAGTCACATTTAAGGATGAAGACTTGCTACTGGGAACGGCTGAGCATAATCGGCCGCTTTACGTGACCGGGTACAGCGATGGAGATCGAATTAATCGCATATTGATTGATCCGGGGTCCTCAGTGAACATCATGAACTTGCGAACTCTGAAGAGTTTGTCAATGGACGTCCGACACCTGTCAAGGGAAAGGATTGTCATTCAAGGCTTCAACCAAAATTGCCAGTAAGTTCTGGGGTCTATAGCTTTACCAATCAAATTTGGGGATCTGCAAACTGAAGCTAAGATATACGTGATCGACGCCGACACATCTTATAAGATTCTCTTGGGGCTGCCGTGGCTCCACGATTACGGCATCATTCCGTCAACTCTCCATCAATGCATGAAGCATACTAAAAATGGCGAAGAAAGACGCATTGACGGAGACATCCAGCCGTTCGGTGTGCATGAAGTCCGATATGAAGATTCTCGGTACTTTATGAACCACCAAAATGCTAAGCCACAACTGACTGAGGATAGACCGGCCCCAAGACTCAAAAGCAAATCTGCGCCGGCTATCACTTTCAAAAGCAAAAATACCAAAGTGCGCCCGCATTTCGGCAGCGACACTGATGAGTCCGACGCTGGAAGCCCGTCCTTCCGCCAAACTCGCCCTCATTTCGGCAACGATACGGACGAATCTGTTACTGAAGGCCCATCTAGCAGCAAAGTCCGCCCTCATCTTGGCAGTGACACTGAAGAGTCAGAAGAAGAGGACCTGCCGTGCAACAGCTGTGCAGATCGGCCCCCCATACAGCAAGCGAAACTATGAGAGACCTTCGAAGTCGCTGAAGGGTCCCTGGCCATCACAAGGGTGCCGGAACGGATGTGCAAAGAGCTCGATGCATTATCAGTCTCTACCGTGGACCAGCTGAAAACTTTCTACGTGCCCGGGAGGAAAAATGGACAGAAGGGCATCCTGTTTTACAGGTCCAACCCCGTTGTGCACCCGGACGATCTTTCTGTCGCGTGCCTTCCCTATGAGAGAGGCATAAGAGCCGTCCTCAATCCCAGATACTATGCACCCGAGATGCGGGAATACTTTAAGAAGTGCGGATGCCGGTTATATCAAACGGAGTCCGAAGCAAAGTTTTACGAAGGGCTATGGTATCCGCCCCAGGTCCGAGCACTCATCGATGGACGAATTCCAGATAGACGGGGCATAGGCTACATTCAACCTCATTCCAAAGCGTGCTACATGATCGATGTTGGTGAGGCCAGCGAAAGATCAAATGACGACGACGAGATAGCCGAGCCGGAAGAAGCTCCTCAAGAGCTCGAAGATGGCGGACATGCAACCTTTGATAAGCTAGCCGAGATCGACTTAGGAACGCCCGATAATCCAAGGCCGACCTACATCAGCTCACTCTTGTCGGAGGAAATGAAAGAGCAGATAATTGCCCTGCTGCGTGAGTTCGTTGACTGCTTCGCGTGGACGTACAAAGAAATGCCTGGCCTTTCCCCTGAGGTAGCCGTGCATAAGCTGGCTATATCTCCTGATGCTAAGCCAGTCAAACAAGCTCCTCGAAGAATGAGAAGGGAGTTGGAAGAAAAGGTCATCGAGGAAACCAAGAAACTCATCGATGCCGGCTTCATCAGGGAAGAGAAATATGCGGACTGGATCGCATGCATAGTCCCAGTGAAGAAGAAAAATGGGCAGATCCGAGTTTGTGTCGATTTCAGGGACCTCAACAAGGCATGTCCTAAAGACGACTTCCCGCTACCGGTCATGGAAATGATGGTCGATGACACCTCAAATTACGAACTGTTCACCTTTATGGACGGCTCGTCTGGATACAATCAGATCAAGATGTCGCCTGAGGATGAGAAGCACACAGCATTTCGAACCCCGATCGGAATATATTGCTATAAGGTAATGCCATTCGGACTGAAGAACGCAGGTGCTACATATCAAAGGGCGATGACTAATATCTTTGATGACCTAATCCATAAAGTCGTTGAATGCTATGTTGATGATCTGGTCATCAAGACTAAAGCCAAAGCCGATCATATCCAAGATCTCAGGACCGTTCTCACCAGACTGAGGGAATATGATCTGAAGATGAATCCTCTGAAGTGCGCTTTTGGCGTGTCATCGGGAAAATTCTTGGGCTTTATAGTCCGACATCGAGGGATCGAAGTTGACCCATCAAAGATAAAGGCCATCATGGAGATGCCCCCTCCGAAGAGTCTGACGCAGCTAAGATCTTTTCAAGGCAAGCTTGCTTATATACGGAGGTTTATCTCAAATTTATCAGGGAGATGTAGGCCCTTCTCAAAGCTCATGAAGAAAGGAGCTCCATTTATCTGGGATGCCGAATGTCAAGCAGCGTTCGAAAGCATCAAACAATACTTGTTGCACCCTCCAGTGCTGGCCGCTCCCATTCCAAATAAACCGCTGATTCTCTACACTGCCGCGCTGGACGAGTCACTCGGTGCGCTCCTTGCCCAGAATAACGAGGAAGGAAAAGAAAATGCCCTCTACTACCTCAGTCGAACTCTAGTCGGGGCGGAACACAACTACTCCCCAATCGAAAAGCAATGCCTGGCTCTGATATTTGCTGTGAAGAAGCTGAGGCACTATCTGCTCGCTCATCGGGTTATGCTGATCTCCAAGGTCGACCCGCTTAAACACTTGATGACCAAAGCAAGCCTAGCCGGCAGAATGGCAAGATGGGCTGTCATGCTACTTGAGTTTGACATAGTTTACACCCCTCAGAAAGCAGTAAAAGGGCAAGCTCTTGCAGACTTTCTCGCTGCTCATCCCATACCAGAAGGGTCGCCGCTAAATTGTGAGTTACCCGACGAACAAGTGCTGCACCTCGAGGAAGATGAGCCATGTTGGGAGCTCTACTTCGATGGAGCCTCGTCAATAAGGACCTCCAGTAAATCAAGCGTCCCGGAGATAAAAGCAGGGATAGGATTGGTGTTCATCACACCATCAATGGGAACCCTACGGCGTTCTTTTGCTCTCACCGAGCCTCGGACAAACAATGAAGCTGAGTATGAAGCTCTGATAGCTGGTTTGGAACTTGCCATAGAAATGGAAATCCTTCGGCTGCGGGTTTACGGTGACTCCCAGCTTGTCGTCAACCAAGTAAGCGGCGACTATAAGATATACAAACCTGAGTTAGCTCGGTACAGAGGTCGAGTGGTGGAACTCATGAAACGGTTCACTCATATTGAACTAACGAGAGTCCCTAGAGCGTTGAATGGAAAGGCTGATGTACTCGCTCGCTTAGCCAAGGAGCTGGCTGATCCTGACATGGACGAAATTCTGATCACAGTCAGGAGCCGGCAAATTCTACCCCCAGTCTCTCTACGAGAAGAGGAAAGCGCGGAACAGAAGAGCAGTCCGGCGGAAGAAGCTTCGATCATCCAAGACGAGCCCGATTGGAGAGAACCCTTCATAGAGTACCTCCGATACGACAAGCTGCCCGAAGAAAAATCTACGAGGATTCAGCTGAAGAAAAGAGCCCTCCGATACGTGTTTGTAAATGACACGTTATACCGCAGGTCATATGACCAACTCTGGCTCAGGTGTCTGTCATTGGCCGAAGCCCAAAAGGTCATGAAAGATGTCCACTCGGGCGTTTGCGGTGCTCACCAATCTGGCCCCAAGATGCGACTTCAAATCAAACGGCTTGGGTATTACTGGCCCACCAGGATACGGGATTGCGGAGAGCATGCAAAGAAATGTTATATCTGCCAAATTCACGGTGATTTTATTCACAAGCATCCCAACCCATTGCATCCTACAGTGGCGTCGTGGCCCTTCGAAGTTTGGGGCACCGACATTGTTGGCCCAATTGATCCTCCGTCATCTAAAGGCCACCGGTTCATACTGGCCGCGACGGACTGCTTTTCCAGGTGGGCTGAAGCTGTCCTGCTAAAAGAAGTCAAGACAAATGATATTCTGACATTCTTCCAGCATAATATTCTATACCGCTTCGGTACACCAAGAAGAATCATTTCTGACAACGGGCCTTCTTTCAAGAGCTTCAATGTCTCAAGGTTCGCTACTCAGCACAAGATAGACTGGAGATATTCCTCCATCTATAATCCAAGAGCCAATGGGCTAGCCGAAGCCTTCAATAAGACTCTATGCAAGCTCCTGAGGAAAAATGCTTCAGCCAACAAGAGAGACTGGAATCTCAAGCTTCACGAGGCATTGTGGGCATATCGTACCACGCACCGTACTCCAACTCAGTCCACTCCATACTCATTGCTCTTCGGAGTGGAGGCGGTCCTCCCCCTCGAAGTCGAAGTTCCAAGCTTAAGAATGGCCGTTCAGCATGAGTTGACAGAGGAGGAAAACGTGCTCCTTCGACTTGAAGAACTCGATGCCCTCGAAGAAAAGAGACTCACGGTGCAGCAAAGTCTGGAGCTATACCGAGCCCAAATGTCACGGGCCTATGACAAGATAACCCGTCTCCGCGCTTTCAAGAAAGGTGAATTGGTGTTGGTCCTCAAAAGGCCGATCATCCCCAATCGACATGCCAAGGGAAAATTCGAGCCAAACTGGGAAGGACCATACGTCATCGAGAAAGTGTTCGACGGAGGATCCTACCAACTAATAAGTGCAGAGGGAGAAAGGCCCATGCCACCCATCAATGGACGATATCTCAAGAAATACTACACATGAATGCTCCAAGTCGCAGGCGAATTGAGCACATCAGCCCTACGGTCTGGATCAGACATCCTACAAAACCGTATACAATCCACGGGCGTAAATGACCCCTATTTCTCCCAAATCCTGCCGGTGAGACCACTTTTAAAGTCCCACCAGCGGCAAAAAAAAAAGAAAAAAGAAAAAAAAAGAAAAAGAAAAAAAAAAAGAAGAAATAAACGGTATGTCCACAAGCAAAATGGGCACGGATGAAAACCCGAAAGGGCTCCGTGAGTAAAAACAGCAGGACTACCGGCGAGTCTGTGAAAACCCGAAAGGGCGCAAACTCGTGAAAAGAGATGAAACAGACTCACAAAGTCCTCTCGACCTTGTGAGGAGAAAACCCCTGCGTGAGATCCTTACGACTCACAAAGGAGCAACACACTTAGGAATCCTCACGATTCCTAAGGAGAAAATACACCTGCGGGATCCTTACGACTCGTAGGGAGAAAATGCTTTTATGGGACCCTCACGGCCCATAAAATTGAAAAGCCTTGGGTGGTAGGGACCCAAACCTATCTCCTAAGCCATCATTCCCCAACGGGCAACGGCAAATGATGAGTCGCTCCTGGCATTTCGCTTCAGTGTTAGCGGTGCTGATGCCGACCAAAAACCCAAATCCCAAGTCCTCCCAAGGAAAATGATGAGTTGCTCCTGGCATTATTCCAGTGCAGCAATGCTGATGCCAAACAAGATCCAAATTCCAAGTCCCCAAACGGCGAATGATGAGTCGCTCCTGGTACCATATTCCAGTGCAGCGATGCAGACGCCAACCAAAATCCAATTTCTCAAAATTCTCCCAGCCCTACGGTTGGTTCCCAAGTTGACTACCGTATACAATCCACGGACTCAAATAATTCTCATCATACTCATGCCCCACCACAATTACCAAGTTGCGCGGCTGGTCTCCGCCTTTGGAATTATGCTCCATTGAGAAGACCCACTCATGTGTCCTCACGATACATGAGGAGAACAAACCTTTGTGGGATCCTTACGACTCATAAAGGAAAAACACACTTAGGAGTCCTCACGACTCTTAAGGAGAAAATACACCTGCGGGATCCTTACGACTCGTAGGGAGAAAATGCTTTTATGGGACCCTCACGGCCCATAAAATTGAAAAGCCTTAGGCGTAGGGATCTAAACCTGTCTCCTGAGCCATCGCTCCCCAATCCCCAAATGGCGAATGATGAGTCGCTCCTGGTACCATATTCCAGTGCAGCGATGCAGACGCCAACCAAATTCCAAATCCCATACCCCAACGGCGAATGATGAGTCGCTCCTGGTACCATATTCCAGTGCAGCGATGCAGACGCCGACAAAGTCCCGAAAATTTTCCAGCCCTACGGTCTGGATCATACATCCTGCAAAACCGTATACAATCTACGGGCGTAAAACAATCCCAATTTCTCCTAAATCCTCTTGGGGCAAATGATGAGTTGCTCCTGGCATTATTCCAGTGCAGCAATGCAGATGCCAAACAAAAACCAAAATCCCAAAATCCTCTCCATGACAGATGATGATTCGCTCCTGGTACCATATTCCAGTATAGCGATGCCGATGTCAACCCAAATCAAAATCAACAAGTCAACTTCTACTCCGACACCGCAAGAAGCGGAGCAAGTCAAGTCTACCCGTGACATTGCAAGAAGCAGAGCAAGTCAAATCAAGCACCGACCGTCCACGTCGCTAAAAGGGCAGCACCGACCGTCCACGTCGCTAAAAGGGCAGCAACGACCGTCCACGTCGCTAAAAAGGAAGCATCGACCGTCCACGTCGCTAAAAGGGCAGCACCGACCGTCCAAGTCGCAAAAATGGCAGCAACGACCGTCCACGTCGCTAAAAGGGCAGCACCGACCGTCCACGTCGCTAAAAGGGCAGCACCGACCGTCCACGTCGCTAAAAGGGCAGCAACGACCGTCCACGTCGCTAAAAGGGCAGCATCGACCGTCCACGTCGCTAAAAGGGCAGCACCGACCGTCCAAGTCGCAAAAATGGCAGCAATGACCGTCCACGTAGCTAAAAGGGCAGAACCGACCGTCCAAGTCGCAAAAATGGCAGCATCGACCGTCCACGTCGCTAAAAGGGCAGCATCGACCGTCCACGTCGCTAAAAGGGCAGCACCGACCGTCCAAGTCGCAAAAATGGCAGCACCGACCGTCCACGTCGCTAAAAGGGCAGAACCGACCGTCCAAGTCGCTAAAAGGGTAGCACCGACCGTCCAAGTCGCTAAAAGGGCAGCATCGACCGTCCATGTCGCTAAAAGGGCAGCATCGACCGTCCATGTCGCTAAAAGGGCAGCGCATGATTCCTACAAAGCGGGAACCAGATAACTCCGGGCCAAGGAAAACGTCTATCATGGACACTCCGTCTCGGAGACGTGTCAAGCAACGACCGTCCATGTCGTAAAAAGGGCAGTGCCAGCTTCCCAAAAAGCGGGAACCAAATCAAGTCGCCTCCACGTGAAAGAAGATCCATCAATTTCATGCACACGACCCACATATGTGGTGTGCATTTATTGATGGGGGGCAATTTGTTGGGGTAAAAATTTACACCCCGGTTGACCAAGTCAAAATCAAAGTCAACCCCAAGCTAAGTGGGCCCAAGCCCAGATCCAGTGGGCCCATGCCCGGGTCGAGCCCGAACATGAAGCGGCCGGCCTCCCCCCATGCCAAGATAAAAATTTTGTAATAAATAATTTTGTTGTATTTCTTTTATTTTATTTTCGGATAAATGTAAGAAAAATAGGCATAAAGCCAAATTTTTGTAAAGCCCATGGCTTATGTGCAAAAAGAAATGACACATGAACCATGGGATAGGCAAAATGCCATTTTGTGAAGCCCAAGGGGCTATGTGTAAAATGAATGGCCTATAAAGGCAAGGATAATGAAATATCCCAACAACTTTTTCTCTCTCCAAAAAAAAAAAGTTTCAGAGCTGAGCTCTTTCTTTCTTCTTCAAGGTTCCAAAAGCTTCTTCTTTCTTTTGAATTAAATCAAGAGTTTTATTCTTCCTTTTTCAAAACTAAATAGTTTTCCACCACAAAACCCACAAAGGGGAACTTGGATCTGTCATCAGATCTTAAAAAGGAGAGATTTTGAGATTTCACATCTCTTGATCTTCAAGATCCAGCAAGCAACAGGAGGAAGAAGAAGAACCCCTTCCATTAACCCCAAAAACACATTCAGGAGTCCAACTCCTCTCTGATTTCTCTTCTGAGAAATTTTTTAGGCTAAAAGCCTCTTGTGCCTCTCCGGCGCGCAGCGCAAGTGCGCAAGGCGCCAGCGTGCCGACACGTGGCGCGCGCGCTTGCGCACCTGCGCGCTTGCGCAAGTACGCAAGGCGCCCGCGTGCCGACACGTGGAGTGCGCACCTGTGTGCTTGCGCAAGTGCGCAAGGCGCCCGTGTGCCGACACGTGGCACGGGCGCTTGCGCACCTGCGCAAGTGCGCAAGGCGCCCGCGCGCCGACACGTGGCGTGCGCACCTGCGCGCTTGCGTAAGTGCGCAAGGCGCCCGCGTGCCGACACGTGCGCAAGCGCGTGGCGCGCGCGCTTGCGCACCTGCGCAAGTGCGCAAGGCGCCCGCGCGCCGACAGGTGGCGCGCGCGCTTGCGCACCTGCGCAAGTGCGCAAGGCGCCCGCGTGCCGACACGTGTCCCCCACGCATCCTTTGGATGCCTTTTCCCCTTTATTTATATATATATGTATATACATACATTTGTATACAAATATCCACATACACATACTCCGCAACATTCTCCCCCTCCAAAAAATTTTCGGGCCAGGGCGCTGCCCCGTACCCCGCAAGGGGGCTGCTAGCCCCCTTGAGCCCCAGCCCGCTATCCGGGTAGCGGGACCCCCGTAAAAACTCTGCGTGGCTCCCGATATATCCAAAACCCCCTTTCAAAACAGAACACATGCACACCGCACATTGGGTTCGCATGACCGGTTTAACCCGTTAATCGGAGGTTCCCTCGCCCCAAAGGCGAGGGGTAATTAACGGCAGTTTAGTCTGCGGCTGCCGGAGATTCGGATCCCCACAATCATTAAACCCCGGCCTACCCTAGGCAGGGGGAATCTGTAGTACGCCTGACAAGCGCGCGCGTATTCCCATCTCACTGGGGTGACGAAAAACACCCTACAGGGAGAAAAGAAGAGGACTAACTCATGATGTGAGTCGGTATAACAACCAGCTCACCGATGTTAAATATAAGAACTCGATTTAGGATTCTTCGTCAACTAAGAGCAATGAGATCTACGATTATTCTTGGAAGATTCTTAGAGTAGAATTTTCAGAGAGGATTTTAGTTTTGGACAGCCATAAGAATGAGGAAGAAGAAGAAATTAAAATGATGTTGGATTAAAAGGAATAAAGGGAATTAAAAGAGAATTGATGGAAGAAATGAAGGGTTTGGGTTTACAGAATTTATTTGGGCAGTTTTGGAAAGGAAACGAATAGTTACGAGCTAAAAGAATTCGACTCTTGAGCGCCCAGAGCGTTACTGGATCGAGCGAGGGTATGAGCCGGCTCAAGAGTACCTTGAGCTATCTTATTGAGATAGTGAAGAAAAAGACATCCCAGGCGAGTGTTGAGACAGCTCAAAACACTCATGAGCCATCTCAAAGAGACGGAGAAAAAAGGATCACCCGAAATGACTTATGAGTCGGCTCAGACTTACTTGAGCCGTCTCAACCTTATATTGATCAAGAATTGAATATTAACACAGTACTCGAAAAGGAAACGACATTTTATTTATTAATACAAATCGATGGTGCGCGAATTTTAGGGTCGTTAGATCCTACCTTCCTTAAAAAAATTTCATCCTCGAAATTATACAAGAGATTACTCTTCAAACAAATGAGGGTATCGTGCACACATATCGTCCTTGCATTCCTAGGTGGATTCTCCTTGTGAATCCTTTATCCACATGACTCGAACCAGTTGGACCACCTTATTCCTTAAAGTCTTTTCCTTCCGATCCTATATCTCGATTGGTTGCTGTTCGCAAGTCAGATCGGACTGTACGGTGAGCTCTGAGTGGTCAAGTACATGACTGGAGTTGCTCAAGTAATTGCGTACCTAAGATATATGAAATACATTATACACTCCCTCCAATGACGGCGGCATAGTCAAACGATAAGCCACCTATCCTTCCCGTTCTAATATATCGAACGGTCCGATGTATCGAGGGCTGAGTTTTCCACAACTACCAAATCGAATCACTCCCTTTTTCGAGGAGAACTTGAGGAACACATGATCCCCAGGCTTGAACTCCAAGTGTCGGCGTCTCGCATCAGCCCAATGCTTCTGTCTTTCATGGGCTACGTGCATTCTTTCCCTGATCGTGCATATTACATCAACTGTCGCCATAATCATCTCTGGTCCAAAGAGTTCTCTATCCCACACATCGTCCCAATTTAGAGGAGAGCGACACTTCCGAGCGTAAAGTGCTATAAAAGGGGTCATCCCAATGCTGGCCTGGTAACTGCTGTTGTATGCAAACTCAACAAGGTGCATGTGATCTTCCCACGATCCTCTAAAATCAAGCATACAGGCCCTGAGCATATCTTTTAGGATCTGAATAGTCCGCTCGGACTGTCCATCCGTTTAAGGGTAGTAAGCAGTGATGAAACTCAGACTCGTACTTGTGTTGGCCTGAAGGCTTTGCCAAAACTAGGATCGAAATATGGTGTCACAGTCGGAGACGATGCAAACCAGGACTCCATGCAGTCTCACGATCTCCTCCATATATTTCCTTGCCAAACCTTCTGTAGATCGGCCAACTCGGAATGGAATAAAGTGGGCCGACATGGTGAGGTGATCCATAATAACCCAAACGGCGTCGTTCCTCTTTGTGCTGCAGGGGAGAGCAGTCACAAAGTCCATAGTAATATGCTGCTACTTTCACTATGGAATAGGCAATGGTTGAAATAGACCGGCAGTTATGTAATACTTGACCTTCACTTGCTGACAGACTAAGCACTTTTCTACACTCTGGGCAATTTCCCTCTTCATGTGGTGCCACCAGTAATCTTAACGAAGATCCTTGTACATCTTCGTGTCATCGGGGTCTACAGAATAAGGAGGGTTGTGAGCCTCTTTCATCTGTTCCTCTTTAATAGTATCGGTGGGCACAAATAATCGGCTCCTATACCTCAAGGATCCATCCTTGTTAATGATGAAGTCGGATCGAATGCTACTCTCTACTTGTTCTCTAATCTTCTGCAATTTGGTATCGTCTGCTTGTGCTGTAAGTGCACGGAGGCGCCCCGGCCGTCAATCCGACGGCCAAATGCGGAAACGGTGATAAACTTTAATTTTGCGGACTTAGCAAACCGGCACCACCGCGCACTAAACATCCGGATCGTAACCATTAACAAGTCTAAGCTACTAAGAGAAGGGTTAGAGATATACCGAATGATCCGAGTCCTTCGGTCTTCGTCTCCACTCCGATCTCCCGCGGATGCTACGTCCGTCATCTCCTCGTTGTCGCCTCTTCGCCGGAAGGGCACCACATCGACTGCAGCTTTTACGGGCTCCCACCTCAATACCGAGGCAACTCGGGCGCGAAGTAGGCTAGCCGACGCGTCCAAGATATGCTGTAGGAAGTGTAGTGTAGAATCATAGTCTCATTTGGGGTGGTTTCCATTTGAAGATGATGGAGGAAACAAGATAAGAAAAATGGTGCTTGCATTTTTCTTAACATGAAATGAGATCAAGAAATGAAACTCTCAAGAATGAAAAACTCTCATCTTTTTCTTTCTCTCAACCATGGAAAAACTTCTTCCATCAAGTGAGAATAAAATGGTGGAGGAAAAAGAATATGAAAGCAAGAGGGAGGTGAGTGTAGGAAAAGAGAGAGAGTGACCATATCCAAAACACCATCATTACAAACTCAAATCAACCTCAAATCACCTCTAATCAAGAAAAAGCAAGTGATGAGAATGGTATCAAAAGATGCTTTCATAATTAAAACATTTGCAAGAAAAACCTCCACAATGTGTTATTTGCAAACTTGCAAATAACACCCTCCATCGGAAAAGTCCGGCCGGGAAAGAACAAAGGAAAACCGGCCGGAACGGAATGCAAACTGGCAACTCCAGAAAACTGGTCCCGTAATAAATTACAGGAAAACCCCGATACTGTGCATACACACCCGCATCTGTATTCCGACCGGATACAAATGCAATGAGACAAAATCTACACTGTACTATACTAGGATCCGGCTTAAACCAAAGCCGGCTAGTAATATCCGTCCGATCCTGATTCGTGCAATACCGCACGTATCTGATCGAACCTTGCCATATAACCATACGGCCACTAGTACAAACCGTCCGATCCTGATCCGTGCAATATCGCACGTATCTGATCGGATCCTGCCATATCTCTATACGGCCTCTACAGCGTTTCGCCCGAAAGCTTGAGTAACTGGAAGTGTGGTGGACTCTAAAGACTCGTCAATACTATGGCTGTGGATTTAACCACTAGCACGTCAGAGGTATAAGCCAATACGTGACGGGCCACCAGCTATTGACTAAAAGGGACGTCGATGAGTGAACTCATCCTGACACCCTACTGAGCCTGTCAGTGACAATATCCGTACAGTCCGGTCCGTTCGTCTATGAGCATCGCATGGCGGGCCTAGGGGGTTTGTAAAAGTCAGACCCCCAAAAGCGGTACAAGTCGTGTCGGAGTGCAGCGCAGAACACCCTGAGATACTACTGGAATACCTACCAGTAAATCTCCTGCCTTGGCCAAGGACTTTTCATGTTCTGGCTCTCCTAGACACAGCACGACCTCACCCCCAATACCGGGAGAGACGAACCCCTGAAGATCCGCTCACTGCCTCCATGTGGCTCGGGACTGTACCCAACTAAAACCTGTTTGCACGACTCCTTTGAGCCGTGGTAGGGTAGTAATCAAAGTACAGTGGGAACTCACACGAGACAAATGACGATCCCCAGGTCGATGAACTAACCTGTACACATGTCACCTGGGAACTGCTATCTGACGTCAGGTATAAGACCAACTAGCATGTTCCCGGCGAGTCCTGTCTGGTGTACTCATAACCCAATGAGCACCTGTATACATCTTAGGTGATCCAACTGACACCAATGGCTTGTGAGACCGGCCACCGCCCCTCGTCGGGGTCTCGACTGTATACACTAGTCTACTCTGGAGTATCGATGCCCTGTCTCGAAACTCCTACGACTAAGGACCTTTTAAGGATGTGCTTATAGACTACCAGCTCCCACATATATGATCGCCCTCATACTGCCGGTAGTCAAGCAAGAATCCTAGGGGCTCTATCAACGTGCAATAGTGATCTGTCATGTCACCTAAAGCAGTACACGATGATAAAGGTAAACCAGATAGCATACTATCATCTCGAGTAAGACTGTCCTACCGGGATAGGTCCTCCCTCAATCATTGCAATCACGTGCCTGTGATCCAATAATCGACTCTGAGAGCACTATCTCCAACAATCTCCCACTTGCACTCAAGGCTAATTATTGCGATGCCGCATACTCATAGCCCGTGTGATACCGAACACCCAACTCCTCTACTTGTCAGTCTCACAAAGCTCGTTTGCGAAACTATTGCGTTCGAGGAATAGCCTCAGTGAGTGGATCCGCTTTGATGTTTCTTTCTATGTCTCTCTATGTCTCAAGTTCGCGGAGAAAGCCATCTCCCGAAATGAGTAGTACCTGTCTTAGAATGTCTGGATGTCTGATGGGACCTAGCTCATAAAAGAACTTCAAATCCAAACTTCTTAGACTGTATCGTCAACTGAACTTAATCAGTATCCTGCGTCATGCCACCCTCACTATTCCCTTGGACCACCTGTCCAAAATACTGCCCCTCGTCAGAGGGAAAACTATAACTCTGACAGCCTCCTTGTCGTCCATGTCACCTTGGAAGCCTGGAATGATAACTGTCTCCCATAAAGAGGCTGTCGTTATCAAATCCCTAGAACATACACTTATGTTCTAAAACTGCCTCCGACTGTTTCTCCAGGATTGGATCAACATCAACTTATTGCACCTACTGCAAGAACAATATCTGGTGTGGTACTTGACATCTCATGATTGACTCAATTGCCTAAGCAAGTGATCTGCCAATCATGCACATCCCTCTCCCCTTTAGTCTATAAGACACCTTTAGAGAGGGTGACTCCATCACCTGCAGGTATACTACCGTGCCAGGAGTCGTCCATTCTAAATACTCTTAGAATGCGGTCAAAGTACCCAGATTGGGAAACCACCCAAATCTAGATCTAAAAACATAGATCTAGTAACCAGAATGTCTGATATAATATCCAAGTCCTTTGTGGAGAAACCACTGTGTGACGACCAAAGTATAACCGATCGTAGTATAGGAATGTCACTTCCTACTACCTTCTCAACAGATCCATCCCCTATTCTGATGACGTCAAACCTATGACTGTCACATCAGAAATAGATGATCTATCTCCGCTACATCTGCTTTAGTCTATAAATAGACATAAGCCTGATATCCACCAATGCTTCCGCTGCTCCCACTGACTACGACAACCCTCTGGCAGAGTCATATAGACGTACACTTCTAAAACTAGTTTAGAAAGACGCTATACTCATCCTCCTGCCGGGTCTCGCAGCCTGGAACAACAACAATGGCAAGTGTGGATAAACAAGAACTTCCCTGTCACCGTCCTTGAGGCTACCGGAGTACCTCTCGGGTGCCTGAAGTTACCCAGCTTATCTACGGAGTGGCCAATGGAATGTCAAAACAGATTGAATTTTTAGGTTCCTTATCAAATCTTTAGTAATCGTTTGCGGTTCTGGAATCACTTCCAGTTCTACCATACTCCCATTACTGTTTTCTGAAAAAATTCATTTCTTTTAAAATTGTGGTGAGTGAAGAACAATATCACTATTGATCTTCCAGATGGTAGAAAATCAACCCTCGTCATAGCCTGGGTCAACCCACAAACAGCCATTACAGAAACGTGCCTTGAGTTATCCAGAGTCTGGTTTTAATCAGAAGCCAGACAACTCCCCGTACCTTAACAACGTTAAGATATGAACTGTTCTATATCCAATATAGAACCAGAGGCACTGATTTAATTGAACCAGATTCAAATCATGCAGCTGTCTCCAGTGCATGTCAACTAAATGGAAGGAGGCTGATCATCGTTACTCAACTTAGGAATGCTTCCAATTATGAGTAACCTGAAAGAGAAGCAAGTTCTCTTAACTATTACTATCATCTGAATACCATGCACAAATATCTACATCTTCGATCACCTTGAAGAATCCCGATACTTGCCACACCTGGTTCTCTACTTTATTCTTATACCTATAACTTCTCAAAACTTCGACCCTGTGTTTCTACGAAACACCTGTCTAAGAACTAGAGAAGTCATAAGTAAACAGAATACAGTACGAGGACCAACCCCTCTGTCCTAGTGGACACTGGACAATATACAATACTCTGTATAAGTCCCCTGAGTCTTGTGACTCAATCACTGTGTGTCGTAGGTTGAAAACTGTACTTATGGTTAAGAAGAATTACACCGCTGTTTAATGCTCCTTACCTAACCATCCGCTGATATAGGTAAATGTCATCGACATAATATCAAAAGGTATATCTCACTCTATGAAAATAGACGTACAGATATATCAATTTGAAATTAGTGCACAACAACGGATATTCAAAACCAAATATTTGCCGACCGGCAAACAGCCCAGGTGATTTCCTCAAATATCACCAATTACAACGAATCCCGATATAATGAGGATGGTCACCTTATTCCCAATAACTTACTCCCACTCATCATCTGTAAAACCATACAGATGTGAGAATCATACCTGGTAAATACATACCCTGGAGCAAGTGTCTAATCGGGAAATCAGTTTTCTTTTAACAGTATACAGTTGAATTAAAACATTGAAATGTTTCGATGGGGTATCCTGGTATTCCTAGCAATGCCTCTTCCATTATCCAGATTCATAACTATAACCGTATAATTCTTTGCCACCTCTCAAAATCCCTTTATATGTCTTTAGTCATTACCTTCTGCACACCCCTTAGGCCAAATGGTTTTCTTCCTTCCCTACCGTTCGGCACCAGCCTATGGTTTGGAAGAAGACTATCCAATAAGCATAATGGGTGGACTGTCCTAATCCTAGGAGCACTCGCAATGCGAGAGAAGGTGAAGATAAAAGACAACCGAATAAACCTTATTCCTATTTCTCCTGGACCAGAATCCATCCCCGAACTGGAACAAGTTCCTTTCGAGTTCGTATATAACCATACGATGGAGTATCCAAATAAACTGTGGATCTTCGTAGTGATACGGAGTGTCCTGGAGAAATACAAAGGTGATTTAGGATTGGCGAAGAAATACTTGGTTTGGTCGTGAATATCAGTCGCAATTTACTTTGCCCTCTTACTAATCCCTTGCTTTGTCTTAATCTTAATACCTTCTGTACACCGTTTAGGCTAACTGGTTTTCTTCATTCCCTACCGGTCGGCACCAGCCTATGGTTTGGAAGAAGACTATCCAATTTGCATAATAGGTGTACTACTCCTAAACCAAGGAGTACTCGCAGCCTGAGAGAAGGTGAAAAGAAAAGACAACTGAATAATCCTATCCGTTTTCTCCAGAACCAGAAACCATCCTCGAATTCCTTCGAGTTCGTATCTAACCATACGATGGTTTTGTCCAATGGAAGTGGACGTTCGCAGTAATACGGGGTGTCCTGGAGAAAAGGGTAAAAGTAGGAGTGGCAATGAGGTCTGCAACTCTGACAATCCAAAAGCCAGTGTTAAGAAGGTTCGGTCAACTTGGTCACTGAGTCATAGTCTAGGGTCGGGTCAATGGTCGCTGCCAGAGAGAGAGAGAAAAGAAACACTCAGCGTGCACTCTATCCTAGATCAGAATGGTTACCAATTTATCTAATCTGGAAACCTCCCACTGTACCTCAAATTCTCCTCCAAACCTGAAAGAAGAATTAGTCGGGGTCACCCGAGGAGTAAACCAACTCATCAGTGGGAATCGGGATCCAACTATCATTGCATGATATCGTGACGGAATCCGCTCACGGTGTCACACTCCAGAAGGTATGCGCATATCTGGCAAGTTTCAGTACTTTTGAAACTCCCGATATGGATTTTTACCCCATGCTCTTATGACCTTGACTAAGGCCAACAAATCATAAGTCACATGTCAAGTTCTACCCGTCATTGTCCAGGTTGATTTGAACCCACCCGTACAAGCCCTTGACTAGGGCCAACAAGGCTATACGACTGTCCCAAACCAACACATCTATCTATGCAGCATATGAATATCCAATAGCTACCAAACACTGTGCCTTGACTAAGGCCAACAAACACAGCTTGAATACTATTGACTACCCATATGAAACGACGGAGGGCTACGAATGGTTTCTGGCGAAAACCTTTAACGTAATGAACTTGATATCGTTGAAGGAACGGATAGCTTTTTAGAAAATATAGTGAGGAAAACCTTTACTAAAGAGGTCACTCCCCGTGAAGGGATCTCGGCTCTTTCCCCGTAGAATAGGGTGCAGGATATCCCAAATGAATACCACGATGCAAAGCAAAAGTAATCGGCTATAGTGAAGTTAATGCCCTGACGCAAACTTCTGTCCAAGGGGTCACTCCCGGTGAAGGGATCTCGGCCCTTGCCTCGTCGACTGAGGAGCAGGATATTCCAAATGAATACCACGATGCAAAACAAAAGTGAACGTCCTTGCAATAACAGCTTTTTGAAAAGTGTTCCAACAACATCAGAATAGGTTTGTTTTAACTTGCATTGATCCGAATCAATGCAGTCCCATCAATTGATCACACCATAAAGAACGAAAATATACTGACGTACGTATATGCCATCCGCATTCGCCACTGGGTCCCGTCATCACCCGTTAGGTTAGCTAACTAACGGCAGAGCGGGGACTGGACTAGCGCGGATGTAAAACATATACAACATCTACTAATATATATACCAATATATTATATTTCGCTCAAGGCGTGATAAAATGCAACATCACAGAAATGTACAGCATCACAGAACAATACAGATATCTGGGATCCCCGGGTTTCACAGAGCCACTACTGAAACCCGACGTTCCCCTGGTCGTGTGGATAGCCTGTGCAATGAAAACCTAGACCCCTACGGGCGCGACAAGTCACCTGCCAAAACCTAAAGCGAGGCAGCCCCCTTCAGCTCCGTGAATGGACCACCCAGCACTTCACGGAATCCGGCAACTTGGGCACCCCTCCTGGGTCAACCTGTACCCCCTACGAGTGCGGCGAATAGCCCGCCAATCCCAGAGTGAAGCCCCCTCCGTCTCAATGCCATGAGATGCGGGCTTGTTGCCCTCTAGAACCCGGCCATCCGTGCACCCCTCCGCGGGGTAATCCTAGTACAGAAAGTAAAATATACATACACCGGGTACATCGACCGCAACCAGGTCGTGCCCCAAAAGAATAATACAAACAGGCAGTGACGGCAGTCCACATGTCGGACGCTCGCCCCGCAATATCAAATGTACATAATACAACAGCACAGTACTAGCATTGCATCCAGGCTATCCCCCACGACCGATCCGCAACATCACAGCATAAACATAGAACATCAACGCGAAAATCACGTTCGCAAATCCGTCTAACCGGGTTATAGCAGCTAGACAGGATTTACCGATCGAGTGACATTCACGGTCGCAGATATAATATAAATACTGTGAAAAATGTGTTTAAAATTTTCCGATTGACCAAAAATTAACAAGTGGGCCCCAAACCAATACTGCAGTACTCACAGAAATAATTGGCCCAATTTTAATATTCCAAAACCCCTAAAATGACCCCAGAAAGGAACTGTAGAAATTGGATACAGTGATCACTCCATTGTGCGGCGGAACCGCGGCCCAAAGGGGGGTTTGGCCGCGGTTCCGCGCTCCCATTGGTGAATCACAGTGTCGAATTTCTACAGTATCCTTATAATTTCCAGTACATCAATTTTATACAACCTGAAAAATTTTTCGACACCAAAAATTTCAAACAGAAAACTGATGTGATCAAAATATGGTTTTTGGAGTTTTCGTCGATCGGAAATGCAAAACACATCAAACGAAGCTAGACGAAGTTAATGGCGAGGCTCTGATACCACTGTAAGTGCACGGAGGCGCCCCGGCCGTCAATCCGACGGCCAAATGCGGAAACGGTGATAAACTTTAATTTTGCGGACTTAGCAAACCGGCACCACCGCGCACTAAACATCCGGATCGTAACCATTAACAAGTCTAAGCTACTAAGAGAAGGGTTAGAGATATACCGAATGATTCGAGTCCTTCGGTCTTCGTCTCCACTCCGATCTCCCGCGGATGCTACGTCCGTCATCTCCTCGTTGTCGCCTCTTCGCCGGAAGGGCACCACATCGACTGCAGCTTTTATGGGCTCCCACCTCAATACCGAGGCAACTCGGGCGCGAAGTAGGCTAGCCGACGCGTACAAGATATGCTGTAGGAAGTGTAGTGTAGAATCATAGTCTCATTTGGGGTGGTTTCCATTTGAAGATGATGGAGGAAACAAGATAAGAAAAATGGTGCTTGCATTTTTCTTAACATGAAATGAGATCAAGAAATGAAACTCTCAAGAATGAAAAACTCTCATCTTTTTCTTTCTCTCAACCATGGAAAAACTTCTTCCATCAAGTGAGAATAAAATGGTGGAGGAAAAAGAATATGAAAGCAAGAGGGAGGTGAGTGTAGGAAAAGAGAGAGAGTGACCATATCCAAAACACCATCATTACAAACTCAAATCAACCTCAAATCACCTCTAATCAAGAAAAAGCAAGTGATGAGAATGGTATCAAAAGATGCTTTCATAATTAAAACATTTGCAAGAAAAACCTCCACAATGTGTTATTTGCAAACTTGCAAATAACACCCTCCATCGGAAAAGTCCGGCCGGGAAAGAACAAAGGAAAACCGGCCGGAACGGAATGCAAACTGGCAACTCCAGAAAACTGGTCCCGTAATAAATTACAGGAAAACCCCGATACTGTGCATACACACCCGCATCTGTATTCCGACCGGATACAAATGCAATGAGACAAAATCTACACTGTATTATACTAGGATCCGGCTTAAACCAAAGCCGGCTAGTAATATCCGTCCGATCCTGATTCGTGCAATACCGCACGTATCTGATCGAACCTTGCCATATAACCATACGGCCACTAGTACAAACCGTCCGATCCTGATCCGTGCAATACCGCACGTATCTGATCGGACCCTGCCATATCTCCATACGGCCTCTACAGCGTTTCGCCCGAAAGCTTGAGTAACTGGAAGTGTGGTGGACTCTAAAGACTCGTCAATACTATGGCTGTGGATTTAACCACTAGCACGTCAGAGGTATAAGCCAATACATGACGGGCCACCAGCTATTGACTAAAAGGGACGTCGATGAGTGAACTCATCCTGACACCCTACTGAGCCTGTCAGTGACAATATCCGTACAGTCTGGTCCGTTCGTATATGAGCATCGCATGGCGGGCCTAGGGGGTTTGTAAAAGTCAGACCCCCAAAAGCGGTACAAGTCGTGTCGGAGTGCAGCGCAGAACACCCTGAGATACTACTGGAATACCTACCAGTAAATCTCCTGCCTTGGCCAAGGACTTTTCATGTTCTGGCTCTCCTAGACACAGCACGACCTCACCCCCAATACCGGGAGAGACGAACCCCTGAAGATCCGCTCACTGCCTCCATGTGGCTCGGGACTGTACCCAACTAAAACCTGTTTGCACGACTCCTTTGAGCCGTGGTAGGGTAGTAATCAAAGTACAGTGGGAACTCACACGAGACAAATGACGATCCCCAGGTCGATGAACTAACCTGTACACATGTCACCTGGGAACTGCTATCTGACGTCAGGTATAAGACCAACTAGCATGTTCCCGGCGAGTCCTGTCCGGTGTACTCATAACCCAATGAGCACCTGTATACATCTTAGGTGATCCAACTGACACCAATGGCTTGTGAGACCGGCCACCGCCCCTCGTCGGGGTCTCGACTGTATACACTAGTCTATTCTGGAGTATCGATGCCCTGTCTCGAAACTCCTACGACTAGGGACCTTTTAAGGATGTGCTTATAGACTACCAGCTCCCACATATATGATCGCCCTCATACTGCCGGTAGTCAAGCAAGAATCCTAGGGGCTCTATCAACGTGCAATAGTGATCTGTCATGTCACCTAAAGCAATACACGATGATAAAGGTAAACCAGATAGCATACTATCATCTCGAGTAAGACTGTCCTACCGGGATAGGTCCTCCCTCAATCATTGCAATCACGTGCCTGTGATCCAATAATCGACTCTGAGGGCACTATCTCCAACATGTGCTACCTTAATCTGATCTACGAGTGTGGACTCGATCTGTAGATTCATCAAAGATGATACAAGACCTGGCACTACTACTTCAATCTCTAATCTGTGGAGTTCTTGTAGTAACCTCCACTGTTAAGTGAGATTTATCACTAAAGGCTGACGACTCAGAGCAAAGGGGACTGCGTTCACTTTCCCCATATGATACTGAAGGTTAATATCAAAATCTGCCATGAGTTCTAACCACCTTCTTGTGTTCGGTATAGAGATCTATTCACTCTCCCAATAAATAATGCCGCCAAATCTTGAGAGCGAAAATAATGGCTGCTAGTTTTAGATCATGCGTGGGATAATTGCGCTCGTGCGCTTTTAGCTTCCTTGACACGAAAGTTATGACCCCGCCATGCTGATGTAGTACGCATCATAACCCCTTCTTTGAAGCATTACAGTGAATGTTGAAGCCTCCCGATCTGTCTGGAATAGTGAGGACAGGTGCAAAGGTTAACCTGGACTTCAGCACTACAAAAACTTTTTCACATGCTTCAGACCACACGAAAAATTCATCCTTTCTAGTGAGTTTGGTCAACGGTTCTGCAATCTTCCAAAACCCTTCGATAAAGCGACGGTAATACCCAGCTAAGCATAAGAAAATACGGATGTCCTTTACTGACACTGGGGTCGGCCATTTGCTGACGGTTGACACCTTAGCGGGGTTGTTAGTCATATATATGCCCTAGAGGCCATTATTGTCTATTATAGTAGATGCTTGGACACACACACATACATACATATATATATACAGGACTTTCTTTCTCGAAATGATAGTATGCTACCTGGTTGGTCTTTATCTTAACATGTACACTCGTATTAGTATGTTGATAAAGCCCTTAGGATGTTAGCTTGACTACCACGACAATGATGTAGATCATACTAGTGGGGCTTGTGTAGTCCGCAAGCATATCCTTTAACCATTCCTAGTCGAGGGAGTATCGAGACAGGGCATCGGTATTCCAGAGTAAACTAGTGTGTATGTTTCTTGACCCTATATGGGGGCGATGGTTGATCCCACAAACATTGGTGTTTGACATCAAAGATTGTACACATGTGCTCATTAGAGGATGGGTACACCGAACAGGACTCGCTGAGAACTCCTAGTTGGTACCATACCTATCGTCAGATTGCAGTTCTCTGGTGACACTTGTACAGATTAGTCTATAGACCCGAGATCATCATAGAGTCTTGTATGGTTCCCACTATGCTTTGATTTCCTCCCTACCACGGCTCAAAGGAGTCGTGCAAACAGGTGGATTTTGGGTACAGTCCCGAGTCACATGGAGGCAATAACCGATAGGAGGGGTTTTGTCTCTCCCGGGATAGGGAGTTGATATTGCGCTATGCTCGATTGGCTATAACAGCAAGTCCCTGGCCAGGGTTAATGAGATTTACTGGTAAGTGTTATCAGTAGTTTCTCAAACGGTTTTAGGCCACACATCAGCATGACTTATCAAGTTACTGGGGTCTGACTATCTCTAGACTCGATATACAACATATCAAACGAAGAGACCGGACTGTACGGTAAGTGTTGCTTATAGGCTTTGCGGGAGTTTGGATAAGCTTACTTGTTGATCTTCTATTCGCTCAATACCTGGGTAGCCATTATGTCCAGTTAGTACCGCTGACGGCTTATGGGTGACTGATGCGATCATTACCTATTGCTGGCGTATTGACGAGTCTTTAGAGTACCACACAGAAGTTTTCTAGCTCAAGCGAAATGAAGTAGGGCACATATGGTGATAAGTGCGGGAGCTTGATTAAATACGAGTATGTGATACCGTATTCTAATCTCGCGATATTTGATATCGGTTAGGTTATATGTGATATAACCGGATTATTAAATCAAGTGTTGATTTGATATAATATATTGAATGTTATCGGTTATATGTGATATGACTGGGTTATTGAATCAAGTGTCGATTCGATAATTTGATATACATATGAATGATATTAGTCGGTTATATATGATATAACCGGATTATTGAATCAAGTGTTGATTTAATAATTTAATATATATTTATATATTAACTAATATTAATGCTCACTGATGGTTTTCTTCTCTTATTTTATATATAATTGTATAGATATATATATTTGATATATATATTTATATATATAATCCTTTTGTGTCATGCTTGATGATATATAGAACATGGGTGTATGAGACTCATACATAGAGTTGAAGATATTTGCGACAAAATGAGGAGGAAATGAGTCATGGCTTGGATGCTTGTAGATGTATTGAGAAGCCATGAATCATCATCTCATTTTGTCTCTTTCTTAGATATTTATTCATCACAATAATATCTTTAGTCCATGGTTCATTCTCTCTCATTCATCACAACTCTCATTTCACCCATGTTCATCTTCTTCCTTCTCTAGATTTTCTTGAGTGGAAAAAGAAAAAGAGAAAAAGAATTATAAAGTGAGCAAAATTCCTACTCCATCAATCTAATCTCATCTAGCCCATTAGATTAGGTTGTTTGCTTCTCTAGTTCTTTCATTAGTGAAGAGGTAGCTTGAGTTAGAGTAACTTCAAGGTGGATCATCTTCGGCCTCAAAGATGACGAAGCAAGCTCGTTCCTTTCACCAAGTGGAGTCTAAAAAGAGTTCTAGGGACTACTACTTGGAGCTTAGGGACTACTATTTGGAGCTATTGAAGTGAAGGACTTGGTCTACAAAGATTGTAATCTTCTTCACTTAGTTTAGAATATCCTTACTTTCTTACAAACCCTAATTCTCTAGTTCGATTCTAGGTTAGTGTAGCTTATTACTCTAGATTTTTTAAAATTGCATACCTGATACTTGTCTAAACCTAGTGGTAGTGCTAAGACACACTTTCATGGTATCAGAGCCAGCTTAGAGCATTAGGAGATGTCTAAACGACGTTAAAGTCTTCAATCAAAGTTCGAAATCTATATTTGCGATGTTTCTGTCCATTTTTTCAAAAGTTGATATTTTGCAGATTAAAAATTTTCGAAAAATCATGCAAGTTAAATTATGGAGCCCTAAGAATTATGAGTCCCCAACTCTATCAAGGAGCTGTGGAACCGCGGCCCAAACCCATGTTTGGCCGCGGTTCCCCGCAATCTTGACGAGTTATGGGATCATTTTTCTTGTGCTGCTTCATTTTTTTATTTGGCATTTTCTGGGTATTTTTTGTGAGGCTCAAGTTGTTGAGCTTTCTATGATTTGTGGGTGTTTGATGAATCGATCAAAATATTTAATATCGTCTAGATATATATGATATGTGATACAATATTTGGAATCCACATTAATTAGTTTTGTGAAAACTAGTTTGTTGTTTGTAAATCTCGTATTTTAGTCTCTTTTGATCGATTGCCACGGAGTTTCGATTCGGATCAAAACTCCGTCGTAATCTCGTATTGTACGCAAATAGTCACCAGGAAACACTACTAGATAGCCACGCCCCATTGCATCGACCAAGTGACTATAGGAGAACATCATAGCCAAAAGCATCCACTCGGGTGCTCGCGGCCGCGGTGTTCCGCCTAAGTGCACTTCGTTGACGGTATCGGGGGTGCGGCAATCTATTAAAGTTTCCGACGAGCATTTGATCATTATATCGGGAATCTTGTTGAATTACCCGACTGACTATTGAAAAGTGTTTTCAATTTGAGACTTAAATGCAAGATTTATTGTGTTAGGCATGAAATCCGAGATATGAGATATTCCGGGTTTATGATGTCTAAGGTTTGATGTGGATTCTAATTATTGTAGTTTTCATTTCTTTTCTACGACCATAAGTGTAATATGTGGTGTATCCCCAATCTCGTTGTTATATGTCAACGACATTCGGGATACGCATATTTACTTACGTTGATGACATATGATGTTATGTGTTGCCGTGATACGTTATATTGGATCATCGTGATTGAATAGCCGGGGGTTTTTGCATGAAATGAGAGTTTTTCTATTTTCATTTATGTAAAAATTGTATGTAATATTCTTTTATTGGGACACTTTCGGATTGAGAATGATGTCACCATTGATGTATATTATTTACTTTTCCGCATTAGGATAGACCCAAGGTGGGGAGCACAAGTGACCAAGTTCTAGAGTCCAGTAGGAGACCATCTCGAGGAGTCGAGACAGGGTCTCCTACTCTAGAATTGGCAGGGTCACTTTCTGCTCTCGTAAAGGTCTAGGGATGTGGGTTTGGCTATTCATCACGACCGTGTAATTCGTGTTTTTCATTACTGGCTTAATTTAAAACACGGACCTCCTAGAATATTTTATATTTCATATGTTTGTTTCAGCTGCCTGAGTTCTGTGATGTGATCATATAACTGCGTGAGACGAATGCTATATATATATATGATATATATAATAAACGTTGCTTATGTTTTGCACCCGCGCTAGTTCAGCCCCCACTCTGCCGTTAGTTAGGTAAGCTAACGGTGTATGACGGGGCCCTGTAGCGAATGCAGATGGTATAAGTGTACTTTCTATTTTCGTTTCCTCTATGGTGTTTAGGAAACAAAAATGATGGGACTTCATTAATGAGATTAATGAAAAGAAAAGAAACCTAACAATGTTGTAGAATCAAATTTTTCAAAAAGGCAGCTCTAATTTTGCTTTGCATAGCGGTGTTCCTTTATGAATATCCAGCACATCATTCGATGAGGAAAGAGCCAAGATCCTTTCACCGGGAATGACCTCTTTAGCAAATGCTACAACCCACTCGGTTTGTTTTGAAAACTACTCAATTTTAAAAGCGGAGCTTAAACCACTCCTTTTCAAATCACTAGATTTTACTACGATATCAAGTTCATTACGATAAAGGTTTTCTTCAAAACCATTCGTAGCCCTCCGTCATTTCAGATAATGACTATTCAGTATTCGTGCTACGTTTATTGGCCTCCGTCAAGACGTAGTGTGCGGTAGCTGATTAGCGTTTATCTGCCGCATATGATGTGATTGGATTAAGGTAGTCGTACGGGTTTGTTGGCCTCCATCAAGGGTCGTGCGGGTGGGTTTAATTCAATCGAGAAATAACAGGTAGAACTTGACTAAGCGGCCTATGGTTTGTTGGCCTTCATCAAGGTCATAGATTGTTAGGGGTAAAAACAGATATTAGGAATTTCAAGTGTTGAAATTTGCAATGAGATTGCATACCTTCTATGAGATAGTTGGATCCCGATACCCACGGCGAGTAAGAGTTACTCCTGGGAGAGTTTTCCACTTTAAAATTAGCTGATCCAGTAGGTGTCTAACAAAGGTGTTAACGGGGTTATGCCCCTGCGGAAATGAGGTTATTTAATTAGTTCCATGCGAAAGCATGGGGAGACGCTCTCAGAGTACCAATACCTGCCTGGCTGATCGATTGGCGAACTTATAGGGTGTAATTAATCCCGGCTAGTCTTACTTTTTAGGGTTTGAAGGAAGATTTGATAAAAACGGTGGGATCCATACTGATTAGATAAGATGATAACCAATCTAATCTTGCAAGAGCGCACGCTAAAGTGTTTTTCTTCTCTCTCTTTCCAGGTAGCGACTATGACATGCCTTAATCAAGATAATAATATAGATGCATTGACCGAACCCGCTTATTATACTGAGCTGGGAAACGTTGGTTTCGCTTTTTCTTATGATTGTCATAAGTCTGAACAAGGAATAAGGGAATATCAGGATTCCCACGCAACCCAAACGAAGAAAGAACATGATGATGCATCTTCTTCGGGTGTATTCGTTATCGAGAACTGTTTCTCAGTATGCTCTACGTCCTGGGTATTGGATACCGGATCAGGATCACACGTTTGTAATATGTTACATTGGTTAAGAAGAAGTAGAAAACTGGAAAAGGGTGAGAAGTCTCTCGTAGTAGGGAATGGTGCAATTGTTGCAGCCAAAACAGTTGGCGAATATCACCTTGTATTACCAAATGGTAATACATTGATTCTGAACGACTGTTATTTCGTACTAAAAATGATGTGCAATATAATATCAATTTTTTATTAGATAAAGACGGATATAACTTTGTATTAGAGAATTCTTAAATCAAGTGTTGATTGGGTTTGGTACGTTGTATATCGGTATATATGTTCTAAATCAAACTACAGTTCTAAATATACAGAACACACACAAGAGGAAAAGTTCAGAATTGAACGAAACCTTCTTGTGGCATTGTAGACTTGGTCATATCAATTCGACCAGATTAGATAAGATTCATAAAAATGGATATTTGAATCAGTTTGAATTTATATCTTATGAAACTTTCCAGTCATGTCTCAAAGGCAAGATGACCAAAACTCCGTTTACTGGACACGGAGAAAGAGCTACTGAACTCTTAGGACTGATACATAGTGATGTATATGTTCCTATGTCTACACATGCCAGGAATGGTTCCTCTAACTTCATTACATTCACCGATGATCTCTCAAGATTCGGACATATGTTCCTGTTGAAACACAAATCTGATGCTTTTGAGAAGTTCAAGGAATATAAGTATGAAGTTGAGAACCAGATGGGTAAAAGTATTAAAGTCCTTCGATCTGATCGAAGAGGAGAATACTTGAGCACGGAATTTCGAGCCTATTTAAAAGATAATTGGATTCTCTCTCAGCTTACTCCTCCATATACACCATAGCACAATGGACTTTCGGAGCGGAGGAATCATACCCTATTAGATATGGTGCGCTCTATGATGAGTATTGCTGAGTTACCTATTTCCTTTTGGGGTTATGCACTTGAGACAGCTGCATACCTATTGAATAGGGTTCCGACCAAATCAGTGCCTACCACTCCATATGAGATATGGGAGGGGAAGAGACCATGTCTTAATTTCATTAAGATGTGAGGTTGTCCAGCTTATGTTAAAAATCAAAATCCGGACAAACTCGAGGCAAGGTCTGTCTGTGTAAGTTTGTTGGATATCCCAAACATTCGCGAGGGTATATCTTCTACCACACCGAGGAACAAAAGGTGTTTGTTTTTCGGAATGCCACCTTTTTAGCAAAGGAATTTCTTATGAAAGAAATTAGTGGTTATGAGGTAGAACTGGAAGAAGTTCCAGCTACACAAACCACGACTGATGATTTGGTAGAACTAGAGGATTCAATATTCCCCGACGAACCTCATCCACTCCGCAGATCTAGCAGGGTTCCTCATCCACCTGAGAGATACTATGGTGTTCTTATAGACGGTGGGAGTGAGGATTGCATCATGGAAGATGATGACCTAATTAGTTTCGAGCAGGCCATCACAAGTGGAGACTCTGTGAAATGACTGGATGCTATGCTATCTAAGATGGAATCCATATACACCAACAAAGTATGGACTTTGGAAGTTGCTCCTGAAGGGGTAAAACCCATTGGGAGGAAGTGGATCTTTAAGAAGAAACTTGGTGTAGATGGAAAGGTTGAGATCATCAAAGCTAGACTTGTTGCTAAAGGTTTTCGTCAACGACCAGGTGTCGATTATGATGAAACCTTTTCTCCAGTGACTATGCTTAAGTCCATCAGGATCCTACTTGCCATTGTTGTATACCATGACTACGAAATCTGGAAAATGGACGTCAAGGCCGCTTTTCTAAATGGTGATTTAGAAGAGAGCGTGTACATGACACAGCCAGAGGGCTTCATAGACAGTGGGAGCAGCGGAAAGGTGTGCAAGCTGCTTAAATCAATTTATGGATTAAAGCAGGCACCGCGGAGCTGGAACTTCAGTGATGTGATGGTAAAAGAGTTTGACTTCATAAAAAACGTAGATGAATCTTGTATATATAAGAAGGTTGTAGAGAGTAAGGTTATCTTCCTCGTATTGTACGTGGATGCCACACTCTTGATAGGAAATGAAGTTCCTATGCTACACTCGGTCAAGCTCTTCTTATCATAAAAGTTCTCCATGAAAGATCTGGGTGATACCTCCAACATCCTAGGGATTAAGATCTATAGAGATAGATCTAAAAGGATGTTGGGATTGTCCCAATCCAGGTACATTGACACCATACTAAAGAGGTTTAGTATGGAAGATTCTAAGCGTAGTAATTTATCCTCTTGCTCAGGAATCACTCTCTCCAAAGAGATGTCTCCCAAGACTGATTTGGAGAGGGCTCGCATGAAAGGGATACCCTATGCTTCTGCAGTTGGGTCTATCATGTACGCGATATTATGCACCAAACCGGATGTAGCTTACGCACTTAGTGTAGTAAGTAGGCATCAATCAGATCCTGGGGAGAAGCACGGGACGGCTATGAAGAACATTCTTAAGTACTTAAGAAGGACTAAAGAAATGTTCTTGGTGTATGGTAATGGAGAACTCCAGATGGAGTCCTTTACTGATTCGAGCTTCCAGAGTGATAAGGACGACAGTAAGTCGGTCTCGGTTTTTGTCTTCACCCTCAATGGAGGAGCGGTATGTTGAAAGAGTTCCAAGCAAGATACCGTAGCAGAATCGACAATGGAGGCTGAATACATCGCTGCCAACGATGCTGCCAAAGAGGCTGTCTGGATGAAGAAGTTCATAGCTGAACTTGGTGTAGTTCCATCCACTGAGCATCTAATACCTTTGTATTGTAATAACAATGAAGCTGTAGCTTTAGCCAAGGAACCCCGGTCCCATCAGCGATCCAGATATATTCTTATGCGGTATCACCTGATCCGGGAGATAGTTGATCGCCGGGAGATCGAGATCAGGAGAGTTGACACAAAGGACAACACAGTGGATCCACTCATGAAGGCCCTCCCCCAAACGCAATTTGAGAGACTTTTTGGGATGTTGGGTATGCGATACTACAACAACTGGCCTTAGTGCAAGTGGGAGATTGTTAGTCATATGTATGCCCTAGAGGCCATTATTGTATATTATAGTGGATGCTTGGACACACACACACACACACATATGACTTTCTTGCTCGGCATGATAGTATGATATCTGGTTGCTCTTTATCTTAACATGTACACTGGTATTATTATGTTGATAAAGCCTTTAGGATGTTAGCTTGACTACAAGGACTATGATGCAGATCATACTAGTGGGGCTTATGTAGTCCGCAAGAACATCCTTTAACCATTCCTAGTCTAGGGAGTATCGAGACAGGGCATCGATATTCCAAAGTAGACTAGTGTGTACGTTTCTTGACCCTGTATGGAGGCGATGGTTGATCCCACAACCATTGGTATTTGACATCAAAGATTGTACACAGATGCTCATTAGAGATTGGATACACCGAACAGGACTTGTCGAGAACTCCTAGTTGGTACCATACCTATCGTCAGATAACAGTTCTCTGGTGACATTTGTATAGGTTAATATGTAGACCCGAGATCATCATAGAGTCTTATATGGTTCCCACTGTGCTTTGATTTCCTTCCTACCACGGCTCAAAGGAGTCGTGCAAACAGGTGGATTTTGGGTACAGTCCCGAGTCACATAGAGGCAATGAGCGATAGGAGGGGTTTCGTCTCTCTCGGTATAGGGAGTTGATGTTGCGCTGTGCTCGATTGGCTATAACAGCAAGTCCCTAGCCAAAGCTGATGAGATTTACTGGTAAGTGTTATCAGTAGTTTCTCGAACTGTTATAGGCCACACATCGGCATGACTTATCAAGTTACTGGGGTCTGATGATTCCACCCCTAGACTCGATATACGACATATCAGACGAAGAGACCGGACTGTACGGTAAGTGTTGCTTATAGGCTTTGCGGGAGTTTGGATAAGATTTCTTGTTGATCTTCTATTCGCTCAATACCTACATAGCTGTTACGTCCAGCTAGTACCGCCAACGGCTTGTGGATGACTGATGTGATCATTACCTACTGCTGGCGTATTGACAAGTCTTTAGAGTCCCACACAGAGGTTTCCTAGCTCAAGTGAAACGAAGTAGAGCATATATGGTGATATGTGCGAGAGCTTGATTAAATACGAGTATGTGATACCATATTCTAATCTCGCGATATTTGATATCGGTTAGGTTATATGTGATATAACTGGATTATTGAATCAAGTGTTGATTTTATATAGTATATTGAATGTTGTCGATTATATATGATATGACCGGGTTATTGAATCAAGTGTTGATTCGATAATTTGATATATATATAAATTATATTGTTCGGTTATATATGATATAACTGAATTATTGATCAAGTGTTGATTTAATAATTTGATATATATTTATATTTGATATATTTATATATTAACTAATATTAATGCTCACTAATGTTTTTCTTATCTTATTTTATATATAATTGTATAGATATATATATTTGATATATATATTTATTTATATATATATAATCCTTTTGTGTCATGCTTGATGATACATAGAATATGGGTGTATGAGACTCACACCTAGAGTTGAAGAATTTGTGATGATTTGTATTTAAAAGGAAATTAAAATGAGAAGGAAATGAGTCATGTCTTGGATGCTTATAGAAGCATTGAGAAGCCATGACTCATCCTCTCATTTTGTCTCTTTCTTAGATATTTATTCATCACAATAATATCTTTAGCCTATGGTTCATTCTCTCTCATTCATCACAACTCTCATTTCACCCTAGTTCATCTTCTTCCTTCTCTAGTTTTTCTTGAGTGGAAAAAAAAAAGAGAAAAAGAATTCTAAAGTGGGCAAAATTCATACTTCATCAACCTAATCTCATCTAGCCCATTAGATTAGGTTGTTTGCTTCACTAGTTCTTTCATTAGTGAAGAGGTAGCTTGAGTTAGAGTAACTTCAAGATGGATCATCTTCGGCCTCGAAGACGACGAAGCAAGCTCGTTCCTTTCACCAAGTAGAGCCTAAGAAGAGTTCTAGGGACTACTACTTAGAGTTTAGGGACTACTACTCGGAGCAATTGAAGTGAAGGACTTGGTCTACAAAGATTGTAACCTTCTTCACTTAGTTTAGAATATCCTTACTTGCTTACAAACTCTAATTCTCTAGTTCGATTCTAAGTTAGTGTAGCTTATCACTCTAGATTTTTTAAAATTGCATACTTGATACTTGTCTAAACCTAGTGGTAGTGCTAAGACGCACTTTCAGGGGTCTACCGAGATACCTGCGTCGGAAACAATGCGCTTAAGAAAACCGACTTTATTTAGCCAAAAATCACAATTGTTGTACTTGGCGTAGAGTTGATGTTGTCGTAACGTCTCTGGAACTGTACGTAAATGATCGGTGTGCTCTTCCTAAGTCTTCGAATAGACTAATATGTCATTGATGAAGATGATAACAAACTTGTCTAAATACTCACAGAAGACCTGGTTCATCAGATTCATGAAGATCGTTGGGTCATTGGTCACCCCGAACGGAATCACAAGATATTCATAATGGTCATACCGGTTCCTGAACGTCGTCTTTGGAATATCAGACTCCTTGACATTCACCTGATAGTTCCTGACCAAAGATATAGTTTGGAGAAGATGCATAACCCATACAGCTGGTTGAAAAGGTCATCAATGCGGAGTAGCGGATACTTGTTTTTGATGGTGACCTCGTTCAACACTCGATAATCAATACACATACGGTATGTACCCTCCTTCTTCTTCACCAACAGTACCGAGGATCCCCTAAATGATGTACTGGGTCTGATCCAACCTTTCTATAAAAGATCATCTAGCTGAATTCATAGTTCCTTTAACCCATCAAGACTCAATCGGTATAGAGCTTTGGATATAGGTTGTGCACCAGGTTGTAAATCAATACTAAACTCAAGAGCTTGATCAAGAGGCAAACCTGACAAGCCTTTTGTAAATATATCCTCAAACTATCGAACTACCTTGGGCGTATCTTCTTCATCCTGTAACGAGGAAATTGCTGCTGCCTTCGACTTGGCTCAGTAGATAGTTGGCTCCAACATTCTATCTCTGCTCTTGAAATAGAAAACTAGGTGATCCGGTATTTCAAATACTACCCCCTTTGACGACAGTCAACAGTAGCGTAGAAAATTCCCAGCCAATCCATGCCCAGAATTACGTCGAAGCTTAGTATGTCCGGTACTTTGAAATCTGTATAAAATTCTCGGCCGCAGACTTTTACTAGGTACTGTTCATACCCTATGATTCCCTTCAATACTCTATTCCCTGAACTGACATTACAGCTTGAAACTAGATGCTTTACTCGAATCGCATGCGTTCTAACAAACCGCTGTGACATGAAGCAATGAGTCGCCCTAGTATCAAATAACGTGAGTGTAGGTCAGGTGGCTACTAGTATCGTACTTAAGTTGGTGGGAAGGTTTAAGTAAAAGAAGGAACAAGAGAATGCAAGAATTTGAAATGGCTGAAAAGGAAAGAAAGGAATTTACCCGTGATAACCTGACCCGTGGTTTCGGCCGACAAAGTAAAAGCTTGAGGTCTTGGTGCATTCTTCTGTGCTCGATTGTACACTTATAGCTGTTGGGGCAATGCTTGTCCGCGCTTAGGTGGTAGTGCAGGTAGCACTAAATGGGGAGCGGGAGCTTGTATAGCCGGTCCAAGTGCGGGAGTTGTGCCAGCTCTGTACTATGGGCAGGCTCCTATAGCATGCGTAGACGATCCATAAATCAAACAAAGACTGTTAGCTCGTCGATGGTCTTTCACTTGGTGTACCTGCCTCTTGTAGTAACTGCAGAAGCTTGGTCTAGGGTTGGGAAATGACCCTCCTGGCCTCCTAGGTGGCGCTGTAAAGTTGGTCTCGACGAAGCCCCTCTAGTAATCTGGCCAATAAGGCGTTTCACTCTAGCCGACTATGGCCTTCCCTTCTTCTTGATTACGACTTCATAGCGACAAACTGCCTTCAAAGCCGCCTCATGGGTTAAATAATCTCTCATTGCCATGGCAGCCTGGGTCTCGTGGTCCAAGCCATGCTAAAAATGTCTGGCGTGGATCTCTATGGTAGGAATAAGATGGGCAGCGAACCTGTTGAGCATGGTAAATTCAGCATCGTACTCATTCACCGACTTGACCCACATGGATCCTTCCTGTAGGTGGACAAACTGTTGTTCCATATCAAAACGAGTGGTCTCCGGGAAGTATTTGGCGTCGAAAAGCTCGTGAAATATTTTCCACTCGATAGGCCGCGGAATACGGCTCTGTTCTGCCTTCCACCAGACCCTGACATTATCATTCAGCGGAAGTTTTGCCACTCAAACCCAAGCCACTTGTGAAACTTGAGCTACTGCAAGGTCATCTTTAATACTCTGAGCCCATTCCTCCGACTCTAGAGGGCTTTTTCCTAGAGAAATGCTTCGAGTGCAACGCCCGGAAATGCTTCACTTCTGGTGCATCTAGTTCAGGGCGGATGAATCCTTGACGAAGAAGAGCAGTCTGCTCCTGCTGAATCGTGCCTTGGGCCTGCTAGCCCTCAAGTATGCTCTTGATAGCTTCTAGTAGCACCATCTGTTTAGTGCGTGGAGGTGCAACAATTGGTGATGGTGGTTGTTGGATATATATGCCCCAGAGGCCATTATTGTATTAGATGATGAGGGTATGTATGTACAGAATATTCATGCTCAATATGATAGTATGCTATTCGGTTTGTATTTATCTTAACATGTATATATATTTTATTTGTTATTTCATATCGCTAATACATGTTGATAAAGATCTTATGATCCATGCTTGACTACTAGTGATTGATCGTTAAAAAGTGTTTGTATGTGTTGTAAATAACTGCAATCAAGACGGTATCGCAAATAGCTCGCCGTGATGAGTTAGGGTCGTCCGCAAGGAAACGGTGAATTTCTTATTTTGCTTTAGACGAGTTAATAGAAAAAAGGTGAGATGTTTGTCGTTTTAAATCAGAATGGTTAGAAAATTTTATAATAGAAAGGCTTGTAGGGTTTATAGAAAGGCTTGTAGGGTTTATAGAATTTAGTAATTAATGGATGGAGTTTAAAAATAATTCTTTTTATCTTTTAATTATTTAATACTACAGAAATAGCGATGGATGTGGATTAGGGTTCTTAGAGGGAATTAGGGTTTCCCACTACTGACCTTTGTCTTTCCATTGATCTCTATTTATCTCAAGCCCTTAACAAAACGATTATTAACGAATCTCAAATCGTGCTCGTGATTATCATAAAATGATAGCGCACCCGATAAGAGGGTTAATATTCATTTTGCTAAAGTTTATAAAAATTAAAACTTTAAAAAGAATTTAAAAGATGTTTTTCATCCATTATTCTACCATGTCCTACAAACCGTAGCAAGTAAGAATTTACTCGCTCATAGATATTAGCGTAGTAGAAGAAAAATGAAGGAATACAGAATCCATAATTAAAATTAAAAATGCAGAAAGTAAATGCGGAAAGTAATGCGAAAATTAAAGTGCAGAAAGTAAATGCGGAAAGTAAATGCGCAAAGTAATGCGCAAAGAATTAAAATAAAGAACTATTTTTATTGATCAACTATTGCATTACAAATTGCTCGCTGAAAAACTAAAATGCAGAAACCTAGTTGCTCGCTAGATCTCTCTCTAGATCGAGGGATAGATGATTCGAAGAATTTTTTAATGTATAGCTCTCGGTCCTTTATATAGTCTCTGGAATTAGAAACCCTAAATGCCATATTGGAGTATGTTACATTACGATCATGCCCCTAAAATCTTTGATCCTACGGCTGCAATAGAACAGCGGTTCCTCCGCCCTTATCCACGTTTGACCGCGGATCCACAGCCTTCTGGTGGGCTTGTGGATTCAATTTTCTCTTGGATTCTTCTCTCGATATTTGGAGATCCTCTTGATAAAAATATTCTGAAATATTGCCCTTAATCTCTACCGTTGCTAGATTCTTCGATTTGCTCTTAATATTCGACAGATTCGATTTTGTAATCAGATTTGATGTGAATCTCCTACTTAGATTTCAGACCTGAGCTAATCTAGTATAATACCTACACAATATCTCAAATAAAATTATTAGTAGCATTTGTTTTATTTGAGATATTATTCCAATCAATTATATGATATGATATTGATTGAATCTGTGAAAGTGTTTGTAGTTAACCGCAATCAATAACGGTGTCGTGTGTAGCTAGCCGAGATAAGTACGGGTCGTCCGCAGGGATGCATGGAACTTTTAATCTTACTTTAGACGAGTTAATTAGAATAAAAGAATAGGGAGAATATATTCTAGATCTATATTAAACATGGATGTAGATATAGTTTTAAGATCTAGTTTAAATACGGATGTAGAATCTATAAAGAAGAGGCTTGTAGGGTTCGTTGGGATTTAGTAGTCATGGATGACTAATAAAGATTACTCCTATTATCTTTTGATAGATTTAAAACTAGATAGATAGTGATGAATGAGAATTAGAGTTCTTGGAAGAAACTAGGGTTTCTCCACTATTGACCCTTGTCCCTTCATTGCTCTCTATTCATGTCTAGCCCTTAACAAAACAATTGTTAATCTAATCTCAAATCGCGGTCAGGACTATCAATAAATTGATAGCGTGCCCGATTAGAATGTTAACGATTCTTTTGCTAAATTTTATAAACTTCATAAGACTTAAAAGAAGTTAAAATATTTCTCATCCATTGTTCTACCATAATCCTACGAACCCTATCAAGCGAAGAATTACTCGCGCATGATGGAGATAAAAGAAGAAAGGATAGAGAAGGAAATCATAATTATAATGCAGAAATTAAATGCTAAATAATTAAACTAATGATCTACCTTTATTAATCAACTTTACAAGTACAAATCCTATGAGTTTAAATTACAAGAGGAAGAAGTTGCTCTCGATCTCTGCCTCGTAGGAAGTAGATGTTCCGTCGAATCTCACGTCAAATCGCAGACCTGTCGTGGATCACTTGTTCTTTGACAGTGATTTGCATCGTGTAAAAGGTGATAATTTCTAGCTTTAGCCCTCGGTCCTATTTATAGTCACAAAAGATACAAACCCTGGATTTCATATGTGAGGGTTTGTTGAGAAGATCCTACTCACAAAATCCCAAACCCTAACTCCTCATATCGGCCGCGGATCCGCTGCATTTATGGCCTATTGGCTGCGGAAGGGCGGTGGGTTGGTGGGATCGGTCGATGAAAGTTCTTCTGTAGCCTCATATTAACACATGGAGATTGTTGTGATATCTGGAATCTTCATATCTTCTCTGAGCCTCTGCCAGTATTGATTTTATGATTTAATTAAATTTCATCAGCAGATTTTTGATTCCCGATATCTCGATATCCCGATCTCCTGACCTAAGCCAAATCTTGCATAATATCTCCATGAATAATATTAGTAATATTTGTTATAGAGATATAATCTTAATCATTTTATATGGTAATAAATCTTTAAGCAATATGATTAAGATTATTTGATATGATATGCATAATAAAAATATTATATGCATATATATTCCTTTATAATGTTAATTATAATATAAAAACATATGGTAAATAGTATTTTGCAGATAAACCCAAATATAGTCTATATTTATAATAAACGCCTTTAGATATTTAAGAAAAATAAGGAAAATGTTATATCAAATGCGCGATATTTTCAACTGAACAAATACCCTCAAACTTAACTTTGATTGTCCCGAGCAAACTAGTTATTCAAGAGAGGAAGAAAAAGAAAAAAGAAAAACCTAAGTAGCACACTTTCGTAGGCAACACGATTGCACTGAGCACGTGCAACAAGCCGTTAAACCTCTAGGTGTCCCTAGTAGGAGGAGTGCTGTCTCCTGAGGGTTTTCAGCGGATTACACCCACAAAATCCTATAATAAAAGAAAGAAAATGAAAGTTACGTACAAAGATAAGAACTATGAAAGAAAGAACTTGAAAATAAGAGTTTCCAACTACACCAGTTTTTCAGTTGCTATGAGCCCTATCTTAATGGTCGTGAAAAGATGTTAGAAATCACATCATCTCTCAATAAAACACCGCCTTTAGTTTTCCTCCCTGACATTCATCCAAACATCGATCATATACCCCTACTTGTGTGTAAAAAACATCCCTACACTTAGAGAATTCAATTTAAGCTATCATACTCTTGTCCATCTTCCAAAATACTTTATAGTCGGTGAATATTATAGATGTAATTGCTCACACATTCTTCATGCGACCGTTAATACATCTTAAGGTACTAACCGACCGATTACCAAATGTGCTCGCTCATTTAGGCGTAATTTCTCGTCTTGCAACACCTAAGGCTTAGCAGTGGCTCCCAAACCAGTTGGTCTAAGGCACTAGGTGATAAAGCATCCTCGCTATATTTTTTTATGCTGCCTTAAGCAATTAAAAAACCAGTGTTCATTTTTTTCTTCACCAGTTATATTTTCTTTTTATTTTTATTTCCTTCATACTAAGGCTTTTAGACAAGAGCATTTCAAGGTATCCTCTACTATCCCAAATTTCAAGATGTGTGCAAGTGCGTATAGTAGGATATCTACGTTCAAATGTTTGGACTCAAGAATAGGGACTATTTTTCAGACTTATTTTTATCCTCATATTAGTAATTTCCTTCATCTTACTAACCCTTGGAACAACAGTTCATAACTACTTATTACTAGCTTCGTTTAAGAAAACATCTAATTTTCTTACTTTTCTTAAACTATTCATATCTTTCATATATAAATTTTCACTTTCAAACTTTCATTATCAAAAATTTATGTGCTTATATATAGTATAATGCAAAATAATGCAAGAATAAGCACAAACCTCCCCTAAACCTGTTTGCAGCAGTGTCCTCACTGATGTCATCTATTAAGCTAAAAAAACTGATTTGGGAGGAAAAGTTAGTAACGGGGACATGAATAAATAACAGTGAAATCCTCCCCCAAACTTATTTTTGACTCAAATTTTTTTAAAAATTTATTTTCTTTCAAGATCCAAAATATTTTTCTCCCCCCAAACTTGAGTAAAATAGTATTTAAAATTATGAGGGGGGTTAAAGTTATTGGTCTATGCAAAACTTTACAAAGACCAAAAGTCAACACCAACCATTCAAAGATTTTATCAATACAGCACAAAGGTTGATAGAAGAACATGTTATATATAGACAAGAAGAAGTAGGGAGAAACCACAATCAATAACGATCCCCGGCAACAGTGCCATTTGATGTGAAAGAGTGTGTAGTAACCGCAATCAATAACGGTGTCGCGTGTAGCTATCCAAGATGAGTATGGGTCGTCCGCAGGGATGCGTGAAACTTCTAATCTTGCTTTAGACGAGTTGATTAGTAAGAATAGGGAGAATAGTTGTAGATTCTAGATCTATGTTAAACACGGATGTAGAATATATATAAGAAGAAGGCTTGTAGGGTTCATTAGGATTTAGTAGTCTTGGATGACTAATAAAGATGATTCCTTTTATTTTTTGATAGATTTAAAACTAGATAGATAGTGATGAATAAGAATTAGGGTTCTTGGAAGAAACTAGGGTTTCCCCACTATTGACCCTTGTCCCTTCATTGATCTTTATTCATGTTTAGCCCTTAACAAAACAATTGTTGATCTAATCTCAAATCGCGGTCAAGACTATCAATAAATTGAATAGTGCGCCCAATTAGGATGTTAACGCACTGGTTGGTGGAAGATCGGAGATTTGAAGAAGTGGGGAGATAGGAGGCGGAATCGATTGAGTTTATGTCTCGGTTGGTCGAGACGGAACAGTGATGGTGAACGAAAGCGAGAATGTGAATGATTAGGAATGGATAGAATAGTCACATTCTCGTATGGGATAAGAAGAAATGGTGGTGGTTCAACTTCTTCGGGTGGAGGTTGATTAATCACAAAATCCGTGTCGTTTAGGAATGCGAGTTCGTCGGCTAAAATATCTTCAAAACTTTCATCGATGGTCCGATTGAACGTTTCAATGTCAATAAATGTCGTGCCAGAATTCAGCACACTTGATTTGTCAAAAATTATGGAGGTAGTAGCCTTGAAAAACTCATCTACCTCATTCTCAAAGGAGTCTAAATCAAGTGGTCTTTCAAGTATCATAGAACTCGAAATGTTGGAGTGTGAGTCATCAACACTCGATAAAATTAAAGGAAGATTAGAAGAAGAGCCAAAGAAAGTGGGTGATGAAATGGGTAAAAAAATTTGGGTGTCGAGTATTTTTGAACCAGATGTGGGAAATGAAGGCTGAATATCGTTATGTTTTTCGGTCATGCATTTATCATCAATTTCCAAACGCATATGGGGTTCAGGAAAAACAGTTAATGGTTCGAGATAATGTTCACACGGAGGTGAAAGGACATGATGAATTGGTGAGAAAAACTCATCCAAAACTGTGGGTTTATCATCTATAATATCCCTAGCGTCAATATCCTCAATCAAGTGAAAGTTAAAATTCTCAGACACCTCATCAAAAGCATGGTTTTCAATCAATTTCAGTTATAGAGTGGAGGTGTAGAGATCACAAGGATTGGGTATAGTTTCACTTGAAATAGACCCTTCATAATCGGGTAAATCAAACACTACAAAGTCACACAACTCATCAAAACTTCTGTCTTCAATTGGTGAATCATTTGGTGTACTCGATAGATTTGTGAAACTGGAGTTGTGGATTTCAATTTGGGATGGGGAGGTTTGATTTGGAAGGGTGTACTGCTCTCTCTCACTACCCAAATTCTCAATTTGTCCTATTGCCGTATCATACATTGAAAATTTTTGAGCTTGTTGGAAACTAGTTGCTCGTTCGTTGGGTTGTATGAGGGTGGACATGGATGCATTCAATTCCTCTACGTGGCGGCACGACGCTGCCCGAAATTATTCCACTGTCCGTTCAAGACTAGACATGGGTCGGTAAGGGGTTTCAGCAGAAGATTGAAATTCTTATGGATAGGTAAAACTCCCAAATGGCTGATTAGAAGAATTGTCTAGAAAATGTGTAAAACTCGGGTAGGATTTATAGCAATCAAATGGTTGTGAAAATTGGACAGGAGTAGGATCAACATTGTGATAAGAAGAATATTGATATTGGTTGGTTGGTTGGCGACTGGCAACAGATGTCATATACGCTGCAAAACGAGTATCAATATCTTCCTTAGAAAGTGATGGTGTTTGTTGTCCTAACGGTTTGACCGGATTGAAACTTTGGCTTTTAGCCCTCGTCATATGCTCAGCGATGGATATGCGTTTAGGAGTTCCCTCACACGCTTTAAATGGAGTATCAATATAAGAAGATGTACAATTTTGATGCGGTTGATAGGACCTGGAGTGAGGTGTCCAACTGTTTCTTTCCGCTTTCCCTATCCGATCTCTTAAAGACATGGTAGAGTTGGAATTTTGACCAAGCAATTACGAAAACAAGAAATATCTAGTTCTGGATAGCAAAACTCGGCAAGAGTTCGTCTGTTTGGGTTACCCATTATAAGAAGGAAAGAGGAAAGAGGAAGGGGAAAGATTTAAGCTCTAGTTGGATTGTTTTACTTTGAAAGTGGGACTTGAAGGTTGACTCAACAAATCACAAAATGCACAAGCAACCCTAGAACTAAAGTCACCTAGGTCAAGCACTAGACCGCTCCTAGACTTTCAAAGGACAAGTCGCATGATCAATCCTCTACCACCTCTTTATCACTCTTGTGGCCAGGTAAGTGGGAGGTATCCGCTATACGAATCACCGAAAATAGCAGGCCTAATTAAGTAACCACTTTCCTAAACACACTTCCTTAGACACCACAAAAAAATGCGGATAAGAGATAGATTACCCACGACCTTCCTCTGTCCTAATTGAGCGCGACGGTCCTTAGGGTCTTGGTCTAGATATTTTTTAATTAATATAGAGTTATGCGGATGCTCGTTTTGTGATTTGTAGGGCTTAGAAAGGGTGATGAAATCCCCACATAATCTGAATTTTGGTCTTGCCCCTTAAAGTCCGTATTAAAAATATGCATAAACAAACTGCAAAACAAAACATGCAAACAGGTTTTTGAGCGGCGAAATTTTGCAAAGAATTCTGCAGAAAAATATATTATTGGATTTCAGAGGAGAGATAAAAATCAGAGAAGATTACCAGAAGAATTTGGTGCTCCAACTCACTAACTCCGCCGTGGTTCCGCCGCTAATAGCGTACTATGGCCGCGGTTCCGCCGTAGTAATTAGGGTTCTTTTGAAGAAAAAAATTATTCACTTGCCCCCTTTGCTCTTCTGGGATTTACTTGATGCCTCTGAAACTTTATCTTCTCTCTACAGTGACTCCAGATATCCTCGCAAAAATCGCACACTAATCATTAAATATGTAAAATGCGGTTTTGTTTTATTTTATGATATGGATTGAATAAGAATTCAACACAAATAGCAAGAAAAAAAACTACGCACGTATCCCCGGCACCGACGCCATTTGATTAATTCTGTGAAAGTGTTTGTAGTTAACCGCAATCAATAACGGTGTCGCGTGTAGGTAGCCGAGATGAGTACGGGTCGTCCGCAGGGATGCGTGGAACTTTTAATCTTGATTTAGACGAGTTGATTAGAATAAAAGAATAGGGAGAATAGATTCTAGATCTATGTTAAACACGGATGTAGAATAGATATAGTTTTAAGATCTATTTTAAATACAGATGTAGAATCTATAAAGAAGAGACTTGTAGGGTTTGTTAGGATTTAGTTTTCATGGATGTCTAATAAAAATTACTCCTTTTATCTTTTGATAGATTTAAAACTAGATAGATAGTGATGAATGAGGTATTAGGGTTCTTGGAAGAAACTATAGTTTCCCCACTATTGACCATTTTCCCTTCATTGATCTCTATTCATGTCTAGCCCTTAACAAAACAATTGTTAATCTAATATCAAATCGCGGTCAAGACTATCAATAAATTGATAGCGCGCCCGATTAGGATGTTAACAATTCTTTTGCTAAAGTTTATAAACTTCATAAGACTTAAAAGAAGTTAAAATATTTTCTCATCCATTGTTCTACCATAATCCTACGAACCCTATCAAGCGGAGAATTACTCGCGCATGATGGAGATAGAAGAAGAAAAGATAGAGAAGGAAATCATAATTATAATGCAGAAATTAAATGCTAAATAATTAAACTAATGATCTACCTTTATTAATCAACTTCATAAGTACAAATCCTATGAGTTTAGATTACAAGAGGAAGAAGTTGCTCTCGATCTCTGCCTCGTAGGAAGTAGATGTTCCGTCGAATCTCACGTCGTCTTACCACGTCGAATTGCGGACCTGTCGTGGATCACTTGTTCTTTGACGGTGATTTGCTTCATGTAAAAGGTGATGATTTCTAGTTTTAGCCCTCTTTCCTATTTATAGTCACAGAAGATACAAACCCTAGATTTTATATCTGAGAGTTTGTTGAGAAGATCCTACCCACAAAATCCCAAACCCTAACTCCTCATATCGGTCGTGGATCCGCTGCATTTATGGCCTATTGGCCGCGGAAAGGCGGTGGGTTGGTGGGATTGGTCGATGAAAGTTTTTCTGTAGCCTCATATTAACACATGGAGATTGTTGTGATATCTGGAATCTTCATATCTTCTCTGAGTCTCTGCCAGTATTGATTTTATGATTTAATTAAACTTCATCGGCAGATTTTTGATTCCCGATAACCCGATCTCCTGACCTGGGCCAAATCTTGCACAATATCTTCATGAATAATGTTAGTAATATTTGTTATAAAGATATAATCTTAATCATTTTATATGGTAATAAATCTTTAAGCAATATGAGTAAGATTATTTGATATGATATGCATAATAAAAATATTATATAAATATTATATGCATATATATTCCTTTATAATGTTAATTATAATATAAAAACATATGGTAATAGTATTTTGCGGATAAACCCAAATATATTCTTTATTTATAATAAACACATTTAGATATTTAAGAAAAGTAAGAAAAATGTTATATCAAATGCGCGATATTTTCGACTGAATAGATATCTTAAGCATATTGATTAAGAATATTTGATATGATATGCATATTTTAATACAAATATTTTATTTAAATATTATATGCATGTGTTTTCCCTAATTATATTAATTATAAATGAAGAAACTTATGCTAATAATTTTTTTATAAATAAATCCACATATGTTCTTTATTTAAAATTAACACTTTTTAGTAGTTAATAATAATAGGGAAAATTTCCATACAAATGTGCAATAAATTTGATAGATCAAATACCCCAAATTTATCTTTGATCGTCCCGAGCAAACTATATATTAAAAAGAAAAAGAAAAACCCTAGCACACTTTCGTAGGCAACACGATTGCACTTAGCTCGTGCAACAAGCCGTTAAACCTTTATGTGTCCCTAATAGGAGGAGTGTTGTCTCCTGAGAGTTTTCAGCAGATTACACCCACAAAATCCTAAAATAAAAGAAAGAAGATAAAAATTGCATACAAAGATAAGGACATATAAACGAAAAACTTTTAAAATCAGTGTTTCAAACTACGCTAACTTTTTAGTTGTCATTGTTGGGATTCCTTAACACCATGCCTAGGGTTTGGAAGCATCACACATGCCACAATAAAATTTTGGGAAGGTGCTAAACAATCTAACCATGAATCGAACTAGAATATTTAGGGTAACAACAAACTAGTATCTCATACAACAAGAAAACTATCACTAAGTGAAGAGAATACAACATTTGTAGACCTCTTCTCTTGACTCCTTAGATCCTTGAGAGTTTGAACCGGCTCGCTAGAGACCTTCCAAGTCTACGATGATCCACCGAAGCCCCTTTGCACAAAGCTCCTTGCTACACTTGATCAATGAGGAAGTGGAGCTAACACTCTAAACTAATGGGCTAAACTAGTATAGAATGATGATGTCGTTTGTTTTCTCACTTCAAAACCCTTTCCTTTTGTAAACCTCACTCACTAGAAATCTCAAGAGAACTTAGAGGAAGAAGAAGGAGATGGCAAAAATGCTTGAGCTCAAAAGATAATGATCTCTAAATAAAAATGAGAATGAATAATATAAATAAAAGTCACTCTCACAATTAACCATGGGTTAATAAATATCTAGATATTTTTTTTGGAGTCAAAGCAACTAAGGAAAATAAACTCAAGGTTAAGTGAAGGAAGTGTGTAGAATTATCAACCATGAGAGAATTTTCCTTTTCTTTAATCCAAATACACACACACATACATAATTACTCCCATGTGAGTCTTGCATTTCCACCACTAGTGTATCAACAACCATGATACTATGTATGCATGTATGTGTCCATACACATCAACATGTGCATACATGCATGCATACATCAAAGTAGATAAGGGTTTAACAAAGTAAGCTATAAAGTCAATATTAAATCAACACTTGATTTAACAAACCGGTCATATCACATACGACTCGACCAATAAAATAATGCCCGATTAATATACGGTATCGCATACACGCATTTAATCGGGTCCCGCGCATATCCCATATGCACACCACATCGTTTCGCCTGAGCTAAGAAACTCCTGTGTGGGACTCTAAGACTCGTCAATATGCAGGCAGTAGGTGATGATCACATCAAACACCCACAAGCCGCAAGCGGTCAGCTAAACGTAACGGCCACCCGGGTATTGAGCGAACAGAAGAAAAACAAGCGAAGCTGTCAAATACTCCCGTCGAGCCAACTAGCAACACTTACCGTACAGTCCGGTCTCTTCGTCAGATATGCTGCATATCGAGACTAGGGATGGTATCGCCGACTCCAATAACTCAATAAGTCATGCCGGTGTATGGCTCATAACAGATCGAGAAACTACTGATAACACTTATCAATAAATCTCAGCAGCCCTGTCCAAGGACTTCCTGTTATAGCCAATCGAGCATAGCACAACATCAACTCCCAATACCGGAAGAGACGAAACCCCTCCTATCACTCATTGCTTCCATGTGCCACGGAACTGCACCCAAAATCCATCTGTTTGCAAGACTCAGTAGAGCCGTGGTAGGGTGGAGATCAAAGTACAGTGGGACGACACACAAGACTCTATGACGATCTCGGTTCTACAGACTAACCTATACCAGTTTCACCTGAGAACTGCTATCCGACGATAGATATAATACCATATAGGAGTTCTCGGCGAGTCCGTTCAGTGTACCCAGTCTCCACTGAGCACCCGTATACAATCTTTGGTGTCACCATACTAGATGGATATGGGATCATCCATCGCCCATCATATGGGACAAGCATGGTATACGCTAGTCTATTCTGGAATATAGAAGCCCCATCTCGATACACCCACGACTAGGAACAGTTCAAGGATATGCTCATAAACTCCATGTATCCCACTAGTATGATCTGCATCATAGTCCCAGTAGTCAAGCAAATATCCTAAGGGCTTTATCAACATGTACCAAATGAGTAAGATGCATGATCAAATGAACATGTCAAGATAAAGTAAACCAGATAGCATACTATCTTGTCGAGCAAGAAAGTCGTCTATATATATATATATATATATATATATATATATATATATATACATGTCCAAGCATCCACTATAAATATAATGTCCTCTAGGGCATACATATATCCAACAATCTCTCACTTACACTAAGGCCAATTATTGGCGTATCTCATACCCAACATCTCAAAAAGTCGCTCATGTTGCGGCTGTGGAAGGGCCTTGGTGAGTGGATCCACGGTCTTTGTATCTACTCTCTGAATCTCGATCTCGTGACGATCCACTATTTCCCGGATCAAATGATATCGCCTCAGGATGTGTCTGGACTTCTGATGGGACCTGGGTTTTTTGGCCAACGCCATAGCCCCATTATTATCATAATACAATGGTATTGGATCAACAATGGTTGGAACTACTCCTAGTTCCTCGATGAACTTTCTCACCCAGACGGCTTCCTTGGCAGCATCATTTGCAGCAATATACTCAGCTTCCATCATGGAGTCTGCAACGGTACCCTGTTTGTGTTAGTTATATGTATGCCCTAGAGGCCATTACTGTACATAGGATGTATATTGTAGTGGATGCTGGGATATATATAGGTAGGACTTTCTTGCTCGATATGATAGTACGCTATCTGGTTGCTCTTTATCTTAACATGTATACTTTCAGTCTCTCTGTTACATGTTGATAAAGCCCTTAGGATGTGTACTCGACTTCCAGGACTATGATGTAGATCATACTAGTGGGGCCTGGGTAGTCCATGAGTACATCCATCAATATTCCTAGTCGTGGGAATATCGAGACGGGGCATCGATATTCCAGAGTAGACTAGCGTATATCTTCTCGACCCATGTGATGGGCGATGGATGATCCCATATCCATTGGTGTTTGACATCATAGATGGTATGCGGGTGCTCAGTGATGACTGGGTACACTGAACGGACTCGCCGAGAACTCCCAGATGGTATTATACCTCACGTCAGATGGCAGTTCTCTGGTGACACTGGTACAGTTTAGTCTGTTGACCCGAGATCGTCATAGAGTCTTGTGTGTCTCCCACTGTGCTTTGATTTCCACCCTACCACGGATCTACTGAGTCATGCAAACAGGTGGTTTTTGGGTACAGTCCCGATTCACATGGAGGCAATGAGCGATAGGAGGGGATTCGTCTCTCCCGTTATTGGGGGTTGATGTTGCGCTATGCTCGACTGGCCATAACTAGAAATCCCTGGCCAGGGTTGCAGTGATTTACTGGTAAGAGTTATCAGTAGTTTCACGCTTGTTATGGACCTTATATCGACATGACTTATCAAGCTACTGGGGTCTGACGTTTACCACCCCTAGGCGAGATATGCGACATATCAGACGAACAGACCGGACTGTACGGTAAGTGTTACTGGTTGGATTCATAGGAGTATGAGCGGGCTTGCTCGTTGATCTTCTGATCGCTCAAAACCCGGGTGGCCGTTACATTTGGCAGACCGCTTGCGGCTTGTGGGTGTTTGATATGATCATCACCTACTACCGGCGTATTGACGAGTCTTTAGAGTCCTACACAGAGGTTTCCTGGCTCAAGCGAAACGAAATAGGAGCGCATACGAGATATGTGCGGGACCGAGAATAATACCAGTATGTGATATTGTATTCTATTCTCGCGATTTGTATCATTGGACGGTTATATAAGATATAGCCGAGTTACCGAATTAAATGTTGATTCGATACATTGATTCACTTGATATTAGTCGGTTATATGCAATATGACCGGATCATTAAATCAAGTGTTGATTTAATGATTTAATGTATAATTATATATTTGATATATTACTTTACATTAACTAGTATTTGTTCACTTAAGATGGATTTTCTCACTTGATGTGCACATTGTATATATATGATATATGTTTGTGCACTAGTTTTATCATGTTTGATGATACATGCAAACTTGGGTGTGTGTATGCTTTAAACCATGTTTAGGTTAATGGTTAGGGTTATTGTTTTCTTTACTTATTTTCTTTATTCATTTTTGGCAAAAATAAAATGGTGGCTAACTTTTTTTTTTGCTTAAGCTTCATGAAGCTTCTTAGCATTATCTACCATTTTGTTTTTTCCTTAACCTAACCATTCACCTAAACCCTAGTTTAGTCTCTACACTAGTTACCTCAGCCATGGTTACATGATGATAAGAATCACTTGAATTATTATTCTCAAGATAATTCATTTTTCTTTCTTCTTCATCTTCTTCTTCATGAAGAAAAGAAAAGTTTTCTTCAAAATTCCAAGTGATGAAATCAAGTGAGAAATCCAATTCTAAAGTGAACCTACTTTCTATTTCTTCATCCTCTACCACTTGCCATATAGTAGAGTGTGTTATCTTCACAAGTTCCATGACCTAGTGAAGGTGGAGCTTGAGTTTGAGTCGCCTCGACGTAGATCATCTTCGGCATCGAAGTCAACGACCTAGCCCGCCCATTTCTACGCTAGAGTCCGGGATTCCGATGATTGCAGCGGAGGGACGTCAACATGGAGCTAGAGAAGTGGAGGACCGGATCTACAAAGGTTGTAGTCACTTTCACTTGTAGTTAAGTTGTTAACTTGTTTAGTTTTCGCCTATCCTCTAGTTAACGATCTAGCATAGGGTTCTTACACTACTACAAAGAAGGGTTGCCCCTACGGATTTATCCGTAGGGGCAACCCACTGCCCCTACGGTTATATACGTAGGGACGAAAAAATACCCCGTAGGTGCAAAGGCCGCAGGTGCAAGTTGAGGCCCTGAACTTGCCCCTACGGTTAAATTTTTGCCCCTACGGATATATGTGTAGGTCCATTTTCCCCTACGGATTAAGCCGTAGGGTATAAGATTTTATATTATTTACGGTTTATTTTAATAAATTACTTGGCCCTACGGATATACCCGTAGGGGCATGTACTACCCCCTACGGATATATTCGTAGGTACTTTTCCGTAGGGGCACAAATTCAGGATTCCTGATATTTTGCCCCTACGGATAACGCCGTAGGGGAGAGTCAGTGGCCCCTACGGATATATCCGTAGGGGCATTCCCAACCACCTGGCACTGATATCTGGGGGAAATATCAGTTACTGCTGATATTTAGCCCCTACGGATATATCCGTAGGGGTAAAATGTGTGCCTACGGATTAATCCGTAGGTACATATTGTCTGTAATTTTTTTTTAAAAAATGGGCTGCTTGATTTTTTCCCGCCCTGTGCACAATAATATATACATCAATCAAATCATATATTGTAGTATTCATAATCACATCTCACGCATATATATAATATACAAAAGAAACACAAAAACTGAATATGATATAAATACAAACCAATATCAATATCGTTTCAAAATGTAGTACAATGTGTATGATATAAATAAATACATGTTTCAAAAAAAAAGAACCAAAAATCTACCCTAGCTCGGTCCAGCTCCACCTCTGAATAACGATAGAATAACGCGCGCCTGCTCCTCGGTCAATAAACTCTGCAATTCGTCGCGAGCGGGAGTCTGAGTGGGCGGTGGAGCTACAGGAGCTGTCTGCGGAACCGCAGCCGATGTAGTAGCTTGCGGAGCCGCAGCCGAAGGAGATGCGTGTGGAGGCTCGGCCGATCTACCCTGTCGCGTCTGGATATAACGTGTGTAAGAAGCGTGTAAGAACTGTTTATTATTCGAATTCGTATCATTATTAAGTTATTTCGAAACCCTGTTTGGATATCTAGTTTGGAAAAGCGTTGTTTATTTCAATTACATATGTATGTATGATTAATCAAACTTAAGTCTAAAACCAAATAAGCTCAAGCTACGTACTAATTATGGATATGTTGATATGTATATAATATGAAATGATATTTTACTATAAAGTAGTATACATACCAGCATCTCCTTCAACTCCTGAACGCTGGCCCTCAAGCTATCCAGTTCATGATGGACATGCCAGTCACTGGAGACGGAGGAAGTAACCGCCGGGGTGGAGTCCAACCTCATATGGGCCCTGCTAGGGCCCAATCCCCGGCCTCTCCCAATCTCCGTGGTGCCCTCCGTGTGCGGCGTCCAGAACTGGGGTCAGCAGCCTCGGATCGTTCTGTCCGGTAAAATCGTTCCCCAGGCCTGGGCCTGCTCAACCACCCGCTCCTACACCCACATTCGAATTCTTATCATTATCGAGTTATTTCGAAACCCCATTTGGATATCTAGTTTGGAAAACTGTAGTTTATTTTAATTAGATATGTACATGTATGATTAATAAAACATAAGTCTACAACCAAATAAGCTCAGGCTATGTACTGATATTGGATATGTTGATATCTATAATATGACATTATATTTTACTATTAAGTAGTATACATACCAGCATCTCATTCAACTCCTGAACGGTGGCCTTCAAGCTCTCCTGTTCCTGCTGGATACGTCGCTCACTGGAGACGGAGGAAGTAACCACCGGGGTGGAGTCCAACCTCATATGGGCCCTGCTAGAGCCCAGTCCTCGGCCTCTCTCCCAACCTCCGTGGTGCCGTCCGTGTGCGGCGTCCAGGACTGGGGTCAGCAGCCTCGAATGTTGCCTTCCCCCTAGCAACTATCAGAACATTATATTTAGCATATACTGGTCTATAAAATTGACAAGAAATACCAAAATCAACAAATTCAAAGCCTTACCTATAGAGATAGAAGATGTGCTCCTCTGGTATCTGCATGTATCAAAATTTGAATAATATTAATTAATTTCAGTACATACATACTAACAAGGTAAACTCGCATATAGCGCTGCTTACACATATGACAGGGAGAGAACAAGCTCTTGTAGATCATCAGGCGCAAATCTAATCTCATCAAGCAGCCCATGATAATGAGTTGGACGACTAAGAGCAAAAGGAATGTGTGTATATTTATGATATAGCATTCTAAATCAATATACATACCCTATATAATATATAAACATACCTGGAGGAACGGGAGTGGCCTCTGTCCCTGATATGGACGCATCACCAACAACTAGACAATCAAACATTGACAATATAAGTAATTTTGACATAAACAGGCATGGATATCTATAATATTACATTCAAAATGGATATTAGAGAGCGCACCTGCAGTGAGAAGTGGTAAAAGTATCACCCAACTAGGGTGTAATTTACAGAATCAGTTGAGACTCTTAAAAGTCATAGAAGAACCCGACCTGCACAAATCTGATGTATGCTTTCCATTGGACACTAAGAAGTCTCTAAAGGGAAAAGCCTATGTGAAAGCCATCATTAGTTCATATCAGAAGATTGATGCTGAAACAGAGAACGAGGAATGTCATTTTTTTCTTCTTCCGTCACATTACTGTCTTCTCCTTCTGCCACATTACTGTCTTCTCCTTCTTATTATGTGCGCGTGCAAATTCAATGACTATATTGAGAATATGGATTAATAGTGGGTAGGAAAAGTATTTCTCAAATGGCTTTTGCGTCTTAAAACCATAAACTACTAAGTAATGGCATACATAATTTTTTTAGTATAAAGGTTGTTATTTTAAGTTTTCCCTTATAGAGATATGATCTAACTGCATCTATAAACTATAAGTGTGCAGAAAATTATGATAAGAAACCATAAGAAAGGGTCGTAGCCATGCATAACCTTGAATCTACATACCAAATCATGCAAAAGCATGCACTTATTGTCACCTTACCTTAGAATATAAAATATTTTGGAAGACTATAAGCGAGCATTTAAATCTTGATAGCTTTTGACTTCAACAAATATTTTTCTCAAGTACCATGAAATATACTTGCTCCGTATAAACCGTTTTCAGGAAGATGGATTAATAATGACAAATTATCCATTGTGGCTCACTAGGTTAGTATTTTCTCTTCTATTGACCATCTTTCTAATCTGCTTGGTAAATTTATTCGGAACCGGCTGCGAATCATTAAAAGACATGCAAAAGAAAGAAAGCTAAAATACAGATATATAGCATACCGATACATCGAAACTTCATAGTTGCGATGGCAATCCAGAGATATTTATTTCTACACACGTGGTGCGCGTGCGAATGCGTCAGGCATCATGGACAAATATTTCAGAACATGGAAAGTATTATTCGTATAAAGTAATTAAAACTTTTAAACACCTTGGGTAGATATTTTCTTAGTTGATGCAATCATATCATGAGGACTAAATTTAAGCTATTATACATATGCATATGTATTTTTCTAACCTAATATATCACACACACACACACACAGAGAGAGAGAGAACACCTGGTAGGTAGAGAAATCAGGTAGCAGGATCCTTAAGAAATGGAGTCCATAGCATTGCTCATCATCATCATCCATGATCCCTTTGATAATATTTTTTCAAAGGGATCACGGATGATGATGATGAGCAATGCTATGGACTCCATTTCTTCAGGATCCTGCTACCTGATTTCTCTATCTACCTGGTGTTCTCTCTCTCTCTCTCTCTCTCTCTCTGTGTGTGTGATATATTAGGTTAGAAAAATACATAAGCATATGTATAATAGCTTAAATTTAGTCCTCATGATATGATTGCATCAACTAAGAAAATATCTACCCAAGGTGTTTAAAAGTTTTAATTATTTTATACGAATAATACTTTCCATGTTCTGAAATATTTGTCCATGATGCCTGACGCATTCGCACGCGCACCAAGTGTGTAGAAATAAATATCTCTGGATTGCCATCGCAACTATGAAGTTTCGATGTATCGGTATGCTATATATCTGTATTTTAGCTTTCTTTCTTATGCATGTCTTTTAATGATTCGCAGCCGGTTCCGAATAAATTTACCAAGCAGATTAGTAAGATGGTCAATAGAAGAGAAAATGCTAACCTAGTGAGCCACAATGGATAATTTGTCATTATTAATCCATCTTCCTGAAAACGGTTTATACGGAGCAAGTATATTTCATGGTACTTGAGAAAAATATATGTTGAAGTCAAAAGCTATCAAGATTTAAATGCTCGCTTATAGTCTTCCAAGATATTTTATATTCCAAGGCAAGGTGACAATAAGTGCATGCTTTTGCATGATTTGGTATGTAGATTCAAGGTTATGCATGGCTACGACCCTTTCTTAAGATTTCTTATCATAATTTTCTGCACACTTATAGTTTATAGATGCAGTTAGATCATATCTCTATAAGGAAAAACTTAAAATAATAACCTTTATACTAAAAAAATTATGTATGCCATTACTTAGTAGTTTATAGTTTTAAGACGCAAAAGCCATTTGAGAAATACTTTTCCTACCCACTATTAATCCATATTCTCAATATAGTCATTGAATTTGCACGCGCACATAATAAGAAGGAGAAGACAGTAATGTGGCAGAAGGAGAAGACAGTAATGTGACGGAAGAAGAAGAAAATGACATTCCTCGTTCTCTGTTTCAGCATCAATCTTCTGATATGAACTAATGATGGCTTTCACATAGGCTTTTCCCTTTAGAGACTTCTTAGTGTCCAATTTAAAGCATACATCAGATTTGTGCAGGTCGGGTTCTTCTATGACTTTTAAGAGTCTCAACTGATTCTGTAAATTACACCCTAGTTGGGTGATACTTTTACCACTTCTCACTGCAGGTGCACTCTCTAATATCCATTTTGAATATCGATAATATTACATTCAAAATGGATATTAGAGAGCGCACCTGCAGTGAGAAGTGGTAAAAGTACCACCCAACTAGAGTGTAATTTACAGAATCAGTTGAGACTCTTGAAAGTCATAGAAGAACCCGACCTGCACAAATCTGATGTATGCTTTCCATTGGACACTAAGAAGTCTCTAAAGGGAAAAGCCTATGTGAAAGCCATCATTAGTTCATATCAGAAGATTGATGCTGAAACAGAGAACGAGGAATGTCATTTTTTTCTTCTTCTGCCACATTACTGTCTTCTCCTTCTTCTTCTGCCACATTATTGTGTTCTCCTTCTTATTATGTGCGCGTGCAAATTCAATGACTATATTGAGAATATGGATTAATAGTGGGTTGGAAAAGTATTTCTCAAATGGCTTTTGCGTCTAAAAACCATAAACTACTAAGTAATGGCATACATAATTTTTTAGTATAAAGGTTGTTATTTTAAGTGCGCGTGCAAATTCAATGAAAGTTAGATTTGAGGATACCCATGTATGAGTTGTATTCTATATATGTGTGTTTCGATTTATGATTTCGCTTAAGTGTAGGGTTGTTTTTACTTAAATTTCGAATGTATATACATGCATACTGTCTTCTCCTTCTTCTTCTGCCACATTACTGTCTTCTCTTTCTTCTTCTGCCACATTACAGTCTTCTCCTTCTTATTATGTACAGTACTTCCACAAAATACGTGTTGTCATTTCTAAATGGAAGTTTCTCAGTGCCACCATAGTAGCAGAAGATGGAATTGTTTATCGCCACTAGATTATGCTAAGCCTCGGATAGATTAGGCAAACATGATCTAGAAGAATATAATTAGCAGAGGAAATATGCAAATAAACATGCATGCTAGCTGACATTAAAAGATTAATATAACAGAGATGTCTACTGATGATTTGTAAGATGTTATCGCAGGTAGGACAACTGCCAATTCTATGGCTTGTGGCCACCAGCGACTGCTTTCTCACCACAGTAAAAATAATGAGGGACTATAACATATCATGAATTCGATATGCACCGTGATTTCATAGCATATGTCTATTAACCTATAATGTATAAGTTCTCGGCGTTGATTGCAGAGGTGCATACAGTCTGAACTAGTAAATATACGTAAGAAGGAAAAAGAAGAAACGATTCATAAATATGGTTGGGCCAGAAACAGACTTAGTCACTGAATGACATATAACTGATATTCCTTGATGTAGAAATCAATACACCTTTGATAACAAACTCATTCTTTTTTGGGAGATATATGAAAAACCGACTCTGACCCTCAGCATTCCATTGAACACATGGAAATCCATCGTATCTCATATCCAGCCACCTCACTTCACCGATCCTATGATCGCCCTCTGGAGGACGCACAGCCCTAGCCGCAGCCCCAGCCCAAACCCTAGCCTTAGGTGGTGGTGATGAATGTGAATCCTCATGTGATTTTGCATATTATTGCAAGAGAGTTAATGGGTTTTCAAGATTTGTACGTAGTCAAGAGCAATTGTGAGCAAGGAAAGTAAAAATAGTTTTGGAATTTTATCAAACGGTTGGTGAGCAAACTAGCAAAACGTTTTGAATGAAAATATAATGTAAAATAATTTCGAGAATCAAAAGTGATAAGCTTTGTTAATGATATGGGAGAGAAGCTTGCTTTTTCTTTTTTGTGAGAAATATTTTAGGTTTTTTTTCCTTATTTCTGTTACATCCTGACCGAAGAACTTTCACAATTGTTAAAATTCAGCATTTTGGTCAGTCCTCTCCTTTATTGATATGCATGTGATGTGATGGTTGGATTTAACACAGCAACCATTGTTCATCAATATATATTACCAAATAAAGCTCTTTATTGTTGGTTATGTTGGTTTCATCCTATTCTTGCCTCAATTTGGTGTAATTTGAAATGGCCCACGATTCTAGGGTTTGATATGGGATGGCAATAGAAAAGAGAATTTGTTCTCAAGTTATGATCGAATACCATAATAAATTGGGAGTTGGTTAGGATTGTGAAATTGTGAAAGTAGTTGCATTTTTTTCAAGTATGATCTTGTGAAAATCGGATGAAATATTTAACATCATTTTGTTGTTATTTAGGATTAGCACCCTCTAAAGGATTTTAAGTTAAGATAATGGATATGGATCTTTTGTCAGGATAAAGAAGATCTGCACATGCATAAATACTAGTATAAGATAATTCAAAATTTGGGACAACGGATACATACCGCTAAAAGATATAAATCGAAAACCAAAACAATATTTTGTGATAAACTTAAGTGTTCTTGTAAACTAATACAAATCTTGTTAAAAATTTGATAAATTGACCTTCCCCTTCCCCAGCCCTAGCCCCAGCCCGCAGCCCCAGCCGCACCCCCAATAAAAAATTTGATAAATTGACCCTTCCCCTTCCCCGACCCCGACCCTAACCCTACCCCGACCCCGAACCCGACCCCGCAGCCCAGCCCCTGCCCCAACCCTAACCCGACCCCGACTGCGACCGCGACCCCAGCCCAACCCCAACTCGCGCGCCATGAACCTTAAGCCCAAAATAATCCAATAAATTCTTTAACTTACCTCGAGATTTACTCACCTGAAAGGCTGCTGGGGCAGGGGCGACGATCTGAACGGCGGTGGCGACGACCTTAACCGCGGTGGCGACGAGAACTCCAGTGGCGACGAAACCAGCAGTGGCGACGAGGAGAACAACCTTGGCGGCGACGGCGTGGCGCATTGGGGCTTATTTTCGCGCCCGATCGAGAGAGAGAGGGAAATGAGCGTAGGCGATCGATCTGGGATTTTATTAAATCGATATTTACTTGCCCCTACGGATATATCCGTAGGTCCTTTGTTTGCGGCTCCGTAGGGGCAAACACCTAATTAAGAATTAATATTTTTATTCTTGGACGTCTTTGCCCGTAGGGGCAACCTTTTAGCCCTACGGATATATCCGTAGGGCCAAGTTATTTCTGCCCCTACGGATTAAACTATCCGTAGGGGCAACCCCCTATTTTACTAGTGTTAGGCACATGGAAAAATTTGATTTTGGCATGGTTGATCAGTTGTAGAACCTCATGGGTGTGCCTAGGAACCCTACAGTTTGGAACTTTTCCAACTAACCACCCTTCTATTGAGGGTAAATGCAAACCCTTAGATAGATTTGTTGTCATCCTTATCCCTTTGGAGGCTAGAATCGGCAAAGGCCTCCATTTGGAGATCCCCATTACCATACACCAAGAACAATTCTTTAGTCCTTAGCAAGTACTTAATAATGTTCTTCACTGCTATCCAATTTTTCTCTCCTAGGTTGGATTGATACCTGCTTACTACAGCTAGTGCATAAGCTACATCAGGGCGAGTACATAACATCGCATATATTATAGATCCTATGGCTGAAGCGTAGGGTATAATGCTCATACGAGCTCTCTCTTCATTAGTCTTCGGACAGAAGTCCTTGGAGAGAGTGATTCCATGACAAGCGAGCAAGGCACCATGCTTAGAATCTTCCATACTAAACCTTTTTAGGATGGTGTCAATGTACTTTGATTGGGACAATCCCAATAACCTCTTAGATCTATCTCTATAGATCCTAATGCCCAAAATGCAAGAGGCATCACCCAGGTCCTTCATGGAGAACCTTTGTGATAAGAATAGTTTGACCGATTGTAGCATAGGAATATCATTTCTTATCGAGAGAATGTCATCTACGTACAATACGAGGAATGTGACGGTACTCCCTACAATCTTCTTATAAATGCATGGTTCATCTATATTTTTGACAAAATCAAACTCTTTGATTGTATCATCAAAGCAGATGTTCCAGCACTGTGATGCCTGCTTTAATCCATAAATGGATTTAAGCAACCTACATGCCTTTTCGCTGCTCCCACTGTCAATGAAGCCCTCTGGATGATCCATAAAAATGCATTCTTCTAAATCACCATTTAGAAATGCAGATTTTACGTCCATCTGCCAGATTTCATAATCATAGTGAGCAGAAATAGCAAGTAGGATCCGAATGGATTTAAGCATTACTACTGGAGAGAAAGTTTCATCATAGTCCAATCCTGGTCTTTGACGAAAACCTTTCTCTACAAGCCTTGCTTTTAAGGTCTCCACATGTCCATCTACACCAATCTTTCTCTTAAAGATCCATTTTCACCCTACGGGTTTTATCCTAGGAGGTACAACGTCCAGAGTCCATACTTTGTTGGTGTACATGGACTCCATTTCGGATCTCATGGCATCCAGCCACTTCACTGAGTCACCACTCGTGATAGCTTGCTAAAAACCAGTAAGGTCATCATCATCCATGATGCAATTTTCTCTATCACCATCAATGAGAAACCCATAGTATCTCTCCAGTGGGCAAGAAGTTCTACTAGATCTCCGGAGCGGCTGAGGTTCTTGAAGTTCTACTGCAACATCAGTTTCAACCAATTCTTCATGAGTAACTTGTATCTCTAAAACCTCTTCTAGTTCTACCGCATTGCCATCAGTACTATTTGTAAAAATTTCATTTTCTAAAAATGTGGCATGTTGAGAAACAAACACCTTTTGTTCCTCCATGTGGTAGAATGGATATCCATATGAATGTTTTGGATATCCCACAAATTTACAAATGACCGATCGTGTCTTGAGTTTATCCGGATTCTGCTTTTTGACAAAAGCTGGACAACCCCATATCCTAACTCTTTTAAGAGATGGTCTATTTCCACACCATATCTCATATGGGGTGGTAGACACGGTCTTGGTTGGAACCCTGTTTATCAGATACATTAGTGTCTCCAATACATGTCCCCAAAAGGAAAGCGGTAACTCAGCATCACTCGTCATGGACCGTAGCATATCTAATAGGGTATGATTCCTCCATTCTCGCACACCGTTGTGCTATGGTGTGTAAGGGGGAGTGAGCTGAGAGAGAATCCCATTCTCTTTTAAGAAGTCTGAAAACTCTGTACTCAAATACTCTCCACCTCGATCCGATCGAAGTTTCTTGATGCTTAAGCCTGTTTGTTTTTCTACTTCAAGTTTATATTCCTTAAATTTCTCGAAAGCTTCAGATTTATGCTTTAATAAAAACACGTGTCCAAATCTTGAGAAATCATCAGTAAAAGTAATGAAGTATGAAAAACATCCTCTAGCATGTGTAGACATTGGTCCGCATACATCACTACGTATGAGGCTTAAGAGTTTTATAGCTCTTTCTCCGTGTCCAGTAAACGGAGTTTTGGTCATTTTACCTTTGATACAGGACTGACAAGTCGCATAAGATTTATATTCAAAAGGATTTAAATATCCATCTTTATGTAGCTTGTTTAGTCTTGTTTCATTAATATGACCAAGTCTACAATACCAAAGAAAATCTTCATTTATATCTGAAAATTTTCTTTTATTTGTATGTTGTATATTGAAAACTGTGTGTTGGTTTAGGACGTAAATACCGTTATTTAGTGTACCATACCCAATCAACTTTTGATTCAAGTTAATGTTCATAACATTATTTTGCAACACAAAATGATATCCTTCATTATCTAACAAAGAAACGGATATTATATTACATAGCATGCTAGGTACATAATAACAAGGGTTCAAAACCAAAATACATCCTGAAGGCAACCCCAGATGATACTCTCCTACAGATACAGCATGTACATTGGAACCATTTCCAACCCGAAGAGTATGGTCACCAGTCTTCAAAACTCTACTGTTTCTCAATCCCTGCATACAATTGCAGATGTGAGAACCAGAACCTGTATCTAATACCCAATATGCAGAGTTTATAGAAAAACAGTTTTTAGTTACAAACACACCTGAAGCGAAAGCATCAGTATGCTTCTTCTTCTTGAGATCAGCAAGATACAGAGCACAGTTGCGTTTCCAGTGTCCCGACTTGTGGCAGTAAAAACATTCTCCTTTTCCACTTCCCGCGGCCCCGGATTTGTCTTTCCCCTTCGCCTTTTGAACTCCACCTCTCGGTTTGGTGGGTTTCTTCTTCTTCTTTCCCTTGGCCTTGGCTTTTGGGATGGAAGAGGAAGATGGCCCAGCAAACAGAGCAGGAGTTTTCACTTTCTTAAGCGTGCTCTCTGCACTTCTCAACATATTGAGAAGTTCAGGCAGTGATTTCTCCAAATCATTCATATTAAAGTTTACTATGAATGGAGCTAAGGCAGGGGGGGAGACTGTAGAACAATATCAGTATATTGCTCGTTATCCATGGTCCATCCTAGGTCCTCCGGTTCTTCTATTGTAGGGTTAGCTTAGCACCTTAGCAAGGTTTTGGCAAGCTACTTTAAAATTTTTGGGGTGCTAAACAAATCCGCCAAGATCTTAACTAGAGACTTAGGGTTAAACATGATATGTAAACTCTTTATATCTAAGTGAACAAGGAATACAACCTTTGTAGACCAGTCCTTCACTTCAAATAGCTCCGTGTTGAGGTCCCTTCGTTGCGATCATCAAGTACCCGGACTCTAGAGAGGCTCCATGAAGAGAAAAATGCAAGCTTGCTTCCAATCTTCAACTACTAAAATGATCTACCTTGAGGAATCTCAAATCCAAGCTCTTGCTTCACTAATCAAGTATTAGTAAAGCAAACACCCTAATCTAAGTGGCTAGAATAGATGAGAATGATGAAGTAGGAATTTAGCTCTCTTTTGTTTTCATATTCTCACTTATTATCATCACTTATGAAAAAGCTAGTGAAGCTTTTCATCAAAGAAGAAAGAAGAAGAAAATGAAGCAATCCTTTTGTGATGAATAATGAAATCATTGTTGTGGTTACAAATCAACCATGGGTTAAGAATGATAGAGTTAACCCTTGTAGAGAATAAACTAGAGGCAAAGGTTTGGGTTGGGTTAATAAATATCAACACAAAATATCAAAGGTCAAAGTCAAAGCTTCATGAAGCTTCATGAAAGCTTTATCCAAGCTTAACCCTAATCCAAACCCTAACCATGTTTAAACTCCACAAAACATGTTGCATTTTTAACCCTAACTTGTTACAATATTATATATCACATATATAATATATTTTGTAACAAAATAAAATAATACAATTAACATATATCACATATATATCAATGTATTATCCAAGTGAGAAAAAGAATCTTTAAGTGAGCTTATATTAGTTAATGAAATATAATATATCAATTATATAATTATACATTAAATTATCGAATCAACACTTAATCCGATAATCCGGCTATTTCACAAATAACCGACTAATATAATCTGTATCAGTTTATTGAATCAACACTTGATCCGATGACCCGGCTATATCACATATACCCGGCCGATATCACATATCGTGAGAATCTAATATGGTATCGCATACACGCATTATTCTCGGTCCCGCACTATCACATATGTGCTCCTACTCCGTTTTGCCTGAGCCAGGAAACCTCTGTGTAGGACTCTAAAGAATCATCAATACGCCGGCAGTAGGTGATGATCATATCAAACACCCACAAGCTGCAAGCGGTCAACTAAACGTAACAGCCACCCAGGTATTGAGCAATCAGAAGATCAATAAGAAAGACTGTACATTCTCCAGCGAATCCAATCAGTAACACTCCCGTACAGTCTGGTCTCTTCGTCTGATATGTCGCATATCCAGTCTAGGGGTGGTAAACGTCAAACCGCAGTAACCGATAAGTCGTGTCGATATGAGGTCCATAACAGTTCGAGAAACTACTGATAACACTTACCAGTAAATCTCAGCAACCCTGGCCAGGGATTTCCAGTTATAGCCAATCGAACACAGCGCAACATCAACTCCCTATACCGGGAGAGACGAAACCCCTCCTATCGCTCATTGCCTCCATGTGATTCGGGACTGTACCCAAAAGCCACTGTTTTGCACCCCCTCTTGGACATGGTAAGGTGGAAATCAAAGCACAGTGGGAATCACACAAGACTCTATGACGATCTCGGGTCTACATACTAACATGTACCAGTGTTACCAGAGAACTGCCATCTGACGTGAGGTATAATACCATCTGGGAGTTCTCGGCGAGTCCGTCCAGTGTACCCAGTCTCCACTGAGCACCCGTATACTGTCTCTGATGTCAAACACCAATGTATATGGGATCATCCATCGCCCATCTTCATGGGTCAAGAAGCATACGCTAGTCTACTCTGGTATATCGATGCCCTGTCTCGATACACCTTTGAAAAGGAACATTTGAAGGATGTACTTAGTGACTACACTGTCCCCACTAGTATGATCTGCATCATAGTCCTGGTAGTCAAGTACTCATCCTAAGGGCTTTATCAACATGTAACATAGAGACAATCAGAGTACATGTTAAGATAAAGAGCAACCAGATAGTATACTATCATGTAAAGCAAGAAAGTCCTCCCTATATATGTCGAAGCATCGACTACAATAAATATCGTATGTACAGTAATGGCCTCTAGGGCATACATATCACTAACATCTATAAAACCAATCATCTTCAAGACATGTTCACCTACTGATGTGCCAGGAGCCATCCGCATCTGAAACAGCTTTCGAGATGACTTGTATCGTAAAGTCCGAGATTGCTCTGCATACAACTCATTTGTATGAAGAAAGATGGATTGAACATCCATCTTCTCATGCTGCTTCTGATGTATACTATCCATAGAAGCAAGCACGAGACTTGGCCGTGTCACAATCAATATCCCATGTTTTTCGGATCTCTCTATCCGAAACAGATGATTCAGGACCTGGGACGAGTGGGGCTTTGGCAGTGAGGACATATGATACTTTATCATATGTGAGTGCAATGTTCAGGTTCCTCGGCCATTCTTTATAATTCAGTCTTGTCGGTTTGCTTTTCTCTAAAAGAAGCTTAAGTCCCGTCATCGGTATCTGCCATTAGGAGAGAGAAAAGAAAACACTCATCGAAATGCTCTTGCAAAGATTTAGATTGGTCATTATCTTATCTAATCGATGTCTCCTACTGCTTTTATCAAATTTTCTTTCAAAACCTCAAAAAGAAAACTAGCTAGGATTAATTACATTCTATAGTTCTGCTAACCGTTCAGCCAGGCCAGTGTCGGTACTTTGAGGGAGGTTCCCCGTGCTTTCGTACGGACCTAATTAAAATAAACCTCGTTTTCCCAGAGGTCTAACCCCGTTGACACCTTTCTAGACACCTACTGGATTAGCTAATTGTAAAGTGCAAAACTCTCCTGGGAGTAACACTTACTCGCAGTGGGATCGGGATCCAACTATCATATAGAAGGTATGCAATCTCATTGCAAATTTCAACTCTTGAAACTCCTAATATGGTTTTACCCCTAGCTACTTATGACCTTGGCTATGGTCAACATATCATAAGCACTAATCAAGTTCCACCCGTCATTTCATGATTAACTAGACCCACCCATATGACTCTTGACTATGATCAACATAATCATATGAATGTCCTAACTGATTGCATCATATGCTTTGTAGGAATACATCACTTAGCTACCGTACACTACGCCTTGACTATGGTCAACATACGTAGCACGAATACTAAGTACTCTGCTTCCTAAAATGACGGAGGGTTACGGATGGTTTTTATGAAAACCTTTAACGCTTTGAACTTGATCTCATTGTAGAATCAAAATAGTTTAGAAAAGGAGTGGCTTAAGCTCCGCATCTTTTGAAACTTGCTTTTTCATAAAAAGGCCGAGTGGGTTTCAAATTCGATTCTACAACATCTTTAGGTTTCTTTTTCTTTACATTAATCTTATTAATGCAGTCCTATCATTTAAGTTCCTAAGCCATCACAGAAAAGAAACGAAAATAGAACGTACACTTATACCATCCGCATTCGCTACAGTGTCCTGTTATACACCTTTAGGTTACTTAACTAATGGCATAGCGGGGCGGGACTAGCGCGGGTGTAAAAAATAAGCAACGTTTATTATATATCATATATATAATAATCCATTCGTCTCAGATATTAAGTAATCACATCACAGAATATCAACAGCAGAAGCACATATGAAAATATAGGATATCTAGGAGGTCCGTATTTTGTATTTAGCAAATAATAGAAAATACGGATTCCACGGTCGCGATGAATAGCCAAGCCCACATCCCTAGACCCCTACGAGAACGGCAAGTGACCCTTCCAATTCTAGAGTTTAGGAGACCCGGTCTCGACTCGTCGAGATGGCCTCCCACTGAACCTTAGAACCCGGTCACTTGTGCTCCCCTCCTTGGGTCTATCCTAATGCGGAAAAGTAAATAATATATAATAATGGTGACATCATCCTCAACCCGGAAGTGCCCGAAATAAAAGAATATTACATACAATTAATTTTTACATGAATGAAAATTAAAAACTCTCATCTCACATAAAACCTGGCTATTCAATCACGACAATCCTGCATATCATATCTCAGCAACACATAATATCACATATCATCAATGTAAGTAAGTATGCGTACCCCGATTGTCGTTGATGTGAGACTATGACCAACAAATAAATGAATCTGTATGACGTCGCCAATCAGTTTAAGGAACAAACGAAGATCAGCAAACAGTTCAATACACAAAGTACAAGGTCAGCACAGGATTAAAGAATTCAAAGCAAAGCTCACGGCGAAAAGTCCACAACATTCTGCACTGTGAAAATCTGGAAGAAAATAGAAGATATTCTGAAGAACCAAGTGAAGAAAACAGAAGAAAAAGGCAACATGAAGCAACCCTGAAAAGATGAGACAAAGAACCCCCAAAATGGCCGCGGATCTGCGGCCAAACATGGCATTCCACCACGGATCCACGGCCGTGCTGTGCACGTGTCGGTGCATCTGTCGGTGGATGTCGGTGCTTTGACCCGGCTTTCTTAGGGTAGTCTTGTAATTTTAAATGTGGATCAGATGTAAACCCTAGGGTTTCTCCTATCTATAAATAGGAAAACCTACATCCTCTTTTGGGGTATGCCTTTTATAATTCTAGATTTAAATTTTCAATTCCATTATAATCGTCAAGAGGTGTCAATAAAGTAAGTTTTTATCTTGCAATTTTCATTTCGTCTTTTATTTCTCTGCAATTTTTTATCTGCAAGTTCCTTAGTTAATTAAAAAGAAAATTTATAAAAATGAATTTTGTCGCAACATCCCTAATGAGTGAGTAATTCCTCACTTGTTAGGGTTAGGATTGGGTAGGTTTGAGAGATGGAAATCTCTCACTCCTTTCTTGCCCGTATAATACTTTAAATTAAGACTCTATGTTAATCAAACACACACCGCTCACTATAGCACCCTATCTTATGAGATAGAGGTGATTCCCTAATTAGACCGGTTGTGGTTGATTTACATAGAGATTAGGGCTAAGAGTTAAGAAAGGACGGACAAGGACCAAAAGGAAGAAACTACGTTTCTTTCTAGTCATGATAATCCCCTTTGTTGACTATTACCCTAACACCTATGTTCTTAATTAGGGCAAAAGAACCAGTTAGTAGAATTCTCTTTCCAATCTAATCTAATCCTAACCCTAGCAAGGTTTTAATCCAAATTAAATTCAATCTTAGTTTTTATAACAATCAAAACCTACCAAAAATAGGAATTAACTCGTTGCAACAATTAGAAAAGAACACGTTTTCCCTATGGACCGACCCATACTCAACCGGCTAGCTACCAAGCAACACCGTTATTGATTGCGGTATTCTTAACTTTGATTTTAAAACGCACGCAAAAGCATCGATCAATCAAATGGCGCCGTTGCCGGGGATAACGGTAGTTATTATCTTTTTGTAATTTCGGGTTAATTGAAAATTAAAAAAATTATAAAAAACTGAAAAATATAAAAACATAAAAAAAATATCATCTTGTTATTTTTTGAAGGGTTTTGTGTGAATTGCGCAGGAAAGGAAGAATGACAGATTCAGATCTGGAGCAAGCTCGGTGAACAAATCCAGAAACAGAAGATCTGAACAGACAGAGAAAAAACACAACAGACAACAGAAGAATTTTGGAGGATTGAACCAACTTTTCTACCGCGGAACCGCCGCAGTATGGTGCTTTTGACCGTGGATCCGCGGCCGCTTGCTGACATCGGCACTTCAAATCCCTCTGTGAGTATTTCTTGTCTTCTCTATAACCCCTGAACTCTACTGAAAAATTTTCCTGCAGGGTTCTTTGCGCAAAACAAAAACCTTCTTCTCCCTCTCCAATAAATCAATTTTGTGCAGGATTCTTTGCGCCGCAAATAAAAAGAAAAACAATTTGGCAAGTGTTTTAGATTTTGTGTGTTTACTGCTTTACATTTTTAAAACGGACTTTTAAGGGACTATAACACCAATCCAGATTGGGTGGGGATTTCATTACCCTTCCTAAGACCCCAAAAATCACAAAAAGCATATGCATCAACCCTCGAGTTAATTAAAAAATATTTAGACTCGGCCAATTAAGGACCGTCGCACTCATTAGGACAGAGGAAGGTTGTGGGCAATCGGTCGTTTATCTAAACCTGACTTTGTGGTGCCTAGGCTAGACAAGTGGGAAAGGTAATTTTAAAAGGCCCGTCTCACGGTGATTCGTGAGCGGATCCCTCCTTTCTTTACTTGTGCTAACCTGGCCACAATTGGCGGTGAAGAGGCGATTCGAGAGATATCTCACAACTTGCCCTTTGGACCAGTTAGGAGCAGTCTAGTTGACTTACGAGACCCTAGCTCTAGGCTTGATTGTGCATGCTTAAATTATGATTGCTTGAAAGTGTGTCTTAGTTCTTTATAAAATATCTTTTGCAAAAACTCTGAAAAAAAACCACAGAATTTTTACAATAACTTGCCATTTTATCGCTAGAAATCCATTGCACCCAACTTTCACCACATTCTCTCATTGTTATTACCCCCACCTTCCACTTTTTGACTACACTACACCTTATTTAGTGTATGTCCGGTTGGACTAGAGACACTAGCACCCGTTTAGTCCGTGTCTCGTTGGTTCCTACTGACGACGCGTTTGACTCCGAAGTTGAAATTCCCTCCACTTCTTTACCTTCATCTTCAAATTCATCAACTTCTAAGAAGATATCGGGATTCAATCCTAACAACCCCTTACCTACTTCAGGACTGATTCCACCTCAACTGGGTGCGAACAACCCATAACACCCCCCTGTTGAAGCGCCCCAACGAATCGCGCTTCAGGATCTTTTCTATCCAACCCGTACCGTACTTCCCACTTGTCTTTCACTTCCACCGGCTAATGGGGATAACTTCGAAATTAAGCCCCACTTCATCAATATGTTGCCCAAATTTCACGGGCTGGAATCCGAAGATGTCTATATCTTCATTAACAAATTCCAGAATGTTTGCGCAATGATGAAGACCACCCAACTTTCCGATGATGCTATAAGGCTATGTGTCATTCCCTTCACTTTATATGACCTAGCTGAAAAGTGGCTATATAGTACAGTATCGTATTCCATAAAAAGTTGGGAAGAGTTTGTTAAGGCTTTTCTTAAAAAGTTTTACCCACACCACAAGACCGCGAGAATTAGAAATGGAATTAATCAATTTTCCCAGCTTCCTTCCGAACCTTTTTGGAAGTGTTTCGAACGATTTAAGGACCTTCTTGTTCAGTGCCCTCACCACGGTATCGAGAGATGGCAACTTTGCCAAACTTTATACGAAGGACTGAACCCAGCAACTAAGCAGTAGCTGAAAACCATTTGTCAAGGTCACTTTCTTACAAAATCTGACGAGGAAGCTTGGAAATTTCTCGACGATCTTGCTGAACAAACGCTTCAGTGGGAAAGCACTAGGCAGACCGCTTCATCCACTTCATCTACTTCATCCGGTTTGTCTAGGGTAGGTGCTCATCAACTTGACAAGTCAATTGCAATGAAAGCCGAAATGGCCGCAATTACACGTAAACTAGAAGAAATTGAGAACAAATTCTCATCGCCTTCTCCTGTCCTCGCTTTACCCCTTCGCACTGTATGCGCTTGTTGTTCGGATCCGTCCCATTTAACCAAAGAGTGTCCTTACAACCCACCTGTTCAAGGACAAGATCAAGTCAATGCTGCCTTTCAGCAGAGACAAAGAAATGATCCATACTCTTCAACTTATAATCCTGGTTGGAGGAACCACCCCAGTTTTGCTTGGAATCAAAATCAACAGCAATTCCAAGGCAATAATAATTTTCAGAGGCCTCCTCCACAACAACAAGCCCCTCAACAAACTCAATATCAGCAACCTTTCCAACCCCAATCCTACCAAAATCAAATGAACAATTTTGTACCAAACAACTCTTTTCCTCAAAACAATTTTGTTCAGTCAAATAACGATAAGGTTTTCTCGCTAGAACGAAGTCTGGATGCGTTTTTAAAACAATCTACGCAATCCTCAGCCAACATCCAGTCTTCCATTCAGTCTTTGGTGCAACACACTGCATCACATGAGTAAAGCATCAAAACCATTGAAGCTCAAATTGCACAACTGAATGTTGCTCTAAGCGAGCGAGAGAAGGGGAAACTTCCATCTCAACCACTGCCAAATCCTGGTCACACACAAAATGCACATGTTGCTCATGAACAACAAAATCATAATGTGAGTGCCGTAACTACATTGAGATCTAGAAAGGTATTGCACAACAACGTTGGCACAAATAATGACACCCCAGTCGCCGCTTCTTTTTCTTCATCTTCTTCAGAGCCTGTTCTTCATTCTTCACAAGGCTCTACTTCTTCTACTAATTCGAACGTACCCACATCTCACTCCACGAAAACACCAACATTGGGATCCGTTCCAACTCAGCAATCTACTCCATAAATATTGGACTCAACAAATTTTCAAAATATTCCATTTCCAAACAGGTTGAGATCCAATAAACAAACTCCACAAATGGAGAAGATTGTGGAGTTATTTAAACAGGTTAGCATAAACATCCCTCTCTTGGATGCAATCCAACAAGTCCCTTCTTACGCTAAAATCTTGAAGGACTTATGCATCAAGAAGAGGAAATCAAAGGTACCCAAGAAAGTTTTCTTGGCTAGTGCAGTAAGTGATACTCTTACCCAACCTTTACCTCAAAAACGAAAGGACCCTGGCTGTCCTACAATTTCAATAACTATTGGGGATAAGAACATCAACCACGCACTTTTAGATCTTGGTGCCAGTGTTAATTTGCTTCCTTATTCAGTATATCAACAATTAGGCGATGGAGAGCTGAAACCCATACATTGCCAAATGGCCGACCAATCCATCACCCATCCTAGGCGTGAGTTAGAGGATGTGTTGATTAAAGTAGGGGAATTCATATTCCCTGTTGATTTCATTGTTATGGACACACAGCCTGTAGCTAACCCCCGGAGTCAAATTACGGTGATACTCGGTCGACCATTCCTTGCAACTTCTAATGCGGTGATCAATCGTCGAAATGGTTCGATGAACCTATCTTTCGGAAACATGACAATTGAACTCAACATTTTTAAGTTGGGGAATCAACCCTCCGAGCCTAATGCTAATATACTTGATGTTTGCTCGATCCAAGAGATCACTCAGGAGGACTGTAAGCTCGAAAAATTTATGTTCGATCACAGCAATTTTGACGCCACTAGTGCGTTCCTCCTCGAATCTGACACTGCTTTCACACCCGATAACGATTACGAGTGTTTCACTTTTTCGAACGATTTTGAAGAATCACCACCCGAGTTTGAGATAGTTTCACCAATTTTACCTTCAATTGTTTCGCCTCCAAAACTCAAACTCAAGCGATTGCCGTCTCACCTTAAATACGCTTACTTAGGTGAGAATGAGACCCTTCCTGTTATCATCTCGGCCTCTCTAGCCCCCGAGCAAGAGAAAGCCCTTTTAACGGTCTTACAAAACAATCGGCAAGTTTTTGGCTAGACTATGGCGGACATCAAGGGGATTAGTCTCCTAATAGTTGAACATCGTATTCATATGATGGATGATGTCAAGCCAGCAAGGGATCCATAGAGACGACTAAACCCTATGAGGCTATTAAAAAGGAGATTATAAAATGTCTTGATAGTGGTATCATTTACCCTATCTCTGATAGCCAGTGGGTCAGCCCCATTCACGTTGTCCCAAAGAAATCGAGCATAACAGTCATAACTAATGAGGCGAATGAGTTAATACCTACTCACACCCAAACTGGATGGTGAGTTTTCATCGAGTATAGAAAACTCAACGTCGCGACACGGAAAGACCACTTTCCATTACCTTTTATTGACCAAATGCTAGAACGATTGGCTGGGCATGAATTTTACTGCTTTTTGGATGGCTACTCCGGCTATAATCAAGTTCCCATCGCCGAAAAGTACCAAGACAAGACCACATTCACTTGTCTTTTCAGTACGTTTGCTTACCGTCGCATGCCCTTTACGTTATGCAATACACCCGCTACTTTCCAGCGGTGTATGATGGACATTTTTCAGACATGGTGGAAAAATTCTTGGAGATTTTTATGGATGATTTCTCCATTTTCGGCGACTCCTTTGATGAGTGTTTAATACATTTAGACGCAGTTCTTACCCGGTGTAGGGATAAGAACCTTACTTTAAATTAGGAGAAATGCCACTTTATAGTACGAGAAGGTATTGTCTTAGGACATATCATCTCGCAAAATGGTATTGAAGTAGATAAAGCTAAGATTGAAGTCACTTCCAATCTTCCTCCTCCCAAATGCGTCCGAGACATTCGAGCCTTCCTTGGCCATGCCGGTTTCTATAGACGGTTCATCAAGGATTTTAGCAAGATAGTTAGACCCTTGACTCTTTTGTTGGCCAAGGACACCACATTTGATTTCGACTCAAGCTGTATGAAGGCGTTCGAGTCATTGAAAAACTCACTTATTTCCGCTCCCATTCTTTCATCTCCTGACTGGACGCATCTATTTGAAATTATGTGCGATGTATCTGATTTCGCCATTGGTACTGTCCTTGGACAGCACATAAATGAGATGCTGCATGTAATTTATTACGCTAGCCGAACCTTGAACGAGGCCCAATTAAATTACACAACAACTGAAAAAGAATTCTTAGCTGTTGTGTTTGCATTAGAAAAGTTCAGGCCCTATTGAATCGGCTCTCCAGTCATCATTTACACAGACCACTCAGCTCTTCGCCATCTTTTCACGAAGAAGGACGCTAAATCTCGGCTGATACGTTGGATCCTCTTACTACAAGAGTTTGACCTTGTCATCAGAGACAAGAGAGGATGCGAAAACGTAGTCGCCGACCATCTTTCACGACTTCCTTCTTCGCCTACACTTCAAATTCCTATTAAACACGTTTTTCCATATGAGCAGCTCTTAACTGTGTCATGCGAACCTTGGTTCGCAGATATTGTAAATTATTTGGCCACCGGACTGATACCAAACGAATGGTCAAATCAGGACAGACTTAGATTTCTATCTCAGGTAAAACATTTTTACTGGGATGAACCGTATCTATTCAAATACTGTCCCGACCAAATTATTCGTCGGTGTATCCCCGACAATGAGTTTAAGAGCGTGCTGTCATTCTGCCACGATCAAGTGTGTGGCGGGCATTTTGGCACTAAAAAGACAGCAGAAAAGATCTTGCAGTGTGGCTTCTACTAGCCACAACTTTTTAAAGACGCACATGAGTACTGCAAGACATGCTCCCGGTGCCAACACTTGGGCCGGATATTTAGGAGAAATGAAATGCCGCTCCAACCAATATTGGTTGTTGAAATTTTTGATATTTGGGGGATAGACTTTATGGGACCATTTCCCAATTCCTTTGGGAACATATATATTCTACTCGCTGTTGACTATGTTTCTAAATGGGTTTAGTCTATGTCCAGCCGAACTAATGACAACAAGGTTGTCGTTAGATTTCTCAAAGAAAACATTTTTTCTCGGTTTGGGCATCCTCGCGCGATTATCAGCGATAATGGATCTCACTTTTGTAATGGGACTTTCGAGTCCTTAATGCGGAAATACTCCATTACTCACAAGCTGTCAACGCCCTATCATCCCCAAACTTGTAGGCAAGCCGAGATTTCGAATCGGCAGATTAAACAAATATTGGAGAAAACGGTTTCTAAAAACCGTAAAGATTGGTCGTCAAAACTTATTGTTGCCCTTTGGGCATTCCAAACTGCCTATAAGACCGATCTTGGCATGTCTCCATATAAGCTTGTTTATGGAAAGGCTTGCCACCTTCCAGTTGAAATAGAGCATAAAGCATTTTGGGCAATAAAAGAGTTAAATATCTCTCTAGGAGATGCAGGCAGCAATAGAAAGCTGCAATTGAACGAATTGAACGAGCTTCAGGATGAAGCTTACGAGAATGCTGTAATCATCAAAAACCGAACGAAGGTGTTCCACGATAAACACCTTATACGCAAAACTTTCAAACCTGGTCAACAGGTTTTACTTTACGACACTCGGTTATATTTCCAACCTTGCAAGCTCGGATCTCGATGGAAATGGCCATTTTTTATACACACCGTATATCCGCACGGTGCGGTCGATCTAGAAAATCCGGAGGACGGTTCTGTAAGTCCATGCTACCTCTCCCGGTACTTTCGGGAATGCGGAATTTGGTAAATAACAATTTTTACGGAGGTGGTAACATGGACCTATAACCCGGATCTTGGTTAAACTTCTATCTAACATCCTAACTAAGAGTTTCTAGCTACTCGGTTAGGGGTTATACCTAGCTTGTCTTGAACTCCTTCGTCTTCAAGCTCCGGTGGTGGTCCGATGGCTCCTTCTCGTCGTCTCCGTACGCCGAAGATAGATCCACTTGAAAGCTCCAACCTTTAGCTCCTTCTTCGTTCTTTGAAGAAACTAGTTCACTTGGTTTGCTAAACCTAGTGAACTAGAATGAGTAGAGAAGAAATAGAATGGGATTTTATCTATGGTTCTTGATTCTCAACTCATGAGAGATATGAACCATAGATTAAAGAGAGGGAGCAAGAGCAAGAGGGTGAGAGCAAAATGGAGAGCTCAAGAACAAGAGAGAGAATGAGCAAGAAAGAATGAGGCTCTCTTTTTGTCTCTCACCCTCTCATAATCCAAAGTAATCATAACTCATCATATCAATAAAAGTCTTATGTGATGGTTGAAGCAACCATAACCATATCATGTCATGCACTCATTTTACACAAATGAGCAAGCAAGTAAAAGTCTTTGGCATGAAATGATAGCCATGGTTATCATGATGGTCAACTAGTCAAGCCTAGTCAACCGGTCAACAAAGTCAACAAGTCAACAAAAGTCAACAAGTCAACAAAGTCAACAAAAGTCAACAACCAAGTCACCATAATACTTAATTAATATAATAGTTAATCACATATCATATTCTCATTAGGGTTGAGCAAAAAGTCAAAAAGTCAACGGTCAACTGTCAACAACCCTAATGAGAATCCGCTGTCTGTGCCTCCCTGTCAACTGTGCATACACACCCGCATCCGCGTTCCGAGGAACACGAATGCAAACTGGATAAATCCAATCCCATAAGGTACACTAAGACCTGGCTTAAACCAAAGCCCACTAGTGTAAACTGTCCGGACACTGTACGTGCACAAGTGCACGGATGTGACTGAACCCTGTCGCAAAACCATGCGACCTGTCGTAATACCATGCGACCTCTACTCTTTTGCCTAAAGGCGAAAAGCTTTCTGTGTGGGACTCTAAAGACTCGACACTACGCTGGCAGTGGGTTTAACCACAGACCGCAAGCGGCACTAGCTGTGCGTAACGGTCCCCAGGTAATGCCGATAAGAAGACCGACGAGGCGAAACCCATCTGAACTCCTACTGAGCCTGAGTGTGACATTCTCCGTACAGTCGGGTCTGTTCGTCTGATACATCGCATGGCGGGCCTAGGGGGCGGTAAACGTCAGTCCCCCAATAGCGGTACAAGTCGTGCCGGAGCGAAGCCCAAAACACCCTGAGATAACACTGGAAGCCTACCAGTATATCTCGTTTGCCCTGGCCAGGGACTACTCGTGTAATGGCTCTCCTAGACACAGCGCGATGTCAACCCCCAATACCGGGAGAGACGAATCCTGTCTAACCGTCACTGCCTCTAAGTGCTTCGGGACTGCACCCAACCACTACCTGTTTGCACGACTCCTTTGAGCCGTGGTAGGGTAGTGATCAAAGTACAGTGGGAACACACTCGAGGCGAAGTGACAGTGTCAAGTCAGCGGACTAAGCTGTACTCATGTCACCTGGGAACTGATAACTGACGATAGGCATAATACCAACTAGTCAGTTCCCGACGAGTCCTGTCCAGTGTACCCGTAACCTAACGAGCACCCGCATACTATCTCAAGTACGACGTACTGACGGCTGTGGGACAGACCGTCTCCCACACTGGGATGAGAAGCGCATGCGCTGGTCTACTCCGGAGTATCGATGCCCTGTCTCGATAGTCCTGCGACCAGGGACCTGCATAAGGATGTGCTTATAGATTACCCAGCCCCACTAGTGTGACGACCATCACATCGCTGGTAATCAAGCAAAGATCCTAAGGGCTCCACTAATGTGTATAGGCGATATACAAAAATAAACACATGTACACATTGAAGTAGAAACAAACCAAGTAGCATACTACTATTTTGAGCAAGATTGTATATACAAGGTGAATATCCCAAGCATCCATTAAGTAATATACAAACTAGTATGATACAGTAATGGCCTCTAGGGCATATACACTAACAATCTCCCACTTGCACTAAGGCCATGTACTGGCGTATCGAAGACCTATCATCTCGATCAACCGCTCGAACTGAGTCTGGGGCAGGGCCTTGGTGAATGGATCTGCAGTGTTATCTTCTGAAGAGACTCTTCGAACCTCGATCTCCTGGCGATCCACGATCTCCCTGATCAGGTGATACCGCCTCAAGATGTGCCTGGATCTCTGATGGGACCTGGGTTCCTTCGCTAAAGCTATAGCCCCGTTGTTGTCGCAATACAGAGGTATTGGATCAACAATGGACGGAACCACCTGAAGTTCTTTCATGAACTTCCTCATCCAGACAGCTTCTTTTGCGGCATCAGATGCAGCGATGTATTCCGCTTCCATCGTCGAGTCTGCAACGGTTTCCTGTTTGGAACTCTTCCAACACACCGCCCCTCCATTGAGGGTAAAGACAAAACCCGACATGGACTTGGAATCATCCTTGTCACTCTGGAAGCTGAAGTCAGCAAAGGCCTCGATCTGGAGGTCTTTTCCGCCATACACCAAGAACATCTCCTTAGTCCTTCTCAGGTACTTGAGAATGTTCTTTACTGCTATCCAGTGTTTCTCCCCAGGGTTTGACTGATACCGGCTTACCACACTCAGTGCATAAGCTACATCCGGTCTGGTACACAACATCGCATACATTATAGAGCCTACCGCAGAAGCGTAGGGTATAATAGACATGCGATCCCTCTCCAAATCAGTCTTGGGAGACATCTCTTTAGAGAGGGTGATCCCGTGACAAGCCGGTAGGTTACCGCGCTTGGAATCTTCCATACTGAATCTCTTCAGTATGGTGTCGATGTACCTGGACTGTGAAAGTCCTAATATCCTCTTGGATCTGTCACGGTAGATCCGGATACCCAGAATGTACGAGGCATCACCCAGGTCTTTCATGGAGAACCTGTGTGACAAGAACCCCTTGACAGATTGTAGCATAGGAATGTCATTTCCTATTAAGAGAATGTCATCCACGTATAAAACGAGGAATACTACAGTTCTCGCTACAAATCTACTATAGATGCATGGTTCATCTGGATTTTTGATAAAGCCAAATTCTTTGACCGTCTCATCAAAGCAGATGTTCCAACTCCGCGATGCCTGCTTTAGTCCATAGATGGACTTAAGCAACTTGCACACCTTTCCGCTGCTCCCACTCTGAATGAAACCCTCTGGCTGGTCCATATAGACACACTCCTCTAAATTTCCATTTAGAAAAGCTGTCTTTACGTCCATCTGCCAAATCTCATAATCGTGGAAGGTAGCAATGGCAAGAAGGATCCGAATGGATTTCAGCATGGCTACTGGAGAAAAGGTTTCGTCATAGTCCGAGCCAGGTCTTTGACGAATACCCTTTGCTACCAGCCTAGCTTTATAGGTCTCAACCTGTCCATCTACACCAATCTTCCTTTTGAAGATCCACTTGCATCCTACGGGTTTTACCCCGTCTGGAGCAATGTCCAACGTCCATACCTTGTTGGTGTACATGGACTCCATTTCGGTCCGCATTGCATCCAGCCATTTCACTGAGTCAACGCTCTGAACGGCCTGCTGGAAGCTAGTAGGCTCATCATAGTCTATGATGCAATCCTCTCTATCCCCGTCTACGAGAAAACCGCAGTATCTCTCGGGCGGATGAGTCTGCCTACTACTCCTGCGGAGCGGCATAGGAATGTCCTGTCCTGTTGAACCCTCTGGTTCCACTAAGCTTTCAGTAACAGTCTGTGGTTCTGGAACTTCTTCCAGTTCTATTGTGCTCCCACTTATCTGGGTTTCCAAAAACTCAGTTTCCAAGAAGCGGGCATGCTGAGAAACAAAAACCTTTTGTTCCTCAGCGGAATAGAAAAGATACCCCCTGGAGTTCCTTGGGTATCCCACAAACTTACACTGTACTGAACGTGCCTCAAGTTTGTCCGCATGCTGCTTTTTTACAAAAGCTGGATATCCCCATACTTTGAGATACTTAAGACAGGGTTTCTTCCCAGTCCACATCTCATATAGGGTGGTAGGCACAGTCTTGGTGGGAGCCTTGTTCAAGAGATACGCAGCTGCTTCTAGTGCATATCCCCAGAATGATCGCGGTAACTCAGCGTTACTCATCATGGACCGAACCATATCCAATAGGGTTCGGTTCCGTCTCTCCGATACACCGTTATGTTGCGGAGTGTATGGAGGAGTAAGCTGAGAGAGAATACCATTCTCTTTTAAATAGTTCAGGAACTCGGCACTTAAGTATTCTCCACCTCGATCCGATCTTAGAATCTTAATACTTTTGCCGGTCTGTTTCTCTACTTCATTCTTATACTCCTGGAATTTTCCAAAGGCCTCGGACTTATGTTTCATTAAGAAGACATAACCGTACCTTGAGAAGTCATCCGTAAAAGTAATGAAGTAAGAATGTCCGCTTCGGGCAAGTGTAGACATTGGACCGCACACGTCACTGTGTACGAGTCCCAAGAGCTCGCTCGCTCTTACTCCATGTCCAGTAAACGGAGTCTTTGTCATCTTTCCTTTGAGACAGGATTGACAAGTGGCATACGACTGATATTTGAACGCATTCAAATACCCTTCTGTATGTAACTTCGTCAACCTTCTCTCATTGATGTGACCCAATCTACAATGCCATAAGAAAGTCTGATTTATTTCTGGAGACTTTCTTTTGTGTGTATTCTGGACATTAAAAATCTGTGGTTGGTTTAACACGTATATACCATTACTCAATGTACCTGACCCAATCAAAACTTGATTAAGGTGAATGTTTACAACATTACTTACAAACGCAAATTCATAACCTTCTTTAGAAACTAAAGATACAGAAATGATATTACAAGTTGCGTTGGGTACAAAAAAGCAATTATGCAAAACCAAAACATGTCCATCTGACATTCCCAGGTGATAGTCCCCCACGGCTTTAGCATCCATGCTAGCTCCGTTCGCAACTCTGAGGGTCATGTCACCTGCCTTCAAAACCCTACGGTTTCTCAACGCCTGCAAAGAATTACAGATATGAGATCCTGATCCGGTATCCAATACCCAGGAAGTAGAGTTTATTGAAAGACAGTTTTCAATAACATACACACCTGAAGCTGAAACTGCAACCTGCTTCAATTCCTGTGTTCTGGCCTTCCAGGCCCTGCAATCATTCTTCCAGTGTCCTTTCTTATGACAATAGAAGCATTCTTCCTTATCCACAAGCTTCCCCGCTATCTTTGTTGCTTTGGATTTTCCCTTCGTATCCACTTTACTAACACCGCCCCTTGGTTTGGCGGGGGCTTTCTTTTTCTTTCCCTTGGCTTTCGCCTTGGACCTAGAAGAAGATGATCCTCCTACAAACAAAGTGGATGTTTCCCTACCTTTCTGTAGGGTGCCCTCTGCGCTCCTCAGCATGTTGAGGAGCTCTGAAAGTTCAACCTCCTTTTCTTGTAAGTTGAAGTTCAGTATGAACTGGGCGTAAGTGGAAGGAAGGGACTGGAGAACTATATCCGTATAGAGTTCATCCTCCAATGTGGTCCCTAGGTCTGCGAGCTCCTCAATGTAGCCGATCATCTTTAGCACGTGCTCGGCTACCGATGATCCGACGGCCATTCTTGTCGAAAATAACTTTTTCGACGCTTCGTATCTTGCGATACGAGATTGCTCTCCATACAGTTCTTTTGTATGGAGCAATATGGATTCCATGTCCATATTCTCATGCCTCCTCTGATGTTCGTTGTCCATCGAGGCAAGCAGGAGGCACTTGGCCTTCGCGCTATCAATCTCCCAAGTCTTGCGGATTTCCTTATCCGCGACGCTGGAAGTTGGACCAGGGACAGGGGGAGCTTTGGTGGTAAGAAGATACCCCAGCTTGTCATAAGTGATTGCTATCTTGACATTCCTGAGCCAATCTTTGTAGTTTGGCCCTGTCAGTTTGTTTTTATCTAGGAGTAACTTAAGTCCAGTCATGTTGATTGGTTGCTGCAATTAGGAGAGAGAAGAAGAAACACTCAGCATAATGCTCTTGCAAGTTTAGAGTGGTTTTTAGTTTGTCTAAACAGGATGGCTCCCACTGTTTCTCGAATCCCTCCTCAAACCATAAAGGAAGAATTAGTCGGGATCAATCCCACCGTACAATACTTGCTTAACCGTTCAGCCAGGCCGGTGTCGGTACTTCGAGGGAGGTTTTCCAACGCTTTCGCGAAGTTCCTTAATTATAGAACCTCTTTTTCCTGGGGGCGTAGCCCCGCTAACACCTTTCTAGGAACCTACTAGGTTTATAGCATTGATCGTTAAGTGAGAAATTTCCCGAGGAGTAGCATATACTCACAGTAGGATCGGGATCCAAATATCATCGCGTGACGAAACTGAAGGAATCCTACCAGAATCATCACACTCCAAATGGTATGCAAATCTAGCAAGTTTCAGTACTTATGAAACTCCCGATGTGGATTTTTGCCCCATGCTCTTATGACCTTGACGAAGGTCAACAAATCATAAGTCACATGTCAAGTTCTGCCCGTCATTATCCAGGTTAATTTGAATCCACCCGTATATACCCTTGACGAAGGTCAACAAGGTAATGCGAATGTCCCAAACCAACGCATCTATCTATGCTACATATGAATACCCAACAGCTACCAATCACTATGCCTTGACGAAGGTCAACAAACACAGCTTGAATACTATTGAATATTCATACGAAACGACGGAGGGCTACGAATGGTTTTGGCAAAACCGTGAACGTAGTGAACTTGATTTGGTCGATGGAACGAGATAGCTTTTAAAAGGAGTGGCTCAAGCTCCGTATTTAAAAGTTGGTTTTGAAAAGAACCGAGTGGTTTTTCGAAAGTATTCCAACGACTTTAACTTGGTTTATTATCTTGCATTAGTTCTTTTAATGCGTCCCATCATTTAATCCTACCATTGCAGAAAACAACCAAAATATGACGTACGCTTATGCCATTCGCATTCGCCACTGGGCCCCGTCATTACCCGTTAGGTTACTTAACTAACGACAGAGCGGGGGCTGGGCTAGCGCGTCTGTAAAACATAAGCAACGCCTAAATAATATCATATATAGATATACTGCAATGATAAACATTTCAGATCACAGATAAATACATTGGATATACTAGGAATCTGTAATTTGTACGAGCCTGTAACAAAAACAGATTACACGGTCGCGGTGAATAGCCAATACCCCACCCAAGACCCCTACGGGTGCGGCAAACTACCCGCCAAGTACCCGAAGCGTAGCAACCTCCCTCATCTCCATGAGTAGGCCACTCGACACTTCGGCATACCCGGTAGTTTGTGCACCCCACCATGGGTCTATCCTAGGAGCAAAAACAGTAAAAAGAAATTATACAATGACGGCTACAACCCCGACCCGGTTGTGCGGCCATACAAATAATTATTACATCAATTTACAAATTTACATGAATTGCAAGAAAAGAAAACTCTCGTCTCACAACCCCCGGCTATTCACCCGCGACAATCCAACATATTTATATACACATTCCAGCACATTACAGATCACAGATTTGTATAACCCCCACCAATCGACATATAGCGATTAGTAGACGTTCAATACAAATATCACATTACAGAAAAACCCGTTAGCTTAAGTCTTTTAGAAGTTCGATCAAAAATACGGATTTTCGGGACCCCAAAAAGGAAATTTTCGTTCTGGAAAATCTGGGCAGAAAATATATATTCCAAAAATCCCAAAATACCCCCACTAGCAAACTGCAGAAAAGAAAACCCTTGACCGAGTCAACTCGGCCGCGTATCCGCGGCGGGAGCGTGCTCCCGCCGCGGAAACGCGGCGCTTTGATCGAGTCAGGGGCCCAAATTTTTGCAGATTCATTAAAAAAGCCTGAGTCGATTTTTGGTGTTTTTCAAAACAGTTTTCCAGCACTTTTAAAATCGACAGAAAGTTTAAAATTCCGGGGTTCGTTTCGGGACTTTTTCGTTGATCGATCTTCTAGTTACTTGCTAACAAGTTAGATAGAGTTTAACTAGGCTCTGATACCACTGTAAGTCCATGCTACCTCTCCCGGTACTTTCGGGAATGCGGAATTTGGTAAATAACAATTTTTACGGAGGTGGTAACATGGACCTATAACCCGGATCTTGGTTAAACTTCTATCTAACATCCTAACTAAGAGTTTCTAGCTACTCGGTTAGGGGGTTATACCTAGCTTGTCTTGAACTCCTTCGTCTTCAAGCTCCGGTGGTGGTCCGATGGCTCCTTTTCGTCTTCTCCGTACGCCGAAGATAGATCCACTTGAAAGCTCCAACCTTTAGCTCCTTCTTCGTTCTTTGAAGAAACTAGTTCACTTGGTTTGCTAAACCTAGTGAACTAGAATGAGTAGAGAAGAAATAGAATGGGATTTTATCTATGGTTCTTGATTCTCAACTCATGAGAGATATGAACCATAGATTAAAGAGAGGGAGCAAGAGCAAGAGGGTGAGAGCAAAATGGAGAGCTCAAGAACAAGAGAGAGAATGAGCAAGAAAGAATGAGGCTCTCTTTTTGTCTCTCACCCTCTCATAATCCAAAGTAATCATAACTCATCATATCAATAAAAGTCTTATGTGATGGTTGAAGCAACCATAACCATATCATGTCATGCACTCATTTTACACAAATGAGCAAGCAAGTAAAAGTCTTTGGCATGAAATGATAGCCATGGTTATCATGATGGTCAACTAGTCAAGCCTAGTCAACCGGTCAACAAAGTCAACAAGTCAACAAAAGTCAACAAGTCAACAAAAGTCAACAACCAAGTCACCATAATACTTAATTAATATAATAGTTAATCACATATCATATTCTCATTAGGGTTGAGCAAAAAGTCAAAAAGTCAACGGTCAACTGTCAACAACCCTAATGAGAATCCGCTGTCTGTGCCTCCCTGTCAACTGTGCATACACATCCGCATCCGCGTTCCGAGGAACACGAATGCAAACTGGATAAATCCAATCCCATAAGGTACACTAGGACCTGGCTTAAACCAAAGCCCACTAGTGTAAACTGTCCGGACACTGTACGTGCACAAGTGCACGGATGTGACCGAACCCTGTCGCAAAACCATGCGACCTGTCGCAATACCATGCGACCTCTACTCTTTTGCCTAAAGGCGAAAAGCTTTCTGTGTGGGACTCTAAAGACTCGACACTACGCTGGCAGTGGGTTTAACCACAGACCGCAAGCGGCACTAGCTGTGCGTAACGGTCCCCAGGTAATGCCGATAAGAAGACCGACGAGGCGAAACCCATCTGAACTCCTACTGAGCCTGAGTGTGACATTCTCCGTACAGTCCGGTCTGTTCATCTGATACATCGCATGGCGGGCCTAGGGGGCGGTAAACGTCAGTCCCCCAATAGCGGTACAAGTCGTGCCGGAGCAAAGCCCAAAACACCCTGAGATAACACTGGAAGCCTACCAGTATATCTCGTTTGCCCTGGCCAGGGACTACTCATGTAATGGCTCTCCTAGACACAGCGCGATGTCAACCCCCAATACCGGGAGAGACGAATCCTGTCTAACCGTCACTGCCTCCAAGTGCTTCGGGACTGCACCCAACCACTACCTGTTTGCACGACTCCTTTGAGCCGTGGTAGGGTAGTGATCAAAGTATAGTGGGAACACACTCGAGGCGAAGTGACAGTGTCAAGTCAGCGGACTAAGCTGTACTCATGTCACCTGGGAACTGATAACTGACGATAGGCATAATACCAACTAGTCAGTTCCCGACGAGTCCTGTCCAGTATACCCGTAACCTAACGAGCACCCGCATACTATCTCAAGTACGACGTACTGACGGCTGTGGGACAGACCGTCTCCCACACTGGGATGAGAAGCGCATGCGCTGTTCTACTCCGGAGTATCGATGCCCTGTCTCGATAGTCCTGCGACCAGGGACCTGCATAAGGATGTGCTTATAGATTACCCAGCCCCACTAGTGTGACGGCCATCACATCGCTGGTAATCAAGCAAAGATCCTAAGGGCTCCACTAATGTGTATAGGCGATATACAAAAATAAACACATGTACACATTGAAGTAGAAACAAACCAAGTAACATACTACTATTTTGAGCAAGATTGTATATACAAAGTGAATATCCCAAGCATCCATTAAGTAATATACAAACTAGTATGGTACAGTAATGGGCTCTAGGGCATATACACTAACAGGTTCACTATTTAAATTTAACGGACATAGACTTAAACCGTTCCTCACTGCGGACCCTTCGGAGGAGCTCCTGTTTTTACAGGAGCCAACCTACATTGACTGATCTTCCTCCATCTACCCCTAAATTTCGATTATCTAGCCAAAACACTGTTTTAAACAAGTTTGGGGGTATGTATCACTTGTAATTATATAAAAACAAAATAAAAATAAAAATAATTTGAAAATAATAAAAAAAATTGGTATTTTTGTAAATTTCCAGTTTTAATAAAAAAATAAAAAAATTTATTTACAAATAATTTTCTCTTTTTAAGCGAGGCTTTTTGCTAATAACCAACACACTCCCCCCTATAAATAAAACCCGACCCCTCTCTGTCTTTTACAAACCCTAAAATTTTCCTCTCTGCAAACCCTAGCCGCCGCAGCAGCCAGAGCAAGGAGATCGCTTCATCCCGCCGCCTAACCGCTGCCAAACGCAGCATCTGACCGCGCTTCCGCCGCTACATTGCTGAGTCACCCTCTGAATTTTCTCAGAGGAGGTTTGCATCATCTCTCCCTCTCTGTTAAATTTTTTTATAAATCTGTGAACTTTCTGAATGGCACCAACCATGCAATTAGAAAGAGATTTTTTACAAATCTTTGCACACAAAATTTACGGAAGTTATTTTGGTGATGAGATCACATGGCGAGGGTGGAACTTTTTAATTTTCAATCATCTCAATGCCTATGCTCTTCCAGATCTAGTCACTCGTTTTTACGAGTGCATGGAGGAAGTTTGCCTAGCACAATACGGTTTTATTAAATTACTTTGGGGCGATAGGGAAATAATCATTGATAGGGACTTCATCTATGAAGTCACCTCAATTCCTAGATTACATGTTCATGACCAACCCCTTCAATTTGAAGACTACTTACCCTTAATGGGTAACGACTGTTCGAGAGAACCTAGGAAGGGCATACAGGCTAGAACCCTCTTCGTCAATGTATTAACTGTGTGCCGTTGGGCACAAAACAACATTTTTGACAGTTCACATAATGCAACATTTTTCACCACATCTCTTCATATCGTGCACACCTTAATGACTAGGAACCCTACATTTGACATGTACACGGTTTTGCTTAATTCAATTGGTGCTGGCAAAAGGGCCGCAAATTATCCATGTCCTATGTTAGTGACACAACGGTGTCGCTATTTCCTCCCTGTGGAGGAATTTGAGTTTTACATGCATGGAGGTATACCCATTAGGCCTCTTATTGAGGGCATATCCACGTCCTATACCCGCCTAACTGATGTATGGTCGCGAAGAGAACCGGCCGAACATGTACCCGCCAGGACAGCCAGCTCCAGCTCGACCGCGAGCGAGGAAGAGCTTACCCCAGCAGAACATGCATGTCTGCTTAGAAGAGCCACGAAGAGGATTGATAGGTTGGTGGGGATGGTGACCAACTTGGATCACCGGATGACAGAGATTGAACATGGCGTATCTACGCTGCTGGCGCGAGAGGAGCATTCCCGTTCACGTTCAAGGGGACGGTAAGGACATGAGCAGTGAGGGCACTGCTTTTGGTAAGTTTGGGGGAGAAGGTGGTTTGTAAATAGTTATCATTGCATTGCATATTTTAATTTTTGTACATATTTTTTCTTTTTCTTTCTTTGCATGTTTAATTATGCATTACATCTTTATAAAAAATTATAAAAATTAAAAAATGAAAAAATATATATATATATATATATAAAAGAAAAATCAAATAAAAAATTGAAAAACTAAAAAAATAAAAAAATTCAAGTTGGCCATATTTGACTTAAGTTTGACAAAACGGTTAACTAGCTAGGGAAAACTATATCCTAAACTTAGTAAATTAAAAACACTAAAAATAACCTTTCTTAAAATTTAACGGTAGAAAATATATGTTATAGTAGTTTATTTAGAAATAGGCAAATTTTGAGTTCAGTTCTTGGGCTAAGTCAAAATAAGGGAAGAGTATTGAATTTTTTTTTATTGAAGTGTAAGTCTGAAAAATAATTCCGAACCTTTAGTCTAAATTCTGAAAATATATACCCTACAACTCGCACATACACGCACCTTGAAACTTGGGATAGTAGAGGATACCTTGAAATGCTCTTGTCTAAAATCCTTAGTATATAAAAAAATAAAAGTATAAGTGTGAATAAAGAGATATAAAAAAAAATGAACACTGGTTTTGTAATTACTTAAGGCTGCGTAAAATAAAAAATATATAGCAAGGGTGCTTTATCATCTAGTGTCTTAGACCAACTGGTTTGGGAGTCACTGCTAAAGCCGTAGGTATTACAAAATGAGAAATTACTCCTAAATGCGCGAACACATTTTGTAATCGGTCGTTAGTACCTCAAGAAGTATTAACGGTCGCATGAAGGATGTGTGAGTAATTTCATCTAAAATTCACCAACTAACAGTATTTTGGACGATAGACAAGAGTATGATAGCTTGAATTGAATTTCCAAGTGTAGGGTTGATACATGCACACACGTAGGGGTATATGATTGGGTTTTTTTTATGAAAGATAAGAATGAAAAATATGGCTTATATTTTCAGTAGAGATGATAAAAATTCCTAAGTTGAGATGGAACCTTAGAAGGAAAATTCAAAAGATGCTAAAAGCTAAATAAATTTACAGAACATATACAATCTTAAGTTAAATGATAAGTGAGTGTGAAAATACGAGTTTATGATTTCTAAGTAGAAGATAATAGAATTTCTTGCTAGAACACCGAATTGAAGAATGAAAGTCAATAGGCCAAATTGATCGGATTTTGTGGGTAGTGTCCGCTGAAAACCCTCAGGAGACAACACTCCTCCTACTAGGGACACCTAGAGGTTTAACAGCTTGTTGCACGAGCTCAGTGCAATCGCGATTCCCTGCGAAAGTGAGGTTAGGATTTTTTCAAGAATAAAATTAGTTTTGCTCGGGACGAGCAAAAGATATGTTTGGGGGTATTTGTTCATATCAGAATTTTGCATTATTATATTCCCCATTCTTAATCATATTGCAAATAAATAGGTGTTTTTGATCCATGTCTGCTAAATAGTTGCAGGTTACAGGTTCTCAGAACATACAGTGAAATTCAGGAAAAGACGTTACAAATGTGAGACTACGACCAACAAATAAATGAATCTGTATGATGACGCCTACCAGTTTAAGGAACAAACGAATATCAGCGAACAGTTCAATGCACAGAGTACAAGGGCAGCACAGGATTAAAGACTTCAACGCGAAGCTCACGGCGAAAAGTCCACAACATTCTGCACTGTGGAAATCTGGATGAAAATAGAAGATATTCTGAAGAACCAAGTGAAGAAAACATAAGAAAAAGGCAACATGAAGCAACCCTGGAAAGATGAGACAGAGAACCCCCAAGATGGCCGCAGATCCGCGGCCAAACATGGCATTCCGCCGCGGATCCGTGGCCGTGCTGTGCACGTGTCGGTGCACGTGTCGGTGGGTGTCGGTGCTTTGACCCGGCTTTCTTAGGCTAGTCTTGTAATTTTAAATGTGGATCAGATGTAAACCCTAGGGTTTCTCCTATCTATAAATAGGAAAGCCTACAGCCTCTTTTGGGGTATGCCTCTTTTAATTCTAGATTTAAATTTTCAATTCCATTGTAATCGTCAAGAGGTGTCAATAAAGTAAGTTTTTATCTTGCAATTTCCATTTCGTCTTTTATTTCTCTGCAATTTTTTATCTGCCTTTATTTATCTGCAAATTCATTAGTTAATTAAAAAGAAAATTTATAAAAATGAATTTTGTCGCAACATCCCTAATGAATGAGTAATTCCTCACTTGTTAGGGTTAGGATTGGGTAGGTTTGAGAGATGGAAATCTCTTACTCATTTCTTGCCCGTATAATACTTTAAATTAGGACTCTATGTTAATCAAACACACACTGCTCACTACGGCACCCTATCCTATGAGATAGAGGTGATTCCGTAGTTAGACCGGTTGTGGTTGATTTAAATAGAGATTAGGGCTAAGAGTTAAGAAAGGACGGACAAGGACCAAAAAGAAGAAACTACGTTCTTCCTAGTCGTGCTAATCCCCTTTGTTGACTATTACCCTAACACCTATGTTCTTAACTACGGCAAAAGAAGCAGTGAGTAGAATTCTCTTTCCAATCTAACCTAATCCTAACCCTAGCAAGGTTTTAATCCAAATTAAATTCAATCTTAGTTTTTATAACAATCAAAACCTACCAAAAATAGGAATTAACTCATTGCAACAATTAGAAAAGAACACGTTTTCCCTGTGGACCGACCCGTACTCAACCGGCTAGCTACCAAGCGACACCGTTATTGATTGCGGTATTCTTAACTTTGATTTTAAAACGCACGCAAAAGCATCGATCAATCACCGGACGAACATGCGTTTGACGCAATCGACGGGGAGAAAGAAGGGAGTGATACCCGATGGGAACTCTACTTCGATGGAGCGTCCTCCTTGAAGAAGCGAAAGCAAAACACCCTCATAATCAAAGCCGGAGTAGGCCTTATCTTTGTGACTCCACAAGGAGGGATAATGGATTTTTCCATTTCCTTAACGGAGCCAAGAACAAACAACGAGGCTGGATACGAAGATCTAGTAGCAGGTCTCGAGATTGTTGTCGACATGGGGATCGAAAACCTCCTCATATATGGATACCCCCAGCCGGTCGTCAGCCAAGTAAATGGAGACTATCAGACGTGTAAGCAAAAGCTGGTAAAATATGGTGAGAGAGTGCAGCAATTGCTGACGCAAATCCCCTCCTACATCCTGGAAAGCATACCGCGTGCGGAAAATTGCAAGGCGGATGCGTTAGCCAAGCTCACTAAAGAACTGGTCGACAAAAACCTCGATGACGTAAGGATCACTGTGCAAAGCCGCCGAATTCTCGCGCCAGCAGAAATATCTTCGGAGTTGTCTGAAGAAAAGGAAGCGGCCAAACAAGCGGCATTCCAATTAGAAGATGAAGAAAAGGCGAAGGATTAGAGAGAAGTCTTTGTAGACTACTTCAAATCTCATCATACGTCCGAAATCACATCTTCAAGACATCAGCTCATGAAGCGAGCTCTGTCTTTCACCTTCGTCAATGATACTCTATATTAGAGATCGTTCGATTGTTTGTGGCTAAGGTGTCAGGGACCAGAAGAAGCAAGGAGAGTCGTCCAAGAAACTCATGACGGACTCTGCGGTTCTCATCAACTTGGGCCAAAGATGAAGCTGAAGATCAAAAGAATGTGTTACTATTAGCCCACGATGATTCAGGACTACCTCAAATATGCGAAGCAATGTCACTCGTGCCAAATTCAAGCGGACTTCATCCACTAGCATCCGAATCCGTTACACCCAACATTGGCTAGCTGGCCATTCGAATTGTGGGGAACCGATATAATCGGGCCCATCGAACCAGTATCATCCAAGGGACATCGGTTCATATTGGCAACGACCGATTACTTCTCCAAGTGGGCAAAAGCAGTACCGCTAAGGGAGGTGAAGACGGAGAACATCCTCCATTTCTTCAGGACACATGTCATCTATCGATTCGGCACTTCACGACGGATCATCTCGGATAATGGGCTGTCCTACAGAAGCCATAAGATCAGCCGCTTCGCACAGCAGCATAAAATAGATTGGAGATACTCTTCGGTCTATAATCTCCGAGCTAACGGTCTAGTTGAGGCTTTCAACAAGACCTTGACAAAGATCATAAAGAAAACGGTGTCCAGAAATAAAAAGGACTGGCACGAGAGATTGCATGAAGCTCTCTGGGCTTATCGGACCACGTTCAAGACGGCCACAAATACAACGCCATTCGCGTTGGTATTCGGAACGGAAGCGGTACTTCCCTTGGAGATAGAGCTACCCTCTCTACGAGTAGCGGTCCAACATGAGCTGACGGATGAAGAAAATGCCCATCTTCGGCTTGAGGAGCTCGATGCCCTCGATGAAACTCATCTCATGGCGCAAAAAAACCTAGAAGCTTACAAAGAAAGGATGACGCGCTCATACGAAAGACTGACTAGGTCGGGAACATTCCGCCAAGGCGAACTCGTGCTAGTCGTAAAAAGACCTATGATCCCCAATCGTGCTAAACGCGGGAAATTCGAGCCGAACTATGAGGGCCCGTACATCATAGACAAGGTCTACCAAGGCGGGGCCTACTTGCTCATAGATATGCATGGCAAAAGACCCTTCCGTCCAATAAACGAGCGGTTCCTTAAGAAATACTACGCTTGACAAGTCACGGCTCAGGTTAATGATGGATGACGACGCTCGTGTCCACTCGCTGTCTTCCTGAGTCCAAACTCTATAAGAAGTATCCGGCGAAACCTTGCCTCAAAATCCTAGTGGACCGTAACGTCCTTAAACTAGCTGTGGACCGAGATGTTCCTAAACTAACAATGGATCGCAACGTCCTTAAACTAGCTGTGGACCGAGATGTCCCTAAACTAACAATGGACCGAGATGTCTCTAAACTAACGATGGACCGAGATGTCTTTAAACTAACGATGGACCGAGATGTCCTTAAACTAATATTGTACCGAGATGACTTTAAACTAACAATGGACCAAGATGTCCATAAACTAACAACGTCGCCTGAAACACGGCGATAGTGGAATGCAAGTCCACAAGTCCCAGCGGTGAGGACTGCAGCTCAAATCCCACAGGCAAACAGATGGGTCACATGCGGCGAAACTATTCTCGAGAGTTTCATCGTGCAAAAAAAAATTTAAAAAAAGGATACGTCCACAAGCGAAATGGGCACGGATGAAAACCCGAAAAGGCGTCGTGAGTAAAAGCAGCAGGGCTACCGGCGAGTTTGTGAAAACACGAAATGGCGCAATCTCGTTGTAAAAAAACGGTACGTCCAAAAGAAAAATGGGCAGGATGAAAACCCGAAAGGGCTCCGTGAGTAAAAACAGCAGGGCCACTGGCGAGTTTGTGAAAACCCGAAAGGGCGCGATCCCGTTAAAATAAAAAACACCTGCAAGGTCCTCTCGACCTTGTGAGGAGAAAACAGCTGCGTGAGATCCTTACAACTCACAACGGAGCAACACACTTAGGGATCCCCACGATTCCTAAGGAGAAATTACGCTTACGAGATCCTTACGACTCGTAAGGAGAATCCCCCTTATGAGACTCTTACGGCTCATAGGATTCGAAAGCCTTAAGTTATAGGGATCGAACCTGTTCTTAAGCCATCACATTCCCCATATTGCTCTACAAGCGGTCAATATAGATCCTTGTATACAATCCACAGGCACAAATAAACGTTCCTTCACCTAGTTCCACCAATGGCGCGAATTTTCCCCATTTGGTGAACAACACTTGCAGGTCCTCTCGACATGCAAGAAGAAAATACTCTTGTGAGATCCTTAAGACTTACAAGAGAAGATATCACTTGGGAATTCTCATGACTCCTAAGGAGAAAATACACCTACGAGATCCTCACGACTCGTAAGGAAAAATACCTTTATGAGACCTTTATGGCTCATGAAGTCAAAAAGCCTTGGTTGGAAGGATCCTAACCCTGTTTGCTAAGCCTCCTTTATTCAAATCAGTAAAAGCAAATGATGATTCACTCCTGACAACATTCCAGTCGTAGCGATACTGATGTCTAAATCGATAGCAAATTCCAAGTCTTTTCACGGCAAATGATGATTCGCTCCTGGCAATATTCCAGTCGCAGCGATACTGATGCTAAGATTGGTATCAGACCTCGGAGTTCAGACTCGCAATAAAAATCAGAAAGCAAAAATGCATATGAAATAGCCGAAATGTTTGGGCAACTCGCAATAAAAATCAGCAAGCAAAATATATGCATATAAAAATAGCCGAAATGTTTGGGCAACTCGCAATAAAAAGCAGCAAGTAAAAAAAACAGCCGAAATGATTGGGCGATCGCGACTTTCGCAATATAAAAAGCTAAAATGATAGAGCATCGTGGAAAGAAATAAAATAAAATGAAACTTTTGCCCTACATTTGAGATCACATTGACCCCTGTATACAATCTATGGGCACAAACGGAAAGGGAACCATATTACCCCACTGGGCTTCGTCAAAGGGAAGCCAGATCTCGATGGCTACATCTATAGCCTAGAAATCAACAATGGCGTTCCTTCTCGTTCTAACCAGAAGTAGATACGACGTCAGCAAAATGGAGCCACGGCAAAGTCGCCTAGTTCCAAATCTCGACGGTTCACAAACAGCCTAGAGACCACCTCGGAGCCACGGCAAAGTCCCCTAGTTCCAAATCTCGACGGTTCACAGACGGCCTAGAGACCACCTCGGAGCCACAGCAAAGTCCCCTAGTTCCAAATCTCGACGGTTCACAGACGGCCCAGAGACAACCTCGACATTGATCATAATATTGCGGACACAATGTTAACAAACGAAGCAAAGAAAGATCCCTAGCTTCAGGGTCTTGACGGCAACTCAAATGAGACCTGAAAGACTATCGGAGATCATCCCACTCCAGCGCGGAGTGATCATAACTCATCGGGGCTCCCAAACTGAGCCTAACCTCAAGTAAAAAGGAACATGGAATATCCCTAACGCTTGCTCTTTCGACGGTAATATCACCTGGAAGATTACTTGAAGATGTCTTGTCCAGCCCCCGAAGGGATCAGAGACACAACAGTCGCGGGGCTACTCGAACAGCAAGATTGCGTATCGAGGAATACACCGGCCAACGCGACGGTACGACGGGTAAAAAACCCCAGTACCACAGACCCTAACGAACTTCTATTAGCAGGAGTTAACTATGACGTTAGGACATCCTTGTGAGAACTTCTCGATTCGTCTCGACTCGTTGGGAAAAGCCTTAGGCAACGGGGATAAGGACCTGTTTCCTAAGCACTGGGACCCTGCAAGTCCAAAATGGACTGCTGCATACTATTCACGGGCCACACTCTCCAAAGTCGAATATCGACAAGGAGGGAAACAACCACTTACGAGTCCTCTCGACTTGTAAGGAGGAAAATTCTCTTGTGGGATCCTTACGACTCTCGAGAGAAAACGCGCTTAGGAGTCCTCACGACTCCTAAGGAGAAAATACACCTACAGGATCCTCACGACCCGTGGGAGAAAAAGTCTTTATGAGACCCTCACGGCTCATAAAGTTAAAAATTCTTAGGCGGCAGAACCTGTTTCCTAAGCCATCGCTGCCCTGCAATAAGGTTAAGATAGACTATCTACAGGCTACATTTTCCAAAGCCACATTCGCCAATGAAATAAAGAAGCTACTTACGGGTCCTCACGATTCGTAAGGAAAAATACCCGAGTGAGATCCTTACGACTCATGGATCACGGAGGCGACAAACACTTAGAAATCTTCACGATTTCTAGGGAAAAAATACACCTACGAGATCCTCACGACTCGTAGGGAAAATAATGTCCCTGCGAGAACTTCTCGATTCGTCTCGACCAGCAGGGAAAATAATGTCCTTGTGGGAACTTCTCGATTTGTCTCGACTCGTAGGGAAAATAATGTTCTTGCAAGAACTTCTCGACTCATCTCGACTCGTAAGGAAAATAATGTCCTTGAGAGAACTTCTTGACTCGTCTCTACTCGTAGCGAAAATAATGTCCCTGCGAGAACTTCTCAATTCGTCTCGACTCGTAAGGAAAATAATGTACTTACGAGAACTCCTCGACTCGTTTCGACTCATAAGGAAAATAATGTCCCTACGAGAACTTCTCGATTCGTCTCGACACGTAGGGAAATAATGTCCTTGTGGGAACTTCTCGATTCATCTCGACTCAAAGGAAAAATAATGTCCTTATGGGAACTTCTCGATTCATCTCGACTCGCAGGGAAAATAATGTTCTTGCGAGAACTTATCAACTCGTCTCGACTCGTAGGGAAAATAATTTCCTTGCGAGAACTTCTCGATTCGTCTCGATTCGTCTCGACTCGTAGGGAAAATAATGTCCTTGCGAGAACTTCTCGACTCGTCTCGACTCGTAAGAAAAGTAATGTCTTTACAAGAACTTCTCGATTCGTCTCGACTCGTAGGGAAAACAATGTTCCTGCAAGAACTTCTCGATTCGTCTTGACTCGTAGGGAAAACAATGTTCCTGCGAGAACTTCTCGATTCGTCTCGATTCACGGCTCATAAAGTTGAAAAGTCTTAGGCTACAAGGACCCTAAACTTGTCTCCTAAGCCATCAATTCTATGGTCACACATTACTTTGCACTACTTCACCCACGTACATACTTACGTGGGCAAAGTAGTGGGGGGCATTTGCTCCCGCCAAAATTTTCGGCCAAGATCTATTTGTTCCCTTATAACCTTTAAAAAAAAGGGAGAGATGAAAGAGGAAAAATTCACGGTTGGACGTCACATGTTAAACATGTGAGCGCTTATATGCAAAACATATAAGCGCTGAAAGAAAATAACTAAGGGCCAAATAGGCCTCACATGTAAAACACGTGAGCGTTCATATGCAAAGCATATGAGCGCTGAACATAAATCACCAATGGCCAAACATGCCTCACTTGTAAAACACGTGAGCGCTCATATGCAAAGCATATGAGCGCTGAACATAAACAGGCTAAAACCCACAGCATGGGTCACATGTTAAACACGTGAGTTCTCTTACCTCTCACATGCTTTTGCATGTGAGTGCCCCAATTTAAAAATGTTCCCATTAAATTCCATGTGATAAAATTAAATCCTTTTTGGGAAATATTTTCCCTGATCTTTCTAATATGGAAATATCTTTCTCTAACAAAGAATCCTGGATTTAAAATCCGATGGTGATAAAATATCACCAATTAAATCATCTGATAGAATTAAATTCTATTTGGGAAATATTTTTCTGATCTTACTCAAACTAGAAAGATCTTCTCTGTAAAATAGAGGACCTTTGGATCAAAGATCCAACGGTGATCATCTGGTAGAATAAAATTCTATCATAGGAAAATATTTTCTTAATCTTGTTAAACTAACAAGATATTCATATGTTAGAATAAAATTCTATGTTAAACTAATGAGATATCCATATGATAGAATTAAATTCTATATTAAGAAAATACATTTCTGATCTTGTTAAACTAAAAAGATATGATAGAATAAAATTCTAATCTTGTTAAAACTAACAAGATATTCATAATCTTGTTACACAAATAAGAAATTTTTTCTGTTAAACAGAGAGCCTTTGGATTAAAAATCCAACGGTGAATAAAATTCACCAATTGATCTAAAAGATCATGGAATCAATCATGATCTCTCAATGAGGGATTTTCTTAACAAATTGATTCTTGTTCTTCTCGTATAAATAGGAGCGAGGAGAGGAGGAGAAAGACAGAGGGGGAGGGGAAGAAGAATAGAGAGAGAATTTAATTCTCTAAAAGGAGGAGACCCCCCCCCATAAGATCTGAGAAACAAAAAAAAAGAGTTCTCTTTGAAAAAAAGAAGACCTAGAGATCATTTTATCTTCTCTTACAAGAGTTTAACTCTTTCAAAAAAAAAGAACTTAGTTCTTCCTCTGATTGAAGTCTGCAGGAGCAGATCTCCCGACAAGTTGAGAATTTAATTCTCATCAGGGAGATTCTGTCATGCAGTCCTAAAATTTAGAGGAAAGAACTAAGTATGAAGAATTTAATTCTTCAGAAAGATATAGGAATTTAATTCCTCTGATAAAACTAAGGTTTAACCCTGCATAAAAAAATAACTAAGATCGATTCACGTGTTCCCACTTGACCCCTTAAGACAAGTGCTTAACACTTATAAAAGAAAAAGGCAATAAACCCAAAGACAGTTCCCATTTTAGGGCGCCTCACGTGATCCCACGTGACCCCCAATAGTGCTTAGAACTTAGAAAAGAACAGGAGGATAAATCAAAAGGAGGCAGTGCCCAACTCGGGGGGCGCCTCACGTGTCCACACATGATGGCCACAAGATTTAAGTGTTTAACACTTATATGTATAGACGGGGATTTGAACCCAAGGGCATTGTCACGCCCTGCTTCCCAGTATACGGGCAGAGGACGCGACGATGCCGCTATGTATTTACTCAGAAGTAAACACGCTAAGCGTATCTAAGCAATATAAAATGAAATATACACAAGAGACAAGATGCAAATAAACAACAACTTTATTTATTAACATTCTTTTTACAATAAATCTGGAAAGGTAAATACATGGAATGAAAGCAATGCCTAAACAGTGGCATAACAGAAACGTGAAGGAAATGTACAAATGAAACTAAAGCTCTTGATCTTCAGCAAACCGGTCCAAGTATTCGCTGCTGGGATCAATCTCCAGTGAGTCCGAATCACTTGACGACATTCCAAAAAAGAAGAAAGAGAATGTCGTCAGCGAACAAATCGCTCGGTAAGTCCCGTAGATAGATAAGAATAGAATAGACAGAATAGAGTATATCTTTTTATTGTTGTTATTTAGTGTTAACGCTGTTGTTTGTAGTTTGGTACAGAAGAGACCGGTGTATACGAGAGGAGTCTCACTATACCAGAGACTGCGGTATACGGAGTACAAGGAACCGTTCAGCCACGGTACAACAGCAATGGAGATTCAGGTTAGGTGTCTTATGGTTGTAGTCTCGTGCCACTTCTAACACCTTCCGTACCAATCAACCCCTTATAAACCCCGTGATGTCTTGATTTGTGTTGATTGTATTGTATTGTCTTGTATTGTAAATTGTATAGATGGATGACTTGCCGAAACCATGATATTAATAATGGAACGAATATAATAGATGAACATGTAAATGGAATATATCCATGGTTCGGTTCAGTCAATACAGATTGATATAGATTTAATATATGGATTCATATTAAATCATATTGTATTGTAGTTTGTACTTGAATCATATTCAAGTCAGATTGATTATATTGAGACTCGGTCTGAGTCAGACAATTAGAAAAAAAAACTTGTAGTCCTGAATTATGTTTTGGTGCTATCGGTAACTGCTGCACATGGACGGCAAGATTTGTGTCTTTTTCAAATAGGCAAGCACCATTTGTCAAGTTGTCTACCTTAAATAGGCAAGCACCCATATCTCAGGCTCCTTGAGGCTCACGAGACTGTTCCCGCTTAAACCTATGTTTACTAGGGTCCTTATTGTAATTTAGCATAACTTGAGGGGTTTTATGTAAAAATAATTTTTGTATAATTTCAAAATACAGCTCAAGCATTTAATTATAGTTTTTAGGGTTTTCATTGATGTATATTTTATAAATGTGACATTTCTAGTGAATAAAACCTAATTTCATAATATACGGTATTTATTTGTAATATGGGTATTGTTTTGAATTATCATGGTAGTTTCATGTAATATTTGAATTCTTTTCTTGAGTTTTGGAAACATGTAATAATATATATATTTAAAATAAGTATTTGGTAATAATTATATATATATATATATTTAATGAAATTAAATTTATTTATTTTCTTGTAAAAATCTCATTTTCTAAAGAAAAATGTATAACAATTCCATTGAGATCGAATGCTCTTTGCGGGGGTCTGCATCTGCTCTACTAAGCCCGAGAATGTGAGATAATCCGCACCATCCCAAACGGGGTCCCCAAAATGGGTTTTAGAGGCTCAATTGCATGGAAATATTTTAATACATCTTTTAAAGAAAATGGTTTTTTATAACTTAAAGGGATTTATTTGCAAGGTCGTATTTCCCGTATTCTATTGTCCAAAGATTTATCGTGCTATGATAGATATGTGTGTTGTGATGAGGTAGGTCATTATCTCGTGAGTTTTCTAAGGTAATACGGTTTAAAAAGTTTAAGCATGTCGAAATGAAACATGAAGGTATTTTAATGTAAAATTGGAATAAAACTTGATACGGTTATTATTTTAAAGTAAAACTTGTTCTATTGTCTTTGTTAATGATTACTAAACAATATATCACAAGTTGCAGATTTGTTATTAAGAAAAAGTTGTATTTTTAAGAGAAAAGAGAATTGGAAGCCGGATAACTCCTCTTCCGACACATTTAAGAATGAAGGGTTTGGGAATAGCAAAAGGACAAAAGAAGGAGGACTTACTGGATGTTCGGCTAGAGGAGAGAACCAGGAAGAGGTGGGAAGTGCCGGTGCGTCGTTTCGTCGTCGGAAACTCCTCGGAAGTTCGTCGGAGCTTCGCCCTCTGTTAACTCAACTTGCACATAAATAGAACTTGGAATATTTTGTAGAGTTTTTGTAGGAAATTTCAGTGTGAAGGGTGTAAAAATAGAGTGGATATTTATAGGGAAAATTAGGATTAGGGTGTGATAAATTTGAGAATTAAAATGCATTAAACATGGAGTAATGCAAAAATTTTATTCTCTGGAAAATGCAGGAAAACAAACAGTCAGGGGTTAACATGGGGGTCCAAGGGTTGCTAGGGTTAAAGAAAATTAGGGTTTGGTCTTCACAAAACCGGCGGCACCGGCCCAAGATGGATTCTCGCCGATCGGATCAATGGGGTGGGGGTTCGTATTGAGGCACATGTCCAGGTCGGTCTGAATACTAATTTGCACATGTTTGTTTTAAGTGTGACTCTTGGTTTTACGTGTTGTGCACGTGAAGACTCTTGGGCTTGTAAAATATTAAAAGAATTTAATTAAAAAGAATGTGTGGCTGATGGGATTTAAACTCTGGTGCTATGGTTCGACAGTGTAAGGTCTTACCAGGGAGTTACAAGCTCTTTCTTGATGTTCAAAATTGAATCAAATATTTATAGTACTCACAGAAATTGTAAATACCCGAAGTGTACATTAACTTTTAAACAATTTTATGTACACAAAATTTGGAGTTGTTACAGGAACCACACCAACTTTCGGGTGCCTCACGTGCCACACTTGAGCGCTCCAAATTGCAGTGTTTAACACTGCTTTAGAGACCCATGTGGGAGCACGTGAGCGCCAAGCAGATATCAGTATTTAACACTGTGAGAGGCCAACCTTAGCCCAAATTAGCCAAGTCTTCCGAGGCCAAAACCTTTTAACCATCAATCAACCGAGCCCTCCTATACTCAGGTCTCCCCAAATCGATCTTAGTTCCAAAGATGACCAATGATCTCCTAACATGGCATCTAAAATGATGTTCGTTCCACCATGATCTCTCCCTTCAATATGGGGTTCGGTTCAAGGGTACATCTCTCCACACCTCTGATATATGTCGTTGTAATTCTTCAACGTCTTCAGAGAGGTGGAGGGTCCCGACAACCAACAACTCTTTGGTGCCCTCCCAAACCGATGAGCACATCCCAATGGACCGCAATGTCCTTAAACTAGCTACGGACCGTAACGTCCTTAAACTAGAACAATAGAGCCCAAATGCTCTTTTGTTGGGTCTGATTGATCCCAAAATCCTGTTGAGCAGATCTTAGTCTAAAAATTAAACTAACGTATCCTCCACAAACATTTAAGTTGATCTTAATCCCAAATGAGATTAACGATCCTTAAATCAAACCAAACCCAAATCTAAGAATATACGGATTTGGACTATTCCACGCCCTACGGGCGACAACACAAATTAGTCTCCGTATACAATCCACGGGCAACCAAAAATAAAACAAACACGCACGACACGTAGTGAACATCTGGAGCAGGGGAAAGTGGTTATCGCTATGCGGTAACATAATTAACTCCAGGGGCTTGCGCCTGCAGGGAAGAGCATCCCCATAATCAAAAAACCCTCAGAAATGAGGGGGAATCTGACGAAATCTGCTACAACAGCCGCATCTGTCCAAACCTTCGATTCACAGTGCCATAAATCAACTTGGCATCTTCGGAGAGGTGGACGGATAAATCCAAATAGTATCTGCCCCCAAATTCAGACAAGACGTTTGTCTTCCCGGTTTTCGACGGTAAACGCCTTCGATTTTCTTTTCGAGGGAGTCGAGACGGTCATGGTACCCCGAGGATTTGGCATAGTCGGAGTTATGGACCTTCCTGCTAGCGGCCTGCGCCTGACTGCGGCTACGGTTCCATTCTATCAGGTTCCTCAGGTCCCCTGGCGAGGTCATTCTCGAGTCATCGTGGCGAGTGTTACCCGCGCGACCCCGTCGAGGGAGAGGGTGCCGGCCATGCCTGGGAGCAGACGAGCTGACCGACACCACCTCGGGAGGGACGGGAGCGCGATGGGCCTCTGGGCGAGGAGCTCTTTCATGAGATCTCGGTGTGGAGCTGTGAGGCGCCTAACGGGTCATTAAATCGGTCACCGCGGGGGACCTGTGGCCGCCGGATATAGCCGTTCCCCTCCGAAAGACGCGCAAGACGGACTGTCTTGCCTGAGATTCGGGGCAGATGCTAATTGGTGCTATCCGTCCACCTCTCCGAAGATTCCAAGTTGATTTATGGCACCATGTATCGAAGGTTTAAACGGATGCGGCCGATATAGCAGACTTCGTCAGATTCCCCCTCGTTCGAGGGGGTTTTGATTGTGGGGACGCTCTTCCCTGCAGGCGCAAGCCCCTGCAGTTAATTACACTACCGCATCGCGGTAACAACTTTCTCCTTCTCCAGATGGTCACTTCGTGTCGTGGGTGTTTGTTTTGTTTGTGGTTGCCCGTGGATTGTATACAGAGACTAATTTATGTTGTCGCCCGTAGGACGTGGATTAGTCCAAATCCGTATTTTCTTAGATTTGGGTTTGGGGTTTTGGTTTAAGAATACGTTAACCATATTTGAGGCTAAGATCAACTTAAACGTTTGTTAAGGATACGTTAGTCTAATTTGAGACTAAGATCAGCTTAACAGAATCATTTAGATCCGACAAAAGAGCATTTGGGCTCTATTGTTCTAGTTTAGGGACATAGTGGTCCATTGCCTGTTTAGGGACATGGTGGTCCATTGATCGTATGGCCGTCGGGACCCGTCACCTCTCTGACGTCGTTGAAGGATTACAACGACAGATATCATAGGAGTTCAGAGATGTACCCTTGAACCAAAGTTGGTTGGGAGATCTACAGTCCAATTTGGGACTAAAGTCTGTTTGAAGGTTTTGGTTTAAAGATACGTTAGCCATATTCGAGGCTAAGATCAACTTAAACATTTGTTAAGGATATGTTAGTCTAATTTGAGACTAAGATCAACTTAACGGGATCGTTTAGATCCGACAAAAGAGCGTTTGGGCTCTATTGTTCCAGTTTAGGGATATAGTGGTCCATTGCCAGTTTAGGGACATGGTGGTCCAATACCAGTTTAAGGACATAGTGGTCCAATACCAGTTTAAGGACATAGTGGTCCAATAAAATGTATGGCTGTCGGGACCCATCACCTCTCTGAAGACGTTGAAGGATTACAACGACAAATATCGGAGGAGTTCAGAGATATACCCTTGAACCAATGAGTTGGTTGAAAGAGCAGATGTGCTCAGTTCAAGATGATTTGAGGACTTATGGCCAGTTTGGGCTAAGTCCAATTATGTTTGAAATATTGGCCCTTTGGGCCATTAGACATTTGTCTGGGTTCAGCCCCTCATCATTCAGCAGTGCTAAACAGAGGTTTGGGGGCTCTGACGACATTTTGTCTTTGATTTCCTCAATTTTGAGATTCAATTGGAGGAGGGACTTTTGCCTCTGGAAAATTAGCCAATTTGGCTAAAAGTAGTGTTAAACACTAGAGAACAACAATGTTAAACACTGGAGATAGAACTCTCAAATTAGTGTTAAACACTAAAAGACAATCAGTGTTAAACACTGGAAATATAATCTTCAATTTAGTGTTAAACACTAGAAACAATCAGTGTTAAACACTGAAAATATAATCCCCAAATTAGTGTTAAACACTAAAGACAGAGGGGTCACGTGTGGACACGTGAGAGCGCCCAAAGGGGGGGAACCGATCCCTTTTCTTCGTTCTGCAATTAAGTGTTAAATACTTTTTGTTTTATATTTTGAGCGTCACGTGTTGACACGTGATGGGGATTTATGCGCTGACTGTTAAAGCGTTTGTCAAGGGATCACGTGGTAACACGTGAGAGCGCCTAAAGCTTTCATTTCCTTTGCTTTTTCTTTCTGCGTTTTGGGAGTCACGTGGGAGCACGTGAGGCATTGCCTCAAAGTTCTTTTCTGTGGATCTTTACAGGGGTCACGTGTTAGCACATGACTCTGGTTCTTTGCATATTTGAAGATCTCTTTATCTTTTTAAGAGTCAAATCCTTCATAGGGTTAAACCCTAGCAATAACTTTAAAGGAATTAAATTCCTACTTTTCTTTTGAAGAATAATATTCTTAGATAGGGTTAAACCCATATATGTAAAGAATTAAATTCTGGCATAGGGTGAAAGCCTAATTCTTTTTAAGGGAATTAAATTCCTGTGAGTTTGAGATAATTAAGTTCTCAATTAGGGTTAAACCCTAGTTCTGTCCATTTTGAAGGAATTAAATTCCTATAATATAGGGTTAAACCCTAATTTTATCTCAAAGGAATTAAATTCCTATAACTCTTGTGAGAATTAAATTCTCAAAACTCAATTCCTCCACTATGTTTTAGATCTGCATGGCAGGATCTCAACACAATGAGAATTAAATTCTCAATTTATGGGGATATGTGCACTTTGCAGATCTTCAACCAGAGAAAGAACTAAGTTCTTTTCTTTATAGAAGAGTTAAACTCTTTCCATAATTAAATTCTCTTTTTGAAGTTTTGATTCCCATTCTTTTCTCACCTAGGATTTTCTTTGTTGAGAATTAAATTCTCCTCTCTTTTCTTGTAACAACCGAGCCCAATGCTACTAGTTTCTGTTACCGTATGAATAGCGTATGGTATTTATTTCATTGATCCTAATTGACTGTTGCTAATATAAATTTTACCCGACAATTCATTTCTGCATATAACAATTTAAGGCATCTAAAATAAAATTAAAAATATTTGACATAGCCTGCTTGACACCCCTAACCCTGTGGTAGCGTCTTTGCATCGTGTCCTCGTCCCGTTCAGTGAAACGGACGTGCTTGGACGGCTAGGCGCACGTGCGTGCGTCCGTTTTGGGGGTATGCTTTTTGATTGTAAAACACTTCATTTTAAATTTTGGATCCCGCCTATTATTTTCTTATTTCAATTTCAAATTTTTAGACCCGTCCTGGGCGCAATTCGGAAATATTTTTACATTTGCGCCAAATCCTAATTTCTAATTTTTATACCGTCAAATTTAAATTGAACCCCATATAATATTTTTCCTATTTCCTTAAATCTTTTAAAAGATTTTTCCCTAACTGTAAATCCCCACAAATCTTCTTCCTTCTTTCCTTAATTTTGGCCACGGGCCAATCAGCGTTCGCTTTAACCCCCGGGGCCCTACCGTCTCTCGCTTTCTCCTTCTCTTTCTCTCTCTTCTCTCTCTTTCTGGCGCTACAAAACAACTTTCTTTCTCCTCTCCACTTTCTCTCTCCTCTCGATCTCTCACTTCCTCTCTACCTCTCTCCTCTCGCGATCTCTCTCTCTCTGTCTCTCTCCTCGTCTCTCTCTCTCTCTCTCTCCCCTATACATATTTCTTTCCTTCCTTAATTTATTTTTCATCAGAACCCAACCCCGTGAATCCTAGCCGCCTTCCTTTCCCTCGCGGTGACCCTCGCGACGACGCCCTCACCGCCGTTCCTCGCCGCTACTCGCCCTCGTCACTTCCACCACCTCTTCTTCCTCCTTCATCAACTCCCCGAGCACCCTGCACGAGAAGCTGCGCACCCCCTGCACACGTCTACACCTCATGGGATCGCCGCCGGCGATCTCGATTCGTTCCCCGGCCTCGTGCATCCCTCGGTGAGTGGTCTCTTCTCCTTCTTCTTCTTCTTCTTCTTCTTATGTTCCTTCTTCTTTCCCCGGCCTCGTGCATCCCTCGGTGAGTGGTCTCTTCTCCTTCTTCTTCTTCTTCTTCTTATGTTCCTTCTTCTTTCCCCTTGCTCGGCTGTTTTAACCGTCGGTGGTTCTTTGCAGGGCGTGCCGGAACTCCGTCGACGTAGCCGCCGATCTCACCCCTACCCTCTCCTCCTCATCTTCTTTCCCTTCTTCTCCTTCATCCTTCTCCCTCTCTGTTTAAACCTACAACCCCTATAGCAGCCGCAGACCACCTTTCTCGAGCACCCTGCACCTCGCCAACCACCTCCGTCGACACGCCATACCGTCTTCTTAACCACAGTAAGTCTCCATCTCCCTCTCCTCTCCAGTTCCATTCTTTTCTTCTCTTTTTTCCATGCACCTTTTCCTTGCACTGTGATGTTTACTGTTGTTGTGTTTCGCCGGAATCCGACCGTGCCGGCGACGTGTCTCGACAATCCAGCGAGGTACTCTGACCTGTGCGGTTCCACTGTTCGTCGTTTGGGTTCATTCCGTGAACCGTGCGCCCGTCGCGAGATTTCCCCGTCGACGTTTAACGTTCCGTTTTCCCGATTCGCGATCCGTCGAGGCAAGTACATCTTGCTACATGCTAAATAATATTTACATATACATTGATAACACCATAAACCTGCAGTTTAACTTTAGTACCATAATTTCCCCTTTTCATGTTCAATGTCGTGTTATATCATTTTATCTTCCAAGCTTGAAACCTACCGTTTGCAATTACTTTATTAAATCTAATAACCACATTTACATGTTTAATCACATTTTCACTATTGACAAGGCCTATGGCATTCTCTCTATAGTTTTACTCCATTCGGACACTCGTGTGCATTTAACCTGTAATAGCTGTGATTTCATCCATTGAACCTATATATAAATCATTGCACCCCTAAAATTCTTAAACTTGTTAACATGATTTAACGGCCATAATTGTCATATTGTATTCTTATAATGTTGAAATCATCTCTGTGACACAACTGATAACCGTACTGCTAATTGAGTGAATCTGCCTATTGCTTAATTCATTGCTTAGATCATGTTGTTGATAACCATGCTTGATTATGTAACTGATTGTGAGCACACCTATGATATCGTTAACATCTTGACCTGACTTGCTACATACATATTAATTGACCCGACATGGTACCGTATACTGCTTGACCTGACCTGATGTACCATGACTTGACCCGTTACCTGATCTTGTGTCTAATGCCAACAAACCTGACATGTAGTCCTCATGGACCGTTCCTGTTGTCTATCCAGACAAACCTGCTTACCTGATCCTGTGTTGGCATTAGTTCTTGATTACTGAACACTTGACTTGACATACACATATAACTTGGGGGTATGGGGAAATCAATGATGAAACCCGACTTGTAACTCGACAGTTCGATACCTGTTCTGATCAGTTTTAGAGGCTAGGCCAGCCTTGGAATGATGCTGCTGACATCATTCATCTGTACACCTTCCTGTTTTAGTGCCTAGCGGCATGTCTCGGTTTCAGCCCGAGAATCTGGACCGTGGTCCCGGGTACGCACGGGATACTATTGAGTTACATCGATGATTCATCAATTTGATTTCAAAATCTTTAGGATAGAAAACCTGATAGAACAGTTAGTTTACTCAATGCACACTACCCTACACTGCCTTGACTTACATTACTGTTACACCTGCTTTTCATTCATGTTTATATTGCATTGCCTGTTACCCTGTTTATATATTATTACTTGATGACACGACGCGCTGACGTCTGGGTTTTGCATGGCCCAGATTCTGTACCGCTGTTGCAGTCCGAGTAGGAGTACTTCAGCCAGCAGGCTGAGCTGTGAGGTGTTAGCAGTAGTTAATTCTTTTATTTCCTGCATTTATTTCCTGATGTGAGCCCGCATTACGGGACATACATTCCAATTACTTTGTATTGGATCTTTCGCTTCCGCATTTTATTATTCTTGATTCATGATATCTTGGATTATGGACATGTTTAGATAGTTTTATTTTGTTCTTGATATCTCTACAGCCGTAATGTGACTGTGGATGGATACTTCCTACCCACAGGTAGCATGGTTGGCTATGTCACGTGCCCATCTTAGCATACTCTGAGAAGCGGGGAGTGACATGGTTCTTTTGGTATCAGAGACATAGGTTAGTCGGGTTGATTCTTTGTAGTTGGGTATTGTACCCAATACACGAATCTGAATGCCCGTGTTTAGGAAACATGTCCTGCCACCTTGTCGTTTTACCGTTCTTGAATCGAATTCTTCCTGATTATATCTTCTACGATGTGCAAACTTCCTTCGCATATCGACTCGAAACCTGATTCCTTGTTATCTCTAGGACTTAGGCGACTTGGATGGAGTTATGTAAATGTGGCTATGATACCGCGGCATAGTTACAATGCGGTACTCTATTTAAGTAACTTGGAGTTCTAGCCTTGATCTATATTATAAATTTGTTATCCTGCTAATCTTGGGTGTTTTGATTTCAGGAGTATGGCAGGCAAGAATCTGAAGACGTACCAAAGGCGTGTTGACGAAGCCGCCATGCTTGGAGTAATTCGGGGAATGCTGGAGAATCAAAAGAGGCAGACCGAGCTGATCCAGCAGCAAGCTGAATCATTTCAGGAAGGTTTGCAGACCGTTCAACAGACTGTGGACAATGTTGGGGCTATACCAATTGACCGTATGGGGACCGTAGCAGATTTCAGGCGTTTGGGTCCGTCTGCATTTACCGGTTTGGAGGAGTCGTTGCCAGCAGAGCAGTGGCTAATTGACACGGAGAATTTACTTATTGAGGCACAGATTCCAGATGATAAAAGAGTTGATGTAGTGCGCATTCAGTTAGTGGATTACGCCCGTGAATGGTGGCTTGTAGAGGAGACCCGCTTGACCAAGCCGATCAAGTGGGCGGATTTTTCGAAGAGTTTCCTGGAGAAGTTCTTTCCGCGGACTGCACGGGAGGAAATGGAAGAGAAATTCATCAGTCTGAAGCAGAATAGTGCGGCCGTAGATGTGCATGCAGCAGAATGGACAAGACTCAGCAGATTCGTTGGACCTTTAGTTGCCAACGATGCAGACAGGGCACGGAGGTTCATGCGCGGCTTGGATGTGGACATCCAGAGGCAGATTGTCTTCCTGGGTTTGACCACTTTCTCACATGTTCTTACGGCAGCTCGAGAACAGCAGAGCCTATCAGGGAAGACTGGGAGTTTACAGCAGACAGCAGTTGCAGTAAGGAAGCCGGCATTTGTACCAAACCGAGCTCATAGTCGCAGAGGTATTCCAGTGGACTGTCGTGGTATAGCACCCATGAAGAAGCCTGTTGTCATTGATCGAAGAAAGAGCGTGACTTGAAACTACTGCAATTTACCTGGTCACGTGCAAAAGGATTGTCGAAGGAGGCCGGGACTCTGTCTAGTTTGTGGAGCGGCAGATCACGCTGTCAGCGCTTGTCCGTCGAAACTTAGTACGAGGGATGATATTCAGAAGCCTCCGCATAGACCGTTCCAGGGACAGAAGCAGCTGACTCAAGGACCTAATCAGGCTCGAGCTTTTACCTTGACAGCTGAAGAAGCTAAGGCGTCAGGAGAAGTTGTTTCAGGTACTCTACTCGTTCATGGTTTTCCCGCATTAGCGTTATTTGATTCTGGTGCATCCCATTGTTTTATGTCGTCCAAGTTTATAGCTACACACTCGATTATCTGCACGACCCTGTCTAGTTTCTGGGACATACACACTGGGAATGGGAAAATCATATCTAGTAGGGAATGTAAAGATTGTATAGTTGTGGTTTGCGGACGAGAGCTTTTTGCAGATTTCTTAGTAATTGATACGGGCAGCTACGAAGTCGTCTTGGGAATGGATTTTCTTGGCACTTTCCACGCTCATATTGATTGTAGGGTAAGGAAAGTAATTTTCCAGATTCCCGGACATCCCGAGTTTAGCTTCACTGGAGGAAGCAGTTCTGTCGGGCCAGTCGAGTTTAGGGCTAGGCCGACAAATAATATTCTTACATCAATGGAAGTTGATAAAAGTGAGGAGCCAGCTGTTGTTCATGATTTTATGGACGTGTTTGAATATATATCGGGATTACCGCCGAAGCGAGACGTGGAGTTCGCAATTGATCTTATTCCTGGTGCAGCGCTAGTATCCAAAGCGTATTATCCAATGGCACCAGTGGAGTTGGAAGAAGTCAAGAAAAAGGTTGCTGAATTGCTTGAGAAGGGTTGGATTCGAAGCAGTAACTCGCCTTGGGGAGCTCCAGTTCTTCTAGTAAAGAAGAAAGATGGCACGAGAAGGATGTGCATCGACTATCGAGAATTAAACCGGGTGACTATTAAGAATAAGTACCCGATCCCTCGCATTGGCGAACTTTTTGAGTAGCTTAGTGGCGCGAGGGTATTCTCGAAGCTGGATTTGCGATCCGGATATCATCAGGTCCGTGTGAAAGCAGAAGATATTGGCAAGACGGCGTTCCGAACTCGGTATGGACATTACGAATATTTAGTGTTGCCCTTCGGAGTAACGAATGCACCGGCGATATTCATGGACTTGATGAACCGAATCTTTTCACCATTCTTGGACCAGTTTATTGTGGTGTTCATTGACGATATTCTGGTTTACTCGAAGAGTTTTGAAGACCATGCAGAACATTTGAAGATCGCGCTGCAGACGTTGAGACAGGAGAAGTTATATGCGAAGATAAGCAAGTGCGAGTTTTGGCTGGAAGAAGTAAAGTTTTTGGGGCATGTTGTTTCTGGCGATGGAATTGCCGTCGATCCAGAAAAGATTGCAGCAGTTCGTGATTGGCCGATTCCAAAGAATGTTGCGGAGATAAGAAGCTTTCTTGGACTCGCCGGATATTACAGAAGATTTGTGGAGAACTTTGTCGTTTGGCGGAGCCGTTGACCAAGCTTACGCGTAAAGAGGTACCTTTTGTGTGGACGGATAGATGTGCGTCAGCTTTTGAGATGTTGAAGCAGAAATTGATAACCGCCCCAATTCTGACCGTGCCAGACAATTCTGGAGGATTGGTGATTCACAGCGACGCGTCTGGGAAAGGATTGGGATGTGTTTTGATGCAGCATGGGAAGGTTGTAGCGTACGCATCAAGACAATTGAAGACCCATGAGAAGAATTACCCAACTCATGACTTGGAGCTTGCGGCTGTGATTTTCGCCTTGAAGATTTGGAGACACTGCCTTTTAGGCGAAAGGGTCGAAGTTTTCACGGATTATAAGAGCTTGAAGTATGTGTTCACGCAGAAGGAGCTTAATATGAGGCAACGTAGATGGTTGGAGCTGATGGCTGACTACGATCTTGATCTTAAGTACCATCCGGGGAAGGTTAATGTAGTGCCGGATGCGCTCAGTCGGTTACCAGCAATTCAGATGTTGACTACGCAGAAGGAGCTCGTTGAAGAATTTCGAAGATTTGATTTGGAGGTTGTGCTACAGCATTCTTCGGGACAGTTGATGCAGCTGCAAGTACATTCGTCATTGATCGAGAACATTAAAGCAGTGCAATCGCAGGATCCTAGATTGCAAAAGTTTCGGGAACAGGTTGAAGCCAGTCTACGAACAGATTTATTGATCCACGAAGATGGTTCGTTGAGGTATGGTAGCCATTTGTGTGTGCCAAAGGGAGATATTCGTGAAGAGCTTATGAAGGAGGCACACAGTTCAGCTTATTCCGTACATCTAGGAGGCACAAAGATGTACCGAGATATTCAACAGCATTTCTGGTGGGAAAGCATGAAACGGGAGATCGCTCGCTTTATGGCAAAGTGCTTGGTGTGTCAGCAAGTTAAGGCTGAACATCAAAGGGTTGCTGGTTTATTGCAACCACTTCCGATTCCTCAGTGGAAGTGGGAACATATAACCATGGATTTCGTGACAGCTCTACCGCGGAGTCCAAAAGGCAACAATGCAGTATGGGTGATTGTTGATCGTTTGACCACGACAGCTCATTTTATTCCTTTTAGGGTTGGTCAATCAACAGAAACTTTGGCGGAGCGGTACATGCAGGAGATTGTAAGATTGCATGGAGTACCGGTAAGCATCGTGTCCGATCATGACACTCGGTTTTTATCACACTTCTGGAGGAGTTTACAGGAAAGTTTTGGGACTCGATTGAAGTTTAGCACAGCTTAACATCCTCAAACTGATGGTCAGTCGGAGAGAACAATCCAAACTCTTGAAGATATGTTGAGAGCATGCATGTTGGACTTCAAGGGGTCTTGGGAGGATCATCTACATTTGGTGGAGTTTTCTTACAACAACAGTTTTCAGGCAACTATCCAGATGGCTCCATTTGAAGCTTTGTATGGTCGTAAATGCCGTTCACCTGTTTGTTGGGACGATGTCGGTGAACGAAGACTGTTGGGACCAGATTTGGTTGTGCAGACAGTTGATGAAGTTAACACTATCAGAAATCATATGAAGGCAGCTCAAGACCGACAGAAGAGTTGGGCAGATACGTCGAGAAGACCTCTAGAGTTCGCTGTGGGTGATTTGGTATTCTTGAAGATATCACCGACTAGAGGGGTGATTCGTTTTGGAAGTCGAGGAAAGCTCAGTCCTCGATTTGTTGGACCCTTTGAGATCTTAAAGCGTGTTGGTGAGGTAGCGTATCGTTTAGCGTTACCGCAGTCCTTGGTGAGTGTGCACGATGTGTTCCACGTATCTCAACTCCGTATGTATGTTCGAGATGAAACGCATGTATTGGATCATTCGGAGCTGACAGTACGAGAAGACTTGACTTTTGAGGAGCGACCGATTGAAATTGTGGATCGAAGGGAAAAGGTTCTTAAGAACAAGGTTATCCCTCTTGTACTTGTTTCTTAGGGTAATCGCTCGCATGGAGAGTCCACTTGGGAACGAGAAGATGAAATCCGTCGGAAGTTTTCTCATCTTTTCTTGTAGTTGTTTGTCATCTATCTTTGTATTCTTGGAATTTCGAGGACGAAATTCTTTTGTAGTTGGGTATAATGTAACAACCGAGCCCAATGCTACTAGTTTCTGTTACCGTATGAATGGCGTATGGTATTTATTTCATTGATCCTAATTGACTGTTGCTAGTATAAATTTTACCCGACAATTCATTTCTGCATATAACAGTTTAAGGCATCTAAAATAAAATTAAAAATATTTGACATAGCCTGCTTGACACCCCTAACCCTGTGGTAGTGTCTTTGCATCGTGTCCTCGTCCCGTTCAGTGAAACGGACATGCTTGGACGGCTAGGCGCACGTGCGTGCGTCCGTTTTGGGGGTATGCTTTTTGATTGTAAAACACTTCATTTTAAATTTTGGATCCCGCCTATAATTTTCTTATTTCAATTTCAAATTTTTAGACCCGTCCTGGGCGCAATTCGGAAATAATTTTACATTTGCGCTAAATCCTAATTTCTAATTTTTATACCGTCAAATTTAAATTGAACCCCATATAATATTTTTCCTATTTCCTTAAATCTTTTAAAAGGTTTTTCCCTAACTGTAAATCCCCACAAATCTTCTTCCTTCTTTCCTTAATTTTGGCCACGAGCCAATCAGCGTTCGCTTTAACCCCCGGGGGCCCTACCGTCTCTTGCTTTCTCCTTCTCTTTCTCTCTCTCTCTCTCTGGCGCTACAAAACAACTTTCTTTATCCTCTCCACTTTCTCTCTCCTCTCGATCTGTCACTTCCTCTCTATCTCTCTCCTCTCGCGATCTCTCTCTCTCTCTCTCTCTCTCTCTCTCTCCGTCTCTCTCCCGCCTCTCTCTCTCTCTCTTCCCTATATATATTTCTCTCCTTCCTCAATTTATTTTTCATCAGAACCCAACCCCGTGAACCCTAGCCGCCTTCCTTTCCCTCGCGATGACCCTCGCGACGACGCCCTCACCGCCATTCCTCGCCGCTACTCGCCCTCGTCACTTCCACCACCACTTCTTCCTCCTTCATCAACTCCCCGAACACCCTGCACGAGAAGCTGCGCACCCCCTGCACACGTCTGCACCTCGCGGGATCTCCGCCGGCGATCTCGATCCGTTCCCCGGCCTCGTGCATCCCTCGGTGTGTGGTCTCTTCTCCTTCTTCTTCTTCTTCTTCTTCTTCTTATGTTCCTTCTTCTTTCCCCTTGCTCGGCTGTTTTAACCGCTGGTGGTTCTTTGCAGGGCGTGCCGGAACTCCGTCGACGTAGCCGCCGATCTCACCCCTACCCTCTCCTCCTCATCTTCTTTCCCTTCTTCTCCTTCATCCTTCTCCCTCTCTGTTTAAACCTGCAACCCCTACAGCAGCCGCAGACCACCTTTCTCGAGCACCCTGCACCTCGCCGGAGGTTCGCCAACCACCTCCGTCGACACGCCATACCGTCTTCTTAACCATAGTAAGTCTCCATCTCCCTCTCCTCTCCAGTTCTATTCTTTTCTTCTCTTTTTTCCATGCACCTTTTCCTTGCACTGTGATGTTTACTGTTGTTGTGTTTCGCCGGAATCCGACCGTGCCGGCGACGTGTCTCGACAATCCAGCGAGGTACTCTGACCTGTGCGGTTCCACTGTTCGTCGTTTGGGTTCATTCCGTGAACCGTGCGCCCGTCGCAAGATTTCCCCGCCGACGTTTAACGTTCCGTTTTCCCGATTCGCGACCCGTCGAGGCAAGTACACCTTACTACATGCTAAATAATATTTACATATATATTGATAACACCCTAAACCTGCAGTTTATCTTTAGTACCATAATTTCCCCTTTTCATGTTCAATGTCGTGTTATATCATTTTATCTTCCAAGCTTGAAACCTACCGTTTGCAATTACTTTATTAAACCTAATAACCACATTTACATGTTTAATCACATTTTCACTATTGACAAGGCCTATGGCATTCTCTCTATAGTTTTACTCCATTCGGACACTCGTGTGCATTTAACATGTAATAGCTGTGATTTCATCCATTGAACCTATATATAAATCATTGCACCCCTAAAATTCTTAAACTTGTTAACATGATTTAACTGCCATAATTGTCATATTGTATTCTTATAATGTTGAAATCATCTCTGTGACACAACTGATAACTGTACTGCTAATTGAGTGAATCTGCCTATTGCTTAATTCATTGCTTAGATCATGTTATTGATAACCATGCTTGATTATGTAACTGATTGTGAGCACACCTATGATATCGTTAACATCTTGACCTGACTTGCTACATACATATTGATTGACCCGACATGGTACCGTATACTGCTTGACCTGACCTGATGTACCATGACTTGACCCGTTACCTGATCTTGTGTCTAATGCCAACAAACCTGACATGTAGTCCTCATGGAACTTTCCTGTTGTCTATCCAGACAAGCCTGCTTACCAGATTCTGTGTTGGCATTAGTTCTTGATTACTGAACACTTGACTTGACATACACATATAACTTGGGGGTATGGGGAAATCAATGATGAAACCCGACTTGTAACTCGACAGTTCGATACCTGTTCTGATCAGTTTTAGAGGCTAGGCCAGCCTTGGAATAATGCTGCTGACATCATTCATCTGTACACCTTCCTGTTTTAGTGCCTAGCGGCATGTCTCGGTTTCAGCCCGAGAATCTAGACCGTTGTCCCGGGTACGCACGGGATATTATTGAGTTACATCGATGATTCATCAATTTGATTTCAAAGTCTTTAGAATAGAAAACTTGATAGAACGGTTAGTTTACTCAATGCACACTACCCTACACTGCCTTGACTTACATTACTGTTACACCTGCTTTTCATTCATATTTATATTGCATTGCCTGTTACCCTATTTATATATTATTACTTGATGACACGACGCGCTGACGTCTGGGTTTTGCATGGCCCAGATTCTGTACCGCTGTTGCAGTCCAAGCAGGAGTACTTCAGCCAGCAGGCTGAGCTGTAAGGTGTTAGCAGTAGTTAATTCTTTTATTTCCTGCATTTATTTCCTGATGTGAGCCCGCATTACGGGACATACATTCCAATTACTTTGTATTGGATCTTTCGCTTCCGCATTTTATTATTCTTGACTCATGATATCTTGGATTATGGACATGTTTAGATAGTTTTATTTTGTTCTTGATATCTCTACAGCCGTAATGTGACTGTGGATGGATACTTCCTACCCACAGGTAGCATGGTTGGCTATGTTACGTGTCCATCTTAGCGTACTCTGGGAAGCAGGGTGTGACATTTCTTCTCTCTTGAGAATTAAATTCTCCTCTCTCTGTTCTTCTCTCCAAAAAGGTAGATCCCTTCTCTTCTCTTCTTGGCTCCTATTTATTGGAGAAAAAAAAAAGAATCAATTTGTTTTGCAAATTTTTCATTGAAAGATTTGATTTGTTTTCTTATTTAATATGAGCCTTTAGATCATTCAGTGAATTTTATTCACCGTTGGATTTTAAATCCAAAAGATATTCTGTTTGTTATTTTTGGTGAGATTTAGGGAAATATTTCCTTGTCTAAGATTTTCCCATAAATTGGTGATTTTTATCACCCTTGGCTTTTTAATCCAACGGTCCCCCGTAGACCTTTTGTGTTTGGAAAGATTTAGAAAATTTTAGAATTTTAATTCTATTAATCTGTAAGGCTTTCAAAGCCTGTCACGTGCTGGCACGTGACCCTTGGTCATGTGTGAGCACGTGACCCCCAATTGAGTCCTTTTCTCAGCATTTACTTACGGTTCAGTTTTAACCATCACGTGTCAACACGTAACCATTGGTCACGTGTGAGCACGTGACACCTCATTAAGGTATTTCCTTCAGCCGTTTGTTATTTCATTTATGTTTCGATTGTCACGTGTCAACACGTGACCATTGGTCATGTGTGAGCACGTTACCCCCAATTAGGTCCTTTTTCAGCCATTATTTTTATTTCTGTTTTAACTATCACGTGTCAACACGTGACCATTGGTCACGTGTGAGCACGTGATACCTCATTGAGGTAATTCCTGATTTTTAATCAGGGAACAGTGCATAGCATATTTGCTCATAACTTTTGATCCCGAATGAATTATGAAGCTCATAATATATCAAATCGAAGGGTTTTTCGAGATGCTTCCAATATCATCAGAATTTAACAGTTCCTCCTTCGGGAGTTTATCAAAATTCAGGCCGGAAATACTGGTTCGCATTTCCTTAAGCGTATCGCTGCCATTTGATACCTTGGACTCTTTTGCACAGAAATTTTTGGCGGGAAAAAATGCCCCCCCACTACTTTCCCATGTAAGTATATACGTGGGTGAAGTAGTGTAGACTAATGCATAGCGTATGACCAGTTTCGGGTTGGTATATAACTTTCAGAATCTTGATCTGAGAAGATAACGAGCGGACACAAGCGTCGTCATTTATCATTGACTTAAATCTCGACTCTTAAGAAATATAGTTCCAAACTCTCAACTCCATGAGCCGCACCCTTCTATTTCTTTACGTCTTACTCTGGCGTGAAGTAGTTTATACGCTCATGAGTAAGTTCTCCATTTCAGTGGAATGTAGCTTTGGCAAGTGTGGCTCATAGATGGTCCATCTTAACCTCTTTGTAGGGCAGTGATGGCTTAGGAGATAGGGTTAGGATCTGCCACCTAAGACTTTTCAACTTTATGAGCCGTGAGGGTCTCATAAAGACTTTTCTCCCTACGAGTCGTGAGGATCTCGTAGGTGTCTTTTCTCCTTAAGAGTCGTGAGGATTCCTAAGTGTGTTTTCTCTTGAGAGTCGTAAGGATCTCACAAGAGAATTTTCCCGCTTATAAGTCGAGAGGACTCGTAAGTGGTTGTTTCCCTCCTTGTCGAGATTCGACTTTGGAGAGTGTGGTCCGTGAATAGTATGCAAGAGTCCGTTTTGGACCAACTTGCAGGGCTCCAGTGCTTAGGAAACAGGTTTTTTAATCCCCATTGCCTAAGGCTTTGCCTTACGAGTCGAGACGAATCGAGATGTTCTCGCAAGGATGTCCTAACGGCACAGTTAACCTCTGCTCTTTACGACAAAGGTCCGTTAGGGTCTGTGGTACTAGGATTTTGTCCGTCGTACCGTCGTGTTGGATGATGTATTCCTCGATAGGCAATCTTGCTGTTCGAGTAGCCTTGCGACTGTCGTGTCTCCGATCCCTTCGGGGGCTGGACAAGACGTCTTCAAGCAATCCTCCTAGGCAGTTTGACCGTCGGAAGAGCAAGCGTTAGGAATTTTGCCATGCCGCTTTTTACTTGAGGTTAGGCTCATTTTGGAGAGCCCTGATGAGTCATAACCACTCCGCGCTGGTGTGGGATGATCTCCGATAGTCTTTCAGGTTTAATATAAGTTGCCGTCAAGACCCTGGAGCTAGGAACTTGGCCTTTGCTTCGTTTGCTGGCATTGTGTCCTCTGTATCGAGACGAATATCATGGTTGTCTCTAGGTTGCCGGTGAACCGTCGAGGTTTGGAACTAGGGATTTTGCCGTGGCTCCTTTTGGTGATGTTGCGTCTGCTGTATCGAGACGAACGTCGAGGTGGTGACCACTCCGCACTGGTTCGAGATGATCTCCGATCGTCTTTCAGACTTTATATGACTTGTCTTTAAGACCCTGACGCTAGGAATTTGGCTTTTGCTTCGTTTGCTGGCATCGCGTCCTCTGTATCGAGACGAATGTCGTGGTTGTCTCTAGGTTGCTGGTGAACCGTCGAGGTTTGGAACTAGGGATTTTGCCGTGGCTCCTTTTGGTGATGTTGTGTCTGCTGTATCGAGACGAACGTCGAGGTGGTGACCACTCCGCACTGGTTCGAGATGATCTCCGATTGTCTTTCAGGCTTTATATGGCTTGCCGTTAAGACCCTGAAGCTAGGAATTTGGCCTTCGCTTCGTTTGCTTTGGTGTGTCCAAATCCTGTTGGAGGAAGGACGCTGTGGTGACATCGCGTCTACTGTATCGAGACGAACGTCGAGGTGGTGACCACTCCGTGCTGGTGTGGGATGATCTCCGATAGTCTTTCAGGTTTTATATGAGTTGCCTTCAAGACCCTGAAGCTAGGAATTTGCCTTTGCTTCGATTGTTTTGTCGCGTCTGAATCCGGTTGGAAGAAGGACGCTATAGTGACATCTTGTCTGCTGTATCGAGACGAATGTCGAGGTGGTGACCACTCCGCGCTGGTGCGAGATGATCTTCGATTGTCTTTCAGGCTTTATATGACTTGCCGTCAAGACCCTGAAGCTAGGAATTTGGCCTTTGCTTCATTTGCTTTGGTGTTGCGTCTGCTGTGTTGAGACGAACGTCGAGGTGGTGACCACTCCGCACTGGCGCGAGATGATCTCCGATTGTCTTTCAGGCTTTATATGACTTGCCGTCAAGACCCTGAAGCTAGGAATTTGGCCTTTTGCTTCATTTGCTTTGGCGCGTCCGAATCCTGCTGGGGGAAGAACGCTGGGGTGACATTTCATCTACTATATCGAGACGATCATCGAGGTGGTGACCACTCCGCGCTGGTGCGAGATGATCTCCGATTGTCTTTCCGGTTTTATATGAGTTACCGTCAAGACGTTGAAGCTAGGAATGTGGCCTTCGCTTCGTTTGGTTTGGTGTGTCCAAATCCTGTTGGAAGAAGGACGCTGTAGTGACATCTCGTCTGCTGTATCGAGACGAACGTCGAGGTGGTGATCACTCTATGCTGGTGTGAGATGATCTCTGATTGTCTTTCCGGTTTTATATGAGTTACCGTCAAGACGTTGAAGCTAGGAACTTGTCCTTCGCTTCGTTTGCTTTAGTGTGTTTGAATCCTGTCGAAGGAAGGACACTGTTGTTGACATTGCGTCTGCTGTATTGAGACGAATGCTGAGGTGGAGTTGGGATTTTGCCGTCACTCCCTTTACTGACCATGGGGTCTTTTGTTGACGTTGCATCTACATCCTGCTGGACTGCGAAAGAACGCCGTTGTTGACATTGCGTCTGCTGTAACGAGACGAATGCTGAGGTGGAGCTGGGATTTTGCCGTCACTCCGCTTTATTTCGACCATGAGGACTTTTGTTGACGTTGCTTCTGCATCCTGTTGGACTGCGAAGGAACGCCGTTGTTGACATTGCGTCTGCTGTAACGAGACGAATGCTGAGATGGAGCTGGGATTTGTCGTCGCTCCGCTTTTTTTCGACCGTGAGGTCTTTTGTTGACGTTGCATTTGCATCATGCTGGACTGCGAAGGAACGCCGTCGTTGACATCTCGTCTGCTGTAACAAGAAGAATGCTGAGATGTTCTCTAGGTTGTCTGTGAACCGTCGAGATTTGGAACTAAGGACTATGCTGTGGCTCTGTTTGATGGTGTAACATCTGTGTCCTGTTGGAATGAGGAGGCACACCGTTGTTGGTCTCCAGGCTGTAGATGTGGCCATTGAGATTTGGAACTAGGGACTTTGCCATGGCCCCGTTTCGTTGCGACTCTGAGGTTGGTTGTTGACGTCATGTCTGCATCTGGTTGGAGTGAGGAGAAACGCCGTTTGTCGATGTTGACGTTGAGACCCTGAAATTAGGGATCTTCCTTTGCTTCATTTATTGGCATTGTGTCTGCAATATTGCGACAAACGTCGAGATTGTCTCTAGGTTGTCTATGAACCATCGAGATTTGGCTTCGCTTTCTGATGGAGCCTGTTGGGAAGGTATGGTTCTCTCTTTGTTTGTGCCCCTGGATTGTATACAGGGATCGATGTGATCTCACCTGTAGGACAAAAAGTTTCATTCTTTCATCATTTTTTTATTCTTTCCGCGATACTCTATCATTTCAGCTTTTTATATCGCGAAAATCGCGATTGCCCAATTATTTTGGCTATTTTTCGTGGTGCCCAATCATTTCGGCTATTTTTCTTTTTACTCGCTACTTTTTTTGCGAGTTGCCCATACATTTTTACTTGCTGATTTTGTTGCAAGTTGCCCCATCATTTCGGCTATTTCATATGCATTTTTTTTGGCTCGCTGATTTTTTCTCACGAGTAGGGAATTTGGGATCTGATACCAATCTTGGCATCAGCATCGCTGCGACTGAAATATTTCCAGGAGCGAATCATCATTTGTCGTAAAAGAACTTGGAATTTGATACCGTTTTAGACATCAGCATCGCTACCACTGGGATATTGCCAGGAGCGAATCATTATTTGCCTCTGTCGATGTCGAACAAAGGTGGCTTAGCGAACAGGGTTAGGATCCCGTCGACTAAGGCTTTTGACTTCATGAGCCGTAAGGGTCTCACAAAGGTATTTCTCCCTACAAGACGTGAGGATCTCGTAGGTGTGTTTTCTCCTTAGGGATCGTGAGGATTCCTAAGTGTATGTTCCCCCGTAAGTCGTAAGGATCTTACAAAAGGGTTTTCTCCTTATAAGTCGAGAGGACTTATAAGGGTTGTTCACCATATGGACATATCCCTAGCCACGGGTGGGACTTGGTTAGGGAAATGTTTATTCGCGCCCGTGGATTGTATACAAGGGTCAGTATGGAGCCGCTTGTAGGGCAATATCGATGGTTGTGGGGGTTGCTTAAGAACAGGTTCAGGTCTCTGTAACTTAAGACTTTCAAATCTTATGAGCCGTGAGGGTCCCATAAGAGAGTTCTCATTGCGAGTCGTGAGGATCTCGCAAGTGTAATTTCTCCTTAGGAATCGTGAGGCTCCCTAAGTGTGTTTCTCCCTTATGAGTCGTAAGGATCTCACGCGGGTGGTTTCTCCTTACAAGATCGAGAGGACCCTGTAAGTGTCTTTTAACGAGCTTGCGCCCTTTCGGGTTTTCACAAACACTCGCCGGTAGCCCTTCTGTTTTTACTCACGGAGCTCTTTTAGGTTTTCATCCGTGCCCATTTTGCTTATGGACATACCGTTTTTTTTTATTATTCTTTCTTTTTTTTATTCTAACGAGGTTGCGCCCTTTCGGGTTTTCATAAGACTCGCCGGTAGCCCTGCTGTTTTTACTCACGGAGCCCTTTCGGGTTTTCATCCGTGCCCATTTTGCTTATGGACATACCGTTTTTGTTTTTTGTTTTTTTGTTTTTTTTACCACGCCAGCCTGAGGTTGCCGCGGGTTGATAGTAGTTTAACGACGTTTCGGTCATTTGCAAGTTTTAGGACATTGCGGTCCGTCGTTAGTTTAGGGACGTTTAGGTCCGACGCCAGTTTTAGGACATAGTGGTCCACCGTCGCCGTATTTGAGGCGAATCTCTAGTTTACTGACTTTTCAGTATATCGTTGCCATATTTGAGGCGAGTTTCTAGTTTACGGACTTTTTGGTCCATGGGGCTTTCTCTATGAAAGAGCACGATGCCCCCGGCATGTCCATCTTTTTCGGAGCATGTGGTTGTGGTGGGTTCACCTTCCATTTTTCGGGCAGCGCGAACTTGCCCTGTTGGTATTGGTCTTCAACCCAGTTTTTGAAGACGTAGCAATTTTCGAGTGGGTGACCCATTACTCTGTGGTAGGGACAATAGTTAGGATTGTTAACGTCACCTGGCTGCAACGGACGTTTTGGATCTGGTAGAGTGATGAGCCCGCTGCGCACTGCTAGCTCGAACAATCTCTTTGTTTTATCTTTGGGAAACGAGTAAGAACGTTCCAACTTCTCATTGAGATATCGCGGCTTGTTGTTTTGATGATAAAACGGTCTCGGGTTACTCGGCTGTTGTTGAGCGTTGGCGACGAAGGTCGCTTTTCCATTCCCCTTATCCCTTTTGTTCAATCCCTTGTTTGCGGGTCCGAGATTCTTTTTGGGTAGCGGGCGATTGCGCAGCTGAACGTTCTCGCAGCTCTTCTTTTCTTTCGTTTCAGAAATGGATTCCTTCAAGAGAGGACCGTGGGCTACTTTTTCGTCGGAGTCGCTCCCGAAGGTGAGAACTCGCAATCCCCCGGGATCAACCCTATGACAATTGCCGGCAATTCTTTTATGCTCATCCGTCGCATTTTTCCGCTGTCTACGAGCTTCACGCTTTTTCCTGTTGAAGTGTTGCCTGTGAGCGACATACCCTTGCCACCAACACTTAAAGGAGTTGCAGTCTTCAGAAGGATGTGCGATCTTCTGATGATATAAGCAGAAGTTAGGATGTACGTCCGCTTCATCAAGATGTATACCGCCAAGAGAATTTTCTCTGAAAGAGGGCAGCTTCATCCCTATCGATATGGCTTTGGCGAATCGTTTCCTTGTCTTGATCCTGCTTTCACTTGCGTCGGATGTACTTTGATTTGGTGGGAGTGTTTCGACCCTTTTTCTAGTCGCCGGCGTTTGGCCTTTTCAAATATGGCCATCTCGCGCTCCTGATCAGCTTTGCTTTTTAGACAGGTTTCGTTCAGGAATGCGTCAATCATTTCGTCTGATGGTCCTAGAAGTTCCGGCTCAAGATCTGCCCCCAACTTCTCTGTGTAAGGAGCTTCTTCGTCATTTATTGACGGGTGAGAGATCACATGGCAGCTTGCCACATAAACTTTAGATTCATCCGACGAGTCTTCTCCATTGTCATCATCTCCGTTCTCAAGGACGTGGCTGAAAAATTCTTGGAGTGTGACCGGGATCCGTGCCTTCTGATTATATTCTTCCAACGCGTCAATCTGTTTTTGCAGGTCCGTGCGCTTGTCACCAAGTTGCACAGGCTTTTTGGTCTTCTTCTTCTTCGAAGATTTTGACAGCTGGGTGTGAGCGCTCTGACCATCACCACCCGTTTTTGGAGTTGGGCGCGGTTTCAGCATTCCCTCGATGATCTCGGGTTCCAGTGGATTTTTCCACCTGATCGTCGGGTATGTTTGGAGATCCTTCAGCATTCTTTTCGTCTTGGCTGAAAGAACGTCCTCCCATGGGGCTTCCCTTATGAATGAGCACGATGCCCCTGGCATGTCCACCTTTTTAGGGGCGTGAGGTTGTGGTGGGTCCACCTTCCAATTTTCGGATAATGTGAACTTGCCTTGTTGGTATTGGTCCTCCATCCAGCCTTTGAAGACGAAGCAATCTTCGATTGGATGGCTTATCGCTTGATGGTAAGGGCAGTAATTAGGATTGTTGAGATCGCCTGGCTGCAACGGACGTTTTGGACTCGACAGATTGATGAGTCTGTTGCGCACTGCCAGCTCGAACAGTCTCCTCATTTTTTCCTGGGGAAACGAGTAAGGTCATCCCAGTCTCTCCTCGAGGGATAGGCGTGGATGCACGTTGTCTTGGCGAATAACCGGCTTTAAGTTGCTCGGCTGTTGTTGAGTATTGGCAACGAAGGTTGCTTTCCCTTTTCCCTTTTCATTCCAAGGCTCCGACTTTGGAGGAGACGGTCTATGGCCCATCTGGTCCATTTGAGCTAGCTTGTCGATCAGGGCCTGGAACGTGGTTGGTTTAAAGAACATCATGAACTGTGAAATAGTTGCATGAGGATCTAAGGTGCCCACGAACATGCCCACCGCTGGCGCTTCTTCGATGCGTTGTTCGCACTTCGACCACAAGTTCCGCCACCGGATTGCATATTGAACCCAGGTTTCGCCCGGCTTTACTCTGGCATTGATCAATGCTGTTATTGGAGTGCGTTCACTAGCACTCGCGAATCGCTGGGTGAACAACAACTCCATTTCTGCGAAAGTTTTGACGGAGTCGTTTGGAAGTTCGGAGTACCATTCAAACGCCGTCTCCGATAAGCTGCCGACGAATTGGCGGAGCAAAAGTTTATCATCGTCTCCAGTGTTGCCGCATAAGGCTCTGAATTGAGCTACATGCTGATGTAGATTCCCCGTCCCTTTATATACATGGAACTTAGGGATCGCATATCCCGGCGGGTAATTTATTTGGTCATACCAGCCTGGATATGGTCGCCCAGTTTTAACAACTTGGCCGGCCGCTTCATTCATCTGGTGAGCTCGTATTTGCTTAGCAATATAATCATCGAGGGCGGACTTAGAAATAGTTTCCTCCTTGGCTGCTGAAAGAGCCGGAGGAGGATTCGATGTCTCTCCTCTGTCGTCTTCAATAATGACCAGAGGGTCTTCAGCTGGGGAATCCGGCTGTAACATCATCCCGACCATGTCCTGGAAGAGAAGTGCCATTCGTTTTATGTTGGCAGCTTGTTCTGCAGCTTCTCTGTCCTTCTTTTTGAGGACTCTGCGTAGGAATTCAGCATCGGTTTCTTGCTCATGACACTGCTCCGATGATGCCTCCGGGCTTTCTTTTGGTCCGGTAAGTGTAGCCATTGCAGTCAGCATCTCCTAAAGTTTCCGCTGTTGTTGTTCCTGGGCCCTTGTTATTGATCGGGTAAGCGGTCGATAGCCTGTCGAAGTGCGGCTTTCTTCTTTCCCAGAAGCCATGTAAACAGTGTGTACCATCATGCCCCCAGACTTGGGGCGTTTGGGTTCAGTGGTCTTACGATTCGTCGCAGACTCAGGGATTTTCTCCGGCCTTTTCTTTTTGTGGACTGGTGACGTTGAGGGGGCCGTTGCAGTGGGCACCCAAGTAGCTGTCGCCTTTTGTGGCTTGACAGGATGGTTCTCTTCTCGCTGAACTTTCACCTTTTCCTGTCGGTGAGAGTAACCTTGATCAATCACCAATTCATGAACTTGTCGCCAAACTTTATAAATTTTAGAGGACAACCGCTGAGGAGGCTGCTCTAGCTTTGCCTTTGGTGCATTCTCCATGGGTGGAGGACATCTTTTCAGTATGGCGGTAGGAGAGTTCCTGCGCACCTTATTCAGCAATTCAAAGCTGTTCCTGGTTAGAACAGCAGCATCGATCCCCACCGTTGGAGCTGGCGGAGTTATCCCAGAGGGGGAGTTGCCCCCAGCCTTCCTCACTCGGTGCCAGTGGCGACGTCGAGCATGTCGTGCGGATGAGATCACCTCCGTTGTTGGATAAGCTTCTTCATGCCCCCTGCTTTGAGGAGAGACTGTTATTGGTGCTAGCCTATCGAAGACTGACACCCATTGAGAAGCAATGTCTAATATGTAAAAGACAGACCTCTGGGCAGGGGAAACAGCTTTTAGGACTTCGCCTGGAGCAGCAACCGGAATAGCCAGCCTTGTAAAAACTGACTCCTTGGAAGGAGAAGCCTTTCCAATGATTTCGTCCGCTTGAGCCGGGATGGCTATCCGCTTTGGGATGGCCGCTTTGGGTATCACGGGCTTGTAAACGTTCTCGCCCAGTCTGTTGAAAACTGAAGTATTGGAGTTGGACGACCCGTTGAGAGGGGCCGCGGCAGTGGTAAGTCGATCAAGGATCGACTTCTTTGGGGCTTCTTGCAACGTCATTGGGGCATTGAAGCTCATCGGTGGGAGCATGGTCCCGAAGAATAGTCCAGTGGTAGCTTTGTTGGGTAAAAATTTACATCCCGGTTGACTAAGTCAAAGTCAAGGTCAACCCTCAAGCTAGGTGGGCCCAAGCCCGGGTCAAGCGGGCCCATGTCCAAGTCGAGCCCGCGGCCAGCCTCCCCATGCCAACAACAAAATCATGTAATAAATAATTTTTTATGTAATTTTTTATACATGAATGTATGCAAAATTGGCATAAAGCCAATATTTTGTAAGCCCATGACTTATGTGCAAAAATGAAATGGCACATGAGCCATGGGATAGGCAAAATGCCATTTTGCAAAGCCCAAGGGGCTATATGCAAATATGTAAGCCTATAAAAGGCAACATGATGATGAATAAAGTAATATACCTTTCATTCTCTCCACAAAAATTTTAGATCTGAGATCTTTTGTGCCTCCTGCTCCTTCTCCAAGGTTCTAAACCTTCTCATTTCTTTTGAATTAAATCAAGAGTTTTACTCTTCTTTTCAAAAAATAAGAAGTCTTCCACCACAAAACCCACAAAGGGGAACTTGGATCTATCATTAGATCTCAGAAAGGAGAGATTTTTAGATCTCACATCTCTTGATCATCAAGATCCAGCCAACAGAGGAGGAAGAGGAAGAACCCCTTTCATCAACCAAAACATTTTAGGAGTTTAACTCCATATATTTACATATATATATATATATAATAAATATTTCCTTTCTGAAACATAGCTTCTGGTTCTGGGACTAAAAGCCCCTTTGTCTCGCCAGCGCTCGAGTGCAAAACGCCCATGTGCCGACACGTGGCGCGCTTGCGCTCAGGCGCACTGCGCTCGAGCGCAAAGCGCCCATATGCCGACACATGGCACGCTTGAGCTCAGGCGCACTGCGCTCGAGCGCAAAGCGCCCACGTGCCAACACGTGGCGCGCTTCGCTCAGGCCCACTGCGCTCGAGCGCAAAGCGCCCGCGTGCCGACACGTGGCGCGCTGCGCTCAGGCGCACTGCGCTCGAGCGCAAAGCGCCCGCGTGCCGACACGTGGCGCGCTGCGCTCAGGCGCACTGCGCTCGAGCGCAAAGCGCCTGCGTGCCGACACGTGGCCTGCTTGCGCTCAGGCGCACTGCGCTCGAGCGCAAAGCTCCCACGTGCCGACACGTGGCGCGCTTGCGCTCCAGCGCACTGTGCTCAAGCGCAAAACACCCACGTGCCGACACGTGGCGCGCTTGCGCCTGAGCGCACAGCGCTCAAGGCGCTGGCCCCACGCATCCTTTGGATGCCTTTTCCCCCTCTTTCTTTTATATATATATACATATATACATATATATATATATACACATATGTATACATATTTACACTCACATATACTCCACGACACTGTCCCTGTTAGAAAAAAATTTCTAATGGGGCGCTGCCCCGCACCCTGCAAAGGGGCTGCTAGCCCCCTTGACCCCCAGCCCGCTATCCAGGTAGCGGGACCCCCGTAAAAACTCTGCGTGGCTCCCGATATATCCAAACCCCCCTTTCGAAACACAACACATGTACACTGCACATTGAGTTCGCATGACCATTTTAACCCGTTAATCGGAGGTTCCCTCGCCCCAAAGGCGAGGGGTAATTAACGGCAGCTTAGTCCGCGGGTGCCAGAGATTCGGATCCCCACAATCAATAAACCCCGGCCTACCCTAGGCAGGGGGAATCTGTAGTATACGCCTGATAAGCGCGCGCGTATTCCCATCTCAATGGGGTGACGAAAAACACCCTACAGATTCTGGCATGCCCGGTACGACCAATCTCTCCTCCCATATTTCGGGTTAAACGTCCATGCGAACTCAATCAATGTACATACCTGTATTTATACTAAAATAATGCTCTTTCATGCAGATTTTCAAGCAATCACCTTTCAACGATGTCTTCGATAATGAACTCAGCTCCCGTCTCCTACACGATGAAGATAGACTCCAGGACGGTTCTTCCGGCCGGTCTCGGGCGACAATGGGAGGAGCCGCTGCTACCATTCGGCTCTATTGTGTTCATGCCAGTTGGCGCCATCCCAGCTCCTCAAGCCCCTGTGGCAGACAAACCGGTCTTGAAAGGCAGGAGACCAAATGTGGTGATCTCAAGGGCGCCCCAACCCAAACGCAAGTCGGTGTCTAAACGACTTTCCTTGGCCCCAGCTGGGGGCAAGGCCATAAACACCAACAAAGTTACAATGCATCCCGAGCAAGCTCCAGCGGTGCCCTTGACCACTGCTCGATCGGTTGTCTTCTCTAAGCTCCCCTCTGATCAACTCACAATGGCTTCCCGGATAGCGGATGCCCGCCAGGCCTTCAAAATTGAGAAGCTAAGGCAGAAAAGGCTCAGATATAGAGCCAACCAAAGGGCTAGGGCTCCTGCTAGGCTGAACCTCATGAGGTTCGAAGAACAGGGTTACCCCGCCGAAGATAAGGAAATGCTGGGTATGTGGTCCACACTGTCTACACGGTGGGCACACGCAGCAAGAGCAAGGACGGGGCTACCATATCTCAAACCCAATCTGGCTTGAATGTGGTGGCCGCTTCCCAAGAACAGCCGCCTCTGCTGGGTGATGAAAACCCTCTTGATGAGGACGATAGGCGGAAAGACCCTTCGGTCCATGAGGAGTCGGGCTCGGAAAGCGAAGAAGAGCCGACTTTCTGCCCCAGGACCGCGGAGCAAGAGCTGCTTGAAGAGCTCCGAAAGCAGCTCAGAAACAAAGACAAGGAGATGGACAAACTCTACTCCAAAATCGATGACTTGACGAATGTCGTGATGCAGCTCACGGCCCGACTTGCCTCTCAGCCGCCCAATCAAGCGGAGGGCTCTGCTCGTGAACCGGGAAATGGTGTCCCAAAGCAGCCGACGCCTATTCCCTCAAATCCAAAAGTGGGCGAACTACATGAAAACCAGTCGCATCCTATCTCGGGAAATATCTTGGCTACCGATGACAGTAGCCCGCTAACTCAAGATCAAATCATGGATTTGGTTGCCAGCAAAGTCAAAACATTGGTGGCCGAAGCGGAAGCGCAAAAAGATATCAGCAGTAGTGGGAGACCATATCCTGCTTAGTATGATCTGGTAGAATTTCCTAGCGACTATGTCATCCCCAAATTCGGAAGATTCGATGGGATGGGAAATGCGAATCAGCATATCGCCCACTTCAAAGCCTCATGTGGGAATACTGGGGGCAATGATGCGCTTCTCCTCCGCCAGTTCGTTAATAGCTTGACCGATGTTGCTTTCGACTGGTACGCGAGCATACCGGATGGTTCCATCACAACTTTTGTCCAAATGGAGTCTCTGTTTCGGCAGAGGTTCATGAGCGTCAGCGATAAGATTACCATTGCCGAGCTCGTAAGGACCAAGCCCAAGAGCGACGAAAGCAGCACGGATTTTATAACCCGATGGCGCAATCTCTCCGTCAAATGCGAACCGCCGATAGAGCAGGACCAATCTGTCAGTCTCCTCGTCGGAAATCTCAACAATTGGATGGCCCCGTTTTTATGCACCGCGGGTCTCAAAACATTCCAAGAGCTGACCAGGAAAGTCCAGATGCTGGAGCGCTCAAAACAGGAGTCCTCCTCGGATTCTCAAAATAACAATAGGTCATGGAGAAACCGGAAGGACGATAATCGCAAAGGCGGAAACTCCGATGATTCTGAATCTTTCAACACTTCGGCTAACCGAAATAAGCAAGGGATGAGCGGACTTAGCGCCAACCAGCCTCGGAAGCCAATGTTCGGAGAGGGAGGAGAATCTCCACTGAAAGAGAAGCTGGATAAGGTCTATTCCTTCAGAAGGGACAAAATCCGTAAAATATTCAAAGACGCCCTGAAGAACGGTCTACAACTGCCAGAGTCAAAAAGATCGCAGGAAGCGAATAGGACCGACGACCCTAAATACTGCCCCTATCACAGAGTGATAGGTCATGCCATTGAGGACTGCTTCGTCTTCAAAGATTGGGTCGAAAAGCAATACAAGGCAGGAGAGATAGAACTGTCCAAAGGCATGTTAACAAACAGTCAAGCTGCAACCGCCAATTTCATACAAATGGAGACCGAAGTTCTTCGTGAAACCGATTCTCTCAGACATCTGCCCTTCTCTGCAAACAATCGACCACCACGTCATTAAACTGAGAACAGTCGACCTCTAAGTCGTTAAACTGGGAATGTAAAAAAAATGTGTGTATATAAAAAAAAATGTGTAAATAAAAGAAAAATAAAGAAAAGCCGAAATGATGGGGCAACTTGCAATAAAAATCAGCGAGTAAAATAAAGATGAAAAATAAAGCCGAAATGATGGGGCAACCGCGAATAAATAGCCAAAATGATAGGGCAACGCGACCTTCGCGATAAGAAAAGCTGAAATTATAGAGCAATCGCAGTAAAAAAAGAAGAAGAAGAAAGAAAAAACGGCGAATGATGAGTCGCTCCTGGTACCATATTCCGGTGCAGCGATGCAGACGCCAACAAAAATCCAATTCCCCAAAATTCTTCCAGCCCTACGGCCAATCTCCAAATTGACTACCGTATACAATCCACGGGCTCAAATAATTCTCAGTATACTCATGCCCCACCGTAATCACCAGTTACGCGGCTGGTCTCCGCCTGTAGAATTATGCTCCATTGAGAAGACCCACTCATGTGTCCTCACGATACATGAGGAGAACAAACCTTTTTGGGATCCTTACGACTCACGAAGGAAAAACACACTTAGGAGTCCTTATGACTCCTAAGGAGAAAATACACATACGGGATCCTTACGACCCGTAGGGAGAAAATGCTTTTATGGGACCCTCACGGCCCATAAAATTGAAAAGCCTTAGACGATAGGGATCTAAACCTGTCTCCTAAGCCATCGCTCCCGAATCCCCAAGTGGCGAATGATGAGTCGCTCCTGGTACCATATTTCAGTGCAGCGATGCAGACGCCAACCAAATTCCAAATTCCAATCCCTAAATGGCGAATGATGAGTCGCTCCTGGTACCATATTCTAGTATAGCGATGCAGACGCCAACCAAATTCCAAATCCCATACCCCAACGGTGAATGATGAGTCGCTCCTGGTACCATATTCCAGTGCAGCGATGCAGACGCCGACAAAGTCCCAAAATTTTTCCGGCCCTACGGTCTGGATCATACATCCTGCAAAACCGTATACAATCCACGGGCGTAAAACGATCCCAACCTCTCCTAAGTCCTACTGGGGAGACCGCATTCAAAGTCCAAAAAAAAATTTAATAAAATAAAATAAATAAAATGGTATGTCCACAAGCAAAATGGGCACGGATGAAAACCCGAAAGGGCTCCGTGAGTAAAAACAGCAGGACTGCCAGCGAGTTTGTGAAAACCCGAAAGGGCACAAACTTGTGAAAAAGAGATGAAATGCACTCGCAAAGTCATCTCGACTTTGTGAGGAAAAAATTCCCGCGTGAGATCCTTACGACTCGCAAAGGAGCAACACACTTAAGAGTCCCCACGACTCCTAAGGAGAAAATACACCTACGGGATCCTTACGACCTGTAGGGAGAAAATGCTTTGTGAGACCCTTACGGCTCACAAAGTTGAAAAGTCTTAGGCGATAGGGACCTAAAACCTGTCTCCTAAGCCATCGTTTCCTAATAAGCAAACGCAAATGATGATTCGCTCCTGGTACCATATTCCAGTGTAGCGATGCTGATGCCAAACAAAAAAAAAACAAAACCAATCCCCAAATCCTCTCATGACAAATGATGATTCGCTCCTGGTACCATATTCCAGTGTAGCGATGCTGATGTCAACCCAAATCAAATCAAACCAACAACCTCTACGACGGAATCATGCTCCGTCCCAGAATTTACCCCGTATCGAAATCATGCTTCGCCTCGGGATATCTATCTCCTCGTCGGAATTATGCTCCGCCTCGGAATCAAGTCAACCAACCAATTCTGTGCCGGAATCATGCTCCGTCTCAGAACGCACCCCGTGTTGAAATGATGCTTCGCCTCGGTGTGTCTGTCTTCCATGGAATCATGCTCCACCCATCGGAATGATGCTCTGATTCTTGGAATCATGCTCCACCCTTCGGAATGATGCTCCGAATCCTGGAATTATGCTCCGCTCTTCGGAATGATGCTTCGAACCCTGGAATTATGCTCCATGGATCGGAATGATGCTCCGATCTCTGGAATCATGCTCCGCTCTTTGGAATGATGCTCCGAACCCTGGAATCATGCTCCGCTCATCGGAATGATGCTCCGATCCCCGGGAATGATGCTCCGCTCATCGGAATGATGCTCCGATCTATAGAATCATGCTCCGCCTATTGGAATGATGCTCCGATCTATGGAATCATACTTCGCCCATCGGAATGATGCTCCGATCCTTAGAATCATGCTCCGCCCTTCGGAATGATGCTCCGAATCCTGGAATTATGCTCCGCTCTTCGGAATGATGCTTCGAACTATGGAATCATGCTCCGCCCATCGGAATGATGCTCCGATCCTTGGAATCATACTCCACCCATCGGAATGATGCTCCGAATCCTAGAATTATGCTCCGCTCATCGGAATGATGCTCCGATCCCCTGGAATTATGCTCCGCAAATCGGAATGATGCTCCGACCCTGGAATTATGCTCCGCTCTTCGGAATGATGCTCCGATCCTTGGAATTTTGCTCCGCTCATCGGAATGATGCTCCGATCCCCTGGAATTATGCTCCGCAAATCGGAATGATGCTCCGACCCTGGAATTATGCTCCGCGCTTCGGAATGATGCTCCGATCCTTGGAATTATGATCCGCTCATCGGAATGATGCTCCGGTCCCTGGAATGATGCTCCGCTCTTCGGAATGATGCTCCGATCCTTGGAATCATGCCTCTACTCTTCGGAATTATGCTTCGACTCTTCGGAATGATGCTCCGACGTTGGAATTATGCTCCGCGAATCGGAATGATGCTCCGATCCCCAGGAATCATGCTCCCCGGGATGATGCTCCGCCCCGGAATGATGTTCCACCTCGAAGTCCAGCTTCAAGATCCATCAATTTCGTGCACATAACTTATGCATGCGGTGTGCATTCATTGATGGGGGGCACTTTGTTGGGGTAAAAATTTACACCCCGGTTGACCGAGTCAAAGTCAAGGTCAACCCTCAAGCTAGGTGGACCCAAGCCCAGGTCAAGCGGGCCCATGCCCAAGTCGAGCCCGCGGCCAGCCTCCCTATGCCAACAACAAAATCATGTAATAAATAATTTTTTATGTAATTTTTTATACATGAATGTATGCAAAATGGGCATAAAGCCAATATTTTGTAAGCCCATGGCTTATGTGCAAAAATGAAATGGCACATGAGCCATGAGATAGGCAAAATGCCATTTTGCAAAGCCCAAGGGGCTATATGCAAATATGTAAGCCTATAAAAGGCAACATGATGATGAATAAAGTAATATACCTTTCATTCTCTCTACAAAAATTTTAGATCTGAGATCTTTTGTGCCTCCTGCTCCTTCTCCAAAGTTCTAAATCTTCTCATTTCTTTTGAATTAAATCAAGAGTTTTACTCTTTCTTTTCAAAATCTAAGAAGTTTTCCACCACAAAACCCACAAAGGGGAACTTGGATCTACCATTAGATCTCAGAAATGAGAGATTTTTAGATCTCACATCTCTTGATCATCAAGATCCAGCCAACAGAGGAGGAAGAGGAAGAACCCCTTTCATCAACCAAAACATTTTAGGAGTTTAACTCCATATATATATATATATATATATATATATATATATATATATATATATATAATAAATATTTCCTTTCTGAAGCATAGCTTCTGGTTCTAGGACTAAAAGCCCCTTTGTCTCGCCAGCGCTCGAGCGCAAAACGCCCACGTGCCGACACGTGGCGCGCTTACGCTCAGGCGCACTGCGCTCGAGCGCAAAGCGCCCATATGCCGACACGTGGCGCGCTTGCGCTCAGGCGCACTGCGCTCGAGCGCAAAGCGCCCATATGCCGACACGTGGCGCGCTTGCGCTCAGGCGCACTGCGCTCGAGCGCAAAGCGCCCACGTGCCGACACGTGGCGCGCTTCGCTCAGGCGCACTGCGCTCGAGCGCAAAGCGCCCACATGCCGACACGTGGCGCGCTGCGCTCAGGCGCACTGCGCTCGAGCGCAAAGCGCCCACGTGCCGACACGTGTCCCGCTTGCGCTCAGACGCACTGCGCTCGAGCGCAAAGCGTCCTGCCGACACGTAGCGCGCTTAGCTCAGGCGCACTGTGCTCGAGCGCAAAGCGCCTACGTGCTGACACGTGGCCCGCTTGCGCTCAGGCGCACTGTGCTCGAGCGCAAAGCGCCCACGTGCCGACACGTGGCCCGCTTGCGCTCAGGCGCACTGCGCTCGAGCGTAAAGCGCCCACGTGCCGACACGTGGCGCGCTTGCGCTCATGCGCACTGCGCTCGAGCGCAAAACGCCCACGTTCCGACACGTGGCGCGCTTGCGCCTGAGCGCACAGCACCTAAGCGCATAGCGCTCAAGGCGCTGGCCCCACGCATCCTTTGGATGCCTTTTCCCCCTCTTTCTTTTATATATATATAAACATATATACATATATATATATACACACATATGTATACATATTTACACTCACACATACTCCACGACACTGTCCCTGTTAGAAAAAAATTTCTAACGGGACGCTGCCCCGCACCTCGCAAGGGGGCTGCTAGCCCCCTTAACCCCCAACCCGCTATCCGGGTAGCAGGACCCCCGTAAAAACTCTGCGTGGCTCCCGATATATCCAAACCCCCCTTTCAAAAGACAACACACGTACACTGCACATTGAGTTCGCATGACCATTTTAACCCGTTAATCGAAGGTTCCCTCGCCCCAAAGGCGAGGGGTAATTAACGGCAGCTTAGTCCGCGGCTGCCGGAGATTCGGATCCCCACAATCAATAAACCCCAGCCTACCCGAGGTAGGGGAATCTGTAGTATACGCCTGACACGCGTGCGCGTATTCACATCTCAATGGGGTGACAAAAAACACCCTACAAGCTTGAGTTACTTTCTCCACTGGCATCTTGAAAAGGTAGGCCGCTTGGGGCCCATAAGTCACTCATCCCGCAAGGACGGAGCGAGAGTTGCAGTTGCAGGCAGTGCAGTTTGAAGCCATTGATCTTCTGTTTTCTGCACGGAGTAAGACACCAAATCTTAGTACCTCGAATCCACAGGCAACCACAGCAAACCACGATTTGTTCGCGAACACGACACACGAAGTGTGGAGTGGAAAGAGGAAAAGGTCCCACCGGGCGTGCCAGAATCTGTTCCCCTCCGAAAGACGCGCAAGACGGACTGTCTTGCCTGAGATTCGGGGCAGATGCCAATTGGTGCTATCCGTCCACCTCTCCGAAGATGCCAAGTTGATTTATGGCACCATGTATCGAAGGTTTAAACGGATGCGGCCGATGTAGCAGACTTCGTCAGATTCCCCCTCATTCGAGGGGGTTTTGATTGTGGGGACGCTCTTCCCTACAGGCGCAAGCCCCTGTAGTTAATTACGCTACCGCATCGCGGTAACAACTTTCTCCTTCTCCAGATGGTCACTTCGTGTCGTGGGTGTTTGTTTTGTTTGTGGTTGCCCGTGGATTGTATACGGAGACTAATTTATGTTGTCGCCCGTAGGACGTGGATTAGTCCAAATCCGTATTTTCTTAGATTTGGGTTTGGGGTTTTGGTTTAAGGATACGTTAGCCATATTTGAGGCTAAGATCAACTTAAACGTTTGTTACGGATACGTTAGTCTAATTTGAGACTAAGATCAGCTTAACAGGATCGTTTAGATCCGACAAAAGAGCATTTGGGCTCTATTGTTCTAGTTTAGGGACATAGTGGTCCATTGCCAGTTTAGGGACATGGTGGTCCATTGATCGTATGGCCATCGGGACCCGTCACCTCTCTGACGTCGTTGAAGGATTACAACGACAGATATCAGAGGAGTTCAGAGATGTACCCTTGAACCAAAGTTGGTTGGGAGATCTACAGTCCAATTTGGGACTAAAGTCTGTTTGAAGGTTTTGGTTTAAGTATACGTTAGCCATATTCGAGGCTAAGATCAACTTAAACGTTTGTTAAGGATACGTTACTCTAATTTGAGATTAAGATCAACTTAACGGGATCGTTTAGATCCGACAAAAGAGCGTTTGGGCTCTATTGTTCCAGTTTAGGGACATCGTGGTCCAATACCAGTTTAAGGACATAGTGGTCCAATACCAGTTTAAAGACATAGTGGTCCAATAAAATGTATGCCTGTTGGGACCCATCACCTCTCTGAAGACGTTGAAGGATTACAACGACAAATATCAGAGGAGTTCAGAGATATACCCTTGAACCAATGAGTTGGTTGAAAGAGCAGATGTGCTCAGTTCAAGATGATTTGAGAACTTATGGCCAGTTTGGGCAAAGTCCAATTATGTTTGAAATATTGGCCCTTTAGGCCATTAGACATTTGTCTGGGTTCAGCCCCTCATCATTCAGCAGCGCTAAACAGAGGTTTGGGGGCTCTGACGACATTTTGTCTTTGATTTCCTCAATTTTGAGATTCAATTGGAGGAGGGACTTTTGCCTCTGGAAAATTAGCCAATTTGGCTAAAAGTAGTGTTAAACACTAGAGAACAACAATGTTAAACACTGGAGATAGAACTCTCAAATTAGTGTTAATCACTAAAAGACAATCAGTGTTAAACACTGGAAATATAATCTTCAATTTAGTGTTAAACACTAGAAACAATCAGTGTTAAACACTGAAAATATAATCCCCAAATTAGTGTTAAACACTAAAGACAGAGGGGTCACGTGTGGACACGTGAGAGCGCCCAAAGGGGGGGAACCGATCCCTTTTCTTCGTTCTGCAATTAAGTGTTAAACACTTTTTGTTTTATATTTTGAGCGTCACGTGTTGACACGTGATGGGGATTTATGCGCTGACTGTTAAAGCGTTTGCCAAGGGGTCACGTGGTAACACGTGAGAGCGCCTAAAGCTTTCATTTCCTTTGCTTTTTCTTTCTGCGTTTTGAGAGTCACGTGGGAGCACGTGAGGCATTGCCTCAAAGTTCTTTTCTGTGGATCTTTACAGGGGTCACGTGGTAGCACGTGACTCTGGTTCTTTGCATGTTTGAAGATCTCTTTATCTTTTTAAGAGTCAAATCCTTCATAGGTTTAAACCCTAGCAATAACTTTAAAGGAATTAAATTCCCACTTTTCTTTTGAAGAATTATATTCTTAGATAGGGTTAAACCCATATATGTAAAGAATTAAATTCTAGCATAGGGTGAAACCCTAATTTCTTTTTAAGTGAATTAAATTCCTGTAAGTTTGAGATAATTAAGTTCTCAATTAGGGTTAAACCCTAGTTCTGTCCATTTTGAAGGAATTAAATTCCTGTAATATAGGGTTAAACCCTAATTTTATCTCAAAGGAATTAAATTCCTATAACTCTTGTGAGAATTAAATTCTCAAAACTCAATTCCTCCTCTATGTTTTAGATCTGCATGGCAGGATCTCAACCCAATGAGAATTAAATTCTCAATTTATGTGGAAATGTGCACTTTGCAGATCTTCAACCAGAGAAAGAACAAAGTTCTTTTCTTTATAGAAGAGTTAAACTCTTTTGAGAATTAAATTCTCTTTTTGAAGTTTTGATTCCCTTTCTTTTCCCACCTAGGGTTTTCTTTGTTGAGAATTAAATTCTCCTCTCTTTTCTTCTCTCTTGAGAATTAAATTCTCCTCTCTCTGTTCTTCTCTCCAAAAAGGTAGATCCCTTCTCTTCTCTTCTTGGCTCCTATTTATAGGAGAAAGAAAAGAATCAATTTATTTTGCAAATCTTTCATTGAAAGATTTGATTTGTTTTCATATTTAATATGAGCCTTTAGTTCATTCAGTGAATTTTATTGACCGTTGGATTTTAAATCCAAAAGATATTCTATTTGTTATTCTTGGTGAGATTTAGGGAAATCTTTCCTTGTCTAAGATTTTCCCATAAATTGGTGATTTTTATCACCCTTGGATTTTTAATCCAACGGTCCCCCGTAGACCTTTTGTGTTTGGAAAGATTTAGAAAATTTTAGAATTTTAATTTTATTAATCTGTAAGGCTTTCAAAGCATGTCACGTGCTGGCACGTGACCCTTGGTCACGTGTGAGCACGTGACCCCCAATTGAGTCCTTTTCTCAGCATTTACTTACGGTTCAGTTTTAACCATCACGTGTCAACACGTAACCATTGGTCACGTGTGAGCACGTGACACCTCATTGAGATATTTCCTTCAGCCGTTTGTTATTTCATTTCTATTTCGATTGTCACGTGTCAACACGTGACCATTGGTCACGTGTGAGCACGTGACCCCCAATTAGGTCCTTCTTCAGCCGTTATTTTTATTTCTGTTTTAACTATCACGCATCAACACGTGACCATTGGTCACGTGTGAGCACGTGATACCTCATTGAGGTAATTCCTGATTTTTAATCAGGGAACAGTGCATAGCATATTTGCTCATAACCTTTGATCCCGGATGAATTATGAAGCCCATAATATATCAAATCGAAAGGTTTTTCGAGATGCTTCCAATATCATTAGAATTTAACAGTTCCTCCTTCGGGAGTTTATCAAAATACAGGCCGGAAGATACGGGTTCGCATTTCTTTTAGCGTATCGCTGCCATTTGATACCTTGGACTCTTTTGCGCAGAAATTTTTGGCGGGAACAGTAGCAAGGCGTTGTTCAGTGGTGCCAGCGTGGGGAGCGTCATCTCCCTCTCTGCGGAGGTTATGATCCCGGTGTAGGGGAACGGTGACGTAAGGGGCTTGTCCCGCCGTTTGGACGTGGACGAGGGCATCCACTATGGATGCGAGCCTGTTTATCCGTGCAGAGAGGGCGTGAATAGCATTAGAGGGAGGAGTGGATCCGACCGCGCCTCTATTGTAGGGAGGGCGGCGGCTAGTGCTTGGATCGTCACGGTGTTCACTCCCCATGAGTTCGAGATCGGAAGATCAACTTTCGATGAGTGGAATTTTTCGGACTCCCACAGACGGCACCAACAGATGGAGGTCAGGATCTCTTTCAGAAGTTGTTCTCCATTGATCTGTCGCGAGCGTTGATGGACGGCTGAGATTGATGCTAAGGGTCGTCTCCCTGAGCGTGTGGATCTCAGTGGGCTTGATTTGGAGTGAAGCCGAGCTACCTGCAAAAAATTCCCGGGGTAGTTGTACCACCGTGGACCCTTCGACGATCAAGTTAGCCAAGGTATTTGGGCAGAGTAGCGGCTTGTGGGAGTAAAATTGCGCTGCCTATGTCGTCTGAGAGAGAGGTTTTTATAGCGGTCGCCATGAGCTAGCTGGCGCGAGATTTTCGCCGGCCGTTACGCCCCTGGCGTTACGCTTGCGTGACGGGATCCCCCATTAATGACAAGATACGCTCGTTAATGGAGGGATCCGGCAGCATGGAACGCGGGATCGTGGGGCGGTAGTGCCTGTGATCGGCGTTCTAGGTTGCTCGGCAAAACCGGGGAGGCTTAGCTCAGTGGGGGCCCAAAGCAGGCGAGATGCCGAGGAAGCTCAATTCTGTGATAGCTCGGAGACGAGCTGAAAGGGCTGAGAAAGCTCAGCGCGTAGAGGGGCTCGGAGACGAGCCTACGGTCATTTGTAAGGTGTGCATAAGAGCGTTCAGGGACCCATAGGAGGCCGGGGCAAATCTCGGGGGATAGCCCGGAAAGAGTTCCCAACGCATAGTGCTTGCCCTGTTTGCGTGTGCCCCGAGACACGTCATCTGCCACGTGTCATGATCTTGGGAGTTCCCACTTATGAGCATCATCTTCATCATATATATATATTGCCATAATTTTACTATAGTTATCATACCTTTTCATCTCATCAACCAAGCAATAGATAATAACAAGGTTTTTAATAATAATAATTTTAATATAATAATATATTTAATTAATATTATTTTAATAATCTTGACAAAAGACTATTTTAATGCAGACAAATTGATATAATGACCTGTAGCAGTTGATATGCTCATATTCGATATTTCGGGTATCGCATCTAGATAACTATTATAACAACTTCGAAAACAATATTCAATGTGTTAATCCTATTACCAGAAAATATACATTATCTGTTTAATAGTATTATTTACCCATTTGATTAAATACTTGATAATCTATATCAGTTCACGATTAACGATATACTATTACAACTATATTACTTGCTTTACATCCAGACTTGTCTATGATATGTGACTGTGATACATACACCTTACCTGATTGATTAGATCATCCCTGACATGCTTGTATACTGATTCATGACTTGTACCCTACCATCCTGTTACTGTTACCGTTATCATGCTAGTACCTATTTGCCGTAATATTTACCAATACCAACAATTCTGACTTGACTGATTGACTTGACCTGTTATCCTGATGGACGTATCATGTACCTGCTTGTGTCTGTGTTGACATTAAGTAGATATTATTTTTATACCTGATTTGAACATGAAACTTGGGGGAAATGGGGAAATTAAAAATGTAACTAAAGTGTAACTCAAAAGGATATTACATTTTTCCGTGGTTCCGGAAGTTAACGAAAAAATTATTCTTGATTCATACATTTTCCGTTGTCCCGGGAGATAACGGGATACATCTTGCGTCTATGGTCCTGGAGGGGTAACGAGATATATACGGTTGAGTTACATAGAGAAGTACATTAATTGGTTTCAAAAACCTGTAGGATAGATAACCAAGAAATATGGACCCATAGGATACACGTAACATGTTTGACTACCTATATTTTGCATGTTACATCACCTGTTACCGCTTTGTTTATACTCATGACATTTCACTCTTGCACATGGCATCCTATATAGCTTACTGTTCATATTATTATTATGATATCTATGATGCACTGACGTCTGCATTTTGCATGGCTCAGACCTTTTAACTTTAGCACAGGAGGATCGTATTACTTCGACAGGATTGTCGATCAGTGAGAAGTATCTCCCTGATCTAGTTCTTATTGATGATTTAGGTATTTTTTTATTTTCTTGAATCTTTATTGCCTCCGCTATCGTTTCCGGTTATTGTTTATCATGACTATTGGATATATTTAGAGATAGATATTTATATTATTGTTCGTGATCACTGATTGACAGGCTTAATATGACTATGGAAGGATATTTTCTTACCGTAGGTATAATGGTTGGTTTTGTTATGTTCCCGTATTTGTGTATTTTGAGAAACGATGTATGAAAGTTAAAAAAATAATTCTGTGCGCTGAGAGATATAGGGCCAATCTTTGTTATGGTTAGCTTTTTTCTACCGCTTCTGCTTTTGTCTGAATCTTCGTGGAAGAAGAAGGAACTCAAGGCTAATTCGTAGGGCTTATACCTTCTTCATCAGGAAGGTGTAAGGCATTCACCTATAGAGATGTCAACCGGCTGTAGTCAGATGAAAGACCCGACTTGATTATAGCGAATCTAATCCCGATCTAATAAATTTTGATAAATTTTATAAAGAAAAATCTTTAAACTTTCTTCAATCTCAAATAAACAGCTTAAACCTTTTTGTAAAACAAATAACTAAGGCTCTTTCTAATTGGAAATAAAATTTTATTATTCTTATTTCTTTTTAAATGGATTAATCTATTTATATCTTGTACCCATTTATTTATTTCAAGTAGTTTTGGATCGGTTGTTGCAAATAGTTTCATATCGGTTGTCGAAACTAAGGGCATGCGTAGATTGTTTGGATCGAAATGAACTTGGTATGATCGAAGTTTTAGATCATATTACCCTCATTCTTTCCAACTTACAAAATTCACAAAATTCTATATGCATGAGTATATGAGCACACTTGCATGAGAGTGTATTGGAAACTGTTATTTTTTACTATTTAAAATGAAATTTGTTATTCCCAAAAAAAAGGAAAAAGAAAATAATAGAAAATTGGATGAATCTTATTTCTATAGATCATATTAGATGAGATTGGGGGTAAATATTATATAATGAGATTTTGAAGTTTTAAGTAAACCATACCGAAGAAGACTGCATAAGGATGTTCATGGCTCCGGTCATCGTATATCGATCCAACGCCCTAGACTTGTCTATCGATATGTACAGATGGTCTTTTTGATATGACATTGAACATATATGCCGGGTTTTAAACGTTTTATAACCCGATATCCAAATTCGTCTATTATCTGGATTAAAACCATAGCCGACATCCATCATAACCCAGACTAATTTAATTGCTATGCTAGAATATCATTGGTTATATATTAACTTCATTAAAGTCAGTTTATGAATTTGTATTTGTGTGATTCAATCACTTGTCATCAATTAGATGCATTTTAAATATGTAATTTATTTTAGCTTTATCAATACATTTTGTTTGATATTGTTACATTTTTTTACTATTTAAATTTGTATTTGCATATTATTGTTGTGTTATTCATGAAATTTGTAGAATTATGCATATTATATTTATTTTTTGGGTCTTTTCTGTATGTCACCCGCAAAACTTGCTTATTTCTAAATATTACCCCAAAACTTTGATATCGCATATTTCACTCCAAAACATATAAGTTATCTAAGAATCACCTCCAAAATATGCTGCAGGTTACCTAAAAAACACCTATCGCCATTAATAATCCAAAAATTACCTCTTTTGGCGTGCAATGTCAATTTTTTAACCCGAGTTTGGTTAGTGTAGCCACCCAAACCAGCAAAGGAACATGGAGAAAGCTACAAATGCGGCGGGGTCCGGGTTAGCCAACCGGAGTCGCCGCCCGTGTCTAAAACACAGGAAAAAAGAGTGAAGAGATAGAAAGTAATGGAGTAGGTAGGTGAAAACCAGAAAAGAGAGGGTAAGGAATCACAAAATCCCTTTAGAAACTCAACGAAATCGGCTACCCACGAGAAAGTCCCAATCGTAGATGCTTTGAAGAATCTAGCGTCGGAATACATCCACACAACGCAAGTGCACGCGTATAGAAGTATGGGAGGCACAAGAGGATAGGAGCGAGTCAAGAAGAGGCGAAACCGACACAGAGAATGCTTGCAGACAGAGGATGTCTCTATTTGCATAGTAAGATACCTGGGCGCCTTCTGAGAAGGTGCCTGGATACCCCGAGAACCTGAGTGCCTTCGTACAAGACGTCTGGGTACCCCGAGAACTAGAAATGGAATTTCCTTAATATTTTTGCTCGGATCTCGATCGAAAAGAAGTCTATGACAGAGGGTCCTCGGGTATATTCCTACTATATTTACTTCTCTTGACCAGAGTTTGCAAAAGCGATCAAAACGTGAGATTGATCAAAGAACTAAACCGTTTTTTATCTTTTGAAATTCCTTTTTTTATTTTATTTTAGCGAGATTTCGGTCTATAGAGGGTGATAAATACTCTTCTCTTTACCGCTTAGATGCTTATCCTAAGTGAATAATAAAAAAGTCAAAAAAGAAACGTAAAAAGAAGAGCTCCTCCATTTGTATGAGCGATAAAGCACGCTAAAAATCCATATAAAGTGAAGAAAAGACAAAGAGGAATCTTGGATCCCTATTTTTTCATAGTGGTTGTTTGAAGAGTTCAAAACTTAACTAGACGATCTAACACGGAGAAGTAGGATCTTGAATCCTAAATTCTAGTCGTAGAAAAGAAAATTTATGTCTTTCTTTCTCCTGTCTATGAATTTTTTGAGATTTTGTGGGGTTTTGGGTTTTTTTCTATGTTGATCTAAAGGTGTTTTATTTTGTTGAGTAGAGTGAGACTGGTCCTCTTGAGGTGGTTAAAAGAAGAGAGAGATGGAAGAAGAAGGATCAAGGGAAGAGAGAGGTGGAAGAAGCCTTCTTCTTATGAGCACGAGGATACTTATTTATAGCAGAAGAATGGTTAGGATATAAAATGAAGGGTTGTGATTGATTGTAGAGGATGTAATGATTGAGATTTTTGTAGAGATGAGCTGATCTCTAAGTTTATTTCACCCTAAAATACTTGGTCTTCATACAATTTCCTAATAAAGCAAAATAATGCAAGTTAAGTATACTTTTAGGTATGTAGAAAGAGTGCATGTTATGGTGTTCATGAGATACAAGTTAAGGTAATGGTTCATTGGGGGAATCCTATGCCATAGATTTGACAAGTCAAGTGGTGATTAATTATCGCTAATCAGGTGTATAATGAAATGATTAGCTTAGTTAACCCTTAATCGCATAAATTCAAACCTATATCAAACGATATTCAAATTACTTTAAATTTCGTGTGGAGGGTCATCTAAACAAGTTATGAGGATTCATTAAGAAAAATTGGCAATTTTACCCTTGTGACCCACCATATTATTTTAATAATAAAATAATAAAAGGGTTTTAGCTCATCGGGTAAATGTTGTCAATTTTAGTTGAAATTTTTATGGTATGTACTCATAAATATACTAATACGATCTGAAAAGTTTGAAATCATTTGGCTTAAAGAATTACGAGATAAGAAATCGAAACCGTTAATAACGATTAAAGAGAATTAGGGAAATTAACGGGTTCCGGGTGAAATCGTCTATCGGAAATGGTCCCAATTGATATAATACGGTCAAATGTGACGATCACATCATGAAAATACTCATCAATTGGTTGAAAGTGATTTTTGGACAATTCTTGAAAATTCAAGAGGGTTTAATGCAAATCTTAAGGAATTCGACAAGTCTATTAGAATTTTATGCTTCGGTAATTCATGATAAATTATTAAAACCCTCTACAAAAACTCTCATGATGAGTCGTGCAATAATTCATGAGATATGGGTTTTTGAGCGTACCGAAAGAGCTATTTCAGTCATTTGAACGAATTTTGAACCATACACTTAAATTATCTCCATGTATACCAAACATTTATTTTTACGCAAAAATGAGAAAATGAGGTGAATGACATGATGCAGATGCACTGATGTGACGAGGATGCAAGGTTTATGGTGTAAAAGTGCAGGGGTAAAAGAGTAAATTTGCATATCGTTGCTTCTTTGGGGTGTCTATAGTTAGCTTAACTAGGGTTGTGGGTTTATGCAATAGAAAATCACAATCAGCATATTTTTCTTACTCTTCTCACATAAAGTGTCATTTTTCTTGTTTCCAAATTCACTTTATTTAATCCACCAAAGTGCATAAAACCCTTGATATCTTGGCAAAACCAAATCCGGACTTCACCTTTGCATCATTACTGTTGAAAGATACGTTATTTTCATTGTTAAAGAATATTTCATCCGAAAATTAGCTTATAGAAGTAATTTAGACAACTTACAAATTTTATGGGTGATATATGGAATATCAAAATTTTGCGGATGATATTTACTATTTAGAAATAGACAAGTTTCGGAGGTGACATAGAAAATACCATTATTTTCCCCTCCAAAATCATAGGTCCTAACTCGCCTTCCGATCCGACCACATATAAAAGCCCGACCAGTATCCAAAACCTGTCCGAACCCACTTTCTTCCCGTTCGGTAATAAAAATCCGACATCTATTCAAAACCCGTCTGAAGCTATAGGTGAGGGAATGGGTATAAATAATACCCAAGAGGCCAGCATATAATAGTTGAAACCCTGCCCCGTAAAACATGTTGGACGATAAAAGTTGTTTAAAAGCCGTACAATCCGACCCATGCATAGCCTTCATAGCAAGGATTTAAGAAGTGCAACCATGGAGGCACGAAGGAATTTGACATGGGAACTTAGCTTGAAGAAATCTACAAATTGCATTTGCTAGAACAGAAAGGCCTTAGACATGCTAACGGCACATAACATGACTTGACAACATAGGAGTAAGATCCTAGCAATTAGCAGATGCTGAGGTCAGGTTTGATGTGGATAAAAAAAAGACATAAGAATTACAAAAGAAGATGGATTAATGATACCGTAAGGTTGTTTACCAAAGGCGATCAGGTAACTCTCATTAATTCGGTTCTCTCTGCAATACCCCGATAAACTACATGCCGTTGTTTGCGCTGCCAAAACGGATGTTACGGATGATTGATCCGATGAGCAGAGGATTTCTTTGAAGAGGTTTTCACAAAGGAAAAAAGGGTTCTAATTTAGTTAAATGGAAAGCCAAGAAAGAGAGAATAAAGATTATTAACTTCTGGAGGGACTGGTGGTGCTAGGGCGGAGATGTGAGCCTAATGGTGAAGTACCTTGGTTTAATAAAATTGGGTTTTCCTGGAGTTTAGGATCGTTTGGCAATACACTCTAATTGAATTTATTTTTAAGAGTTAAACAGTGAGACGGCATAAAAATTCCCAAAACTCTACTATTTTTGAGTTTAAAAAAATGAGATTTCGAGCATTTGAGACTTTTTAAAAACGTGGTCTGTGAAACTTCATTTTGTTTGCCAAACAGACCTCAGTTATAAATTTTGAAGTTTAGTCTTAAAACCCCATGAAACTATGATTTCGGAAATCATAACCGCGTTGAAAAACTATGCCTCAGTCTAAGAGGTTGTCATTTGTACTAGTTAGCAAGAAAGTAATATGAGACATATGATCGTTTTTGTCTCTTATTTCCTTTTTATTTTTTGACCAAAATGGAAGGCAAAATCCTCGAGTTTGATTAAAATGTTTAAGAAAGATGGTATATAAGTGAGGAAGTGGCTATAATTTAACGCATTCAAGATGAATTCGTGGATTTTTTGGATAAGCATGTATTTTGTATGCGTGGATGAGACTTTATGGACGATTCATGAAAAAACCTAGAATATGTAATTACCAAGCATAAATAGCTAGTTAGCTATTGTATATGATAACACTACCCTTTAGGCCGCAATGGGGCATGATAAGCAAGGGTAGAATTCGAGATTCCCACAAAAAATACTCATACTCATGCTTATTTTGACATAAATGATAAATCTGGAAATTTAGGATTCCCTATTATATCATGTCATGGAAATCCTAAACCCACTCAAATAGATGTTTATCTTTGTATTACCACCAAATATTCTTGTTTAATGCAACTAGTGTTATGACCGCCGACCGTAAAACAGTCCGCTAGTGCTCGCCATCGGTGCCAACCTATCGTTGGAGGCCCGTCGCCGGCGGCAACCTGTCGTTGGCAGCCACCTCTACTTATCAACCATGGCTGCTCACCACCATCATAGCTACTCGGTGCCAGCCGTTGTTGCTCATCGCTGACCACCATGGGCTATCGTCCTCCATTGCCAACCTGTCACGACCCGAAGGTACGGAACGTGACTGGCACTTAAATTACGAAACGTCTAGAGGCGTAACGTAATCTAAGTAAGCCAAATCCCAGAAATCTAAACCATTTAAAAGAAGGAGTGAAGAAATATTTATTTAAAAGTTAACATATAAAATCACTTTAAAAGTCATAGTAAGCATTTTTAAAAGTATCGAGTATTTCCCAAAAATTTCGGCAGAGTTTCCTTTGTAAATACTGGCCCCAAACAAGTACAAACATGCATATACATAAATAATGAATAAAGGCATCCCCAAGTGGGAGCTAGCTCTTCGCCAATTGGCGGAAACAACCACGCAAGCAATATAATATACAACGCCGAAGGACGAGAATCAAAGTTCAGAAAGAAAACCAACATCCTTAAGAAATCAAAGAAGAACCTACAAGCGCACGACTCTAAGGTCGAAAGAATAAACAACTGGTTTTCTAAGTCTATCAAATACTCCAAGTCTGGTTGATGGAGTTTATTAGATACAACTAAAATAAATAAAAGTGCAACGGTGGTCACGATGCAAGTGAACCCACCTACCCAAGCAATCACCCGAAAGGAAGCAGTGTGTCGGCAAGCCGCAACAAAACCTATACGGCCAAAGCTGCAAGAAACAGTGGCACAACGGGGGTGAGTTGCCAACTCGTGAGTAGAAAATATCACCGAGAAGAAATCGCATGTATGACGCTCTCCTAGACCAATACAATAAAAGTACATAATACTACAAAAAGGGTGACAGCATATCATAAGTGTGATATCAAGTACTCGTGTTCGTGTCATGAGTAATAATATATCGATGCATGACATGTACTAATGTATCATCCAACGTGTGTCCAGCAACGACACACAAATCATGATAAAATCCAAGTGCCCAGTATCGACACTCAAAACATCATGAAGTCCGTGTCCGATGGCGACACATAATACTCAAATCTCGGGCTCCGTCAGTCCGGATCGGCCCATGGGCTCCGTCAGTCCGGATCGGCCCATCACATCAAATCTCTCGACTGCGTCGGTATCTTCCGGATATCCTCCGCGCCCGACATCAACGGCAGGTAGTCCGCCCCTGCCAGGCTCATCGTCATCCCCACAAAAACACTCTCACCCCGGGGTATCATACCGGGTCCACCATGTACCCGAGACGGTTCATCCTTGTAACAACCTAGTGTTTCCCCCAATCAAAGCAAAACTCTGTTTGAATTTCAAAAATTCAAAAATTGAAGCAATGCTTCAAATTTCTTGCGCTGCGCGCAAGGCGCCACGTGTCAAAAGCTGATACGTCAGCGCAGCGCCCAAGGCAGCGCACCCAATCAGAGCAAGGCTCTATTTAAAACAAAATTAAAGGAAGTAACGCTTCAGTTGCGCTGCGCGACACGTGTCAGCGCAGTTGCGCTGCGCTCTGCGCTATGCGACACGTGTCAAGCGCAGGTGTGTTTGCGCCAAACAGAATTAAAATTCCAATAAGATCTTTCTGTTCTTGTTAAAACAAGAAAATTGTCTTCTGTAAAACAGAAGCCCTTGGATCAAAGATCCAACGGTGAGGAAAAATCCCCAAATCACTCAGAGAATGATCTCTTTAACGAATTTAACAAATTAATGGGCACTATATAAAGGCCCCTAGACCCCAATTCCAAAACATACAGAGATAGAGAAACAGAGACAGAAACAGAGAGAGAATTCAGAGAACTCTTAAAAAGAAAAGTTTGAAGAACTCAGAAAGAAAAAGAAGGTAAAACCTTTATAAAAAGAAGAATTTCTTCTGAAAAGATCATTGATCTAAGAACAAGATCAAGGATCTTCAATAAAAATATAATAAATAACAAAGGCATTGCCTTTTTTTTTATGAACCATTGGTTCTGGAATCTTTAAAGATTCTTTTCTTGAATCCAAAATTGGATATTAAAACAGTGCCTTGCACTTGTAAATCTGCACTGTTGCGCTCTTGGGTTGGCACAAGCCACCAGAGAGCGCCACGTGTCAGCTCCAAAACCACTTGCGCTATGCGCTTTTAAAATAGAGCATTGCTCTCTGAAATTGGCGCAACTCACCAGAGCGCGCCACGTGTCAGCAGCGCAACAGCGCAGCGCACTGCGCTAACTGCGCTTGCGCTCACCAGAGCGTGACACGTGTCATCTCCACAAGCGCTTGCGCTCATTAATTGGCGCAAAGCGCCTGATAGGCCACATGGCCACTGTCAGATAATTAATGCGCTGCATTATTTAAAGAAGGGCTGAGCCCGATTAAAAAAGGCCTAACAGGCCTAATAAAATGCAATGCATTATCTTAAAAAAAAGGAGGGCAGAGCCCAAAGAAAGGTCTGTCAAGACCAAAACAAATCCTGTGTATCATTTAAAAAGGGACAGAGCCCAAATCAAATAGGCCTTATAGGCCAAAATAAAATGCAGTGCAGGGGCAAAGCACTAGCACAGGCCTAATAGGCTAAAGATAAATAAAAACGTTGAACATTTTCAACTGGACTTAGCCCAATCATGGCCGTAAGTCCTCAAATTAAATTGACTGAGCACGACTGCTCTCTTAAATCAATTTACATCTGGTTCAAGGGTACATCTCCGAACTCCTCTGACACCTATCATTGTAATCCTTCGACGACGTCAGAGAGGTGACGGGTCCTGACAACCACACATCGATACGGACTGTGGGGTCCTTAAACTCATGGACTTATGCGTCCTTAAACCAATAATACGGACTGTGAGGTCCTTAAACTCATGGATTGATGCGTCCTTAAACTCACGGACTTATGCGTCCTTAAACCAAAATATGGACTGTGGGGTCCCTAAACTCACGGACTAATGCGTCCTTAAACTAATGGACTAATACGTCTTTAAACACATCCATACGGACTGTGGGGTCCTTAAACCCATGGACTTAAGCATCCTTAAACTCATGGACTAATGCGTCCTTAAACTAATATCCGTCCTCAAAACTGGAAATGGACCACCATGTTCCTAAACTGGAAATGGACCACCACGTCCTTAAACTACCTACGGACCACTACGTCCCTAAACGGGAACAATAGAGCCCCCAAATGCTCTTTTGTCGGATCTAAACGATCCCGTTTAAGTTGATCTTAGCCTTAAATATGGTTAACGTACCCTTAAACCTCCAAACAGATTTTAGTCCCAAACTGGACTATAAGACCCCCAATCGACTTTGGTTCAAGGGTACATCTCTGAACTCCTCTGACACCTGTCATTGTAATCCTTCAACGTCGTCAGAGAGGTGACGGGTCCCGATGGCCATACATGCAATGGACCACTACGTCCCTAAACTGGAACAATAGAGCCCCTAAATGCTCTTTCCGTTAAGTTGATCTTAGTCTCAAATAGGACTAACGTATCCTTAACGAACGTTTAAGTTGATCTTAGCCTCAAATACGGCTAACGTATCCTTAAACTAAAATCCCAAACCCAAATCTAAGTAAATACGGATTTGGACTAATCCACGTCCTACGGGCGACGACATCACTTAGTCTCCGTATACAATCCACGGGCAACCACAAACAAAACAAACACACACGACACGAAGTGAAATTCTGGAGAAGGAGAAAGTGGTTACCGCGATGCGGTAGCGTAATTAACTGCGGGGGCTTGCGCATGCAGGGAAGAGCGTCCCCACAATCAAAAACCCCTCAAGCGAGGGGGAATCTGACGAAGTCTGCTACATCGGCCGCATCCGTCTAAACCTCCGATACACGGTGCCATAAATCAACTTGGCATCTTCGGAGAGGTGGACGGATAAAACCAAATAGCATCTGCCCCGAATCTCAGGCCAGACGTCCATGTCTTGGCCGCCATTCGGAGGGGAATAGATTCTGGCACGCCCGGTGGGACCTTTTCCTCTTTCCACTCCATACTTCGTGTATCTTCTTCGCGAACGAATCGCGGTTTGTTAATGGTTGCCTTTGGGTTTCAAGTTACTAAGATTTGGTATTTTGCCTGGTGTAGAAATCAAGCATCAATGGCCTCCAACTGCTCGAGCTGCTCCAAATGCCAATGCAACCAACACTCCGCCTCACCTGGAGGTGTAGCCTATGGGCCTTAAGCGGCCTCCATCCTTGCCATGCCGGTGGAACAAGTGACTCAGGCCACCACCGGTCTGTTTTTCGAGACCATGCTCCCGCCATCAAGCTTCACTATTCCAGTGCCCGCACCGGAAGCGCACAAGAAGTCGGTCTTCGATCGGCTCACTGCTACAACAGCCCCTTTCAACGGGTCGTCCAATATGAAGCCGGCAGCCTCTGTCTTTACCAGGATGAACCAGAACTCTGATGGGCCCGCCAAGAAGCCCATGAACCCTGAAGTAGCCGTCCCGAGGAAGACAGCCACCTCTGCTCCTGAAGTCGTCAAGGCGGCTTCTCCTGTTAAAGAGTCGGTCTTTTCAAGGCTGACCATTCCGACTCCTGCTCCTGCTCGAGGGTCTGTCTTTGACAAATCGAACATCGCCACTCAAAGGACAACATCAGTCTTTAAGAGGCTGGCACCAGCAGCGCCTCATCCGGACAGGGGGCAAGACGAAACTATCCCTATCGCCGAGCCAGTCCCAACAGCTCGACACGCTCGACGTCGCCACTGGCGCCGAGTAAGGAAGGCCGGGGGCAACTCCCCCTCAGGGCTAACTCCACCGGCTCCGATGGTGGAAGTTAATGCTGCTGTTCCAACTGGGAACAGCTTTGAACCGCTAAGGAGGGTACGCAAGAACTCTCCGACTGCTACGCTTAAAAGATCTCCTCCACCTGCGGAGAGTGTTACAGATACAAAGCTGGAGCAGCCCCCTCAAAGGCTGTCCTCCAAAATTTATAAGGTCTAGCGGAGGGTTCAAGACTCAGTAATAGACCAAGATCACTCTTGCTGTCAGAAGAGGGTGAAGGTTCAAGAAGAAAAGAACCGTCCTGTCAAACAGCAAAGGACGAGAACCGCCAGGGTGCCCGCTGCAACGGCCCCCTCAACTTCAATCGCCCACAAGAGAAGAAGGCCAGAGAAAATCCCCGCGCCTGCGGCAAATGCCAAAGGCGGTGAGCCCAAACACCCTAAGTCTGGGGGCATTGTAGTCCATACCGTCTACATAGCGTTTGGTAAAGAGGACAGCCGTACATCTACAGGTCATAGACCGCTTACACGGTCAGTGACTAAAGCTCAGGAGCAACAGCAGAAGCTCCAAGAAATGATGAACGCGATGGCCGCACTAACTGGGCCAAAAGAAAGCCCCGAAGCGTCCTCGGATCAACGCCGGGAGCAAGAAACTGACGCTGAATTCCTTCACAGGATACTGGAAAAGAAGGATAAAGAGGCTGCGGAACAAGCAGCCAACATAAAGCGAATAGCCCTCCTGTTCCAGAACATGGTGGGTATGATGATTCAACAAGATCCTCCTGCTGAAGATCCTCCGATCGTCCTTGAAGACGACAGGGAAGAAACGTCAAATCCTCCAACAGCTCTGTCAACAATCAAGGAGGAGACAATCTCCAAAGCTGACTTGGACGAATATATAGCTCAGCAGATACGGGTTCATCAGGCGACTGAGGCAGCCGGTCAGGTCGTAAAAATAGGACGACCATATCCGAGCTGGTACGATCAGATAAAGTACTCGCCGGGCTATACAATACCGAAATTCCATGTCTATAAGGGGACGGGCAATCCCCACCAGCATGTTGCCCAGTTCAGAGCGCTTTGCGGCAACACCGGCGGTGATGACAAATTGTTGCTTCGCCAGTTCGTCGGTAGCTTATCGGATACAGCATTCGAGTGGTACTCCGAGCTCCCAAACGACTCTATCAAGACATTTGCGGAGATGGGGCTGCTGTTTACCCAGCGTTTCGCAAGCTCCAGTGAACGCACCCCGATAACGGCATTGATTAATGCCAGGGTGAAGCCAGGCGAAACATGGGTTCAGTATGCGATACGGTGGCGGAACTTATGGTCAAAATGCGAGCAACGCATAGAAGAGGCTCCGGCAGTAGGCATGTTTGTGGGAACCCTCGATCCGCAGGCGACCATATCCCAATTCATGATGTTCTTCAAGCCGACTACCTTCCAGGCCCTGATCGACAAGCTAGCTCAAATGGACCAGATGGGCCATAGACCGCCCTCTCCAAAGCCAGACTCTCGAAACGAGAAGTAGAAGGGAAAAGCAATCGTTGTCGCCAATGCTCAACAACAGCCGAGCAACTTGAAGCCGGCTGTCCGTCAAAACAATATGCGTCTGCGCGTACCCCTTGAGGAAAGGCTAGGACGTCCTTACTCGTTTCCTCGAGATAAAACGAGAAGACTGTTCGAGCTGGTATTGCGCAACCGACTCATAAATCTGCCGGATCCAAGATGTCCGTCGCAGCCAAACGACGTCAATGATCCCAATTACTGTCCTTACCACCGAGTATTGGGTCATCCGATCGAGGATTGCTACGTCTTCAAAAATTGGATTGAAGACCAGTACCAACAGGGCAAGTTCGCGTTGTCCGACAGATGGAAGGTGAATCCGCCGCAGCCTCACACCCCTAAAAGGGTGAATACGTCGGGGGCAACGTGCTCTCTCGTTGAAGAAGCTCCATGGGAGGTTGTGCTATCAGCCAAAACAAAGAGGATGCTAAACGATCTTCAAACATGCCCAGCTATCAGGTGGAAGAACCCGTTGGAACCTCAGATCATTGAAGGGATGTTGAAGCCGCGCCCAATTCCAAAGATCGATGGTGGTGGCCCAAGCACTCACAACCAGCTGTCAAAATCTTCAAAGAAGAAGAAGAAGAAATCCAAGAAGCCCGTGAAGCCTGGCGACAAGCGCACGGACTTACAAAAGCAGATTGACGCACTGGAGGAGTACAACCAGAAAGCACGGACTCCCATCACACTCCAGGAGTTCCTCAACCACGTCTTTCAAGAGGAAGATGAGGGAGAGAGTTCATCGGATGAATCCGAGGAATACGTGGCGAGCTGTCATATGATTTCTCATTCGTTTACAGACGATGAGGAAATTCCTTGCGCTGAGAAGCTGGGGGCAGATCCTAAACCGGAAATTCTGGGGCCATCAGATGAAACAATTGACACATTCCTCAAAGAAGCTCTGTTGAAAAGTAAAGCTGATCGGGAACGCGAGATGGCCATATTTGAAAGGGCCAAGCGACAGCGACTTGAAGAAAGAGTTGAGACACTCCCACTGGAGCAAAGTACGTCCACCGTAGATAAAATCAAATTCAAGATGAAGAAAAGGTTTGATAAAGCCATATCAATGAGTATGAAGCTACCATCCTCTGAAGGAAACATTACTGGTGAAGCGGAAATGCACCCCTCCTACTGCTTGTATCATCGGAAGATTTCGCACCCCACCGAAGAATGCAAAGCTTTCAATAAATGGTGGCAGGGATATGTCGCTCACCGGCAACATTTTAAGCGGGAAAAGCGCAAAACTCGTCGGGAGCGGAAAAGTACGACCGAAGAGCTTAGAAGAACTACCGGCGACTGTCGCATGGTTAACGCCGGGGAAGCGCAAGTTCTCACGTTCAGGAGCGACTCTGACGAGGAAATGGAGCTTAGCCCTCTCTTTAAAGAGTCCACCTCGGGAAAAGAGGAAGAGCCGAAGGCCTGCGAAAATATTCGGCTGCGTAATCGTACGCTACCCGAAAAGAATCTTGGACCCTCAAATAAAAAAGATAAAGGGAAAGAAAATGTCTCTGAGGATATCGCCTTAGATGACCAAGTCATGGAAGAGCTAGCCACCAAGGACCCGCCGAAGAAAAATAAGGTGGATTACAACGTTCTAGCGTATCTGAGGAAGCTACCCTCGCAGCTCAGCATTCTTGACGCCCTTTTACTATCAAAAGAGGCAAGGGATTCATTAATCAAGGCACTACAGGAGCCGGAGCAATTCCAAGCTTTTCTCGCCGAAGAAAAGATGAAGGATGAATTGGAAGAAGTGCACATGGCCGATGTCACTTTCGGTGATGAAGACCTTCTCCTAGGGACGTACGAACACAATCGCTCCCTCTATGTCTCAGGGTATTGCCATGATATAAAGATAGGCAAAATCTTGGTTGACAATGGGTCTTCCGTTAATCTCCTCAACGTGCGGGTGTTAAAGGAAATCTGCATGAGCGTCCAGCACCTTGCTCGGGACAAGATCACCATCTCCGGGTTCGACTCCCAATCATCAAGAACTCTTGGGTCTGTGATACTGACGCTACGTTTTGGGCTACTCGTCACGGACATTAAGTTCCACGTCATAGACGCCAAGACATGCTACAATGCTCTGCTCGGCCGACCATGGTTACACGAGTACAACATCATCCCTTCTACACAGCATCAGTGTATGAAATATTTTAAGGATGGTCTCGAGTATACCGTGACGGGAGAACTGAACCCGTTCTCCATGAACGAAGTCCGCAAATATGAAGATGCTAAATACTTCTTATCGGATTTCGAAGACACGGAGAGGTGTCACAAGCCGGAGAACAAGGCTAACGCCACCATCCCTGTCTTCGGGAATGATACCGAGGAGGAAGAGGAGATGGTTTATTCGGGTCCGCCCCAATACAACAAGCCGGGACCATCCGCTCCTACGTTGATCTTTGGCAGTGACTCGGAAGATGAAGTTCATGCTATATTTTCCGCTCGACCTTCAATACAAACATCCGCTGACGAAGAGCAAAGTCTACAAGTCGCCATGGTTCCACTTAAACATCATAAAGAACTGGATGTGCTCAATACCTACAGTGTAGAGGAGCTGCGGACATTCTATGTCCCTCCCAGGCGAGAAGGCGAAAAGGCAATTCTATTCTACCGCTATGAAGAAACCAAAGTGGAGAAAAAAATCTGGCACAGCGTAGATCCTACGCTTGACAGGCTTCAGCCCATCCGTCTGCCCAGATATTATACAGAAGGCTTGAAGAGGCTGCTGAAGCGCCAGGGGATATCCTTCAAACAGACCGCTCAAAAAGCCAAATTCTATGACAGGGTCTGGAACGTCCCCGGAACTCAGCACAAGTTGCCTAGTGGGAGGATGGAAACAATCGGACTTGAATACATTCGGTCCAAAAAATGAGAGCTACTCCGCAACTGTTACATCGTGCATGACTTCAATGAAGAAGCGGATGCTCAATGGGAGGGCGCTAATCCTGAACCAGTAAAAGTTCCTGATGCAAAAGTGCCCAGTCCATCGTTCGAAGAACAAATGAACAGGCTTATAAGGGAAGCTGGTCAAAAAGTCCGAGACGACCACAACCGCGAAATGGCCATCTATGAGAAAACCAAAACGCAACGCCTCCTCCAACAGGCCGCGAAAGATGAAAGTGCCGCTCCCTGTCAACCTGTTATAAAAAAGGCTCGACGCAGAGGCAGAAACAGGTCGAAAAGCGAAAAAGGCGCTCGACAGCAACAAAGCAGGACTAAGAAGCCACGCAAGCGGGAATCGAGCGGTCCAGATCTGTCCCTTGTAAAGAAGATGAGTCGAGCATACTCTTTTCCTCGGGACAAGACGAAGAAGATACTTGACCGAGCTATAAAATACCAGATGCTTACACTGCCGGAGTCTAAACACCCCAAACAAGCAGGCGAAGTCTCACACCCAAACTATTGCTCTTATCACCGAGTAATAGGGCACCCTCTCGAAGACTGCTTCACCTTCAAGAACTGGGTTGAAGATCAGTATCAGCACGGTAAGTTCGCTCTATCTGACAGTTGGAGGGTAACGCCACCACAGAAGCACGAACCCAAAGCTACGAAAGTAGAACCAGACCCACATCGGTCTTCGAAGCGAGCTCGTACTTGTCACATGATAACAATATCAAAAGAAGAGCCCGAGAATATGGATGACCTTCCCTGGTGCTTCGAAAATAGCAACGATGAGGTGATCTCAGAATTTCCACCAGCACCGAAAGAGCTAGAGGATGGAATACATACTACCGTAGATAACCTCAAGAAAATTGAGTTGGGGACGGCGAATGACCCGCGACCGACATTCGTCAGCGAGCTGCTATCTGAAGAAAGGGTGGCTGCGTTAAAAGACGTGCTTATGCAGCATAGAGATTGCTTCGCATGGAACTATTCCGAAATGCCGAGACTAGATCCAGAAATTGTTGTGCACAAATTGGCGATATCACCAGACGTCAAACCAATCAAACAAGCACCGAGAAGAATGCGGCTCGAGCTTGAGATGAGTATCAATGCTGAAGTCAAGAAGCTGATCGACTCTGGCTTCATCCAGGAGGTTCAGTATCCCGAGTGGATCGCCAACATCATCCCGGTGATGAAGAAAAATGGGACGGTGCGCATATGCGTGGACTTCCGGGATCTCAATAAAGCTTGCCCGAAGGACGATTTCCCAGTGCCAGTCACCGAACTGATGATAGACAATACGTCCACTCATGAGGTTTTCTCCTTCATGGACGGCTCATCAGGGTATAATCAGTAAAGATGCATCCCGAAGACCAGAAGCACACTGCCTTCAGGACTCCGCTAGGTATATTCTGCTACAAGGTGATGCCCTTCGGTCTAAAGAACGCCGGTGCCACCTATCATAGGGTCATGACGAAGATCTTCGATGACCTTATACATGAAATCGTCGAGTGCTATATCGACGACCTCGTGGTGAAAAGCAGATCATACGAGGAACATCTCGAGCATCTGAAGACCGTATTTCAATGCCTTCGACAATACAACTTGAAGATGAACCCTCTCAAGTGCGCATTCGGAGTTTTCTCAGGCAAATTCCTAGGATTCATCGTCCGACACCGAGGTATCGAAATAGATCCGTCAAAGATCAAGGCGATCATGGAAATGCCTCCGCCAAGGACTCTCAAACAGCTGCGGTCTCTCCAAGGGAAGCTCGCGTATATACGGCGATTTATAGCCAACCTTTCAGGAAAGTGTCGTCCTTACAGCCATCTGATGAAGAAGGGAACCCCGTTCGTCTGGGACCAAAAATGCCAAAGCGCGCTAGACGAGATCAAGAAATACCTGCAGAACCCGCCAGTGTTGGCTGCTCCGGTCAAGGGAAAGGCCCTCATTCTTTATACAACCGCCCTCGAAGGTTCCTTAGGCGCATTATGGGCGCAAGAGAATGATCAAGGGAAAGAAAGATCACTCTACTACTTAAGTCGAGTTCTACTGGGGGCAGAAAGCAACTATTCCCCCATTGAAAAACACTGCTTGGCGTTGATCTTTGCGATAACGAAACTCAGGCACTATGCGTTGGCGCATGAAGTCCGTCTCATTTCGAAGGTGGACCCTGTTCCCCTCCGAACGGCGACCTGGACTCAGGGCGTCCGTGCCTGAGGTTCGGGGCAGATGCTAATTGGTGTTATCCGTCTACCTCTCCGAAGATGCCAAGTTGATCCATGGCGCCGTGCATCGGAGGTTTAGACGGATGCGGCCGATGTAGCAGACTTCGTCAGATTCCCCCTCGTTTGAGGGGTTTTTTGATTGTGGGGACGCTCTTCCCTGCAGGCGCAAGCCCCTACAGTTAATTACGCTACCGCATCGCGGTAACAACTTTCTCCTTCTCCAGATGGTCGCTTCGTGTCGTGTGTATTTGTTTCGTGTTTTGTTGCCCGTGGATTGTTTACGGAGACTGAGTTATGTCGTCGCCCGTAGGGCGTGAACTAGTCCAAATCCGTGTTTATCTTAGATTTGGGTTTGGGGGTTTGGTTCGAGGATACGTCAGCCATACTTGAGGCTAAGATCAACTCAAACGTTTGTTAAGGATGCGTTAGTCTAATGTTGAGACTAAGATCAACTTAACGGGATCCTTTAGATCTGACAAGGGAGTGTTTTAGGCTTCATTGTTCCAGTTTAGGGACATAGTGGTTCATCGTATATGTGGCCGTCGGGACCCGTCACCTCTCTGACGACGTTGAAGGATTACAACGACGGATGTCAGAGGAGTTCAGAGATGTACCCTCGAGCCAGAGTTAATTTGGGGGATTCATAGTCCAGTCTGTTTGAAGGTTTAAGGATACGTTAGCCATCTTTGAGGCTAAGATCAACTTAAACGGGACCGTTTAGATCCGACAAAAGAGCATGCGGGGTTCTATTGTTCCAGTTTAGGGACATAGTGGTCCATTGCCAGTTTAGGGACATGGTGGTCCATCTCCAGTTTAGGGACATAGTGGTCCATTGGTAGTTTAAGGACATTGCGGTCCATTGGTAGTTTAAGGACGCATAAGTCCATGGGTTTAAGGACCCCACAGTCCGTATCTTGGTTTAAGGACGCATAAGTCCATGAGTTTTAAGGACCCCACAGTCCATGTTGATGTGTGGTTGTCGGGACCCGTCACCTCTCTGAAGATGTTGAAGGATTACAACGACAAATATCAGAGGAGTTTCGAGATGTACCCTTGAACCAATGAGTTGGTTGGAAGAGCAGATGTGCTCAGTTCAAGATGATTTGAGGACTTATGACCAGTTTGGGCTAAGTCCAATTATGTTTGAAATATTGGCCCTCTGTTGGTCCATTGAAGGAGAGGCTTTGCCTCTAGAAACTTAGCCAATTGGGCTAAAGCTAGTGTTAAACACTAAAGACCAACAATGTTGAACACTGGGAATAAGATTAGCAAGTTAGTGTTAAACACTAAAAGATAATCAGTGTTAAACACTGGGACAGAGTTTTCAAATTAGTGTTAATCACTAAGAAAATCAGTGTTAAACACTGCAGATAGAGTTTTCCAATTAGTGTTAAACACTAAGGAGGGAGGGGTCACGTGCGGACACGTGACAGCGTCCTGATTTCCTTTATTTTATTCAGCAGGTAAGTATTTAACACCTTTAATTTCCTAGCCATCACGTGTGGGCACGTGATAGGCATCCATCCATTCGATACTAAAGGGATTCGTTAGGGGTCACGTGGGGACACGTGAGGGCGCCCTAAACGTGAAGCCAGATCTCCTTTGTTTTATCCTCAAATCTGCGAATAAGTGTTAAACACTTTTCATATTTATTTTAGAGCATCACTGTTTCCTGATTTAAAATCAGGAAAGCTTCTGTGAAAAGCTTCAGAAGAGGGTCACGTGCCTACACGTGACTAGCGGTCGCGTGTTGGCACGTGACACCTAAAAACGTCATCAAGGCAAGTTCGATTCCCTGACTACGAGGAAGAAAAGGAAAAGGTTCAGGGAGAGTCACGTGCTCCCACGTGATCAGGGTCACGTGGCGACACGTGACGTTGAAATGCAAGCGTCAAAGGCATGTCGGTTAACTGACCAAGTCAAAGAAAAGGCTTCAGGAAAGGTCACGTGCTTCCACGTGACCAGGATCACGTGTTGGCACGTGACGTTCAAGACAGCAGACTCGTTCTCCAGACGAACCAAGGAAAGAGAGTTCAAGCAAGGGTCACGTGCTCACACGTGACCAGGGGTCACGTGGTAGCACGTGACGTTTAAGCAGCAATCAGAAGACACAGAGCAAAAGGCTCATTCCAAAGGGGGTCACGTGCTCACACGTGACCATGGATCACGTGGTCACACGTGACCGGCTTTCAAAGCCCTTTTTGTCAACAGAATTAAATTCTGAGAGAAATGCGAATCTTTCCAAAGGAACGCAACTATATGCATCCAATCAAATTAAAGATTCAGAGGTCATTTATTTATGGAAAATCTCGGGTTTGGAAAGATTTCCCCCTTAAATCTAACCAAAATAAAAAGGGAGAATCTCTGGGTTTGAAATCCAACGGTGGATAAAATTCACCTAATAATCCAAAGGTCCAGAATGAACAATGAATGCAAATCAAATATCTCCATGAAGATTCGTCAAAAACTGATTGATTCGGCTGCTTCTCCTATAAATAGGAGCCAAGAGATACAAAAGAAATATAGAGATACACGCGCAGAAAAAAAGAAAAAAGGAGAAAAGCTTTGATACTTGGAAAAGACTTGGATCTTCTGCAAAAACCCTAGGTAAGAAAGGGAAGGCCTTTTGAAAGAGGGGGAATTTAATTCCCAACAGAGTTTAACTCTGATACATAAAACAGAAGAGCACATTTCTTCTCTCTTTGATAGAGGATCTGCAAAGTGCACATCTCCCCTTTAGGTTGAGAATTTAATTCTCAATAGGTCGAGATCCTGCCATGCAGATCCAAAACATAGAGAAGGAATGCAAGCATGAGAATTTAATTCTCGCAGAACTGTAGGAATTCAATTCCTTTAAAACAAAATTAGGGCTCGACCCTATATCATGGGAATTTAATTCCTTCAAAATAAAAGAAGCAGGGTTTAACCCTAATTAAGAACATAGTTCTGTTGAAACAGCAGGAATTTAATTCCCTTTCTTTAAAACGAGAAGTTTAGCTCCTTAAAAGCTTTCATTAGGGTTTAACCCTATTCAGTTCTTCACATAAACAAGGAATTTAATTCCTACAGAAGGTTCAGGGATCGAAAGGAAGTAGGAATTTAATTCCTTTGAAAATTAAAGCCCGAGGAATTTAATTCCTGAAAAGAAAGATCAACAGATTCTCTAAACTACATACATGGAGGTAGGGTCACGTGTCACCACGTGACCCTCTCAAAAGAGCTACAGAAGTCCCTTTGAGGCAGCACCCCACGTGATCCACGTGACCTTGGCAGAAACTCTAATACACAAGCATTTGAATGCCCATCACGTGATGGCACGTGATGCTTTGAAAGAAGTGATAATTTCAGCAGAACAACTGAAGGGAGGGCGCTCTCACGTGCTGCCACGTGACCCTTCTTGCCTTAGTGTTTAACACTAAAATTAAAACTCTCAAGCCCAGTGTTAAAACACTGTCGGTCCTTAGCATTCAATGCTGGTTAAAAAGCCTTATTGGCAGTGTTCAACACTGATCTGTTTTAGTGTTTAACACTAATTTGAAAAAGCCTTATTACTGGTGTTTAACACCAATTATCTCTTAGTGTTGAACACTAACTCATCAATCTTATTCCCAGTGTTCAACACTGATTGCTCTGAAGTATTTAACACCAGGCTTTGGCCCAATTGGCTAAAGGGATAGAGGCAAACATTCTCCCTCAATGGAACAACAAAGAGTCAATATTCCAGACCTGACTGGACTTAGCCCAAGCTGGCCATAAGTCCTCAATCTGTGATTAACTGGGCCGATGGGCTCATAACATAATCGATCAATCTTGACCCAAATTGGGCCAAAGACTATCTAATCCACCCCGGTTCTAGGGTACATCTCTTCACTCCTTTGATATTTGGCATTGTAATCCCTCAATGTCTTCAAAGAGGTGACGGGTCCCGAAGACCATTCATGACATGGACTGTGGGGTCCTTAAACCCATGCATGATACAAAATTCCTGGTTACGTGGAACGTGGATAACGTCACTCTTTGACCCCGCGGGAAACGTCCAGAGCGGATCCTGGTCCTCGCAGAGCACGGCAGTGAACCCGTGTGAAGCATCCAGAGCGGAGCCTGGTCCTCGCCTAGCACGGCAGTGAACCCGTGTGAAGCATCCAGAGCACATACCGGACTGTGGAGTCCTTAAATCCATGGACTATGACGTCCTTAACCTTGACCGAGATGTCTTTAAACTACCCATTGACCGAGATGTCTTTAAACTACCCATGGACCGCAATGTCCTTAAACTACCCATTGACCGAGATGTCTTTAAACTACCCATGGACCGCAATGTCCTTAAACTACCCATGGACCGCAATGTCCTTAAACTACCCATTGACCGAGATGTCCTTAAACTACCCATGGACCGCAATGTCCTTAAACTACCCATGGACCGCAATGTCCTTAAACTACCCACAGACCGCAATGTCCTTAAACTAGAACAATAGAGCCCCTATATGCTCTTTCGTCGGATCTAAATGGTCCTGTTTAAGTTGATCTTAGCCTCAAAGATGGCTAACGCGTCCTTAAACCTTCAAGCAGACTGGACTATGAATCCCCCTAATTAACTCTGGCTCGAGGGTACATCTCTGAACTCCTCTGACATCCGCCGTTGTAATCCTTCAACGTCGTCAGAGAGGTGACGGGTCCCGACGGCCACATATACGATGGACCGCCACGTCCCTAAACTGGAACATTAGAGTCCAAACACTCTTTTGTAGGATCTAAACGATCCCGTTAAGTTGATTTTAGTCACAAAGTTAGACTAACGTATCCTTAACAAACGTTTGAGTTGATCTTAGCCCCAAGCATGGCTGACGTATCCTCAAACCAAACCCCCAAACCCAAATTTAAGATAATGCGGATTTGGACTAGTCCATGCCCTACGGGCGACGACATAACTCAGTCTCCGTAGACGATCCACGGGCAGTAAAACATAAAACAAAACCCACGACACGAAGTGACCATCTGGAGAAGGAGAAAGTTGTTACCGCCATGCGGTAGCGTAATTAACTGCATGGGCTTGCGCCTGCAGGGAAGAGCGTCCCCACAATCAAAAACCCCTCAACGAGGGGGAATCTGACGAAGTCTGCTACATCGGTCGCATCCGCTCAAACCTTCGATACATGGTGCCATAAACCAACTTGGCATCTTCGGAGAGGTGAACGGATAGCATCAATTAGCATCTGCCCCGAATCTCAGCGCCAAGACATCGCAGCCTTGCGCGCCGTCTTTCGGAGGGGAACAGATTCTGGCACGCCCGGTGGGACCTTTTTCTCTTTCCACTCTACACTTCGTGCGTCGTGATTCGCGAACCAATCGCGGTTCGCCAATGATTGCCCTTGGGTTTCAAGATACTAAGAATTGGCGTCTTGCCTATTGCAGAAAAACAAAGGATCGATGGCTGCTACTTCTGCGAAATCCTCCAACTGCTCAAACTGCAATTGCGACCAACGCTCTACCTCGCCAGGAGGTATAGCCTATGGACCCCAAGCTGCTTCGTTGTTCACAATGCCGGCAGACCAAGTGACTCAGGCCACTACCGGATTGTTCTTTGGGACTATGCTCCCCTCATCAAGCTTCGTGGCGCCAGTGCTGACAAAGGAAACTCTCAGGAAGTCGGTCTTTGATCGTCTTACCCCTGCCGCGGTTCCTCTTAACAAGTCGCCCAACGTTAACGCCTCGGTCTTCTCTAGATTGGGCCAGAAATCTTGCGAACTCATCATGAGGCCTACAATCCCAGAGAAGATTGCTTCTAAGAAGGAGGCCGCTCCTGCCTCCGAAATCGCCAAGGCGGTTTCCCCAGTCAAGAAATCGATCTTCACGAGATTAACAGCTTCGACTCCCGCTCCCGCTGTACAAAGGACATCGGTCTTTGACAGGCTAACACCAACAACGACCCCCCACCCACACAGGGGGCAAGATGAAACCATTCTTATATCTGACTCTACGCCGTCTGCTCGACGCGCTCGACGTCGGCATTGGCGTCGAATAAGGAAGGCTGGGGGCAACTCCCCCTCTGGATTGACTCCACCAGCCCCGGCGGTAGAAGTTAATGCTGCTGTTCCAACTGGAAACAGCTTTGAAATGCTAAATAAGGTGCGAAGGAATTCCCCTACCGCAGTGCTGAAGAGGTCTCCTCCCCCATCAGAAAGGGTTGTGGAAATAGAATCAGAACAGCCCCGATCTCCTCAACGGCTGTCTTCCGAAATCTATAAGGTTTGGCGGCAAGCCCGAGACTCGATCATCGATCCAAACTTCTCCCACCAGCACAAGAAGCCGAAAATCCAACCGAAAGCTGGTCACCAGGCGAGAACCCAAAAGGCTGTTTGGATGCCCGCCTCGACGGCCCCCTCAACCTCCATGGCTCATAAAAGGAGGGAGCCCGAGATCCCTCGACGTGCAACGACGGCTAAAAGCAACAAGCCCGGACACCCTAAGTCTGGGGGCATGATGGTCCACACCGTATACATGGCCTCTGGAAAGGAGGAGAGCCGCACTTCTACAGGCCACCGACCGCTAACCCGATCCGTAACGAAATCCCAGGAGCAGCAACAAAAGCTCCAAGAAATGATGAATGCTATGGCCGCGCTCACCGGGCCGAAGGAAAACCCAGAAGCGTCCTCAGACGCACGCCGGGAGGAAGAAACCGACACTGAATTCCTTCGCCGGACACTGGAGAAAAGGGACAAAGAGGCTGCTGAACAAGCGGCCAACATACAACGGATGGGCCTTCTCTTTCAAGATGTGATAGGAATGATGATCCAGCAAGACTTACCCGCCGAAGATCCTCCGATTATTCTGGAGGACGACCGAGGAGAGACGTCAAATCCACCACCAGCCCTCTCAACGGCCAAGGAAGAGACGATCTCTAAGGCTGACTTGGCTGACTATATAGCCCAGCAAATCCGGGTCCATCATGCAACTGAGGCAGCTGGTCAAGTCGTGAAAACGGGGCGGCCGTATCCAAGCTGGTACGATCAAATCAAATACCCGCAAGGCTATACGATACCGAAATTCCATGTGTATAAGGGGACCGGCAATCCTCATCAACACGTCGCCCAGTTCCGGGCCCTCTGCGGTAACACCGGCGGTGACGATAAACTGTTACTCCGTCAGTTCGTTGGCAGCTTATCAGAAACAGCATTCGAATGGTATTCAGAACTTCCGAACGATTCCATCAAAACGTTCGCTGAAATGGAGTTGTTGTTCACTCAGCGGTTCGCAAGCGCCAGCGAGCGCACTCCAATTACTGCTTTGATTAACGCCAGGGTAAAGCCAGGCGAAACCTGGGTCCAGTACGCTATACGCTGGCGGAATTTGTGGTCGAGATGCGAGCAACGCATTGAGGAAACACCCGCAGTGGGTATGTTCATGGGAACCTTGGACCCCCACGCAACCATCTCCCAGTTTATGATGTTTTTTAAGCCAACCACATTCCAGGCTTTAATCGACAAGTTGGCTCAGATGGACCAGATGGGTCATAGGCCACCTCCCCCGAAGTCGGAACCTCGGAATGATAAGGGTAAAGGAAGGGCCACCTTTGTCGCAAATGCCCAACAGCAACCTGACGCCCCAAAATCGGCAGATCAACTGGAAGAAAGACGCCGGTATTATAATGAAAAGATGAAGCGTCCCTACTCGTTCCCACGAGACAAGACGAGACGGTTATTTGAGCTGGCAATACGCAACAGACTTATTAACCTCCCAAATCCAAGGCGACCGCCACAACCCACCGAGGTGAATAACCCTAACTATTGCCCTTACCATCAAACGGTAAGCCATCTGATTGAAGATTGCTTCGTCTTCAAAGGATGGATCGAAGATCAATACCTCCAGGGGAAGTTTGTACTGTCCGAAAAGTGGAAGGTGAACCCGCCACAACCACATACTCCTAAAAAGGCAGACACACCGGGGGCAACCTGCTCCTTTATCGAAGAAGTTCCATGGGAAGTCGCGCTATCAACGAAGACCAAAAGGATGCTGAGAGACCTTCATGCGTGTCCTGCAATCGAATGGAAGGACCCTCTTGAACCTCGAATTATCGAAGGAGCAGTGAAGCCCCGCGCAACTACGAAGACTGCTGATAAGGGCCCAAATACTCACGCCCAACCGTCAAAAGCTTCGAAGAAAAAGAAAAAGAAATCCAAGAAGCCCGCGAAGCTTGGAGACGAGCAAACAAACTTGCAGAAGCAAATCGACGCGCTAGAAGAATATAATCAGAAGGCGCGAACTCCTGTCACACTGCAAGAGTTCCTCAGCCACATCTTTCAAGAGGACGATGATGGAGAAAACTCGTCGGACGAATCCGAGGGATATGCGGCAAGTTGCAACATGATCTCCCACTCGTTTACCGATGATGAGAAAACTCCTATCACTAAGAAGCCGAAGGCAGAGCCCGAACCAGAGCGTGCGAGGCTGACAACTGATATGATCAATGCCTTCCTAGACGAGATTCGTCTAAAAAGTAAAGCGGATCAGGAGCGCGAGATGGCAGCATCAGGAGGAACCAAATGCGGGCGACTGAACGAAAGAGTTGAGCTACCCCTGCCAGAGCGAAAGGCATCCGAAATGGACAAGAAGATATTCAAGACGAGGAAAAGGTTTGCTAAAGCCATGTCAATGGGAATGAGGCTACCCCCCTCGGAAGGAAACACGCACGATGGGGCGGAGAAACACCCCGATTACTGCGCATATCATCGGAAAGTCTCACACCCCACAGAGGAGTGCGACGCCTTCAAGATATGGTGGCAAGGATATGTTGCTCGCCGGCAACATTTCAAACGCATGAAACGCAAGATCCGTCGGGAGCGAAGAAGCGCTGTTGACGGACCCAACAGAATTACTGGCAACTGCTATATGGCTCATACCGAGGGATCGCAAGTCCTCACCTTTAGGAGCGACTCTGATGAAGAAGTGACTCTTGGCCCTCTCTTTGAAGAATCCGCGCTAGGGAAAGATGAGGAATCAGAAGCCTGCGGAAACACTCAGCTGCGCAATCGCACACTCCCGGAAAAGAATCTCGGGCCTACGAACAGAAAAGATAAGGGAAAGGAAAAGGTCACTGAAGATATCACTTTGGATGACCAAGTCGCGAAGGAACTGGCGACTAAAGACCTTCCTAGGAGGAGTAAAGTGGACTATAACATCCTCGCGCATCTAAGGAAGCTACCTTCCCAGCTTAGCATTCTCGACGCCCTCCTATTATCAAAAGAAGCACGGGACTCACTAATTAAAGCACTACAAGAACCTGAGCAATTCCAAGCTTTTCTCGCCACCCAAAAGATGAGAGACGAACTGGAAGAAGTGCATACGGCCGACGTCACTTTCGGTGATGAAGACCTCCTTCTCGGGACGTGCGACCATAACCGTCCCCTGTATGTCTCCGGATACTGCCATGATATCAAGATAGGCAAGATCTTGGTGGATAATGGATCCTCTGTCAATCTCCTTAATGTTCGGGTGTTGAAGGAAATCTGCATGAGTGTGCAACATCTCGCTCGTGACAAAATCACTATTTCCGGTTTCGATTCACAATCGTCACGGACTCTCGGGTCCGTGATATTAACGTTACGCTTCGGGCTTCTCGTCACAGACATCAAATTCCATGTTATTGACGCCAAGACCTGTTACAACGCCTTGCTCGGCCGTCCTTGGTTACACGAGTACAACATCGTCCCTTCTACACAACATCAGTGTATGAAGTACTTTAAAGATGGTTTCGAGTATACTGTGACGGGTGAGCTGAACCCATTTTCCGTGAACGAAGTCCGCAAATACGAGGATGCGAAATACTTCTTGCCAGACTTTGAAGATACAGAAAGGTGTCACGACTCGGAGAACAAGGCCGCCGCCACCATCCCTGTTTTCGGAAGCGATACCGAAGAAGAAGAAGAGATAGTTTATACGGGGCCAGCTCAACGCAACAACCAGAGGATGCCCATCCCCATACTGGTCTTCGGAAGTGATTCGGAAGATGAGGTCAATGCCGTATTCTCCAATCGGCTTTCAATACAAGCACCTCCGTGCGATGACCATAACTTGCAAATCACCATGGTACCGCAAGAACACTACAAGGACCTCGACACGCTTCAAGCTCACAGTGTGCAAGAGCTGCAAACGTTTTGCGTCCCCCCCAGGCGAAAGGGTGAGAAGATGATCCTATTTTATCAATCCTCAGAGTCGAAAGTAGAGAAAGAGATCTGGCATGGCGCAGATGCTGCATGCGACAGACTCCAACCCATCCGTTTGCCCAGATACTATACAGATGGATTAAAGAAGCTATTGAAGCGCCAACGAGTACCCTTAAAACAAACTGTTCGACAGGCTCGGTTCTACAACAAGATTTGGGATGTCCCTGGAACCCAACGCAAATTGCCCAACGGGAAAATGGAGACACTCGGGCTTGGATACGCGAGAACCGGAAAACGAGAGCGGGCCCACAGCAGCTACGCTATATATACCTTTGATGAAGAAGAGGACGCCCCGTCAGGAGATACCGATCCCTCATCAAAACCAGACCCTGCGATTGAAGCGCCAAGTCCGTCGTTTGAAGAACGAATGAGCAAGCCTATCAGGAAAGTGGGTCAGAAAGCTCGGGAAGACCACAGCCGCGAAATGGCCATCTACGAGAAGGTCAGGACGCAACGTCTATTTCAACAGGCTGCGAAAGGCAAGAATGCTCATCCTTGTCAACCCATCATGCGAAAGGCCCGATGCGGAGACGAAAATAAGTCGAGAAGCGGAAAAAAGAGCCGACAACAACGACGCAGGATTAGAGGGTTACGTGATCGGGTACTGCACAGCTCGGATTCGTCCTTCATAGAAAAGATGAGTCGAGCGTACTCCTTCCCCCGAGACAAGACGGAAAGGTTACTCAAGCTCGCCCTAAAACATCAGATGATCACGCTTCCAGAGTCTAGACACCCCGAACAAGCTAATAAGGCCTCTCGCTCGGGCTATTGCTCTTATCACCGAGCCATAGGACATGGGAATTGAAGACCTCCTTATATATGGGGATTCTCAGCTGGTCGTTAGCCAAGTTAATGGTGACTACCAAACGTGCAAACCGGAGTTGGTGAGATACGGCGAAAAGGTGCAACAACTGTTGGCCCAAATTCCCTCCTATACTTTGGAGAACATACCGCGCGCGGAAAACAGCAAAGAAGACGTGTTGGCCAAACTCGCTAAAGAACTGGCTGACGAGAACCTCGATGACGTCAGAATCGTGGTACAAAGCCGTCGAGTGCTCGCCCCGGCAGAAATATCTCCGGAATCATGCAAAGAAAAGGGAGCGACTGAGCAGATGACCCTACAAATAAAGGACCATGAGAAGGCCGAAGACTGGAGGGAAGTCTTCATAGACTACTTTAAGTCCCGCCGAATGCCCGAAGAAGCGTCTTCAAGACATCAGCTCATGAAACGAGCTCTATCTTTCGCTTTTGTCAACAATACCCTATACAAGAGATCGCTCGATTCTCTATGGCTGAGATGCTTAGGACCTGACGAAGCAGAAAAAGTCGTTCAGGAAGTTAATGACGGACTTTGCGGTTCTCACCAAGCAGGCCCAAAGATGAAGTTAAAGATTAAACGAATGGGCTACTACTGGCCCACAATGATCCAGGACTGCCTCGAGTATGCGAAGCAATGCCACTCGTGCCAGATTCATGGAGATTTCATCCATCAACATCCAAATCCGCTACACCCAACGGTGGCCAGCTGGCCATTCGAGATGTGGGGGACTGACATAGTCGGCCCCATTGAACCAGCATCATCTCGGGGACACCGTTTTATCCTGGCGACGACTGATTACTTCTCCAAATGGGCAGAAGCAGTACCACTGAGGGAAGTGAAGACGGAGAATATCCTCCATTTCTTCAAAACGCACGTCATCTATCGGTTTGGAACCCCACGGCGGATTATCTCCGATAACGGGCCAGCCTACAGGAGCCATAAGATTAGCCGCTTCGCGCAGCAGCACAGTATAGACTGGAGGTATTCCTCAGTTTACAACCCGCGAGCCAACGGTCTGGCCGAGGCCTTCAATAAGACCTTGACGAAGATCATAAAAAAGACCGTCTCCCGGAATAAGAGAGACTGGCACGAGAGGCTGCAAGAAGCCCTTTGGGCTTATCGAACTACATTCAAGACAGCCACAAATACAACGCCATACGCGTTGGTATTTGGGACGGAGGCAGTACTCCCCCTCGAGATAGAGTTACCCTCTCTACGAGTGGCAGTCCACCACGAACTGACCGACGAAGAAAATGCCCACCTTCGACTTGAGGAGCTTGATGCCCTCGACGAAACCCGACTCATAGCGCAACAACATCTAGAAGCCTACAAAGCAAAGATGACGCGCTCGTACGAAAAATTGACCAGGCCGAGGACATTCCACCAAGGCGAACTCGTATTAGTGGTCAAAAGACCCATGATTCCCAATCGTGCCAAGCGGGGAAAATTCGAGCCAAACTATGAAGGCCCGTACATCATAGACCAGGTTTACCAGGGTGGAGCCTATCTACTCGTGGACATGCACGGTGAGAGGCCTTTCAGGCCAATAAATGGCCGCTTCTTGAAGAAATACTATGCCTAGTAAGCCACAGCCTGGGTCAACGATAGATGACGACGACTATGTCCGCTCGCTATCTTCCTAGGCTCAGACTTTACAAGCAGCAGCTGGCCCTCCCCTAACGACGGACCGAAACGTCCTTAAACTAACAAGAGACCGAAACGTCTTTAAACTATGAACGGACCGAAACGTCCTTAAACTATCAACAGACCGAAACGTCTTTAAACTAACGGTGGACCGAAATGTCCTCAAACTAACGACGGACCGAAACGTCCTTAAACTAGCGACGGACCGAAACGTCCTTAAACTAACGACGGACCGAAACGTCCCTAAACTACTGCCGCAGCATCCTTAGGCTGGCAAGATGATAAAAAAAAAAAAAACAAAACAAAAAAAAAACGGTATGTCCATAAAGCAAAATGGGCACGGATGAAAACCCGAAAGGGCTCCGTGAGTAAAAACAGCAGGGCTACCGGCGAGTGTTTGTGAAAACCCGAAAGGGCGCAGCCTCGTTAAAAGACACTTACAGGGTCCTCTCGACCTTGTAAGGAGAAACCACCCGCGTGAGATCCTTATGACTCATAAGGGAGAAACACACTTAGGGATCCCCACGATTCCTAAGGAGAAATTACACTTGCGAGATCCTCACGACTCGTAAGGAGAATTCTCTTATGGGACCCTCACGGCTCATAAGATTTGAAAGTCTTAAGTTACAGAAACCTTAACCTGTTCTTAAGCAACTCCCACAACCTTCGATATTGCCCTACAAGCGGCTCGGACTGACCCTTGTATACAATCCACGGGCGCGAATAGACATTTCCCTAACAAAGTCCCACCCGTGACTAGGGATATATCTACATGGTGAACAACCCTCGCAAGTCCTCTCGACTTATAAGGGGAAAATCCTCTTTGTAAGATCCTTACGACTTACAAGAGAACATGCACTTAAGAATCCCCACGATTCTTAAGGAGAAAACACACCTGCAAGATCCTCACGACTTGTAGGGAGAAACACCTTTGTGAAACCCTTACGGCTCATGAGGTCAAAAGCCTTGGTCGACAGGACCCTTAACCCTGTTTGCTAAGCCACCTTTGTTCTGTCACGACCCGAAAGTACGGAACGTGACCGGCACTTAGATTACAAAGCGTCTAGAGGCGCCACGTGACCTAAGTAAGCCGAAGCCCAGAAATCTAAACCATAAAAGAAGAAAAAGAAGAAAAGAAAAGAAAACAAGTGTAAAAAACATCAGCAAATTTTACCAAAAATTTCGGCAGAGTCTCCTCTGTAAAACTGGCCCCCAAACGGGTACAACAAGTATAGTATGAATAAACAATAAAAAGCATCCCCAAACGGGTGCTAGCTCAACGCCAACAGGCGGAGACAACCACAACAATCACAATAATATACAACGCCAAAGGGCGAGGCTCAAATCTCAAAAGAAAACAAAAACCACCAGATCAGAATAACACATGCGCGACTCTAAGGTCGAAATAAACAACTGGTCCAATAACTTATCAAGTAATACAAATATGGTTGATGGAGCTTTCTAGATACAAATGAAATAATAAAAATACAACGGCGGTTCAGATACAAATGAACCAACCTACCGTGCAAATCACCCGAAATGAAAATGATGTGCCAGCAACTGCCAAGGGGAAACCTGTACATCGCACCTGTAAAGAATTTGGCACAACGGGGGTGAGTTGCCAACTCGTGAGTAGAAGACATCTACGAAAAGAAATCGAATGCACGACGCTATCCTAGGTCATAATAATACACTACTATATCCCAAATATCTAGTAATAGCAGGGTACTACTACGTGTAAGTGCAACTACTCCGTGTCGTGTCAGTGCCTCATATAGTACTGTGTCATATGAAATGTAATGCATGCACCATGAATGTAAAGTAACAAATCCTGAAATCCAGATATATATATATGAGAACTCTTTAGCTGTTATCATAGTAAAGTGTGTATAAGAATCTGAAATCTCAATAATGAAATCCATGAAAATCCGTGTCAATCATCGACACAACACATGTAATCTCAAGTCTCAATATCTCGGGCTCCGTCAGTCCGGATCGGCCCATATCATCAAATCTCACGACAACGGTCGGTATCCTCCGGATATCCGCCGCGCCAGACATCACCGGTAGGTAGCCTTCCCCTGCCAGGCTCATCGTCTACAACTCGATCTTCTTGCCCCGGGGTACCATACCGGGCCCACCATGTACCCGAGACGGTTCATCCACTCCTCGAATCGGGTCTCGAAATCCATCAGAAAACATGAAATACTCATGGTGGACGACACATACATCACGAGAAAACCGCATCTTATCTTAAAAAAGAGAAGAGGAGAGAGAGAGAGAAGTTTTTATATATTTTTGCGGTTTTCCCCAAAAATCCAGAAATCTCATAGAAATCCAAATCTCAAAATCGTAAGTAACTATATGATAAGTGTCGGCATATGCCCATAATACTGCATGATAACACGAAAATACGAATGCATGAATGTCTAAGTAATGAATATCATGTCTTATACTTAACATCAGAGAGTGATCACAATATTATATCGGTTTAGTTGTTAACTGATTCTATCAATAAAAGATACTATGATCTAAAGTGTACGTGACATAGCAATTACCAATGATGATGTGTGTGAGCCGGCAAATAAGTGTGCGTGGAATATGCGCATCATCGGTAATGGTGCTGGTGTCCTAACAGGTAAAGTTTATAATGATTATAGCAACATATAAAAGAGCATGCACCATGATGATTACAGTATGAATGTAAATACAGATGTGCATTATCCACTCCTCTGCGAGATGCGAGTACAACTACAACTATGTGAGTCGAACCTAAACCAGTGTCCATCTAACATCCTAAGGAACTAAACCTAATAGACTAGTCAGTAAGAAACTAGAGTCTACCTAAGGTCTGAATCAATATCTCTAATAGTCGGCGATCCCGCCTCAATAGCGTCACGTACGTAGTACGGCTTCCTCGAATCAAGAGTGCGGATCAATCATCAAATCTAAGCCTCGTACGGTAAAATCCATCGTACGGCATCCCAATGTCGGGGTACGGTCAAGTATCTCCTAGGTGTCTCTTCATTCGCATAATGTCATATGTATCATATTGTGACTAGGTCATACTTATATGATTTCGGTATCAGGTCACACCAATATAACGTCGTAATCAAGTTATACATATATCATATCGTGATCAGTCACAAGTTACAGTCCAGGTACTATTCTAGCGTCTCATGTACATCAATATCACCACCACTCCTTATAACTTATATATTCATGTTCATTATCTCATTCTCTAATGATCCGCTAACACTTTATTACGACTGTATAGTCAAGAATCACGGCATCAAGCCCAGTTATACTGTTTCATCATACCTCAGATATCATATCACCTCAATGAATCACCTATACGTGTTGTATATATATGTATATATACCTATACCTAGTTCTATATATATACCCATACACGTACCCCATGTCGAGTTGCAGTGTGTGCGTCGGTGTGTTTCTATCTGAAACCTACGAACCTCTTCCAAGGTATTCATTCTCTGATATGGTCTTCCTAAATCTGTCTAGTCCAGCCTAGGGTCAATACTAGGGTCCTACTAGGGTCGCGTCTGGTCTCCTAATGTCAATAAGTACTATTTCTATTCTACGTTGCGGGGTTGCTAAACGCCATCCACCCGACTTTCCCCCGTAGATATACATCTACTCACCTGGTCCATGTCTGCCGAAGACAGTGTCGCCATCCTCCTCTTCATCGCCCGCGGTCCACGTGGGGGTACCTCCACAACCTCATGTCCCAACTTGAAAATGAGCCTCAAAAATACATACTTTCCCACTCCAAAATTCATGTAAAGAAGAGTAGAGAATAAAGGGTATGAAATAATTAGGATTTTGTGGAATTTAAATTGGATTTTTGAAGTATTTTTGATGATTTTTGGAGTTGAAATAAAAATGGAAAATGGGGGGGCTGCCATGGGGTGTGGCCGGCCATGCAAGGGGGAGAGGGAGAAAGTGAAGAGAGTTTCATGAGTTGTGTAGAAACTTCATGAAATGATATCTCACTTTATGTCTTTTCATGAATTTTCTTCATTTTCTTTCATTTCTTTACTAAAATAACCTAGAAAACTCTAGAAAAATGGGAAAATTTGCAAATAAATTTAGCATGATACACACTAATTTCTAATATGCCATGGTTCATTTTTACAAATTAAAACCATTTAAATTTTTAATTTACACTAATTTAGTGTAAAAATAAAGCTTATGTTAATATTTAAAATAATTAATTTAGGAAAAATATTTTATTAAACTAAAAATTTATAAGTGGCTAAATAAACACTATTTACTAGTAATTACATAATTAAATAGGTATTTTTGAATTTATAATGAAAAACAATTGCGGTTTGATTTTACGAAAAATACATTTTGCTTTACCGAAAATCATAAAATTCACTTAAACAATTTTATTCATTTAATTATTTATTTAATTATTTTTAAAACGTTACATGTTCAAACGTCGACAGAGGCAAATGATGATCCGCTCCTGGCAACATTCCAGTTGTAGCGATACTGATGCCGAAACCCGTATCCAAGAAATCCGAGCTTGCCGCAAAAAGCTAGCAAGCCACACATGCATGACAAAATGGCCGAAATGATGGGACAACTTGCAAAATCTCAGCGGTTCACAGATAACTTAGTGTTCATCACCGTGGCATTCGTCTCGATACAGCAGACGCGATACCAGCAAATGAAGCGAAGGCCAAATTCCTAGCTTCATTGTCTCGACGACACAACATCAAGCGAAACGGAACAGCGGCAACCCCAAGTTCCATGACTCGGCGACACATATCGCCAAGAGTCAACCCCCATCCCGGGAAATGCGGATACAATCAGCAAACTTCCTGGTTACGTGGAAAGCGGATAACGTCACTCTTTGACCCCGTGGAAAACGTCCAGAGCGGATCCTGGTCCTCGCAGAGCATGGCAGTGAACCCATGTGAAGCATCCAGAGCGGAGCCTAGTCCTCGCCTAACACGGCAGTGAACCCGTGTGAAGCATCTAGTGCAAACTTCCTGGTTACGTGGAAAGCGGATAACGTCACTCTTTGACCCCGTGGAAAACGTCCAGAGCGGATCCTGGTCCTCGCAGAGCATGGCAGTGAACCCATGTGAAGCATCCAGAGCGGAGCCTAGTCCTCGCCTAACGCGGCAGTGAACCCGTGTGAAGCATCTAGTGCAAACTTCCTGGTTACGTGGAAAGCGGATAACGTCACTCTTTGACCCCGTGGAAAACGTCCAGAGCGGATCCTGGTCCTCGCAGAGCATGGCAGTGAACCCATGCGAAGCATCCAGAGCGGAGCCTAGTCCTCGCCTAACGCGGCAGTGAACCCGTGTGAAGCATCTAGTGCAAACTTCCTGGTTACGTGGAAAGCGGATAACGTCACTCTTTGACACCGTGGAAAACGTCCAGAGCGGATCCTGGTCCTCGCAGAGCATGGCAGTGAACCCATGTGAAGCATCCAAAGCGGAGCCTAGTCCTCGCCTAACACGGCAGTGAACCCGTGTGAAGCATCTAGTGCAAACTTCCTGGTTACGTGGAAAGCGGATAACGTCACTCTTTGACCCCGTGGAAAACGTCCAGAGCGGATCCTGGTCCTCGCAGAGCATGGCAGTGAACCCATGTGAAGCATCCAGAGTGGAGCCTAGTCCTCGCCTAACGCGGCAGTGAACCCGTGTGAAGCATCTAGTGCAAAATTCCTGGTTACGTGGAACGTGGATAACGTCACTCTTTGACCCCACGGAAAACGCCCAGAGCGGAGCCTGGTCCTCGCCAAACACGGCAGTGAACCCGTGTGAAGCATCCAGAGCAAACACCGGACTGTGGAGTCCCTAAAATCCACGGACTATGACGTCCTTAACCTCGACCGCGATGTCTTAAAACTAACAACCAAGCACCCCTATTCCTCACAGATTTTTGCCTCGGTTTAAGGGTACATCTCTTCACTCCTTTGATGCCCGGCGTTGTAATTCCTCAACGTCTTCAAAGAGGTGACGGGTCCCTGTAACCAAACATCGGACTGTGGAGTCCCTAAATCCACGGACTATGAGGTCCTTAACCTTGACCGTGATGTCTTAAAACTAACATCGGACTGTGGAGTCCTTAAATCCACGGACTATAAGGTCCTTAACCTTGACCGCGACGTCTTTAAACTACAATATCTGGAGAAACCCCTGACTCCGTAGAACACGGGCGAGGGTAACCGCATCCGGCACTCGCAAATCCTCACGGCTGGGAGAGAAAACTCTTTATGAGACCCTCGTGGCTCGTAAAATGCAGAAGTCTTAGGAAGCATATCTTAAACCTGAATCCTGAGCCATCCCTGTCCTGCAAGGAAATCAAGATAGGATATCCGCAGAATGCAGTCAACAAAAAGGGGACACGTCATTGAGAAGAAAAATTGTACCTTTTATTCATAAACCAAAATGGATACAAAATACAATTCATGAAAGAAACAAAAAAGGAAGATACCCTTATTCATGAGTATGTACAAAAAATAGAAGAAAAGATACAAGTCCTTAAGCCGGCGGGCGGTGCAGTAATTTTACCAGCTCGTCATTCTGTTGTTGAGCCACGGCTTCATGACGCAGGATCTCCAGAAGACGAGCCTCCGCCTGAGCTTGCTGGGCCTGATATAAAGCAAGTCGGGCTTCAAGTTTTTTTTTTCAGTGGCCTTGTGAGCCTCAACCCTCTCGCGAATAAACGTGGCGGCTTTATCAAAAGCCACCACCTCCTTGATGGACTCCTGAAACACCCGCCAGAGTTCATACGCTTTGTTGACCTGGGTGACAAGAGTAGTGCGAAGCTCGCTCGGCGACTTGGAAGCTAGCTCCCTCTCCGAAAATTTACGGCCGAGCCTTGGTCTCCCATAACGATATGTTCGCTACGTGACCACGTAAGCTCGCTTTCGTGACCGCGGCCTTGCAAACACGACATTTATAAGACCGTATAAATGGGCTTTCAGCCGACGGGAATAGTCGATCTAAAACGCGCTCATATCACCTGACGCGAAAGGCAACTAGAAAGATTTCCGACATATTTTAAGCATGCGTTCGCAATCATATGAGTATTCAAAAAAAATAATAATATATAATAAATAATGATAGCGTTTGCAATTGCATGAACACTCATAGTACCCAAAAAAGGGTTTGATGTGCAGGAAAGTGATGATAGCATTTGCAATTAAAGAAAGTTCTAATGAGAAGAATCCAAAGTTTATTTATGCAAGCAGAAACATACATACTAGTACCAAGCCTACATCGAAGTTCTGCATAAAGCGTAAAAAAGGAGCGACTAATTTAAAAATGCTCTACGCTAACGAAAAAAGGTCACCAAACGTGGGATCAACGGCGCAGGGGTTAACGAAGCAAAGGACAAAATTCTCCATCTCTCTCTCTGCCCTCTCCAGCATATCGAAGCGACGGTTCTCACGAGGAGTCGCTCCCCACCGATTGGCGCCGTGTTCGTCCGCGAAAGCAGACATAATAGCTCGTCGGGCCTTGATCTGGCCCAGCATATGAATTGAGCAATCCTTCAAAGCCTGAGTAATCAGGCAAGCTTCATGAAAGCCCTCGAGCTTCTCTTCCGCCGCATCAAGCATCGCCAGGGTCATCTCCGCTGGGTGAGGAGGGATGTCGGCAAGCACAGCCGCGAGAATCATCCGGAGCCAGAGAGAACCCAGCGGGAGAGGAGACCCCCTACGGATCGAGAGTTCATGCATGGCTGAATCGCATTCGTTGTCGGTAAGGAGGGGATCCACCAACCGAGCGGCAAAGCGGGGGATCATCTCCTCGATAGGCACTTCCCATGGCTGTCGACGAGCGTGTGGGCGGTTGCAGGCCATAGCGCTCCGATACTCCTCGAATTAAATCACGTCAATATGGGAAGGAATTTTTCTGTGAAGAGAAAATAGGCTATGGCCTCGAGAATATAAAGAAGTGCATTAAGTGCCATGCGCGGAAAATCTTGCATGCGAAAGATGTTTCCAAAGCCCAACAAAGGAAAGGCATCGAAAATCAAGGAGAAATAACTATTTCCAAGGCTCCTTTTATGCATCTGATAATGCGCGCTAAAAATGCGGCATGGAAAATTTTGTGAACAGTCCCATCAGATGATCTCACGCGTAGAACACGTGAGGCCCAAACCCAATGTGCATTTAAAAGAAAGAATATGGAGTGGTACCCTGCGTATTAAAGCACAAACGACAATAATAACAGAATAATAAGATTTCAGAGAAAAGGCATGCAAACACACAGAGACATAACAAAGCTTATCATCCAGACTTCAAGAAGGCGATAAAAAAAAAAAGCTTTTATAATGGCAAGACTTCAGACACGGGGCACGGGTTGAGAAACTCGGAATTGACTTTATTCAAGATCTTCCAAGCATTTCGAACCTCCCGAGTATGCTTTCTCTCACGGTCACAGGCATCGGGGTCCCCGCGGATGTCCCCTTCCCTCCGGTAGGCGCCCAGTATAGCTGATTGCTGGAAAATCTGATGAAGGAGAGCAATGAGATCATCCCGCCTTCTCTTTGAGATCAAGCCCATAAGGTACACCGAATGCACCTTATCCTCGGCAATGTCCAAATCCCCGAGCGGTATGCCGGCACAAAAGAGAGGAAGTGCCTCCCGGATCGCCAGCACGATTAGCCTCAGAAGAGAAGAGCGACGGGGGAGGAGCCTATGGTTGTACTCGTCGAAACGGCTCATGATCTCGGCACACTGAGCATCGGTGAACTCCTGGTTCTGACTGCGGCCCAGCGCACGGATGTTCCCATAGGAGATAATCTGGTCAAGTCTATACAGATGGGCGTCCATGATACCTGAAATAAAAGTCGCGAGAATTATTACAAAATCCCCCTCGCATTAATTACAGAAGAACAGCCTCGGGCCAAGAGACCCCAGGGAGCCTCTGGGTGAAGAAACTGAGTTCTTCATAAGAATTAAATTCCTTATCAGAAAAAAGGGAATTAAATTCCCAGGAATAATTTTGATGGAATTAAAGTCCAGGGAGTTGAAACGCTGTCATCGTCCCCCCAAGGATCACCTAAACCCTAAGAGATCTACAGTTCGAAAGTCAGGTGGTTTCCTGTTCTTATAAAAAAAAAAGACTTGAAGAAAAATGGGTTCTTTGTGAAACCCTTAACGCGGATTTAAAATCCAAAGAGTTCTTTTAAGGACGAAGGCGCTCTGGCCGTTCAACATTATTACCTGAGGAAAAGGGATCCGTTGACAGAGTTAAACTCTGGAAAATTTTGAAAACAGAGAACTAAGCTCTGAAAACGAGAATTAAATTCTCAAAGAAGAAATTCTCAGAGGAAGAGGATGAGCAAAGTGAAGACTCCTATGAAGAAACAGCGGTATTTATAGAAAACTGTGAAAACGCTTCATCTCCCAAATCCCTAAATGAATCCAACGGTCGCAAGAGATGACAGCGTTGCACTCACGTGCTGACACGTGAGAACAACGCTGTGGGGGCATTTGTTTCCTGATTTAAAATCAGGAAAGCTTCTGTGAAAAGCTTCAGAAGAGGGTCACGTGCCTACACGTGACTAGCGGTCGCGTGTTGGCACGTGACACCTAAAAACGTCATCAAGGCAAGTTCGATTCCCTGACTACGAGGAAGAAAAGGAAAAGGTTCAGGGAGAGTCACGTGCTCCCACGTGATCAGGGTCACGTGGCGACACGTGACGTTGAAATGCAAGCGTCAAAGGCATGTCGGTTAACTGACCAAGTCAAAGAAAAGGCTTCAGGAAAGGTCGCGTGCTTCCACGTGACCAGGATCACGTGTTGGCACGTGACGTTCAAGACAGCAGACTCGTTCTCCAGACGAACCAAGGAAAGAGAGTTCAAGCAAGGGTCACGTGCTCACACGTGACCAGGGGTCACGTGGTAGCACGTGACGTTTAAGCAGCAATCAGAAGACACAGAGCAAAAGGCTCATTCCAAAGGGGGTCACGTGCTCACACGTGACCATGGATCACGTGGTCACACGTGACCGGCTTTCAAAGCCATTTTTGTCAACAGAATTAAATTCTGAGAGAAATGCGAATCTTTCCAAAGGAACGCAACTATATGCATCCAATCAAATTAAAGATTCAGAGGTCATTTATTTATGGAAAATCTCGGGTTTGGAAAGATTTCCCCCTTAAATCTAACCAAAATAAAAAGGGAGAATCTCTGGGTTTGAAATCCAACGGTGGATAAAATTCACCTAATAATCCAAAGGTCCAGAATGAACAATGAATGCAAATCAAATATCTCCATGAAGATTCGTCAAAAACTGATTGATTCGGCTGCTTCTCCTATAAATAGGAGCCAAGAGATACAAAAGAAATATAGAGATACACGCGCAGAAAAAAAGAAAAAAGGAGAAAAGCTTTGATACTTGGAAAAGACTTGGATCTTCTGCAAAAACCCTAGGTAAGAAAGGGAAGGCCTTTTGAAAGAGGGGGAATTTAATTCCCAACAGAGTTTAACTCTGATACATAAAACAGAAGAGCACATTTCTTCTCTCTTTGATAGAGGATCTGCAAAGTGCACATCTCCCCTTTAGGTTGAGAATTTAATTCTCAATGGGTCGAGATCCTGCCATGCAGATCCAAAACATAGAGAAGGAATGCAAGCATGAGAATTTAATTCTCGCAGAACTGTAGGAATTCAATTCCTTTAAAACAAAATTAGGGCTCGACCCTATATCATGGGAATTTAATTCCTTCAAAATAAAAGAAGCAGGGTTTAACCCTAATTAAGAACATAGTTCTGTTGAAACAGCAGGAATTTAATTCCCTTTCTTTAAAACGAGAAGTTTAGCTCCTTAAAAGCTTTCATTAGGGTTTAACCCTATTCAGTTCTTCACATAAACAAGGAATTTAATTCCTACAGAAGGTTCAGGGATCGAAAGGAAGTAGGAATTTAATTCCTTTGAAAATTAAAGCCCGAGGAATTTAATTCCTGAAAAGAAAGATCAACAGATTCTCTAAACTACATACATGGAGGTAGGGTCACGTGTCACCACGTGACCCTCTCAAAAGAGCTACAGAAGTCCCTTTGAGGCAGCACCCCACGTGATCCACGTGACCTTGGCAGAAACTCTAATACACAAGCATTTGAATGCCCATCACGTGATGGCACGTGATGCTTTGAAAGAAGTGATAATTTCAGCAGAACAACTGAAGGGAGGGCGCTCTCACGTGCTGCCACGTGACCCTTCTTGCCTTAGTGTTTAACACTAAAATTAAAACTCTCAAGCCCAGTGTTAAAACACTGTCGGGCCTTAGCATTCAATGCTGGTTAAAAAGCCTTATTGGCAGTGTTCAACACTGATCTGTTTTAGTGTTTAACACTAATTTGAAAAAGCCTTATTACTGGTGTTTAACACCAATTATCTCTTAGTGTTGAACACTAACTCATCAATCTTATTCCCAGTGTTCAACACTGATTGCTCTGAAGTATTTAACACCAGGCTTTGGCCCAATTGGCTAAAGGGATAGAGGCAAACATTCTCCCTCAATGGAACAACAAAGAGTCAATATTCCAGACCTGACTGGACTTAGCCCAAGCTGGCCATAAGTCCTCAATCTGTGATTAACTGGGCCGATGGGCTCATAACATAATCGATCAATCTTGACCCAAATTGGGCCAAAGACTATCTAATCCACCCCGGTTCTAGGGTACATCTCTTCACTCCTTTGATATTTGGCATTGTAATCCCTCAATGTCTTCAAAGAGGTGACGGGTCCCGAAGACCATTCATGACATGGACTATGGGGTCCTTAAACCCATGCATGATACAAAATTCCTGGTTACGTGGAACGTGGATAACGTCACTCTTTGACCCCGCGGGAAACGTCCAGAGCGGATCCTGGTCCTCGCAGAGCACGGCAGTGAACCCGTGTGAAGCATCCAGAGCGGAGCCTGGTCCTCGCCTAGCACGGCAGTGAACCCGTGTGAAGCATCCAGAGCACATACCGGACTGTGGAGTCCTTAAACCAATGGACTATGACGTCCTTAACCTTGACCGAGATGTCTTTAAACTACCCATTGACCGAGATGTCTTTAAACTACCCATGGACCGCAATGTCCTTAAACTACCCATTGACCGAGATGTCTTTAAACTACCCATGGACCGCAATGTCCTTAAACTACCCATGGACCGCAATGTCCTTAAACTACCCATTGACCGAGATGTCCTTAAACTACCCATGGACCGCAATGTCCTTAAACTACCCATGGACCGCAATGTCCTTAAACTACCCACAGACCGCAATGTCCTTAAACTAGAACAATAGAGCCCCTATATGCTCTTTCGTCGGATCTAAATGGTCCTGTTTAAGTTGATCTTAGCCTCAAAGATGGCTAACGCGTCCTTAAACCTTCAAGCAGACTGGACTATGAATCCCCCTAATTAACTCTGGCTCGAGGGTACATCTCTGAACTCCTCTGACATCCGCCGTTGTAATCCTTCAACGTCGTCAGAGAGGTGATGGGTCCCGACGGCCACATATACGATGGACCGCCACGTCCCTAAACTGGAACATTAGAGTCCAAACACTCTTTTGTAGGATCTAAACGATCCCGTTAAGTTGATCTTAGTCACAAAGTTAGACTAACGTATCCTTAACAAACGTTTGAGTTGATCTTAGCCCCAAGCATGGCTGACGTATCCTCAAACCAAACCCCCAAACCCAAATTTAAGATAATGCGGATTTGGACTAGTCCATGCCCTACGGGCGACGACATAACTCAGTCTCCGTAGACGATCCACGGGCAGTAAAACATAAAACAAAACCCACGACACGAAGTGACCATCTGGAGAAGGAGAAAGTTGTTACCGCCATGCGGTAGCGTAATTAACTGCAGGGGCTTGCGCCTGCAGGAAAGAGCGTCCCCACAATCAAAAACCCCTCAACGAGGGGGAATCTGACGAAGTCTGCTACATCGGTCGCATCCGCTCAAACCTTCGATACATGGTGCCATAAACCAACTTGGTATCTTCGGAGAGGTGAACGGATAGCATCAATTAGCATCTGCCCCGAATCTCAGCGCCAAGACATCGCAGCCTTGCGCGCCGTCTTTCGGAGGGGAACAATCACGTGTTGGCACGTGATGGGGGTTTATGCATCGAATATTACAGCACTTGCTGAGGGGTCACGTGGGGACACGTGAGAGCGCCCAAAGCTTCTTTTCTTCTGTTTTGCCATTAAGTGTTAAACACTTTCATTTTTATTTTAGAGCATCACGTGTTGGCACATGATGGGGATCTGTGCGCCAATCGTTAAAGCATTTGCTGAGGGGTCACGTGATAACACGTGAGAGCGCCCAAAGCTTTCATTCCCTTTGCTTTTTTCTTTCTGCGTTCTGGGAGTCACGTGGGAGCACATGGGGTGATGCTTCAAAGTTCTTTGCAGGGGATCTTTTCAAGGGTCACGTGGGGGCACGTGACCCTAGTTCTTTTCATGAACAGAGATCTTTTAAGAATTGAATTCTTGGTAGGGTTAAACCCTAATTATGATTTTGGAGGAATTGAATTCCTATCGTGAAAGAATTAAATTCTTATTTAGGATAAAACCCTGACTTCTTTTCAAAGGAATTAAATTCCCAGATATGTAAAAGAATTAAATTCTTGATTAGGGTTAAACCCTAGTTTTGTTTTAGGAGAATTGAACTCTCAAAACTCAATTCCCCTTCTAAGTTTAGGATCTGCATGGCAGGATCTCAACCCGACGAGAATTAAATTCTCATCCTATGGGGAGATGTGCTCTGTACAGATCTTCAACCAGAAGAACAACTAAGTTCTTTTTTGTATAAGAGTTAAACTCTTTTGAGAATTAAATTCTCTTTTGGAGCCTCTCTTTTCTTACCTAGAGTTTTTCTTTTGCGGAGAATTAAATTCTCCTCTCTTTGCTTTTTTTTCTCTTGAGAATTAAATTCTCCTCCCTCTATTTTTCTCTCAAAAAAGTAGATCCCGCATCTCTTCTCTTCTTGGCTCCTATTTATAGGAGAAGGAAGAGAATCAATTTGTTTAGCAAATCTCTCATTGAGAGATTTGATTTGTATGTTGAGAGATTTGATTTATATTTATCATTAATCTGGGCCTTTAGATTGTTAAGTGAATTTTAATCACCGTGGATTTTAAATCCAAAAGATATTCTATTTGTTATCCTGGTGAGATTTTCAGGGAAATCTTTCCTTGTCCAAGGGTTTTCTATAAATTGGTGATTTTTAATCACCCTTGGATTTTTAATCCAACGGTTCCCCATGACCCCTTTCCATTTGGAAAGATTCAGAAATTTTTAGAATTTAATTCTATTAAATTATAATGCTTTTAAAGCCAGTCACGTGCTGGCACGTGACCTTTGGTCACGTGTGAGCACGTGACCCCCAATTGGGTTCCTTTCTCAGCCGCTTATTTATGTTTCAGTTTTAACCATCACGTGTCAACACGTGACCATTGGTCACGTGTAAGCACGTGATACCTCGTTGAGGTATTTTCTGACTTTTAGAATTAAATTCTATTCATTATTTTAGAGGCTTTAAAAGCCCATCACGTGTCTGCACGTGACCCATGGTCACGTGTGAGCACGTGATGCCCCATTGGGGTCTTTTCTGAGTTTTTATTGTATCTTTTAACTCCTCCAGCGGGTTCTTAAAAGCCCATCACGTGTGGACACGTAATTCCTCATAACTTTTGATCCCGGATGAATTACGAGGCCCATAATATATCAAATCGAAGGGTTTTTCGAGCCGCTTTCGATACCATCAGAATTTATCTGTTTCTCATTCGGGAGTTTGTCAAAAAAAATGCCCGGAAGATACTGGTTCCCATTTTCTTAAGCGTATCGCCGCCATTTGATACCTTGGGCTCTTTTGCGCAGAAATTTTTGGCAGGAACAAATGCCCCCCACTACTTTGCCCACGTAAGTATTTACGTGGGTGAAGTAGTGCAAAGTAATGCATAGCGTATGACCAGTTTCGGGTTGGTATATTACTTTCAGAATCTTGATCTGAGAAGATAACGAGCGGACACAAGCGTCGTCATTTATCATTGACTCAAATCTCGACTCTTAAGAGATATAGTTCCAAACCCTTAACTCCATGAGCCACACCCTTCTATCTCTTTATATCTTACTCTGGAGTGAAGTAGTTTATATGCTCATGAGTAGCTTTTCCATTTCAGTAGCATGTAGCTTTGGCGAGTGTGGCTCATAGATGGTCCATCTTGACCTCTTTGCAGGGCAGTGATAGCTTAGGAGACAGGGTTAGGATCTGCCACCTAAGACTTTTCAACTTTATAAGCCGTGAGGGTCTCATAAAGACTTTTCTCCCTACGGATCGAGAGGATCTCACAGGTGTATTTTCTCCTTAGGAGTCGTGAGGATTCCTAAGTGTGTCTTCTCTTATAAGTCGTAAGGATCTTATGAGAGAATTTTTCCCTCTTACGAGTCGAGAGGACCCGTAAGCGGTTGTTCCCCTCCTTGTCGAAATTCGACTTCGGAGAGTGAGACCCGTGGATAGTATGCAAGAGACCATTTTGGTCCAACTTGCAGGATCCCAGTGCTTAGGAAACAGGTTTTTTAATCCCTACTACCTAAGGTTTTATCTCACGAGTCGAGACGAATCGAGAAGTTCTCGCAAAGACATCAATTCCCTCACAAGTCGAAACGAATCGAGCCGATCTCGCAAGAATATCCTAACGTCACAGTTAACCTCTGCTCTTTACGACAGAAGTCCGTTAGGGTCTGTGGTACTTAGGGTTTTGGCCATCGTACCATCGCATGAGCTGATGTATTCCTCGATAGGCAATCGTGCTGTTCGAGTAGCCCTGCGACTGCCGTGTCTCTGATCCCTTCGGGGGCTGGACAAGACGTCTTCAAGCAATCCTCCTTGGCAGTTTGACCGTCGGAAGAGCAAGCGCTAGGAATTTGCCATGCCGCTTTTCACTTGAGGTTAGGCTCATTTTGGAGAGCCCCGATGAGTCATAACCACTCCGCGCTGGTGTGGGATGATCTCCGATAGTCTTTCAGGCTTTATATGACTTGCCGTTAAGACCCTGAAGCTAGGAATTTGGCCTTTGCTCCGTTTGCTGGCATTGCGTCCTCTGTATCGAGACGAATGTCGTGGTTGTCTCTAGGTTGCTGATGAACCGTCGAGATTTGGAACTAGGGATTTTGCCGTGGCTCCTTTTGGTGATGTTGCGTCTGCTGTATCGAGACGAACGTCGAGGTGGTGACCACTCCATGTGGGATGATCTTCGGTGGTCTTTCAGGCTTTATATGACTTGCCGTTAAGACCCTGAAGCTAGGAATCTGGCCTTCGCTTCGTTTGCTTTGTCGCGTCCGAATCCTGCTGGGGGAAGAACGCTGGGGTGACATTTCATCTGCTGTATCGAAACGAACGTCAAGGTGGTGACCAATCCGCGCTGGTGTGGGATGATCTCCGATTGTCTTTCAGGCTTTATATGACTTGCTGTCAAGACCCTGAAGCTAGGAATTTGGCCTTCGCTTCGTTTGCTGGCATTAAGTCCTCTGTATCGAGACGAATGTCGTGGTTGTCTCTAGGTTGCTGGTGAACCGTCGAGGTTTGGAACCAGGGATTTTGCCGTGACTCCTTTCGGTGATGTTGCGTCTGCTGTGTCGAGACGAACGTCGAGGTGGTGATCACTCCATGTTGGTATGAGATGATCTCTGAATGTCTTTCCGGTTTTATATAACTTACCGTCAAGACGTTGAAGCTAGGAATTTGGCCTTCGCTTCGTTTGCTTTGTCGCGTCTGAATCCTGCTGGGGGAAGAACGCTGGGGTGACATTTCATCTGCTGTATCGAAACGAACGTCAAGGTGGCGACCACTCCGTGCTGGTGTGAGGACCAGGATCCGCTCTGGATGTTTCCCACGGGATCGAAGAGTGACGTTGTCCGCGTTCCACGTGACCGGGAATTTTGCTCTAGATGCTTCACACGGGTTCACTGCCGTGTTAGGCGAGGACTAGGCTCCGCTCTGGATGCTTCGCACGGGTTCACTGCCGTGCTCTGCGAGGACCAGGATCCGCTCTGGAGGTTTTCCACGGGGTCAAAGAGTGGCGTTATCCGCGTTCCACGTGATCAGGAATTTTGCACTAGATGCTTCACACGGTTTCACTGCCGCGTTAGGCGAGGACTAGGCTCCGCTCTGGATGCTTCACACGGGTTCACTGCCGTGCTTTGCGAGGACCAGGATCCGCTCTGGACGTTTTCCACTGGGTCAAAGAGTGACGTTATCCGCGTTCCACGTGACCAGGAATTTTCCACTAGATGCTTCACACGGGTTCACTGCCGTGTTAGGCGAGGACTAGGCTCCGCTCTGGATGCTTCGCACGGGTTCACTGCCGTGTTCTGTGAGGACCAGGATCCGCTCTGGACGTTTTCCACCGGGTCAAAGAGTGACGTTATCCGCGTTCCACGTGACCAGGAATTTTGCTCTAGATGCTTCACACGGGTTCACTGCCGTGTTAGGCGAGGACTAGGCTCCGCTCTGGATGCTTCGCACGGGTTCACTGCCGTGGACTGCGAGGACCAGGATCAGCTCTGGACGTTTTCCACGGGGGTCAAAGAGTGACGTTATCCGCGTTCCACGTGACCAGGAATTTTGCACTAGATGCTTCACACGGTTTCACTGCCGCGTTAGGTGAGGACTAGGCTCCGCTCTGGATGCTTCACACGGGTTCACTGCCGTGCTTTGCGAGGACCAGGATCCGCTCTGGACGTTTTCCACGGGGTCAAAGAGTGACGTTATCCGCGTTCCACGTGACCAGGAATTTTGCACTAGATGCTTCACACGGGTTCACTGCCGCGTTAGGCGAGGACTAGGCTCCGCTCTGGATGCTTCGCACGGGTTCACTGCCGTGTTCTGCGAGGACCAGGATCCGCTCTGGACATTTTCCACGGGGTCAAAGAGTGACGTTATCCGCGTTCCACGTGACCAGGAATTTTGCTCTAGATGCTTCACACGGGTTCACTGCCGTGTTAGGCGAGGACTAGGCTCCGCTCTGGATGCTTCGCACGGGTTCACTGCCGTGCTCTGCGAGGACCAGGATCCGCTCTGGACGTTTTCCACGGGGTCAAAGAGTGACGTTATCCGCGTTCCACATGACCAGGAATTTTGCACTAGATGCTTCACACGGTTTCACTGCCGCGTTAGGCGAGGACTAGGCTCCGCTCTGGATGCTTCACACGGGTTCACTGCCGTGCTTTGCGAGGACCAGGATCCGCTCTGGACGTTTTCCACGGGGTCAAAGAGTGACGTTATCCGCGTTCCACGTGACCAGGAATTTTGCACTAGATGCTTCACACGGGTTCACTGCCGCGTTAGGCGAGGACTAGGCTCCGCTCTGGATGCTTCACACGGGTTCATTGCCGTGTTCTGCGAGGACCAGGATCCGCTCTGGACGTTTTCCACGGGGTCAAAGAGTGACGTTATCCGCATTCTACGTGACCAGGAATTTTGCACTAGATGCTTCACACGGGTTCACTGCCGCGTTAGGCGAGGACTAGGCTCCGCTCTGGATGCTTCGCACGGGTTCACTGCCGTGTTCTGTGAGGACCAGGATCCGCTCTGGACGTTTTCCACGGGGTCAAAGAGTGACGTTATCCGTGTTCCACGTGACCAGGAATTTTGCACTAGATGCTTCACACGGTTTCACTGCCGCGTTAGGCGAGGACTAGGCTCCGCTCTGGATGCTTCACACGGGTTCACTGCCGTGCTTTGCGAGGACCAGGATCCGCTCTGGACGTTTTCCACGGGGTCAAAGAGTGACGTTATCCGCGTTCCACGTGACCAGGAATTTTGCACTAGATGCTTCACACGGGTTCACCGCTGCGTTAGGCGAGGACTAGGCTCCGCTCTGGATGCTTTACACGGGTTCATTGCCGTGTTCTGTGAGGACCAGGATCCGCTCTGGACATTTTCCACGGGGTCAAAGAGTGACGTTATCCGCGTTCTACGTGACCAGGAATTTTGCACTAGATGCTTCACACGGGTTCACTGCCGCGTTAGGCGAGGACTAGGCTCCGCTCTGGATGCTTTGCACGGGTTCACTGCCGTGTTCTGCGAGGACCAGGATCCACTCTGGACGTTTTCCACGGGGTCAAAGAGTGACATTATCCGTGTTCCACGTGACCAGGAATTTTGTTGATTATATCCGCATTTCACGGAGTTGGGATTTGACTCTCTGTGGGAGTACATCGTCGAGTCATGGAATTGGGAGTTGCCGCTGTTCCGCTTTGCTTGATGATGTGTCCGCTGTGACGAGACAAGTGCTGAGGTGGAGTTGGGATTTTGCCATCACTCCGCTTTGCTGACCATGGGGTCTTTTATTAGCTTTGCATGTACATCCTGCTGGACTGCGAAGGAACGCCGTTGTTAACATTGCGTCTGCTGTAATGAGACGAATGCTAAGGCGGAGTTGGAATTTTGCCATCGCTCTGCTTGATGGTGTAACATCTGTGTCCTGCTGGAATGAGGAGGCACGCCGTTGTTGGTCTCCAGGCTGTAGATGTGGCCATTGAGATTTGGAACTAAGGACTTTTCCATGGTTCCGTTTCGTTGCGACTCTGAGGTCGATTGTTGACGTCATGTCTGCATCTGGCTGGAGTGAGGAGAAACGCCGTTGGTGATCTCTAAGTTGTCGATGTTGACATCGAGACCCTGAAGCTCGGGATCTTCTTTTTGCTTCGTTTGTTGACATTATGTCTGCAATATTGCGATAAATGTCGAGATTGTCTCTAGGTTGTCTATTAACCATCGAGATTTGGCTCCGCTTTCTGATGGAGCCTGTTGGGAAGGTATGGTTCCCTTTTTATCTGTGCCCCTGGATTGTATACAGGGATCGATGTGATTTCACCTGCAGGGCAAAAAGTTTCATTCTTTCATTTTTTTTTATTCTTTCCGCGATGCTTTATCATTTCAGCTTTTTATATCGCAAAAATCGCGATTGCCCAATCATTTCGGCTATTTTTCGCGGTGCCCAATCATTTCGGCTATTTTTCTTTTTACTCGCTGCTTTTTATTGCGAGTTGCCCAATCATTTCGGCTATTTTTCATGCATACATTTTTACTTGCTGATTTTGTTTGCAAGTTGCCCCATCATTTCGGCTATTTCGTATGCATTTTTTTTTTGGCTCGCTGATTTTTTCTCACGAGTGTGGAACTTGGAATCTGGTGCCAATCTCAGCATCAGCATCGCTGCGACTGGAATATAGCCAGGAGCGAATCATCATTTTCCATGAAAGGACTTGGAATTTGATATCGGTTTAGGCATCAGCATCGCTACAACTGGGATATTGCCAGGAGCGAATCATCATTTGCCTCTGTCGATGTTGAACAAAGATGGCTTAGCAAACATGGTTAGAATCCCGTCGACTAAGGCTTTTGACTTCATGAGCCGTAAGGGTCTCACAAAGGTATCTCTCCCTACAAGTCGTGAGGATCTTGTAGGTGTGTTTTCTCCTTGGGAATCGTAAGGATTCCTAAGTGCATGTTCTCTTGTAAGTCGTAAGGATCTTACAAAAGGGTTTTCTCCTTATAAGTTGAGAGGACTTACAAGTGTTGTTTGCTGTACAAGCATATCCCTAGTCACGGATGAGACTTTGTTAGGGAAATATTTATCCGTGCCCGTGGATTGTATACAAGGGTCAATATGAGCCGCTTGTAGGGCAATATCGAAGGTTGTGGGGGTTGCTTAAGAACAGGTTAAGGTTTCTGTAACTTAAGACTTTCAAATCTTATGAGCCGTGAGGGTCCCATAAGAGAGTTCTCCTTACGAGTCGTGAGGATCTCGCAAGTGTATTTTCTCCTTAGGAATCGTGAGGATCCCTAAGTGTGTTGTTCCCTTGTGAGTCGTAAGGATCTCACGTGGGTGGTTTCTCCTTACAAGGTCGAGAGGATCCTGGAAGTGTCTTTTAACGAGGTTGCGCCCTTTCGGGTTTTCACAAACACTCGCCGGTAGCCCTGCTGTTTTTACTCACGGAGCCCTTTCGGGTTTTCATCCGTGCCCATTTTGCTTGTGGACATACCGTATTTTTTTATTCTTTTTTTTTTTAAACGAGGTCGCGCCCTTTCGGGTTTTCACGAACACTCGCCGGTAGCCCTGCTGTTTTTACTCACGGAGCCCTTTCGGGTTTTCATCCGTGACCATTTTGCTTATGGACATACCGTTTTTTTTTTACCACGTCAGCCTGAAAATGCTGCGGGTTGGGAGTAGTTTAACGACGTTTCGGTCATTTGCAAGTTTCAAGACATTGCGGTCCGCCGTTAGTTTAAGGACATTTCGGTCCAACGCCAGTTTTAGGACATAGTGGTCCATCATTAGTTTAATGACGTTTCGGTCTACCGTTGCCGTATTTGAGGCGAATTTCTAGTTTACTGACTTTTCGGTCTAGGAGGCCTTCCCTATGAATGAGCATGATGCCCCCGGCATATGCACCTTTTTCGAAGCATGCTGTTGTGGCGGGTTTACTTTCCACTTTTTGGGTAACGCGAACTTTCCCTGTTGGTATTGGTCTTCAACCCAGTTTTTGAAGACGTAGCAATTGTCGAGTGGGTGACCCATTAATCTGTGGTAGGGACAATAGTTAGGATTGTTAACGTCACCTGGTTGCAATAGACGTTTTGGATCTGGCAGAGTGATAAGCCCGCTGCGCACTGCTAGCTCGAACAATCTCTTTGTTTTATCTTTGGGAAATGAGTAAGGACGTTTCAACTTCTCATTGAGGTATCGCGGCTTGTTGTTTTGACGACAAGACGGTCTCGGGTTACTCGGCTGTTGTTGAGTGTTGGCAACAAAGGCCGTTTTTTTCTTTTCCTTTCTCATTTCGTTTGCTCCGTCGTTTGCGGGTCCGAGATTCTTTCCGGGTAGCGTGAGATTGTACGGCTGAACATTCTCGCAACTCTCCAATTCTTTTGTTTTAGAAATGAATTCCTTGAAGAGAGGGTTAAGAGCGGCTTCTTCATCAGAATCGCTTCCAAAGGTGAGAACTCGTGATCCCCCGGGCTCGTCCCTATGACAATTGCCGGCAACTCCTTTATGCTCATCTGTCGTATTTTTTCGCTGTCTACGAGCTTCACGCTTTGTCCTGTTGAAGTGTTGCCTGTGAGCGACATACCCTTGCCACCAACACTTAAAAGAGTTGCAGTCTTCAGTAGGATGTACGATCTTCTGATGATATAAGCAGAAGTTAGGGTGTACGTCCGTTTCATCAAAATGTATACCGCCAGGAGAATTTTCTCTGAAAGAGGGCGGCCTCATCCCCATTGATATGGCTTTGGCGAATCGTTTCCTTGTCTTGATCCTGCTTTCATTTGCGGCGGATGTACTTTGATCTGGTGGGAGTGTTTCGACCCTTTTGTCCAGTCACCGGCGTTTGGCCTTTTCAAATATGGCCATCTCACGCTCCCGATCGGCTTTACTTTTCAGACGAATCTCATTCAGGAAGGCATCGATCATCTCGTCTGACGGCCACAGAAGTTCTGGTTCAGGATCCGCCCCCGGTTTCTCGGTGCAAGGAGCCTCTTTATCATCTATCAAGGAGTGAGAGATCACATGACAACTTGCTGCGTAGTCCTCAGATTCATCTGATGAGTCTTCTCCATCATTTTCGTCCTCGAGGACGTGGCTGAGGAACTCTTGGAGCGTGATTAGAATCCGCGCCTTCTGGTTATACTCTTCCAGCACGTCAATCTGTTTCTGCAAATCCGTGCGCTTGTCGCCGGGCTTCACGGGCTTCTTGGATTTCTTCTTGTTTTTCGAAGATTTCGACGGCTGGGCGTGAATGCTTTGGCTATCACCACCGATATTTGGAATTGGGCGCGGCTTCGGCATCCCCTTGATGATCTCAGGTTCCAACGGGTTCTTCCATTTAATCGCCGGGCACGTCTGAAGATCATTCAGCATCTTTTTGGTTTTGGACGACAACACGACCTCCCACGAAGCTTCTTCGACAAAAGAACAAGTTGCCCCTGGTGTGTCCGTCTTCTTTGGAGTGTGCGGTTGTGGTGGGTTTATTTTCCACTTCTCGGACAACGCAAACTTGCCTTGTAGATACCGATCCTCGATCCATCCTTTAAAGACGAAGCAATCCTCGATCGGGTGACTTACCGTTTGGTGGTAAGGACAATAATTGGGATCGTTGACATCGCCTGGCTGCAACGGACGCTTTGGACTCGGCAGATTGATGAGTCTGTTGCGCACTGCCAGCTCGAACAGTCTTCTCGTTTTATCCTGAGGAAATGAGTAGGGACGTCCCAGTCTTTCCTCGAGGGATGGGCGTGGTCGCACATTGTTCTGGCAAACAACCGGCTTTAAGTGGCTCGGCTGTTGTTGAGTATTGGCGACGACGGTTGCTTTCCCTTTGTCCTTTTCATTTCAAGGCTCTGTCTTTGAAGGAGATGGTCTATGACCCATCTGGTCCATTTGGGCCAGCTTGTCAATCAAGGCCTGAAAAGTGGTCGGCTTGAAGAACATCATGAATTGGGATATGGTCGCTTGAGGGTCGAGAGTACCCACGAACATGCCCACAGCAGGAGCTTCTTCTATGCGTTGTTCGGATCTCGACCATAGGTTCCGCCACCGGATTGCATATTGCACCCACGTCTCTCCCGGCTTCACTCTGGCGTTGATCAGTGCCGTGCTCGGGGTGCGCTCGCTAGCGCTTGCAAATCTCTGTGTAAACAGCAGCTCCATCTCTGCAAATGTTTTGACAGAGTCGTTGGGAAGCTCTGAGTACCATTCAAAGGCTGTGTCTGCTAAGCTGCCAACGAATTGGTGAAGCAATAGTTTGTCATCGCCTCCTGTGTTGCCGCATAAGGCCCTGAATTGAGCGACATGCTGATGTGGATTCCCTGTCCCCTTGTACACATGGAATTTAGGGATCGTATATCCCGGCGGGTAACTGATTTGGTCATACCAGCCCGGATAGGGTCGTCCGGTTGTAGCAATTTGCCCAGCCGCTTCATTCACTTGATGAGCCCGTATTTGATGAGCTATATAGTCATCTAGCGCAGCCTTGGAGATGGTTTCATCTTTAGCTATTGAAAGAGTCGGATGAGGATTAGATGTCTCTCCTCTATCGTCTTCAGTAATGATCGGAGGGTCTTCAACTGGAGGGTCCGGCTGTAGCATCATCCCTACCATATCTTGGAAGAGGAGCGCCATTTGCTTTATGTTAGCCGCTTGCTCTGCGACTTCTCTGTCCTTCTTTTCGAGGACTCTGCGTAGGTAGTCAGCGTCAGTTTCTTGTTCATGACGCTGCTCTGATGATGCCCCCGAGCTTTCTTTTGGCCCGGTAAGTGCGGCCATTGTAGTCATCATCTCCTGAAGCTTCTGTTGCTGCTCCTAGGTTTTCGTCACGGATCGGGTGAGTGGTCGGTGACCCGTCGAAGCATAGCTTTCCTCCTTTCCAGAAGCCATATAAACAGTGTGCACCATCCTGCCCCCAGACTTGGGGCGTTTGGGCTCAGCGTCTTTGTGGTCTGCCACGTTTACTGGGGCTTTCTCTGGCCTCCTTCTTTTCTGAGTGGCTGACGTTGAGGGGGTCGCTGTAGTGGGCACCCAAGTAGCCGTTGCTTTTTGCGGCTTGACGGAGTAATCCTTCTCCGGCCGAACCTTCATCTTTTTCTGTCAGCGGAAATAGTTTTCATCAATCACCGACTCTTGGACCCGTCGCCAGACCTTATAAATCTTGGAGGATAGCCGTTGAGAGGGCTGCTCCGGCTTTGCATCTGTAATACTCCCCGCAGGTGGAGGAGATCTTTTTAGCGTGGCAGTCGGAGAGTTCTTGCGTACCCCCCTTAGCGGTTCAAAGCTGTTCCCAGTTGGAACAACAGCATTGATTTCCACCATCGGAGCTGGCGGAGTTATCCCAGAGGGGGTGTTGCGCCCAGCCTTCCTTACCCGGCGCCAGTGGCGACGTCGAGCATGTCGTGCAGATGAGATCACCTCCGTTGTTGGATAAGCTTCTTCATGCCCCCTGCTTTGAGGAGAGACTGTTATTGGTGCTAGCCTATCGAAGACTGACGCCCGTTGAGAAGCAATGTCTAATCTGTCAAAGACAGACCTCTGAGCAGGGTAAGCAGCTTCGAGGACCTCGCCTGGAGAAGCAACCGGAATGGCCAGCTACGTAAAAACTGACTTCTTGGAAGGAGGAGCCTTTCCAATGATTTCGTCTGCTTGAGCCGGGATGGCTATCCGCTTTGGGATGGCAGCTTCGGGTATCACGGGCTTATAGATGTTCTGGCCCAGTCTGTTGAAAACTGAGGTATTGAAGTTGGGCGACCCGTTGAGAGGGGCCGCGGCAGTAGCAAGCCAATCGAAGACCGACTTCTTTGGAGCCTCTTGCGATGTCATTGTGGCATTGAAGCTCAACGGTGGGAGCATGGTCCCGAAGAATAATCCAGTGGTGGCCTGAGTTACCTGCTCCACTGGCATCTTGAAAAGGGAGGCCGCTTGGGGCCCATAAGTCACTCCTCCAACAAGGACCGAGCGAGAGTTGCAGTTGCAGGCAGTGCAGTTTGAAGACATCGATCTTCTGTTTTCTGCACGGAGAAAGACACCAAATCTTAGTACCTCGAATCCACAGGCAACCACAGTAAACCGCGATTCGTTCGTGAACATGACACACGAAGTGTGGAGTGGAAAGAGGAAAAGGTCCCACCGGGCGTGCCAGAATCTGTTCCCCTCCGAACGGCGCCCTGGACTCGGGGCGTCCGTGCCTGAGGTTCGGGGCAGATGCTAATTGGTGTTATCCGTCTACCTCTCCGAAGATGCCAAGTTGATCCATGGCGCCGTGCATCGGAGGTTTAGACGGATGCGGCCGATGTAGCAGACTTCGTCAGATTCCCCCTCGTTTGAGGGGTTTTTTGATTGTGGGGACGCTCTTCCCTGCAGGCGCAAGCCCCTGCAGTTAATTACGCTACCGCATCGCGGTAACAACTTTCTCCTTCTCCAGATGGTCGCTTCGTGTCGTGTGTGTTTGTTTCGTGTTTTGTTGCCCGTGGATTATTTACGGAGACTGAGTTATGTCGTCGCCCGTAGGGCGTGGACTAGTCCAAATCCGTGTTTATCTTAGATTTGGGTTTGGGGGTTTGGTTCGAGGATACGTCAGCCATACTTGAGGCTAAGATCAACTCAAACGTTTGTTAAGGATGCGTTAGTCTAATGTTGAGACTAAGATCAACTTAATGGGATCCTTTAGATCCGACAAGGGAGTGTTTTAGGCTCCATTGTTCCAGTTTAGGGACATAGTGGTCCATCGTATATGTGGCCGTCGGAACCCGTCACCTCTCTGACGACGTTGAAGGATTACAACGACGGATGTCAGAGGAGTTCAGAGATGTACCCTCGAGCCAGAGTTAATTTAGGGGATTCATAGTCCAGTCTGTTTGAAGGTTTAAGGATACATTAGCCATCTTTGAGGCTAAGATCAACTTAAACGGGACCGTTTAGATCCGACAAAAGAGCATGCGGGGCTCTATTGTTCCAGTTTAGGGACATAGTGGTCCATTGCCAGTTTAGGGACATGGTGGTCCATCTCCAGTTTAGGGACATAGTGGTCCATTGGTAGTTTAAGGACATTGCGGTCCATTGGTAGTTTAAGGACGCATAAGTCCATGGGTTTAAGGACCCCACAGTCCGTATCTTGGTTTAAGGATGCATAAGTCCATGAGTTTTAAGGACCCCACAGTCCGTGTTGATGTGTGGTTGTCGGGACCCGTCACCTCTCTGAAGACGTTGAAGGATTACAACGACAAATATCAGAGGAGTTTCGAGATGTACCCTTGAACCAATGAGTTGGTTGGAAGAGCAGATGTACTCAGTTCAAGATGATTTGAGGACTTATGGCCAGTTTGGGCTAAGTCCAATTATGTTTGAAATATTGGCCCTCTGTTGGTCCATTGAAGGAGAGGCTTTGCCTCTAGAAACTTAGCCAATTGGGCTAAAGCTAGTGTTAAACACTAAAGACCAACAGTGTTGAACACTGGGAATAAGATTAGCAAGTTAGTGTTAAACACTAAAAGATAATCAGTGTTAAACACTGGGACAGAGTTTTCAAATTAGTGTTAATCACTAAGAAAATCAGTGTTAAACACTGCAGATAGAGTTTTCCAATTAGTGTTAAACACTAAGGAGGGAGGGGTCACGTGCGGACACGTGACAGCGTCCTGATTTCCTTTATTTTATTCAGCAGGTAAGTATTTAACACCTTTAATTTCCTAGCCATCACGTGTGGGCACGTGATAGGTATCCATCCATTCGATACTAAAGGGATTCGTTAGGGGTCACGTGGGGACACGTGAGGGCGCCCTAAACGTGAAGCCAGATCTCCTTTGTTTTATCCTCAAATCTGCGAATAAGTGTTAAACACTTTTCATATTTATTTTAGAGCATCACGTGTTGGCACGTGATGGGGGTTTATGCATCGAATATTACAGCACTTGCTGAAGGGTCACGTGGGGACACGTGAGAGCGCCCAAAGCTTCTTTTCTTCTGTTTTGCCATTAAGTGTTAAACACTTTCATTTTTATTTTAGAGCATTACGTGTTGGCACGTGATGGGGATCTGTGCGCCAATCGTTAAAGCATTTGCTGAGGGGTCACGTGATAACACGTGAGAGCGCCCAAAGCTTTCATTCCCTTTGCTTTTTTCTTTCTGCGTTCTGGGAGTCACGTGGGAGCACGTGGGGTGATGCTTCAAAGTTCTTTGCAAGGGATCTTTTCAAGGGTCACGTGGGGGCACGTGACCCTAGTTCTTTTCATGAACAGAGATCTTTTAAGAATTGAATTCTTGGTAGGGTTAAACCCTAATTGTGATTTTGGAGGAATTGAATTCTTATCGTGAAAGAATTAAATTCTTATTTAGGATAAAACCCTGACTTCTTTTCAAAGGAATTAAATTCCCAGATATGTAAAAGAATTAAATTCTTGATTAGGGTTAAACCCTAGTTTTGTTTTAGGAGAATTGAACTCTCAAAACTCAATTCCCCTTCTAAGTTTAGGATCTGCATGGCAGGATCTCAACCCGACGAGAATTAAATTCTCATCCTATGGGGAGATGTGCTCTGTACAGATCTTCAACCAGAAGAAGAACTAAGTTCTTTTTTGTATAAGAGTTAAACTCTTTTGAGAATTAAATTCTCTTTTGGAGCCTCTCTTTTCTTACCTAGAGTTTTTCTTTTGCGGAGAATTAAATTCTCCTCTCTTTGCTTTTTTTTCTCTTGAGAATTAAATTCTCCTCCCTCTGTTTTTCTCTCAAAAAAGTAGATCCCGCCTCTCTTCTCTTCTTGGCTCCTATTTATAGGAGAAGGAAAAGAATCAATTTGTTTAGCAAATCTCTCATTGAGAGATTTGATTTGTATGTTGAGAGATTTGATTTATATTTATCATTAATCTGGGCCTTTAGATTGTTAAGTGAATTTTAATCACCGTGGATTTTAAATCCAAAAGATATTCTATTTGTTATCCTGGTGAGATTTTCAGGGAAATCTTTCCTTGTCCAAGGGTTTTCTATAAATTGGTGATTTTTAATCACCCTTGGATTTTTAATCCAACGGTTCCCCATGACCCCTTTCCATTTGGAAAGATTCAGAAACTTTTAGAATTTAATTCTATTAAATTATAATGCTTTTAAAGCCAGTCACGTGCTGGCACGTGACCTTTGGTCACGTGTGAGCACGTGACCCCCAATTGGGTTCCTTTCTCAGCCGCTTATTTATGTTTCAGTTTTAACCATCACGTGTCAACACGTGACCATTGGTCACGTGTAAGCACGTGATACCTCGTTGAGGTATTTTCTGACTTTTAGAATTAAATTCTATTCATTATTTTAGAGGCTTTAAAAGCCCATCACGTGTCTGCACGTGACCCATGGTCACGTGTGAGCACGTGATGCCCCATTGGGGTCTTTTCTGAGTTTTTATTGTATCTTTTAACTCCTCCAGCGGGTTCTTAAAAGCCCATCACGTGTGGACACGTAATTCCTCATAACTTTTGATCCCGGATGAATTACGAGGCCCATAATATATCAAATCGAAGGGTTTTTCGAGCCGCTTTCGATACCATCAGAATTTATCTGTTTCTCATAAGTTTGTCAAAAAAAATGTCCGGAAGATACTGGTTCCCATTTTCTTAAGCGTATCGCCGCCATTTGATACCTTGGGCTCTTTTGCGCAGAAATTTTTGGCGGGAACAGACCCCCTTAAATATTTGATGTCGAAGGCCATATTGACAGGGCGACTCGCTAAATGGGCCCTACTCTTGATGGAGTTCTCGATAACCTATCAGCCTCTCAAGGCAGTGAAAGGCCTGGCCATTGCCGACTTCCTCGTTGAACATCCGATATCTGCCGATTCTCCTCTGAATTGCGATCTGACAGACGAACATGCATTTGACGCGATCGACGGTGGTGATACCCGATGGGAGCTTTATTTCGATGGAGCATCTTCCATGAAGAAGCGCAAACAAAGCATCCCTATAATCAAATCGGGGGTTGGTCTCATCTTCGTAACTCCACAAGGAGGGATAATGCGCTTTGCTTTCTCTTTAACAGAGCCGAGGACAAACAATGAAGCCGAGTATGAAGCTTTGATAGCAGGCCTCGAGATCGCCATCGACATGGGAATCGAAATCTCCTCATATACGGAGATTCCCAACTGGTCGTTAGTCAAGTAAACGGCGACTATCAAACGTGCAAACCAGAGTTGGTAAAGTACGGCGAAAAGGTGCAACAACTGTTGACCCAAATTCCTTCCTACATTTTGGAAAGCATACCGCGTGCAGAAAATAGCAAGGCAGACGTGTTAGCCAAGCTCGCTAAAGAACTGGCCGACGAGAACCTCGATGACGTAAGAATCGTGGTACAAAGCCGTCGGGTGCTTGCCCCCGCAGAAATATCTCCGGAATCATCCGAAGAAAAGGGACTGATTGGGCAAATGGCTATGCAAATAAAAGACCGGGAAAAGGCTGAGGATTGGAGAGAAGTCTTTATAGACTACTTCAAATACCGTCGAACGCCCGAAGATGCGTCCTCAAGACATCAGCTTATGAAACAAGCTTCGTCTTTCGCCTTCGTCAATGATACTCTGTACAAGAGGTCATTTGATTCTTTGTGGCTGAGATGCCTGGGACCTGACGAGGCGAGAAGAGTCATTCAGGAAGTTCACGACGGGCTCTGCGGTTCTCACCAAGCAGGCCGAAGATGAAGTTGAAGATAAAACGGATGGGTTACTACTGGCCCACGATGATTCAGGACTACCTCGAATATGCGAAGCAATGCCACTCATGCCAAATCCATGGGGACTTCATCCACCAGCATCCAAATCCACTACATCCGACAGTGGCTAGCTGGTCGTTCGAGATGTGGGGAACTGACATAGTCGGCCCCATCGAACCAGCATCGTCCAGGGGACATCGTTTCATCCTGGCGACGACTGACTACTTCTCCGAATGGGCAGAAGCAGTACCGTTAAGGGAAGTGAAGACGGAGAATATCCTCCATTTCTTCAAGACGCACGTCATTTATCGGTTTGGAACTCCGCGACGGATCATCTCCGATAATGGGCCAGCCTACAGAAGCCACAAGATCAGTCGCTTCGCGCAACAGCATAATATAGACTGGATGTATTTCTCAGTTTATAATCCGCGAGCTAACGGTCTAGCTGAGGCTTTCAACAAGACCTTGACAAAGATCATAAAGAAGACGGTGTCCCGAAATAAGAAGGACTGGCACGAGAGACTGCAAGAAGCTCCCTGGGCGTATCGAACTACGTTCAAGACGGCCACGAACACAACGCCGTACGCGTTGGTATTCGGTACAGAAGCAGTACTCCCCCTCGAGATAGAGTTACCCTCTTTACGAGTGGCAGTCCATTACGAGCTGACGGACGAAGAAAATGCTCACCTTCGGCTTGAGGAGCTTGATGCCCTTGATGAAACCCGGCTCATAGCGCAACAAAATCTGGAGGCTTATAAAGCAAAGATGACGCGCTCATATGAAAGATTGACCCGGCCGAGGACATTCCGCCAAGGCGAACTCGTGCTAGTGGTCAAAAGACATATGATCCCCAGTCGCGCTAAGCGGGGAAAATTCGAGCCGAACTATGAAAGCCCGTACATCATAGACAAGGTCTACCAGGGTGGAGCCTATCTACTCATGGATATGCAAGGTGAAAGGCCTTTCAGGCCAATAAACGGTCGCTTCCTGAAGAAATACTACGCTTAATGAGCCACAGCCTATGTCAATGATAGATGACGACGACTATGTCCTCTCGCTATCTTCCTAAGCCCAAACTCTATAAGTAGTAATCGTCCTTCTTCAGCAACGGACCGAAACGTCCTTAAACTAATGACGGACCGAAACGTCCTTAAACTAATGACGGACCACTATGTCCTAAAACTAGTTGTTGACCGAGATGTCGATAAACTATGGTGGATTGAAACATCACAAAGCCGATATAAAAAAAATAATAAATAATAAAATATAAACGGTATGTCCATAAGCAAAATGGGCATGGATGGAAACCCGAAAGGGCTCCGTGAGTAAAAACAGCAGGGCTATCGGCGAGTGTTTGTGAAAACCAGAAAGGGCGCAACCTCGTTAGGAAAAAGAGAATAAAAAAAACGGTATGTCCTTAAGAAAAAAGGGCACGGATGAAAACCCGAAAGGGCTCCGTGAGTAAAAACAGTAGGGCTACCGGCGAGTGTTTGTGAAAGCCCGGAAGGACGCAACCTCGTTAAAAGACACTTACAGGGTCCTCTCGACCTTGTAAGGAGAAACCCCCGCGTAAGATCCTTAAGACTCACAAGGGAGCAACACACTTAGGGATCCCCACGATTCCTAAGGAGAAAATACACTTGCGAGATCCTCACGACTCGTAAGGAGAACTCTCTTATGGGACCCTCACGGCTCATAAGATTTGAAAGTCTTAAGTTACAGAGACCTAAACCTGTGCTTACGCAACCCCCATAACTTTCGATATTGCCCTACAAGTGGTTCAATACTGACCCTTGCATACAATCCACGGGCGCAAATAAACATTTCCCTAACCAAGTCTCATCCGTGACTGGGGATATGTTCGAATGGTGAATGACCCTTGTAAGTCCTCTCTACTTACAAGGAGAAAACCCTCTTGTAGGATCCTTACGACTTACAGAGGAACATGCACTTAGGAATCCTAACGATTCCTAAGGAGAAAACACACCTACGAGATCCTCATGACTTGTAAGGAGAAATACCTTTGTGAGACCCTTACGGCTCATGAAGTCAAAAGCCTTAGTTGACAGGACCCTAACCCTGTTCGCTAAGCTACCTTTGTTAAACATCGGCAAAGGCAAATGATGATTCGCTCCTGGCAACATCCCAGTTGTAGCGGTGCTGATGCCGAAATCGGTGTCTAATTCCAGGCTTACGGCGAAAAGCCAGCAAGCCGCACATGCATACAAAATAGCCGAAATGATGGGGCAACTTACAATAAAAAGCAGCAAGTAAAAATGTATGCATACAAAATAGCCGAAATAATTGGGCAACTCACAATAAAAAACAGCGAGTAAAAATAAAATAAATAGCCGAAATGATTGGGCACCGCGAAAAATAGCCGAAATGATTGGGCAATCGCGACCTTCGCGATATAAAAGCTGAAATGATAGAGCATAGCGGAAATAAGGCAATAATATAAAAAAATGATGAAACTTTTGCCCTACAGGTGAGATCACATCGATCCCTGTATACAATCCAAGGGCACAAACAAAGAGGGAACCATACCTTCCCAACAGGCTCCGCCAGGAAGCGAAGCCAAATCTCGGCAGTTCACCAACAACCTAGAGACAACCGCGACATTCGTCTCGATACAGCAGACGCAGTGCCAGCAAACGAAGCAAAGATCAAATTTCTAACTTCACGGTTTTGACGGTAACTTATATAAAACCTGAAGGACCACCGGAGATCATTTCAACCCCCAGGGAAATCAGTGTCCTTGGCAACTTCCTCGAGTCAGGGAAACCAGTGTCCTTGACGAGAGCACCTCGATTCGCGTCGACCCGCAGAGAAATCAGTGTCTTTGCAGGAATACCTCGACTCATTTCAACCCCGAGGAAACCAGTGTCCTCGGCAAAATACTTCGACTCAGGGAAACCAGTGTCCTTGACGAGAACATCCTGATTCGCGTCGACCCGCAGAGAAACTAGCGTCTTTGCAGGAACACCTCGACTCGTTTCAACCCCAGGGAAACCAGTGTCCTTGGCAAATACCTCAATTCAGGGAAACTAGCGTCCTTGATGAGAGCTTCCTGATTCGCGTCGGCCCGCAGAGAAACCAGTGTCTTTGCAGGAATACTCCGATTCGTTTCAATCTCGAGGAAACCAGTGTCCTCGGCAAAATACTTTGACTCAGGGAAACCAGTGTCCTTGACGAGAACATCCTGATTCGCGTCGACCCGCAGAGAAACCAGTGTCTTTGCAGGAACACCTCGACTCGTTTCAACCCCAGGGAAACCAGTGTCCTTGGCAAATACCCCAATTCAGGGAAACTAGCGTCCTTGATGAGAGCTTCCTGGTTCGCGTCGGCCCGCAGAGAAACTAGCGTCTTTGCAGGAATACTCCGATTCGTTTCAACCTCGAGGAAACCAGTGTCCTCGGCAAAATACTTCGACTCAGGGAAACCAGTGTCCTTGACGAGAACATCTTGATTCGCGTCGACCCGCAGAGAAACTAGCGTCTTTGCAAGAACACCTCGACTCGTTTCAAACCCAGGGAAACCAGTGTCCTTGGCAAATACCTCAATTCAGGGAAACTAGCGTCCTTGATGAGAGCTTCCTGATTCGCGTCGGCCCACAGAGAAACCAGTGTCTTTGCAGGAATACTTCGATTCGTTTCAACCTCGAGGAAACCAGCGTCCTCGGCAAAATACTTCAACTCAGGGAAATTAGTGTCCTTGACGAGAGCTGCTCGATTCGTCTCGACTCGTGAGGAAATTAGTGTCTTCGCGAGGACTTCCCGATTCGTCTCGACTTGCAAGATAAAGCCTTAGGCAGCAGGGATTAAAAAACTTGTTTCCTAAGCACTGGGACCCTGCAAGTTGGTCTAAAACGGTCTCTTGCATACTATTCACGGGTCTCACTCTCCAAAGTCAGATCTCGACAAAGAGGGAAACAACCGCTTTTGAGTTCTCTCAACTCGTAAAAAGGAAAAATTCTCTTATAAGATCCTTACGACTTATAAGAGAAAACGCACTTAGGAATCCTCACGATTCCTAAGGAGAAAATCCACCTACGAGATCCTTTCGATCCGTAGGGAGAAAAGTCTCTATGAGACCCTCACGGCTCATAGAGTTGAAAAGTCTTAGGCAGCAGATCTGAACCTGCGGCCTAAGCCATCGCTATCTCTTGAAGAAACCAAGATGCTTACTCTCTTATCTGTCAACCATGTTTATTAAGACAGCATGCTGATAATAAGAGAAGGGAGAAAGCAAAGAAATGATACAAGACATTGCAAAGAAAAAATGTGTATCTTTATTCATTAATTCAATCAAGTACAAGGTGAATCGTATAAAAGAATAAAGAATGGATACATCTTATTCGAAAAAGAAAATTTTTACAAGTATATCAATACATGGGCAGCTACTGGGAAGGAAGCGTCTTGAATAGCCCTAACAATTGTTCGCGCACTTCCTTCCATGCTTTCTCCTGATCGGCCACCACCGCCAGTTCTGCTTCCACTTGAGCCCGCTGCTGCAAGAAGGATGCAAGCTACTCCCCAACGGCCTGCTGAGCTGCTTCGTGGCCTTGGGCATCACGCTCGGCGGCATCGAGCTTCTGCTTCAGGTTCAGCCCATTTGAGATACGTTCCAGAAGGCCCTCGAAGATAGCCTTCACCTGGGCAGCGTTCGCCTCAACCTCAGCACGCAGACGAGCCGTCTTACATGAGGTCTCTTGGTATTCCCTCAGCCTTAAAGCCGCTTCTTGTTCCAAGTGGCGGAAGTAAGAAGCGCTTTGATCGATCCATGCTGCTCGTTGATTGCATGCGGCTAAGGTCTCGGGAGCAGGGCGCATAAACTCCGATTGATGCAGGCGGACTGCGATTTCCCTGCAGTGATTAACCCAAGACTCGACGACGCCTTCATCATGAAAATTTACAAGCGCCGCCAACATCGGGTTAACCTCCGCAGCGAAATCCGCAGCAGATGGGGGAGCGTCCGCATCAAGCTCTTCGACGTATCCGCTCAGCATGCCCAAACTCATTACGGCACCCTTTGAAGACGGACGTCTCAGGAAGGGGCCTGCCGGCATTTTGACGTGAGACTCAAAGGGCGCCGGAGTCGGAACGACGGCTAAAAAAAATAAAACACGATCAGGTGATGGTTCAAGAAATATAAGAAAGTCATCAATGGGATAGTTTACTATACCAACCGCAGCAGGCGGCAAAGCCGGGAGGGCCGGTGGCGCGACCGATCTTTCATCTCCTCCTTCGATTTGTAGCACTGCAATCAGGGCGAGGAAGAGTCAGAAATAATTCCATTACTAAAAAAAAAAGAAAGGCATCAATTGGAAACTATACTCAGCAGCGCCGCTGGAGGAAGAAGCGAGCTCCGATAGGAAGGAGAAATGCGGGTGCAGCACCTGGTAGAGGTGATCAAAAAGCACTCCTGCAAAGACGCAATAATACGACATTAGTACACAAATTATGCGGCCGAAAGATAAAACTAATGGGTTATAAATTTATACCTTCCAACATTTGCGATGGCGCAAGAGAAGGTACAGAGGTGGCCATCGTCAAGACAGTAGTTGACGGCGCTCCCTCGAGCAGTGGAGCATCAGCACTGGCCGCACCTGCGTTAGAAACAAGATAAGTCCTGTCAGGAAAGGTTGCAGAATAAAAGAAAGACGGTAACCCAAAATTTACCTGACGATGAGCCGGCCGAAAAGGCGGCGTCTCCCTCCAATGACATGAGACCACCTCCTGACGCCTCATCGCCCGACTCTACGGGAGCCGTCGTCGTGCTCGTGAGACCAGGAGACGGCGGAGGACCGTAGACGGGGAGAGCAATGATTGGAGCATTGCCGGACTCTTGAGAAAGAGTGGCTGGCTTATCCTCGAGAGTCATGCCCGTCTTGCCCACTACTCCCTCGGGCTCAGCGGTCGCTGCTGTCTCGTCCGCCGTCGCCATGGGGTTGCCGGTCTCAGGTGCTCCATCCGCTGCTGCCTCAGACTCGGCCGTAGCAGCTGTCTCATCTCCCGCTACCTCGGGCTCAGCATCGGCTGCCTTCTCCGGCATAGTTTCCTCAGCCCCTACCTCGGGTTCAGCAACCTTGGCGACGTCACCCACCGTCGGCTCGGGTTCAGCCAGTGCCTCTTCCTCTGTCCCCTTAGGTTCGACGGTTTCCGCCTCCCCTTCGATTGGACTTGACCCTGCAGAACAAGATATATAAGAACCGACAGGTTTACAATTCTTATAACAAAATCTTGAAAGATACATTACCTGAGGTAGACTTATCGTTAGCCTCCCTATTTGCGCACGCCGCCTGTCTGTGAGCTGTAGACAAGGCGACCGGGGGCTCTTCCGAGGGAGTATCAGCACGAGGAACGGTGCTTGGGCCCGCTCCCACGGCCAAAGCAGCTCTGCGTGCCTTTGCTTCTCTCCTCCTGAGCCGTCAAGACGGACCTCTTCGAAGCTTCCTTCATCGAGGCGTCATCGTCTGTGTACAGAGATGCCTCCAAGTCCTTCAAGGCATCCCTCACCGACACTTCGAGTTGAGACTCTCGCGGCAGCCCTGATGAGGCCGGAACTTCAGTAACTGGCCCGGGGAGAGTCCCTGCATCGGCTGGCACAGCCCCTGCAAAGAGACAGAGGAAGAAGGTTAGATCGACCATAATAAATTGAGAATAAAGACTTAATGAATCGAAATGTACCAAAGCCTAAGGATGCTCTGAGTCGTTCCTCCTCTTGAAAAGTTTTGAGGGAGGCAGCGATGGCTTCTTCAGTGGTGATGCCTGTTTGAAGAAAAAAGGGGAAAAGCATTAGTCAAAGACAATAATAAAAGTACGATGCAATAAAAAAATGCGACTAGTAATTACCCGATTGTGCAAGCTTAGCTAGCCACGCATCGCGCCTTGCCAATCGCTCTGAAGCTGCGATGGCGGCCGCCAGATCAGTGTCGTCTGGCGGCATAACTAATCCTTTATTGGTCCCGTACTCGCCCAAGCCCTCGCTATAGGGAGCATGAGGTTCCTGACCGAACGCGACGTCAGCTAAGAGGATCGACTTCTTCTTCCTCTTCTGCCCGCCAGCCTTGGGTGCACCCAAGATCAACTTACACTTTGCAGGCACCTTAGGGCGGCGGGTCCCGATATCCGCGCCCACGCCGGACTCCGGCAAAACCACATTTACCGTCTCCACTGGAGCACGGGGCGCTGGTGACGCATCTGCAGTATCACGGAGAGGCAATCCGCGCGGAGGGCTCAGCACGCGCGGTGGCCCAGCTCCGGCATCTTTCAGCGGAGGAACGACCGGGGTCCTTGGCTTCAGGGGAGCCTTGCAGTCGCCGCCGGGAGGCGCACCCTTGCGGTCAACCAACATGCGCTTCTCCATTTGGATGACTGCACCCATTGCGTGCGCGTACCAAGACACGTACACGTTGAGGACCCGGGGAACGCTGCTTGGCTCGCTGATGAAGAAGTAGGAGCCCGTATTCAGCCGCATGAAATGGTGCATCGTGCTCCGTATCCCCTCCCTGCTGGCCACGGGATCCCTTGGTTATAGCTGGATTGTTGGGCGAACCGGTGAGGGTTGTACCTCATGAAGAGCGCCATCTCGTTCTGCCTGAACACCAGGTAGCCCGGCCAAATGGAGTAGAGGTGAAGAATCTCCCGGGCTTTCAGTACGGAGGCCCCGTCCTTGAAGTCGTCACGCAGCGAGATCACCGACTTGGAGGTTTCTGAGCCGATCGTTATGACTTTATCCATAAAAGAAATCCTCGCTCCGACCAGGTGTGGACGAAGGAGCAACCCTCTAGCCTCCCGCGGAGGCGCAGTCACGATCGAGGCGCTAATCAGCCGCATAACTCTTGGGAGTCTGCACCTCTCAAAAAACGAAGGGCTCTTATGGACGCCGAACACCCCGTGCACATGCATTTCCATCCACGAGGTGATGTAGTGCATTGGGAAATTAGCAGGGTGCACCCCAGGTTCATTAGCGTCCGCCGCCACGCTAAGTCCATTGTATAGGTGAGCCAACCCGACGATTCCTATTGTCAACTGCAGGCCAGCCACCATCCGATGCGCTGGGTAGAAAACGGACGGCCGCATGAAGCGCGGGTGCATAGGGAGCGCGAAACTGCACAGCCATAACCCCAGGAACCCTAAAAAGAAGGTCTCCTCATCCATGCCCGGGACGGCGATTTCTGACAAGGGCATGATGGCGACGTCAGGGAGATAAAAATCCTTTTGATCGTCTTCCGATGTAGGTCGACGATCTAAGCCGAAGCCGAAAGGGTCATCGAGCTTGGAAAACTTTTCATTCCGCTCCGAGAGGATCTCCGGTCGAAGGAAGCGGGCGATAAAATCTGCGAAACTGACGCCCCGAACTCCTGATTCCAGATAGAGCCCTTCGTATATGGTCAGCACCTTCACCAAGCCCGGAAACTGGTGCTGAATAGCATTCTCCGGCGTCAAATCAAACACCAGCGACTTGGTGGCGAAGACGTACTCGTCAAGAAGAAGCAGCTCCTCGTAATGCTCCCCCCTTACCGGCAAGCCCGAGATCTCGGCGAACTCTTCCAGGGAAATGGAGACTTCCCGGTCCGTCATAAGAAAGGTGTGTGTGGCGATATTCCATTATTCGATGAAAGCCTTAATCCACCACATTGGAGGAGCGGGGTACTCAAAAAGCGACGCGTAGATTGCCGAGTACAAACCAATCTTCATCAGATGAGTTCTTTTCGCCGATAGGATGTACCTGGCCCACTGCAAATATCCGGCCGGTTGTCACGGGGTCAATCCAATGTTATAAGCTTGTCCCCAAGGGCGTGCTTCACCCTGACATATTCGCCTCCCCAAAATGTCTATGGCCAGCGGCGGCTGCACGGGAATGGCACCAATCGCGGGCTGGAGAAGATCCTCCGAATTCCAATTCTTGACCTCCACGGCATACTTCACCGGGGGTTCATCCGCATAGGAGATCGAAGAGATAGGCTCAGACGGCGTCGCGGAACTGAAGCTTCTGCGACCCTTGATGATGTCGATATACCACCTACCCCACAGGTGAAGGTTCTTGTGCTCGGGGTCATGATCCTTGATGAGAGAGAGCACCTCTTGGTCCACTGGTGCTGCCGGAAATCCTTCCTCCGAGCGAACAAACGGGAAAGACAAATCAGCAGCCATGTTTCCTGCGGAGGGACAAAAATCAGCCGTCAGTGTTGTAATTCCAACGCTTGGCATTTTAAGATTTATAACACACTGCAATGCAGTGGGTAGGGGACCAAAAGGGGACCCACAAAATCTGGATGATAGTGCATCAGTTAATAAGACAGCCCCATCATTGGATTAGACTGTCAATTAATGAAGAGATCCCCAAGAGAATATTCTCATTAATGGGAAATCTCTAGAGACAAGGAGAAAATCTCCTCTTTCAGAGCAAAGCTCTGTCACAGAGTGACATTTGTCAAACTCTGGTCTCAAGGGAATAAAATTCCCTAAAAGAGCCTAGCTCTGTAATAATGATGGAAAGATCCATCAAAAGAAAATTTTAACTCTTGAAAAAATTAAAAATTTTGGGATCTTAAAGATCCATGAAAACTCTTAGGACTTCTTCATTTTTCAGATCAAAAAGATCTACATTTGATCCATGAGCAAAGCTCTGTTCATGGGTTAAAACCCATGAAACAAGATCTCTGTAGATCTATGGATTCTTGAGAGCAAGGCTCTGTTGGTGAAACCCCGAAGGGGTTTTCTTTAGATCAAAGATCTATAAGACTAAGGCTCTGTTGATTAAAATTAATTTAATTTAAGTTAAGTTAAGTTAAATTTTACCTAAAATGTTCTAAAATTTGAACTCTGAAGTTCTTGAAAAGAAACGAGAGCAAGGCTCTAAAGTTCTTAAAAACAAGAGCAGGGCTCTGAAAGCAAAAGTTCTGAAGATGGTAACTATTTACTGAAGACCGAGGGTCCTATTTATAGGCGCTTGCGCCCCTACAACTCATCAGTTGATCCAATGGCTAAGATCTTGCCACCGCTGCACTCATGTGTGCGCCACGTGAGCGCAACGGTGGGGGGGCATTTGTTTCCCCCAATCAGAGCAAAGCTCTGTTGAATTTCAAAAATTCAAAAATTGAAGCAACGCTTCAAATTTCTTGCGCTGCGCGCAACGCGCCACGTGTCAAAAGCTGATACGTCAGCGCGGCGCCCAAGGCGGCGCACCCAATCAGAGCAAGGCTCTATTTAAAACAAAATTAAAGGAAGCAACGCTTCATTTGAGCTGCGCACTGCACTGCGCGACACGTGTCAGCGCAGTTGCGCTAGCGCAGAGCGCTGCGCGACACGTGTCAGCGCAGTTGCGCTAGCACAGTTGCGCTGCGCTCTACGACGCTGCGCGACACCTGTCAAGCGCAGGTGCGTTTGCGCCAAACAGAATTAAAATTCCAGTAAGATCTTTCTGTTCTTGTTAAAACAAGAAGATTGTCTTCTGTAAAACAGAAGCCCTTGGATCAAAGATCCAACGGTGAGGAAAAATCCCCAAATCACTCAGAGAATGATCTCTTTAACGAATTTAACAAATTAATGGGCACTATATAAAGGCCCCTAGACCCCAATTCCAAAACATACAAAGATATAGAAACAGAGACAGAAACACAGAAACATAGAGAGAATTCAGAGAACTCTTAAAAAGAAAAGTTTGAAGAACTCAGAAAGAAAAACAAGGTAAAACCTTTATAAAAAGAAGAATTTCTTCTGAAAAGATCATTGATCTAAGAACAAGATCAATGATCTTCAATAAAAAATATAATAAATAACAAAGGCATTGCCTTTTTTTTATGAACCATTGGTTCTGGAATCTTTAAAGATTCTTTTCTTGAATCCAAAATTGGATATTAAAACAGTGCCTTGCACTTGTAAATCTGCACTGTTGCGCTCTTGGGTTGGATCAAGCCACCAGAGAGCGCCACGTGTCAGCTCCAAAACCACTTGCGTTATGCGCTTTTAAAATAGAGCATTGCTCTCTGAAATTGGCGCAACTCACCAGAGCGCGCCACGTGTCAGCAGCGCAACAGCGCAGCGCAACAGCGCAGCGCACTGCGCTAACTGCGCTTGCGCTCACCAGAGCGTGACACGTGTCACCTCCACAAGCGCTTGCGCTCATTAATTGGCGCAAAGCGCCTGACAGGCCACATGGCCACTGTCAGATAATTAATGCTCTGCATTATTTAAAGAAGGGCTGAGCCTAATTAAAAAAGGCCTAACAGGCCTAATAAAATACAATGCATTATCTTAAAAAAAAAGGGGCAGAGCCCAAACAAAGGTCTGTCAAGACCAAAACAGATGTTGTGCATCATTTAAAAAGGGACAGAGCCCAACTCAAATAGGCCTTACAGGCCAAAATAAAATGCAGTGCAGGGGCAAAGCACTAGCACAGGCCTAATAGGCCAAAGATAAATAAAAACGTTGAACATTTTCAGCTGGACTTAGCCCAATCATGGCCGTAAGTCCTCAAATTAAATTGACTGAGCACGACTGCTCTCTTAAATCAATTTACATCCGGTTCAAGGGTACATCTCCGAACTCCTCTGACACCTATCATTGTAATCCTTCAACGACGTCAGAGAGGTGACGGGTCCCGACAACCACACATCGATACGGACTGTGGGGTCCTTAAACTCATGGACTTATGCGTCCTTAAACCAATAATACGGACTGTGAGGTCCTTAAACTCATGGACTGATGCGTCCTTAAACTCACGGACTTATGCGTCCTTAAACCAAAATACGGACTGTGGGGTCCCTAAACTCACGGACTAATGCGTCCTTAAACTAATGGACTAATGCGTCTTTAAACACATCCATACGAACTGTGGGGTCCTTAAACCCATGGACTTAAGCGTCCTTAAACTCATGGACCAATGCGTCCTTAAACTAATATCCGTCCTCAAAACGGGAACGATGGACCACCATGTCCCTAAACTGGAAATGGACCACCATGTCCCTAAACTGGCAATGGACCGCAATGTCCTTAAACTACCTACGGACCACTACGTCCCTAAACGGGAACAATAGAGCCCCCAAATGCTCTTTTGTCGGATCTAAACGATCCCGTTTAAGTTGATCTTAGCCTCAAATATGGTTAACGTACCCTTAAACCTCCAAACAGATTTTAGTCCCAAACTGGACTATAAGACCCCCCAATCGACTTTGGTTCAAGGGTACATCTCTGAACTCCTCTGACACCTGTCGTTGTAATCCTTCAACGTCGTCAGAGAGGTGACGGGTCCCGATGGCCATACATGCAATGGACCACTACGTCCCTAAACTGGAACAATAGAGCCCCTAAATGCTCTTTCCGTTAAGTTGATCTTAGTCTCAAATAGGACTAACGTATCCTTAACGAACGTTTAAGTTGATCTTAGCCACAAATACGGCTAACGTATCCTTAAACTTAAACCCCAAACCCAAATCTAAGTAAATACGGATTTGGACTAATCCACGTCCTACGGGCGACGACATCACTTAGTCTCCGTATACAATCCACGGGCAACCACAAACAAAACAAACACACATGACACGAAGTGAAATTCTGGAGAAGGAGAAAGTGGTTACCGCGATGCGGTAGCGTAATTAACTGCAGGGGCTTGCGCCTGCAGGGAAGAGCGTCCCCACAATCAAAAACCCCTCAAGCGAGGGGGAATCCGAGGAATTCTGCTACATCGGCCGCATCCGTCTAAACCTCCGATACACGGTGCCATAAATCAACTTGGCATCTTCGGAAAGGTGGACGGATAAAACTAAATAGCATCTGCCCCGAATCTCAGGCCAGACGTCCATGTCTTGGCCGCCATTCGGAGGGGAACACCTAGTTCATTTATACCATTTCCAGTTCCCGTATTTACTTATCTGTGGTATTTTCTTGATTTATCGTGTTTGGGTGCGAATAGTATTTTACATTTTACATTGCATTCGACCCGACCCGCTTGCTTGAACCTGTTTGATTCATATTTATGAATTACCTTGACTTGTTACATAGATACGTGCATCTCATGTATACTGCATACTGGCATTTTATCTGGCATTGTATCTTTTACCATATAACATTTTTAGGTCTCGTAAAATATTTTAAAATTACATAACATGGCTTGCATGATACCCCTAACCCCGTGGTAGCATCCACGCATTTTGTTCTTATCCCGTTCAGTGAAACGGACGTGTTTGGATGGCTACGCGCACGTACGTGCATCCGTTCTTGGGGGTATGCATTTTCGTTACATGAGCATTCGTTTTAAATTTTGAAAGTCGTATGTATTTTTCGTATTTTAAATCTGAAATTTTAGACCCGACCCGGGCGCGTTTTGAAATATTTTTGTATCCCGCCAAAATTCAATTTATTTAAATTTTAAAATTTAGTTTAAATATTTTCATACGATTTTTTTAACAAACTGAAATCTTTTATCTAAAATTTTAAATCTAAAAATCTTTTTAAATTTTAAAAATCTAATCCTAACAACCCAGCTCACCCCCTCCAGCTCTCTCTTTGGCTGTCTTGTGGCCCCCACTCCTTTTGTTTTTCTCTTTCCTTTCTCTTTCTCTCTCTCTCTCTCTTCCCCGCGCTCATTCTCTCTCTCTCTCCTCTCGCTTTCTCTGTCTCTCTCCCCTCTCTCTCTCAGATTCTCTCTCTCTCCAATCTTTCTTTATCTATATATATATATATATATATATATATATATATATATATTATATCCTTCTTTCTTCCTCTTCTCATTTTTTTTCTCTGTGCGAACCCTAACCCCGCCTGCCTCCACCTCGCCGTCGCCCAAGCCTCCGACGACGCCACTCCCGACCTCGTCTTCATCCTCCCCTTGTCCTCACCTTCCTCTCTCATCTCCCCGAGCCCTGCACACACCAAGACACCCAAACCCGAGCCATCCCTACACGCGCGCTACACCGCCGACGAAGATCGTCGGAGTTGATCTCGTCGTCGCCCCTCGTTCCCCGACTCCAGTACACCACAGTGAGCCACTCCTTCCTCCTTTCTCCTCTTCTTTCCTCCTTATTTCCTTTCTTCCTTTCTTCTGTTTTCCTAAAGATAAATGTTCTCTGTCTTCTGTAGATCGCCTCGCCGGAGCTCCGTCGACCTCATCGACACCCTCACGACTCCTCTCTGCAACGCAGTGAGCTTCCTGTTCTTCTCAATCTCTTCTTCCTCTTTCCTTTCTTCTCTTTCTTTCTTCTGTTCTTTCTTTCTTCTTTAAACTGTTTTCTGTCTACAGTAATTCGCCGGAGCCGATCCCGACGATCCAGACGCCGTACCTGACTTGTGTGGTCACCTTTGTGCGTTGTTTGGAACCGTTCCGTGTACCATGCGTGCGTCGCGACATTTCGTCGACGTGAGACGTTCCGTACACATCCATTTCTTGATCCGTCTAGGCAAGTTAATCTTGCTACATGCTATATAATTCATTTTATACCTATTTAAATATATATCATACCTGTAATTTAAAGCTAGTACCCCATATTTCATTTTATAATGTTTCGATGTTCCGTTTGCATCCGTTTACATCATTTTAGATCTAGATCATGAAAACTAACCTTGTTACATAGTAGATTACATTATAATGAATCCATACCAATATTTATATCACATATTGCTTAGTTGTACACCCCACATTACCATTTTATAGTTTTATAACTTTTCGGATACCCGTTTGCATCCATCTCATTTAGAATATATATGTCTGCATCCATAAATCATATTAATACATATTACTGTGAAATTAACACTCCATATTTAATAAAGTGCATCATATTCAGTATTGGAACTATAAATGTAACTCTAATAGATAACTGTGCATCCATATGTTTGAATCTATACCTATTTGCATACCACATCACATTATTCCATTTTATTGTTATATTGGTAGCCCATACTTGTTTTTGTGTACCCATGCTACAGTTTGATTATGAGCACCCATGTGATACCTGTGCACCCCTGACATGACTTGATACACTACTACTTGACACGACTCGATACATGTGCACTATTTGACATGATTGGATCCATGTACACTACCTGTCATTACCTGATGTACTATAGCTTGACACATTACCTGATCTTGTTACTAATGCCGACAATCTTGACCTGTTGTCCCTACGGACATATCCTGTTGTCTATACAGACAAACCTGTACCTGCTTGATCCTGTGTTGGCATTAGCTCCAGATTTATCAATACCTGACTTGAACACATAACTTGGGGGTATGGGGAAATCAATGATGAAAACTGACTTGTAACTCGACAGTTCGATACCTTTACTGATCAGTTTTATGGGCTAGGCCAGCCCCGGGATGCTGCTGCTGACATCATTCATCGTTACATACTATCTTTTACTGCCTAGGGCACGTCTCGGATTCAGCCCGAGAATCTTGACTGTGGTCCCGGGCATGCACGGGATACTATTGAGTTACATCGATAATTCATCAAATTGATTTCAAAGACTTGAGAGTAATTAACCCAGTAGACCAGTTTAGATTACTCACTGCACATCACCTATGCCTTACCCTTCACTGTCTTTATTTATGTTACTGTTATACCTGTTTTACCATTCATACTCATACCTGTATGTCTTGCTACCCCCTGTTTATATTATTGCTTGATATTATGACGCACTGACGTCTTGGTTTTGCATGGCCCAGATTCTTTACCTCAGGCCGAGCAGGAGTATTTCAGTCAGCAGGCCGAGCAGTGAGGACCTGTTAGTATTTTGGTTTTATTTATGCATTTTCATTCCTGATGTGAGCCCGCATTATGGGACGTACATTCCAGTTTATTCTTGTATTGGATCTTTTTCTTCCGCATTATTTTATTCTTGACTCGTTTATTCTGGCTTATGGACATGTGTTAGATAGTTTATTATTGTTCTTGATATCTCTATAGCCGTAATGTGACTGTGGAGGGATATTTCCTATCCACAGATAGCATGGTTGGCTCTGTCACGTGCCTATCTTAGCGTACTCTGGGAAGCGGGGTGTGACAGGGTTTATTTGGTATCAGAGCCATAGGATCTAGGTTAATCGGGTTTGATTCTTTTGTAGTTGGGTATTTGACCCAATACACGAATCAGAATACTCGTGATTAGGAACATGTCCTGCCACTTTGCCATCTTTCCATTTTTTGAATCTTAACTTCCTCCTGATTTCACCTTGATGGTATGCAAACCTCTTTTGCATCTCGACTTGAAACTTGGTTTCCTATTGTTTACCTCTAGAACTTAGGCGACTTGGATGGAGTTATGTGATTGTAGCTATGTACCGCGGCATGGTTACAATGCGGTACTCTATTTGAGTAACTTGGAGTTCTAGTCTTGATTCATATCCTTGATCTATATTTTGAATCTGTTATCATACTAATCCTTTCGGTGTTTTGATTTCAGGAACATGGCAGGCAAGAATCTGAAAACGTACCAAAGGCGTGTTGACGAAGCCGCTTTGCTTGGAGTAATCCGTGGGATGCTGGAGAACCAGAAACGGCAGACCGAGCTGAACCAGCAGCAAGCCGAAGCTTTTCAGGAAGGTTTGTGGACCGTCCAGCAGTTCGTAAACAATGTTGTGGCCAAACCAGTTGATCGTGTGGGTACCGTGGCGGATTTCAGAAGACTTGGTCCGTCCGTCTTTACTGTCCTGGAAGAGCCGTTGCCAGCGGAGCGGTGGCTGGTTGATACGGAGAATTTGCTCATTGCAGCACAGATTCCAGAAGACAAGAGAGTGGATGTGGTACACATCCAGTTGGTGGACTATGCTCGTGAATGGTGGCTTGTGGAAGAGACCCGCTTGCCCAAGCCGATCAATTGGGCAGATTTTTCAAAGAGTTTCTTGGAGAAGTTCTTCCCGCGGACTGCACGGGAGGAAATGGAAGAAAAGTTTATCAGTTTGAAGCAGAACGGCGCACCTGTAGATGCGCATGCAGCTGAGTGGACACGGCTCAGTAGATTCGCTGGAACTTTGGTTGCCAACGATGCTGATAGGGCACGAAGGTTTATGCGCAGTTTGGATGTGGAAATCCAGAGGCAGATTATATCCCTGGGTTTGACCACTTTCTCACAAGTACTCACAGTGGCCCGAGAGCAGCAGAGCCTATCTATGAATACTGGGGGTACGCAGAAGCAAGCAGTTACAGTGCGAAAGCCGGCATTTGCACCGAACCGAGCGCATGTACGCAGAGGTATTCCGGTGAACCGACGTGGCGTAACACCTATGAAGAAGCCTGTTGTCGTTGATCAAAGAAGGAGCGTGATTTATGACTACTGCCATTTACCCAGAATATGCAAAGAGATTGCCGAAGGATGCGGGGACTCTGTTTGGTTTGTGGATCGGCGGATCATACTATCAACGCTTGTCCGTCAAAGTTTCGCACGAAGGATGATGTTCAGAGGCCACTGCAGAAGCAGTTTCAGGGACAGAAGCAGCTGACTCAGGGACCCAATCAAGCTCGAGCATTTACCCTGACGACTGAGGAAGCTAAGGCTTCAGGAGAAGTTGTTTCAGGTATTCTACTTGTTCATGGTTTTCCCGCATTAGCGTTATTCGATTCTGGTGCATCCCATTGTTTTATGTCGTCCAAGTTTATTGCTACACACTCGATTGCTTGCACGACCCTATCTAGTTGCTGGGACATACACACTGGGAATGGGAAGATCATATCTAGTAGAGAATGTAAGGATTGATCTGTTGTTGTTTGCGGATGGGAGCTGTTTGCAGATTTCTTGGTGATTGATACCGGCAGCTATTAAGTCGTCTTGGGAATGGATTTTCTCGGCACTTTCCACGCTCACATTGATTGTAGGGCAAAGAAAGTAATTTTCCAGATTCCCGGACATCCAGAGTTATCTTTACTGGAGGAAGCAGTTCTGTCGGGCCAGTCGAGTTTCGGGCTAGGCCGACAAATAATGTTCTTTCATCTATGGAAGTGGATAAGGAAGAAGTGCCAGAGGTAGTTCGAGATTTTATGGACATGTTCGAAGACATATCAGGTTTACCGCCGAAACGAGACGTGGAGTTCGCGATTGATCTTATTCTTGGTGCAGCGCCAATCTCTAAAGCGTACTATCCAATGGCACCAGTGGAGTTGGAAGAAGTCAAGAAGCAGGATGCTGAATTACTTGAGAAGGGTTGGATTCGCAGCAGTAATTCACCTTGGGGAGCTCCAGTTCTTCTAGTCAATAAGAAAGATGGCACAAGGAGGATGCGCATCGATTATCGAGAATTAAACCGGGTGACTATTAAGAACAAGTACCCGATCCCTCGCATTGGCGAATTATTTGAGCAGTTTAGTGGCGCAAGGGTATTCTCGAAACTGGATTTGCGATCCGGATATCATCAGGTCCGAGTTAAATCGGAAGATATTTGCAAAACGGCGTTCAGAACTCGGTATGGACATTACGAGTATTTAGTGATGCCATTCGGAGTAACGAATGCACCGGCGATATTTATGGACTTGATGAACCGAATCTTTTCACCATTCTTGGATCAGTTTATAGTGGTGTTCATTGATGATATTCTGGTTTAGTCGAGGAGTATTGAAAAGCATGCAGAACACTTGAAGATCGCACTGCAGACATTGAGGCAAGAGAGATTGTATGCAAAGATGAGAAAGTGCGAGTTTTGGCTTGAAGAAGTGAAGTTTTTGGGGCATGTCGTGTCCGGAGATGGAATCGCCGTTGATCCCGAAAAGATTGCAGCAGTTCGAGATTGGCCGATTCCGAAGAATGTTGCTGAGATCAGAAGCTTTCTTGGACTTGCCGGATATTACAGAAGGTTCGTAGAGAATTTTGCTCGTTTGGCTGAGCCTTTGACCAAGCTTACTCGCAAGGAGGTACCATTTGTGTGGACGGATAAGTGCGCGTCAGCTTTCGAGGCATTGAAGCAGAGACTGATAACCGCTCCTATTTTAACCGTGCCAAACAGTTCCAGAGGATTGGTGATTCACAGCGACGCATCTGGGAAAGGATTGGGATGTGTTTTGATGCAGCATGGGAAGGTTATAGCTTACGCATAGAGACAGTTGAAGATCCATTAGAAGAATTACCCAACTCATGACTTGGAGCTAGCAGCTGTGATTTTCGCTTTGAAGATTTGGAGACACTACTTATTAGGCGAAAGAGTCGAAGTATTCACTGATCACAAAAGCCTGAAGTATGTGTTCACACAGAAGGAGCTTAATATGAGGCAGCGTAGATGGTTGGAGCTGATGGCTGACTACGATCTTGGTCTTAAGTACCATCCGGGGAAAGTTAATGTTGTGCCGGATGCGCTTAGTCGGTTGCCAGCAATTCAGATGTTGACTGCACAAAAGGAACTTATTGAAGACTTTCGGAGATTTGATTTGGAGATTGTGCTACCGCATTCTTCGGGACAGTTGATGCAATTGCAAGTACAATCGTCGTTGATCGAGAATATTAAAGCAGCGCAATTACAGGACCCAAGATTGCAAAAGTTTCAAGAACAGGTTGAAGCTGGACTTCGAACGGACTTGTTGATTCATGAAGATGGTTCGTTGCAATATGGTAGTCGTTTGTGTGTGCCAAAAGGAGATATTCGCGAAGAAATTATGAAGGAGGCGCACAGTTCCGCATATTCCGTACATCCAGGAGGCACGAAGATGTACCGAGATCTACGACAGCATTTCTGGTGGGAAGGCATGAAATGGGAGATTGCCCGCTTTGTAGCGAAGTTCTTGGTGTGTCAGCAAGTTAAGGCTGAACATCAAAAGGTCGCTGGTTTATTGCAACCACTTCCGATTCCTCAATGGAAGTGGGAACATATAACCATGGATTTCGTGACGGCTTTACCGCGGAGTCCAAAAGGCAACAATGCAGTTTGGATGATTGTTGATCGATTGACCAAGGAAGCTCATTTCATCCCATTTCGAGTTGGTCAATCAACAGAAACTTTGGCAGAACGGTACATGCAGGAGATTGTAAGATTGCATGGAGTACCCGTGAGCATCGTGTCCGACCGTGACACCCGTTTCTTATCACACTTCTGGAGGAGCTTACAGGAAAGTTTGGGGACTCGATTGAAGTTTAGCACAGCTTATCATCCTCAGACAGATGGCCAGTCGGAGAGAACGATCCAAACTCTTGAAGACACATTGAGAGCTTGCATGTTAGACTTCAAGGGTTTATGGGAGGATATCTACACTTAGTGGAGTTTTCTTACAATAACAGTTTTCAGGCGACTATTCAGATGGCTCCATTCGAAGCGTTGTATGGTCGCAAGTGTCAGTCACCCGTTTGTTGGGACGATATTGGAGAACGGAGATTACTGGGACCGGATTTGATCGTGCAAACAGTGGAAAAGGTTAACACTATCCGGAATCATATGAAGGTAGCACAAGATCGGCAAAAGAGTTAGGCTGATAGATCGAGAAGACCTCTAGAGTTCACTGTTGGTGATTTGGTATTCTTGAAGATATCACCGACTAGAGGAGTGATTCGCTTTGGGAGTCGAGGAAAGATTAGTCCTCAATTCGTTGGACCTTTCGAGATTTTGGAGCGTGTTGAAGAAGTAGCGTATCGATTGGTGTTACCGCAATCTTTGGCGAATGTTCATGACGCGTTTCATGTATCTCAACTCCGTAAGTATGTTCGAGATGAAACACACGTGCTGGATCATTCAGAGCTGACTGTACGTGAAGATTTAACCTTTGAGGAACAACCAGTGTCGATTGTGGATCGAAGGGAAAAGGTTCTTAAGAGCAAGGTTATCCCTCTTGTACTTGTTTCTTGGGTAAATCGCTCACATAGAGAATCGACTTGGGAACGAGAAGATGAAATCCGACAGAAGTTTCCACGTCTATTCTTGTAGTTTCTTGATTGTTTATCCTTTCTTGTTCTTGGAATTTCGAGAACGAAATTCTTTTTGTAGTTGGGTATAATGTAACAACCTAGTTCATTTATACCATTTCCAGTTCCCGTATTTACTTATCTGTGGTATTTTCTTGATTTATCGTATTTGGATGCGAATAGTATTTTACATTTTACATTGCATTCGACCCGACCCACTTGCTTGAACCTGTTTGATTCATATTTATGAATTACCTTGACTTGTTACATAGACACATGCATCTCATGTATACTGCATACTGGCATTTTATCTGGTATTGCATCTTTTACCATATAACATTTTTAGGTCTCGTAAAATATTTTAAAATTACATAGCATGGCTTGCATGATACCCCTAACCCCGTGGTAGCATCCGCGCATCTTGTTCTCGTCCCGTTCAGTGAAACGGACGTGTTTGGATGGCTACGCGCACGTACGTGCATCCGTTCTTGGGGGTATGCATTTTCGTTACCTGAGCATTCGTTTTAAATTTTGAAAGGCGTATATATTTTTCGTATTTTAAATCTGAAATTTTAGATCCGACCCGGGCGCGTTTTGAAATATTTTTGTATCCCGCCAAAACTCAATTTATTTAAATTTTAAAATTTAGTTTAAATATTTTCATACGATTTCTTTAACAAACTGAAATCTTTTATCTAAAATTTTAAATCTAAAAATCTTTTTAAATTTTAAAAATCTAATCCTAACAACCCAGCTCACCCCCTCCAGCTCTCTCTTTGGCTGTCTTGTGGCCCCCACTCCATTTCATTTTCTCTTTTCTTTCTCTTTCTCTCTCTCTCTTCCCCGCGCTCAGTCTCTCTCTCTCCTCATAAACAAACAACCTTATATCTCCTCACTATTCACCTCTCTCTCTCTCCTCTCGATCTCACCTTCTCTCTATCTCTCTCCTCTCGCAGATTCTCTCTCTATCCTCTCGCTTTCTCTGTCTCTTTCCTCTCTCTCTCTCTCAGGTTCTCTCTCTCTCTCCTCTCTTTCATTATCTCTCTCTATATATATTATATCCTTCATTCTTCCTCTTCTCATTTTTTCTCTGTGCGAACCCTAACCCCGCCTGCCTCCACCTCGCCGTCGCCCAAGCCTCCGACGACGCCACTCCTGACCTCGTCTTCATCCTCCCCTTGTCCTCACCTTCCTCTCTCATCTCCCCGAGCCCTGCACACACCAAGAAACCCAAACCCGAGCCATCCCTGCATGCGCGCTACACCGCCGACGAAGATCGCCGGAGTTGATCTCGTCGTCGCCCCTCGTTCCCCGACTCCAGTACACCACAATGAGCCACTCCTTCCTCCTTTCTCCTCTTCTTTCCTCCTTCTTTCCTTTCTTCCTTTCTTCTGTTTTTCTAAAGATAAATCTTCTCTATCTTCTGTAGATCGCCTCGCCGGAGCTCTGTCGACCTCGTCGACACCCTCACGACTCCTCTCTGCAACCCAGTGAGCTTCCTCTTCTTCTCAATCTCTTCTTCCTCTTTCCTTTCTTCTCTTTCTTTCTTCTGTTCTTTCTTTCTTCTTTAAACTGTTTTTTGTCTACAGTAATTCGCCGGAGCCGGACGTGACGTCGACGATCCGGACGATCCAGACGCCGTACCTGACTTGTGTGGTCACCTTTGTGCGTTGTTTGGAACCGTTCCATGTACCGTGCGCGCGTCGCGACATTTCGCCGACGTGAGAAGTTCCGTACACACCCGTTTCTTGATCCGTCTAGGCAAGTTAATCTTGCTACATGCTATATAATTCATTTTATACCTATTTAAATATATATCATACATGTAGTTTAAAGCTAGTACCCCATGTTTCATTTTATAATGTTTCGATGTTCTGTTTGCATCCGTTTACATCATTTTAGATCTAGATGATGAAAACTAACCTTGTTACATAGTAGATTACATTATAATGCATCCATACCAATATTTATATCACATATTGCTTAGTTGTACACCCCACATTACCATTTTATAGTTTTATAACTTTTCGGATACCCGTTTGCATCCATCTCATTTAGAATATATATGTCTGCATCCATAAATCATATTAATACATATTACTGTGAAATTAACACTCCATATTTAATAAAGTGCATCCTATTTAGTATTGGAACTATAAATGTAACCCTAATAGATAACTGTGCATCCATATGTTTGAATCTATACTTATTTGCATATCACATCACATTATTCCATTTTATTGTTATATTGGTAGCCCATACTTGTTTTTGTGTACCCATGCTTATTACAGTTTGATTATGAGCACCCATGTGATACTTGTGCACCCCTGACATGACTTGATACACTACTACTTGACACGACTCGATACTGTTAGTGTATATGCCCTAGAGGCCATTACTGTATCATACTAGTTTGTATATTACTTAATGGAAGCTTGGGATATTCACCTTGTATAAACAATCTTGCTCAATATAGTAGTATGCTACTTGGTTTGTTTCTACTTCAATGTGTACTTGTGTTTATTTTACTATATCACTTATACGCATTAGTGGAGCCCTTAGGATCTTTTGCTTGATTACCAGCGTTGTGATGGCAGTCACACTAGTGGGGGCTGGGTAATCTATAAGCACATCCTTATACAGGTCCCTAGTCGCAGGACTATCGAAACAGGGCATCGATACTCCGGAGTAGACTAGCGTATGCGCTTCTCATCCCAGTGTGGAAGATGGTCTGTCCCACAGCCATCAGTACGTCGTACTGGAGATAGTATACGGGTGCTCGTTGGGTTACGAGTACACTGGACAGGACTCGTCGGGAACTGACAGGTTGGTATTATACCTATCGTCAGTCATCAGTTCCCAGGTGACATGAGTACAGCTTAGTCCGCTGACTTGACACTGGCACTTCGCCTCAAGTGTGTTCCCACTGCACTTTGATCACTACCCTACCACGGCTCAAAGGAGTCGTGCAAACAGATGGTGGTTGGGTGCAGTCCCGAAGCACTTGGAGGAGTGACGGTTAGACAGGATTCGTCTCTCCCGGTATTGGGGGTTGACATCGCGCTGTGTCTAGGAGAGCCATTACACGAGTAGTCCCTGGCCAGGGAAAGCGAGATATACTGGTAGGTTTCCAGTGTTATCTCAGGGTGTTTTGGGCTTCACTCTGACACGACTTGTACCGCTATTGGGGGACTGACGTTTTACCGCCCCCTAGGCCCGACATGCGATGTATCAGACGAACAGACCGGACTGTACGGAGACTGTCACATTCAGACTCAGTAGGAGTACAGATGGGGTTTCACCTCGTCAGCCTTCTTGTCGACATCTACCTGGGGACCGTTACCCACAGCTAGTGCCGCTTGCGGTCTGTGGTTAAACCCACTGCCAGCGTAGTGTCGAGTCTTTAGAGTCCCACACAGAGGGTATTCGCCTCTGGGCAAAACAGAGTAGAGGTCGCATGGTTTTGCGACAGGGTTCGTTCTCATCCGCGCACTTGTGCACGTTTGGAGTCCGGACGGATATTGCCAGCGGGCTCTGGTTTGAGCCGGATACTGGTATATGTTTTGGGGTTGCTTTTATCTCTCAGTATTCATGTTCCTCGGAACAAGAATGCAGGTGTGTATGCACAGTTGTTTGAGGCGGAAGAAGAGGTTTTTCATTAGGGTTTCGGAACGGGTGCGCATGCACAGTTGACAGTCGTCTTTTTTCCAAACCCTAATGAATTAGTGAGATATCTATTAATAATGGTAATTAAATGAAAATATGTTATGGTTGGTTTTGTTGACTTGTTGACCATGATTGACTTGTTGACCATGGTTGACTTGTTGACCATGGTTGAATTTTTGACCATCATCATTATTTAGCAAGGATGCTCCTTGATTCTTGCCAACATTCATTTAATGAAGTATGATAGTGGTCATTCCAAAACAACCATCAACTATTCTCATTTGAATTATTATTGTTATTTAGATAATTCTTTTTCTTTTTGATATGGTTGCAAAAGGAAAAAGAGAGCTCATTCTATGATAATTCTTCTCTCTCTTCATTTCATCTTCTTCTTCCTCTAGCTAAAGAGAACCCTTCTCATGTGTTGAGAATCCTTCTCTTTAAAAAGAAAAGCACCCCTTAGACACTCTCTACTCATTCTAGGTTCAAGGTTTAGCAAGCCGGAAACCCTAGTTCACTCAAAGCACGAGGAAGAGCCCAAAGGTTGAACTCTCGAGGTGGATCCATCTTCGAAGGAAGAAGGCGACAAGAAGAGAACCATCAACCTCTACAAGTTTTGAAGAAGAAGGAGTTCAAGTTTAGGTATAACCTTCATCCGAGTAGCTAAGTCTCTTTAGCAAGTATGCTAGTTTAGTTTAGACACGATCCCGACCTTGTTTAGTCCATGTTGCCTCTTGCGATAAAAATTTGTCTTTTATACCGTTTCCGCCTCCCCGTAAGAACCGGGGGTCGCAATATGGACTTACAGTGGTATCAGAGCCTAACTAAACTTAAACTAGCTTGGTAGTGAAGTGTAACGAAGTTCGGAACCGAAAAAATCACAAAACCGGAAAAACAAAACCCTAAGTTTCTGTTGAAATTTTTTCTGCTCTAAATGAAAAACTTTATACTTGTAAATTCGGCTCAGGGTTTTGTGTGAACACCCAAGAAAAACGTTGACCTAATTCATTCAAACCGCCGCGCTTCCGCCGCACGAGGTAGGCATGTGCCGCGGAAGCGCCGCCGTTTGTCGTCTTCTGTGCATCGTTTTTCGTGCAGAGTGTATCTGTGTTGGTTTTGGGATTTTTGAAATATATTATATGTGCCCAGATTTTCCAGAAAAGAAATTTACTTTTGGGGTCCTATAATTCCGTATTTTTTCCGAACTTCACTGCACTTTGACTATGATGGTTATATCTGTGATGTTTGCATGTATTGAACGTCGGCTAATCGCTATAAGTCGATTAGTCGGGGTTATACATGATCTGTGTTTGATATTGGAATGTGTATATGAATGTGTTGGACTGTCGCGGGTGAATAGCCGGGGTGGATGTGAGATGAGCTTTTGTTTTTCTTTCATTCATTGTAAATGTAAATTGATGTAATAATTATTATTTGTTTGGCCGCACAACCGGGTCGGGGTTGTAGCCGTCATTGTATAATTCTTTTTACTGTTTTTGCTCCTAGGATAGACCCACGGAGGGGTGCACAAACTGCCGAGTACTTGGCGGGTAGTTTGCCGCACCCGTAGGGGTCTTGGGTGGGGTATTTGGCTATTCACCGCGACCGTGTTATCCGCTTTTCGTACCAGGCTCGAAAGGATTGCGGATTGCTAGTATATCCAATGTATTCATCTGTGATCTGTAATGTCTATCATTGCTTTCTATTTAGGCGTTGCTTATGTTTTACAGCCGCGCTAGCCCAGCCCCCGCTCTGTCGTTAGTTAAGTAACCTAACGAGTGATGACGGGACCCCGTGGCGAATGCGAATGGCATAAGCGTACGTCATATTTTGGTTGTTTTCTGCAATGGTAGGATTTAAATGATGGGACGCATTAAAAGTACTAATGCAAGAATATCACGCATTAAAAGAACTAATGCAAGATAATAAACCAAGTTAAAATCGTTGGAACACTTTCGAAAAACCACTCGGTTCTTTTCAAAACTAACTTTTAAATGCGGAGATTGAGCCACTCCTTCTAAAAGCTATCTCGTTCCATCGATTATATCAAGTTCACTACGTTCACGGTTTTACCAAAACCATTCGTAGCCCTCCGTCGCTTCGCATGAATAGGCAATAGTATTCAAGCTATGTATTTTGGCCAAAGTCAAGGCGTAGTGATTGGTAGCTATTGGGTGTTCATGTGTAGCATAGATAGATGCGTTGGTTTGGGACAGTCGTGCTGCCATTTTGGCCAAAGTCAAGGGTATGTACGGATGGATCCAAATTAACCTGGATAGTGACGGGCAGAACTTGACATGTGACTTATGATATTTTGGCCAAAGTCAAGGTCATAAGAGCATGGGGCAAAAATCCACATCGGGAGTTTCATAAGTACTGAAACTTGCTAGATTTGCATACCATTTGGAGTGTGGTGATTCTGGTAGGATTCCTTCAGTTTCGTCACGCGATGATATTTGGATCCCGATCCTACTATGAGTATATGCTACTCCTCGGGAAATTTTTCACTAAACGATCAATGCTATAAACCTAGTAGGTGCCTAGAAAGGTGTTAGCGGGGTTACGCCCCCAGGGAAAAGAGGTTATTTAATTAAGGAACTTCGCGAAAGCGTTGGAAAACCTCCCTCGAAGTACCGACACTGGCCTGGCTGAACGGTTAAGCAAGTATTGTGCGGTGGGATTGATTCCGACTAATTCTTCCTTTATGGTTTGAGGAGGGATTCGAGAGACAGTGGGAGCCATCCTGTTTAGACAAATTAAAAACCATTCTAAACTTGCAAGAGCATCGTGCTAAAGTGTTTCTTCTCTCCCCCCCTGCAGCGACCAAATCGAAATGACTGGACTTAAGTTACTTCTAGATAAAAACATATTGACAGGGCCAAACTACAAAGATTGGCTCAGGAATGTCAAGTTGGCAATCACTTACGACAAGCTGGGGTATCTTCTTACCACCAAAGCTCCCCCCGTCCCAGGTCCCACCTCCAGCGTCGCGGATAAGGAAATCCGTAAGACTTGGGGGATTGACAGCGCGAAGGCCAGGTGCCTCGTACTTGCCTCGATGGACAACGATCATCAGAGGAGGCACGAGAATATGGATTTGGAATCCATATTTCTCCATACAAAAGAACTGTATGGAGAGCAGTCTCGTATCGCAAGATACGAAGTGTCGAAGAAATTATTTTCGACAAAGTTGGCCGTCGGATCATCGGTAGCGGACCACGTGCTTAAGATGATTGGCTACACTGAGGAGCTCGCGGAACTTGGGACCACGTTGGACAGTGAACTCTATACGGATATAATTCTCCAGTCCCTTCCATCCACTTACGCCCAGTTCATACTGAATTTCAACTTGCAAGAAAAGGAAGTTGAACTTTCAGAACTCCTCAACATGCTGAGGAGCGCAGAGGGCACCCTACAGAAGGGTAGGGAAACACCCGCTTTGTTTGTAGGAGGATCTTCTTCCTCTAGGTCCAAGGCGAAAGCCAAGGGAAAGAGGAAGAAAGCCCCCGCCAAACCAAGAGGCGGTGTTAGTAAAGTGGGTACGAAGGGAAAGGAAAAGGCAACAAAGATTGCGGGGAAGCTTGTTGGAAAGGAAGAATACTTCTATTGTCATAAGAGTGGACACTGGAAGAAAGATTGCAGGGCTTGGATGGCCAGGACACAGGGACTGAAGCAGGTTGCGGCTTCAGCTTCAGGTGTTTATGTTATTGAAAACTGTCTTTCTATAAACTCTACTTCCTGGGTATTGGATACCGGATCAGGATCTCATATCTGTAATTCTTTGCAGGCGTTGAGAAACCGTAGGTTTTTGAAGGCAGGTGACATGACCCTCAGAGTTGCGAACGGAGCTAGCATGGATGCTAAAGCCGTGGGGGACTATCACCTGGGAATGTCAGATGGGCATGTTTTGGTTTTGCGTAATTGCTTTTTTGTACCCAACGCAACTTGTAATATCATTTCTGTATCTTTGGTTTCTAAAGAAGGTTATGAATTTGCGTTTGTAAGTAATGTTGTAAACATTCACCTTAATCAAGTTCTGATTGGGTCAGGTACACTGAGCAATGGTATATACGTGTTAAACCAACCACAGATTTTCAATGTCCAGAATACACACAAAAGAAAGTCTCCAGAAATCAATCAGACTTTCTTATGGCATTGTAGACTGGGTCACATCAATGAGAGAAGGTTGACTAAGTTACATACAGAAGGATATTTAGATTCGTTCGAATATCAATCGTATGCCACTTGTCAATCCTGTCTCAAAGGAAAGATGACAAAGACTCCGTTCACTGGACACGGAGTAAGAGCGAGCGAGCTCTTGGGGCTCGTACACAGCGACGTGTGCGGTCCAATGTCTACACATGCGCGAAGCGGTTACTCTTACTTCATTACTTTTACGGATGATTTTTCAAGGTACGGTTATGTCTTCTTAATGAAACATAAGTCCGAGGCCTTTGAAAAGTTCTAGGAATATAAGAATGAAGTAGAGAAACAGACCGGCAAAAGTATCAAGATTCTAAGATCGGATCGAGGTGGAGAATACTTGAGTGCCGAGTTCCTGAATTATTTAAAAGAGAACGGAATTCTCTCTCAGCTTACTCCTCCATACACTCCGCAACACAACGGTGTATCGGAAAGACGGAACCGAACCCTATTGGATATGGTACGGTCCATGATGAGTAATACTGAGTTACCGCGATCCTTCTGGGGGTATGCGCTAGAATCAGCTGCGTACCTTTTGAACCGAGTTCCTACTAAGACTGTGCCTACTACACCATATGAGATGCGGTGTGGGAAGAGGCCCCATCTCAGTCACATTAAGACTTGGGGAAGTCCGGCTTTTGTTAAAAAGCAGCATGCGGACAAGCTCGAGGCGCGCTCAGTACTGTGTAAGTTTGTGGGATATCCAAAGAATTCCAAGGGATATCTCTTCTACTACGAAGAGGAACAAAAAGTTCTTGTTTCTCGTCATGCCCACTTTCTAGAACACCAGTTCATAGAAAAAGAAACAAGTGGGAGCGCAGTAGAACTGGAAGAAATTCCAGAACCACAGACTATTACTGAAAGCTTAATGGAACCAGAGGGTTCAAATGAACAGGACATTCCTATGCCGCTCCGCAGGAGTAGTAGGAAGTCTCATCCGCCCGAGAGATACTACGGTTTTCTCATAGACGGGGATCGAGAGGATTGCATCATAGATTATGATGAGCCTACTAGCTTCCAGCAGGCCGTTCAGAGCGTTGACTCGGTAAAATGGCTGGATGCAATGCGGACCGAAATGGAGTCCATGTACACCAACAAAGTATGGACGTTGGACATTGCTCCAGACGGGGTAAAACCCGTAGGATGCAAGTGGATCTTCAAAAGGAAGATTGGTGTAGATGGACAGGTTGAGACCTATAAAGCTAGACTTGTAGCAAAGGGTTTCCGTCAAAGACCTGGCTTGGACTATGACGAAACCTTTTCTCCAGTGGCTATGCTGAAATCCATTCGGATCCTTCTTGCTATTGCTGCCTTCCACGATTATGAGATTTGGCAGATGGACGTAAAGACCGCTTTTCTGAATGGAAATTTAGAGGAGTGTGTCTATATGGATCAGCCAGAGGGTTTCATTCAGAGTGGGAGCAGCGGAAAGGTGTGCAAGTTGCTTAAGTCCATCTATGGACTAAAATAGGCATCGCGGAGTTGGAACATCTGTTTTGATGAGACGGTCAAGGAATTTGGCTTTATCAAAAATCCAGATGAACCATGCATCTATAGTAGATTTGTAGCGAGAACTGTAGTATTCATCGTTTTATACGTGGATGACATTCTCTTAATAGGAAATGACATTCCTATGCTACAATCTGTCAAGGGGTTCTTGTCACACAGGTTCTCCATGAAAGACCTGGGAGATGCCTCATACATCCTGGGGATCCGGATCCATCGTGATAGATCCAAGAGGATATTAGGACTTTCTCAGTCCAGGTACATCGACACCATAGTGAAGAGATTCAGTATGGAAGATTCCAAGCGCGGTAACCTACCGGCTTGTCATGGGATCACCCTCTCTAAAGAGATGTCTCCCAAGACTGATTTGGAGAGGGATCGCATGTCTATTATACCCTACGCTTCTGCGGTAGGCTCTATAATGTATGCGATGTTGTGTACCAGACCGGATGTAGCTTATGCACTGAGTGTGGTAAGCCGGTATCAGTCAAACCCTGGGGAGAAACACTGGATAGCGGTAAAGAACATTCTCAAGTACCTGAGAAGGACTAAGGAGATGTTCTTGGTATATGGCGGAAAAGACCTCCAGATCGAGGCCTTTGCTGACTCCAGCTTCCAGAGTGACAAGGATGATTCCAAATCCATGTCGGGTTTTGTCTTTACCCTCAATGGAGGGGTGGTGTGTTGGAAGAGCTCCAAACAGGAAACCGTTGCAGACTCGACTATGGAAGCGGAATACATTGCTGCATCTGATGCCGCAAAAGAAGCTGTCTGGATGAGGAAGTTCTTAAAAGAACTTCAGATGGTTCCGTCCATTGTTGACCCAATACCTCTGTATTGCGACAACAACGGGGCTATAGCTTTAGCGAAGGAACCTAGGTCCCATCAGAGATCCAGGCACATCTTGAGGCGGTATCACCTGATCAGGGAGATCGTGGATCGCAAGGAGATCGAGGTTCGGAGGGTTGCTTCAGAAGAGAACACTGCAGATCCATTCACCAAGGCCCTACCCCAGACTCAGTTCGAGCGGCTGATCGAGATGATAGGTCTTCGATACGCCAGTACATGGCCTTAGTGCAAGTGGGAGATTGTTAGTGTATATGCCCTAGAGGCCATTACTGTATCATACTAGTTTGTATATTACTTAATGGAAGCTTGGGATATTCACCTTGTATAAACAATCTTGCTCAATATAGTAGTATGCTACTTGGTTTGTTTCTACTTCAATGTGTACTTATGTTTATTTTACTATATCACTTATACGCATTAGTGGAGCCCTTAGGATCTTTTGCTTGATTACCAGCGTTGTAATGGCAGTCACACTAGTGGGGGCTGGGTAATCTATAAGCACATCCTTATACAGGTCCCTAGTCGCAGGACTATCGAAACAGGGCATCGATACTCCGGAGTAGACTAGCGTATGCGCTTCTCATCCCAGTGTGGGAGATGGTCTGTCCCACAGCCATCAATACGTCGTACTGGAGATAGTATACGGGTGCTCGTTGGGTTACGAGTACACTGGACAGGACTCGTCGGGAACTGACAGGTTGGTATTATTCCTATCGTCAGTCATCAGTTCCCAGGTGACATGAGTACAGCTTAGTCCGCTGACTTGACACTGGCACTTCGCCTCAAGTGTGTTCCCACTGCACTTTGATCACTACCCTACCACGGCTCAAAGGAGTCGTGCAAACAGGTGGTGGTTGGGTGCAGTCCCGAAGCACTTGGAGGCAGTGACGGTTAGACAGGATTCGTCCCTCCCGGTATTGGGGTTTGACATCGCACTGTGTCTAGGAGAGCCATTACACGAGTAGTCCCTGGCCAGGGCAAGCGAGATATACTGGTAGGTTTCCAGTGTTATCTCAGGGTGTTTTGGGCTTCACTCCGACACGACTTGTACCGCTATTGGGGGACTGACGTTTTACCGCCCCCTAGGCCCGACATGCGATGTATCAGACGAACAGACCGGACTGTACGAAGACTGTCACATTCAGACTCAGTAGGAGTACAGATGGGGTTTCACCTCGTCAGCCTTCTTGTCGACATCTACCTGGGGACCGTTACGCACAGCTAGTGCCGCTTGCGGTCTGTGGTTAAACCCACTGCCAGCGTAGTGTCGAGTCTTTAGAGTCCCACACAGAGGGTATTCGCCTCTGGGCAAAACAGAGTAGAGGTCGCATGGTTTTGCGACAGGGTTCGTTCTCATCCGCGCACTTGTGCACGTTTGGAGTCCGGACGGATATTGCCAGCGGGCTCTGGTTTGAGCCGGATACTGGTATATGTTTTGGGGTTGCTTTTATCTCTCAGTATTCATGTTCCTCGGAACAAGAATGCAGGTGTGTATGCACAGTTGTTTGAGGCGGAAGAAGAGGTTTTTATTAGGGTTTCGGAACGGGTGCGCATGCACAGTTGACAGTCGTCTTTTTTCCAAACCCTAATGAATTAGTGAGATATCTATTAATAATGGTAATTAAATGAAAATATGTTATGGTTGGTTTTGTTGACTTGTTGACCATGATTGACTTGTTGACCATGGTTGAATTTTTGACCATCATCATTATTTAGCAAGGATGCTCCTTGATTCTTGCCAACATTCATTTAATGAAGTATGATAGTGGTCATTCCAAAACAACCATCAACTATTCTCATTTGAATTATTATTGTTATTTAGATAATTCTTTTTCTTTTTGATATGGTTGCAAAAGGAAAAAGAGAGCTCATTCTATGATAATTCTTCTCTCTCTTCATTTCATCTTCTTCTTCCTCTAGCTAAAGAGAACCCTTCTCATGTGTTGAGAATCCTTCTCTTTAAAAAGAAAAGCACCCCTTAGACACTCTCTACTCATTCTAGGTTCAAGGTTTAGCAAGCCGGAAACCCTAGTTCACTCAAAGCACGAGGAAGAGCCCAAAGGTTGAACTCTCGAGGTGGATCCATCTTCGATGGAAGAAGGCGACAAGAAGAGAACCATCAACCTCTACAAGTTTTGAAGAAGAAGGAGTTCAAGTTTAGGTATAACCTTCATCCGAGTAGCTAAGTCTCTTTAGCAAGTATGCTAGTTTAGTTTAGACACGATCCCGACCTTGTTTAGTCCATGTTGCCTCTTGCGATAAAAATTTGTCTTTTATACCGTTTCCGCCTTCCCGTAAGAACCGGGGGTCGCAATATGGACTTACAGATACATGTGCACTATTTGACATGATTGGATCCATGTACACTACCTGACATGACCTGATGTACCACAGCTTGACACATTACCTGATCTTGTTACTAATGCCGACAATCTTGACCTGTTGTCCCTATGGACATATCCTGTTGTCTATACAGACAAACATGTACCTGCTTGATCCTGTGTTGGCATTAGCTCCAGATTTATCAATACCTGACTTGAACACATAACTTGGGGGTATGGGGAAATCAATGATGAAAACTGACTTGTAACTCGACAGTTCGATGCCTTTACTGATCAGTTTTACGGGCTAGGCCAGCCCCGGGATGCTACTGCTGACATCATTCATCGTTACATACTATCTTTTACTGTCTAGCGGCACGTCTCGGATTCAGCCCGAGAATCTTGACCGTGGTCCCGGGCATGCACGGGATACTATTGAGTTACATCGATGATTTATCAAATTGATTTCAAAGACCTGAGAGTAATTAACCCAGTAGACCGGTTTAGATTACTCACTGCACATCACCTATGTCTTACCCTTCACTGTCCTTATTTATGTTACTGTTATACCTGTTTTACCATTCATACTCATACCTGTATGTCTTGCTACCCCTTGTTTATATTATTGCTTAATATTATGACGCACTGACGTCTGGGTTTTGCATGGCCCAGATTCTTTACCTTTGCTGCAGGCCGAGCAGGAGTATTTCAGTCAGTAGGCCGAGCAGTGAGGACCTGTTAGTATTTTGGTTTTATTTATGCATTTTCATTTCTGATGTGAGCCCGCATTATGGGACGTACATTCCAGTTTATTCTTGTATTGGATCTTTTGCTTCCGCATTATTTTATTCTTGACTCGTTTATTCTGGCTTATGGACATGTGTTAGATAGTTTATTATTGTTCTTGATATCTCTACAGCCGTAATGTGACTGTGGAGAGATATTTCCTATCCACAGGTAGCATGGTTGGCTCTGTCACGTGCCTATCTTAACGTACTCTGGGAAGCGGGGCGTGACAATCCTCCTCCTCGAATCGGGTCTCGACTACCAACAGAATTCAGGAAAACCCATGGTGTACATCATATCATGAAAAAACCGCAACTTGCATTTTAAAATGATAATGAGTTTATAAAATCCCCGCGGTTTTCCCCAAATCCAGAAACCCTATGGGAAATCCAAAATCCCAAAATCAAGAGTCAATAAACAGTGTATACCGGCATAAAACCCCACGATATTGCATAACAGGATGAATGTATAAATGCATGAAGTATCTAAGTAAGAAATGCAATATTTAAACTAGCATATGAAAGCAAGCGTGCTAGTACTATGTTGAAACTACCAGCTAGTAATTTATACCAATGAGGTAATATTTTCTAATGTGTACGTGACATGGAAATTACCGATGATGATGTATATGAGCCGGCAAGAAAGTGTACGTGGAGCATACGCATCATCGGTAATGGTGCTGGTGTCCTGACAACATGGGTTCATAATAACAAAAGAAAACACATTTATAAGCATGCGATGCGATGCGAACAACATGAATATACGGAAAATGATGTAGTAACCGCAACATATAAGAATATACATTTCTATATACGAGTCATACAGTTTTTGGTGTTTGAAATAGCACGAATCGTGGTTTTAGAAAAATAGGGGCTACGGGGTCTTTGAGAAAAGATACGTCTTTTGGAAAAATCCGTAGTATCCCTCGGTCTGTCTTTAAAAATACTCACGGTTCGTTAGTTTTGAAAATAAGTATGACTCGAGACCAGTCGAAAGGGTAAGGAAATCCACCTAAAATCTGAATCGATATATCTAGTGGTCGGCGATCCCGCCTCAATAGCGTCACGTACGGTAAAATACATAGTACGACATTCTCGAGTCAAGAGTGCGGATCAATCATCATATCTATATCTCGTACTGTAAACTACATCGTACGGCATCCCAAAATAGGGGTACAGGTCAAATATCATATATACCTCACTATTCATATGGTATCATTATCGTAAAATCATGAATTAGGGGTACCGTTCTAAAGTCAAGTACATTCCAATATCATCAAACATATATCGTCATGTGTATGAAACACGTCGCCCAACGATCCACTATAATATCATGTCGTATATCATATCACGACCCAATCACATATCACAATCTCACGGTATCATGCCCGATCATATCGGCTCATCTCCAAGTATCATATACTGGGCTCATCATCCATGTATACGTATATGTATATATGTATATATAAACATATACACCCAAACATATCACGTATGTGCATGTGTGTGTGTGTGTCAACTTTTACTCTTAGATTTCGCGACTAAGAAACTAAACTAAAAGCACTTTCCTCCAATTACACTAAAACCAACCCATGGTCTCCTAAAGCCTTTTTTGCTAAGTATTCACATCTCACAATAACACATATGTATATATATATCATAAACGCATCATGCCCTATCAAATTGCAGGGGTGCTATACGCCATCCACCCGACTTCCCCCGTAGATATACATCTACTCACCTTGATCCTTACTTGCCGAAGTCGATAACGCCACGCTCTTCCTTGTTGTTCAAAGTCCACATGAGGGTGCCTACATATATAAACACATAGTATCGTAAACAGAAATCGCGCACGAAAACCAAAACGATACACGAATCACACATAGGTTAAAACATATGATCTACGCATGCAAGAATAACCAAACAACTCCTGATATCGACGTACAAACGTCAAGTGACCGAGACAAAACACAATATCCAAAATTCAAGTCATTAACAATCATGAAACCAAAACAGAAACTCAGAAAATTTGCTCCAGATTTTTTGTCAGGTGAATTGGGGATAAACAAACAGTACAGTGGGGTAGTCTATAGGGTATGTGAGCTACAGAACCAATTCCAACACCATCACCCACAATTTAACATGCAACATTAACCTAAAATCCAGCCTGGCCGGCCTTACCTGCATGGTTTGGGTTCGTCTTCTCAGGGTGGTCTTCTAGTGTTTAATCTAGGTCAATAGAGTTGCTTGTTTTTTCCGTAGAGGTTTCAGGTCACTCCAGATTTCCTGTATGCATCACAAACCACAAAAACCGACACGGAAAATTCCAAACTCAAGTTTCATGGCCTAGGCTCTGGTTTGATCTAGGTTTTTTAACACTAATGGGGGTTGTAGTCACCAATTACACTCAATAGCACCATCACAACTAAAAAATCCCCTAAACTTCATCTTGGAATTTTCCAAGATCACTAAACCTCACTTAATCAATTCTAAACTAAAATAGAAGCTAAAGGAACTCAATTACTACACTAATGGTGAAAGAAATAGCTCATTTGGCAACTCAAGAAAATTTCTTGAGTTGCCCCAAGTGCTCAAAATCCTAACTTGTTTGGTCCATTATGCTTATAGTGAGCTTGTGCATAATTTTAATGAAGGGGATATAAAGTTTTGATGTGGATCAGGGGGTGTTGTGAGGAGGTAAAGGAGGTGGAGGGAGAGGGCAGCCATGATGAGGGGAAGGAGGAGGAGAAGGAAGAAGTGAAGTGAAAATACAATGGGCCAAGTCAAAGAGACCCCTTACCCTCTCTCTCTCTCCCTCCTCTCTCTTGCCTATAACTCCTTGCCATGCCACATTTTCTATATTCTTTTTCTTTTCTCCTTTTTAAAGAAACACAAAACAAAAAAGAACCACTAATAAAGAAAAATGAAGAATTAAAGTCATGGTCAATAGAAATGTAACTAGTATTTTTACAATATGACATGGTGTATGTCATGTGCATAATCAAGCTTAATGCATAATTAGTAATTATTAATTAAGTTTAGCCGTAAACTTGCATGCAAATAAATTCCAAAATATCCAAATCGACTTAATACACTCAAAATCAATAATCATGTAGAATTTTCAAATGTCTCCCGAATTATTAGTATATAGTTATACCATATCATTAAAACTAATTTCCATACTTTAAAATATTCATAATATTTATAACTTAAATTGTTTAACTTCTCAAAAATAATATTTTATTTTTCTGAAATATTACAGTCGCTGCGCAGTGCCCTGCTCTTTGACACCCAATGCCCGTCGCCGCATCATCCCATCATCGTCCGCCATCCTCGGCAGCGTTGCCTATAGTCGCCCGTCGCCTCCCCTCGATGCCCATCACCATCGTCTGCTGCCGTCCTCCCTCGCAGGCCACCACCGGCTGTTGTCCACCATCACCGATTGCCATGCTGGATCCCGACAGCCACCACCCGTCGCTTTCCATCATCAACTGCATGTCGAACTTCACCCGTTGCCGCCCGCTCATCGTTAGTCAATGTCCGGCGGCCATTGCCCTCCATCAACGGCTGACACATTTTTTTTCCTTCGCACGCTCTACAATCACAACCATTGTTTGTTTTTGCTGTGCATATATATTGATCAAAATTTATCAAATCACGTTAATGCAACATTCCCTAAGAATATACGCACGGGAATCATGTTCCTCGAAATATCGAAATATATGGATTGCAGCTAATCCTCCATTCCGGGTACCAAATGCCCCTCACGACCCATCGATTATGTCATATGATAGAGATTGCCATCACCCAGCAGTAGTTTTGCCAAATGCCCATCAAATTAGAAAGTCATTGATCACAGAGGAATCTAAATAACGTATGTTTGATTTTCCTCAAAAGACGGATAATTTTCTAGTTGACCCTGGTTGACCTTAATGTTAAATTTGAAAATCTTGAAACTCAGAAGAATGGAAGAATCCCTACGCAGCAGGCAGTTTTTGTTTCTGTGGCAATCAGGAGGTATATTTTCATAAATGAATCTTATGATTCAGTTAAAAATGTACTAAAACTTAGGATGGCGATATTGTCAAACCTATATTTGATAAATTCACACTAAAACTTATGTATGGACAAAATTAACCATAACTATATTGGTCTTTAATTTTTTATCTTCATGCGAGGCTGCAGATCTTCACGGTCTCGCTGATGATGACCATCACGATTGACATGGAGCATAAAAAGAAGCTGACCATGAGGGATGGACAGAGAGAAAGTATTCTTTTAAATTATAAAATGGGTATTTTTTAAAATTGAACCAGTATCATAAAAACGCAAAAATTAAAGGCAGATAATGCGATTGAGATTAATTTTGTCCATAAAAAAGTTTTTGTGTGGATTTATCAAATAAAGTTTTTGCAATATCGTCAACCAAAATTTATCAACATCTCTTTTATTCTCTTGAAAGGTATTTTTGTAAATATATTTTTTGTCAAAAATATCAAGTTCAGTTCTATTCAATCCGCGTATAAGGATATTTTGGGATTATTTAACCCACAGCGTGAGTAAAAGTTAAAGTGGATTCATGGTGGTTTTAATGTTTAAAGTCCTCATCTCGAAATCCATGAAAGTTTAATGGTACGTGTATCATAAAATTTACCCGAACAAAGAAAAATAAACATACAAGATGGCCAAGCCTCGAATAACAAAATGAAAAAGCTGCATGATTATTCAAAAGGACTTTGGCCTGCTCTTTTGTCCGAGGCTAGCGTGTGAAAAGTACATTTTGTTTCTAACACAAAAAACTTTGATGATGGAAGAAGATGCCCATTTTTGCTTGAAGCTGTCCAATTTGCGACCTCTTTTGTCAAAAGCTTTGAATTTATCATCCTAGCTTTGTATAAGACGACACTCAGATATGGGAACACTACAGTGATATATAGGGACCAAGACCAAATTAATAGACATCCTAACTTTAATTAAAATTAATTAATTATCACAAGTTGTTAGATGCCTTTTTAGGATCATTTCAACTCTCTCATCTTTATTCTCCTAGACTTATTGCCATATCATAATTAACATCCAATTCTTCTCTTTTATAGACAATAAATTTTGCACCAATGAGATAGGATTGAAGTCACGGGTCAACCAATGCTAAAATCTTGCCTAAAAGTTTTGGTGGGAGCATTTTCAGCTCTTCACCAAAATCAAAATGACAAAATATCATTGCAGATTAGAAGAACGATTTAATATAAACAAGGAACATCGATCTAATTTTTCCAAATTTTTTGTGTAAAGCAGTTTGAACTACAATATGCTTTTTTATTTTATTTTAAAGAAATTCAAGTTTTGACCTTTCTCTAAAGAGAAGAAATAAGTATTAGAATCTTCTTTTGCGACTCTGTCATGTTATCTCCATATTCTTTCTAACATATTTGTGCACCAAAAGAAGAGCAAAACCTGTCACAGTTAATATTGTTAGAGAAATTACAAAAAATAAAGATTATTAATACCAAGGACAAATTTAAAGGCAAAATTTGAAATGACTAGAAAGAAACAAATGACCAAAAGATCCATTTAAGAGAAGATATATAAAACAAAAAGGATATACTTAAAATTCAAATTGAGAAGAATACAATAATGCCTATTGTTTATGCCAAAGCTTTGGAGTTAACATCCAAGCTTTGTACAATACGGTACTAATATGATTGTTTCAGTTTAACTTTCATCCATTTGAGCCGAAATGGTATCAAAATACAACAAATTGTAACAATTATTTTATTTAAGCTTATGCTCCTGCTTGCAAATGTAATGCACTAAATGGAAACCAAGATTCTTATGACTAAAATATCCTGCGATGGATCCAAGGCAATGTGCATGAACTTAGAGTTTTAGACAAAAGAAGAGAAAATTATGTAGATGTCACCATTGATAGATATATGATGTTAGCCACTTTGAATTGACTTGAATGCATGGAAAAGGTCAAGAAATGTGTATTCAAACTTGATATTATTTTCTTGCTTGCATATGTAGTAATGCCCTTGTCAGCAATATTAGCATGTACTTATCTTTATCTTCAATTTACCTATAAGATTTGCATGAGCTTTGAATCCTTTGATTGCTTTTCCTATAATATTTAATTGCTAAATAATACCTCAATGGTGCACATATTTTACATTTATATATCTTATTGTTTTTTCACTGCATTTAGATAGCCTAAAGTACAAACCGTTCATGGTTTGCTCCCTTCAGTTGACCATCAAATGCATCACCATTTTAAACAAAATCCATACGATTTGTGCTTTAGGGTATCTAAATGCACTGAAAAAATCAATAAGGTATATATAAATGCAAAATAGATGAAACATTAGAGTATTATTTCGCAATTAAGCCGTGAACTTTCATTTTGATGAAAATGACCATGTAACATTCAAATAAGTTAGTCTGTGACCAAAATATTCATGGAAGTACATGAGATAAACTTGGACTTAAAAGATAGAGATTTTAGACTGGCAACTGCATTAGGAAAGATAATGACGGTTAGATTTAACTGAGATAAATGTTAATATGATAGTTGATATGGATGAATTGATAATTCTACTCTAATCACAGTTCAACATAGGAAGGACCGGCTCTATATGTCCTACCATGGTTTCACTAAGTTACGGTTACTCTGACGCAACGTGCAAGAAATCAGTTATCACGGATCACCGGATCCAAGATTTTTAACGATTCCAAACATTCAAACTTCGGAAACATCTATACACTATGCATATGCAGGATAAAGTATGGCCATCAGATAGGCCTAAGAGCTTCAAGTTTACTCTTTTCCACCTCATTCTGTAACACTCTTGTTACATCTCTAATATGTCATGCATGCACAGATTTAGAGAACTGCTAGTGACGACAACATCCTTCACCATCCCAGGACAATGGTCTTTAAATGCTAAAAGATGTCTATACTACGGTTTCAAATTTTTGTTAATTGAGAAATAAATAAGAATATCCAAATGATGAGAGAGTTGGTAGACATGAGAATTGTGACAAAAAAATGACACGGGTATAAAAGGGATGTAGACAACACAAATGAAAGAGATTCATGAAGTTAGGGTAGATTAGTTTGCCTGTCTAATTTCTTTATAAACAAAAACAAAGATACATGAACAGAAATAGTAAACACAGCAAACAACTAAACATTCAAAAGCACAGACTTCCAATTCATTATCCACTATAAACTTATTCCAACATTCTGCCCTACAATAAACTATAATCAGCAGCACCATCTCCAAAAGAGGAAAAAATGGTTACCGTGTCCAAGAATCAGAAAGAATGAATATAAGAATCATCATATAATTTTCAACAATTCAACTCACACATCTCCATGAAGAGACGGTTACCAAATGTCGATCTTGCCATGCTAATGATAGCCCTCTCCCTTCATCTCTCTCCAGAACCCTGAACCCCCCATCACTATTACTTGAACAATGGCTCTTAATCTTCAGCAAAAGCTTGGCTTGGCTCACCGATCTTGAACTTAGCTTAACTCCTTCAAACCTACTGCTCACCATTCTCTCATTCCAACTCTCAACGCTCTCATGCTTGGAACTAATCCTATCATCCAAAAGAGCTTTCTTAATCTCTCTCCCTAAGTGGTTCTTCTCGATGCTAAGCCGCTCCACGCTCTCCACGGGCAGACAATCGTCGAGGGAATCAAACATCGCGGCAAAATAGTGTAATGACTCCATGAATCTTGATAGAAAAGTTCTTGGCGTCTTGCTTAATCCTTCTTTCTCTACTAGAACTACCAGTGTCGGGTTCAGCAAGTAGATGGTTCTCAATGTAGAACCAATCTCATCTGTGCTTGTCAAAGATTGTAGATAGAATACCAAGTTCACAACCAATGTCTCATCCTTCTTGATCTTAATTTTGTTGTTATAAGGCGATGAGCCTCTTAAAACGCCATCAAACTCGAAGAACAGGTTATGGCATCCCTTGGCGAAATTTTTCAACCTAAACTCTGTTTCTTTAAGATCCTCTAACGTCTCTCCGAACCCTGTAATTCTAAGCGAAATGGGTTTTGCGGCTGTAGCTTTATCCGATAAAGATTGAATCAAAGAAGGCCATTGGAACCCATAGGATACGTCAAAATCCAACACATGAAAGCTTTCTCCCATGAGCTCTTCTTGAGACTCGAACGCCTCGATGATCGCTTGGTTCGCGGTAAAATGAGCGAATTGGTGGTAGGGAGATGCGCGGTAAAGATGAGTGAATGCCGAGAATTTTTCTTCGGGTGTAGGATTCGTAATCATCGAGTCGTCGAGAGGGGAGGTTTTGGTGAGGATTCTTGCAACTAGGCCGTCGGCGAAATAGGCAGTGACACGTTGGATCGGATCGCCGTTCAGCGAGACAGTCCGATACAGCTCGATTAAAGAATCTATAGCGGAGCTCGTGTTGTTTCCGTCAATGGAGGTCGCCGAGATGAGAAGGAGATGGATGAGTTGCAGTCCCTTGCCATCTTCTAGGATGTTTCTCTTGTAAGGGGGTTGTAGGAGCATCTTCTCTCTTGTGTGAAACAAAGTGAGGAAGTTGTTGTCGAAGATGTGTTCATCTTTCATCTTCCTCTTCTTTGTTGAGCCAGTGATGCTTAAGCCAAGGGTTAGGAGATCTTCACTAATCTCCTCTTGCATTCTTGTCCAAGTTTCTTTTTCTTTTTCTTGTTTTGGTTGTGTGGGTGAGTAGGAAATGGAGAGGGTGAGGAGAGGAGATGATATATAGCATGCGTGGGAATATAAGGAGGGTTTTGGAGGAGGAATATGGTGGGGAGTTCTTCTGTGTGATTACAATGGGAAGCGAACAAAAGTGGATTATGTCTCTTTCTTTTTCTATAATGGTCTTCTTTGGCCCCCCTTTCTTCTCTAGGATCCTAGCTTCTTTTAATATGCCTCTCTTTCTAAAAGTGATTCTTGCATATTAGCCCCTATCAAAACGTTAATTTACATCATTTGGCTTATTCTTAGTCCCTAGCAAATGAATGTTGACGAACATTTTAATTTCTGCCTATATTACTAAATTATACTGTAATGCAACAACTATCTTCATATCATATACTTAAGCTAAATAAATTGTTGGCTTACCGTTCACTAAATTAAACTTTTGAGTAATGTTGACCAACATGATATCAAAACACTAATATTATAATACAAGCATATCCTTATGCATGACTAATATCCTCTATGTAACATTGTATTCAGTGTTCCATGACTGTTATCTTGAATGACATAAAATAACCGTTCGACCATGTATATATAAGATTTTGTAAGGTGAGACTCTTTTTTTTTATGTGAGCCTTCAAATCAAGTAAAAAGTCCAAGGATAGAAATTTCTTCTTTGTACCAGCCGTGTGTGCTAGATCTAGGAAGTAAAAACATATATAGCACAAAGAATCTCACGTAGCTATCTTAAAGATGTCCAAAAATTTCAGTACGTCTCTCTGACCTGGATGTGTTGCACCAAGTAAACAGAATAATTAGGGGAAAGAAGCTAATAATGTGGAACAAGTCAAAACCTATAATGTTATTGATTGATTGTGAGCCTAGCATGCAAATAGGATAGTTGATGAGGGATAATGTGAAAGAAAGTCTTAAAAAAGATTGCATCTACCTTTTCTTTTGTTGTGGTGGTGGCTTAAAGTGGTTGAAGGTTGGGGGAATGGTTCAAAAGATGCCAGTCGACAGAAAACAGCCGCAACAAGAAATTGGAATTGGAAGCAAAGAAAGAGCACGGAATCATCCTCACCTGTCCCCACACCATTTGTTCGCTTGCCTTTTTTGTCTCCCCCTCAAAAAGAAAAAGAAGAAGAAGAAAGGGAAAAGGAAAAAATAAAATAAAATGTGTTCTTCTATCAACAACCGGTGCCAAAACTTCGTGAAAAGATCCGCATCCATTAATTAAACTTTGTTACGCTTGTCAAGTTCCATTATTAAATTAATAAAACAGTAGAAAAAGCATCTTGTCTCTGTTTATTGAATGCTTAACAAAAAAGAATATGCAGTTTCATTTACAAGAATTGGAAGGGGTTTACGGCTTTTGATCTCCCTATACCTCCATCGAGTAACTCAAACAATATGATAGAAGAAGATTCGAAGCGACACAAAAGTTACTTGCATATGTTACTCCTCAATATGCTTTCAGTGATGTTAATTTTGATTTTTGTCAATATGAACCAAGCTCTAGATGTAATTATCGCGGAATAACGATGTGATGCGGTTAAGACAAATCCCTAAAGCATCTTTTATGCCCTCTTCCCTCTTTTGCCCAAATTCCTTTTTAAAAGTAGTACATCAACCAAAATCAAATTAAAAGTGAATTTGAATCATCCCTCCAATAACACTCATAAAAGGATTGGAGAGGTGAAACTAGAGTGTGACGGGATCATAAAGATACCTGATTTATGCCATGACAGTATATATTCAATTACAACATGTTATCACCTGAACATCGACCAACATAAATCGTCACATGAAAATTTCGGATAAACCGTCATGAAAATTCTCGGATATTCAACAACGAGATTTTCAACATTTGAACAATGCCAAGATGAAAGCAACAAGTTTTGATGCAATGTACTCAATAGAATGAGTACAGCAGTACTTGATACCCAACACCCACTTTCTGGTGCTAGGTTGAAGATGAAATCAATTGTTTTTTCCCAAAGAACGAAAAGAGGAAGGAAACAAAAAGGGAACGAACAAAAGATGAAGTCCGTGACTATTTATTAACGTACAAAGCATCCTATGACTTAGTTCACCCATATGAATTAATTCATTAATGACATTTAACATAGATTAGCATGAAATTAACAAGTATAAATAAGGCGGCAACAGAAAGAACAAAAGAGATGCCATCAGTTGTACTAACAGGAGCATTAGCTTACCAAATATACCATTAATAAAACAAGCTACTATATGCTACTCTGTTTCATATGAATCATGAGAAAAGTTTGTTCCTTTTAGTCCCTATTGCAGATATAACCCTCTTTTTCTAAACATGGAATTTTTTTTGCCAACAATGCACCCTCTGACTGTTATTTTGGAAATTAAAGAAAAAGGTCGTTTGCATATTATGTAAAAAGGTGAGGGATGTTTTCAGCAATTTAGCCGTGATTATAAAAGCTGGAAGCATACCTGCAGGCCAAGCTAATAATAGAAGATGGATAAAAGACTCCATTGCCTTCGTAATTGCCTTCAGCAATTTAGCAACCACCTTCAGAATCGGCATCCAAGTAATGTGAAAACAAAGGAGTTAGTATTTAAGACATCAGGATATGATTCCTATCATCATTAATAACACTTCCACTTGCTCCAAAACTTATAGAGATGCCCGTAATCTATAAGTTTATGCTAAAAGACATCAAATAGCAACATTGAAAACTCAGATGCAAAACATATCATTAAGATGTTTCGATACTTTTGTCAGTTGTGTCTCTACTAATAAATCTCCTGTCTAAAAGTAATGGTCATCTCTACAGCGTTCCCAAATGTTACAGCTTCCAAAAAAATTGTAAAACATTTGAAGGTAGAGCACCGAGTAACAAAACCCAAGTTACTGAGACTTTGCATAAATTATCTCAAGTAATTCTTCGATTATGGTTTTGTTACTTAACGCACCCTCATAGCTTTCAGTTGAAGATCGGATGCTCCATTATCGTCGACACTTTAAGAAACAATCTGCATCACAATAAATGCATGAAGAATTCAGAATCTATAATATAGACACTTCTTGAAGCTAATAACCCGCAAAAATAACAATAAAAATAAAAATAAAAATACATAATATAAATATTGGACTAACTTAGACAATTAAGTAATTGAATAGGTTGTAGGCCTCAGCATATGCACACATAGTTTCAAATGTCAAAGAAACAGAACAAAAGGACAGATAAGAAACGATTGCTTACTGCAAAAGAAACTTAATGGGAAAATTGAGATTACTTAGCAACATTCAATTTACTGTTTAATCGAAACATATTTGGAATCCAAGGTTTGTCAACTGATTACATGTTTTATTTGTCTCAAGAATGCACCATGCAACATCTTCTCTCTCCATATGGCATTAGGACATCAACTGATTAGGTCACTGAATGATCCTTCATATGTGGAATGCGATCAGTTGACCACCAGAAAAAGCATCAAATTAAAGCAAAGCATATTCCAGTGATGCATCCTCTCTCCATAATTGAGGGGCTTTTTGCTACATATATCCTCTTTCCAATAATATATTTAAAAAGCAAGAGTATGTCGCATAAATAGAGGGGCTTTTCACCATACGAAATTGGTCTCTTCTGGGCTACGCCCTAGAAAAAGCCTAGCCAAATGGAAGTTGGGCCAAGGATTTATTGAAAATGGAAGCAGGGAAAACCTAAAAAGTTTCCCTACGTATGTTGTCTAAAATCCATATAAAAGAACACAAGTAAAAATCGAATGGTCATAAAATGGCTGGATTCTGACTCCTGGTAACTAGTTAATTAGACATGTGCAGTAGAAATTAACAAATTCTCGGTGACGTGTGTTTTTAAAGGCTGAAAAAGTTATTTTTGGAGAAAAAGGGTTGAACAAGTTCTTTTTTTTTATAAATCAACCCCTTCAGGGATCAAACTTGCGACCTCTCATATTGGAGAGGAAATAGATAAGCTAAGCCCAGTTGGTAGGGTCGAAAAAGTTGATCGCTGCTTTTAATCATTCAGAAGAAATGCATACACGATATATAGTTTGTAAAAGGGTAAAGATGGAGAAGGCATTATTTCTCTCTTCTGCATCTCCTATTTATTTATTTTCTTCTTCTTTCGTATCTGATCCAATTTCTAATGTATCTGCTGGTTTGTGTGGCCCCACCATAGTTTGCAGTTTTCTACAGGGCCAAACCATAATTTGCAGTTTTCTATGGAGAACCAGAACTTGGTTATCATATCATCAAATTGAGACTTATCAGTTATATTCCTATAGATCTCTTTTATCGATTCATATTTCCATACACCTAATGTTTATTGGAGCAGAATATTTAAATCCATTGGATGCATTACAATTGGAGCAAGTCGTCTGCTATCTTTATCACAACATCTTCACCGAGATTGCAAATTTAAAGAGTTTCATTTAATGTTCCTTGACCTGCCTTCCATACGGCACTATTATGGGTGTTTCACAAAATTGTTTCACTGTTTGCACCAATCTGGTAATTCAAGCAGTTAACAACCATGTTTTTTGAAAATCAGATAGTAATAACATAAGAACAGAGATGATCTAAATATATATTATTACTACTTCTAAGCATTGCCTCACTGGTCAAGAGGATTTACACGTGAAGGATTCCAAGCTAGGCAGAGTTCACAACTTGCATAAGATTTGACAAGAGTAAATGACATTAGATCTCAATAACATTCAGATTGAGCATGGATAACATGTTACAATTCTTAATCGAAGAATAAAATAAAGACGTATATACTGTATGAAAGAAACAATTGAATACCTCTTATGAACACTAAACTTTGTCTTCCTCTAGCAACAGATGAATGATGGACCTCACTACTTCATTATTGGCAAATGTTGACATCTGAGAACAGGAAATTATAAATTAATAGGAGAATAGAAAATTTTAAAACCCAAATTAGAAATAACAATTCATTCAAAAACCAATAGTAATCAAGGTTATATTGCAATTTAACGGCAAGAATGAGGTTGTAGGCAGTGGTTCCAAAACAAATAATTCACGAACACGCACATCTGAGCAAAAACATGACCCTTTTACTAAAAAATCTAAATCTTAAGTATTGTTAAAAGTGACAATAAGAAATCAAGTAATGATATTTCCTCATTATATCATCACTTTGTCTTTGGCATCTTCTACGGTTTATAAACTATATCTATAAAAATTACAAGTTAAAATGGGATAGTGCTTATAATAGGTATATATTATGTATTATAGTCCTGGGCTTGTGTCTAATAATTATGTGGGTATTTGATAAGATACCGGTCATGTGTCTAATATAACGAGCCCAGCATCTATTTCTCTATTAAAGGCTATGTTATGAATCTATGATATGTTTAAGGGAAACAAACCAATTTCACATGGGAATTAAAATCTTGCATGAAACAAACCCATTATCTTGAGTGTTTTTTAGCTCATAGATTAAAGCCCTCATCATCCCGAACGCTTCTTAGCCGCAAGGAAATTAAATTTTCCCATCATCCCGAACGCTTCTCAACAACTGGCGCTTCGGCTCTATAACTTCTCCATTAAATTTCTCCACCTTTCCTTATACTCTCCATTCACTAAAATTTCGGTAAGCATTTGAAGGATTTTCCTTATAAAGGACATAGGTGGGCAATATTCAAAGCAACCATTGGGATCTCTAAGTCTATAGCTCCTCCCTCATTTCTTCTGTATTAACTTAATTTTTTAACATTTAAGGTTTCTTAGATTCATTGTTGTTTTATTTTTCTTGCTTATTTGTATATTGAGATATTAGTATGTTTGATTTTTGTTAATGTTTATATTTATGTGATTGTTTTGAATCCTCCATTCTTGAAAGTCTATAGCTCACACAATTGAAAACGATTAGACCATCTTATATTGCCGGTTTGCTTCTTATTATAATTCCTAAATTTTAGTTCTTTTCTTGATTTTTTGAATCAATTTTAGTGAGGGTGATTTTTAATGACAATTTTCTAATCCGTGTTTGATTCAATTGTACGCTTTTGGTATGAAAGTTATTGTCATACTGATTAATAGTAGACTTTTTCTTGTGTTTTTTTATTTGTTTATATTGATGTATGGATGGTTATATTGATTGTTGAAAGACTAAAGGAAAAATAGGTGTTTTGCATTAAATCATGCTTAGAATATATTTCTCCTTAGTTTAGAATGATTCTTCGATTGGCTTCATATTTTTCTTTCTTTTACCACATGAAACCTTGGCAAAAAATTTAAGGTATGAACAATGTTTTTGTTATGAACAAAGACGGCGTGAATAATATTTAATGGAATGATGGTATGAGAATGTGTGAAAGTTAAGTATAGTTATTTTAAAGTAAAATATAGAATTTGTGGGGTAATAAGTTGTTGAATTCTGAGAGGACCAAGACGGTGACAACATATTAGCTTTTAAATCTAGGACTGTGCATAAAATAGTTGATACCGAAAAAACTAACTGCAGGGTTTTTTCGTCACCACATTGAAATGGGAATACGCGCGCGCTTGTTAGGCGTACTACAGATTCCCCCTGCTTAGGGCAGGCCGGGATTTATTGATTGTGAGGATCCGAATCTCCGGCAGCCGCGGATTAAGCCGCCGTTAATTACCCCTCGTTTTTGGAGCGAGCGAACCACCGATTGACAGGTAAACTAGTCATGCGAACTCGATGTGCAGTGTGCGTAGGTTTTGGATACATCGGGGGCCCCACAGAGTTTTACGGGGGTCGCGCTACCCGAATAGCGAGCTGGAGGTCAAGGGGGCTAGCAGCCCCCTTGCGGGGTGCGGGGCGGCGCCCCGTTAGAAATTTTTTCTAACGGGGGATGGTGTTTAGTGTGGAGTGCATATAAAATAGGGGAGGAACGTCTTAAAGACGTGTGCATGGCACGTGGGCGTTGAACTTGGGCATGAGCCCACTTAAGCTGGGCTTGGACCCGCTTATTTGGGTTTGACTTTGATTTTGACTTAGTCAACCGGGGTGCAATTTTTGAGCCCAACACTAACGACCCTAAATTTCAAAACCATCTGATTTGAGTCAGCTGTCGAATTGGATCAGGCCGGATCGATTCTCAAATTTAAAACTGCCTGGTTGGTTGATCGGTCGACGGCGGATCTTTAAGAATTCCAAACCCGTCCAAAGTCGCATCGATCGACATTTATAATATATATCAACATCTGAACCATATTCCCTTGATTTCCAACTCCTTCGCGACGACATCGGCGCCTAACTATCACACTGCTTTCGTCTCTTTTTCCTCTAATCTTTAGTCTCTCATTAATCCAATATTATTGAAACAAACAATTGGATTCAATAATTCGTGATTCGAGATATAAAACTTTGATGGATTGTTCTAATAATCTAATTTGATTACTTTTCTCAAGATTTTTTAAAATTTAAACCGGGGTTTTGTAAGGCTCAGGTCGACCTAGCTCAACCAACTTTCGAACCAAACCACTATTGCTCGGTCGCATTTTCAACCCAGATCGATTTTCGGTCGCATTTTCAACCCAGATGGATTTTCTTCAATCTTGTTTTTTTTATGAAAACAACCCTACTTTATTGTTGCTCGGCCCAATTTAGATATGATTTTTTTCATTTAGTCTTTTCTATGCCGCTTCACAACCGTGTGAAAAAGAAATTAGACATGTTTGCATTATATTATTTGAGTGATTTACATGAATCAAATTTGGTGTGCTTTTTCAATCATGGATGGTTTGTTTATTTTATTTATTCTACTGGTTTTTTTACTTAAAGCCTTTCAAAACTGAGCTAATTACTAGAACCCCAAACTTGATAATTACTTATTACCCCCCCACACACAAAACGTTTAAATTGCATCATTTTAACCCCCACTAGCCCTTTTACTTCACTCCGCTAGTTAATTAATAAAGAAAGTCGGACTAGAGTTATCAAACCCCCCAACCCATTCGTATTCACTTTTCTTCATCTAAAATTCCAAATCAGAACCCTTGTTTGCGAAAGAGGATCCATATTCTATCGCCAATTGAAGATTTGAAGTCCTAATTTTGAAACCCTAATTTTGAATTTTAGGCTTTAATTTGAAATTTTAGATGACGAAGAGTGAATACAAGTGGGTTGGAAGGATTTGATAACCCTAAGCTAACTTCCTTCGTTAATTGACTAACATTGTGAAGCAAAAGGGCTAATTTGGGAGGGGGGAGTAAAATGATGCAATTTAAACGTTTTGTGGGGGTAATAAGTAATTTTGAAGTTTGGGGGGTTTGTAATTAGCTCAGTTTTTTTTTGGGGGGGGGGGGGAGGGGGGCTTTATGTAAAAAAAACCTTATTCTAAATATGTTGTTGTTGCAAGTTCCAATTAATGTTTAAAAATGGATTGTTGCACATGTTCTCGAAAATGTTTCTATAAGGAATATGGCTACAATTTAAATGCATCTGGATTTGGGAATTATAAGCCACTAAACTCGCATTATAAGGACATGCTTGTAGTCTAAAATAATAAGTTTCAGGTTGGACATGTTACTTTTTTCACCTTAAACCTGCATCTTTCATATTACAATCACTAGCTTCTTCACATGGCGATCTACTCCTTTCTTCTGTCATTTCTTTCTCTAATGTAATAGAAAAAAAAAGAAATTGAAAGAAAAAACTGCTTATTCTATGAAATTCTTAAATTCTGCTATATGATTAGAAACCATGAAACCAAAGTTGCAATCAACCATTGTCTAGAAAAGGATGCAAGTTAGTTTGATATCCGATGACATAAAAAAATTTGCACTTCGTTTTATGTACCGAAAAATTTGGTTCATAACAATTGTTTCATCTAATGACTAATATCATTCAAGGAATCCGGTTTGACTAGATTGATTGAATGCTTATTGGATTGGTTAGGTTTCTTTTGAATTTTCTACCTTTTGCATGGAGTTTTTTAAATTTAGAGTTGATATATTTTAGGGTAAATTGTCAAAAAAACCAAGCAATTTTTCCCCGCTGACAAAAACCCCCGGCCTCAAAGCGGTTGTCAAACACCTCCAGGAAAATTTTCATCCAGTATCTGCTGCTATATCTAAATAGGTAATATAAATCGTAGGCAACTACATAGATGTCACAGACAAATAGAGAGCTACATAGATATCGCAGGCAATTGTATAGATATTGCACAATAACTAGATATTGCAGGTAATTACACAGATACGTATGCATGGGTTTTTTGACAACTTGAATTTTTTCCGGGGTTTTTGGCAACCGCTTAGAGGTCAGGGGGTTTTGTCGGCGGGAAAAACTGCTTGTTTTTTTTTTGACAATTTACCCTATATTTTATGTTCAATTGGAGTATGATTTGTTCAGATCTATTTTGCTTATGTAGGTGTATGCGTTCACACAAGTCAGAACAATCAATAACAATCAATGATTGCACTTCAGACTTCTCAGAAGAGTGTATAATTTCAGTAGACTCTATGTGGTTTTGATATATGCTCTTAGTGGTTTTCTATTTCAATCTTAAAGATACAGTAAGCTAGCCTGTTGACCTGGCCTTTGAATCTATCTTAGTATTTACTTTCGTAGTTGATATGACCCTTAGCTCAAATCAATGTGTATAGATTATTTAAATTTTATTTAAGGAAAGTCTATCATATAAATTATATGTAACTGACATAGACAGACACAAAAATAGGGAACAGTTCGATTTCCTGCATTCCGGCAACTTAACCAAACTAAAAAATATCTCATTATTAGATTTTCAACTGTCTACGTGTCACGTGCATATGATTAGTTAAATAGAACATTACTAGATAAGCGTGCATAGATAGTAACCCAGGCATAGTGGGTTACATAAACCACAAAATGGCTAGTAAAGAAGAAATCCAACATATTGAGAAGGGCATGCACCCTATAAAGATAACTATCAGTGATTAATGTAATTACCTGGACAAAAATTACGTTTTGGTTGTAATTTACTAAAGCTTCAATACATACTGTACGGAGAGACATAAGAAGTCTAGTATACAGGTCATCCTAAACCAATCCTAAATGCATAACTAAATTTAAAACCTGGGCCGTAAAAGATTAACTTCATGAGTCCACTAAGTGGATACTTCCTTCAAAATGTGGATTGTTCAGCTGCCAGGGAATTGTATCTCTAAATAAATAAATAAATAAACTTAGGCTCGTGTCATCAGATCCTAATGATACTTGAGCAAAAAGGTCAAACATCAATATTCCAGTGCCGCAGAGTTTAATCCTGGATGAGTTCATTTTCCTCAATTTGATTTGTCTAACTCTAAAGATGACTTTGAAACATTTATCCTCATTACGAGGAAAAAGGATATTTTCTATCTAGCTTCTTACTGAAAGCACGATTCTCTTAAAAGCATTAGCCAGAGTTCTGAGAACTTTCAATGGCATAAACTTAGAGAGCACTAAATAACATTACTTTTCGTTTTCTGAGGACTCCACAGCAGGAAGAGGTGAAAATAATGCAGTGCAGGAAGATGTATGAAGAAATTAATATTCTTATGGAGAGTTGCCAGCATACAGATAGCAAAGAAGCTACATGTGGTAATGCAGCCTCCATATAGAAAAAAGGGGGTTGACCTCATATGCAGTAATAATAAATCATCGAGACCCATAGGAAATTGCAAAGTTCTTTCTAATGATATTTTAGCAAGAATATATACCTCTGGCTTGTAAATGAGGTCCTTCAGAACAGCATCAAGTGTGATCCGGAGTTCCTTGAACAGAACTGCTGTTTGAGCAGGTGCAGTCAGCTTTAACCAGTTATCTATAACAACTGTTCCTGTCTGCAACCAAAATTTAGGGGGGTGGGTGGGGTGGGGGTGGGGGTGGGGTGCGGGGCAGGGGATCACATTTAGCTAAATTCAGAAGATAGAAAATTGAAAGAAGCAATTCCCAATAAGCCAAAAAGATGAATTGGAACACCCTTCAATTACTATCAATTGGGCTTATAGCTCATGCGAATTTCCTCTCCAAAGTGAGAGCTCGCCGGTTTGATTCCCAAAAGGGCGGCAACCAAAAAAAGAAAAGAAAAACCCTCCAACCACCTGATTACTGATGAAAAATCCACTCACTAATTAAAGGGAAGCTAAGGTTTTGGCTTGGAGAAGAAAAGATGAAGCAAAGCTAGGGTTTTGAATTGGAATTTAATGAAGACATGAGGATATGATTGGTATATACTAAGTAAGCTATCTTTCAAAAAAGAAATAAATATCCAAAATTTGACAGCGACATAACCGGTTGGGAGATGTTAGGAAATTTTTAGAGATCCATTTTTATTTTTAATTTTTTTGCATGAGGATTGGGGGTGGGGGGGGGGGGTTTCGGGGTTTGGAGAATGATGAAAATAATGGGGAGTGTACTAAGATAATGAAGAAATTTAGGGGGCTATACTGGAGAAACCCTTTTGATTTTAACTGCCTACCAGGAAATTTCCACTGCTACAATTCATGATTGTGTCCTTTCATAGTCAAGTTTGGCAAGTTATAACAGTTACTCGGCAGCTAGACAGGCCAAGACATACCACGGAAGATAAACACGGCATATAACAGATACAACATGAAATGGGCATACCACTAAGAAAACAACAAGGTAAGTTACCTGATGTTGAATCACGATAGAGCCACCAAAAAGCAGAATAGAGTAGGGAGAAATGATGCTTGTGTCTCGCAGAAATACCTTGCTGGTTTCAACCTTAAAACATAATGGACGAGGAAACTCAAACTGAATTTCAGATTTTGTTCGATTTAAGTAGCTCAATAACACTGCAACAATTTATTTTTAAAAAAAAACTAGAAAGAAAGAGATTACAGCACAACGCATGGCAAATAGTTTTCTTACCAAAAAAGTTTCAGAGTCCGAAATTTCTCTACTTGGCAAATACAATATTACTAAGAAGTAGAAACTCAAATCACAGAAACAATAATTTATCAAAACATTGAGAACCAATGAGACATGTTATTTATTAGATTCGCTTGTGGTTGGGTAAGACAGTAACAGAAAGAAACTGTAAAATGCACAATGATAAAGGGAGCACTACTTAAACGGTACATAAACGAGAGCAAAGAGAGAGCAATTATTGATGAAGCAAAAGAGAAGTCTAACCAATGTGACTAAATGATGGGTTAATTTGTGCATAATCATATCCACTTCACCATTCCACACATGTGACCAAGAGTGTTTTTTGAGCAAACACTAACAGATGAAGAATACTGTATGGTGGGCTAAGATAGACTGAAAGCCTAAAACTGATAGAGCCATCATTGGGTATACTCAAAGTTATTGTCAATATTAAAAATCAAATAATACCGAGATTATATAGCTTAACTTTCTGAGATAATTGGTATTAAAAAATTTGGGGAAATAATACCGGTAAAGAACGCAGCAGTATATGAAGCTGAAGGTGTACCTTTTCTAGGAAGGCAAGAAATGGATAACGAAAAACTCTGGTTGCGTAGTTTACAGACGAAGGATGTATATGAACCTCTCTCCTTCCATCAAACCAGATTGGGCGATCCTTTGTAGATAAGCTGCTGGACAGTGTTTTACTACTTCCTAGAGTTCCAATCGTACATTCTAGAGCAGCAGCGACATTGGGATAAAGACCTGCACATAGAACTGACTGTAGAGAGGTTATCAGAAACTTTGCTCATGATAACTGAAGAGAGAGAATGTATATCCTTTATTGGAGCACAAGATTTCGTTGTGTAGTACAAGGTTGTTATAATCAGTATTCTAACTACAAAATTGGTTGTAAATGTCAAAGGAGCATTTTGGCATTCTAACCACAAATGAAATGAACTGTGTACAAATAACTATAAAATATCAAATGAAATGAACTCCACACAAACAATTAACAAATACAAATATCACAGAATGTGAACCTTTATGAACAAAGAAACATAAGAAATTGGATGGAGCGAAATTGCTGGAAGAGAAATATCGCACAGCATGAAAGGATCCAAAGTAATGCAAGGAAACTAAATTAGATAAATGAAATTAAAGTAAGGAAATAAATTGATCAAAAAACATAATAAGCATTCAATCCATCTCATCATTTCATCTGAGCATGAAACTTATAGCGAAACCCAAATTATAACCAACTCAATGTGATCACCTAACTAGACTATTTTTCATCTACAAAAAAGTAACTCTGACATCACTAGCCAAATAAAAATTGGAATCTCAAACTATCGTTATCCAAAAACTAACTCACTGTAAGCTGAACCAAGTTTTATATTTTTGGAGCCCAAGGTGGTTTTGTCACTTTGTGGGCTTCCATATATCTTCCCTTGCAGGAAGAAAACAGTCAAGTTGCCCTTCATCAGAACTCTCCAATAAAAGGAGAAGATTAAAGGACACAGCCTTGCGAATGGGAAAAGAGTGAGGCTGCTTGTGTTGGTGTAAACTGTGAATAAAGAAGGCGATGGCATGTAAGAAGAGGCTCTACAGACAGCATATTGCAGCAGGATCCAGAAAAGGATCATAGTGGAGAAGTGTTGACGATTCAGTATCAGATTCCAAGGGATCAGTTTGTGAGATTGACCCTGGAATCGGATCGATAGGCTCTAGCACTTTTCATTACACTTACAAGTAGTAAATAATTTTAATCTTCTCATTTAGCCAACATGGATATCTGCATATAAATTTTTTGGGTTAACTACCAAAAACTTAGGGGTTGTGGCAAGTAACTACAAAATTCTTTGAAAATTACAGAAAACTACCAAAGTGCACGGACCTCAGTAAACTTTCTTAAACTAGTTTGATAGGTTATTGAATATTTAGTAAACAAGTTTGGTAGTTTATTAAATATTTGCTAAACAAGTTTGGTAATTTATTGCACATTTACTAAACAAGTTTAGTGGTTTATTGTTTATTAATTTTACAAGTTTCTATACGCTTGGTAGTTTTCTGTAATTTTTAAAGAATTTGGTAGTTACTTGCCATAACTCCTAAGTTTTTGGTAGTTTTTGGAAATTACACCAAAATTTTATTAACTTAATTTATACTATCACTATAATATAAACAGCTCCAAATGTCAAATGGGCATATCCAGAGGTCATATGACCCCCCCCCCACACCCACACACATTAAAAAAACAGTTACATAAACTGTAAAGCATGCTTTAACTTCAGTAAACCAAATATTTTTGACAATGGGTAAAGTTTTCACCATGTAGACCATGCAGTTCTATTTTAATCCCTTGTGTGATTTGCATTAAACAGCTTATAAAAATAAAACCACCAGTTTTCTCAATTAATGAAATAAAACTAAATAACTTGAGTTATAATGGAAATGGAGATAAACATTGTTAAAACCATATAAGATAAGAACACCACAGAGAAAATAATTGACAAAGTTCCTGTAGAATCCCCATTTGAAGCAAAATTGTAGAAGCGGCTTATCCACCGTCCACGGTGTGATACACGGACGGTTGAGATTGAAAGAAAACCAACTCCTATTTTTAAGGATACCATTTTTCTTTTGTTAAATCTCAACTGTACGTGTATCACACCGTGGACGGTGGATAACCTGCTTCTACGATTTTGCTTCAAATGGGGATTCTACAAGAACTTTATCCGAAAATAATCCATCAATAAAGGATTCTTACAAGTCTGCTATAGTTCAATTTATTAACCACTGGTTTTCTTTTCGTATAAAAAAAAGGTAGATCTAGGCAAACTAATCTAAGAAAATAAATCCTTGTATGAAGATTACAATAGCCTCATTTAAATAAGTAAAATAATCTCCTAGCAGCAGCAATACAGTCCTAATCCCAAATTTGTGAAGTTGGCTACATGGATCTCCTTTTCTCACTTTGGCTGTTGTAAAAGTATCTCTTTTCTTAAATTAACAGCTACCATATTCCTTTTAACACAAAAAATCCATGTTTATTTGGGTCTATCCTAGTCCTAATGCGCCATCAACTAGGAACCTATCATCTCCTCTGTTAATTAAAATAACCTTCACAGGAAAAACACAAACCCTGTTGGAGCTCCCAACGGTTTCCTCCTCCATTACACCCGTCTCCTTGAAGTTATATTAGATGTCATGATTTTAATACATACTTATGTTCCTTGATGCAAAATGAGGATATTCGTGCAAAAGTTGGTGTAGCACCCGTGGAGGAGAAGATGCGGGAAAACCGGCTTAGATGGTTTGGTCATGTGCGACGCAGACCTATGGAAGCACCGGTTCGACGAATAGATACTCTCGATATGGGTAATGGCAAAAGAGCAAAAGGGAGACCGAAGAAAACATGGATGGAGGTGATACGAAACGATATGGTTGCCAAAGGACTCAATGAAAGTATATTGTTCGATAGAAGTGAGTGGAGACAGAGGATTCATGTGTTGGACCCGGCGTGATTCTCATGTTGGTTCATGTAGCCTACCCCTTATACTTGGGATAAAAGGCTCAGTTGTTGTTGTTGTTGTGTTATGTTCCTTGATGCAATATGCAAGTAATAAGCCATGAGAACCAAGGATAGAGAATAAATGCCAGCAATACTTTAAATTTTGCACAGATCAATGACAATAAATAGTAAGAAATATCATCATGATCATCACCACCACCGTCTTCATCGTCGTCTTTTCCCAATAAAAAAATGGGATCGACTATGAAGCAAAGCTTCACGAAAGATTTGAGGGAGTTTTAGGACCATCTGTCAACCCTCTCATAGCCAGTGTTAAATCCCTTATTTAGGAGACTATGACAAGGAAGGGATCTGCTAATATCCAACCTGACCAGTTGGCATCTTTTGCATTCTCCTAGATCACGGAAGAAGTCTAAAAGAGAGGAGAAAGATGATATATTTGCTATAACATAAAAGTCCAACTCTAGTGCTGGATAAAGCCAAAGAGTGAAATAGAACATATTCCACAAATAATAAGAAACATACCAAGCCATCTGCCAATACACATTGAGAAGTACTAAAAGATTTACCTTGATAATTGATGAATGGTGTGCATACATATTAAATGGCTGAGACATATCAGCAAACCAACTGTCAAGCTTGTCTTTTTTCTTCACATCACTCTGTTTCAGAAAATGCATCCCCTTAGGTTTATCCAAAATTAAGAAGGAAAGATTAGTCAAGAACATTAATAAAATTGTTGACTTGATGTTGCTATGAAAGAAACTCTAAAGCAGAATTTAAATACAATAATATGTTTCTAGAAACAGCTTTAAATTGAATTACTGTAAATGATTCACATTTCGTCAAATAGATGAATAAACAAATGACCACATCCGAGGGGGAAAAAGTTTCTGAGTTAACGGGAATAAACACAATACAAATTGAAAAAGATGTTTCTTATAGGAAACAAACTCAAAGTGCAGGTAACATTTTGGACCAGCCAGTATGTTCTCCAGAATATCGGTATGATGATTAACAAATGTGAATGATGAAGTACATATCTAAGGAAGATTATAGAATTGCATTCCCTGCCAACTGCCCACCCTATATTACAAAAACGATTAGGAAAGTTATTGCATACAAATATGTTATATGTACACACCATAACACTAAATAATGTGTTGTATACGCCTAAAGCATACAAACCAGTAACCTGATATAGTAAACCCATCACTGCAATAACACTACCCCTTAAAATTGGGTCAAATAAAAGTCAAAGAGAGCCTCTATTGATTTATATAATCAACATACCTTTTCCAAAGGATTCCTGATCCAATTGATTAACTGGTGGAATGGAAAATGAAGCTAATAGCGATCTCATGCAATAAATGACTAAACCTTATAAGTTTAGTAGTAGTATGGTCCATATCTCAATACTATGGTTATAGATCAAGCCACAAGTACTTTTCTTACCCGTACAGAATACCAAGTTACCAGAACAAAAGATGCAAAACCTATAGTTAGCATCCTGCTATTGTAAACTTATCTAAGACAGGCTAAAAAAGAAAGCTGCCGAAACAAAAATGACAATCCGGGTTAAACTAACAATATAAATGTTAGATTCCGAATGAGGCTTTTGTCGGTTTTCAGGAGCATCCATGAATTGACATTATAGTTGCATCGTAAACCATATTTTATATGGCAATGGAACACATGAAGCTTTACGGAGGCATGATCCCGCAAATTATGCATACTAGGAGAAACAAACAATTTTGCAGGCAATTCAAACCCTCAACTGCGATCTCATGTCCTTAAAAAACTTCTTATTCAAAAGGTGAATGTTTTATCCATAGGAAAATAATAAAAATTGTTATGGTAGCCAAGAAGATTATAAAACTTCTCTTCATATTTATCATAAACCTTATAGCTGCTAACCACTATCAAGTTGATAAACTTAAAGGTTTGCGCTCTGCGTCTTGCTAGTATGGAATCGACAAGCAAGGCATCAATCAAAATTATAGTATAGCAAGATCCATGCATAAAGAATTATCTCCACGCAGAAATTATCAAATTCTAGATTTATAGTTTTCAAGATGATAGTAAATGTTTGAAAAAAAAGTATGTATTCGGTACCGGAAAAGAGTTAGGGAGATTGACAAGCCCACTGCCTGCTAACAAACTTCCAAACTGTGTACGCATGTCCCTGCCAATTTAATAGATACCAGTATTAAGAAGTTTCTATATGAGGATATTAATTGATTGTCTTGTATCAGAGAATGAGATGGTCATGGAGATAAAAGACAAATATTCAAGTGGAATAATATGAAAACACTAAACTATAACTATATGACCATCACAATGCCAGGACAAAGCCTCTATCTTGACTACTACATCTTGAGTGGCAAACAAACCCTTATTCCATGAGTCCATGGACCTGCTTTCCCCTTAGGAAACAAAAGAAAGGAGAAATAAAGAATACTATAACTTAGTGTTGGCTATTGGGGTTAAAAATCGCACCCCGCTGAAGTCAAAATGTCAAAGTCAAGGCCCAAAAAGTGGGCCCGGGCCCAGCCCAAGCCCGACTCCAAGTCAAGTGGGCCCAAGCTCGAACCCAAGTCCAGACCGGTCCAAGCTCAAGCATGGGACCGGCCCGCATGCCAAGAAAGAGAGAAAGTGCAATAAAATAGATTTAATATATAATAAGTATGAATAATGTAAAAATAATAGGCAACAAGACAATTTTGTAAAGCCCAAAGGCTTAAGCACAAATAAGAAAGGGTATTTAAACCCAACATGATGAAATGAAAGGCTTTTCTTCTCACACAAAAATACTCGGGTTTTCAGCCTCCATCTCCTCTCCTCTGTGAAATCCCAAATCTGCTTCAACCTCAAGAGAGAGACCCAAAAGAAAGATTTTCTTTTGGATCTCTCTCATCTTCTCTATCATCTCTAAAAAGAACTAATTAGAATAGAAAAAAGCCCATCTCCAGAAGGAAAGTTTCATCTCAAAAAAGTTAAGATCCAAGATCAAAACTCAAAAAAGAAGCAAGCTTCCATCATCAAGCTTGAAGAAGAGAGAACAAGGGTTCTCGGGGTGAAAGCTCATGGCTTTCACCCCGAGCAAATACATGTGAACAGAAGAACTCAATGAAAGCTCATGGCTTTTGTCACTCGCATCGCCTCCGCTTGTAGACGGAGAATCCCCAAAAAGGATCGCCGCCACGGACATCCCTGCAAGGGGAATATCCATCTCAGAAATCCCCGCAAGGGGGTCCCCGCTGTCTGGACCCCCCTCCTAGGGGTCCCCGCCATCGGACCACCCTCTAAAGGGGTCCCCGCTTTGGATCTCCAAAGGGATCCCTGCTCGAAACCTTCTCAAAATAGTTCTTCTTTTGGCCTCCCGACTCAATTTCTTTTCCTCTCTATCTTCCCTTTTCGGAAGCAATCCGACACTCAACTCACTCTCCTTTAAATAAAAATTTGATCAAAATGAGTTCGCATGATACGCATGACCCGTCAATCGGAGGTTCCCCCGCGTCAAAGCGAGGGATAATTAACGGCAGATTTGCTCGCAGCGGCCGGAGATTAAATCCCCACAATCAATAAACCCCTTCCAATCACGGGGCAGGAGGAATCTATATACGCCTGACATACGAGCGCATCAATCTCAATAGGGTGACAAAAACACTCTACAGATTCTGGCACACCCTGTGGGACCTATCTCTCCTCCCATATCCCGGGTCAATCGATCAAGCGAACTCAGCCAAGACATACGTTGTCTATATGGAACCGTGCTCTTTCATTCAGATCATCAAATTGTCTATATGGAACCATGCTCTTTCATTCAGATCATCAACTCTCAACAATAATCAACAATGATGGCATTTGAATACTTGTTAGTCGCAAGTCACGGATGACGACCGGGATTTAATATTTTTCAGATATAATATATTATGGTTATCTTTATCTAGTTTGTTAATTAAATGATAGTTGCTATTTGAATGTTTGGTATGCATGTATATATACATATATAGATTTAATATAGTTGTTTTAAAGATAAAGATATATCTTATTGTAACGTTTTAAAATAAATAAATAAATCGTTCAGGCGAATTTTCCGTTAATCAGTAAAATAAATCATATTTTCCGTAAAAGTTAACTTTAATTATTTTTCATCATAGACTTAAAAACATCTATTTTAACTATGAAATTGCTAGTATTTGGTATTTATTTAGTCAATTATAATTTGTTAGTTTACTTAAATATTTTTTCTTAATTAATTATTTTAACTATTATTATAAGCTTTCATTTATACATTAAATTAGTGTAAATTACAAAAGAGAATGGGTTAATTAGTCAATGTGAACCATGACAACTTAATAACAAGTTGACAATATGTTCTCTTTTACTCAAATTGTCTCCATGTTTCTAGAGTTTTCTAGGATTAATTAGAGAAGAAAATTAAATAATTATTGAAAAGACTTAAAAATATAATTAATTTGGAGGTGCTTCTACACACACATACATCTCACTCTCTCTCTTCCTTCCATTATGGCCGAGCCCACCCCTTGTGGCTGCCCCAATTCTTCACTCTTTTCCTACTCCTAAAACTAAAAAAAAGAGGAAAATTAAATAATTAAAGACACAAGTTAAAAGGAGTAATAAATGGGGAAGTTTCTACACTCACCTACACTTTTCACTCTCTCTCTCTTTCCCTAAGAATTGGCCTAGCCTCCCATTGCTGCTGCCCTCTCATTTCTCATCTCATTTCCATCTCAAAAATTCTCACAAATCCATCAAAAAAATCCACAAAAAACATCACTAATTCCTAATTAAATCTTTATCCATTATTCTTTGGCCAAACAAGCTTGAATCATTGGAGCAAGAGACCATTTTGGAGACAAGTTGCATGTTGGATCTCATGATCTTTGAAATATAATCCTAACCCAATAGTAAATTGTTGTATAATTACTTTAATCTAGTATAATTAGGAGTTTAATTATGGTTTTAATTTTAAGATTTAAAGTTCAAGAGAGGGCTTTAAATCGAGTTAGGGTTTTTATAAATTGATCATGATTACAATGTGTAGTTTAACACTTCATGACATGCAAAATTTAGTTTAGTTATTAAGTTGCAAATTGTTGCTTCAAAATTGTTCAAATTAGATAATTTTGCAAAACTAGGTTTTTAAAATTAACATAAATTGGTGAGATAAAATTTTAGTAATGATTTGTGTGACTTAATTAAGATATTTAGTGAGCAATGTGGCCACTAGATTGGTTAAAACATCAAGTTTTAAAACTAAAATGGAAATTGATGCTTACTGGGTTTTTGAAAGAAATCGATTTGAATAAAGTTGAGGTTTCGATGTTATGCGACCTATTTCATATAATAATTAGAGTTGTGAATGCACATTTGGTATGAATGGGTACTAGGATCGGTGATTTTCACGTATAGTGACCCCAGTTGTAGTTTGTGGCGTTGTCGCGGCGCGTTTCGTGCACCTAGTGTGTGCGCGTGAATGACTTGTGTCGTTTGTTCCGTGACTATCATTTATTTATCCTCTTAATTACTTGTGTGTGATTCTAGAATCGGGTGCAGAGGCGTCGGACGCGGCGCGGAAAGACAAGACGGAAATCGGATCAGATTAGCCGAGGCGTCCCGGTGAGTAGATGTATACATCTATGGGGGATCGTCTGGATGGCGCGAGGCGCCCGATGGTTCAGTATTACTTATAGTATTTGCATTATATGCATAGTTTCCTAGTTAGCCATCTCATTGCATCGCATCGTTATATATATATATATATATATGTATGTGTGTGTGAATGATATCATCTCATAGGACACTTGCACCATTACCATTGGTTCCTGCCGCACGTGCACTAATTATGCGAATACACACGCCATTGGTAATTGCTATATCACGAACACTATAGAATTTGCTTAGAACTGATATTAGCGCATTTGCATCATATATGATTCGTAGACTTATATTTGCATATTCATCTCATTAAATGGATACGTAGGATTGTTGATCATGTATACATACCTCATTGCATCATGATTCATGCATAGTTTTTGACCGTATTTCGTATGATATATACTACCGTATCATAGATTTCTATCATCACCGGCATATTTATATATTGTGATTCTTCTCGAGGAATTCGGTATTTATGAGATTTCTGGATTTTGGGGAAAACCGTAAGAATTTTATAAAAACTTATTATCATTTTAAAATGCAAGTTGCGGTTTTCTCGTGATGTATGTGTCGTCCACCATGAGTTTTCATGATTGCTGTTGGTTTTCAAGACCCGATTCGAGAAGTAGGATAAACCGTTTCGGGTACATGGTGGACCCGGTACGGTACCCCGGGACGAAAGTGTTTTTGTGGGGATGATGATGAGCCTGACTGGGGAGCACTACCTACCGGTGATGTCTGACGCGGCGGATATCCGGAGGATACCGACGTGGTCGTGAGATTTGATGATGTGGGTCGATCCAGACTAACGGAGCCCTATACATTGAGATATTGGGACATTGAGATGTTGAGACGTCGAGCTATTGAGACATTGTGACGTTGAGACATTCTGATTTTGTGTCGATACTTGACACGGATTTCTATGGGTTTCATTGATTATACTTCAGTTTTGCTAAGATAAGAATAAAGATTTTCTCCTACCAAACATATTCAGATGTCATGATTGATTATGCATTCATATTGCATACATACTAGTGTATCGCATCATATAGTATATGTAGGCTGTGACGCATTGCGTACATGCTTACGATAGCCTTATTAGATGTTACTACTCATGAGTTGGCAACTCATCCCTGTTGTGCCACGGTATCTTGCAGGGCTGACCCGTCAGCACAGTAGTGGCGGGTGTATCTTTCATTCCGCTTCGTTTGCTTCGGCTTGCAGCTTGCTCATAGGTGGGTTTTGGAGGATTTTCTTTTGCTCCCACCGTGTATTTTATTTGTATCTAGTATACTCCATCTACCCTTGTATAATGGACTAGACGGTGAGACTTGTATTTGTGGTTTGGTGTCGATGGTCACTTGAGCCGACATGATACTTTTATGCTTTTATACTTATTTCGCATTATTATGATATATTCCTTGCATGTGGTTGTGATTCCGCCGTTGGCGAAGAGCTAGCCCCCGTTTGGGGATGCCTTTATTCTTGATTATATGTATTTTCTCGTGTTGTACCCGTTTGGGGGCCAGCATTTACAAAGGAGACTCTGCCGAAATTTTCGGGAAAATTTGATGTATTTAAATGTTTTGAGGTGATTTTTACTTTACGAAAATTATATTTTAAATTAAGATTTTCCTTCTCTATTTCTTTATTTGGTTTAGATTTCTGGGCTTTGGCTTACTTAGATTACGTTGCGCCTTGAGACGTTTCGTAATTTAAGTGCCAGTCGCGTTCCGTACTTTCGGGTCTTGACACTTATATTTAATAGTTGGGTTTATTTATAATTTGCATCAGATAAATATAGATACATTTTATCCCTAAGTTAACCAACACATCTCTTTAATATTTTCTCCAACTCCTCACATCTTAAACAAACTAATATATAAATAATCCAAATATATTTCTCTCATCCTTAAACTTACCTATATATAAATATATATACATCTATCTCTCCTTTATTTTCTTTTAAAAACCTATATTTATATATATATATATTTCTCCCCAATCATCTTCTCCTTCCTCTTCCCGAGATCACCACTGTGCCACCATCTTCCTCGAACCATCATCATTGCAGCCATCTCCTTCGCCCGCACCTTCACCAGCCCTTCTCCTCCGAGCACAACCCCAAGAATCCATCTCCGGCGACTTCATAATCCAGCCACTGTCACCTTCCTCGATCATAGTCGCACCGATCTTCCCTCGACCCTCAACCTCGACTCCACCACCGGCGTTTGCCCTCACCCTCGACCACCACCATCATCGTGGCCACCTCCTCGTCGAAGAGCTCCTTCACCTCCTTGCACGGTGACCCATCTCCTTCAATATCCGATCACAACACCATCACCTTACCGCCATCATCGCCGTCATCTTCTCCCTTCGACCACCGCATCGTGTCCATCGTAGCCTCTTTCTCCCTCGCATGCAGTCCAACCGCCGACCTCATCCTTATCTCCAACCGAGAGCACATAATCCTCACCAAGTCGAGCCGCTTTGCATCCCTGGCCGAGCGTAGACCCTAGCTGAGTCCTAAGTTCACGTAAAGCATCAAGTTTGGGTTTACATCGTATCGTCGTGTTCTATCCGTCTCCAGGCAAGTATTTTTACTTGCGACATGCTAGTTACGGCAAGTTTATATCATGTCGGAACATTTCTATTATTATCCTATCATTTCATGTTCCAAGAGATTTTAATAATAGGTTTAGTTCATGATAATTTAACTAAAACTTGATTTACATGCGATGTGGCAAGATTTAGGCTTGCTGTAGTTTCACTGTTGTTACTGGTATATTGTATCTAATTTATATAATCTATTGTCAAGATAAGGTTAGAATAGTATTTTAAATATGAAAGATACAGTTTCACATGAAATGATGCTTAGGTCTTGTAGTTTAATTGATTTCTCTAACATGGTTTATAGGTATTTCAGTCCATTTATGTTTAGCGTCTTTAACTAGGTTTTACGGTTATTTAAGGATGAGCACCATATTTATATGTATGTAACCCGTTCTATTATCTATCGCAAATTGAAACTACGTCTAAATCGTTTCTATAAAATAGCATACATTGTTTTATTTAAAGCAAGATAAGGCGTAATAACTATATTAAGATACATCTCTTGTATTAGTAAGGGAGTGTTTTATACTATCCCTGATAACACTAGTACACTGCTTGTTTACCTAAACCTATGATATTTTAATCATGCTAGTATAGTAATTGTTTCCATGAGCACATGTTTGAACCGGATATTGTTATCGTTATCGTTATCGTGATCGTTATCGTGCCAAAATATACTTGCCATGTAATATTTACCCATACCAACAACTACTGATATTGACTTGATTGACTGTATTATCCTGATTGACCTGACTTGTTGTCTTGCTAGATAAGGCATGTACATGATTGTTCATGTGTTGGCCTTAGCTAAATATTATATTGATATCTGACTAAAACATGAAACCTGGGAGAAAAGGGAAATCAAAAATGTAACTGAAACGTAACTCAAAAGGATATTATTGTTACCGTGATTCCGGGGGTGAACGGAATAACCATTATTGATTGATATATATTGTTGTCGTGATTCCAGGGATGAATGGAATAACCATTGTTGATATATACTATTGAGTTACATTGAGAATTACATTAATTGGTTTCAAATACCTATAGGATAGATAACTTAGCAACGTAGATCCATAGGATATACATGATTGGTTGATCCATTATATCTTGCTTGTGACATTACATGTTATTGCTATTGCTTATTGTTTATACTCATGACATCCCATTCTTGCACATGGCATACTATATCACCTATTATTTATATTATTATTATAATATTTATGACGCACTGACGTCTGAGTTTTGTATGGCCCAGATTATTTGACTTTAGCACAGGAGGATCGTGAGTAAGTTGACAGGATTGCGGATCAGTGAAGAACATTCCACTGATATAGTCCTTATTATGGTTTAGGTATACTTGTTTTTTTTGGATTTTTATTGCTTCCGCTATCGTTTCCGTGTTATTATTTATGTTGGCTATTGGACATGTTTAGAGATAGATATTTATATTATTGTTTTTTATTACTGATTGACGGCCGTAATGTAACTATGGAAGAATGTTTCCTTACAGTAGGTAGCATGGTTGGCTTTGTTACGCTCCCGTATTTAAGCATATTGAGAAGCGGGACGGGAGAGTTCGGATGCCAACAAAGAACTGTTTCACCTACATGCTCCATAAGTTCATGTTCGAAATGACATTAAACTAAAATTTCTCAAGTTTTCAAGTTATGTCCGAAATGACTTTAAACTAATATATGTTGAATTTCCGAGAAAACAAGCTCAGCTTCCAACGCGACCACCGTCGCATACACAATCAAGGCTACCGCCAAAGTGACTCACCCATCAAACCTCATGCAGCCGTGGACGGAACCTCCGGTTCAGTTTGGGTCCATCACATTTGTTCTGGTCTCCGTCGGCGCTCTTACTGCGGAAGCTCCAATGAACCAAATCAACAGACCGACCTAAAAAAAGCCGAACATCATGATCGCAAAGATATCCGAGCCAAAGCACAAATCAATGTTTGAGTAGCTTTCTATCTCTCCATCTGGAGGCAAGGCCGTCAACTCACAAGGGGCAACAAGACGTCCTAGGCCAGTCCCGACAGGGCCCATGACGACCGCAATTGTAAGTATCTTCTCTAGAATCCCTAACTGTCGGCCCAAGACGGTTGCCAAGGAAGCAGATGCCATATCAAACCCTTAAAACCGAAAAGTTGAAGTAGAAACGGCTCAAATATACAGCCAATAAAAGGACAAGGCTCCTGCTCATTTGGAAATCGTAAGATTCCAGAAACATGGTTATCCTGTGACAAGCCAATTCTGCCGGGAAAATCAAAAACTCTTTCAAACCGTTAAAATCGGCGCAGAAACATGCTACGACCGCAAAAGTCAAAAAAACGACAACTTAAAGAATTCTGCAAAGAGGCATGTCTAAGCCCCAAAAATCAAAAGTATAGCACGATCTCATCAAGGCCATGCCAAGGTCCACTCGCCGGGCAAAAATCAAAAGAAAGAACTCAAACAGAGGGTACCAATTGTATCCAAGACCCGGATCGGACTGACAGCCCTCGGTCGTTTGTCCTTTCCTGGAGGAACGGACTACAACAATGATCTAAAAGCCCGGCAAATATCTCTATCAATGATGTGGCAATGGACGGATACACAATCCATACGGTCTACATGGCGATACCCAAAAGAACAAATCTCCTCACGTTTCACAGTCATGATAATGATATGGTTGTCGCTGCCCAATCCTGGCTCGGTTCAGATAATGATAAAGGGTCTGCTCGGACAGCTGAACAAAGAAAGCCAGCAACTTCTAAAGAATCAAATGACGGTGATAGCACAGTCTTCATCCCCAAAACTTTTCAGGACCCGACTGAAAAGGACCAGTTAATAGAGCGTCCAGATACCGAGTTCATCCCTGATCTTTAAATCAATCACAAATCCAAGTACCGGAAGGACAACAGTAGCAAAGACGAAAGTTCCAACCCTTTCAATATGTCTACTGACCGGGGCAAGCAAGCAGTAGGCGAACCCAAAACCGATCGGCCTCGAAAGTCAATATTAAGAGGAGAATCACCCCTGGAAGAAAAGTTGAATAAAATCTAATCTTTCATAAAGGAAAAAATTCGCAAGATATTTAAGAACGTCCTGAAGAGCGGTCCGCAACTGTCCATTCCAAAGAGACTGTATGAAGCGAAAAATGACCGATAACCCCAATAACTGCCCGTACCATATAGCATTAGGGCAAAAAATCGAAGATTGTTTCATTTTCAAGGGTTGGGTCAAGGACCAATACAAGGCTTGGTAAATCTCAACGTCTTCCAACGTGCTGACGAACAATCAAGCCGCGACCGCCAATATTATACAAACAAAAGCCGAAATCCTCCGGGAGCAAACAACTCAATCGCCCGCTCCAAGGGACGACTCGGACATGCTGCAGCCTTTGTGAGATATACACTTGGCCAAAGGACGAAGAAAATGTTGAACCTGCTTCAGAATGAGCAAATGATTAAATGAAAGAATCAAACATGGCCCGCCGTCTCGGCCATCGGTTGGACTCCATTAAATTCATAATCCGAGAATTTTAAATAACTTTGTTGTTCCAAACAAAGAATAAGTATAGCTACGACCCCTAAGTCGTTAAACTAGGAATAGTCGACCCCTAAGTAGTTAAACTAGGAAATAAAAGAAATGAAAATGAAAAATAATAAAGGGTCAGTCCACGAGCAAAAGGGACACGAATGAAAACCAGAAAAAGCGTCGTAGTAAAAACAGCAGGACTACCCGCGGGCTTGTGTAAACCCGCAAGGACGCAAACTCGTAAAAAAATCCTCCAACGACAAATGATAATTTGCTCCTAAACCATGCTTCAATATTAGCGATGCTAATTCAAACAAAAATTCAAATTTCCCAAAGACGAATGATGAGTCGCTGCAGGTACCAATATTCCAGTGTAGCAATAGAGACATCAACCAAAATCCAAATCTCCAAATCCTTCCAGGATGAATGATGAGTCGCAAAATCCTCTAACGCCAAACAAAAATCCAATTTTCCAAAACCTCAAACGACAAATGATGAATTGCTCCTGATACCCGTGCTCCAATGTTAGCAACGCCGATGCCAGCCTCAACCCCAAAATTCCAAACTTTCAATCCAAATTCTATTCAAAATGTTCAAATTCCAATCCAAACAAAAAAAATCCAAATTCCGAGTCCCACTTGGCAGTGCTTCCAAGCTCAAAGGTCCCACCGAACAGGGCAGGAATCAAATAAATCAAATTAAAGTCCCACTCGGCAATACTTCAAAGCTTAAAAAGTCCCACCGAACAGTGTAGAAGCCAAATAAATCAAGCTCCGCACCGAAATCATGCTCCGCCTCGGAATGTCTGCCCCATGTCGGAATCATGCCCCGGGTCGGAATGTCGGCTTCGCGTAGGAATCATGCCCCTCCTTGGAAGGTCTTCCCCGCGTCGGAATCATGCCCTGGCTTGGAGGTCTGCCCCCACGTCGGAATCATGCCCAGCCCCGGAGGTCTGCCCCCTTGTCGGAATCAAGCTACTTCTAGGATCAACCTATGCGTCAGAATAAAGTTTCGTCTCAGATTCATCTTCTGCGTCGGAATCAAGCTCCGTCTCGAAACCAACCCCCTGTCGGAATCATGCTCCGTCTAGATATCAACTTCTGTATCGGAATCAAGCTCCGTCTCAGAACCAACCCCTGCATCGGAATCAAGTTTCGCCTCAGGATCAAACCAACCATTCGCCTCCCGTCGGAATCAAACTCCGCCTCGGGATACCAACCTCTACGTCGCTAAAAGTGGATCAAATCAATCTCTCCAAGAAAGAAGATACATCAATTTCATGTACACGACACATGCATGTGGTGTGTATTTATTGATTAGGGGCACTTTGTTAGGATTAAAAATTAAACCCCATGACCCAAGTCAAATTCAAAGTCAAAACCCAAAAAGTGGGCTGGGCTCGGGCCCGAATCCAAGTCAAGTGTGTCCAAACCCAAACCAAAGTCCAAGCAGGTGGGCCTAAACCCAGATCGGACCAAGCTCAAGCATGGGGATAGCCCTCATTCCAAGAAAAGAGAGAAAGTGCAATAAAATAGATTTAATATGTAATAAGTATGAATAATATAGAAATAATGGGCAAAAATCCAATTTTTTAAAGCCCAAGGGCTTAAACACAAATATGTAAGGGTGTTTAAACCCAACAACATGATGAAATGAAAGGCTTTTCTTCCATAAAAATACTAGGGTTTTTAGCCTCCATCTCTCCGAGAGACCCTCTGTGAAATCCCAAATCCGTATCTTCCTCAAGAGAGACCCAATGTGAAATCCCAAATCCGTATCTTCCTTAAGAGAGAGACCCTATGTGAAATCCCAAATCCGTATCTTCCTCAAGAGAGAGACCCAAAAGAAAGAGATTTCCTTTTGGATCTCTCTCATCTCTTCTATCCTCTCTAAAAAGAACCCATTAGAATAGAAAAGAACCCATCTCTTGAAAGGGAGCTTCATCTCAAAGAAGCCAAAATCCAAAATCAAAACTCAATAAAGGAGCAAGTTTCCTTCATCAAACTCGAATAATAAGAGAGAACAGAGGTTCTCAGGCTGAAAGCCCATAGCTTTCACCTCGAGCAAATACATGTAAACAGAATTACTTAACGAAAGCCCATGGCTTTCGTCACTCACGTCGCCTCCGCTCGTGAACGAAGATCCCCAAAAGGAATCACCGCCACGAACATCCCCGCAAGGGGAATGTCCATCTCAGAAATCCCGCAAGCGGATTTTCCGCCATCGGGAACTCCCCACCGTCAGGAACCCCCGCCATCGGGACCCCCTCCAAAGGGATCCCCCGCTTCGGGATTCCCCAAGGGGACCTCCCGCTCGAAACCCTGTCAAAATGGTTCTCCTTTTGGGCTCCGACTCAATTTCTTTCTCTATCGTTCCCTTTCAGGAGCAATCCGACAAACTCAACTCACTCTCCTTTAAATAAAAATTTGTTCAAAATGAGTTCACATGATACGCATGAGCAGTTCCCCACGTCAAAGTGAGGGATAGTTAACGGCAGTTTTGTCCGCGGCTGCCCGAGATTAGAATCCCCACAATCAATAAACCCCTGTCTATCACGGGACAGAGGGATCCATCTAAATAGGGTGACGAAAAACACACTGCACTTACAAAGAATGACATTAGGCGGTTGAAATGTCTAACCTAATCATGTACATTACTGAACTGTTCAAAAAGAATGAACGACAAAAATTGTGTGCAGCTTTAGCCCCGTTCTGCAAGATTAACACCTCATATTAGAAACTAGGTGCAATTAAAATGACAGTGCAACTGCAAAAAACAAATGATATCGTAGAGATACTATGACAGTACCTCATGTAGAATCTTAGCCCATTTGTTGTAAGCAACAACTAATAAGATGTGGTCTGATTGCCTGTTTGTCTCACAGGAAGTGGTTCCAGGATCTAGATTGTCACTCAATAATGATGATTTTACTCTTTCTACATTTTGTTTCTGAATATTAGGTGAACTGAATGAGTTCCACAAAAAGAAAAAAGAAAGAAAAGACAAGAAAAAGAGATGCAGTCTGAAAGTTTCCACTTTCCACTTTATACAGGTTCGAGGTATACCTCATCTTTGGGGTAAACAAATGGGAACTTGTAACTCAAAAATGCTGCAATCGAGAGGATAGGGGATAGGCAACCGAAAATTGCACCATATACCATCATCTGAAGGAGAAAAGAAAATTAGAATGTAGAAAAGGCAATCAAATTATATTATAACCATAGAAAGTTAAATAAACAAACCGATGACTCATAAAACTGGAAATCCATGCCAACAAGAAGTGACCAATATCACATATATATACACACACACTAAAGAGGAATGCATGACCCGTTTTTCAGTAAATCGAGTTTTGCCCTTTCCTTTAAAGCACTCTGTTAGACTATAGAAAATAGACAATGCTGACAAACTTGCTATTTGAATTATATAGCAAAAGTAATAACGAATGTCCTTCCTGAAAATCTGCTCAAGACCAAAATGTGGGCCCCCACCATGAATGGATTCAGGGTGTCTCCACTAATGTAAAATCAGTGGAGAAACCGCTAACTGTTCTGAACCATCCATCTTCGATAGACAGTCATAATTTTGAGAGTTTCTTTATCAAATATTTTGTTGTCCCCTCACAACCAGGTGGAGCGTTCCTCTCTCATCCCATTGTCATCAACAAGTTCAGTGAATTCGGAAGGCTATATCGGCATGCTTGAAACCAAAGCTTCGCTGCTGATGATGCCGGAGTTACACAACGGTCGACGAAAAGTGATGTGAAGTTACGTTGAAGATGCCTTCACTCACTCCATGGAGTTGGCAATCAGCATCACCTCGACCGCTTGCGATAGCAACATACTAACTCGATGGTGTGGTCACAATTCTGAATCTAAGATCAAACGCAATAGATCGAGGTGATTGGATGCGACAAGAAATTGTTAAGGAGAACATGAGATTGTTGATTTGGTGAGATAGAAGATACGAGGGTGGGGAATCTTGAAGCTGTTCTTGTTGTTCTTCTTGATCACATAATTGGGATTTGATGCTGACAAAATCCAAGTGGGGATGGTTGATGCATTTTGAAAGAGTACGGAGAAGATACTGGCATCATTTTCTATCATGGACTGGAATACGGAATGTAGATCATCTTACAACCCTGTGCATCGCATGGGTTTACCTCTAATACTAACCTATTACTCAAAACATGACTTGATGTGGAATACTAATCAGTGAAATAGTACATTAATGTTAATAATTTAAGTACCGGGTAGACAATATTGGTGCTGATTGGATTCTTCTTAGAAACATGACTTTGATTTTAAAAGAAAATCTAGTTAACAGTGATGCTCTTTAATTTGGCACTTAGCAATCATCTAAAGTGCTTATGATCAATGCTGATTTGTAAACAAGGTGTTAGTGTATGAAAGACGAGTACTGTGGAATATTAGCATAATAACTTGAACATATGTGGAATATAACTTGCTATTCAAACATTGTATACATGATAAATGTCAATAGCGCCTGTATATACTTGCATTCGGACAGGAAAAACTCAATGAGGTTTGGAAGGGGAAAAAAGAGGACCGTCAATTACGACAAAGTAGATCACATCTAGGCAGGTAGGTAAGAGACCAATCATATGCTAAAGGTTCAACGATGCAAAGTCAGGAAATTTGGATGATAGTTATCATAAGACCTGCATATAATCAATCTGAAGATCAGAGCATTATTATTGATTTGGAAATCCAGACAAAATGATCCCATCAATTCTTTTCTTTAATATTTATCGTTACTTTAATCCTTAATTTGGTCACTCATCCACACCAATATCTGCATTGTGTGTGTGTGGGTGGGTGGGGGGAGAGGGAACCTTTTCACCCTAAAAATTTATTCTATACAGCAAAAAGGTGGCATTCCCCTAAATAACTCATTGCAACCTTTACTGAGAACCTATCGATCTACATATAGTCATTAAGCAGTCGGTTAATATGATATAATGATATGAGTCAACTTAGCAGAATGCTCAGTTAACAATCCTCCAAAAAAGTGGCATTCTGAACAGAACATAATTTCAAAGGGAAGCAAAAATAGAATGAATATAGAGATATATTGACCTTTCCAATCAAAACATCCACAGGAAGTTTAGCCAAATGATATCCAAGAGATGACAAGACCTCATTTCCTTCAAAGGCTCCAACCTGATGGAAAGAAAGATATTCGAACAACTAATTACCCTTTTCCAGTTTAATACTGTAGTCATTATAAATAATTTAAAATTAGCATCTCATAGTAAGAACCTAATAACCGATAGCAAGAAAGTTAAGCTCATCAATTGCTGCTTAAGTCAGGAAACACGAGAACATCTTTTACAAAGTTTAAAAATGTAAATATAATAAATACCTTGTATAGCAAATCAATTGCAGAGGAAATAGTCTCTTCGCGTGGTGGTTCTATTGCCTAGGGAAACCATAAAAGGTTATTCAGAATGGATTCCATCAATAAAAGTATGTTTAAGGACACATACCTCAGTTAAAATGGGCTTTATGTCTCCTAAAGAAAGTGACTTAATTTGCAAACAGAGTTCGGTCAATGGCATCCGCAACATCTCAGGCACCTATGAATTTTGAACAGGAAATAGTCAGATCTTCATACTAAAATGGTACGTAAATTAGTCATGAGAGTGAAATATTAGCAGTGACGCATAACTATCCAATTGATTGATGCATGTGTAAACCATTCCACTCAGATGTATGAGATATTATTGCTGCTACTTTAAGAATATCACTTTGCAGTAATTGGCAGAATAAGCATAAGCCAATGCTTTTCTAATAGTTTGAATTGTCCAAAAAGGCAAATATCATGGGATCTTTAATATCGGGGTTATACTATCTTACAAAAAATAAATGTAAGGACCTCATGCATGCATGTCACTTGATGAAACCTAGGAAAATTTAGGGGATTCCGATATGTAAAATCTACAATAGGAACTATATTTATTATCGACAATCCACCGATTCGTGTATCATTAGCTCGTTGTGGATTTCTTAATCCACTGATTACTCCTCTTGGCATAATGGATATCATTCAAGCTATGATATCAAGTAAAACGCCGATTGGCGCAATTCTACGTATGGTGGTTGCAAACGTTGTTTAGAACGTATGGAAAGAACGAAACAACCGAATTTTTAGGTCCCATTGTGGGACTAAAGAAATTGTTCTTCGTGAGATCATCTCCGATACTTCCATTAGAATAACAAAGTTTTTTGACGTCACGGATCTTGGTGGTGGATCAATTGCTGGCAATTGGAATGCACCACCTGCTTTCTTAAAAGTTCGATCTTGAACTATTATTTTGTGATGGTCTTGATCTTGTTCGTTTGTATTTTTTCTTTTTGTAACTTTATTTTATTTTAATATAAAAAATTTGGGCTTCATGTTATTTTTATTACCTCACTCTGACTTAATATAAAAAGTGGTGCAGAGAGAACTAATCATTATCCATTCTATTTCCCTAAATCTCTTCTCTTTTCCCTTCTCTCACACGCCAAACCTCAACTCTGACAACACTAATACTTCAATATGGTATCAGAGCATATTCCTATGCTAATCATCCTCTAACTTCACCATATTCTCTTTAATCTCCAACTAATTCATCGAAACTCTTTCCAAACCCTCATCAATCTCAAATCATCTCAAACCCCTTGTTTTCCGCTGTTAATCCCATCAAGTTCATCAATCTTTCTCTTCTATAAACCTCAGATTTAGTCGCTATGGTGTTTTCAGAGGTGCTACAGTTTTTACGAAATTGATACAGTTTTCCAGAGGTGTCTCCGAAGGTGCTACAAAGTTATCGAACTGCTACTTTTCTGTCTGCTCTATCTCTGAAGTTTGTCTTCTACATGTAACATTTTTCCATTAACTTGCTGCTAGTCGGCATGTTATTCATTCCATGGATCGCTCGGTCATATTCTCTTCTACTAAATGTACATGTTGCGCCTTAATTCAGGAAGGATTATTGTTGACGGGTATGAGTCTGGAGGACTTTATTATCTGGATAAGCAGATTTCTTGGGGGACATGTTTCATGTATTGAGTGGCATGCTCCATTTTGTCGCCATTAGATTTCATAGTCATTTGAGGCATCCTTCTCTTCAGATTTTGGAAAAGCTAGTTTCTCATTTTAGTCGCCTGTCTCGGGTGCAAGTCTTATGAGATGGACAAACATCGTTGTTCTAGTTATTCATCATGAACAAATAAAAGGATAGATAAACCAATTCATTTGGTTCACTCTGATGCCTAGGGCCCTTGCCCGATTGTATCTCAATGCGATTTTAGATACTTGTCACATTTATCGATGTTTACTTGAGATTGACTTGGTTGATTTAATGAAATCCCAAACCGAAGTATTTTCTGTTTTTTCAAAGTTTTTGTTCTAAAGTTAGAAACATGTTTGGGGTTTTCATCCACATTCTTTTCATAAGACTATGCCATAGAGTACTGCAATCCCTTCTTTCAGTAGTTTATGTCGCAGTTCAGCATTATTCATTAATCTTTTCGTTATCATACGCCACAACAAAATGGGATAGCCGAACGAAAGAATAGACATCTTTTAGAGATTACTCACACATTATTGATTGACATGGGAGGTCTTAAGACTTATTATGGAGATGCGGTCCTCACCGCTAACCATTTGATTAATCGTATGCATTGTCAAAAGAACAAATTGATCCACCTTAAACTAACTTATATTGCCAAAGTCAACAATTTGTTGTATATCCTAATTAGGCATAAAATCATAGAATAATTTCTGCACATATATTTGTATCATACTATATCTAGGAGTATCAATTAGGCAGAGCAACCGAGTAATTTAAGAAGTTTGCAATTAGAAAGATATGCAAAAGATTATAAACCAAGGAGATCCTAAACAGGAAGGTAGCTTCTATTCATACAACTTTCCACTATTTTCCAAATCTATGATATTTTCATGCATACTCCTATTTTGGACGGTCAGAATCCACACGCTCTATCGTTTCCGACCAAATCTAATTGTTCTTTAACTCTTTGAGTGTGGGTGTGTTTGTTTTATTCATGAACATCGTCCAAGAGGATCTGAATTGGTGCTATATGAAGAAAGCAATTAGGTGTTGAAGGTTGTATACTGTGAAGCTTGACCCTGACATTTCTCTTGCACGTCTCAAATTCCAATTAGAGGGTAAAGTGTACTCTCAAACTTACAACTATCGGGTTACATTTTCACCTCTTACGAAAATGACTTCTGTTCGGATCACGTCTTTTATGGCCACTCATCATTTTCGTTGTATCAACTTGATGTCAAAAATGCCTTTCTTCATGGCAACTTGACAGAGGTTATATGGAGCAACCACAAGGGTTCGTTTCTTAAGGGGAGTCAAGGATAGTTTGTTGCTTGAAAAGGTCATTATATAGCTTAAAGCAATCTTCTTGTGCATGATTTAGGAGATTTACATATATTAGGGCCGCATTGTTCCTTCAACCTTGCAGTAGCAACCACTTTGTTTCCTAGTTGATGGCATCTTGGATGAAGGATATTACTAGTAGTTTATGTTGATGGAAAAGTTATTAGTGGTGATAATGGTGTTGACATTAGTTCTAAAGCTTTATCTTCAGTTACAATTTCACACTAAAGGTCGGGGGGGTCTTCGATATTGTCTTAGCATGAGATTGCTTGGTGCAAGAAAGGCATTTGTATCTCTCAAAGAGGGTATGGAATTGACATGATATCTGAAGCCGTGATGTTAGATTGTAAGCCCAAAGAAGTTCATGTGGATCTGTTAGAGTTTAAAGTTGAGAGAGTGATGGGCTTTTTAATAGGTACACATGGGCTTTTAATGATAAGTGGGTTCCAACAATAAGACTCAAGTCTTGTTAAGATTTGGCACATCTTATATCTTATACCCATGTACCTCTTATGATTTTTCCAATGTGGGACTATTTTAATCCACAAATCTCAACACTCCCCCCACATGCAACCATCACTTTTTTGTGATTTTCACGTGGAAGTGCAACACTTGTAAAGCTAGGTCTCTCAAAGGCATGTTTTATATGCTTATAGCATGCTTCTCTCAGAGGTATTGTTAAAGGTCTCGATCAATCGATCTAGACTTTGATACCATGTTAGAGTTTAAAATTTATTTAAAGTTGAGAGAGTGATGAGCTTTTAATAAGTACATATGGGCTTTTAATGATAGATGGGTTTCCAACAATAAGACTTGAGCCTTGTTGAGGTTTGGTCCATCTTATATTTTATACTCATGTACCTCTTATGGTTTTTCCAATGTGGAACTATGTTAATCCACACATCTCAACAGAATCCAAACGCCAAAATTACTTCGTGGACAAGGAAGCAGATAGCTGATCTAATCTGATATGCGAAGATATTAAAGGTTGGTAGGTAAAACTGAATGACCTCACAGTTATCCAACAAACAATGTCTACCCAGCCAATGTGGGTAGGCTAGTTTATGGTTGATCCTAAAGTTGTGCATTGAGATATTGTAGTTCGAATTCTTTGTTATTTAAATAGTGCTCCAAGCAAATGATTATTATATTCAAATTATGGTCACTCTCGTGAAGAATGATTTATGGATGGTAATAGGACAAGATCTCTATTTAATTGGCAATACACCATAAGATACTCTATATGTGTTGGAGGAAACTTATTATCTTAGAAGAGTAAGAAGCAGAGTGTTGTCCCTCAGGCTCGTGCCCAAGTCCGAGTTCAGGGCTATAACTATTACCACGTGTGAGTTAATGTAGAGCAGTTTCTTACCTGGAGAGAATGGCTTTGGACCCATTTTTTCATGAGATTATACAGTACTAATAAAGCAGCTATCTATACTGCTTACAATCCGGTTTTTCACGAAAGGACCAAACACATTGAGGTCGGTTGCCACTTTGTTCATGCGAAGGTGGAAGATAGGACTATTGATACTTTCTATGTAAAATCGACTAACCAATTAGCTGATCTTTAACGCGGCCTTTGGGGAGGTCGTGGGTGTACTTCATTTGTAATAAGCTAATCATGTACGATTTGTATACTCCAGCTTGAGGGTGAGTATTAGAATATATATGCATTATATGTTAGTGTGTGGTAGGCAAAAGAGCCAATCATGCAATTGTTACCTCACTTTGACTAAGAGGTGTCAAAAATGACCCGTGACCTATTTGGCCCGTGGGTCCACCTGTAGAACACGGTCATGGGTTAAACATTTATAACCCGTTTAAAAATTATCTATACCCAACCCTTTCGTTTAAAAGTATCACCGGGTCGACCCAACCCGTGGGTTCATGAGTTTGCCCGTCAAGTGACCCGGCCCATGGGTTCGTGTGTTTTATCCGGCCCGTATTGAAAATTAAAAATAAAGCAACTTATCATATTACTTTTCTAGTTATTTTCAATAAATTTTTCATGTTAAAAAGTTATATTATGACTACTAAGCGGTTCTTAGAATGTACGTTCATATATAATTATCATCTTTAGTTATGATAATTAATCTATTTAAACCCCAAAAGATCTAAAAACAAAAAAAAATTACATTATATTGCAAACCATTTTTAAAACCACCATAAAACGTAAGTTACTGTTAACCCGCTCATGGATGACCCGTTCATTTATACACGGGCTACCCACACACCCGTCCGACGTATATGGGTCAGGTAATGTGCACAAAAATTAGCACCTGTTTAAATCTGGGCATTTTTGCCCGTACCCATTTTATCCGCCACCCGCAATGACCCGCCAGTATGACACCTCTACTTTGACTTAATATAAAAGGGCCGGAGAGATAAGTAATCTCATATCCATTCTATCCCCAAATCTTTCACTCTTCTTTCACACCAAAACCATAACTCTAACCGCTCCAATACTTCAATAGAAATTAAAGATGATTTAGTTGAAAAGAAATAGGAAAGTTATGTGATTGTGACTTGATAATATCCCTACTGAGGATTTCAAGTGTTGGGGGATACGAGACTAGAATAGATATATATAGAAAATGCTCGTGTATAAAGGAGAAGCACTTCATTACCTATTATAAGATTTCAAAAGATAAATACAAAGTTGTGCAAACAACAAACTATCCTCATATGTGAATAAAGTTCCAAAAAACCACCCATGAGAAGGGCTAGAATGTTCGACGAAGCTTTATGACTCAAAATGTTGGGCAACCAAAAACATGTTTAATATTTAGTGTAATTGGAATGTGAATGTTCAGATGGTATGGTAGTAATATGCCAAAACGGCAAGAAAAGAGTACATCTATATGAAGTTTAGAGGTAAGTTCTATATAGGATTAGGTGAGGGGTGGAAATTTGGAAGGTTTTGACATGTGCAACAAAGAGGATAAGTTGAAGGTTTGGCTCGGACAAGGAATAGAACAAATGAACATGGACCAAGGTGCTAGAAATTATAGTGGTATGGATAAATATAATGGAGAAAATGAACCCTAAACACAGATCAAATGTCAACAACAAAGGAACAGATAAACCGTTATTGCTACCTTTTTTGTATGCATTTACCTATTTTCCTATCTATCTAACTCTATATGCTTAACCTTTAAAAATGATGTCTGCAAACTACTGATCGGAAGCATAGTGTTGAACGGTGGGCAAACCTGGAAGGGCCGCATAAGTTTTTCGTATCTGTGGCGAGTATATAAGCAAAAGCATATTCCAGGCTTTACTCGTCCAGCTCTTCCCTTCCGTTGTTTCGCATTAGCTTGGGAGATCCAATCCTCAACCATGCTTGACATTTTCTGCAATACATCTCTCATATTAATAGCCAATAACATGTGTAAACACTGCTTCAGGGGTAACAAACATGACATAATTACTTGTCTTTTTTTTTTCCTTTTCTCTAGAAACTAGGCTTTCGCCATGATGAAACTAGCTATCTATTAAACATTAGGAGTGATTAGAACACCCAAGTTTTATATATTCAAACCAGTGATGGGATACATTTTAAGACCCAACTTTTCCATCCAACGAGAAGTCGTTAAATGATGATTATATTGACTGCCAACTAATTTACAAGACAGAAGCATAACAAATATCGGTGCCAATGAATGGTTTTTATTACCCACTAACCCATGTAATATGTGAAAGATAAGAGATCGATGTTTATATACTTGCATACACATAAAAAAAGAGTATGGTATTGTCAAATCAAAATTAAACAATGATAGTTAAGAAGCAAATGACAGTACGGCATATATGCCATGCTTGGCATTCCCCAAAGGAGTCTCATGTTTATTATAAGAAACAGTTCAATGTCCATGTCTCAAAAATACATTGTAACAGAAGCATAACATAAAACCTAGCAAACAGTGCAGCCATATGTCCATATGGAGCCCGTCATCGTATAATACCACCTATAAGCAACCACATACAGTCATTTTTATCTGAAGCCGCATTTTGCGGTATATTGTAGACTTGTAGTATGTGACCTCATATTAATGTGGTTGAATATGCGACCAAGCAGTAAGCAGCAAGTCTTATTGGCTTATAAATTTGTTTATGATTTTTTATTAAATTTGTCTATTCCTAATGATACTTCTTATCTACGCCGCTAACTATTGATTATAACTTACAGGTTGGGGGGAATTTTTTTCGTGACTCACGTTTTTATCAACGTATTTTGATTATAGGCCCTTGGTTGTCATTAAATTGTGTCAAAAGTCTTTAATCTAACTAGAAATTTGCCAACATAGCATACTCTATTAGAGACATATTATAGTTGGATATGTTTTCTTTTTACTTTTTCTTAACATACTCTATTAGAGACACTTTATAGTTGGATATGTTTTCTTTTTACTTTTTTTTAAAATATATAATTTAACTTATTTTTCCCTTCACGCTGCCTGCAGAGCATTGCATAACATGTGAACGTGGATTGCGACCCAAACCACAAAAGGCCACATATGGTACTAGAATAATGGGAGCAGCTTTTATTACCAAAGGTGAGAATTGTCCACTATGAACTGGATTCAGGTCAAATAAACCTAACAAACATGAATTATGGTTTAACCAGATCAAGAATAGAAAAGCAACCAGCTGAAAATTCGTCAAAACTTCTGACCCGGTAAGAACTGACTTAAACAGTTAAACTATGTGGTTAAGCACACGCTACAAAAAATTCTATTAAGATGGCTAAAAACAATCAGAAACTCTTGTCCGGGATAGTAGACTAGTTGCTTACATGATATGTTGCTTTAAAAATTTAGAAACCAAATAATAGCATTCAAGGCATTTCTGTATGTGTTATAAGTATGAAAAGTCTTTAGGAAAGAGGGAAAGGAGATTGTTCCAATGGTCTAAATCTTATAAACTGAGCGCCAAGGTACCTTGTATGGTTGTACCTCAGAACTGGCGGTAATCGGCAAAAGAAATTCGCTCTTCATCCCCCTTCGGCATTGTTTATGAGAACTAATAAAATTTCATTCGAAGTCCCATAAGCTTAAAGTGCCTTACCAATAAGAACGGGTTTTATCCGCCAATCTAATAGGCAAGAAAAGGACTTTCTTTAATCTTGAAATGCACATTGGTGGATGATAGGGAGTATGTTCTATTTCTCTCTTGGCTTAATTAGTGGCCTAGCAAATAGATCATTGTTTCTCCTTCTTTTAGACTTTTCCCATAGGCCACTTGAATTTGGAGGATGCCAGCTGGACATTTAGGTTTTGAGAAGACCCTCACTTGTCATAGTTTTCGGTTGCAAATTTTTGTCAAATCTTTCATGGAGCTTTGCTTCATACCCGCCCATTCCAAGGGAGAAGGCTTGGATGATGACGACAATGACGATGGTATCCTTGGCTCGAAACATGGGAGTGCCACAGAAAGTTGGCGTCTTGGCACCAACTAAGAAAGTTGAAAGGCTGGTCATAAAATTTAGTTTGTCTTTCATTGAGCCTTAGGTTCCATTACTTACCCTCCAATTTCACGACATTACTAAAAGAACTTTAAGTCAAAATAAGCAGCTCAAATTCACAATAAAAGTTCCATAGTGGATCAGTGATTGATTAAAATAAAAAATACTGAACAAATTCAAATTAAACGCATCCAGAAGAGATTTAGCCTGCCTCAGAATTTCGTAGCATATAAAAAATTAAAGCAGTCTATTATATAGACGAACTTCACAAAGAGAACAAGCAAATCACATACCTTTTGTGGATTAAAACGGTTCTCTTTGTGCCTCCCACTGTCAATGACATAAACAATATCATCAATCGTTATGCTGGTCTCAGCAATATCAGTAGAGACAATAACCTGCAATACCATGACCAAAAGCAGGAATGATATATATGTAGTAATTCAACTATTTACAAAAGAAAGGGAAAGTAAGAGGGAAATTAATAGATAGCTCAAAATGGTGCTCCATTAACACAATTAACACAAAAGCAGAACCATATAGGCAATGAAATTGATCAATTATTTTAATTATGAAATGTAATGATTAAACTATGATAATCAACACGAGTCAAATAAAAAGCTATAATCACCACCATGAGAATAATCATTAGTTTCTTTAAGTAGTTACTGAACATGAATGGCCATAGATGATAGCTGCAGTGAATATCATCCATGGATTACCACTCATTACCATAAATAACTTAGGTCACTTAGCAACCTACATATAGATGTAGCATCCACCCAAACAAATTTGATGGCGAAAAGTAAACACCACTACAGCAGTTTAAACTTTCTAAGCTAAAAGTTTTGAAAACGTAATCTAATTTCTATTTATGGAATTCCTATAATCCATATTACAGAAGACAGGTTCATGTATTTATTTGATTTCAAATATAAAATGGAGAGTATAAACGTAGGATATTTTGGCAACAGATTGATCCAAAAGTCTAATCCAAAATTTTGAAGTACTTCACAAATCTTGAAGTGCTTTTAAGAATAGTTACTTCAGAGATTTTTTTGTGATTTATTGTGAATTGCAAGCCCCTGAAGTTTTTAAAGAAAGGAACATTTTTTCAGTATTCAGTTCACAGTAATAAATTTCAATTTCTGGGCTTCTGGAATTTCAGGCATCATTCAAGCCCTTGGCTTCAAAGACAATCCCAAAAGGCGTCCAAGACGGCACAATATAAGATCCATATACAATTTATTGAAGTCCTCTCAAGCTCTTCCAACCCACAATCTAGTGCAATTGTGCAAGCAGGTTCCGAAGCAACTGAAAAGATAACTAATGCACAATTGGTACAATAAGGTAGAGCATTTTAAGTGATTCAAGGATGCCAAAGAAACTTAAGCATTAAATGAAAGTCACAATAATATTTTTGTAAGCCGATTTCCATTGAACTTATCATGCATTAGTTATTATTACAAACTCAGAGATGTTAATTACCATACCAAGCATCGGCACAATATTGTATACCATGAAATGTTTGTTACAAACGAAATGATAGTTAGATGATGATGATGATGATGATGATGATGATCTTTGGCCCAATTCCCGTTGCGATTTGATTTTATACAGATAAAAGAGACAAAAATCTCAAATAAAATAAAAATCAAAGGAAACAAACTAAGACAATATTTTAAGATAATATAGTAGGCTAGTACATCATCATTGAACTTGATGTTTGAAAAACATCAGGAAATACAGTATTGGGGAAGAAAAACCTTTTACACAAAATGAAATCGATTATAATTCATTTAAAGCCTGCTTGATTTTTCATATGTCAAAAAGTTTATCTATTGGAAGTGAAAAGATATTGAATATATTAAAATGGATTGTCCACATGATAGTATAATAAAAAGAAATATAAGGGACGAGCAAAGTGCACTTTGACATCATGAACAGATACTACCTTGCGTGTATTTTGAGGTGGGGACAGAAACACCTTTCGCTGGTCTGTCGAGGCAAGAGATGAATGCAATGGGAGAACCCAATCAGCTGACACTCCACCAAATCGAAATGATGCAGTTAACTTATCAACCAGCATATCAATTTCTGCCACTCCCTAAAGAGATAGTGAAGAGACAAATTAGATACTTATACACCCGTCAGTTCAATTTACATACATGTGTGTTGGTGCATGGGCGCACACATATGCAGCAAGAATCAACTGGAAAGGCTTTACCAACGAGAGTCCATAACCTATAAGAAATTAATAAAAGAGAAAAATGGGTGTTCCAAAAAGCATACAGGAAGAAAGGCAAGGATAGCACCCGGGGGATAATTTTCATCGATATAACATATCAAGTCTTCCAGAACATCAAAATCAATTACATCCTCATTTAAGCTTTTCTGCACATGAATGTCACATGGGCCATCCAATTAGTACCAACTATGATAATATATAGAACATACAACATAATATTGAAACGTGTCTGTGTGCAGAGAGAGGGGAGGAAGAGAGAGAAAAGTATAGTAATTAACTACTTACTAGATTCTTTAGTGTCTGCTCACTATATGACTCGTAAGGATCTGGAATATAATATGGATTGATGTAACCATCAAGAAGTAAAGACTCATCGCCCCAAGCAGATAAAACTAGATTTTTCTTCCCTCTGTGGTTATCCACAGAGTTGCTACCGGGCTATCACAAGACGAAGAGAGAAAAAGTTTTGGTTAAAATCTTTCTGTGAAATGGACAATCAAGAAGATCATCTACACTCCTGATCTTCCTTTTCTGTCCCATACAAGCACCTCCATGTTGATAAAAGAATCTTAAGCCAAAGAACCATATACATTTCATTCTATTACAAAGAGGGTACACTAACCTTCCCCCTTCTGGGCATCATGAATGCTCCTGAGGCAGAAGAATCTGAAGGAAGACTGTATTTTAGAGTTTCATAAACATCTTCAAGAAAATATGTTGAAACCGGATGTGTTCGCCCTTCTGCATGAATAACAGGGCAACTTCCAAAGTATTTCGAGAACAAACTTGAGTCCACTGTTGCAGACCTGAATGTAAGCAAGTATCTTGAAGCCATCAAACTCTATCGGAAGTTCCAGAAAGGATTAAGTCATGGTGATAGCTGTATTTTTAATGCATATTTTGTAACCATATTTAACTTCAGTTGAGATGTGAGAGACTAAATAGTCCCACATTGGAAAACTATGAGAGGTACATAGGTATAAGATGTAAGATGGGACAAACCTCAACAAGACTTAAGTTTTATTGTTGGAACCCAATTATATCAAAAGCTCGTATGCACTCATAAATAAAAATACATACTCACCCCTTTTTCTTTAATATAAATATAAAAATCTAATATGGTATCAGAGCCAATAGCTCGATCCAAAACCTCGATAATACCCATGAGGAAAGCAGGCTACAAGCACAAAAAAAAAGTATCTCTGAGAGACCTAACTCTACTAAGTGTTGTGCAATCCACGTGAAAACCACACCAGAGACTAAATAGTCCCACATTGGAAAAACTATGAGAGGTAGATGGGTATAAAATATAAGATAGGACAAATCTCAACAATGCTTAAGTCTTATTGTTGGAACCCACTTATATCAAAAGCCCGTGTACACTCACAAATAAAAATATATACTCGCCCCCTCATTCTTTAATATTAATATAAAAAACTAATAACTTTAATTTGTCACATTTAATATTCTGCGAAGGTGTTTTGTGATATTCACAGGTGACAGGGTTTTAAATGCAAAAGGAGAAGAAAAGGAGCCAATACGTACGGTTCACACTGCAAATAAGTTAAAAGACAAAACAATGAGAGGTAGATGGGTATAAAATATAAGATAGGACAAATCTCAACAATGCTTAAGTCTTATTGTTGGAACCCACTTATATCAAAAGCCCACATTGGAAAAAACTATGAGAGGTAGATGGGTATAAAATATAATATAGGACAAATCTCAACAATACTTAAGTCTTATTGTTGGAACCCACTTATATCAAAAGCCCGTATACACTCACAAATAAAAATATATACTCGCCCCCTCATTATTTAATATTAATATAAAAAAACTAATAACTTTAATTTGTCACATTTAATATTTTGTGAAGGTGTTTTGTGATATTCACAGGTGACAGGGTTTTAAATGTAAAAGGAGAAGAAAAGGAGCCAACACATACGGTTCACGCTGCAAATAAGTTAAAAGACAAAACAGAAGCAAACAGGATAGAATTACAAAGATTTAAAAAGCCAAATATGACCAGGTCTGTGCAACAGAGCAACTCAAGAAAGTAAGAACCACTTGACCTGAGCCAAGCCGCGGATCCGCGGTCCGTACCCGCTAAAGTGCGAGCCCACTTAGGCCAATCCAGTTGTATTTTGATTGAGAGTTATAGTTTTGTATTCTTATCATGTTGGTACCTGGATTCGATAAAAAGACTATAAATAAGCATCGAATCCAAATGACTAAATCTCTCTCTACTTCTTGTAGAGTGTTTTGTCACCCTGTTGAGATAGATGCGCTCGCTTGTCCTGCGTGTACAGATTCCCCCTGCCTAAAGTAGACAGGGGTTTATTGATTGTGGGGATTCTAATTTCCGGCAGCCGCGGACAAAACTGCCGTTAATTACCTCTCGCTTTGAGACGAAGGAAGCTCCGATTAACGGGTCATGATGGTCTTGCAAACTCAGTGTGCAATATGCACGTGTTTTGTTTTGAAAACTTTGCGGGTGCTTTAGACATGTCGGGAGCCTCACAGAGTTTAGGGGGGTCTCGCTGACCGATCAAGGGCTGGGGGTCAAGAGGGTTAGCAGACCCTTGCGGAATTAATTTTTTGGAGAAGGAAGTGTTTTGAGTGTGTCGGTGAGGTCCGAAAACGGGAAAGAATGTTTTGGTAGCCTCCCGGGTCGGGTCCTGAAGCAGGGACCCTAGAGAGGGTCCCGTCCTAGAGAGCGTCCCGAGAGAGGGATTCTAGAGGGGGTCTCGAAAAGGAAACTCCTTTCAGAGGGGTTCCGAAAGCAGGAACACATTTAAGGAGGGGTTCGGAACCCCTTTTTGGGGGAGTTCCAAAGAGGAGAATGGGTTACAACCCATATTTTCATGGATCTCACGAAAGAACCGACCGGGTGAGGGTTTCGTCGAGTTTGTTCGTTTATTGTTAAAATATGCATATTCGGGATGAAAGCCATGGGCCTTCATACCAAGAAACCTTATTCTCTTTTGTTCTTCGAGTTCTATGGAAAAAGGTTGCTCCATTAATTGATTTTGGTTTTGGATCTTGGGTTTTTGAGATGAAGCTTTCTTAAAGAGATGGATTCTCTTTGCTATGGGCTCTTTTTCGGTGGCTAGGGTTTGAGAGCAAAGTCGTTTTAGGTTATAAGTTATATTTATTTTAATTATGGTAATGCCTTATAATTTTAATTATTGTCTATCTTTTATTATGCATAGCTAATTCTCTAGTTTAGGGTTAGAAGAAACTAGGTTTGCGATTGATGATGTATGTTAAAGTTTTAGTTTTTTCTTTTATGATCTTATTACGACTATTTAAATAATACAAAGAGATTCTTTGTTTGCATTGCTGAAAAACTAGGTAGTTCAATGATCGATTGACAATCATGAGATTTATTTAGGGAAAGTATTTGCATTACTGATAAACTAGGTAGATTGACGACCATGAAATTTATCTAGGAAAAATAAAGTTTATATTTTTTATTGTTTATAGTCGATCAAGTTAATTTGGGGTTAACTTAGATCAGTCGATAAAACTAGGCAGATCAATATTTGACAACCATTAGATCTATCTAGTAGAAAGAAGGTTTAGATCAAAATAATTCTATATTAATTAGAAAATAATCTTTAACGTACATATCTTTTCTTTATGATAGATATTTAATTTAGAAGTGGAATTAATTATAAGAAAACAATTATTTGATATCACCGTGAACAAATCTAGTGGATTCAAATCCTAGATATTTTCCTTTATTTAAATGTTTTTAAATCTCATCTTTATTTTGCTTTTAATTATTGCATTTAATTTACTTGCATTTACTTATTTATTTTTATTTTCTTACACTTTAAATATTGCTTTTAGATAATCGTTGCTTTTAATTTAAATATTTAGTAATCTTTAAATTTAGTTATTTTAAATTTCAGCGTTTTAATAATTAGTAGTTAATAAATCTTTTCAAAAACTTATCTTTTAAATTCGTTAGATTTAACTAAAAGTTGTCCTTTTCTCTGTGGATCGACCCACAAGTGTTACAATTGACAACAGTGCACTTGCGGTATTAATTAGAACTAAATAATAAAACACACATCAGTATTATCCCAACAAGTTTTTGGTGTCGTTGCCTGTGAAGACGGTTTTAAAAGATTTAATTAGATTTTTCGAGTTATTTTATTTTATCTCTATTTTACTCTATTTATTCTATATCTTATTTCAAGAATCTGAAGATAGAGCTATTTTGTGAGAGACAGAGCAGCAGCAAAAAACAGAAGGCCAAAATCAACACTTTGACCACGGAACAGCCAGGCCCACCCGTGGAAACGCGGCCACGTCAACACTCTGTGTGATGATTTTTTGGTATCTGTCAGGGTTTTTCATTCTTTGTTGATTTCCAGTTTAATTTGCGATGACATGTCAAGCGTTCCCGCATAATGAAGCGAATCCGCAGCACTTTCAACTTCCGGTTTGTGGCGATTCTTGCTACCAAAGACTTTGGTCAAGGATTTTGGTTGCGTCTAGACCACAGACGCATCTTTGGTCTAGGTTGTAGATTGTGGGTTTTCAATTCCTATTTTTAGTAGTTAAATTTAATTTAGTTTTAATTTTAAGTCTTTTCTTTCATTCATTTTTAGTTTAAATAAATTAAAAAAAGAATATAATTTATTATATTCATGTTTTCTGGTGTATGCAAGTTTGGGGTCGTGACGAAAAACACTGTTTAGTTCGTATAGAAAAAGTCAAACGATATGGATGATAATGTCCAAGCTGCACCTATACTTCAGGATAGATGCTATAATGTTTGTATCTCTTTACCATCTTGCATCGTGTTGCCATCTACTGCAAGTGGCAACTTTATGATCTTGAATCTGAAGACACGTGTCCTTATTCGGAAACTTGAGGACCTTTACCAAATGCTGAAGTTGAAGCAATTAAACACTGAAGCGGTCCTTTTGCACTTATTGATAAAGCCAAACATTGGATTTATAGCATTCCCGCTAACACAATCCACACTTGGGACGAATTCATAAAAACCTTTCTAAAGAAGTTCTACTCTCATTTTAAAACTGCTAAATTTAGAAATGAAATAAGAACATTTCATCAAATGATGGCGAATCCTTTTGGAAATATTGACAGATTTAAAGACCTCCTAATTAAATGTCCTCATCATGGGATTGCTAAATGGAAATTGTGCCAAATTGTCTATGAAGGTTTAGACTCCAAGGTGATGCTCGAATCACTGTGCCAAGGAGATTTTATGAATAAAGGCGAAGATGACGCATGGAGTTTTCTTGAAGATCTGTCAGATAAGACCATGCAGTGGGAAAGTACAAATGAGAGGGAAACAACTACGTCTAAGGGAGGGATGCATGGCGTTGAAGCTTCTATCGAGATGAAACCAAAATTAGTAGCGCTCATGCGCACACTTGAATCTATGCAAATCACTACTCCTTTCTGTAGGGTGTTTTTCGTCACCCCATTAAAACAGGAATACGCGCGCGCTTGTCAGGCGCATTACAGATTCCTCCTGTCTAGGATAGGCTGGGCTTTATTGATTGTGGGGATCTGAATCTCCGGTAGCCGCGGACTAAGCTGCCGTTAATTACCCCTCATCTTTGGAGCGAGAGAACCTCCGATTAACGGGTTAAACTGGTCATGTAAACTCAATATGCAGTGTTGTGTTTTGAAGGGGTTTTGGATATATCGGAGGCCCCGCAAAGTTTTTACGAGGGTCCCGCTACCCGGATAGCGGGCTGGGGGTCAGGAGCTAGCAGCCCCCTTACGGGGTGCGAGACAGCGCCGCGTTAGAAAATTTTTTTCTAACGGGGAAGGTGTTTTTAGTGTGGAGTAGCGCTAGCGCCTTACGTGCCCGGCACATGAGCACTCGGGCGCTAGCATCTCACGTGCCCGGCACGTGGGCGCTCGGGCCCTAGCGCTTTTGGCGCTAGCGAAAGGAAGGGGTTTTTTATCCCAGAAATAGGAGTTAAACTTCAAAAAGAGGATTTTGAGTCGAGTTAAACTCCTAAAGGTCTGGATTAGGAGTTAAACTCCTTTGAGGATTTGGGACTTGGAGTTGAACTCCCTAAAAATCTTCAGAGGTTCTTCTCTCTTAAGCCTGAGATCTTCTCTTGAGCCTTGGATCTTTTCCAAAGTGGAATTTTCGGAGATGGATCTCCTTCTTCCTCCTCTTTGTTGGCCGGTTCTTAAAGAACAAGTGGGGTGAGATCTAATGGAAGATCCGAGCTCCTCTTTATGGGTTTTGTAGTGGAAAACTATTTAGTTTTGGAAAAGAAAGAATAAAACTCTTGATTTAATTCAAAAGGATGAAGAAGGTTTTAGAACCTTGAGGAAGGAGAAGCAGCCACGGACCTTGATTTTTTAGAGAGAAAAAGATGTGAGATATTCTCATTATCTTTGCCTTTATTGGCTATACACTTTACACATAGCCCCTTGGGCTTACAAAAATGGCATTTTGCTCATCTCATGCCTCATGTGCTATTTCTTTTTGCACATAAGCCATGGGCTTTACAAAAATTTGGCTTTATGCCCATTTTCTTACATTTAAAAAAAATAAAAGAATATAAAAGAAATACACCAAAATTATTTACTACAAAATTTTTATTTTGGCATGGGAGGAGGCGGGCCGCTTCATGTTCGGGCTCGACCCGGGCATTGGCCCGCTTGACCTGGGCTTGGGCCCATTTGGCTTGGGATTGACTTTGATTTTGATTTGGTCAACCGGGGTGTAAATTTTTACCCCAACACTTCCCTTGTAAATCAAATCAGTTGGTCTTTTTATACAAATTGCCAAGATTCGTTTCATCTATCTGAAGAATGCCCTTTCCTAGGAGGTTCTCAAAGTCGAGAAACTGCTAATGCGGCATTTTAAAGACCTAATAACAACTCTCGCTCTCAAACTTATAATCAAGGTTGGAGGAATCATTCAAATCTAGCTTGGAATCAAGGCTCATATAATTCCAACACGAGCCAACAATTCCAACATCAAAAAAGGGGTCCCCGTCCAATTCTATCCAATACACAGTATGCACCTCAAGGATTGGGTAATGAGAGTGTTATTAACCTAGAGAAAGGACTAGACGCCTTTATGAAGACAACTGGCCAAGCTATATCTGCTAATGCTCAAGTTTCTACAAATCTCGAAAAGCAGTTGGCTGCATTTATGCAAGCATCTAATCAAGCAGTAACTGCTAACACTTGAGCAATTACAAGATTAGATAAGCATATGGGGCAAAAAACGGCTGCAGTAGGAGAAAGAGAAAGGAATGTTTCCTAGTCAACCTATTGTAAATCCCAAGGACGTCAATCCTGCTCAAGTGAGTTCTATTACCACTTTGAGGTCAGGAAAACAAGTTGACAATCAAGTATGAATGCATGAGAAATCAACTGAGAAACCAGCTGATGATGAGCCATCTTCTTTCGATCCTAAACACAGCTGGAATCCCAGCATATTTCTATTCCTACTTCTTCTCCTACTCTTGAGCCACAAGCATCATTTCCTCATCGTCTGAAAGCCAAGAAACAAGCTGCAAAAGCAGGGAAGGCATTTGAGCTATGCAAGCAAGTTAAAATTAATATACCACAACTTGATGCAATTGAGTAGATCCCTACTTACGCGAAATTCTTAAAGAACCTTTGTACCAAGAAGAAGCAAACGAATGTGCCTAAGAAGATATTTCTGGCTGAAAATATATGAGGCCTTGTCAAATGCTATGCCCGTAAAGTATAAGGACCCCAGTAGTCCTACAATTTCATACATTATAGGAGACAACGTTATCAATAAAGGCTTGCTTGACTTGGGTGCAAGCGTTAACTTGCTACCTTTCTCTGTTTATAAGCAATTAGGGTTGGGTGAGCTTTAACCAATCAAGGCCACTTTGCAATTGGTCGATCGCTCTATCAAGACACCTAAGGGTGAGATACATAATGTGTTGATTAAGATAAGGGAATTTGTATTCCCCGTTGATTTTATTGTATTAGAGACACATGTATCGAACCCTAAAGGTCAAATTCCAGTGATCTTAGGTTGACCATTCCTAGCTACTTCCAATACATTAATTAACTGTCGTGACGGTGCCATGAAACTCTCATTTGGAAACATGACGGTTGACTTAAATATCCTTTACCTAGAAAATATGCCAAGTGACCCCTATAAACAACTCTACAAAGTCAATGCAGTTAATGAACTACCTAGTGAAGAAACAATTGACTTTGATGACTGCGATTATGAGCAAACCGTGGAGAAACTCTTTAAAGAAGAAATTGCATATATCGAGGAGTCTACTCCAATAGCATATGTGGGGAAGTCGCCTCTTGAGCCGTTATTCATTGAGCTTAGACCTTAACTGCGTTCTTCGATTGAGTAGGCATCCAAATTAGAGCTCAAAGCTCTTTCATCACACTTAAAATATGCCTACTTAGGTGTTAATGAGACGCACCTTGTAATTATTGCAGTTGATCTTAATAAGGAGTAAGAGGTCTTCTTATTATCTATTCTTAAAAATAATAAAGAAGCTATTGGATGGATAAAGACAGATATCAAAGGTATCGGTCCAACTATTATACAACATAGAATTCACTTGATAGAGAACGCCAAAACCACTAGAGATTCTCAACGCAGACTCAATTCTGTTATGAAAGAAGCAGTACGGAAAGACATTATTAAATGTCTAAATAGCAGTATCATATACTCCATCTCCGATAGTACATGGGTGAGCCCTATTCATGTATTACCAAAGAAATCAGGCATTTCTGTTGTTGAAAACTATATGAATGAGGTTGTCCCTATCCGCACACAAACCGGTTGGTGTGTGTAGGTTGATTACAGAAAACTGAACACCATAACTAGGAAAGATCACTTTCCGTTGTCATTCATTGATCAAATGTTGGAGAGGTTAGCCAGATATGAGTATTATTGTTTTCTAGATAGATATTCCGGCTATAACCAATTTCAAGTTGCTCCCGAAGATCAAAACAAGACTACCTTTACAAGCACATTTGACACATGCATATCGACGTATGCCATTTGGGTTATGTAATGCACCAGCTACTTTTCAGCAGTGCATGATCAGTATATTTTTTGACATTGTGGAACGCAATCTAAAGGTCTTTATGGATGACTTCTCGATCTTCAATGATTCCTTCGATGAGTGTTTAAATCATTTGGATCTGTCCTACAACGATGTAAAGAGAAGAATTTAACACTCAATTAGGAGAAATGCAATTTTATGGTCAAGCAAGATATTGTGCTAGGCCGTATTATTTCGAGTAAAAGCATTGAGGTAGATAGAACTAAAATAGATATAATATCTAACCTACCTCCGTCCAAGACGGTTAAAGATATAAGGTCATTCTTAGGGCATGCGGGATTTTATAGACGTTCTATTAAGAAGTTCAGCAAGATTGCTAAACCCTTAAACCACTTTACTTGCCAAGGATATACCTTTCGAGTTTAGTTCTGGTTGCCTCCAGTCTTTTGAGCGATTGAAAAATGAGCTTACTTCCGCTCCTATATTGCATGCTCCAGATTAGAGGTAGCCCTTTGAGATTATGTGTGCCGCATCTGATTTTGCGATTAGAGTTGTTTTAAAACAGCGAATTGATAAATTGCAGCACGTAGTCCATTACGCGAGTAGGACTCTTAATGATGCATAACTAAACTATTCGACAACTGAAAAAGAGTTTTTAGCTGTTGTATTTACGCTTGAAAAGTTTAAATCCCTACCTTATCATTTCACACATCACGATTTACACCGACCATTTGACACTTCGACATCTTATCGCGAAAAAAGCTGTGAAAGCACGACTTATTCGTTGGATTCTTTTATTGCAAGAATTTAATCTTGAAATTAAAATAAAAAAGGATCTGATAATGCAATGGCCCATCATTTATCTCGTCTTCCCAACGCTCCTTTAATAGAACTTTCTATCGATGATCATTTTCTTGACGAACAGCTTTACGTTGTGACGAGCGAGCATTGGTCCGCGAATATTATCAATTTTCTCGTCACGAAGATGACGCCTCCTGATTAGTCTAAGCAAGATAAGTACAAATTTTTTTCCCAGGTAAAACAGTTTTACCGGATTGAGCCTTATTTGTTTAAGTTATGCTGACCCAATCATACGAAAGTGTGTCCCTAATGAAGAAATTATGTGTTCTATCGTATTGCCACGATCAAGCTTGCAGGGGACATTTTGAGGCTAAAAAACGGCAGAAAAAGTCTTACAATGTGGGTTTTATTGGCATACACTATTTAAAGATGCTTATGATTTTCGTAAAACTTATGATCACTGTCAACATAAGGGTAGAATAACTATGAGGAATATGCATGTCTCTCAATTCTATTTTAATTGTTGAGATTTTTTTATGTATATGGCCGTTTCCAAATTCATTTAGGAATATTTTTATTTTATTGGCCGTCGACTGTGTCAAAATGGTTCGAAACGGTAGCATGTCGAACTAACGACAACAAGATTGTTGTAAGTTCTTGAAACATAATATTATATCACGGTTTGGCATACCACGCTCCATTATTAGCGATAATGGGACCTACTTTTACAACAGATCGTTTGAAGCTTTAATGAAAAAATATTCAATACGCCACAAATTAGCAACCCCGTATCATCCTCAAACTAATGGGCAAGTTGAAGTTTCAAACAGACAAATCAAGCAAATATTGGAGAAAACCGTTAATAAAAATAAAAAAGATTGTTCTACAAGATAGTAGATGCGTTATGGGCTTATAGAATAGCTTATAAAAACCAATCTTGGAATGTCTTTTTATAAACTTGTATTTAGAAAGGCTTGTCGTCAACCTGTAGAATTGGAACACCGTGCTATGTGGGCTATCAAAAAGTTAAATTTTGATTTAAACGAAGCCAGTAATAATATGAAGCTCCAATTAAACGAACTTGAGGAGATTAGGGACGAAACTTTCGACAATGCCAAATTATATAAAGAGAAAAATGATTTTAACGACAAATCTATTATAAAAAATTACAATTGGCCAAAAAGTTTTACTCTGTGATTCTAGATTGTATTTATTTCTAGAAAAATTAAAATCTACATGGACCGGGCCTTTTCTTATAAAAAAATGTTTTTTCACATAGAGGAGTCGAAGTAGAAAACCCTAAAAATGGTTTCACTTTTAAATTTAATGGTCAACTTAAAACCGTATTTAGAATTTTCTGCGGGTATGGAGGAGCTCATGGATCTCCATGAGACAGATTATTCGGCATAAAATCGTAATTATCCATCCTATGTATGTTATGTATATTACTACAACTTTATGTAACACTAAATTTTATTTGTTTTCTTTTCAAGTTTTTATTGCTAATTTTTAATTTTCAGGGTTTTATGTGCAAAATGTCATCACCCCTTTATAAACTCTCAAACCCAAGCCCCCTCTCATTTACGCCGCACTAATTCAGATCTTGGGTTTCTAGAGAAGCTCTAGGAGGAAGATGACCATCATCAGCCGCTGTCGGGCCGTGTTTCCGCCAACCAACCCTGCATTTCAGCGGCCCCACCTTGGAGAAACCCCTCATAACTTTGAGGGAGGTAAAATCTACTCGTTACTCTGTTAGAGTTGCAAATTTCTCTGTTACTATTTAAAATGACTGAAGAACGGGTAATTCAATTGGATATGGAACGTAATTTTATCGATATTTTAACGAAGTATCCATATAGTGTTTATTTCTATGACGAAATTGTAGCTCGAGGGTAGGAATTCTTAATCTATAATCATGAGTCGTTTGCTATTAGTCTCTTGTTCATTAATTTTATGAACACATGCTTAATTTCAATCCCGGAACGGGATTTCTACATGTAAATTGGAGAGGCCAAGAGCGAATTGTTGACATTGTTACCATTTCCGGTATAACTAAGATACCGATGGCTCTAGGAAATCAAAAGCCGCGTGAAACCGAATTTTATTTGCCGTTAATAGGTAAGGATTGTCGCATAGCTTCAGATTCGGGAATTAAGTCCTGAACAACTTATAAGAATGTACACGTTGTTTGTCGTTGGTTGCATAGGAATGCGTTAGACACCACTCACACCACATCACTCTATCGTCCTACTTTACACATTATTCACTCCCTTATGACGAAAGATCTTACATTTTGCATGTGTAGACAATTGTTAAATATGATAGTGGACGCTAAAATAAGAGATAAAACATCGTATCCACTACCCGTTCTTGTCACACATCAGTCGCACTTTGATAGGTGAGTGAGTTTTACGATTATTCACAACATGTTCCACGCATCGCGCTCAAACGCGAGACTATTCCTGGTTCATATAGGGATGCTACGGGCATTTGGACGGACTGCACATCCCATGAGGATGTGATATATGCACATTTCTCTACTGATGATAATGCAGGTGAGGGGACCTCTGCAAGACCTTCACAACCCCAATCCGTTGGAAATAACCCTTTTTGGGACCTTCCCGCTTCGCGCACTCAAAGTTCTTTCTTTATAAGAGTGGAAGGCCTTAACCACTATAGGGTGTACACAAGAACATGGGAAACGATTAGCCCGTTTAGGGCGTCAGAGAGAGGCAACACTTCGGCGTTGCACAAGTGAGGGCGGTCAACGAGGTGATCGGGTAGAGGTCGACAGTGAGGACACTGTTAGAAATAAGTGTGGGGATGATAGTTTGTACAGTTTCTCTCTATTTTTCGTTTTTATTTTTCTTAGTTTCTTTTAGTGTATTTTTTATTTTCTTTTTGTTTTTAGGATAGATTTTTCATTTTCTTTTCTTTATAGGTTTATTTTTAGGTTTTCACTTTATTAAAAAATATGAATTTCAAAAAAAAGGTTTTTGAATCAAGCTAGTAATAGGTGATCTTGAATTTTGAACTCCGAAAGTAAAGTGATATGAAGGAAACCTATTAAATCCGAGCATAGGACGAAATCAGAAAAATAACCTCATCTCGAAGTTAGATATAGTGAATATACACCCTACTAATTGCACGATCACGAATTTTGAAGGTTGAGATAGTAGATAAGAACTAGAAGTATCTTTGTCTAAGTATCTAAATTACAAAAAATATAATGCAAAAGATGCACATAATAGGTAGTCTAAACTACTAAAGGGTGCAAAAGTATATCATAAAATAAGTGGTTTTGTAGGTTGCTTAGGACGTATAAGCATTCATGCCCTTGGAGGTGCTTCGTCACCTAGTGCCCTAAACCCAACTGGTTTGGTGTCACTGCTGGGACTCATAAAGAGATGACTTAATAAAACTAGACACAATAAATCCCATACACTAAGTAAATCAGTTGCTTGGGCCTAAGCAAGCACGCAGTTGTCAACATGAAAGGTGTGGTGTTGAAAAAAGAAAGAAAAAAGAAGAAAAAATTAACGCAAAAATACGAGGATATTAGACATTGATACCAAAGTTTGAATTGAAATCTCAAGAGTAAAGAATTTTACACAAGTAAGGATATAGAATCTGAATTTAAGGAGAGGAGGACCGTGAAGAATAGGATCAAGTTATGTTGAGGAAGGATAGAATTTCTGGATTTGAAACGATGCTCGAGGAAAATGATTCTTGAAACCCGAAAATCTAGCGAGATTCTACCTTTTCTGTTTTCCTTTTTGTTTGTTTATAGTTTTTCATTTTCTTTATTTTAGTTATTCTTTTATTTTTATTTTCTTTTTCTTTTTCTTTTTAGGATTTTGTAGATAGTATCCGCTGAAAACCCTTACAAGACAACACTCATCCACTTGGGTAGTCTTGGGGTTTAACAGCTTGTGCTAAATGCAATCGCAACGTCTACGAAAAGGAGCATACGTAGTTTTTTATTTTTCTTAGGTTTTTAGTTTTTAGTTTTTCATCATAGAGTTTTAAGATTTGCTCGAAGACCAGCAAAATTTAAATGTGGGGGTATTTGATAGCGGCATATTTTGTAACCAAATTTAACTTTAATTTCTCACATTTAAAACTGCGTGAAGGAGTTTTGTGATATTTGCATATGACAGGGTCTTAATTGTAAATGGAGAAAAGGAGCCAACACATGTGGTTCACGTTGCAAATAAGTTAAAAGACAAAACAGAAGCGCACAGAATAGAATTACAAAGATTTAAAGAACCAAATATGACCAGGTCAGCGCAACAAAGCAACTCAAGAAAGTAGGACCCACTTGGCCTGAGCCAAGCCATGGATCCACAGTCCAAACCGGCTAAAGCACGGCCCCACTTGGGCCAATTCGGTTGTATTTTGGTTGAGAGTTGTAGTTTTGTATTCTTATCATATTGATATCCGGATTCGATGAAATGACTATAAATAAACATCGAACCCAGAAGAATAAATCTCTCTTCTTTTTCGGTGGTTAAGGTTTGAGAGCAAAGTCGTTTTAGGTTGTGAGTTACATTTATTTTAATTATTGCAATACCTTTTAATTTTAATTATTGTCTATCTTTTATTATGCATAACTAATTCTCTAGTCTAGGGTTAGATGAAACTAGGTTTGCGATTGGTGATATGTGTTAAAGTTTTAATTTTTCTTTTATGATCTTATTACGACTATTTAAATAATAAAAAGAGATTCTTTATTTGCATTGCTGATAAACTAGGTAGATCAATGATCGATTGAAAACCATAAGATTTATTTAGGAAAAGTATTTACATTACTGATAAACTGGGTGGATGGATGATAGATTGACAACCATGAAATTTATGTAGGGAAAGTAAAGTTTATATTTTTATTTTTATAGTCAATCTAATTAATTTAGGGTTAAATTAGACTGGTCGATAAAACTGGGTAGATCAATGACTGGCAACCATTAGAACTACCTAATAGAAGATTTAGATCAAAGTAATTCTACATTAATTAACAAATAATCTTTAAAATGCATATCTTTTCTTTATGATAGATATTTAATTTAAAGGTGGAATTAATTATAAGAAAACAATTATTTGATATCACCATGAACAAATCTAGTGGATTCAAATCCTAGATATTTTCATTTATCTAAATCTTTTTAAATCTTATCTTTATTTTGCTTTTAATTATTGCATTTATTTATTTATTCTTATATTCTTGCACTTTAAATATTACTTTTAGATAAGCTTGCTTTTAATTTAAATATTTAGTAATCTTTAAATTTAGTTATTTTAAATTTCAGCGTTTTAATAATTAGTAGTTAATAAATCTTTTCAAAAACATATCTTTTAAATTCGATAGATTTAACTAAAAGTTGCCCTCTTCTCTGTGAATCAACCCACAAGTGTTGGAGTTGACAACCGTAAACTTGCGGTATTAATTAGAACTAAATAATAAAACGCACATCAGTTTTATCGCAACACATAGCAATGTGTTCCATTTATCTCATAAGAAAATCGAAAAGAAAAGGGAATGGGAAAAAAACCAAGAGTTCAGTACATGAGAATCACTTTCAACTTGTGTCCCCTGTGACAAGACTGCCTCTTGATCAGATTTTTCAGAACAATGAGTAAGAAATCACCCTGGGGAAAAAATTTAAGGAATTAGTAAAATGTGCATTTGAAGTAGCATCTCTTTTTCAAAATACCAAAAAAAATGCTTAATTAATGAAACAGTGACATCTTCCACTATAATTAAAATTCATATAAGAAAGCTTCTTGTTGTTGACGAGTCCATTGAGGATCAGGTTGGAATATTTATATACCTTACACTGCTTAGCTTTCCCTTTTGCGCAATTAGCAAAACAATAATTTAATGGGGTCATAGGCTATATCATTCTATGAGCCCATAATCAATCAACTGCAAATTTTAATTAAGGATATTTAAGATTTAGGCAATTCAGGGTGACTATGTAACACTCTTCCTAGCTCCCTCCGTCCGTTTTGCCATTTAAGGACAGGGTCCCACTCGTCATCGCTAGAGAAGGGTGTGGTGTATTCCTCACATGCATGTAATACATACATCATATGTAAAAATCAGCATGGCTCAGATCGTTAGGAAAGATAGCTAGTAAGCATAGGGATGCAGTCAGAGTTAAGGACCACTAAGACCATTGTTGCTCCTAGGACCATGAGCGTCGTTGGTGATCATAGTGGTGGTAGTAACTAAACTAAACCAATATAAATGAGTCTATTAACAATAACTTGGGACAATTCCAAGGAGACTTCACGAATTTCAAATTATCTTTTCATTGCATTTGGATCTCCTATACCTTCGCCAATTCTCTGGAATTATTTCCTACCAAGCTATGCTTCTCCATTCCCATAAATTAGTACAAACACTTCCTTCTGCTTTCTGCATTAGCCCTCACGATTGCCACTGTGAAGATCCACACTTGACATTCTACGTTGCATCAAAATTCTTAAGCAATCATAACACAAGAATATACCATCCACCTGGATCATGCTACCGCTATGCATGTAACTTATAATACCTTTGGCACACATTCTGTAATATGGTCTCTTTATTGTTACACGATGTAAACACCTCAAGATGTCCATTGTCATTGAACTCAGATTTTAATCCGCTTTAACCTCAAAGGATTAATTGCGAAGATGCATTCTTTATCTCCACTGGAATGTGACAGATAAACATGTATATCTGTTCATCCTCTCTGCTGATATATCGTCAGAAACTCCATCAACAGCCTACTTTTAACTCTGGTCATCTTTTCAGTTCAACCAATCATTGATGCGAACAATATATACTCCTCTTCCAACTTATGTTTAGGAAGTCGAGTTTCTAATCAAGTCATGTTCAAAACAAATTGCATCCAAATATAAAAGTCCGGTTAACTTTGAAAGATCTGCTTCAGGACACACCATCAAAAAATATAATTGGTGAGCTATTGGGATGCATATTTGATCATCAAAGGGAGACACCTCCAAGTTTATATTCATAGCTGAACTAATGAACTAAAGAAAAAGTTTTACAAGAAGATACTGTGGAAGTTAGCATATAGGTGTTTTCAACCGTCTCTTATACGATCTTAACATGTCGTTTCGAGAAACAACTCTTTGCATTCTTACCAATTAGGTAAGAACCAGGATGGAAGGATGTGAACTGTGCACTTAATAAACAATGTCGTAAAACACGTACTTGTTTTCTATGAGGTAGGCTGATTCAAAACGTGTAAACGGATTATATGCCAATGCAAAATTACATAAATATTTTTAATATATATTGTAGAAGTACCCTGAAAAAAATAAAAAAAGATTAAAAAAAAAGGATATGATGATAAATAGCAAAAGGAAAGAACGAGGCCTTAATTAGTGGATATTGAGTATGTATACTTCTGCTTTTTGAAAATAGGGTTGGCTATGTGTATCGTATATACGCACAATGAAAAGGTCATTTATCCGCATATTTTGTATGGGACCAGTTATGTGGCAATACACCCTTATAATACTATTCGATGTGGTTGCTAGCCGAAACTTTTGAGCGATTTTTTCAATTGGCCTTAAAACCTTGTTACAACACTGATAATAAAGTAAAAGTTACCGCAACACTAAGAGAGGAAAAAAGAGTTGCATGCTTGCACTATAAGAGTAAAGGACCAAAGGAGCTTACCAGAAGAGATCTTTCATGTACTTCATCAACTATGACATGAGTGATCCCAGACAAGTCTCTATTTCCCTGCACGAAATCTTACGTGTGACAAAAAATGGGTCTAACTTCACATGATGGAAACTAGTTGCACTTAAAGGTTGATACGATAAATTATGTGCATATCATGAATGATCGGATTCACTGCCTCAATTTTATTAAAGGAAAAGAAAACAGAGAGATATTGATAATAACTAAAATAAGGATGGTCTATGCAGGGGGGGGAAAGGAAGAAAAATGTTTTAACTTCACATATCGTAATATTTTGGACTTTATAGTTAATACCATGTATACATAACAACATATCATGAATGATTGGTTTCGCTGCCTCAATTTTATTATAAGTACATATTGGAAGTTTAATGTGGGGAAAGAGGAAGAAATATCATAGTGCCTAAAGAGAGATCAGTGCTAGTAATTTGATTTTAAAAAAATTATGTGGAACAATGAGGGATATAAGCATAAGATGATGGTCAAAGAGAAGATGCAGCTATAACATATGCATGGTAGCCAAAGAAAAGATAGAAGCAAGAGCATATGAGACATCCAAGCAAGAATATTTCATATGAAGTGAGGCAACCATCATAGAAGGTTCAGGTTGAGGACCTTGTAACAAAAATAAATAAGATTGTAAATTTAGAGTCCTAACTGCTTGGCAGAAGCTTAAAAATCCTGTATAATCGCAAATTTATACCATTCATTAAAAAATCTTGTATGAAGTAACCATATTAACAAAAATCCCAAAAACAAATAGAGAACTTCATGAAGGAAACCAATAAGATGGGTAAAGATTGCCTAGAAAGTGAAATGGATAAATAATAAAACCACAAATTACATGTACAAATTATGAAACACGTTAGCGAGAAGCTGAACTTACTGCAAGTTTCCTAAGTAGGATACCAGTTGTACAGAAAAGAAGCTTTGTCTTCTCATTCCTAAATCATCCAGTAAACAGGAGCATTTAACAAATTAGTAACTATGTAGATACTGCCATGCAACACTCAGCAACAAAAAACATCTCTAAACCATTCATTTGGAACTTATTAGCCCCAAACAGACTGGGTAGCATGGACATAGACATGGGATGCGGACATGACACGACGCAGTTACGGCGACATGGCAAAATCCTAAAAAATAGGACATAGGACACTGCAATACAAAAAGTCTTAATATAAATTTATTTATCTATTTATAACAAGAACAAGCCATCAACTGCGATATTGTTACCATTATCCACATTCATCCATATGAATTAACAAATAAATTATATTTAAAAACAATAAAACTAAACAACTAAATTCATACATCGATAATTATCTCACATGCAACATAAAATTTCATCAAATTGAAAGAAAAATCAAATGACAAACGTTCATGGAAAGAAAAGATTAATGTTTATAAGAAGGGACAAGAATGCTATAACAACAATTGACAAGTTGATAATTAACTATACACGAAAAAATCTAATTTAACATAATCAAGTTATCAATTAGCTCTGCATGAATAGAGTACATCAAGATATATACATGAAGGCTGAAGCAATTTCTAACTTGTAACGCATAAAATATGACGATAACATGTGATCTTACTTGAGACACATAGGACATGCATTGGACACGCATAGGACAGGAGCATGCATATTGCGTGTCCGACAAACATACGGTGTGCATGACACATGTCAGGCGAGTGTCAGTGTCCGTTACGTGTCAGAAACAAGAACGGAAATCTGTTGGAAGTGTTTGTGCTTCATAGAAAACAGATAATAAAATATTAATTCTCAATGACTAGGAACCTCTGCCAGCTTATGCTGCTTTTTACCAGCTTATGTTATATTTACTTCAACACACACAAATGGAAGTATGTGCAAGTCCATGTATTAACAAGCAACATAATTAGTTATAATATGCTCATGATCTTCTTCCTAATTCAATTTAAATATATTTGCTCATCTGCGGCACAAGCGAAAGAACCAGGGAACTAAATGGGGGAAAGAAGAAAATATGAGATGAAACGTAAAACCGACAGCCTGCAGTATTTCGTATTACCTGGCACTGTCAAGGCGAACTTGATAGCCCACTAACGAACCATCACTACCCGGAGAGGATTCACATCGCTCGTCAGACACTCTTTCAGCCACAGATATGGCCTAGACAAAAGTACAGTCCATGCATAAAGAATCGGTTCCAAATAAATATACATAGCAAGAAACCGGAATGTACAGAGCAACCATAAAGGAGATTATATAGATGAATTAATCCTGTCTAACTTAACACACATTTGAGCTGTCAAGGCAAGTTAAAATTTTTGATAAAATAGAAGTTCCAGCTTTAATATGTACTCAACTTTCCGCTTTCAGTAGATGTCCAATCCTAAAACTTTTCTTTCCAGTAAAGGATCGTTTTAGCATGGTATTTGCAATGTATCAGAGAATTTTCTGAAGTCTTGCCTGCTTTCACAAAACGGTATCTTGTGCATAACAATATGAATGTTTCCACAACACCATTATTACTATTTAAGTGCTTCTCTTTGCAAAACATTTGTGAGACTCTACATTGATCTGTAACACACTTGCCGTCGCTCATTGTTATCATGATTAGCCAAAAAAATAAATGCACCGTCAACCATACTCACCGTGTCTAGATGCTGAAGCGATTCTTGTTCTTTCTGCGTGTCTAGCATATGCACTAGCATTTTCAAATTTGCCGTACATTTTGATCTACATGTTCCATGGTACTATGCAACTTGAAAATGTTGCAAACCATAAGGTGGACCTCAATTAAGGCATGTTGGTAACTAGAAAGTAAAGAGGAAAGTGTAAAATTGGCTAACATTTTCTTAGTTTCTTTATTTGGATGCATAAAAGAGAAAGTGGAAAAGTAGAATCCACTTTCATGCCACATGGGATTATTCCCTCATTTTACTTTCTTCCAAAACCTTAGAAAGTGAGAAGAAAGTAACTAATTTTATTTTATTCTATTCTATATTATATTTCTCTTTTACACTTTCTTGCTTTCTACAATTCCAACCAAACAATCCAAACTCACTTTACATTGCCAAATAAGCGTAAACTCTGATACTTTTCCACTTTCTATTAACAAAACAAACAAGAATATAATACTTTCTCCTCGCTTTTTTCCATTTCACTTTCTTAGTACTTTCCTACTTTCTTTTCACTTTCCAATTGCCAAACATGCCCTTACTGAAATTGCAGTTCCTACTTTTTTTGAGCCGCCGCCACCTCATTTTCCTTTTACTATATACAGTGAAAGACATACGAGGTGATGACCCCTTTTTAAAAAAGGAGCCCCACTTCAAAACAAATAAGCCAAGGTATTTTTCACCGCATCAGCGATCATAGTCTATATGTTTTAGAACGCTTTATGTAGCAAAATTCACAAAATATGGATACCTCCTACACATCCATTGGAGTCTTCAAAACATTTTTTGGTAAATTTGATGGCTGTGTTGGAGATCTACAAGTCTCATTAGTTTTAATATGTAAGCGTTATAGAACATATAGATTGTGATGGTCAGTGCAGATTGGCAAAAAACATGTTGGATTATATGTTTTCATGTGGGGAAACTTTTTTAAGAATGGGCCGCCGTAATATATATTATATTTGGCCACCTCAATTTAAGGATATCATATCACCATCTCATTTTATCATTATTCCGTATGTGTGTGCGCGCGCGCGCGTCTGTACGGGGGTGTGAGTGCCGGGCTGGGGGTGGGTGTGTAAATGTAGATGTATATATGTATTTACATATACATCTATCTATATGTATATATGTCTACGTGACTACACACGTGTGTGTGTGTGTGTCTATGTATATGAATGTAAGTATATGGAGAAGAATGGAGGACAAAGGCCCTAAGAGAGAAACCCTCTTATGGCGCCGCAAAAGGTCAACCCTTCACCTTTTTCACCAAATCTTCATCGTCTAAGATGTAGTTACACCAAATTTCATGTAATTCTAACACCTTTCACGGTTGATTTAGTGATGTAAAAATACTAAAAATGTTCTAGATATCGTAAAACCGTTAATTTAGTAGCCACCTAATCGATGGTAAAAAAAAGTGTAAGAAACACATGAAATTTTATGTATCTGCATCTTAGACGATGAAGATGATGAAAAACATGGTGGAGGACTGACTTTTGACCACCACCTTTGTCCTCCATTATTGTCGTATATGTATGTATGTAGATGTATATATACATATCCGCACTCTACATACATATATATGTGTGTGTGTAGAGAGCTGATCCTATGAGGTCCGGCCCCATTTCTTATTTTGAGGTCCGCTTTTCAAACACACAATCCATCGTGTTTTCGTGTTTTTTTTACTGATCCACACCGATCATCATGATCTACACATGATAGATAGGTTATGTATCAAATTTTATGAGATTTGGAGACCTCTAACTAATCTATCAAGCGATCTTGTTTTCATGCATCGTAAAGCCATCGATTTTTTAGTCTAACATGTGTAGATCACAATGATCGGGATGGATTAGTGAAAAACGACGGATTATGTGTTTGAAAGTGGACTGTCAAATAAGAAATAAGGCCGGACCTCATAGCATCAACTCTATATATATAATGAGAGAGAGAGAGAGCGGGAGAGACTGGGATCCTATCAGTATGATTTGGTACCAGTCTTAAAACTCTTGGATTGGCTTTGGGATTGTGCTAGCAATTATGAAGAGAAGCATTCATTCTTCTCATTAATCACATGGTTGATAGCACATATCTCAAAGCAAATCCAACGGTTAAAAAATAGGTAGGATTTGTTTCTAAATCCTACAAATAGGATGTGTGTGTGTGAGTAAACAGAATTTGAAGCAACAGTACACATCACGAACTGCAGAAGAATTACCCACATCAACCACACTCACAGAACGATGTTCATAAGTAAAATATATTCATTTAGTGAGTGAAGCTTATGGGCAATGGGAATTGATCACTTCAGCAAACTGCAGACCAAGATTTGTAGGGATTAGTGACATCAAATTCTGTTTACCCATTCAAACATACATGTATGCATGAATGCATTATTAAACATACAGATATTTTGTATATATACACAACTCATTGAAGGTTCAAATGAAATAATGTTGACCAAATCAAATTTAAAGATACATACAGCTATTCTTCTAGGTTGTGTGCACACAATGTTGCAGCGTCCTCCCAACCCTGATGTAATCATGTTATCCAGGATAAATTGAGGCACCTGCAAAAGTAAACCAGTTAAATTGAAAAATGATGCTAATATTTTTAAAATAAATAAATTTAATGAAAGAACATGTAATTAAAAATAAAATTTGTTGAGAAAACATATCCTAGAAACTAGTTTTTGCATATGTTTAATTCTGGCAAAAAAATAACAGATAAGAGAGGACATGAGTGCATTCATAATACTAATAAAAAATCAATCGAAATAAGTTGCCGGATAACCATTCAAAACACCAAACCATGATCTTATAAATAGCTATCTGTATGAAACGAGTCTTGAACTAACATATCAAATCAATTGCAACCATTTAATTGAGGGAGTCACATATGGGTCCCACAAATTGATAGTTATGGTTAATTCTACTGTTTTCAAAGGTTAGTTTCAAGGAGAAAAGCATTTCCACCCATCAATGGTGCAAAATTCTAGCTCAAGACAACCATGAACAAGCAAGGAAATTACCATTAGGGGTGGAAATTGATGAAGCCGGTCCCATCAACCCGAATCTGTCCAAACTATTGATATGGTAAAAACTTTTGACTCTTAAGTAATCAGCTAGCTTATCGGGTAACCATAAGAATTGTTGCCCGGAAAAATTCAATCTCACTAGAAGAATTCCGAGTCTTTACAGCAAGCATTACTACAATTAAGTAGAGCCGTGTCTCCTTCGAACAAGAGAGGCATTGCCAATAAGGGCAGCAATTGAGTAGGGTCAACCTGCACATATGAACAAGAGAGACATTGCCATTGCAGTGTGAGGCAGTTGCCTAAAATGTTGCAGATTGTTTCTCTCATCCATTTGGTCTTCCTGAACACCGGCTAAAAGAAACCAAGGAGACCTTGGCATAGTGACAGGTATTCCACAATAAGAGTATCAATGAATGTTTTAGCTCATTATCAACAGCATTCCCATCAAAATTTGGGTTGGCCACAAACATATGCTCCATGAAATAGTTGAAATTTTTTTTTTGAAAGAAGGACATGGATCCTCTACTAATTAATGCCAAATCTCTCGGCGGTGAAATTATGGATAAGAGAGGGGCTTGTCATAATCCTATAAGGCTGGTCAGTGTCCTTCAAATTCACTTACGACTGATGAAAAAGCGACCAAGGACATGATGATCCATGATAACAGCAAAAGCCTCCTTAGAGTAATCCAAAATTACAAATAACTGACTAGATAGTTTCAAGTTTAAATTATAGTATAAATAAATCCAATTTTGATTTCTATCTGAGTATTTGTATGGGCATAATTTTAAATTAGATGGTAGTTGAATTTTTAAATTTAGACCATATGAAGCTAAATTTTAATTGACCTCGTTTTTTCTTTCTGGTTGCCTATAGGGCATTTATGTAATCAAGAAAACAACCTTATTTATATGAAAGATTTTTAAGAACATTGTTTCAGGAGTGGATTCTCTATGTTCTAACCCTTCGTTTGCTTCTCCTCCATCAAAGGCCTTCCCTCTTCACACCTTTTCCCTTCACCTCACTGTTGTCTGTCATTTGGTATTAAAGCTCGTGTTCCACGTCAAAATTCCTAATAAACCTGCTCTTGTTCGAGTCGTAATTCATAACATAAATAACAATGGCCCCTATCTTTGGAATCAATCACAAACTATAAAGTTCTATATAGAAAAGCTATCGTCCCCCCTCCTGTTTGAGATATTTCCACTGATTTATCTAAAACATGATGAGTACAACAGGAGGCTACATTGATAGTTTCTGATCAACTCTGAGGATATGAGGTTAGTGTCACTTTAGAAATCACATAGCAAATATATCACACACAAAAAAGTGCAGGCACACATACACATGGAGACAGAGATCTCCCCACTTCTCCCATGATGTATCTAAGAACTACTAGATCATGTAGAAATTTTAGGATTCAATGAATATAGTAGGAGGCCAAAGGTGATGATTTGTGATTAGTTCTAAAGACAGGGTTTATTGTCACTTTAGGAATATATCTTTAGTCATGAGAAGCCATATCAACTTTCTGGATTCAGGATTTCATATTTACACTCATTCCTGGTAGCATTTTGAATTATGCAGTTTCCTGGTGAAGACAGATTCCATATTACAGATAGCAGCATACCTGTGTGGTTTTACCGCAGCCTGTTTCCCCACAAACAACAACAGCATCATTCTCAGATAGCATTTGTAAAAAAGAGGCCTTTAGACTAGCTATGGGCAAGGCAGCTCTAGCTTTAAGCATTTCCTGTACAAAGAAACCCGGTAAAGCTATTACAAGCAAAGTTGAACATGCAGGCTGCCTAAAATGGGGCATCCTACCTTAAAGATAAATGGATAAATTATCGATGAAAGAAAGTGCAATGTGTTATTATTTAAGGTTTTCTCACACTTCAAGTACATAAAAGTAAGGGAAAATGTAGCTTTGCAGTGTACAAGAAATAGAGGATGATGACAGTATCATGATAAAGAGGAATACTGAACCTAACTGATAAAATCAATATAAAAGCGTATAAATAGTGAAGAAACTTTCTCTGGAGGGGATAAAGCAAATACCATGTACTTTGGAAGGTTCGTCTTTTTCTCCATTTCTTTTTTCAAGAAAAAGCTCTCTATTTGCTCGTAATAGTTCAATCCTACAATTGGAGGAAAGTGATAGATATGGAGTGAGTAATTATAATACGAATGTTGTCGATATTGCTAGTTTCAAAGTTTGAAATAAAGGCTTGTTGTTGTTGACGAAGTTGCAATCAATTTGTGCGTGGAACTGTTCAAAAAACATTCATTAACCGACTAACATTATCAGTAGCAGCCGAGGGCATATCAGATAGCCAACTCATGTGCATTGTTTATTGCATGCTTGGAGCACAGAATTTATCCTGCTATGCAACTAAAATAAGAAAACTGCACGATGATGGTAAACTAGAAAGTAGAGATTAGATACAACGAGGATCAAATTATCTTCACCAGATCTAATAGGTTCCTTTCAATTCAGATAACACATGCTGTAATATGGACTTGCCTTATTGGAGTAATCTAAAGAGGGTGGGGATGCTTTGAATGGCCAATGGAAACTCCAATCAGAAAAGTTGAGTCCATATCAATGAAGGTTGCTTCTTAAAAACTTACTTAAACAAGAAAATAATTCCCTCAGGAAGAGAGACCTAAATGGAAAAAATAAATTTTGAGTTGGTTTAGAACTGACTCATCGAAAAAGCACGATCTGCCAAAGGTCTATCCATTTCCATATAGAATATATTATTTGGACCTTCCTTAAACAAGTGGAAACTTCCCACAGGAAGTTAAACTTAAATAGTAAATAGCAATAATAAGAGTTAGCCCTTAGCATAAAGATAGAACGATAAATAAAAAACTCAATAATATAGCAACATAAAGACAAACAACAAAATCTATAACCTCTACATGAATTCTTTTCTCCATTTAACTATCGAATAGACAATATTTGAAGCTTCTGGTACTTCTGAACCTCAGACTTGAATTGTCATACCATTGATCTGGGACTCTTTTTCTTGGTCTACAACCTCCACTACTTAATTCCATCACGACTATTGCACTCCACACACACAAATCAAACAAATGATTTGTCAGTTGAGAACATAATAGTAGGAACCAATACAATTTAATATCAAAAAGAAAATCATCTGTTATTGTGTTTACACAACACAACATACCTTTGAATAAGTGATAACTCGCCTATATTCTTTACTACTAAAACTGCTCAATTATAGCATATATCCTTATCCACATTAAACAACTACCAAATTTTGTGATGCCCTATGCAATAGCTTTTTAGCACTTCGCTCAAGTCCTCATCATCCCTCGTTTCTGGAGCTACCTCTCTCATCGAATCCATCGTCTAGACATCTAAGCCAAACTTATCATTAATCATATAGACTCAGTCACTCAACTCTCATGGTTACACAAAACAAATTGTGTGAACAAAAAAGAGCTTGGTAGTATGATTTCTGCTTCTTAGTTCTTCGATTGTTGCTGTTACAATTTAGCAATTCTAAAGATTATCTCGCAGTGATTACTGATAGCAACCAAGTTCAAAGCAATATATAAAATCAATCTATAAATTTGTAATTAATATCCAGAATATATAGTTTATAATGATTTTTTTTTAAAGGTTTGTCATGCCATGATAACAAGCACCTGTATTTGCTGGCAACGTGTCTTCAGACTTTTCAGTGTAAGAATCAGAAATAGCTTGTCCAGTGTGAGGCTCTACAAGCCTTCCTCCAACATCAGCATTTTTAGCATCCACAGATGCCTCAGGCTGACAAGAACCAGAATCCAACAACGAAGCTACAAAACCTGCTCTGCGAATATCCTCGGTATCTTCTGTTTTGCTTAAGAATTCATCTGTGCATGCAAATTAAGGAGAAAAAATAGCGGCACTTGCTCCTTCAGCTAATTTTACGTAAAAAATTCAATAAATGTATCCAAGGACACTAAACAGATTAGAAAAATATTAGTGACCTCACCTTCTTGCCATTTTTCCACTAATGAAGCATATGGCTCCTTAAGCATTTGGGAAAGTGGCAAATCGGGAAAGAGTTGATAAAGAGCAAAAGCTGCTACTTTATTCTGTGCTTCCTGCAAGAAAAGTACAGACTATACAGCAGCAGGATAACAAGTTATCAAACAGATTACACGGCCTGCACATTTCTTTTCTGCTTTGTTACGCAAGCAAATTGCAGAGAAGGAAAGAAGTGAGAACTGTAGGTGACCACATGTCATCATCCATAGAGGTGCATTTTGCAACATCCACAGTTCCATGTGTCTACTTTCCATATACAATACAACAAACAACAACAACCAGCCTTCATCCCAAATTTTTGGGGTTGGCTATATGAATCCTTCTCTTCCATTTTGCTTTGTTAAGGACCGTCTTCTCGGTTATATTAATAATTAACATTGCATTATTAATTGCCTCTATCCATATTCGTTTAGGTCCATCCTTACTCCTAGTTGCACCATGAACTACAATTTTGTCACTTTTTCTAACCGAAAAAGTGATTGGTTCCGTTGCACATGTCCAAACCATCTCAATCAATTCTCTCGTATCTTGTCTTCTATGAGAGCTGCCTCTATCTTGATACGAATACACTCATTTCTTTTCTATTTTTTAGTGTATTATCACTCATCCATCTTAAAATTCTCATTTCAACCACCCAATTTCTGGACAAGTTGTTTCTTAATTGTCTAATCCGTAAAGAAGTGTAGTTCTTATCGCCGTCTTATAAACTTTTTCTTTCAATTTCAAATGTACCTTACAATTACATAGCACTCATGAAGCACTTCTCTATATCAACCATCCCGATTTGATTCTATGAGTTACATCCTCCTCAATATTTTCATCATGATTAATTATAGATCTTAAGTAACGAAAATGGTTCTTTCTAGATATTTCACAACCATCAATTTGTACCGAACGCTCATTTATTCACACTGTTTTGCTGAAATTACATTACATATATTCATTTTTTATGATACTAATTCTAAATACTTTACTCCAAGGCATCTTTTCATTTTTTCTAATTTAGTAATTCTCTTCTTCAGATTCATCAACTAAAACAATATCATCAGTGAACAACATACATCATGACATGTCATCCTGAATATATTTAGTAAGTTTATCTATAACTGACATAAAGAGATAAGGACTTAATATTGATCCTTGACGCAAACATATGGTGATAGAAAATGCCCGTCTCTCCTTCAACTAACTATTGTAATTGCTCCATCATGCATATTTTTAATCACGTCAATATATTTATAAGACACTAGTTTCTTTTCTAAAACCCACCATAGTATCTTTCTAGGGACCTATCATAAGCCTTATCTATATCAATAAAAAAATCATTTGTAGATCTCTCTTCTTCTCACTATATTTCATCATCAATCGTCTTAACAAATAGATCACTTCCATAGTAGACCTTCCTGGCATAAAGACCAAATTGATTTTTAGACATGGGCATTTCTTTCCTCATTCTATGTTTGATTACTCTATCCCATGGTTCCATTGTATAACTGACAAGCTTAATTCCACGATAATTTGAACAATTTCATACATCTTTTTTTATATAAATAGGTGTCAATATGCTTGTCCTCCATTCATCAAACAGTTTCTTTGTATCTATAGTTTTATTAAATAACTTAATTAATCATATTAGACATGTATCTCCTAAACTTTTCCAAACTTCGAAAGGAATATCATCAGGTACTATTGCTTTTCCTATTTTTATCTTCTTTAAAACGCCATTTACTTCATTAAGCCTAATCTTACGACAATATAAAATGTCCCTATATTACCTAAATTGTTTGTTTTTACCTTAAGTTCATAATTATTATTATCATTAAATAATTTATGAAAGTAACTTCTCTATCTTTCTTTAATTTCATCGTCGTTTTTCTAAAACTTTGTCATCTTCACTCTTAATACACTTATTTCCTTGGTCTTTACTTTCCTTTTCTCTTATCTTAGCCGGTTTATATATATCTTTTTCTTCTTCCTTTGTTTCAAGTTTTTTATATAAATTATCATAAGCTAGAGATTTAGCTTCAATAACTACCTTTTAACTTCTTTGTTTGCTAATTTATACAATGACATTACAAAATAAGAACATGTAACAAACTATAGTGGAAGCATAAAAGAGTGAAAGTACTTTTTCCTGCATCAACAATCCAAACTTGTAGCACTTACTATAATACATGGAAGTAGAACATATAAAATTTGTAAAATATGAGGACAAATACCTCAACAGACTCAAAGCTTTCATCTTGATCAGGGAGCTGAATGGCAATCAAGCCTCCAGCCTTCCGGCTCTTGCCTCGACCAGTAGCCGTGCGTAATATGCTAACAGAATAAAGAAATTTATTCTCTTTTTGATACAATTTACTATATTTTGGTGCTTCCCATCCTAGCCTTTGACAGATTTTTTGAAGAGAGGCTTTGGGAGCGCTTCGAGAGTCCCCCTATTACCAAGAAAGCATTGAATAAATACTTAGACAAGTTGGAACTTAGAAAATATTACTAAAATATGGGTGCAACTGCTGGAAAGTATAGTCAACATATGGAAATTTGTAGCCAACTACCTTTTTCCATAATTCATCAATGTTTACTACAGTACGACCAGATACAAGTTGTGATGCTTTCTCTTTCTTTTGTTGTTTCAGCACTTCAGGGGGCAATTGCCCCATGGAATATGAATCCTCCGTAAATAGATTATCAAGTTCCAAAACCTCTGGCTCTTCTTTATTTCCCCCATCCTCGGCATTTTCAGGTTTTGGAAAAATGGATATTTCACCAACAGCTGCAGTCACCAAGGTTTCGCTGTCAATTGGTGCTAAATCTGCACAACTGAACGCACCATCTGGTGCTACTAATTCAGAGGGTATAAAATCTATTGATTCACATGGCCTCTCATCTGAAATAAAAGCTGGGCACTCCTCTTGGGACCTAGTTACCAGTATCTCATCTGATAGGCCTGCACAGAAACTAGAGCATGTCAGAAAAGCGAAAAACTAGCTTCAACCAGGCAAGGTTATGGTAGTAAGATAACCAAGGGAAGACATTTCTTGCTTAAGCTTCTGGATAATATAACCAAAAAGTTCCTGGATTTTCTTGTCTTTTTTCCGTTTTGCTTCTAGAGCTCCCAGCCTTGCACGCTGGTATTCTTCAGCAATCGAAGCAGCACGTAAGTTTGGATCCTGAACTACTTCCTTTAAGGAAAAAAATCATGTCATCAACAGACGCAGAAAGCTTTTGAATGACAGCAAACTTCTGAATGTGTAAGCACTTTGGATAAAAATATGATGATGGTAGTGAAATCCTTAAGGCAAGAACTATCTAATTATTTAAACATAACTCTACAAATGGAAGTCTCCTCCAAGGAGGAATAGAATTTAAAACAATTCATTGAGTTACAGGCTTTCCATGCAAGAATGTCATCTTGCACTCCATGAATCCACCTCGTAAATTTCTAATGCTGATTAGAAATAAACATTGACAGTTGACAGATGCATAGAGTACAGTCTTGAGAGTGATGAGAAACAAATCCTCATAATAAGAGAAATTTTCCTCATAAATAAATGGTTTTATATATTGGGCAGAACTTACTTTAGTTTTGGTAGTATAATCTGTGAGACAAATTAAACATAAACTATAAAGTTCATCAAAGTGTGTATATACAGCTACAATAAGGTGATGAGGACTATATTAGTAAAGTTATAGCTATTTTCCTTCTATGTCTTCAAGCAACTTATTATGTTAAGTATCGACTCAAATTCCTTGAGATTTTGAAAAGACAGAAATTGTACATAAAGGTTCTTCCATGAGTGTCATCGTCATCGTCATCGTCATCTAAGCCTTTCCCCATAGAATGATTTGGCTATATGAAGCATGGCTCCACGACAAATTTGAGAAAGTTTTGTGACTTGTTGTAGACCTAACGTTAGCCCTCTCTTAACTAGAGTTGAATTCCGATAGAGGAAATCATGGATGAGAGAGAACCTCGCCATACTCCCAAATGACTAGTTAATAAAAATGTCAATTGTGATTACTGAGTGAAACATGATTGGCTGATATTGATCATCCACCTGAGCCTCAGGTAAATAAAATGTACTGATTTCCTTAATCTATCCAGACAAATTGGAAACAAGATGCTCAAAGAGGCAGAGATTGTCCTTAGCTAGCGCAGCTTCAATGAACCAGAACAAAATCACAAACCAGGGCTCAGTTCCAAAGCAAGACTTCAACACCAAGTGAAACAGACAATGGACATGACAAACTCATTGACAAATAGACTCAAAAAAAGAGCATGGATGACTAGGAGTAAATGGGAGAGATAATTAATTGGTTGGAAGATATTAGATATCGTACTCTGACAGAAAGAGGGAGATTGGGAGGAAGACAGGGGTCACCCGAACATAGTTTGGAGACTCCAAACCTAGAGCCAAAGCTAACAAGTTGCACGTGAATGAATCAAGGTTTGTCCAGACTAAACCTGGTTGGTTGACGCTGTTTTTTTTAATGACTCCATGATATGGTTTTCAATTTAGTTTACAATAAGTAGATCAATTACCTCTTCATGTTCATTTATTTCTTCTTGCTCCGCCTGTTGCTCGAGGTATTGGCGAATCCAATCTGCTTGAGATGACTTATCAAAATCCAATGACATCTCATCGTTTTTTGCTTTAACTCTAACAGATGCACCAGGTTTCTCTTCCTTCACTTCATCCTGAGATCGTTGAGGAGGAGTCCAATCGGTCCGAGCAGTTGATATGATTTTTACAGATCTTTCTGCTCATGCACAAACAACCGCCAAATGTATGTCAAGTTGAAAGGAGAAGGTTAAATCAGTTGGATCTCATTAACAGAATAATAGACAGACCTAAGAAAACACAGAAACCGAATCAAAACACGGCTTTGCACAGAACTTACTTTTACAAATATGGAAAAGGGTGACATTCAAAGTTGCTCAAACTACCGTAGAATAAAACTTGTCACACCATGAAACTTTGGGAGAGAGTGATTGAACACAGGCTAAGGAAGGATATTAAGATAACAGATAACCAGTTTAGGTTTATGCCAGGACGATCGACGACAGAGGCTATTCATTTGCTTCGTCAACTTGTCGAGCGTTTTCGAGAGAGGAGAAAAGATTTGCATATGATATTTATTGATTTAGAAAAAGCGTACGACAAGGTATCTAGAGAGGTATTATGGGGGGACAATGATGAAGAAGGGGGTCCCCGTCAAGTATATTGACATAATCAAGGATATGTACAATGGAGTAGTGGCAAATGTCAGAACCTGCGGCGGCTTAACGAGTGATTTTCCGATTACAATTGGTTTACATCAAGGATCTGCATTAAGTCTATTTCTGTTTACCATCGTGATGGATGAACTTACTAGAACTATCCAAGATGAGATACCTTGGTGTATGTTATTCGCTAATGATATTGTTCTAGTAAATGAGACAAAAGCAGGAGTTAATGCCAAATTGGAATTATAGAGGCAAACATTGGAATCTCGGGGATTCAGATTGAGCAGATCCAAGACAGCATATATACATTGCAAATTTAGTAACCAGAGAAGTCAAAACCATATTGGTATAACATTGGAAGGGCAAGAGATATCACCGAGCGACCAGTTTAGATATCTAGGTCCCATCATCCAAAAGAATGGGGAGATCGATAGTGATGTTAATCAAAGGATCCAAGCTGGTTGGTTGAAATGGAGAAGTGCAACAGGGATTTTGTGTGATCGTAACTTTCCGTTAAAATTGAAAGGGAAGTTTTATCGGAGCGCTATTCGGACCTTATTATATGGTACAGAATGCTGGGCTCCTAAGAAGCAACATACACAGAAGATGCACGTAGCGGAGATGTGCATGCTTCGTTGGATGTGCGGTAACACTAGAAAAGATAAGGTGCGAAATGATGATATTCGTGCAAAAGTTGGTGTAGCACCTGTGGGGGAGAAGATGCGGGAAAACCGGCTAACATGGTTTGGTCATGTGCGACGCAGACCTATGGAAGCACCAGTTCGACGAATAGATACTCTCGATATGGGCAATGGCAAAAAGGCAAAAGGGAGACCGAAGAAAACATGGATGGAGATGATACGAAACGATATGGTTGCCAAAGGACTCGATGAAAGTATATTGTTCGATAGGAGTGAGTGGAGGCGGAGGATTCATGTGCTGGACCTGGTTTGATTCTCATGTTGGTTCATGTAGCCTACCCCATATGCTTGGGATAAAAGGCTCAGTTGTTGTTGTGGAAAATATGGAAAAGGCAACAGTCTAGCAAAAAAAACCTAAACATATATGGATTAATTCTGGAAACATAAAACTCATCCATCTAATGAGAGATTGTCCACAAAAAGAAAAACATGTATGTTGACTATAAGTTTACTGCTAGTTAGTTGTGATTGTGCAATTGCAAGGCCAGGAACCTTTATGTGCTTGCAACCATAAATGGGTAATTCATCTACAACAAATCACAGTTTGAAAAAATCTAGATAACAACATCAGCAATTTAGGTGTCTTAAAGGAATAAAAAGAATGAAGATACCTTCAGGTGCCAAAGAAGAAGCCCCACTAGAAAATTTCAGGGGAAGCTCATTTCCTGGAAGGTTCAAACACAACCAATCAAGAGCAGCCTCAAATGATGCTCCCTCCTATATTAAATGCAAAATAACCAGATTTAGATATAAGAACTAACTAAGCTTCAAGCAAAATTCAGGAGACTTAAAATAACGATCACTTTCAAAAGCATGAAAGTAACTACTTCAGTTCGATGTAATTTATAAGACTAAAAAACCCATTAGTCATGCAGACCTGTAAGCAAAACATACCATTGTCTACGGTATAAAATATAGGATGCAGTCCACCAATTAGAGTCAATAATCATGTTTGAGAATTAGTGTTATCAGTATCGTATGACACGGGATTAATATCTTACGAGACGATGCGATATATAGGGATTTCATTAGATATCGCAGCTATGTATCAGACCCTTTACATACAGTACGATACAAAACAATATGATACGTCTCATCTATACGCGATATGGTCCAATACATTGATATAGCTTGGGTTTTAAATTGTGGGTAATACATTTGCTTATCTATGAACACGGTGTCCTATGTACAAATTACGTCTTTCTCTCGATCCTATGATAAAAATTCCTAAAATATCGTCTTTTAAATTTCTATCGTGACTCACGGTGATTGTCATCTCCATCGGAAACTCTTGTCGCGTTTCCTCCGACAAAAGGGACTCACCCTCCTCTTTCTATCGAACTTAATTTGATTCCTATCCAATCAAGCACAGGCTTCACTAGTGCATCTTCTTTATCGAAAAAAGCTTCATTTCCTTCATCGCTTAATCACCAACTAACTTCAAGCAATGATTGAATTTTGATAGTCGCCAAATATTATGATAGTGATGGTTCAAACATAGATGATTGAAATCCAGTCTTTTTAGGCTTTTCTATCTTTTATTAGAAGATATGCTTTCCATACTTGGTTGAATGCTTTATTAATGAAACTTATGAAATTCATGTTTTTGTCATATTGTTAATATTTTGGTATCAATTTGATTCATGGGAGGATTTCTATTTTTATGTATGTGTGGTTACAACTTTCAAATTGTTTTTAGTTGCATATTTCTTTATGTGGTTAATTTGAATCGTTTTTTTATGCTTTATAGTTGTATACTTAATTACTTTACTATTGCACAAGGAAAGAGCATCTTACGATCGCCATACAATACTAAAGTAAATGATACATGATACATATCACAATTTGACAACTTTGATAAGAACTGCGGTTACTGATGCAAAGCAAGACTAACATAGAGAACAATCAGGACACGGAAAGTAGAGGTAAAATTCAAAAATGAAGTTATCTTTTAAGATAAACAGAAAGCACTTGCTGAGTTAATTTACATTCAAGAAATTTTAAACTCAAAGAAAGCATTATGAAACAAAACAATAGGCAATATGGCCTTCTTCTTCTTTTTTGGGTAAGAAATTAGACCATGGCTGGTTACTAATTTTCACAGAAGACTAATTAACAATACCTAATTCATCAAATAGAAGAACGCGATCAAAAAATCCTAAAGCAACAAAAGAGGTGATAAAAAGGAAAAGAATGGGACTGAACATTGAGAGCGGACAGAGCCAGCTCGATCTGATCAGCAGAAAAGCCCTCGAGCGATAGCTTATCGTACACGCCCCTCAGCCTCTTCGCCTTCTGAGCTCTCGACGCGGCGTGGCCTCCGCCGCCGCTGGATGATGACGTGGCGGCAGGGCGATCGGTGTTCAAGAGGAGGCGGCGGAGGCGGCGCTCGTTCTCGGCCGATATCTGAAGCTTCGGAGTGGATTTCGCATCGGATTTGGGCGCGGGCTTGTTAGGGTTTGGTTTCTGCTGCTGGTGTTTCTTTTTTGGGGCCATTGCTCTCCCTCGACTCCCGAGGGAAAGAGAGAGCGCAGTGAAATGGGGGAAAGCGAAGAGAAAGGGTTTGCTTCTTATTTAAACGGGTGCTGGAACTTATTTTTGGCTTTCTATAGCGTTTTGGGTAAGTTACACTAAAATACCTTTAATTCTTACGATTTTCCGCTAAGATTCCTTAAGGTATTTTTTCTAAGCTAAAATACCTTCAGCCATGTTTTTCAAGGGATTTTTCATAAAATGCCTTGAAAAGAAGCATGCACTTAATGTGATTTTTAAAAAACTTAAAGGCATTTTAGTAAAATTTCATGATGGTAAAGGGTTTTTTAGTGTAATTCAGTCCGTTATTATACTTCATCCCAAAAAAATCTATATATCATCAAAATAGGCTTTAGGCTCTTATATTTGTTTTGCCTCTCATTTTCCTTCAAACCATCTTAGCTTTACGAAACTTCAAAATACTTGGCAATTATTATCTTCAATCATTCTAGGAACTCCGGTCCATAAGCTATGGGATAATTGGTCTAAAGGACATACATAACTTCAAGAATTTGATATTTCTTCCATATAATTACAAAATCCTTCTAGCTTTTCATATTTTTAAAGTTATTTTAAGTCCATTTGTTTATGTCTATTAATCCAACCAGGTAATAAAAGTCATTATATCATTTTCCCTAGAAAGTCTTTCCGTAATTTTTTTAATTTGAGTTTCATTTCATCCGTAGAGAAGAATAAGAGTTTCATTCATAGAGAAGAATAAGAGTTCAGACGATTTTACCATGCCTTTCCCTATCATCATCCAGATTTTAGTTCAGAAAAATGCAAAACTTCATACTTTTAAATCCGGATAAAACCTAATCTAGACTAAACTTGAGGCAGAAGATGACCTTTGAAATCATTTTTGTCATGTATAAATAGCATGTAACGCTTTGTATTCTCAGTTAGATACCATACCATCAGAAATTTAACCATCAAACAGCATACAAAACATGGGGGCAATATATGAAGTTTCAAAGGGTATACTAAAATGCATTAGTTTTAGGAGTTGCATGAAATATTTATCAGTAATCGAGTCACTAAACTCATAACATTCCCAACTTTTATATTGGCAAATGCCTTGAAAGGATAGATTCAGTAGCCACTATTGATCATATAGCAATTCAAGGTCAAGAAATATCACATTCGCCTGAAACTCTCTGGTATAATGGTATCATAGAGAAAATGAAGAGGGGTGATGATTACAAGGTATATATATTGATAATTAGTTTCCATAAATGAAATCCTAAATGATCACAATGCGGAAAAACTCATAAACTTCTGCTATTTCTCCCACCTTTCTACAATCGACACGGCAATGTGTCAAGGATCGCTTTCCTCACCCTCCCATAATTCCCCAAAACTCCACACCGTCTCCAAGCATGAAACTCTGCATAAGCTACAGGATCATTCACGACGTCCTTCACATACAAAGCCAACTCCTCCATTGACCCAAATTTCGACCCATCAATAATCGAATTAGGAGGTACAAAGTCCCAAACATTTGGGGCCCCGAAATAAATCGGGACTGAACCTGCATCTAAAGCATAGTATAATTTCTCGGTTACATAGCTTTCAATTTCAGTGTTTTCGATGGCGAGGACGAATTTGTAGTGTGACATGGCGCAGTGGAGGTGGTCCCACCAGTGAAGGGTTGAGCTGGGGTTTGAGCACTCTGGGTAAAGGGAGAGCGCCATGTCGAGGCCTCCAACGTTATTTAATCATTTTCCGAATGAGTGGTTGGGGATTAAGGAGAGGAGGGCTTTGGCGAGACGATTTCGCTGGGGGAGGCACATTGAAGAAGACCAATATACAAGTGTGTCCTGAAAAAATACAAAGGTTTAAGAATTTATATAAAAAGCTTCAAAATTGTATTTACATTGGATATACAACAATGCTTGGAAGCACGTGTCTATTCTCTATTTATTCGACTGTCAAGTACATATAGCATAATCAGATTACACCGGACATATGCATAAATAGATTTTTAATAAGTATATATAGAGAATTTCAAGGGAAAAAGAGAGGGAAAAATATATCGATGTTGATTTTGGAACTGGACTTTTATTAGTGGATAGCGTCTGCATATTGGGTTTTGATATCAAGATGTTATGGGCCTTATGGCATTGCATACATGCTCAATTGAATGATCATTCGCCCACATACTTTGCATAGAGTCAATTATGCGGTCATTCACAATGGTTAATACTATTCAACGCAGTTGCCAAGAGAAAAAATTTGAGCGGCAATTAATTGACCTTGTAAAACCTTGTTTAACAACAATATATTCGGTGATTGCCCACAACCCACAATGCCTGAAGTTTTGAAATGGGATGTTTCTTGACAGTGTCAGAACATATGTTTCAAAATGTACTAGGTCAGACCTCATAATTGATGCTTTATAAATATTTATTTAACCCTATTTATTATCTCTTTCAAAGCGGTGTGATGCATCACCCATAGGCTCACATAAGAGGGGGTATTACGAGGTAAATTTCGTGTACAATGCATGGTAAACCACAATGCCGTAGATTAAGCTTTTGGAAAATGTGGTTCTTTCGCATAAACAATGAAAATATGATAGTAAGAGTATGAAAAGTCTTTATAATTTGTGATCTATGTAGCAATGTCTTACATTTCGTTTTCGTGGTGATATGTTGTAATTCCGATTATTATGGAACAAGGTGCCTGCATATGTAGACTGAACATCGTCGTTGGCATGATAACCAATAAATATGTCCTCAAAGCCTGAAGGTTTTCTAAAAGCCTCAAGATCCATATAAACACGGAGAGGATCACCTTTACGCCGCTGCCAAGATACAAATACTTGTAAGCTTGTGGGGGTAATAACACATGAATTACAATATGTCAAGATGTCTAGCCATTTGCAGTAACAAATTACAAATATAAACTAGTGGTTAGCGAAAAAGTTAATAAAAATATGAATATCTTATATAGACTTTTCAGAAACAGATCTCCTTTACAATGTTGAAAATATTAGACCCTGACTGCATACCCCATTTGTGTTTAATTAAGGATCCAACTGTTCAGTGACAAATCCAGATAGGCGTTCTAAAACCAACTCCCAATTCCCTATTACTTCATGCAAAAATTACCAAGTAAACACACAATTATCCAATGCTAATCCATTTCCAGAAGACTTTAAATCTTTGGAGATCAGTAAAATGAGTAAGCCTAATAGAAACCTGTAATAAACTTCATATTTACCATAAGCTATGGAGGAGATAAGCATAAGACTGCATCTTGAATAACTGTCTTCTTAGAAGAACCTCCATTTTACAAGTTTTGCAAAAGTATTAATTCACAGTTAAGCCATTATTGTATATCTCTAATGTATTTCTGGATTTTTATTTATTTATTTTTATTTTTATTATTATTATTATTTTTATTTTTATTTTTTATTTTTTTTTGGGGGGGGGGGGGGGGGGGCTTCTCAGCTTTACAAAGAGTGGAAAAGTGGGGTGAAGGATGAGTCGGCTAAGTTGATGAATTGTTGAAACCAACTACATAAGGGACAAAACGATAGATTGATCAATGGAAACAACTATAGATGTGAGCAAATGGTATACTACAAATTAGGGGAGACAAAATTTGTACTAAATGGAACAATGAGGACCAGAAATTGGAAAAAATAAACATGGATAGAGGCAACAAGGATCTGAATGAAAGCTAATGATCGACAAGAGAACCCTTAACAAAGCTAAATGAAAAAAGAATACATGTAGCTGACCCAGAAAGTCTAGTAACAAAGGCTATTTGTTATAGCATTAGAAATCATCCTGAAGAAAGTAGAATGCTTAGCCGGCATAACAAAGCTCACTAAATTAGTTTGCACCAAAATCCCGATGTATACACTTCTATTGTTTACTGGTTTGCATAAAGCCATACGCATCATTTCTAGACTGCTCATTTCTAGACTGCGTCATCAAACTTAAAATAATTCCTTCCGATAAAAATAAGTGTTCCCCCTTCATCATTTCAATCCCTGTGAAATCGATCTATCCTCACCAATATGCACTTACCAAAACGGTCAACCAGCATACGCATAATCTAATCCGTCAATTTCAACCACAAAATTCAACTACTTCCTCTTGATCCAATTCTTCATTAACCTGCATCCATCTCTAACTCAACGCTCTCTACCCTACATTACCAAAACTTTTAGCATTTTTCCACTAAAAGCCAATTTTCTTTCTCCAATAAAACTCACCATCGCCGGCGGCATGACGCTCTCGAACAAAAGCGCGTCGGGCTTATCAGCAAGCACCCTCGATTTCGTCCACAAACAGCTCAATCCGCACCGACACGAATACAAATTATCCAAATTATCAGGAATCCAAGTCCACCCCTTGACCAGCACACTCACATGCCCCATCTCAGCCCCAGCGCAGTCGCCGCCATCGGCGTCCTGCACCACCGACGAGTTCACGCCCCAGTCTTTATACCTGCTTCTGAAACTAGGGCACCCGACTTGCGAGTCCCATTGGTTGAAGGCGGCGACGAGATCGGTGAAGGGGAGGTTGGGTTTAGGGTTAGGGTTAGGGTTACGGTTTGAGGTTGCGAGAGGGGAGGAGGGGGTGGGGAATTGGAGGAGGTGAGAGAGGAGGAGGAGAGTGGCGGCGAAGGCGAGCATTGGGACGAGGTAGTGGATGGGGCGCGATGGGATCCTGAACATAGAGGGGCTTTTTTGTTAATTTGATTGAGAGAGAGAATTGATTGGGGTTTAGGGATTGGGGAGTTCATTGAAATGGTGGTGTTGAGATTGGGGAAGAGGAGAATGATGACGGCGCCGGCGCCGGCGATGGAAGAGGGGGTTTATTAGTAAATTAGTTCGGCTGCCGTTTTGTTGTGAGCATCAATTGGACTGTTTGGTTTGGGGTTATTATTATTATTGTTTTGTTTGGATCTAACTCACCATGCTTCAATATCAATAGGAAAATCTATTCTAGAAGGCCTTGCATGATACAAAGGAGCCTTTGGATGGACTTCCTTTGTACAAAAGAGAAACTCATCCAAGCGCTGTGTAAAGGCTTTGCATACTAGATTTTTTCAAAATCAATAGCAAAAACTCTCCGGATTCTAAAAGTTACTGATTTAAGTCTTTGTGTTACAACCAACCACTTTTTACATTTTAATATTCCCAAATTACCATTATTAACTTTTGACGGATAACTGCTATATTTAGTAAGTAAACTTAGCAGAAAACTACTATATTTATCAAATGTAGCAGTTTACATTAACTGTACACTTAGCAGATAACTGCTGCATTTATCACATGTAGCAGTTTACATTAACTATACACTTAGCGGATAACTGCTACATTTATCAGATGCAGAGTTTACCTGCTAAATGTAGCAGTTATCTACTAAAAGATGACAAGGGTAATATAGTGATATTAAAAAATAAGTACATTAACTGTACACTTAGCAGATAACTGCTACATTTATCAGATGTGGCAGTTTACATTAACTGTACACCTAGCAGATAACTGCTACATTTATCAGATGTAGCAGTTTACATTAACTGTACACCTAGCAGATAACTGCTACATTTATCAGATGAAACAGTTTACCTGCTAAATGTAGCAGTTATCTACTAGAAGATGACAAGGGTAATATAGTGATATTAAAAAATAAGAAGTGGTTGATTGCGTTATAGAGACTTAAACATATAATTTTTTGGATTTAGAGAGTTTTTCACTATAATTTTTGTCTGGAGAGTTTTTCCCATTGCTTTCTAAACCCAGAGAGTTAGACTCATTTTTCCCATTTTTTTTCTTTTGGGGGGTAAATTGCTTAATAATACAGATAATTTTTTGGAATAAACTATTTTAAAATAAAATTATTAAAATGAAGCCACTTTCAAAATATATTACAAAAGTATGCCACTTTTGACCACTAGGCGCCAGCTAAACGCCGGCGCTAGCGTGTTAAATTTTTTTTTTTAAGGGGCACTGTTTTAAACGGCGCTCCTTACAAATGCAGCAAAAAAATATGAATCATCAATAGGCGCACTTTCAAAGAATGTCCGGTAATTTTATCAATGGACGCACTTTCAAAGTGCGCAAATTGATTTTCATTAAGCGCACTTCTAAAGTGCGTCCAATACACATTGTCCCTTAGCAGCTTTTTCTTGCATTACCCACTCACTCACGGGTGTCATGCCCCCTTCCCAGTAGACGGAAACAGTGACGTGGCAAGCCCGCGATATATTTATCCAGAGAAGGACATCCCTAAATAAATATACTAAGCATATTGAAACAATAATACACAATACAAGAATAAATGGAAACTGTAAAATTTTCAACAAAACATTTTTATTTACAATCAACTTCAATTATTTACAAGTACATGAGTTTCAGCTGGAAAGTAAATACAATAAAAAAAGGCATAAACATGTGGCATACATAAGCTGGAAGAAAAATAAATGAATGAAGCTAAGCTAATCCTGAGCAGCGGTCTGGTTATAATCCTCATCTGTGGCCTCCACTTCATCCGTCTCGACCGTATCTGACGAACATTCCAAGAAAATAAAAGTGGGTGAAATGCCCGTCAGCAAACTAGCGCTCGGTAAGTCCCAAGAATAAAGTAAGAATAAAAAGGACAACTGTAGAATATATATATATGACGAGTAAAAATATACCATATGTCTCTATATGGTCACTATGTTAACGTTAAATTCCAAGTGTGAATATCAACGCAATCGTAGAAGTATTCACGAGCTCAAGACTGGAGCCCCAGGAGTAAGAAAACACGGACCCATTTCATGTGTTAGTATCGGGGCTCTAGGATGTGGATGAGTCGACCCAACTGATTGTCGAGTAAAAAAAAAAAGGTTAATATGGGACTCCTGAAACTCCTTTGGATTCACATAAGAAACCATCCCAAACACCCCGAATATAAATAGTTTATAACTATATAATAAAATTTATTAAATTGATTGATTGGTTATAATATGTTTTGATCAAAACTATAAATTGCAAAAGGTATAGAATGAAATTGAATGAGTCGAGTAAAATGCGAGTCATGTCAATTGCAATCTTGGTTCGAGTCAAGTTAGTTCGAATACACTGGGTTCGAGTTTATGTTCAAGTTTGGATTCGAGTTTGGATTCGAGTTCAATTTCAAGTTCAAATTTAAATTCGTGTTATAGTCTTTTTCATATGAATTGAGTTAACTGTTAAAGATCTTATGTTGGGGAGAAATCGGCAACTGCTGCACATGGACGGCAGTATTTGTATTTTTTTCCAAAACAATTGCCATTGATAACTTCGTTAAGTTGTTTAACCTGAATAGGCAAGCACTCACTTTCTCCGGCTCCCTGGGCTCAAGAGAAATCGTCATGCCCCGCTTCCCAGTAGACGAAAACGATGACGTGGTAAGCCCGCGACATATTTATCCAAAGAAGTTCATTCCCTAAATAAATATACTAATCGTATTGAAACAATAATACACAATACAAGAATAAATGAAGACTGTAAATTTTCAACAAATATTTTTATTTACATTCAACTTCAAATATTTACAAGTACATGAATTTCAACTGGAAAGTAAATACAATAAAAGAAAATGCCTAAATATGTAGCATACATAAGCTGGAAGAAAAAAAAATGAAGCTAAACTAATCCTGAGTAGCAATCTGGTTGTAGTCCTTCTCTGTGGCTCCACTTCCTCCGTTTCGACCGTATCTGACGAACATTCCAAGAAAACAAAAGTGGGTGGAATGCCCGTCAGCGAACTAGCGCTCGGTAAGTCCCAAGAATGTAGTAAGAATAAAAATGACAAATGTAGAATATACATGACGAGTAAAAGTATATAATTCATGTGTGTGTGTGTACACTATAGTTCTCTAAATGGTCACTATGTTAACATTAAGTTCCAAGTGTGAATGTCAACGCAAACGTAGAAGTATTCACGAGCTCAAGAGTGGGGCCTCAGGAGCAAGGAAATATGGGCCCATTTCATGTGTTAGCATTGGTGCTCTAGCTGTGGATGAGTCGACCGACTAATATTCGAGTAAAATAAAAAAGGTTAATACGGGACTCCTGAAGTTCCGTTGGATTCACACAAGAAACTATCCCAAACACTCCAAGTATAAATAGTTTATAACTGTATAATAGACTTAATTAATTTGATTGATTGATTTTAACATGTCTTGATCGAAAACATAGATTGCAAAAGGTGTAGAATGGAGTCGAGTGAGTCGAGTAAAATGCGAGTCATGTCAATTGCAATCTTGGTTCGAGTCAAGTTAGTTCGAGTAGATTGGGTTCGAGTTCATGTTCAAGTTTAGATTCAAATTTGGATTCGAGTTCAAGTTCAACTTTAGATTCGGTTTTATAGTCTTTTTCATATGAATTGGTTTAACTGTTAAAGATCTTATGTTCGAAAGAAATCGGCAACTGCTGCACATGGATGACAGGGTTTGTGTATTTTTCCAAGACAATTGCCATTGATAACTCCGTTAAGTTGTCTAACCTAAATAGGCAAGCACTCACTTTCTCTGGCTCCCTGGGACTCAAGAGAAATAATACCGCTTAAGCCTATATTAATCTAGAGTCCTTAATTATTTATTATTGTTGTTTATTTTGTATTTATATTATTTGCATTTCTCGAGGGGGTTTTGTGAAAAATACTTTAATATGGTTTAAAATAAAGCTCAAGGGTGATTTATAATATTTAGGGTGTTCATGAACATATATTTTAATTGTTGTGGTATTTTAGTGATAAAACCTAGTTTTTAAAAATTTATACTATTTTTAGGAAAACTACTATTTTTGGAAACTTGTTGGTATTTTATTAAAATTCTAATCTTTCATTTTTAAAATATAGTTTCAAATTTTGTTTTTATTGAAAATACGGATTCTTAGTTTTATATAATTTTCCAAACTTTAGTTTTGTTTAGAAAAGTCATATTTCTTAAAAACCGTATTTTTATTTCATTTCGACACCGAATACTCCGTGAAGAGTTCTGCATCTCGCTCTACTATCCTCAACATGTGCTATAATCCGTACCATCCATTAGCGGGCCCCCTAATGAGAGTTGTAGGGGTGCAATTGCTAAGAATTAAAAATATCGATTAAAAGAAACCCTTTTTGAAAACATGTGGTATTTTAATGTAAAACCTATATTTTGAATTAACCATATCTTTAAATATCGTTCTATAAAACCATAGTGTGCGTGTAAGGTAGGTCGTTACCCCGTGAAATTTTCCTAAAGGTATATATAATAATAATCGAAATAATGATTATACTAAAGTTCGTGGTATTTTTCTGAAAAGTTTGCTATATGATTGTTTCACATGAAATTTTAGTTGCTCAAAAAGGCAAAAGATGTGAATTTTGTTTTAAAAAAATATTAGGGTGATTATATGACATATAAACCTATCAAGCATGATAAAATATTTAAAAGAGAAGATTATTACATGTTAATCCACTTTGTCGGTATTCTTTTAAAATATGATTTAGGTTGAAAAGAATTAGAAAGAGAAGGGACTTACATATTTAGATTGTTAACAAGAGAGAGAGAAAGCCTTCGGGGGTCGTGGTTTCATCGGAAAGGCTTCTTTCGTCGAGCTTGGCTTGCCACTCCATTTGGGTGCTTAACTCCACTTGATACTTAAAGAGTTTGAGATAATTTTGATAGAAATTTCCGAATGGGAGAGAGCTAGAAGATGGGGTGGTATTTATAGTGAAGAATTTAGAGTTTGGGAATTAAAAATTGAATTAAAAGAATTAAAATTGATATTAAATGATGAATTGAACAGTCTCTGTTTTAATTGCAGGGAAATTAAACAGTGCAAGGGAGTAGAGGAGAGCTGAAGAGACGTGTGTGCAAAGCACGGAGGCAAATGGAGCATTTTGGACTGGCGGCGGCGGGGAAAAGAAGGAAACGGGCGGTCAGATTTTCACCAATTGCCTCGAGATTCGTGCCACATGTTTTAATTTGTGTTAACTCCTTATTGCGCCTGTTGGATTTTTCTGAAACCTTTCGATTCTTCGTGAATTACACGTGCAACTCTTGGGCTTCCGAAAATTTAAAAATAATTGGGACTGAGGGGATTCGAACACACAGGCTATGACACAGCAGTGTAGAGGTTTTACCAGTGAGCTACAAATTATTTCTTACTTTTATTGAACAAAAATAACTTATAACTCCTACACAAGCTGAAATACCCTTTTTCTATATATCTAAACAAATAATTTTGAACAGGGAATTCAGAGTCGTTACAGAAATGATACCGTTTAAGCCTATATTAATTTAGAGTCATTAAATATTTATTATTGTTGTTTACTTTGTAATTATTATTTTCATTTCTCGAGAGGGTTTTGTGAAAAATACTTTAATATGGTTTAAAAATAAATCTCGAGGATAATTTATAATATTTAGGGTTTTCATGAATATGTATTTTAATTGTTGTGGTATTTTAGCGATAAAACCTAGGTTTTAAAAGTTTATGGTACTTTTATGAAAACTACTACTTTGGGAAACATGATGGTATTTTATTAAAATTCAAATCTTTCATTTTAAAAATACGGGTTCATAATTTTTTTTATTGAATATACGGATTCATAGTTTTATATATTTCAAAGTTTAGTTTTGTTTAGAAAAGTCGTATTTCTTAAAAAAGACGTGTTTTTATTTCCTTTCGAGACCGAATACTCCGTGAGGAGTTCTGCATCTCGCTCTACTATTCTTAGTATGTGCGATAATCTGCACCATCCATTAGCGGTCCCCTAACGAGAGTTGTAGAGACGCAATTGCCAAGCATTTAAAAATATCGATTAAAAGAACCCTGTTTAAAAAAATGGTATTTTAATGTAAAACCTATTCTTTAAATAAACCATATATTTAGACATCATGCTATGAAACCATAGTGTGTATGTAGGATAGCTCGTTACCCCGTGAAAGTTTTATAGGTATAATGGTTATACTAAAGTTCATGGTATTTTAATGAAAAGTTTGTTAAATGATTGTCTCACATGAAATTTTGGTTACAAAAAAAGGTAAAAGATGTGAATTTTGTTTTAAAAAGATATTAGGGTGATTATGTGACATATAGACCTATCAAGCATGGTAAAATATTTAAAAGAGAAGATTGTTACATGCTAACTCCCCTTTGTCAGTATGATTTTAAAATATGATTTAGGTTGAAAAGAATTAGAAAGAGAAGGGACATATGGGTTTAGATTATTAACAATGGAGAGGGGAAGCCTTCGGGGGCCGTGGTCTCGTCGGAGATGCTTCGGTCGTCGAGATTGGCTTGCTACTCCACTTCGTTTCTTAACTCCACTTGGATATTCTTAACCCTTACCGAATTTTTGAGGAATTTTCAGAATAGGAGAGAGCGAGGGAAATTGTGTGGTATTTATAGGGATGACATGAAAGTATAGGGTGAATTAAATCAAGATTAATGATATTAAAAATTATGATTATGGAGGAAATGAAAGGTCTGCAGGTCTCTGTTTAATTTCAGAGAAATCAAATAATAAAATAGGGTAGAGGGGAGTTGAAGGGACTTGTGTGCAAAGCACGGAGTCGAATGGGGCCATCACGACTGCTGGTAGCGGGAAAAACTTGGAAATGGGCGGTCAGATTTCATCGCTTTGTCTCGAGATTCGTGCCACGTGTTTTAATCAGTGTTTACTCCTTATTATGCCTGTTTGATTTTTTTGAAACCTTTCGATTCTCCATGAATTGCACGTGCAACTCTTGGACTTCCGAAAAATTAAAAAGAAAAATCTTTAAAATAATTGGGACTGAGGGGAATCGAACACACAGGCTATGTCGCAGTAGTGGAGAGTATTAACCAGTGAGCAACAAGTTATTTCTTGCTTTTTTTAAACTAATTTAACTTATAACTCCACAACAGGCTGAAACCCTTTCTATATAATAAATAATTAATTTTGTACATGGATTTCAGAATCGTTACATTCTACCCTATTTATAAAAATTTCGTCCTCGAAATTTACATAAAGACTATTTTTCAAAAAGATAAGGGTATCGTGCACGCATATTTTCTTTTCTTTCCAATGTTGATTCTCCTGGCGAATTCTTTCTCCACACCACTCGAACTAAATTCACCTCCTTGTTCCACAATGTCTTCACCTTTTGGTCCAGAATCTCAACTGGTTGCCGCTCGCATGTTAGATCAGTCTGTATCGTGAGCTCTAAGTGATCAAGTATGTGGCTGGGGTCGCTCACATATCGTTGTAGTTAGGATATGTGGAACACATTGTGCACTCCTTCCAATGAGGGTGGTAGTGCCAAGTGGTACGCCACTTCTCCAACTCGTTCGAGTATGTCGAACAGTCCTATGTACCTTGGACTGAGTTTACCCCTCTTGTCAAAACGTATCACTCTTCTGTTTGGAGAGATCTGTTGGATATAGTGCCCTCAAAGTCAATTATTGGATCGCAGGTACGTGATTGCAATGATTGAGGAGGACCTATACCGGTATGACAGTCTTACTCGAGATGATAGTATGCTATCTGGTTTGCCTTTATCAGTCGTGTATAGGTTCAGGTGACTGATCACTATTGCACGTTGATAAAGCCCTTAAGATCTTACTTGACTACCAACAATATGATGGCGATCATATACGTGAGAGTTGGGTAGTCTATAAGCACATCCTTAATTGTGGTCCCTAGTCGTGGGAGTTTCGAGACAGGGTATCGATACTCCGGAGTAGACTAGTGTATACAGTCGAGACCCCGACAAGGGGCGGTGGCCGGTCTCACAAGCCACTGGTGTCAGTTGGATCACCTAAGATGTATACATGTGCTCATTGGGTTATGAGTACGCCGGACAGGACTCGCCGGGAACCTGCTAGTTGGTATTATACCTATCGTCAGATAGCAGTTCCCTGGTGACATGTGTACAGGTTAGTTCATCGACCTGAGGTCGTCATTTGTCTCGTGTGAGTTCCCACTGTGCTTTGATTTCTACCCTACCACGGCTCAAAGGAGTCGTGCAAACAGGTCTTTTTTAGGAACAGTCCCGAGCCACATGGAGGCAAGTGAGCGGATCGGCAGGGGATTCGTCTCTCCCGGTATTGGGGGGTGAGATCGTGCTGTGTCTAGAAAAGCCATTACACCAAGTCCTTGGCTAAGGCAGGTGAGAATTACTGGTAAGTATTCCAGTAGTTTCTCAGGGTGTTCAGGGCTTGTATCCGACACGACTTATACCGCTATTGGGGGTCTGACGTTACCAGCCCCCTAGGCCCGATATGCGATACTCATTGCAAATCCCCGTTCTCCATCTATAAAATTTTCCTGTATTTTCCAAATCCCGTTTGTCTCCTGATTTTTTCCTCGTATTTTCGTTGGTAATTGGCTACTCGAGATTCAAGATTTAGCTTAATCAAAACCCTAGAATTATTTTCCAATTTAAACCCCAGCCCAATTGGAAATTCCCCATTTAAAAATTTAGAACTTAAATTCTTTTCCTCGGACCGTTTCCTTTACCAAGCCCACACATTTTTTTTTAATAAATTTCCTTATAAATCCCCGGCCCGGCCCCTTTAATTTCCCTCAGCCCACTCAAAACTATTTTTGAAATTGAGCCGGCCCGTTTCTCCCTCTGCAGCCCACGAAGTATTTTTAAAGGGAATTGTTTTGAAATTAAACCAAGCCCAACTCCTTTCCCGCTTTCCTCAACTCACCCGACCCCATTACCGTTCCTCTTCTTTAATCCCCAACGGTAACATCCCTCAATTCCCGCGCGATCCCATCTCTCCGCCGCAGTTCACGCCCATTTCCTCCGCTCGCGCCCACGCTGTGCTCGTGCGCCGTTACTCCTCGTCGCGATCCCATTTACCTCAAACCCTCGTCTCTCCAACTCCTCATCTCCCTCTCACTCTCCAACTCCTCAAAACTCTCCCACCCGGTCGAAAAGTTCCCACGAACCCACCAATAACCCACTGCCACCTCCACCTCCGACGACGATAACTCCTCAGCGATCCCTCACGTCTCCTCCACCAACCTCCTCCCTCCACGACTCCACCTTCATTAACCCGAGCCCCTTGCACACCCACTCCCCTGTACACAACCCCCACTACCGAGCTCGGCCACCTGGCACCCTCGACGCCGGCGAACTCCCCATCACATCGCCGACCACCCTACACCTTCCTCGTCGTCAGGGTCTCCTCCACCTCCTCTCAAAAGTCCCCACTGCTCTCTCTCTCACTCACCAAAAACCCACATTCTCCCCCGTACTGTGAGCTTCACCGTGCACGTGCCGGAGCGACGCCGTCGACCGTCACCGACCCCAGTACACTCGCAGAGAATCATCAAGCACCCCTCAACCTCCAGTGACTGTGCAACGACTCCGGACAACTCCGACGCAAAATCCGCATCTCGATCCAAGCTCGCGAGAATCCGTTTCACGGCGTACATCGCGCGCTCGTGACACCGCTGCTGCCGGGCGACCCCGAAACGTTTCCAGGCAAGTGTTTACTTGCTTCATGCTAAAATTATAGTGGTACAAACCTAAATAATCTAGTTTACGAATTTACCGATTCCCGATACGTATTGTGACCTAAGTGTTCGATGCTAGTCTCCAATGATTATAATAGTTTATTTTGACGGAAACCGATATTTTCTGTTGGCCCAATTGATGACAAATGTCGCGTATAAAAATCACTGGAAAATACGATTGTTAGTGACAAAAATTGATACCCCCAATTATGCCGTTAAAATTAGAAGCTTTCTCATATCTGAAAATGAATAAAATCACCGTAAATTATACACACACTAGAATGATGCGTTCGAGGGCTTAAATAGAAGCCGACTCGACGAACTTTAACCCTATGTAAAATTTCAATGATTTCTGTTCTGTAACCGTGATGATAATTAGATCGGAATGCGACTCTGGACTGCAGTCCAGAGCGTTTCTGATTATTGTGTACTGTCCCAATACCTGTGTCACCGTGTTTCCTGAAGTCGTATGTTACGGAACTTTATAGTGGATTAAAGATAATTCTGTTAGCTAAACAAAACAAGTGGTTCCATTCCGTTTCATTGACTGTTGCTATTTTAAACTGTGAATAAAAGGGCAGAACGTATAACTGTCCAGAACAGATTCAGAAATGACACACTGAGGTTAAACTGTGTATAACTTTCAACGTACAGATGCGATCGAGGATCCGTCTATTTGGTTGAATACTCTATTGAAAACCCTAGATTTCATTCAACAGTAACATCGCTAAATTCTGAGCCCAACTGGGTGTAATTCGTGTCGCAAAACGGACGTTCAGTTCTGAAACTGAATTTCCAGCCGCGAGCACTTAAAATGAAACAGTTATATCTTGAAAACCGGAATCCCGATTGAACTGAAACAAATTTTGATGAATTGCTGACTGAGTGTTCTATTTATCTTACTTGTATCATTGTGCTGAATTCTTAACGTATTAATTTATGCAATTTATTTTAGTTAATGACATGCATGTTGATTCATAACGCACATAGCTTATTGGTAGCATACATACATATATCATACCCTTGCCATATACTCAGTGTTAGTGCGTGTGGACATTGCATTATCGTGCGTGATAGATGTTGGTTTAGGAGTGACGAGTACACCAATGGAAAGTGAATATTCGTGACAGTGATTAATACAGTGAACAGTGATAAAACCGTGCCATTGGTATACTCGTACACGACTAAATCAAGATCATAAATAGTGTAAACCTGGGAAAAAAGAGGAAATCAAAGTGGAAAGAGTATCGTATTTAGCGGGACCGTGTTTAGAGGATGATCATTCGAACCGTGATACTGATACATGTAGGGTAGGATCTAGCGATCCGGCTGACAGGGTTATGTCCCGGGCATGTGGGCCGTTGTCTCGGGTATGTACGAGACTCCTGTTAAACATGATCCTCCTTCCACTATGTGATTTCAAACATGACCTAGAGACCGATAGGGACACTTAATATATTCTGCATCATATAGTGACACAGTGATTACTTGCATTGTTCTTATACCAGTATTACCTCATTTACCTGTTTTATCTTATTATAATAATATTGTTATTGTGTCGCTCTGACGACCTGAGTATGCATGCTCAGATCCCGCGGGAGGACCAGCACAGGAGACGGATCTACCCTTCGAGTTCACAGAGATATAGTCTGGTGTACTTCCTATCTTTACTGCTTTCCGTAAAAGTGATCGTGAGATTGACTTTGGTTAGTATTTGTCCTTGTTATCTGTAATGTGTGAACAATGGAATATTAATGTAATAAATTAGTGATGTGATTCCTTTACCACTGCGCTTTATTTACTGATTACCATGTAATGCTAGAAGCCGAAGTGTGACTACGGCGGGATGATTCCTTGACCGTAGGAGCATGGCTGGCCTAGTCATCCCTCGTTTTCCGTATTTTGGGAAGCGGGGCGTGACATGGTTTAGTTGGTATCAGAGCCAGGTTTAGTATCAAGGGATAACATTAACTATGCTGTATTACGTTATTCTTGTTTCACTACTCTTGATTTCCATCCTTGAATCTGATCTTATCCTTTGAATCTTCCAGTGATATGACGTCCCCGAACGACCCCTCCTCGGACTCCAGCTCTCAGGACCGCACGGAAAGAATACTTAGTGCACTGACCACTCTCGCGGAAGCTCAGGACAGAAAGACAGATTTACTCACTGAGGGACTCAGGGCAATTACCGCCGCAGGAGGACCCTCCGCACTCATTACCGCTCCCGAGGGCGCTACTCCACCAGCTTATCAGACTAGGACTGGTACCGTATCAGACTTCCGACGGTTACACCCAGCTGCATTCACAGGGCTAGCTGAACCCCTTGAGGCTGAGCAATGGCTGGTGAACATGGAGAATTTATTGACAGCCGCCAGGGTTCCAGAGGAAGATAGAGTGGACGTGATAAAGATTCAATTAGAAGACGAAGCCCGTACTTGGTGGTCGGTGGAAGAAAGCAGACTTGACGAGCCGATTGAATGGAGCAAGTTCAAGGAGTGTTTCTTAGATCATTATTTTCCTCCCACAGCCAAGGCAGAAATGGAGGAAAGGTTTATTTTTTTGAAGCAGAATGGACGCCCAGTGGACGTATATGCGGCAGAGTTCAACCGTCTGAGCCGCTTTGCTCCATACATGGTTAAATCAGAGGCCACCAGGGCCAGACACTTCCTTCAGGGGTTAGATTTCGAGTTGCAGCAGTTGATTGCATCGTTGGATTTGCAGACTTTCGCATAGGTACTCAACGCGGCGAGAGTTCAGGAGCAATTGATTAACAAGTTCAGAAGACCCCCAGTCGTTCCAGCACGTACCCACGCGCCTTCTCAAGGAGCCATACCGGTTCACAGAGCAGGAACGACACAAATGAAGCGCCCGTTCGTACCACAGCATCGCCCCCAGAGACAGGGCGTAGTTTGCGGCTATTGCGGTAGAGGAGGGCATACCCAGAAGGACTGTCACCGTGCCAAGGGACAGTGCTTGATTTGCGGCTCCAGTCAGCACAGGATTAACAGTTGCCCTGAGCGAGCAGAGATACAGGGAGGTTCTGGACCGTCACAGCAGAAGCCGCAGGAGCAGAGGCAACCCTTTACAGGTCGCGGTCAGGGACGGGCTTTCACCTTGACCGCCGAGCAGGCAGAGGCGTCAGGAGACGTGGTTACAGGTACTCTACTCGTACATTCCTTGCCAGCTAGAGTACTATTTGATTCGGGAGCATCGCATTGTTTCTTGTCTGAGCATTTCACTAATACACACTCAATACCACATGAACCACTAACCAAGGGATGGGAAATTCATACGGGTAATGGCATTATAATATCTAGTCGAGAATGTAGATTATGCCCAGTTGTAGTGTGTGGCAGGGAATTCTATGCGAATTTCCTTCTGATTGGGACAGGCAGTTACGAAGCAATTCTTGGGATGGATTGGATGAGCACTTTTCATGCGGTTATCGATTGTCGTGCAAGGAATGTGATCTTCCGCATTCCCAATCACCCGGAGTTTATTTTCGAGGGCGGGAGCGAATCTTTGGAGCCAGCTAAATACAGAGCAAAGCCTAGGGAGATGTCAGCTATGGAGATTGATAAGAGCCCAGTCCCAGAAATTGTTCGGGACTTTCTGGATATGTTTCCTGAAGATTTACCAGGTCTACCACCTCCTCGAATTTTGGAGTTCTCAATCGACTTGACTCCAGGTACAGCCCAAGTATCCAGAGCCCCATACAGAATGGCACCAGTTGAGTTGGCGGAATTGAAGAAGCAGGTTGAAGAACTATTGGAGAAGGGATTTATTCGGCCAAGCGCTTCACCGTGGGGTGCACCAGTCCTACTAGTAAAGAAGAAGGATGGATCGCTGCGAATGTGTATAGATTATCGGGAGTTGAACAAGGTCACAATAAAGAACAAGTACCCAATACCGCCCATTGACGACCTATTCGATCAGCTAAGTGGAGCCAAGGTATTCTCGAAGTTGGACCTCCGTTCTGGATATCATCAAATCAGAGTAGCAGCCGAGGATGTATGCAAGACGGCTTTCAGGACCCGATACGGACATTACGAGTTCCTTGTGATGCCGTTCGGTGTTACCAATGCCCCAGCAATATTCATGGACTTAATGAACAGGGTGTTCGCATAGTACTTGGACACGTTTGTCGTTGTGTTTATCGACGACATACTTGTCTACTCGAAGACCCGGGAAGAGCACGCTGAACATTTGCGCACGGTCCTACAAATTCTTCGGGAAGAGAAGCTGTACGCGAAGCTAAGCAAGTGTGAATTCTGGCTTGACAAGGTTCAGTTTTTGGGACATATCGTTTCGGGCGAAGGTATCTCGGTGGACCCGGCAAAGATAGAATCTGTCAGAGATTGGCCGACGCCGAAATCAGTAGCAGAGATCAGGAGTTTTCTGGGATTGGCAGGTTATTATCGGAGATTCGTCCAAGATTTCTCAAGAATCGCGGAACCATTGACGAGGCTAACACGGAAGGACGTGTCGTTTACATGGACAGGGGAGTGCACTCAGGCATTTGACACACTAAAGCAGAAGTTAACCACGGCGCCTATTCTTACTGTACCAGATGATTCCGGTGGTTTGGTGATACACAGTGATGCCTCAGGGAAGGGTTTAGGCTGTGTTTTGATGGAGCACGGCCGAGTGGTTGCTTACGCCTCTCGACAACTGAGAAACCACGAGAAGAACTATCATACGCATGACTTGGAGTTAGCTGCGGTAGTCTTTGCATTGAAGATTTGGAGGCACTATCTATTGGGTGAGAAAGTGGAGGTGTACACAGATCACAAAAGTTTGAAATATGTTTTCACCCAGAAGGAACTAAATCTGAGGCAGCGCCGATGGCTAGAGATGATGGCAGATTACGACTTGGACCTTCAGTATCACCTGGGGAAGGTGAATGTTGTACCAGATGTGCTCAGTCGCAAGCCAGAGGGGCCTCACTCTAGAATTGGCAGACTATTCGCCGCATTCGTAGGGGGTACAGGTTGACCCAAGGAGGGGTGCTCAAGTTACCGGATTCCGTGAAGTGCAGGGTGATCCATTCACTATGCTGTAGGGGGCTGCCTCGCTTCAGGTTTTGGAGGGTAACTTGCCGCACCCGTAGGGGTCTAGGTTTCATTGCACAGGCTATCCACACGACCAGGGGAACGTCGGGTTTCAGCAGCGGCTCTGTGAAACCCGGGGATCCCAGATTATCTGTATTGTTCTGTGATGCTTATTACTTTTCTGTAATGTTGCATATTATCATGCCTGGAGCGATTATTGTATATTGGTATATATACTAGTAGGTGTTGTATATGTTTTGCACCCGCGCTAGTTGAGTCCCCGCTCTGTTGTTAGTTAAGTAACCTAACGGGCAATGACGGGACCCAGTGGCGAATGCGGATGGCATATACGTACATTTTATTTTCGTTCTTTTCTGGTGTGATTAATTGATGGGACTGCGTTGATTTTGATCAATGCAAAGGAAAACAAACCTATTTGGATGTTGTTGGAACAGTTTTAAAAAGTGTTATTACAAAGACGTTTCCTTTTGTTTTGCACAGTGGTATTCAGATGGAATATCCTGCACCTCATTCGACGAGGCAAGGGCCGATATCCCTTCACCGGGAGTGACCCCTTGGGCAGAAGTTTGCGTCAGGGTAATAACTTCACTATAGTCGATTACATGTTGCTTTGCATCGCGGTATTCAGTTGGAATATCATGCACCTCAATCCACGGGGAAAGAGCCGAGATCCCTTCACCAGGAGTGACCTCTTTAGCAAAGGTTTTCGCCACTATATTTTTATAAAAAGCTATCAGGTTCCTTCAGCGATATCAAGTTCATTACGTTAAAGGTTTTTCGCCAAAACCAGCCGTAGCCCTCCGTCATTTCTTTTGGGTATTCAGTAATATTCAAGCTATGCATTTTGGCCAAAGTCAAGGCATAGTGTTTGGTAGCTGCTGGGTATTCATTTGTTGCATAAATAGATGAGTTGGTTTGGGACAGTCGTTCTGCCGATTGGTCAAAGTCAGGGGCATGTGCGGGTGGGTTCAAATTGACAAGATAATGACGGGAAGAACTTGGCATGTGACTTATGGCATTTTGGCCAAAGTCAAGGTCATAAGAGCATGGGGCAAAAATCATATCGGGAGTTTCTAAAGAAACTGAAACTTGCCAGGCATGCACATACCTTCTGGAGTGTGATAACGTGAGTGGATTCCGTCACGTTATCATGCGATGAGAGTTGGATCCCGATTCCCACTGATGAGTTGGTTTACTCTTCGGGTGATCCCGATTGATTCTTCTTTCAGGTTTGGAGGAGAATTTGACAGTACAGTGGGAGGTTTTCTGATTAGATAAAGTGATAACCATTCTGATCTAGGTTAGAGTGCACGCAGAGTGTTTCTTTTCTCTCTCTCTTTGGCAGCGACCTTTGACCGACCCTAGACTATGACTCAGTGACCAAGTTGACCGAACCTTCTTAAAATACTGGCTTTTGGATTGTCTAAGTTGCATAAGTCATTGCCATTCCTTCTTTTACCCTTTGCATTTCTCAGAACACCTCGTATCACTACGAGTATCCACTTCCATTGGATAAATCCATCGTATGGTTATATACGAACTCGAAGGGACTTCTTCGAGGATGGATCCAGGTTTAGGAGAAATAGAATTGGTTTATTCAGTTGTCTTTTATTATCACCTTCTCTCAGGTTGCGAGGGCTCCTTGGTTTAGGAGAGTACACCTATTACGCTTATTGGACAGTCTTCTTCCAAACCATAGGCAGGTGCCGAAAGGTAGGGAATGAAGAAAACCAATTAGCCTAAGTAGGGTATACAGAAGGTAATATGTAAAGACAAAATAAAGGGATTTGAAAGAGGGTAAAGTAAATTGTGACTGCTATCATTCACGACCAAACCGCATACTTCATTGCCACTCCTATTTCACCTTTGCTTTTTCCCCCAGTTCGTGAGAAATAGAATAAGGTATTATTCAGTTGTCTTTTATCATCACCTTCTCTCAGGTTGCGAGTACTCCTTAGTTTAGGAGGGTACACCTATTATGCTTACTGGATAGTCTTCTTCCAAACCATAAACTGGTGCCGAACGGTAGGGAAGGAAGAAGACCACTTAGCCTAAAAGGGGTGTACAGAAGGAAATGACTAAAGACAAATAAAGGCATTTGGAGAGATGGCAATGAAACATATGGTTAAAGTCATGAATTCGATTATGGAAGAGGCATTACTAGGAATACCAGGATACCCCTACGAAACATTTTCATGTTTCAGTGCATTGTTAAAGAAAAACTGATTTCCCGATTAGATACTTACTCCAGGGTATGTATTTACCAGGTATGATTCTCACATCTGTATGGTTTTACAGATGATGAGTGGGAGTAGGTTATTGGGAATAAGGTGATCATCCTCATTATATCGGAATTCGCTGTAATTGGTGATATTTAAGGAAATCGCCTGGGTTATTGCCGGACGGCATGTGTTTGGTTTTGAGTATCCGTTGTTGTGCACCAATTTCAAAATGATATATCTTTACGTTTATTTTTGTAAAGTGAGATATAACTTTTTGATATTATGTCGATGACATTTACCTATATCAGTTGGCGATTGGGTAAGGAGCATTGAACAGCGGAGTAGTTCTTAACCATAAGTACAGTTTTCAACCTACGATGCACAGGTTTTGAGTTATTCAACTCAACGGACTTATACAGAGTATTGTATGTTGTCTAGTGTCCCTCAGGACAAAGGGGTTGGTTCTCGTACTATGTTCTGTTTACTTATGACTTCTCTAGTTTTTAGACAAGTGTTTTGCAGAAATACAAGGTCTAAGTTTTGAGAAGTTGAGGGTATAAGAATAAAGTAGAGAACCAGATGTCGCAGGTATCGGGATTCTTCAAAGAGATCGAAGATGTAGATACTTGTGAATGGTATTCAGTTGATAGTAAAAGTTTTGAGAACCTTGTTTCTCTTTCAGGTTACTCATAATTGGATGGATTCCTAAGTTAAGTAATGCTGATTAGCCTCTCTCCATTAAGTTGATATGTACTGGAGACAGCTGCATGATTAGAATCTGGTTCCAATTAAATCAGTGCCAAAGTTTCTATATTGGATATAGAATGGTTCATATCTTAACGATGTTAAGGTACGGGGAGTTGTCCAGCTTATGCTTAAAACCAGACTCTGGATAACTCAGGGCACGTTTCTGTAATGGCAGTTTGTGGGTTGACCCGGGCTATGTCGAGGGTTGACTTTCTACCATCTGAAAGATCAATTGTGATATTGTTTTTGACTCGCCACAGTTTTAGTAAAATGGATTTTTTCAGAAAATAGTAGTGGGAGTATGGTAGAAATGGAAGTGATTCCAGAACCGCAAACGATTACGGAAAATTTAATAGGACCTATAGATTCAATCAGGTTTGACATTCCAATAGCCACTCCGCAGATATGGTGGGTAACCTCAGACACCCGAGAGGTATTCCGGTAGCCTCAAGGACGGTGACAGGGAGATTCTTGTTTACCCAGACTTGACATTACTGTCGTTCCAGGCTATGAGACCCGGCAGGAGGTTAAGTATAGCGTCGTTGTAAACTAGCTTTAGAAGTGCACGTATATATTATTCTGCAAGAGGGTTGTTATGGTCAGTGGGAGCAGCGGAAGCATAGTGGACAAGAAGCTTATGTCTATTTATAGACTTGAGCAGATATAGCGGAGATAGATCATCTATTTTTGATGTGAAAGTCATGGGTTTAACTTCATCAGAATAGGGGATGGATCTGTTAAGAAGGTAGTAGGGTGTGATGTCCTGGTATTTGGATGACATACACAGAGTAGGAAGTAAAATTCCTATACTACGATCGGTTGTACTATGGTTGTCACACAGTTGTTTCTCCAGAAAGGATATGGATATAATATCTGACATTCTGGTTTCTAGATCTATGGTTTTAGATCTAGATTTGGGTAGTTTCCCAATGTGGGTACTTTGACACTATTCTAATAGTTTTTAGAATAGATGACTCCTGGCATGGTAGTGTACCTACAGGTGATGGAGTCACCCTCTCTAAAGGTGTCTTACAGACTAAAGGGGAGAGGGATGTGCATGATTGGCAGATCACTTGCTTAGGCAATTGAGTCAATCGTGAGATGTCAAGTACCACACCAGATGTTGTTTTTGCACTCGATGCGATAAGTTTATATTAATCCAATCCTGGAGAAACATAAGGAAGCAGTTTTAGAACATAAGTGGATGTTCTACGGATTTGATGACGGCAGCCTCCTTCGAGAGACGGTTATCATTCCAGGCTTCAAAGGTGACATGGATGACAGAGTGATTGTCAGAGTTTTAGTTTTCCCTCTGACGAGGGACAGTATTATGTACAGGTGGTCCAAAAGGATACTGTGGGAGGCATGGTGCAGGATATTGATTAAGTTCAGTTGACGATACAGTCTAAGAAGTTTGGATTTGAAGTTCATTTATGAACTAGGTCCCATCAGATATCCAGACATATTCTAAGACAGGTATTACTCAATTCGGGAGATGGTTTTCTCCGCGAACTTGAGATCAAGAGAGACATGGAAAGAGACATCAGGGCGGATCCACTCATTGAGGCTATTTCTCGAACACAAGAGTTTTACAAACGGGCTTTGTGAAACTGATTAGTAGAGGGTTGGGTGTTCGGTATCACACGGGCTGTTAGTATGCGACATCGCAATAATTAGCCTTAAGTGCAAGTGGGAGATTATTGGATATAGTGCCCTCAAAGTCAATTATTGGATCGCAGGTACGTGATTGCAATGATTGAGGATGGCCTATACCGGTAGGACAGTCTTACTCGAGATGATAGTATGCTATCTGGTTTGCCTTTATCAGTCGTTTATAGGTTCAGGCGACTGATCACTATTACACGTTGATAAAGCCCTTAGGATCTTACTTGACTACCAACAGTATGATGGCGATCATATACGTGGGAGTTGGGTAGTCTATAAGCATATCCTTAATTGTGGTCCCTAGTCGTGGGAGTTTCGAGACAGGGCATCGATACTCCGGAGTAGACTAGTGTATACAGTCAAGACCCCGACGAGGGGCGGTGGCCGGTCTCATAAGCCACTGGTGTCAGTTGGATCACCTAAGATGTATACAGGTGCTCATTGGGTTATGAGTACGCCGGACAGGACTCGCCGGGAACCTGCTAGTTGGTATTATACCTATCATCAGATAGTAGTTCCCTGGTGACATGTGTACAGGTTAGTTCATCGACCTGAGGTCGTCATTTGTCTCGTGTGAGTTCCCACTGTGCTTTGATTTCTACCCTACCACGGCTCAAAGGAGTCGTGCAAACAGGTCTTTTTTGGGTACAGTCCCGAGCCACATGGAGGCAAGTGAGCGGATCGACAGGGGATTCGTCTCTCCCGGTATTGGGGGTGAGATCGTGCTGTGTCTAGGAAAGCCATTACACCAAGTCCTTGGCCGAGGCAGGTGAGAATTACTGGTAAGTATTCCAGTAGTTTCTCAGGGTGTTCAGGGCTTGTCTCCGAATTGACTTATACCGCTATTGGGGGTCTGACGTTACCAGTCCCCTAGGCCCGATATGCGATACTCATAGACGAACGGACCGGACTGTATGTATATTGTCACTGTTAGGCTCAGTAGGGTTCCAGGATGAGTTCGCTCATCGGCTTCCCTTGAGGTCAGTACATGGGCAGCCGTTACGCACTGCTAGTGCCGCTGACGGCTTGTGGTTAAACCCACTGCCAGGATACTGACGAGTCATTAGAGTCCCCCACAGATAGTTTCCCAAGTTCGGGCGAAACGTTGTAGAGGCCGTATGGTTTTATGGCAGGGTTCGGAAAATGCACGTGCGTTTACGCACGTGTCATATTTCGGGCAGATAATACTGGTGGGCTTTGGTTTAAGCCGGATCCATGTATTATACTTTGTAGATATAATATCTTTGTCTCAGTTGCATTTGTATTCGGTTGTAATACAAATGCGGGTATATTTATACAGTTACGGGGTTATCCTGAAATTCGTTTCGGGATCGCTTTTGGAAGTTGCCAGTTTTCTATCACCCGTATTAAACATTCGGTTTAATACGGATTTATCTTTTCTTCACTTGGGTGAGTCATGAGGTGAGTCATGAGTGTGGAAGGTTCTAGTTTTGGTGACTAGGTTTTGATTCATTGTATGCATTAATGAATGGATGACTAGGTTAATTGAGTCACCATTTGCATTAATGTGGTTTTGTTTTGCCTTGGATTTTTTCTCTTGATCTTTTCCTTTATGGTCACCAACCCTTGCTCCTACACTCACCCCCTCCTCTATATGTGGCCGGCCCCTCCCCTCCTCTTCTCATGCTCTCACTTGGTTTTAAAAGATGATAGTTTTGGTTCATGGAAATTTGATATACTCATTTTCTCTTTACCCGATTAAAAAGGCAACTTCATTAACCGTTCATCCATGGTTTTGATGAAGCGAGACAAAGTGTTCTACTCATTCTCTACATCAATCTTATTCATCTCTTTTAGCAGACTTGATGACCGAGTTGCCTCGGTATAGAGGCGGGAGCCCGTTTAAAGATCTGTAGATGTGGTGCCACCTTGACGAGGAGCCAGGAGATCGGTGAAGCCGCAACGGAGCGTGGGATGATGGTTAAAGAACGAAGGACTCGGATCGTTCGGTATAACCTTTCTACCCGCTTTGTAGTTTGTTAGTTTAGCGTTAATGGCAGATCCGGGTTATAGTATGCGATAGCGCCAGTTATAAAAGTTTTTGTTCCGCATTTGGCGTCAGATTGACGGGCGGGACGCTACTGTAGACTTACATTAGAGATCTTCAGAAATACATGCTCTTCAGGTTGAAACTCCAGATGTCGTCGTTTTGTATCTGCCCAATGCTTCTGTCGGTCCTGGGCTAAGCGCATCTTTTCCTGATCATGCGAACCATATCTACAGTTGCCACTATCATCTCTGGTCCAAGGAGTTCACGATCTACAACGTCGTCCCAACTCAGCGGGGAACGACACTTCCGTCCGTAGAGTACTGCGAATGGTTCTATCCCAATGCTTGTCTAGTAGCTGTTGTTGTATGAAAACTCCATAAGGTGTAGGTGATCTTCCCACGAACCTCCGAAGTCTAACATACAGGCTTTCAGCATATCTTCTAATATCTGAATTGTTCGCTCAGACTGTCCGTCCGTTTGTGGATGATATGCCATGCTGAAATTCAGACTCGTTCCTAGGCTAGCTTGCAGACTCTGCCAGAACTGTGATCAGAATATTGTATGACGATCGGAGATGATGCAGACAGATACTCCATGTAATCTCACGATCTCCTGTATGAGATTATAGGTATCAAAGCAAGTATTGTACATCTTGAAGGATAAATCTTACTTTAGATTTTTTTTCTCACCACCATGTACTTTCTTGTCAACGTCTCGGTTGACTGGCAAACTCTGATTGGAATAAAGTGAGCCGATTTGGTGAGTCGATCCACAATAACCCAAATTGCGTCATTACCCTTCATGCTGTGAGAGAGAGCAGTCACGAAGTCCATGGTAATGTGCTGCCATTTCCATTCTGAGATTGGTAATGGCTGAAGTAGACCAGCAGTTCTGTGATGTTCAGCCTTCACATACTGATACACCAAACACTTGGCTACGCTCCTTACTACTTCTCGCGTCATTCCGTGCCACCTGTAGTGTTGTTGTAGATCCTTGTATATCTTCGTACCACCGGGGTGTACCGAATACGGAGAGCTGTGAGCTTATTTCATCAACTCTTCTCGAACGGGGCCGACTGGCACACATAAACAACTTTCATATCGCAAGAATCCATCTTCGTGAATGATGAAGTCTGTTCGAAGTCCACTTTCTACTTGTTCTCGGATCTTTTGTAGCTTGGCATCATTTGCTTGAGCTGCCTTGATCTAATTGACAAGAGTGGACTGGACTTGTAAGTTCATCAAAGATGAAGCGTTACCTGGCATAACTACTTCGATCCCCAATCCATGCAATTCTTGCTGTAGCTTCCACTGTGCGGTGAGGTTCTTTGCTAATACCTGGCGACTAAGTGCATTAGGAACTACGTTCACCTTTTCTGGATGATACTGTAGGTTGTTGTCGAAGTCCGCCATGAGTTTTAGCCATCTTCTCTGCTGCATGTTGAGTTCCTTCTGAGTAAATACATATTTCAGACTTTTGTGGTCGGTGTATATATCCACTCATTCTCCCGAAAGATAGTGGTGCCAAATCTTGACTGCGAAGACCACTGCTGCCAGATCCAGATCATGTGTTGGATAGTTGCGCTCATTGACCTTTAACTGTCATGATGCAAAAGCCACAACTTTTCCATGCCGGCGTAGAACACATCCTAATCCTTTATCGGATGCATCACAATGCACATCGAATCCGCCAGATTGATCCGGTATTACGAGGATAGGAGCAGAGGTTTACCTCGACTTGAGTTCTACAAAAGCCTTCTCACATGCTTCTGACCACACGAATGCTTCGTCTTTACGTGTGAGCTTGGTCAAGGGTGCTGCGATCTTTGAGAATCTTTCAATGAATTGTCTGTAGTATCCTGCTAAACCCAAAAAACTTCTCATATCTTTCACCGTCTTTGGTGTCGGCCACTCACTGAAACCTGGCACCTTAGCTGGATCCAAAGAGATTCCTTCACCTGAAATGATATGTCCGAGAAATCTGACCTAATCTAGCCAAAATTCATACTTGTTATAATTGGTGTAGAGCTGATGTTGTCGTAATGCCTCCAGAACAATCCGTAAGTGCTTGGCGTGCTTTTTCCGATTCTTCGAATACACCAGGATATCGTCGATGAAGATAACAACAAACCTGTCTAAGTACTCTCGGAAAACTTGGTTCATTAAGTTCATAAAGATGGCAGGTGCATTGGTCACTCTAAATGGCATTACGAGATATTCGTAATGACCATAACGAGTCCTAAATGCCGTCTTTGGAATGTCGGACTCCTTGACCTTCACCTGATGATATCCTGAATGAAGATCTAACTTTGAAAAGACATAAGATCTACTTAACTAATCGAAAATGTCATCGATGCGGGGCGGTGGATACTTGTTCTTAACTGTCACCTCGTTCAGAGCTCGATAATTTACGTACATCCGGTAGGTACCTTCCTTCTTCTTTACCAGCAGCACTGGAGATCCCCAACTTGAAGTACTGGGTCATATCCAACCTCACTTTAGGAGTTCGTTCAACTGAATACGGATCTCCTTCAATCCCTCCGGATTTAATCGGTATGGAGCTTTGATTACAGGTTGTGCGCCGGGTTGCAATTCTATACTGAATTCAAGTGCTCGGTCGGGAGGCAAACCCGATATATCTTCAGGGAAAACATTCTCGAACTCTCGAACTATCTCTGGCTTCGATCCTTCCGCTTGCAACGCTGCAATCTCTGCCTTCTTTGGTTTTTCTCTGAAGATTCTAGGCTCAAAGGCCCGGTCTCCGCTTTTGAAGTAGAACACCGGGTGATCTGGTATTTCAAACAGTACCCTCCTTTGGCGACAATCGATGGTAGCGAAGAACGTTCCTAGCCAGTCCATTCCCAAGACTATGTCGAAGTTCAGTATGTCCAGCACCTTGAAGTTCGCATAGAATTCTCGACTGCAAACGACCACTGGACACAGATCGTACCCCAAGATTTCTTTTAGAACGCCATTCCCCGAACTAACGTTCCAGCTGGATACGAGTAGTTTAACTGAGATCGTATGAGTTCGTACGAACCGTTGCGACATAAAGCAATATGATACCCCAATGTTGAAGAGCGTGAGTGCAGGTAAGGTGGCTACTAAGATTGTACCTAAGTCGCGTGGGATATGTTTAGGTATAACAAATATAAGATGACTATGAATTGAAAGGACTTCAAAGAGAATAGGAAAGAGATTTACCAGTGATAACATGACCCGTAGCTTCGGCCTCTTCGACCGACATAGTGAATGCTTGGCGTCGTGGCACTTTTCTCTGTGACTGGTTAAACACTTGGCGTTGAGGTTGAGCGGTCAGGGTGCGGGGAGCTGGAGCTAGTAGTGCTAACCGGGTAGGAGGATCTTGGATTGCTGGTCTAGCTAGAGGGTTGTTAGGTCCTCAGTTCTGGGGGTATGCTCCGATGGCGTGAGTAGAACACCCACAGATCAGGCATAAGTTGTTCGCTCTACGACAGTTCTTCACAAGATACCCTGTTCTTTTGCAGTAGATGCAAAAGTCTAGCCTGTTGTTGGTGAATGAACCTCCTAGCCTCCAAGATGGTCCATTGAAGACTGGCCTGGAAGAGGCCCCTCCCGTGATCTGGTGCATAGGGAGTTTCACACCGACAGTTTATGACCTTCCCTTCTTCTTCACAACTGCCTCATAGCGTCAGGCACCTTCAAAGCAAGCTCATGGGTTGGGAAATCTCCTGTAGCGAGTGCAGCTTGGATTTTAGGGTCCAACCCCTGCTGGAATCGTCGTGCCCGGATCTCAGCAGTAGGAATGAGGTGTGCAGTGAACCTGTTATGACCTTTAGTTAGTAGTGTAGTAAGTGAGGTAGGAAAATTCAACTTGAGAATATAACTTACCTGTCGAGTATGGTAAACTCAGTATCATATTCATACATAGACTTGACCCGTATTGAGCCTTGCTGTAGATGGATGAATTGATGCTCCATGTCAAAGAGGACAGTCTCCGGAAAGTACTTGGCATCGAAGAGATCTCGGAATGTTCTCCATTCTATCGGTTGCGCGAGACGACTCTCCTCAGCTTTCTACCATACTCTAACATTATCGGTCAGTTGCAATTTAGCGACTCTTACCCAAGCTATATCTGGCACTTGAGCCGCTGCCAGATCATCTTCAATCACTTGAGCCCATTCTTCTGCTTCAAGCGGGCTCTCCTTACCCGAGAAGTTCTTTGGGCGCAGTTTCCGAAACTGCTTAACACTGGGTGTTTCGGCTTTGGGGCGGTTCATAAAGACAACAGTATGCTGCTGCTGACCCTCCAATAGGCTCTTAATAGCTTCAAGAAGTATTGTTTTCTCATTGATAATAGCTGCAACGGTAGGTGGTGGTGGTAGTGTATGCGGTGGAGTATTGTCGTTGACGTTGGTGCTGGTATTGTTCGGAGAATCCATCACCTTGATATAAAAGATAGGTTAGGATAGATTCAAGGAATTTGAAATGCAAGGAATGTAGATGTTTGTTGAACTCATTGTAGGGTGTTTTTCATCACTCCATTGAGATAGGAATGCGCGCGCTTGTCAGGCGTATACAGATTCCCCCTGCCTAGGGTATGCCGGGGTTTATTGATTGTGGGGATCCGAATCTCCGGCAGCCACGGATTAAGCTGCCGTTAATTACCCATCGCCTTTAGAGTGAGAGAACTTCTAATTGACGGGTAAAACTGGTCATGCAAACTCAACATTCAGTGTGTGTTGTGTTTTGAAGGGGACTTAGACGTATCGGGAGCCTTGTAAAGTTTGCGGGGTGCGGGACAGCGCCTCGTTAGAAATTTTTTCTAACGGGGGACGTGTTTTGAGTGTGGAGCGTGAGGGAAAAAAATAAGTAGCGTCCTAAAGACGTGTGCGCGGCGCGTGGGCGCTGAGCGTCCGCGTGCCACGTATGAGGCGCGTGGGCGCCAGCGTCTTATGCGCTCGTCATGTGGGCACTGGACGCCCACGTCTCACGCGCCTGGCACATGGGCGCTAGGTGCCTGCGGGCCACGTGCACGGCGCATAGGCGCTGGGCCCCAGCACCTCACGCGCCCGGCACGTGGCGCTGGGCGCCTACAGAAAAAAGGGGCTTAGCCCCGGGATTAGGAGTTAAACTCCCGAGAGACTTTAGAAACTCCCAGAAAAAGTAAGGATTTTTATCTTTATCGAGTTAAACTCCCTAAAGGATTTTGAGTGGATTTAAACTCCCAAAAGAATTTTATTTATGGAGTTAAACTCCAAAAGATTTTGACAAAGGGAGTTGAACTCCCAAAAATCTTCGGAGATGATTAAATGGGGCCCCTTTCTTCTTCCTTGAGCCCTGGATTCTCTTCTAAACCTCGGATTTTCCCTAAAGTGGGATTTTTGGAGACGAGTCTCCTTATTCCTCCTCTCTGTTGGCTGGATCTTGTAGAAAAGGGGGCGAGACCTAAAAATCTCCCATTTTAGAGATTTGATGCGAGATCCGAGCTCCCCTTCAAGGGTTTTATGGTGAAAAACTATTTCATTTTGGAAAAGGGAGAGTTAAACTCTTGATTTAATTCAAAAAAAAGTAGATTTAAAATCTTGAGGAAGGAGAAGGAGGCACAGAACCCAAATTTTTTAGGGGAATCAATTCTCTTTTCTTTTCATTTCATTATCATATTGGCTTATATAGGCTTATAAGTTTACACATAGCCCCTTGGGCTTTACAAAATGGTATTTTGCACATCTCATGCCTCATGTGCTTATTTGTTTTGCATATGAGCTATGGGCTTTAAAAAAAAATGGTTTTATACCCATTTTTCTTATATTTATTTATAAAAATTATATCAAAATTATTTATTACATAATTTTCATTTTGGCATGGGGCAGGACGACCGCAGGACTCAACTTGGGAATAGGCCTACTTGACCTGGGTTTAGGTCCACTTACTTGGGTTGACTTTGACTTTGACTTGGTCAACCGGTGTGTAATTTTTTATCCCAACAAAGTGTCCCCATCAATAAATGCACACCGCATATATGAGTTGTGTGCATGAAATTGATAGATCTTGTTCCGCAGAAGTTTGACTTTGAGGTGGAGTATCATTCCGGGAGCGGGGCATCCTTCCGGGAGCATGATTCCGGGGGTCAGAGCATCATTCTGATTTGCGGAGCATAATTCTACGGTCGGAGCATCATTCCGAGGTGCGGAGCATAATTCCGAGGGTCGGAGCATAATTCCGGAGGTCGGAGCATAATTCCGGGGGTCAGAGCATCATTCCGGGGTGCGGAGCATAATTCCGGGGGATGATATATTCAGAGACAAAGTATAGTTTCGTCGTAAGGTTCCGGAGCGAATCATAATTCCGACGCGGTACTTGTATATCCTGAGACGAAGCATAATTTTGACGCAGGGGTAAACATTCCAAACGAAGCATAGTTATGATACAAAGGTTGATTCCAAGGCGAAGCATAATTCCGACATGGAAGGCGGATACTCCGAGGCAAAGCATGATTTCGACACCGGGTACATTCTGAGATGAAGTATGATTCCGATGCAGATGTTGATTCCAAGACGAAGCATAATTCCGACAGGGAAGGCAGATACTCCGAGGTGAAGCATGATTTCGACACGGGTACATTCTGAGATGAAACATGATTCCGACGGAGAGGTTGATTCCCAGGCAAAGTATAATTCCAACAGGGAAGGCAGATACTCCGAGGCGAAACATGATTTCGACACGGGATATATTCTGAGACGAAACATGATTCCGACGCAGAGGTTGATTCCCAAGCGAAGCATAATTCCGGCAGGGAAGGCAGATACTCCAAGGCGAAGCATGATTTCGACACGGGGTACATTCTGAGATGAAACATGATTCCGACGTAGAAGTTGTTGGTTGACTTGATTCCGAGACGGAGAATAATTCCGACAGGGAAGGCAGATACTCCGAAACGAAGCATGATTTCGATACGGGGTATATTCTGAGACGAAACATGATTCCGACGCAGAGATTGTTGGTTGACTTGATTCCGAGACGGAGCATAATTCCGACAGGGATGTCGTTGGTCGACTTGATTCCGAGACGGAGCTTTATTCCGACGGGGAGGTCGTTGGTCGGATTGATTCCGAGGCCGAGCTTGATTCCGACGGGGAGGTCGTTGGTTGACTTGATTACGAGATGGAGCATAATTCTTACAGAGAAGGCACATACTTTGAGGTGAAGCATGATTTCGACACGGGGTACATTCTGAGACGAAATATAATTCCGACGCAGAGATTGTTGATTTGATTTGATTTGAGAGTTTCTTATCCGTCCAGTGGGGCTTTTGAGCATGGGACTTGTAATTTGGGTTTTTGTTCGGCGTCAGCATCGCTATACTAGAATATGGAACCGGGAGCGAATCATTATTTTGTTAGTTATATGTATGCCCTAGAGGCCATTACTGTACATACGATGTATATTGTAATGGATGCTTGGACATATATAGGGAGGACTTTCTTGCTCGACATGATAGTATGCTATCTGGTTGTACTTTATCTTATCATGTACTCTGATTGTCTCTATATTACATGTTGATAAAGCCCTTAGGATATGTACTCGACTACTGGGACTATGATGAGATCATACTAGTGGGGCCATGGTAGTATATGAGTACATCCTATAACTGTTCCTAGTCGAGGGTGTATCGAGACAGGGCATCGATACACCAGAGTAGACTAGCGTATACGCATCTTGACCCATATGATGGGCGATGGATGATCCCATATCCATCGGTGTTTGACATCAAGGATGGTGTACGGGTGCTCAGTGGAGACTGGGTACACTGGACGGACTCACCGAGAACTCCCAGATGGTATTATACCTCACGTCAGATGGCGGTTCTCCGGTGACACTGGTACAGAGTAGTCTGTTGACCCGAGATCGTCATAGAGTCTTGTGTGATTCCCACTGTGCTTTGATTTCCATCATACCACGTCCAAGAGGGCGTGCAAAAAGGTGGCTTTTGGGTACAGTCCCGAATCACACAAGTGGGAATCAAAGCACAGTGGGAATGATGGTATGATGGAGGCAATGAGCGATAGGAGGGGATTCGTCTCTCCCGGTATAGGGAGTTGATGTTGTGCTGTGTTCGATTGGCTATAACCGGAAATCCCTGGCCAGGGTTGTTGAGATTTACTGGTAAGTGTTATCAGTAGTTTCTCGAACAGTTATAGACCTCATATCGACACGACTTATCAAGCTACTGGGGTCTGACGTTTACCACCCCTAGGCGAGATATGCAACATATCAGACGACGAGACCGGGCTGTACGGGAGTGTTACTGATTGGATTCACAGGAGAAGTTACAGGCTTGCTTGTTGATCTTCTGAGTGCTCAATACCTGGGTGGCTGTTACGTTTAGCTGACCGCTTGCAACTTGTGGGTGTTTGATATGATCATCACCTACTGCCGGCGTATTGACGATTCTTTAGAGTCCTACACAGAGGTTTCTTGACTCAGGCAAAACGGAGTAGGGGCAAGTATGTGATATGTGCGGAACCGAGGATAATGCGATATGAGATACCGTATTCTATTCTCGCGATATTTGATATCAGCCGGGTCATCGGATCAAGTGTTGATTCGATGAATCGGTACGGATAAATATTAGTCGGTTATATGCGATATAGCCGGATTGTCGGATCGAGTGTTGATTCGATAATTTAATGTATAATAATATATATGATATATTAAATTACATTAACTAATATTAGCTCACTAAAAGATTCTTTTTCTCACTCGGGTAATACATTGATATATATGCGATATATGTTAATTGTATTATTTTATTTTGTTACGATAAATATTATATATGTGATATATAATATTGTAACATGATATGATACCTAATGCAACATGTTTAGTGTAGTTTAAACATGATTAGGGTTTGGATTAGGGTTAAGACTTCTAGTAGATTCTAGAAGGTTTCTTTTTGTCATGATAAAGATATTTGTGTTGATATTTATCTATGACTCATACTTAACCCAACCCAAACCCTAGCCCTTGGTTAATTCTCTACAATGGTTTAGTCAACCATGGTTGCATTATTCATCATATTAATCTTTTCATTATTCATCACAAATGAAATGGATCACTATTCTTCTTCCTCCTCCTCCTTTTGCAAAGCTTTCTTGCTTTTTATTTGTGATGGAAAATGAGTGAGAAATAGAAAACAAATGAGAGCAAAAATCTTACTTCATCATTCTCATCTATCCTTGCCCTTTAGATGAGAGTGTTCACTTCATATTATGAGTGTTAGCTTGTGTTAACGAAACTTCAAGGTAGATCATCTTTGTATCGAAGATCGGAAGCAAGACTGCATCTTTCTCTTCGTGGAACCTCTCGAGAGTCCGGAACACGATGATCGCAGCGAAGGGACTTCAACACGGAGCTTTAGAAGTGAAGGACCGGATCTACAAAGGTTGTAATCCCTCTCACTTAGTGTTAAACTGTTTAACATACTTGTTTTCGCCTAAACCCTAGTTTAAAGATCCGGCTTTGGGTTGTTCGGCACGGCTAATTTTTTAATCGGGCATGGTTGATGCCTCGTAGAACCTTGTGAGCGTACCTAGCAACCCTACAGTGGTATCAGAGCCAAGCTAGATCTTTAGGCGAAGTCTAGACGAAGTTTAAAGTCCGATCGAACCCGGAGAACCCCGATTTTACCCCTCTCTGTACTTTTTCAAAAATGTTGATTTCTTCTGAATTAAAAATGCTCAGAAAAACAAGCAGGAAAAACTAAGAATTACTGTGAAGTACGGTTCTCTGAGTCAACTATTTGACCGAGTAACCGCGGCCAAACCAAGGGTTTGGCGGGGGTTCCGCGGCCAAAATTATGACTTAGTCCCTGGAATTTCATGATTTTATTCTTAGGTCCTTTCTTGGCAATTTTTTCTGGGAATGTTTTAATTCCACTCAAGTGTTGAGTTTTCTAGGGTTGTATTGGGGACTTGATGGTTCGATCGGATAATTTAACTTCGTTTAGTTTTGTTCGGGTAATTTTTAGAAACTGTTAAAAAGTTCGAACGGATACCAATAACTCACTTTTTCCCCAGTCGGAAATTTTTTCAAAAGTTGGATTTTTTCTCGAGTTTAAGAACGTTCTAAGTCGTGCAAGTAACGCGGTGGACCCTCTAGAAGACGACAAACCTTAACTCGATTATGTGACCGTCTTGAACTGCCTCTAAACCTTAGGGTTTGGGGCAGTACGGCGTGCCACATGTGAGGCGTTGGCTTGTCCCTTCTACGGCTGGACCATTGGTACTGTGGCATGTGATGGATGTTTTTAAACTGATTTCAAGTGTTGAGATATATTGGGGAAATCTTGTGTGTTTGATTATTCGATCGGAAAGTTTAATATTGTCTATTTATCTGGAATGTGATACAATATTTGGAATCCACAAGTAGTTATGAGATAACTAAATTGAATGTTATAAATCTAGCAGTTCAGTCTCAAATGATCGGTTGCCACGGAATTTTGATGTGATCAAAAGTCCATCGCAATCACGTAGCGTACGCGGATACTCGCTGGGTAAACTTAATAGACAGCCACGCCCCATGGCCCCGACCAAGTGACTGTAGGAGAACCCCGTCGCCAAAAGCATCCGTTCAGATGCTCGCGGCAGCGGTGTTCCGCCTTAGTGCACTTCGTTGACGGCATCTGGGGGTGCGGCCGTCTACTAAAGTTTGCGACGAGCATTCGATCAGGATGTCGGGAATCTTGTTGAATTACCCGACTTAATATTGAAAAGAGTTTTCGATAATGAGACTAAAATGCGGGGTTTATAATTGTTAGGCATGCAATGTCTAAGGAATTCATTTGGTTAGGCATGCGATGTCTAAAGAGGTTGCGGATTCCAACTGTTGTAGTTTGACACTTTCTTTTCTGTGACCGTAAGCGTAGTATGTGGTGTATCGCCGGCTTCGTTGCTATACATCAACGACAATCGGGATACGCATACTTGCTTACGTTGATGATATGAGATATTATGTGTTGCTGTGATATGTTATATTGGATCGTCGCGTTCTGAATAGCCGGGGTTTTTATGTGAGATGAGAGTTTTTCTTTTTCATTCATGTAAAAGTCATTTGTATGTAATATTCTTTTATTGGGGCACTTCCGGGCTGAGGATGATGTCACCGTTGTATATTATTTACTTTTCCGCATTAGGTAGACCCAAGGCGGGGAGCACAAGTAACCGGGTTCTAGGGTCTAGTGGGAGACCATCTCGAGGAGTCGAGACCGGGTCTCCTAACCCTAGAATTGGCAGTGTTGCTTGCCGCTCTCGTAGGGGTCTAGGGATGTGGGTTTGGCTATTCATCGCGACCGTGGAATCCGTGTTTTATACAGGCTCGTATTAAAACACGGACGTCCTAGTATATCCAATATTTCATATATATTTCTTCTGCTGCATTGTTCTGTGATGAGATCGTATTACTGCCTGAGACGAATGTTTATATTATATATATGAGATATATGTTGTATTGCAGATTTCATTTTCAAATGTGATGCTTGCGAAGCATAATTAAAATGGGACTTCATTAATGAGATTAATGAAACTAAAAGAAACCTAAAGATGTTGTAGAAACTTGTTTAAAAAACTGGTAGCTCTAGTTCTTGCTTTGCATAGCGGTGTTCCTTGTAGAACATCCAGCACCTTATTCGATAAGGAAAGAGCCGAGATCCCTTCACCGGGAATGACCTCTTTAGCGAAACTAGCAAATGCTACAAACTCGGTTTGTCTTTTGATTGCTACTATAGTTTTTGCTTTGCATAGTGGTATATATGATATATCCTGCACCTTATTCGATGAGGAAATGGCCGACGATACCTTCACCGGGAGTGACCCCTTTAGCAAAACTAGAAAAGCCTAAAAAACACTCCATTTAAAATCACTCGATTCTACAACGATATCAAGTTCATTACGCAAAGGGTTTTCTGAAAAACCTGTCGTAGCCCTCCGTCATTTCAGATAAGTACTAGTTAGTATTCGTGCTACGTTTGTTGACTATGTTAAGGCGTAGTGTGCGGTAGCTGATTAGTGCTTATCTGTATAAGCATATGATGCGATTGGATTAGGGTAGTCGTGCGACTTTGTTCACTATGTTAAGGGTCGTGCGGGTGGGTTTAATTCAATCGGGAAATGACGGGTTGAACTTGACTAGCACTTATGATTTGTTGACTATGTTAAGGTCATATAGCTGCTAGGGGTAAAATATTATTGGGAGTTTCAAGTGTTGAAATTGCATTGAGATTGCATACCTTCTATGAGATAGTTGGATCCCGATACTCGCTGAGAGTAAGAGTTACTCCTGGGAGAGTTTTACATATTACAATTAGCCGATCAAGTAGGTATCTAGAAAGGTGTTAACGGGGTTATGCCCCTGGGAAAACGAGGTTTACTTTAATTAGGTTCGTGCGAAAGCACGGGGGACCTCCCTCAAAGTACCGACACTGGCCTGGCTGAAAGATTGGCGAACTTGTAGCGTGTAATTAATCCCGGCTAGTCTTTCCTTTTAGGGTTTGAAGGAAGATTTGATTAAAACAGTGGGAGACATCCTGATTAGATATATTAGATAACCAATCTAATCTTGCAAGAGCATATGCTGAGTGTTTTCTTCTCTCTCTCTCCAGGTAGCGACTATATCACGCCTTAATCAAGATAATAATACGGATGTATTGACCGAACCCGCTTGTTATACTGAGCTGGGGAACGTTGGTCCCGCTCCAACTTATAATTGTTATAAGACAGAGCAGGAAATTGGGGAATACCAGATTTCCCGTGCCGCCCAAACGAAGAAAGTGCATGCTGATGCATCTTCTTCGGGTGTGTTCATTACAGAGAACTGTTTCTCAGTATTCTTTACGTCCTGGGTATGAGATACCGGATCAGGATCCCGCATATGTAATCTGTTACATGGGCTACAGAAAGGTAGAGAACTGAGAACGGGTGATAAGTTTCATGAGACAGAAAACGGTGCAAGTGTTGCAGCCAAGTCTGTTGGTCACTATCACCCTGTATTACCAGAATACATTGATTCTGAACGAATGTTATTAGATACCGAACCTGATATACAACATCATATCAGTCTCTTTATTTAATAAAGAAAGGATATAATTTTGTATAGTTGGATAATGTTTTGAACATTTCCTATATCAAGAGTTGATCGGTTCAGGCACGTTATCTAAAAGCATAGACGTTCTAAATCAAACTACAGTTCTTAGTATACAGAACACACACGAGAGGAAGAGTTCAGAAATGAACGAATCCTTCTTGAGGCATTGCAGACTAGGTCATATCAATGCGACCCGACTAGCTGAAGTTACATAAAGATGCATATTTAAATTAATTTGAATTTACATCTTGTGAAACTTGTCGGTCATGTCATAGAGATAAGATGACCACAACTCCGTTTATTGGAAACAGAGAAAGAGTTAGTGAACTCTTGGGATTGATACATGCTGATGTATGAACGTCCCCTGTCTACACATGCCAAGACCGGTTCTTTGTACTTCATTACATTCTCTGATAATCTCTCAAGATTCAGACACATGTTCCTGTTGAAACACAAGTCCGAAGCTTTTGAGATATTCACAGAATATAAGTTAGAAGTAGAGAACCAAAAACGGGTATAAGTATTATGTCCTTTGATGAGATCAAGGAGGAGAATACTTGAGCATGGAATTCCTGGACTATTCTAAAGGAGAATGAGATTCTCTCTCAGCATTACTCCTCCGTATACACCACAGCACGTCGGTGTATCGGGGCGGAGCAATAGCACCCTATGTGATATGGTGTGCTCTATGATGAGTACTACTGAGTTTCCTATTTCCTTTTGGGAGTTATGCACTTGAGAAGATGCATACCTATTGAATAGGGTTCAAATCAAATCAGTTGCCTACCACTTCATATGTGATATGGAAAGGGAAGAGCCCATATCTTAAGTTTGTTAAGATTTGGGGTTGTCCGGCCTATATCTAAAAGCAAAATCCGGACAAGCTCGAGACAAGGTCTGTTATGTAGAACTGGAAAGGTTCCAGCTATACAAACTGCAGCTGATGATTTGGTAGAACCAAAGGATTCAATAGTTTCCAACGAACTTCAGCCTCTCCGCCGATCTAGTAGGGTTCCTCACCCACCTGAGAGATACTTCGGTTTCTCTATGACAGTGGGAGCGAGGATTGCATCATGAGATGATGACCCAACTAGTTTCGAGCTGGCCATCAGGAGTGGGACTCTGTAAGAATGGCTGGATGCTTAGCGATCTGAGATGGAATCCTTATACACCAACAAAGTATGGACTTTGGTTCTTTATATGAAGGGTTAAATCCCCATCAGGAGCAAGTATATCTTGAGAAGATTACTTGGTGTACATGGAAAAGTTGAGACTTTCAAAGCTATGCTTAAGTCCATCCAGATCCTACTTGCCACGGCTACATACCATGACTACGATATCTGGCGGTTGGGTGTCATGACTGCTTTTCTAAATGATGTTTTAGAAAAGAGCGTCTATAAGTACACAGCCAGAGGGCTTCGCAGACAGTGGGAGCAGTGGAAACGTGTGCAAGATGTTTTATATGATAAAACAGGCATCGCGGAGTTGGAACATCTATTTTTGATGTGGTAGTCAAAGAGTTTGACTTCATCAAAATGGTAGATGAACCTTGTATATACAAAAAGGTAGTAGGGAGTATGGTGGTGATCCTCGTAGAGTACGTGGATGACATACTCTTGATAGGGAAGGAGTTTCCTATGCTATGCTCGGTCAATCTCCGCTTATCACAACGATTCTCCATATAGGATCAAAGTGATACCTCCTAAATCCTGGGTTTTTGGATCTATGAGATAGATCTAATTGGATGTTAGGATTCTCACTAGTTGTAGTGAGATGATATCAATCGATCCTAGGGAGAATCTCTGGAAAGGTTCCAGGGTGATAAGGACGACTGAATGTCAGTCGCAGGTATTGTCTTTACCCTCAATGGAGGGACGGTATGTTGGAAGAGTTCCAAGCTAGATACCGTGACATACTAGACGATTAAAGGCAAGATACATCGTTACCAAGGATGCTACCAAAGAGGCAGTCTGGATATATATAAGTTCATGAGATGAACTTCGTTCCTACCATTGTGTGACAATGGAGTTGTGGTTTTAGCTAAGGAACTACCGTCCCATCAGAAATCCAGATATAATTCTTAGGCAGTATCACCTGATTATGGAGATGGTTGATCTCCAGGGAGATCGAGGTTAGGAGAGTAGACACAGAGGACGACAGCGCGGATCCACTCACAAAGGCCTTTTTCCCAGTAGAGACTTTTATGGGATGGTTGAGTATGAGATACTTCAACCGCAGCTAATTGTTGGGTATGCGATACCACAACAGATGGCCCTAGTGCAAGTGGAAGATTGTTAGTTATATGTATGCCCTAGAGGCCATTACTGTACATACGATGTATATTGTAATGGATGCTTGGACATATATAGGGAGGACTTTCTTGCTCGACATGATAGTATGCTATCTGGTTGTACTTTATCTTATCATGTACTCTGATTGTCTCTATATTACATGTTGATAAAGCCCTTAGGATATGTACTCGACTACTGGGACTATGATGAGATCATACTAGTGGGGCCATGGTAGTCGATGAGTACATCCTATAACTGTTCCTAGTCGAGGGTGTATCGAGACAGGGCATCGATACACCAGAGTAGACTAGCGTATACGCATCTTGACCCATATGATGGGCGATGGATGATCCTATATCCATCGGTGTTTGACATCAAGGATGGTGTACGGGTGCTCAGTGGAGACTGGGTATACTGGACGGACTCACCGAGAACTCCCAGATGGTATTATACCTCACGTCAGATGGCGGTTCTCCGGTGACACTGGTACAGAGTAGTCTGTTGACCCGAGATCGTCATAGAGTCTTGTGTGATTCCCACTGTGCTTTGATTTCCATCATACCACGTCCAAGAGGGCATGCAAAAAGGTGGCTTTTGGGTACAGTCCCGAATCACATGGAGGCAATGAGCGATAGGAGGGGATTCGTTTCTCCCGGTATAGGGAGTTGATGTTGTGCTGTGTTCGATTGGCTATAACCGAAAATCCCTGGCCAGGGTTGTTGAGATTTACTGGTAAGTGTTATCAGTAGTTTCTCGAACTGTTATAGACCTCATATCGACACGACTTATCGAGCTACTGGGGTCTGACGTTTACCACCCCTAGGCGAGATATGCAACATATCAGACGACGAGACCGGACTGTACGGGAGTGTTACTGATTGGATTCACAGGAGAAGTTACAGGCTTGCTTGTTGATCTTCTGAGCGCTCAATACCTGGGTGGCTGTTACGTTTAGCCGACCGCTTGCAGCTTGTGGGTGTTTGATATGATCATCACCTACTGCCGGCGTATTGACGATTCTTTAGAGTCCTACACAGAGGTTTCTTGACTCAGGCAAAACGGAGTAGGGGCAAGTATGTGATATGTGCGGAACCGAGGATAATGCGATATGAGATACCGTATTCTATTCTCGCGATATTTGATATCAGCCGGGTCATCGGATCAAGTGTTGATTCGATGAATCGGTACGTATAAATATTAGTCGGTTATATGCGATATAGCCGGATTGTCGGATCGAGTGTTGATTCGATAATTTAATGTATAATAATATATATGATATATTAAATTACATTAACTAATATTAGCTTACTAAAAGATTCTTTTTCTCACTCGGGTAATACATTGATATATATGCGATATATGTTAATTGTATTATTTTATTTTGTTACGATAAATATTATATATGTGATATATAATATTGTAACATGATATGATAACTAATGCAACATGTTTAGTGTAGGTTAAACATGATTAGTGTTTGGATTAGGGTTAAGACTTCTAGTAGATTCTAGAAGGTTTCTTTTTGTCATGATAAAGATATTTGTGTTGATATTTATCTATGACTCATACTTAACCCAACCCAAACCCTAGCCCTTGGTTAATTCTCTACAATGGTTTAGTCAACCATGGTTGCATTATTCATCATATTAATCCTTTAATTATTCATCACAAATGAAATGGATCACTATTCTTCTTCTTCCTCCTCCTTTTGCAAAGCTTTCTTGGTTTTTATTTGTGATGGAAAATGAGTGAGAAATAGAAAACAAATGAGAGCAAAAATCCTACTTCATCATTCTCATCTATCCTTGCCCTTTAGATGAGAGTGTTCACTTCATATTATGAGTGTTAGCTTGTGTTAACGAAACTTCAAGGTAGATCATCTTTGTATCGAAGATCGGAAGGAAGACTGCATCTTTCTCTTCGTGGAACCTCTCGAGAGTCCGGAACACGATGATCGCAGCGAAGGGACTTCAACACGGAGCTTTAGAAGTGAAGGACCGGATCTACAAAGGTTGTAATCCCTCTCACTTAGTGTTAAACTGTTTAACATACTTGTTTTCGCCTAAACCCTAGTTTAAAGATCCGGCTTTGGGTTGTTCGGCACGGCTAATTTTTTAATCGGGCATGGTTAATGCCTCGTAGAACCTTATGAGCGTGCCTAGCAACCCTACATATTTGCTGTAGAGAATATGGGATCTGTGTGGACATCAGTATCGCTACACTGGAATATGGTACCAGGAGCGAATCATCATTTGTCATGAGGGGATTTGAGGATTTTGGTTTTGGTTTAGCATCAGTATCGCCGCACTGGAATATGTTACCAGGAGCGAATCATCATTCGCTATAAGGGGATTTCCCTCGTTCCTAGTTTAACGACTTAGGGGTCATCTGTTCCCAGTTTAACGACTTCGGGGTCTATTTGATCGAAAGTTTGGAATTTTGGGGTTGGGGTAGGCATCAGCGCTGCTAACACTGGAGCACATGTGCTAGGAGCAATTCATCATCTTCCTTTGCCTTTTGAGGAGCGATGGCTCAGGAGACAGGTTTAAGTCCCTATTGTTCATATAATATTTAAACATAATAAAAAGAGCTAAGCTCTGTTAAATTTTAATGAGGCAGCGCCTCACGTGCTCCCCACGAGGGCGCCAGCACCAGCGCCAGCGTCAACCCCTTAGAATTAAATCCTATGGTGGCGCCGCACGTGAAGCTCATATGGGCGCGAATGTGCAAAGCACAAGAGTGCATATCATATATAAGAATTAAATTCTTAAGTGGCACCCACGTGAACAACACGTGAGTGCTGGCGCCCAAGTTAAAATCAAATAGAATTAAATTCTACATAAGGATATTTCCCTAAAAATTGGGATACTCTCTGTTAAACAGAGCCGTTGGATCAAAAATCCAATGGTGATTATAAATTATCAAATAATAGAATTAAATTATATTAGGAGAAAATATCTCCCAAATCTTTCCGAGTGAGAAAAATATTCTCGGTTGGATCAAAAATCCAATGATAGAATTAAATTCTATTTTGAGATTATATTTCCCCAATTTTTCTAAACAAAGAAAGATTACTCTCTATATAATAGAGAGCCCTTGGATTAAAATCCAATGGTGATTAAAAATCACCGTTTGACAGAATAAAATTATGTATATGGGAAAATATTTTTTCCAATCTTGTTAAAAACAAGAAAACATATTTTGTGAAACAAAAATTACTAGATCAAAGATCCAACGATGGATAAAATCCTTTGAACAATTTTGAGACCAATTAAATCAATTGGAATCTCTCAAATGAGAGATTTTCTCAAATTAATTAACAAATTTGTCTCTACTATATAAAGGACCCGAGACTTCAAGTCTCATATGGAGAGAACCCTCCATAAGCTTCTGTAAAAATACAGAAAGCTCTCAAAATAACAGAGAAATTAATTCTTAAGAAAGAAGAAGATCTTCCTCCTCTCAAATCCTAGGTAAAGAAACCACAGAGATCAAAACATCTCCTTTACCTATCATAAAATATCTAAGGGTTTAACCCTTCTCAAGAACTTAGTTCTTTCTCTAGATCTGAGATCCACAAGACAAGTCTCGCATAAGTTGAGAATTAATTCTCATCAGGAAGATCTTGTTCTTGAGAAATCAAAGATTCAGAAAAGAACTAGGTTAAAAAGAAAGATAAAAGAAAAAGAACCTATCTTATAGAAATTTAATTCCTCTGAAAATAGGGTTTAACCCTGAAAGAAACTTAGTTCTTATAAGAGAAAAAAATATAAGAACTTAGTTCTTAAAGAAAACCCGATCCTAGATCTTCAAAACAAAGATTTTGGTGATCATTAATGGTCAAAATACCATTAATAGATATTCAAACTCTTAAAAAAAAGGATTAGCGCCTCACATGCTTCCCACGTGGGCGCCCTCAACAGCGCCCAGCGCCTCACGTGAAAACATGCGTGCGCCCAAAACAGAGGGCCAGCGTCTCACATGAAACACCCGTGAGCGCTGAATAAAGTGTTTAGCACTTCATACGCAACCAAAATGGCTAAGTGCTTAGCACTGATTGGGCAGCGCCCAACACCTCACGTGAAACACACATGGCGCTCAATAAAATAAATGAGATAGCGCCGCACGTGTTCCTCATGTGAACGCCATATAAAAAGTGCTTATCGCTATATATATATTCAGTCGAAATGATTGAGTGCTTAGCACTGATTAGGCAGCACACATAACTGAAGGCTTCACATGATACCCATGTGAGTGCCAAAAGTTCAAACAAGTGCTTAACACTTTTGCATAAAAGGGGGGGGGGCTGAACAAACAGAGCCCAAATAAGTGCTTAGCACTTTTGAACAAAAAAAAGACTAAGCAGATTAAGCCCAAATTGGCTAAGTCTATGAAAGTTTTCTTGCAGTTGAGCCCAAATGCTCTGTTGTTGGATCTTAATGATCCTTACAATATTACTAAGTTGATATTAATCTTAAATAAGACTAACGTCTCCTTAGTTAAAATAAATTGAGCCATAATGCTCATATATTTAAGTTGATCTTAATCTGAAAAACAGATTAATGGTCCTTAAATAAAATAAAATATTTTTTGAACTAAGGGAACATACAATCTAAGTTCAAAACCCAGATCTAGAATATACGGATTTGGACTGATCCGCGTCCTACGGGCGACGACATAAATTAGTCTCCGTATACAATCCATGGGCAACCCAAAATAAATAAAAAACGCACAATACGAAGTGAACTGCTGGAGCAGGAGAAAGTGGTTATCGCAATGCGATAACGTAATTAATTGCAGAGGCTTGTGCCTGCAGGAAAGAGCATCCCCATAATAAAAAAGCCTTCACAAATGAGGGGGAATCTGATAAAGTCTGCTACAACGGTCGCATCTATCCAAACCTCTGATATACGGTGCCATAAATCAACTTGGTATCTTCGGAGAGCTGGGTAGATAAGTCCAAATAGCATTTGCCCCCAAATTCAGGCCAGATGTCCCAACGTCTTGGTCCAGTCTTTCGGCGGTGAACAGATTCTGGCACACCCGGTGGGACCTTTTTCTCTTTCCATTCCACACTTTGTGTGTCGTGTTTCGCGAACAAAATCGCAGTTCGCTATAGTTGCCTTTGGACTTGAGGTACTGAAACTTGGTGTCTTGCTCATGTGCAGAAAATCAATGGCTTCTCAATGCACTGTATGCAACAACAACTCTCGCTCCACCCCAACTGGAGGAGTGACATATGGGCCCAACGCGGCCTCTATTTTCTCAATGCTAATAGGAGCAAGTTACACAAGCCACTACTGGATTGTTCTTTGGGACCATGCTCCCATATGTGCGTTTCGGTGCCTCAGCACCGCAAGAAGAAGCTCCTAAAAGGTCGGTCTTTCATCGACTGACAACCATGACAGCTCTCATCGGCAAGCCGTTAGACTCTGGCGTCTTAGTCTTCAACAGGATAAGCAAGAACTTAAACGGGCCCGTAAAGAAGCTCGTGATACTTAAAGGGGCTACCCCAAAAAGGCTAACCCTCCCTGCATCTGCTACAGGTGAAGCCGTCAAAGGTGCTTCCCTATTAGATGATCAGTCTCCGAAAGATTGGCCGGCCCTACTCAAACTCCAACATGGACATCGGTCTTTGCCAGGCTGACGCCAATTCAAGCTCCTCAGCAAAACCAGGGGCATGATGAAGCCGCTTTCAAAACTAAGGCAGTCCTTTCAATAAGGCACGCTCAACATCGCCACTGGCGCCGAGTAAGAGAAGCCGGGGGCAACTCCCGACTCACCCCACCAGCTCCAATGGTGGAAGTCGACGCCGCTGTTCCAACCGGGAACAGCTTTCATCCCCTTAAGAGGGTGTGAAAAACTTTCCAATGACGGTGCTAAAGAAATCACCCCCACCTGTAGAAGTCACAGTGCAGGCAAAACCGGAATGGCCTCATCAGTGGCTCTCTTCGCAAGTTCATAGGGTCTGGTGAAAGGTCCAGGACTCTGTGATTGACCAAAACCACTCTCGTCGACCAAATCGACAAGAAAAAGACCACTCCTCCGCCATACAATGGAGGAGTTCTCCTAAACAGGTGCCTGTTACAACGGCTCCTTCAACTCCAATCTCTCATAAAAGAACGAGGTTGGAGAAAACTCTACCGCCTGCGGCAAATTCCAATGGTGATGGATCTAAATGCCCCAAGTCAGGGGGCATTATCGTCCATGCGGTCTATATGACCAATGGGAAAGAAGGGAGCCGTGCTTCGGTGAGTCACCGACCGCAAACTCGGTTGCTGAAAAAGGCTTAGGAGCAACAACAAAAGCTCCAGGAAAAGCTGAACAAAATGATGGCACTCACTGGACAGAAAACAAGTCCAGACAAGAAGGCCGAACAGCGCCAAGAGCAAGAGATCGATACAGAGTTTCTGCGAAGGGTGCCCGAGAGAAAGGACAAAAAGGCCGCTGAGCAAGCTGCTAACATGAAGCAAACGGCTCTCTTGTTCCAATACATGGTTGGAATGATGATCCAACCAGAACCCCCAGCCAAAGATCCACCGATAATTATCGAAGATGATAGAGGGGAAACATCAAACCTTCCTCTGGCCTTGTCAGCGGCCAAGGTGGAAACGATCTCCAAGGCCGCCCTTGATGATTACATTGCTCAACAAATAAGAGCTCATCAAACTAATGAAGCCGCTGGCCAAATTGTCAGAACCGGACGACCATATCCAGGCTGATATGATTAAATCAAATACCTGCCGGGATACACGATCCCCAAGTTCCATGTCTACAAAGGAACATGCAACCTGCACCAACACGTCGCGCAATTCAGATCTTTAGGTAGCAACAGTGGAAGCGACGACAAACTGTTGCTTCGCCAGTTCGTTGGCAGCCTGTCAGAAACAACCTTTGAATGGTAGTCGGAGCTCCCAAATGACTCCGTGAAAATATTCACAGAGATGGAACTTCTGTTCACACAGCGTTTCGCCAGTGTGAGCGAACGCACTCCGATCACGACATTAATTAATGCCAGGGTAAAGTGTTCATATCATAATTTTGCATTATTATATTCCCCATTCTTATTCATTTTACAAATAAACAGGTCCTTTTGATCCATGTCTGCTACATAGCTGCAGGTTACAGGTTCTCGGAACAAAACAGTGAAAATGATGAAAAGACGATACAAAAGTGAGACTACGACCAACAGATAGAAGAATCTTGATTATGCCTACAGTTTGAGGGACAAATGAAGATCAATGGACAATTTCACAAAGTACAAAGGCAGCACAAGATTCAAGACTTCAACACGAAGCAAGCGGTAAAAGTCCACAACATTCTACACTATGGAAATCTGGAAGAAACTAGAAGACATTCTGAGAAACCAAGTAAAGAAACCAGAATAACAATGCAACATGAAGGATACCTGAAGATTTGAGAAATAGAACACTCTATATGGCCGCGGATACGCGGCCAAATAGGGCATATGGCCGCGGATCCGCCGCCATGCTAAGCACGTGTCGGTGCAAAAGTTGTCGGTGGCGGCGGTGCGTTGACTAGGCTTCTCATGGTAGTTTTGTAAATGTTGATAAGGATCAGAATGTAACCTAGGGTTTCTATAATCTATAAATTGGAACCCTACAACTCTTTATGGAGCATGCCTCTTCCTGTGCCTCATTTTATTTATCAAAATTTAGAATTTCAATTCCTGTAATGTTTGAAGAGTGCATCAAATAAAAAGTAAAGAGTAAGTTTTCTTTTCTTGCCTTAGTTTAATTTTCCTTTCTGCCCTAGTATAACTTTCATTTATCTGCCCTAGTTTAGATTTTATTTATCTGTCGTAGATTAGATAATTAGGTTATTAAAAACAATCATAAAAATGAAATCTTTTTCCCTAATGAGTGAGTAGTTCTTCACTTGTTAGGGTTAGGAATAGGGAAGGTTTGAGAGATGAAAATCTCTCATCCCTTTCTTGTCCGTCATATATTTTAAATAGGACTCCATGCATACATACACACACCGCTCACTACGGCACCCTATCCCAAGAGGTAGCGGTGATACCGTAATTTAAAAGACCGGTTGTGTATGTTTTCTATGGAGGCTAGGGTAAAAGTTAAGAAAGGAAGGACAATGACCTAGAGGAAGAAACCTAGTTTCTTCCCGATGGTACTAATCCACTTTGTTAATTATTACCTTAACACCTAAAAGATCTTAATTAGGACATAGAAAGCGGTGAGAAATATTGAATTTCCATACTTAACCTAAACTTAACCATAGCAAGATTTTAATCCTAATCAAACTCATTTCAGTTTTTAGTGATAATCAATCCAACGCCAATTGGAATTAACTCGTTAGAACAAATAGAAAATACACAAAATCCCTGTGGACCGACCCGTACTCACCGGCTAGCTACCAAGCGACGCCGTTCTTGATTGCGGTTAATATTCTTTGATTCATCCTTCGAAAGCGCACGCACGCTAAATCTCTACCAATCAAATGACGCCGTTGCCGGGGATGGCGTAGTTATTTTCTTTTTGTAATTTCGGGTTAATATAAAAATTGAAAAATCATAAAAAACTAAAAAATTAAAATATATAAAATTTTTATCATCTTGTTATTTTTTGAAGGGTGTTTCGTTTGAATTGTGCAGGATCGACGAAAGAATTCAGATCTGGAAAAATCCAAAAAGCAAAATAGAAAAAAAAACAGATCTGAACAAGCAGAGGACAATCAGAACAGAGGAACATAGAAGTTTTGGGATCTGAACTGCACATTCCACCGCGTTTCCGCCGCGAAAAGCACATTCCTGGTGACGTCAGCACGTAGAAATCCCTCTGTAAGCTTTCTCTTCTTCTCTGTAACCCCATTATCTCCTCTGTAAAATTTTCCTGCAGGGTTCTTTGCGCAAAAACTTCTCTCTCTTCTCCAATAACTTGATCTTATGCAGGATTCTTTGCGCCGTAATAAAAAAAATTTTTGGCAAGTGTGATTTTTGTGTTTACTGCTTTGCATTCTTTAAAACCGACTTTAAGGGGCTTTAACACCAATCCAGATTGGGTGGGGATTTCATTACCCTTCCTAGGACCCCAAAAATCACAAAAAGCATTTTGCATTAACCATCAAGTTAATTAATAAAAGATTAGACTCAGCCTTAAGGACTGTCGCGCTCAATAGGACAAAGAAATAGTTGTAGGCATCGATCGTTTATCTAAACCAGACTTTGTGGTGCCTAGGCTAGACAAGTGGGGAAAGGTAACTTTAAAAGGCCCATCTCACGGTGATTCGTGAGCGGATCTCTCCTTTCTTTACTTATGCTTACCTGGCCACAATTGGCGATGAAGAGGCGATTTGAGGTCCTCACAACTTGCCCTTTGGAACAGTTAGGAGCAGTCTAGTTGACCTAGGTGACCCTAGATCTAGGCTTGATTGTGCATATTGTGATTGATTGAATGTGTGTCTAAGTTTCTTATTAAAAATCTTTTTGCAAAAAGCTCCTTATAAAAAAAAACACAAAACAGAAAAATTTACAAAAACTTGCCACTTGTCGCTAAGAAATCCATTGCACCCCATTTGCACCCACATTCTTTTTCTTCTCCTTTCTTACATCATGGGTACCCCACCACAAAAAACTCTTGCCGAACTTTGGTACCCTCATCCAAACATTGCTTCCTATGCGAATTGTTTTGGTCGAATTACGGACGACCCCTCCATGCCCAAAATTTCTTTGAAAGATCGAATGGAAGCGTCTAGGAGAAACAGTTCGACTCCGCAATCCACTTTGTATCAACCATTTCAACCTTCACCACCTTCTTACGTTGATACTCCTTTTTCGAGTTCTGTTGTAACTCCGAAACCCATGTCTATTGCTGAACATATTGAACAATCTCGTAACCGATCTTTCATTCCTTTCAACACTTCCAGTTCTTGGGATCAATAAGTCCATTCATCTTTTTATCCTAGTGTTGATCCTACTCCTGTCCAACCATTCAATTCCTACCAGTCCTACCCGACTTTCGCACCTTCCCTAGATATTGCTTCTACACAACCATTTGGGAGTTTCACGTATCCAAACAACTTTGAATCTTTTACTGAAACCCCTTCACAACCCATGTCTAGTCTGGAACAGTCGTTGGAAGCTTATATTGTAGCGACAAACCAACAGATGAGGAATCTGGATGAGTCCATTGCCGCCCTTAATTCATCAAGACAGCCTAGTGACCCGGTAGCTAGTTTCCAACCAGCTCCAAAAATTCCAATGTATGATGAGACGGTTGGACAGATTGAGAATTTGAGTGGAGAGAGTGAGCTGTGCACCCTTCCAAATCAAACCTACCCATCCCCAATTGAATCCCATAACTCCGGTTTTGAATGTCTATCAAGTGTCCCAAATGATTCACCAGTTGAAAATAAAACTTTTAATGAGTTGTGCGACTTTGTAGTGCTTGATTTGCCATATTGTGAAGGGTCCCTTTCAAGTGAAACCATCACTAATCCTTTCGACCTCTACACCTCCAATCTTGAACCTGAATTGATAAATATCCATGCTTTTGATGAGGTGTCCGAAAAAATTGATTTTCACTTGATTGAGGATATTGACGCGGGGAATATTTTGGATGATGAACCCGCAGATTTGACTGAATTTTTCTCTCCAATTCATCATCTCGGGTCATTAAATGTTTCTCCCGAACTTCATATGCGTCTTGATTTTGATGATAATTGCATGGATGAGATAACTTTTGAGGAGAATTATGAGGATAGTATTGAGGAGAGTATTGAGGATAGTATTGAGGATGAACCAGTTTTGTTTGATGAGTCAGATTTTCCAATTCATCCTCCTGAACCTTTAACTGTTATACTTCCTAAATCACCCCCCTTCATCCTTTCCATCGTTCCGACCACGCAAGAGATCACGCAGGAGGACTGTGAGCTTGAAAAATTTATGTTCGATCACAGCAGTTTTGACGCCACTAGTGCGTTCCGCCTTGAATCTGACACAGTTCTCACAACCGATAACGATTATGAGTGTTTCAATTTTTCGGACGATTTTGAAGACTCACCGCCCGAGTTTGAGTCCTTTGAATTTTCAGATGAGATAGTTGAACCATCAGACTCAGTTGCTTACAGTCATTTCGAACCATTGATGGAATCCTTCGAGTTCGAGACAGTTTCACTAATTTCACCTTCAATTGTTTCACCTCTGAAACTCGAACTCAAGCTGTTGCCGTCTCACCTTACATACGCTTATTTAGGTGAGAATGAGACCCTTCCTAAATCACTCCCCTTCGTCCTTTCCTTCGTTTCGACCGCGCAAGAATCCGTCACGCTTCCATTTTCAATGGATGGTTTACCAAGTTCAACGTACCCATGTTTTCTCGCGAATCTTGAGGGATTTGACCCCATTTCTTGACGGGTTGATAGATTAGCACAATCGCTTTTAACACATCGGTTATCACAATTTGTGCTAATTTATTCACTCAATTTACACCCTCAAGTTCGTACTACACTTCTTTCTCTTTTCCGCCATTCTTCTCCTAATATACCGAGACCATATTCCACCTTTCTTCCTATACGGTCTCGTGTGCTTCTCATTTCTTTTCTCTACACTCCATTCTTTCACCAACCATACCATTATAACGATAAATTTTTTTAATGGTTGGTGCTAACCTTTGGCCTGTGTAAGGCCTTGTATAGCTTGATACTGTGTTTTTCTCCCCCTAACTCTGAACTTTAATGCTTCAACAGTAGAAACACTGTTTCACTTAAGTTTGGGGGGGGGGACATATATATTTTGTTTTGTTTTTCTGTTAACAATAAAAAAAAATTAATAAAAAAATAATAAATATGGGAGTGCCGACAATTTTGACTCTCTTGGTGTAGCCTGACAGTGAGGACACTGTCAAGTTTAAGTTTGGGGGTGTGCTCGGTAAGCTTTCTTCCTTCGCATTCATATGTATATTTTTGCATTTGCATACTTATTTTAAAACCCATTGCATTTGCATACTTATTTTAAAACCCATAAAAATTGAAAAAATTTAAATTATAAAAATTGAAAAATTCAATTTTGGCCATAATTGACTTAAGTTTAACAAGACGGTTAACTAGCTAGGAAAAACTAGATCTTAGACTTAGTAAATTAAAAACCCTAAAAATAACCTTTCTTAAAATTTAATGGTAGAAAATATGTGTATTTGTAGTTTATTTAGAAATAGGCAAATTTTGAGTTCACTTCTTGGGCTAAGTCAAAATAAAGGAAGAGTATTGATATTTTTATTAAAGTATAAGTCTGAAAAATAATTCCTAAGCTTAAGTCTAAATTCTGAAAATATATACACTACAAATTGCACAAACACGAACCTTGAAACTTTGAATAGTAGAAGAGACCTTGAAATGCTCTTGTCTAAAGTCCTTAGTATGAAGGAAAATAAAAAAAAAATACAAGTGTGAATAAAGAGATAAAAAATATGAACACTGGTTTTTGTAATTACTTAAGGCTGCATAAATAGAAAAAATATTTAGCGAGGGTACTTTATCACCTAGCGCCTTAGACCAACTAGTTTGGGAGTCACTGGTAAAGCCTTAGGTGTTACAAGACTAGGAGTTACGTCTTAATATGCAAACACATTTTGTAATCGGTCGTTAGTACCTCAAGAAGTATTAACGGTCGCATGAAGGATGTGTGAGCAATTTCATCTAAAAAAAATTTCACCAACTAAAAGTACTTTGAAAGAGTATAAGAGGTTGAATTGAATTTCCAAGTGTAGGGGTGATACATACACACACGTAGGGGTATATGATTGGGGTTTAGATGAGAGATAGGAATGAAAAATAGGACTTATATTTTTAGTAGAAATGATAGAAATTCCTAAGTTGAGATGGAACCTTAGAAGGAAAACTTAAAAGATGCTAAAAGCTAAGTAGATTTACAAAACATATACAATCTTAAGTTAAATGATAAGGAAGTGTGAAAAATACGGGTTGATAATTTCTGAGTCGAAGATAATAGAATTTCTTGTTAGAAAACCGAATTGGAGAATAAAAGTCAATAGGCCGAATTGATAGGATTTTGTGGGTAGTATCCGCTGAAAACCCTCAGAAGAAAACACTCCTCCAACTAGGGACACCTAGAGGTTTAACGGCTTGTTGCACGAGCTCAGTGCAATCGCGTTTCCCTGCGAAAGTGAGGTTAGGTCTTTTTTGAGAATAAAACTAGTTTTGCTCGAGGACGAGCAAAAGATAAGTTTGGGGGTATTTATTCATATCATAATTTTGCATTATTATATTCCCCATTCTTATTCATTTTACAAATAAACATGTGCTTTTGATCCATATCTGCTACATAGTTGCAGGTTACAAGTTCTCGGAACAAAACAGTGAAAATGATGAAAAGACGATACAAAAGTGAGACTACAACCAACAGATAGAAGAATCTTGATCATGCCTACAGTTTGAGGGACAAATGAAGATCAATGGACAATTTCACAAAGTACAAAGGCAGCGCAAGATTCAAGACTTCAACACGAAGCAAGCGGTAAAAGTCCACAACATTCTACACTGTGGAAATCTGGAAGAAACTAGAAGACATTCTGAGAAACCAAGTAAAGAAACCAGAATAACAATGCTACATCAAAGATACTTAAAGATTTGAGACATAGAACACTCTATATGTCCGCGGATTGTTCAAACCATAATATTGCATTATTATATTCCCCATTCTTATGCATTTTACAAATAAACAGGTGCTTTTGACCCATGTCTGCTACATAGTTACAGGTTACAGGTTCTCGGAATAAAAACAGTGAAATGATGAAAAGACGATGCAAAAGTAAGATTTCGACCAACAAACAGAGAATCTTTATCCTGCCTACAGTTTGAAGACTAAATGAAGATCAATGGACAATTTCACAAAGAACAAGGGTAGTACAAGGTTCAAGACTTCGTCATGAAGTAACGGTAAAAAGTCCACTACAATTATTCACTGGGAGATCTGGAAGAAACCTAGAAGCCAATCTGAAGAACCAATCAAAGAATTATGAAGACAAAGAGAAGCAGAAACAGCACACCAAGTTTCAGCCAACAAGTCTCCTGTTTGGCTGCGGAACCGCGGCCAAACCTGGCTTGCGGCCGCGGTTCCGCAGCCGTGTATGACCCGCAGTGGCGACAAAATTTACCATATTGCTTGGCGGCGCTGACTAGTCTTCCTAGGGGTATTTTTTTAAAAACATACATGCGGCGATTGTAAATCTAGGGTTTTCTATGTCCTATAAATAGAGACCCAAATTCTTGTATTAGGTCATGCCTCCTTTCATTAATAAAATTCAGAATTCTTTTTGGAGAGCATCAATTTGTAAGTTCTTAATTTCTTTTCTGCCCTAGTTAATTTTATTATCTGCCCTAGGTAATTTCTATTCTTGGGCCAAGTTTAGATTTAATTCCTTGCCCTAGATAGATAGTTTAGATCTGTTCTTCAATTCCCTAATGAGCAAGTAGTCTCCTCGCTTGTTAGGGTTAGCTTTGGGGAAGGCTTGAGAGATGAAGATCTCTCACCCCTTTCTTGCCCATCACATATAATTAATAGGACTCCATGCATACATGCACACACCGCTCCCTACGGCACCCTATCCCACGAGGTAGCGGTGATACCGTAGTATAAAGACCCGGTTGAGCGTGTTTTCCATGGAGGTTAGGGTAAGGATTGACAAAGGAATGACAAGAACCTAGAGGAAGAAATATCTTCCAGAATGGTTCTAATCCCCTTTATTAATAATTACCATAACTCCTAATAGATCTTTATATGGATATAGAAAGTGGTGAGATTTACTGACTTTCCAAACTTAACCTAAACCTAACCCTAGCAAGATTTAGATCTAGATAAATTTAGTTTTTAGATTTAATCAATCCGTTCACACCGTTCGGAATTAACTCGTAAGAGCAATTAGGAAATTCACAAAATCCCTGTGGACCGACCCGTACTCACCGGCTAGCTACCAAGCGACGCCGTTCTTGATTGCGGTTTAGAAATATTTTTGATCAATCAAATGGCGTCGTTGCCGGGGATGGCGTGTTATTTCCTTTTTGCAATTTCGGGTTAATCTAAAATTAAAAAAATCATAAAAACTGAAAAATCAAAAATAAAAATAAAAATTTATCATCATTTATTTTTGTGAAGGGTATTTTTGTTTGAATTTTGCAGGATCTACAATCGAGTTCAGATCTGGAAATCCAGAAAGCTAAACCGAAAACATCAAATCTGAACTAATAAAGGATTATCGCAACAGAGAACAGAAGAAATCTTGGGATCCGAACCTTCTAGAAGGCCGCGCTTCCGCCGCGGTAACCAGCTTCTGACCGCGGAACCGCCGCGGTGATGTGACGTCATCGATTGCAATTTTTTCTCGGGACCTGAACCATACGGAAGACCGCGGTTCCGCGGCAATAACCCCCCTCTGGCGGCGGATTAGTGGCAGGAAGCTGACATCAGCACGAGGAAATCCCACTGTTTGTTCCCTTTCTCTCTCCTCTGTAACCTAAAATATATCTTCTGAAAAATCTCCTGCAGAATTCTTTGCTCTAAAAAAATCTCTCCCCCTTCCAATAATCGATCTTGTGCAGGATTCTTTGTGCCGCGCTAATAATAAAATTTGATTGCAAATGATTGTTACTGTTTTGCATATTTTTAATCGGACTTTAAGGGGCTTGAAACCAATCCAGATTGGGTGGGGATTTCATCACCCTTCCCAGGACCCCAGAAATCACATAAGGCATATGCATTGACCATATTTAATTAAAAAAATACTAGACCCATCCCTAAGGACGTCGCGCTCAATAGGACAGAGGACTAGTTGTAGACATCGGCCGTTGATCCTAACCTGACTTTGCGGTGTCTAGGCAAGTGTGTCTAAGGCGAGTGGTTACTTAATTAGGGCCACTACTTGTAGTGGAGAGCCTCCCACTCACCTGGCACTTACCTGGCCGCAATTGGCGGTGAAGAGGCGGTTTGAGGTCCTATTTCTAACCCTTTGGAACAGTTAGAAACTGTCTAGCTGACCTAGGTGACCCTAGATCTAGGCCTGTTTGTGCATTTGTGGTTGATTGCATTTGTGTTTAAGCCCTTTATCGAAAATCGTTTTTTTGCAAAAAGTTCCAAATAAAAAAAAAAGAATTGCAAAATTTTGTCGCTAAGCAATCCTTGCACCACCTACTTTCTTTCTCTTTTCCTTCTTACATCATGGGTACCCCACCTCATAAATCTCTTTCCGAACTTTGGTATCATGAACCTAACTTTGCTTCGTACGTGAATTGTTTCGGTCAATTTAAGGACGATCCCTCCATGCCCAAAATTTCTTTGAAAGAACAAATAGAAGCGTCTAGGAGAAACAGTTCGACGTTGCAATCCACTTTGTGTCAACCTTCACCACTTTCGCATGTTGATACCACTTTCTCAAGTCCTGTTGAAACTCCTAAACCCATGTCTATTGCTGAGCATATTACACAATCTCGTAGCCGATCTTTCACTCCTCTCCACACATCCAGTTATAGGGATCAACACGTCCATTCACCTTTTTATACAAATGTTGATCCTACTCCTGTCCAACCATCCAATGCCTACCAGTCCTACCCGACTTTCCCTCCTTCACTAGACATTGCTTCTACACAGCCAGTTGGGAGTTTCACGTATCCAAACAATTTCGAATTTTTTACCGAAACCCCTTCACAACCCATGTCTAGTTTGGAACAGTCGTTGGAAGCTTATATTTTAGCAACAAACAAAATGATAAGGAATGCGGATGCGTCCATGGCCGCCCTTATGCAACCTAGTGAACCGGTAGCTAGTTTCCAACTAGCTCCAAAAATTCCAATGTATGAGAAGGCGGTTGGACAGAGTGAGAATTCGAGAGGAGCGAGTGAGTTCTACACATTTCCAAATCAAACCTACCCATACCCAATTGAAGCCCACAACTCCGGTTTTCCATCGATTGTCCTAAATGATTCACAAGTTGAAAATAAAACATTTAACGGGTTGTGCGACTTTGTAGTGCTTGATTTGCCAGATTGTGAAGAGTCTCTTTTGAGTGAAACCACACCTAATCCTTTCGATCTTTACACCTCCATTCTAGAACCTGAATTGATAAATATCCATGCTTTTGATGAGGTGTCAGAAAAAAATGACTTTCACTTGATTGAGGATATAGACGCCGGGAATATTTTGGATGATGAACCCGTAGATTTGATTGAAATTTTATGTCCAATTCATCATCCCGAGTCATTAAATGCTTCTCCCGAACTTCATATGCGTCTTGATTTTGATGATAATGGCATGGATAAGCTCAATTTTGAGGAGAATATTGAGGAAATTATTGAGGATGAACCAGTTTTGTTTGATGAGTCGGATTTCCCTATTCATCATGTCCCTTTCACTGATTGTGTACACCCTCCTGAATCTTTAATTGATACCCTTCCTCACTCACTTCCCTCCGTCCTCGTTTCGACCTTGCAAGAGACCGTTACGCTCTCATCTCCAATACCAAGTTCGACGTACCCATGTTTGCTCACGAATCTTGAGGGATTTAATCTCATTTTTCCCCGGGTGGATAGATTAGCACAATCGCTTTTTACACATCGGTCATTACAAATTGTGCTAATTTATACACTCCATCCCCACCCTCAAGTTCGTATTCCCACTTTCTTTGGTTCTTCTAATCTTCCTTTAATAATACCGAGTGTTGATGAATCACAATCCGATCTTTTTAGTTCGATAATTTTCAATTGGACCTTCGATGAAGGTTTCGAAGATATTTTCGCCGACGAACTCGCATTCTTAAACGATACGGATTTGGTGTTTAATCAACCTCCACTCGAAGAAGTAGAACCACTACCATTTCCTTTTTCCCTCCGCCATTCTCCTCCACCGAGACCGTATACCGTTTCTATCTCCACACGGTCTCGTGTGCTTCTCATTTCTTTTCTTTACACTCCATTCTTTCACCAACCCCACCATTATCACGATAGAATTTTTGAATGGTTAGTGCTAACTTTTGGTCTGTGTAAGGCCTTGTATAGTTTGATTTTTCTCTTCCCTAACTCTAAACTTTAACGCTTAAACAGTGGAAACACTGTTTCACTTAAGTTTGGGAGGAACCTTGTTGTATATATATTTTGTTTTTTTCTTTTAACAATAAAAAAAAAGAATTTTTGCAAATAAATAAACAGGGTAGTGCCGACATTCTCAACCGTCTTGGTGTAGCATGACAGTGAGGACACTGTCAAGTTTAAGTTTGGGGGTATGCTCGGTAAGCATTCTTCCTTCGCATTCACGTGTATATTTTTGCATTTGCATACTTATTTTAAAACCCATAAAAAATTGAAAATTTTAAAAATTAATGTATTCAATTTTGGCCCTAATTGACTTGAGTTTGACAACAAGGTTAACTAGCTAGGAACAACTAGATCTAGACTTAGTACATTAAAAACCCTAAAAATAACCTTTCTTAAAGTTTAACGATAGAAAGTATATGTCTTTGTAGTTTATCTAGAAATAGGCAAATTTTGAGTTCACTTCTTGGGCTAAGTTAAAACAAAGGAAAAGTATTGATATTTTTATTAGAGTATAAGTTTGAAAAATAACTCCTAGCTTAAGTCTAAATTCTGAAAATATATACCCTACAAATTGCACAAACACGCACCTTGAAACTTGGAATAGTAGAAGAGACCTTGAAATGCTCTTGTCTGAAGTCCTCAGTACAAAGAAAAATAAAAAAATACAAGTGTGAATAAAGAAAAAAATGAATACTGGATTTTGTAATTACTTAAGGCTGCGAAAATAGAAAAAATATTTAGCGAGGGTGCTTCATTACCTAGTGCCTTAGACCAACTGGTTTGGGAGTCACTGCTAAAGCCTTAGGTGTTACAAGACTAGGAATTACGCTTTAATGTGCAAACACATCTTGTAATCGGTTGTTGGTACCTCAAGAAGTATTAACGGTCGCATGAAGGATGTGTGAGCAAACTTCATCTAAAAATTCGCTAATTAAGAAGTGCTTTGGACAACGGACAAGAGTATGATTGCTTGATTTGAATTTCCAAGTGTAGGGGTGATATATACACACACGTAGGGATATCTGATTGGGGTTTAGATAAGAGATAGGAATGAAGAATAGGACTTATATCTTTAATAGAGATGATAAAAATTCCTAAGTTGAGATAGAACCCTAGAAGGAAAACTTAAGAGATGCCAAAAGCTAAGTAAATTCACAAGAACATATATAATCTTAAGTTAAATGATAAGGAAGCGTGAAGAATATGGGTGGATAATTTATGAGTCGAAGATAATAGAATTCCTTGTTAGAAAACCTAATTGAAGAATAAAAACTAATGGGCCAAATTGATAGGATTTTGTGGGTAGTATCCGCTGAAAACCCTCAGGAGACAACACTCCTCCTACTAGGGACACCTAGAGGTTTAACGGCTTGTTGCACGAGATCAGTGCAATCGCGTTTCCCTGCGAAAGTGAGGTTAGGATTTTGTCGAGAATAAAACTAGGTTTGCTCGAGGACGAGCAAAAGATAAGTTTGGGGGTATTTGTTCATACCATAATATTGCATTATTATATTCCCCATTCTTATGCATTTTACAAATAAACAGGTGCTTTTAACCCATGTCTGCTACATAGTTACAGGTTACAGGTTCTCGGAATAAAAACAGTGAAATGATGAAAAGACGATGCAAAAGTAAGACTTCGACCAACAAACAGAGAATCTTTATCCTGCCTACAGTTTGAAGACTAAATGAAGATCAATGGACAATTTCACAAAGAACAAGGGCAGTGCAAGGTTCAAGACTTCGTCATGAAGCAACGGTAAAAAGTCCACTACAATTATTCACTGGGAGATCTGGAAGAAACCTAGAAACCAATCTGAAGAACCAATCAAAGAATTATGAAGACAAAGAGAAGCAGAAGCAGCACACCAAGTTTCAGCCAACAAGTCTCCTGTTTGGCCGCGGAACCGCGGCCAAAACTGGCTTGAGGCCGCGGTTCCGCGGCCGTGTATGACCCGTAGTGGCGACAAAATTTACCATATTGCTTGGCGGCGTTGACTAGTCTTCCTAGGGGTATTTTTGTAAAAACATACATGCGGCGATTGTAAACCTAGGGTTTTCTATGTCCTATAAATAGAGACCCAAATTCTTGTATTAGTTCATGCCTCCTTTCATTAATAAAATTCAGAATTCTTTTTGGAGAGCATCAATTTGTAAGTTCTTAATTTCTTTTCTGCCCTAGTTAATTTTATTATTTGCCCCAGGTAATTTCTATTCTTGCCCTAGTTTAGATTTAATTCCTTGCCCTAGATAGATAGTTTAGATCTGTTCTTCAATTCCCTAATGAGCGAGTAGTCTCCTCGCTTGTTAGGGTTAGTTTTGGGGAAGGCTTGAGAGATGAAGATCTCTCACCCCTTTCTTGTCCATCACATATAATTAATAGGACTCCATGCATACATGCACACACCCCTCCCTACGGCATCCTATCCCACGAGGTAGCGGTGATACCGTAGTATAAAGGCCCGGTTAAGCGTGTTTTCCATGGAGGTTAGGGTAAGGATTAACAAAGGAAGGACAAGAACCTAGAGGAAGAAACATCTTCCCGAATGGTTCTAATCCCCTTTATTAATAATTACCATAACTCCTAATAGATCTTAATATGGGTATAGAAAGCGGCGAGATTTGCTGACTTTCCAAACTTAACCTAAACCTAACCCTAGCAAGATTTAGATCTAGATAAATTTAGTTTTTAGATTTAATCAATCCGTTCACACCGTTCGGAATTAACTCGTAAGAGCAATTAGGAAATTCACAAAATCCCTGTGGACTGACCCGTACTCACCGGCTAGCTACCAAGCGACGCCGTTCTTGATTGCGGTTTAGAAATATTTTTGATCAATCACGGATCCACGGCCAAATAGGGCATATGGCCGCGGATCCGCGGCCATGCTAAGCATGTGTCGGTGCAAAAGTTGTCGGCGGCGGCGGTGCGTTGACTAGGCTTCTCAGGATAGTTTTGTAAATGTAGATAAGTATCAGAATGTAACCTAGGGTTTCTATAATCTATAAATAAGAACCCTACAGCTCTTTGTGGAGCATGCCTCTTCCTGTGCCTCATTTTATTTATCAAAATTCAGAATTTCAATTCCTGTAATGTTTGAAGAGTGAATCAAATAAAAAGTAAAGAGTAAGTTTTCTTTTCTTGCCTTAGTTTAATTTTCCTTTCTGCCCTAGTATAACTTTCATTTATCTGCCCTAGTTTAGATTTTATTTATCTGCCGTAGATTAGATAATTAGGTTATTAAAAACAATCATAAAAATGAAATCTTTTTTCCTAATGAGTGAGTAGTTCCTCACTTGTTTGGGTTAGGAATATAGAAGGTTTGAGAGATGAAAATCTCTCACCCCTTTCTTGCCCGTCATACATTTTAAATAGGACTCCATGCATACATACACACACCGCTCACTAGGCACCCTATCCCAAGAGGTAGCGGTGATACCGTAGTTTAGAAGACCGGTTGTGTATGTTTTCCATGGAGGCTGGGGTAAGAGTTAAGAAAGGAAGGACAAGGACCTAGAGGAAGAAACCTAGTTTCTTCCCGATGGTACTAATCTACTTTGTTAATTATTACCTTAAAACCTAAAAGATCTTAATTAGGGCATAGAAAGCGGTGAGAAATATTGAACTTCCAAACTTAACCTAAACCTAACCCTAGCAAGATTTTAATCCTAATCAAACTCATTTCAGTTTTTAGTGATAATCAATCCAACGCTAATTGGAATTAACTCGTTAGAACAAATAGAAAATACACAAAATCCCTGTGGACCAACCCGTACTCACCGGCTAGCTACCAAGCGATGCCGTTCTTGATTGCGGTTAATATTCTTTGATTCATCCTTTGAAAGCGCATGCACGCTAAATCTCTACCAATCATAAAGCCGAGAGAAACCTGGGTCCAATACGCGATCCGGTGGCGGAACCTGTAGTCTAAGTGCGAATAGCGCATTGAAGAATCTCCTACTGTGGGCATGTTCATCGGGACCTTTGATCCTCAAACGACTGTGTCCTAGTTCATGACGTTCTTCAAGCCCACAACCTTTCAGGCTCTGATAGATAAACTTGCCTAAATGGACCAAATGGGCCACAGGCCTTCCTCCTCAAATAAGGACCCTCGAAATAATAAGGGTAAAGGGAAAGAAGCCTTTGTTGCCAATATTCAACAACAACCGAGTGGTCCAAAACCGGTTGTACGCCAAAACAACGTCCGTCCATGCCCATCCTTGGAGGAAAGACTAGGACACGCTTATTCGTTTCCCCAGGACAAGACGTGGAGACTATTTGAATTGGAATTGCATAATAAACTTATCACATTGCCAGACCCACGGCGTCCACCGCAACCCGGCGACGTCAACAACCGTAACTACTGCTCCTATCACAGAATGGTATGCCACCTGTTCCCCTCCGAATGGCGGCCAAGACATGGACTGTCTTGCCTGAGGTTCGGGGCAGATGCTATTTGGTTTTATCCGTCTACCTCTCCGAAGATGCCAAGTTGATTTATGGCACCATGTATCGGAGGTTTAGATGAATGCGACCAATGTAGCAGATTTCGTCAGATTCCCCCTCGTTAGAGGGGTTTTTGATTGTGGGGACGCTTTTCCCTGCAGGCGCAAGCCCCTGCTGTTCCCCTCCGAAAGACGGCGCACAAGACTGCGAGGTCCTGACGCTGAGGTTCGGGGCAGATGCTATTTGGTTTTATCCGTCCACCTCTCCGAAGATGCCAAGTTGATTTATGGCACCGTGTATCGGAGGTTTAGACGGATGCGGCCGATGTAGCAGACTTCGTCAGATTCCCCCTCGCTTGAGGGGTTTTTGATTGTGGGGACGCTCTTCCCCGCAGGCGCAAGCCCCTGCAGTTAATTACGCTACCGCATCACGGTAACAACTTTCTCCTTCTCCAGAATTTCACTTCGTGTCGTGTGTGTTTGTTTTGTTTGTGGTTGCCCGTGGATTATATACGGAGACTAAGCGATGTCGTCGCCGGTAGGACGTGGATTAGTCCAAATCCGTATTTACTTAGATTTGGGTTTGGTGTTTTGGTTTAAGGATACGTTAGCCGTATTTAAGCTAATATCGACTTAAACGTTTGTTAAGGATACATTAGTCTGATTTGAGACTAAGATCAACTTAACGGGATCGTTTTGGATCCGACAAAAGAGCATTTGGGGACTCTATTGTTCCAGTTTAGGGACGTAGTGGTCCATAGATAGTTTAAGGACATTGCAGTCCATTGCCAGTTTAGGGACATGGGGGTCCATATTTCAGTTTAGGGACATGGTGGTCCATAGGTAGTTTAGGGACGTGGTGGTCCGTATTTCAGTTTAGGGACGTGGTGGTCCATCGCCAGTTTAGGGACGTGGGGGTCCATCATTAGTTTAAGGACGTTTCGGTCCAACATTAGTTTAAGGACGTTTCGGTCCAACATTCCCATTTTGGGGTAAATATTAGTTTAAGGACATCTCGGTCCACGAGTTTAAGGACCCCGCAGTCCATATCGATGTGTGGTTGTCGGGACCCGTCACCTCTCTGACGTCGTTGACGGATTACAACGATGGGTATCAGAGGAGTTCGGAGATGTACCCTCGAACCGGTCGTAAATTGATTTAGGGAGCAGTCGGGCTCAGTCAATTTAATTTGAGGACTTATGGCCATGACTGGGCTAAGTCCAGTTTCAAGATTCTTTTGTCTTTGGCTTATTGGACCTCTGCTGGGCCCTTGCCCGTTTACTTTATTATTTTTCTTTATTTTGGTTGGGCTCTGCCCCCTTTTTTAAAAATGCATAGCATTTTTTTAATTGGGCTCTGTCCCTTTTCTTAATAATGCAGAGCATTTTTGATTAGGCCTATTAGGCCTTTTAATGGGGCTCTGTCCCTTTTCTTAATAATGCAGAGCATTAAATACTCTGACAGTGCCCCACGTGGCTTGTCAGGCGTTTTGCGTCAATTAATGAGCGCAAGCGCTCGTTGAGGTGACACGTGTCACGTTCTGGTGAGCGCAAGCGCAACAGCGCAGTGCGCTGCGTCAGTGCGCTGCGCTGTTGCACTGCTGACACGTGGCGCTTCCTGGCGGCTTGCGCATTAGTGCAGTTTTGGCAAGTGCTGGGCACTGTTCTTATTCTTTTGGATCAATTTTAGATAAAAGAAAACAAGTTTTTTCTTGTTTTTTTTTAAAGAACCAGTGGTTCATAAAAGGTGCAAGGCACTGTTATCTTGAGAATCTTTTAGATTCAGAACCAATGGTTCATAAAAAGAAGTGCAAAGCACTGTTTATTATTTATTTTTCTTTTCATTAGAGATCCTTGATCTTGTTCTCAGATCAATGATCTGTTCATAAGAGAATTTTCTCTTTTTCTAAAAGTTTTTTACCTTTTTTTTTGTTCTTGAGGAATTCTCTCCAAATCTTCAGAGTTCTCTCTGTTTGATTTCTCACAAAATGTTCCTCCTTTGAATTGAGGTCTAGGGTCCTTTTTATAGTGCCCATAAATTAGTTAAATTTGTTAAAGAGATCTTTCTCTGAGTGATTTGGGGAATTTTCCCCACCGTTGGATCTTTGATCCAAGGGCTTCTGTTTTACAGAAGAAAATCTTCTTGTTTTAACAAAGAACAGAAAGATCTTATTAGAATTTTAATTCTGTTTGGCGTAAACGCCCCAGCGCTTGCCACGTGTCGCGCAGCCCAGCGCTTGCGCGGCTGTGCTTGCGCAACTGCGCAGACACGCGTCGCGCAGCGCAGCGCTTGCGCAACTGAAGCGTTGCTTCCTTTAATTCTGCTTCAAATAGAGCTTTGCTCTGATTGGGTGCGCTGCTTTGGGCGCTGCGCTGATGTATCTGCGCCTGACGCGTGGCGCGTTGCGCGCAACGCAAAGAATCTGAAGCGTTGCTTCATTTATTAAAGTTTAAATTTTCAAAGCAAAGCTTTGCTCTGGTTGGGGGAAGATGAAGCGTTGCTTCATCTCCCGCCTAGGAATTTGAACAGAGCTTTACTCTGATTGGGGTAAACAAATGCCCCCTCACCGTTGCGCTTACGTTGCCCCAAACGTGAGCGCAACGGTGGCAGAATTCCAACCGTTGCGGCAACTTTTGGAAGTTGAAAGGGCACTTGATGCCTATAAATAGGACCTTTGGTCCTCAGCCGATGATTATCATCTTCAAGATTTTTACTTTCAAAACTCCAGAGCTCTGCTCTTGCCTTTAGGAACTCTCAGAGTAAAATTTTCCTCAAAAGAAACTTTTTAGGTAAAAATTAACCTTGAATTAAATTAATTCCGATTAATAGAGCTTTGCTCTCATAGATCTTTGATCTAAAGAAAATTCTTTTGGGGTTTCACCAAATAGAGCCTTACTATCAGGAATCTGTTTCAGGGTTTCTCAACCCATGAACAGAACCTTGCATCTTTGGCAAAACATAGATCCCTTTGATCTAAAAAAAAGATGAACTCTTAAGAGTTTGAGTATGGATAATGAAAATTAAAAAAACGGAGTTTTGTATTTAATGGATTATATCATCTTTTAATAATAATGATCTCAGAGTTCTTGGGGGACTTCTTTAAATTTCCCTTATTATGGAATTTGATAGGCGTCATCTCTATTCGTAGAGCATTGCTCTCGAGGAGTTTAACTCTCTGTGCTCGTTTTTTAACAAGAATTCGTTTAATCAGTCGGTCTGCTAATTCTGTTGATCTTCTTTCACAGGAACAATGGACGCCCATATGTATGCTCTTAACGAGATCATCTCTTACGGGGACATCCGCCGACTTGGCCGCTCTCAAAATCGAGAGTTCACAAACGCGGAGTGTGCTGAAATCATGAGCCGCTTCGACGCATACAACGGTCCACTGCTTCCCCGACGTTCGTCCCTCCTTAACCTTATCGTGGGAGCCATCTGGGAAGCGCTTCCCCTATTCTGTTCCGGTGTGCCGCTTAGGGCGTTGGATGCCGCCGAGGATAAGGTGCACTCGGTGTACCTGATGAACTTTATCTCGAAGAGACGGCGAGACAGTCTTATCGATCTCTTGCACGAGGTCTTTCAACAGTCTGCCATACTCGCTGCTTATCGGAGGGTGGAAGACATCAGGGGGGACCCTGACGCTTGTGCTCGCGAAAGAAAGCACACTAGGATGGTCCGCGAGGCTTGGAAAGTCATAGATAGGGTCACTTTCGAGTTCCTCAATCCATGTCCTGGGTTCGAGGTTATTCCTTTGTAAACATTTTAATAATGTTATTATCTATTTCTCCGTGATTGTAAGGACCCCTTGATATGAATAGAAAATTTTCATTTCAGTTTGTCTTATTTCTTGTTCTGAATCTTTTGTCTATGCTTGATCAAATGTAAATCGGATGCTCTTTCCGTCGCTTTCTTCTTTCTTTTATTCTCAGCATGCTGTGTTAATAAACAAGATCGATAGATAATAGAGTGAGCATCTAGATTTCTCCAAGGGATAGTGATGGCTTAGGCCGCAGGTTCAGATCTGCTGCCTAAGACTTTTCAACTCTATGAGCCGTGGGGGTCTCATAGAGATTTTTCTCCCTACGGATCGAGAGGATTTCGTAGGTGTGTTTTCTCCTTAGGAATTGTGAGGACTCCTAAGTGCGTTTTCTCTTATAAGTCGTAAGGATCCTATAAGAGAATTTTTCCCTCCTATGAGTCGAGAGGACCCGTAAGCGGTTGTTTCCCTCCTTGTCGAAACTCGACTTTGGAGAGTGAGACCCGTGAATAGTATGCAAGAGACCATTTTAGATCGACTTGCAGGGTCCCAGTGTTCAGGAAGCAATTTTTTTTAGTCCCTGCTTCCTGAGGCTTTATCTTGCAAGTTGAGACGAATCGGGAATTTTCCCGCGGAGACACTGGTTTCTCTGCGAGCCGACGCGAATCAGGAGGCTCTCGTCAAGGATGTTTGTTTCCCTGAGTTGAGGTATTTGCCAAGGATTATTTGTTTCCCTGGTGTTGAAACGAATCGAAAATTTCCCACGGAGACACTGGTTTCTCTGCGAGTCGATGCGAATCAGGAGGCTCTCGTCAAGGATTGTTTGTTTCCTTGAGTTGAGGTATTTGCCAAGGATTATTTGTTTCCCTGGTGTTGAAACGAATCGAGAATTTCCCACGGAGGCACTGGTTGCTCTGCGAGTCGACGCGAATCAGGAGGCTCTCGTCAAGGATTGTTTGTTTCCTTGAGTTGATGTATTTGCCAGGGATTATTTGTTTCCCTGATGTTGAAACGAATCGAGAATTTCCCACGGAGGCACTGGTTGCTCTGCGAGTCGACGCGGATCAGGAGGCTCTCGTCAAGGATTGTTTGTTTCCTTGAGTTGAGGTATTTGCTAAGGATTATTTGTTTCCCTAGCGCCAATGATTATTTGTTTCCTTGGTGTTGAAACGGATCGAGAATTTCCCACGGAGGCACTGGTTGCTCTGCGAGTCGATGCGAATCAGGAGGCTCTCGTCAAGGATTGTTTGTTTCCTTGAGTTGAGGTATTTGCCAGGGATTATTTGTTTCCCTGATGTTGAAACGAATTGAGAATTTCCCACGGAGGCACTGGTTGCTCTGCGAGTCGATGCGAATCAGGAGGCTCTCGTCAAGAATTGTTTGTTTCCTTGAGTTGAGGTATTTGCCAGGGATTATTTGTTTCCGTGGTGTTGAAACGAATCGAGAATTTCCCACGGAGGCACTGGTTGCTCTGCGAGTCGATGCGAATCAGGAGGCTCTCGTCAAGGATTGTTTGTTTCCCTGAGTTGAGGTATTTGCCAAGGATCATTTGTTTCCCTGGTGTTGAAACGAGTCGAGAATTTCCCACGGAGGCACTGGTTGCTCTGCGAGTCGATGCGAATCAGGAGGCTCTCGTCAAGGATTGTTTGTTTCCCTGAGTTGAGGTATTTGCCAAGGATTATTTGTTCCCTGGTGTTGAAACGAATCGAGAATTTCCCACGGAGGCACTGGTTGCTCTGCGAGTCGATGCGAATCAGGAAGCTCTCGTCAAGGATTGTTTATTTCCCTGAGTTGAGGTATTTGCCGAAGACACTGTTGGGAGAGCATGGTTCTCTCTTTGTTTATGCCCTTGGATTGTATACAGGGATCGATACGATCTCAGCTGTAGGGCCAAAGTTTTATCATCATTTTTTTTGTTTTATTTCCGCGATGCTCTATAATTTCAGCTTTTATATCGCGAAGGTCGCGATTGCCCAGTCATTTCGGCTATTTCTCGCGGTGCCCAATCATTTCGGCTGTTTATTTTGTTTTCACTCGCTGCTTTTTATTGCGAGTTGCCCAATCATTTCGGCTATTTTGCATGCATACATTTTACTTGCTGTTTTTTATTGCAAGTTGCCCCATCCTTTCGGCTATTTCGTATGCATGTGCAGCCTACTGGCTTTCAGCCGTAAACCTGAAATTAGACACCGATTTCGGCATCAGCACCGCTGCAACTGGGATATTGCCAGGAGCGAATCATCATTTTCCTCTGTCGATGTCGAACTAAGGTGGCTTAGCGAACATGGTTAAGGTCCTGCCAACTAAGGCTTTTAATTTCATGAGCCGCAAGGGTCTCACAAAGGTATTTCTCCCTACAAGTCGTGAGGATCGTGTAGGTGTATTTTCTCCTTAGGAATCGTGAGGATTCCTAAGTGTATGTTCTTCTGTAAGTCGTAAGGATCCTACAAGAGGGTTTTCTCCTTGTAAGTCGAGAGGACTTATAAGGGTTGTTCATCATGCGTACATATCCCCAGTCACGGATGGATCTTGGTTAGGGAAATATTTATTCGCGCCCATGGATTGTATACAAGAGCCGGTATTGGACCACTTGTAGGGCAATAACGAAAGTTGTGGGGGTTGCTTAAGCACAGGTTTAGGTCTCTGTAACTTAAGACTTTCAAATCTTATGAGCCGTGAGGGTCCCATAAGAGAGTTCTCCTTACGAGTCGTGAGGATCTCGCAAGTGTATTTTCTCCTTAGGAATCGTGAGGATCCCTAAGTGTGTTGCTCCCTTATGAGTCGTACGGATCTCACACGGGTGGTTTCTCCCTACAAGGTCGAGAGGACCCTGTAAGTGTCTTTTAACGAGGTTGCGCCCTTTCGGGTTTTCACAAACACTCGCTGGTAGTCCTGCTGTTTTTACTCACGGAGCCCTTTCGGGTTTTCATCCGTCCCCATTTTGCTTATGGACATACCGTTTTTTTTAAATCTTTTTTTTATTTATATATTTTTTTACGAGGTCGCGCCCTTTCGGGTTTTCACGAACACTCGCCGGTAGCCCTGCTGTTTTTACTCACGGCGCCCTTTCGGGTTTTCATCCGTGCCCTTTATGCTTATGGACATACCGTTTTATATATATATATATATATATTTATATTTTTTTAAATATTTTTTCAGCCTACGGGTGCTGCGGCATTAGTTTAAAGACGTTTCGGTCCGCTATTAGTTTAAGGACGTTTCGGTCCGTCATGGAGAAGGCCGGCTACTGCTTATAAAGCTTGAGCTTAGGAAGATAGCGAGCGGACATAGTCGTCGTCATCTACCATTGACATAGGCTGTGGCTCATTAAGCGTAGTATTTCTTTAGGAAGCGACCGTTTATTGGCCTGAAAGGCCTTTCACCGTGCATATCCATGAGTAGATAGGCCCCACCCTGGTAGACCTTATCTATGATGTACGGGCCTTCATAGTTTGGCTCGAATTTTTGCCGCTTGGCGCGATTGGGGATCATAGGCCTTTTGACCACCAGCACAAGTTCGCCTTGGCGGAATGTCCTCGGTCGGGTCAATCTTTCATATGAGCGCGTCATCTTTGCTTTATAGGCCTCCAGATTTTGCTGCGCTATGAGTCGGGTCTCATCGAGGGCATCAAGCTCCTCAAGCCGAAGGTTAGCATTTTCTTCATCTGTTAGCTCGCAGTGGACTGCTACTCTTAGAGAGGGTAACTCTATTTCGAGGGGAAGTATTGCTTCCGTACCGAACACCAACGCGTACGGCGTTGTGTTCGTGGCCGTCTTGAACGTAGTTCGATACGCCCAGAGAGTTTCTTGCAGTCTCTCGTGCCAGTCTTTCTTGTTTTGTGACACCGTTTTCTTCATGATCTTTGTCAAGGTCTTGTTGAAGGCCTCGGTTAGACCGTTAGCTCGCGGATTATAAACCGAGGAGTATCTCCAGTCTATATTATGCTGTTGCGCGAAGCGACTGATTTTGTGGCTTCTGTAGGCTGGTCCGTTATCGGAGATGATCCGGCGCGGAGTTCCAAACCGATATATGACGTGCGTCTTGAAGAAATGGAGTATATTCTCCGTCTTCACTTCCCTCAGCGGTACTGCTTCTGCCCATTTGAAGAAGTAGTCAGTCATCGCCAGGATGAAACGATGTCCTCTAGACGATGCTGGTTCGATGGGGCCGACTATGTCAGTTCCCCACATTTCGAACGGCCAGCTAGCCACCGTTGGATGTAGTGGATTTGGATGCTGGTGGATGAAGTCCCCATGAATTTGGCACGAGTGGCACTGCTTCGCATACTCAAGGCAGTCTTGGATCATCGTGGGCCAGTAGTAGCCCATCCGTTTAATCTTCAACTTCATCTTCGGGCCCGCTTGGTGAGAACCGCAGAGTCTGTCATGAACTTCCTGGACGACTCTTTTCGCTTCGTCGGGTCCCAGGCATCTTAACCACAGAGAATCAAATGACCTCTTGTACAGAGTATCATTGACGAAGGCGAAAGACAGAGCTCGTTTCATAAGCTGATGTCTTGAGGACGCATCTTCGGGCGTTCGACGGTATTTGAAGTAGTCTATAAAGACTTCTCTCCAATCCTCGGTATTTTCCCAATCTTTTATTTGCAGGGTTGTCTGCTTACTCGCTCCTTTTTCTTCGGATGATTCCGGAGATATTTCTGCTGGGGCAAGCACGCGACGGCTCTGTACCACGATTCTGACGTCATCGAGGTTCTCATCAGCCAATTCTTTAGCAAGCTTGGCCAACGCATCTGCTTTGCTGTTTTCCGTGCGCGGTATGCTTTCCAAAGTGTAGGAGGGAATTTGGGTCAACAATTGTTGCACTTTTTCGCTGTACTTCACCAATTCTGGCTTGCACGTTTGGTAGTCGCCGTTTACCTGACTAACGACCAGCTGAGAATCTCCATATACGAGGAGGTTTTCAATTCCCATGTCGACGGCGATCTCGAGACCTGCTATCAAGGCTTCATATTCGGCTTCGTTATTCGTCCTCGGCTCTGTCAAGGAGAAAGCAAAGCGCATTATCTCTCCTTGTGGAGTCACGAAGATAAGGCCTACCCCCGATTTGATTATAGGGGTACTTTGTTTGCGTTTCTTCACGGAAGATGCTCCATCGAAATAAAACTCCCATCGGGTATCATTACCGTCGATCGCATCAAACGCATGTTCGTCTGGAAGATCATAATTCAAAGGAGAATCGGCGGGTATCGGATGCTCAGCGAGGAAGTCGGCGATGGCCTGGCCTTTCACCGCCTTGATAGGCTGATAGGTTATCGAGAACTCCATCAAGAGCAGTGCCCATTTAGCAAGTCGTCCTGTCAATATAGCCTTCGACATCAAATATTTAAGGGGGTCCACCTTTGAAATGAGACGGACCTCATGCGCCAACGCATAGTGCCTGAGCTTTGTTATCGCGAAGATTAACGCCAGGCAGTGTTTTTCAATGGGGGAGTAGTTGCTTTCTGCCCCCAGTAGAACTCGACTTAAGTAATAAAGTGCTCTCTCCTTCCCTTGATCGTTCTCTTGTGCCTATAATGCGCCTAAGGAACCTTCGAGGGCGGTTGTATAAATAATGAGAGGTTTTCCCTTGACCGGAGCAGCCAATACTGGCGGATTCTGCAGGTACTGTTTAATTTCGTCTAGCGCGCCCTGGCATTTTTGATCCCAGACGAATGGAGTTCCCTTTTTCATCAGGTGGCTGTAAGGACGACACTTGCCTGAAAGATTGGCTATAAATCGCCGTATGTATGCGAGCTTCCCTTGGAGAGATCGCAACTGTTTGAGGGTTCTCGGCGGAGGCATTTCCATGATCGCCTTGATCTTAGACGGATCTATTTCAATACCTCGGTGCCGGACGATGAATCCCAGGAATTTGCCCGAGGAAACCCCGAACGCACACTTAAGAGGGTTCATCTTCAAGTTGTATTGCTGAAGGTGTTGAAATACGGTCTTCAAATGCTCGAGATGTTCCTCATATGATTTGCTTTTAACCACGAGATCGTCGATATAGTATTCGACGATTTCGTGTATAAGGTCATCGAAGATCTTCGTCATGGACCTTTGATAGGTGGCACCGGCATTCTTTAAACCGAAGGGCATCACTTTATAACAGAATATACCCAAAGGAGTCCTGAAGACGGTGTGCTTCTGGTCTTCGGGATGCATCTTTATCTGATTATACCCTGACGAGCCGTCCATGAAGGAGAAAACTTCATGAGTGGACGTATTGCCTATCATCAGTTCGGTGACTGGCACTGGGAAATCGTCTTTCGGGCAAGCTTTATTGAGATCCCGGAAGTCCACGCATATGCGCACTGTCCCATTTTTCTTCATCACCGGGACGATATTGGCGATCCATTCAGGGTATTGAACTTCCTGGATGAAGCCAGAGTCGATCAGCTTCTTGACCTCGGCATTGATACTCATCTCAAGCTCGAGCCGCATTCTTCTCGGCGCATGTTTGACTGGTTTGACGTCCGGAGATATCGCCAATCTGTGCACAGCAATTTCTGGATCTAATCCCAGCATTTCGGAATAGTTCCATGCGAAGCAATTTTTATGCTGCATAAGCAGGTCTTTTAATGAAGCCACCTTCTCTTCAGACAACAGCTCACTAATGAATGTCGGTCGCGGGTCATTCACCGTTCCCAACTCAATTTTCTTAAGGTTATCTGCAGTGGTATGGATTCCGTCTTCTAGATCTTTTGGCGCTGGTGGGAATTCTGAGATTACCTCGTCGTTGCTGTTTTCAAAACACCAGGGAAGGTCATCCATGTCCTCGGGCTCTTCTTTTGATATGGTTATCACGTGACAAGTACGAATTTGCTTCCAATCCCAATGTGGAACTGGTTCTTCTTCCGTGGCCTTGGGCTCGTGCTTCTGTGGCGGCGCTACCCTCCAATTGTCGGACAGGGCGAACTTGCCAAGCTGGTACTGATTTTCAACCCAATTTTTGAAGGTGAAGCAGTCTTCGAGAGGATGCCCTACCACTCGGCGATAAGAGCAAAAGTCTGGGTGTGAGTCCTCGCCTTCTTGTTCGGGGTATTTAGATTCCGGCAGTGTAAGCATCCGATGTTTTAAAGCAAGGTCAAGTATTTTCTTCGTCTTGTCCCGAGGAAAAGAGTATGCTCGACCCATTTTTCTCATGAGGGATAGATCGGAACCGCTTGGTTCCCGCTTGCGTGGCCTTTTAGCCCCGCTTCGTTGCTGTTGAGCGCCTTTTTCGATTTTCGACTTGTTTCTGCCTCTGCGTCGGGCCTTCTTTATAACAGGTTGACAAGGAGCGGCATCTTCATCTTTCACGGCCTGTTGGAGGAGGCGCTGTGTTTTGGCTTTCTCGTAGATGACCATTTCGCGGTTATGGTCGTCTCGGACCTTTTGACTAGCTTCCCTTATAAGTTTGTCCATTTGTTCTTCGAACGACCGACTGGGTTCTTTTGCATCTGGAACTTTCACCGGCCCAGGATTAGCGTCCTCCCATTGAGCATCCGCTTCTTCATCGAAGTCATACACGACGTAGCAGCCGTGTAGTAGCTCTCGTTTCTTTGACCGGATGTATCCAAGCCCAATTGTTTCCATTCTCCCATTAGGCAGTTTGCATTGAGTCCCGGGAATGTTCCAGACTTTGTCATAGAACTTGGCTTTTCGAACGGTCTGCTTGAAGGATATCCCCTGGCGTTTCAGCAGCTTCTTCAGGCCTTCTGTATAATATCTAGGGAGACGGATAGGCTGAAGCCTGTCGAGTGTAGGATCCGCGCCAAGCCAGATTTCTTTCTCCACTTTGGTTTCTTCAGAGCGGTAGAATAGAATTGCTTTTTGGCTTTCTCGTCTTGGAGGGATATAGAACGTTTGTAACTCTTCTACATTGTAAATATCAAGTGCATCCAGTTCTTTACGGTGTTTAAGCGGCACCATGACGACTTGTAGACTTTGCTCTTCGTCAGCAGACGTTTGTATTGAAGGTCGAGCAGAGAATACAGCATGGATCTCATCTTCTGAGTCGCTACCAAAGATTAACGTAGGAGCAGACGGTCCTGGCTTGTTGTGTTGGGGCGGACCCGAATACACTATCTCCTCTTCCTCCTCGGTATCACTTCCGAAAACAGGGATGGTGGCGTTAGCTTTGTTGTCCGGCTTGTGACACCTTTCCGTGTCTTCGAAATCCGGTAAGAAGTATTTGGCATCTTCATATTTGCGGACTTCGTTCACTGGAAAACGGATTCAGTTCTCCCGCCACGGTATACTCGAGACCATCCTTAGCGTATTTCATACACTGATGTTGTGTAGAAGGGATGACGTTGTACTCGTGTAACCACGGTCGGCCGAGCAAATCATTGTAGCATGTCTTGGTGTCTATGACGTGGAACTTAATGTCCGTGACGAGTAGCCCAAAGCGTAGCATCAGTATCACAGACCCAAGAGTTCTTGATGATTGTGAGTCGAACCCGGAGATGGTAATCTTATCCCGAGCAAGGTGCTGGACGCTCATGCAGATTTCTTTTAACACCCGCACATTGAGGAGGTTAACGGAGGATCCATTGTCGATCAGGATTTTTCCTATCTTTATGTCGTGGCAGTATCCTGAGACATAAAGGGGGCGATTGTGTTCGCGCGTCCCAAGGAGAAGGTCTTCGTCACCAAAAGCGACATCGGCCGTGTGCACTTCCTCCAATTCATCCTTCATCTTTTCCTCGGCCAGGAAAGCTTGGAATTGCTCCGGACCCTGTAGTGCCTTGATTAACGAATCTCTCGCCTCTTTTGATAGCAAAAGGGCGTCAAGAATGCTGAGCTGCGAGGGTAGTTTCCTCAGATGCGCTAAGACGTTGTAATCCACCTTATTTCTCTTCGGCGGGTCCTTGGCACTTAGCTCCTCCACAACTTGGTCATCTAAGATGATATCTTCATAGACTTTCTCTTTCCCTTTATCTTTTTTATTTGAGGTTCCGAGATTCTTTTCGGGCAGCGTCCGATTACGCAGCCTGATATTTTCGCAGACCTTCGGCTCTTCCTCTTTTCCCAAGGTGGACTCTTTAAAGAGGGGGCTGAGAGCCAGCTCCTCGTCAGAATCACTCCCGAATGTAAGCACTTGTGACCCGCCGGTGTTAATCATGCGACAATCGCCGGTAGTTCTTTTAAGCCCTTCGGTCGTATTTTTCCGCTCCCGACGAGTTTTGCGCTTCTCCCGCTTAAAATGTTGTCGATGAGCAACATATCCTTGCCACCATCTATCGAAAGCTTTGCACTCTTTAGTGGGGTGCGAAATCTTCTGATGATATAAGCAATAGGAGGGGTGCATTTCCACTTCACCAGTAATGTTTCCTTCGGAGGATGGTAGCTTCATGCTCATTGATATGGCCTTAGCAAATCTTTTCCTCGTCTTGAATTTGCTTTTGTCCGTAGTGGATGTGTTTTGCTCCAGCGGAAGTGTCTCGGCTCTTTCGTCAAGTCGCTGGCGCTTGGCCCTTTCAAATATAGCCGTCTCGCGTTCCCGATCAGCTTTACTTTTTAACAGAGCCTCGTTTAGGAATGCGTCAATTACTTCCTCTTATGGCCCCAGAATTTCTGGTTCGGGATCTGCCCCCAGTTTTTCAGTGCAAGGAGTCTCTCCATCATCCGTGAACGAATGGGAAATCACATGACAGCTCGCCACGTATTCCTCAGGCTCATCCGACGAACTTTCCTCCTTATCTCCCTTTTGAAAGACGTGGTTGAGAAACTCTTGGAGCGTAATGGGAATCCGTGCTTTCTGGTTATATTCCTCCAGCGCGTCAATTTGTTTTTGCAAGTCTGTGCGCTTGTCGCCAGGCTTCACAGGCTTCTTGGATTTCTTCTTCTTCTTCGAAGATTTTGACGACTGGTTGTGAGTGCTTGGGCCACCACCATCGGTCTTTGGAGTTGGACGTGGCTTCAACATCCCCTCAATGACCTGCGGTTCCAACGGATTCTTCCACTTGATCGCTGGGCATGTCTGAAGATCGTTCAGCATCCTCTTTGTCTTGGCCGACAGCACAACCTCCCATGGGGCTTCTTCGACGAGAGAGCACGTTGCCCCCGGCATATTCATCCTTTTAGAGGCATGAGGTTGCGGCGGATTCACCTTCCATCTGTCGGATAACGCAAACTTGCCCTGTTGGTACTGGTCTTCAAGCCAATTTTTGAAGACGTAGCAATCTTCGATCGGATGACCCAGCGCCCGGTGATAGGGGCAGTGGTTGGGTTCATTGACATCATTTGGTTGTGACGGACGTTTTGGCTCCGGTAGATTTATGAGTCGGTTGTGCAACGCCAGCTTGAATAATCTTCTCGTTTTATCTCGGGGAAACGAGTAAGGAGGTCCTAGCCTCTCCTCAAGGGCTACGTACGGACGCATTTTATTTTGACGAACAACCGGCTTGGAGTCGCTCGGTTGTTGTTGAGCATTAGCGACAACGATCGCTTTTCCCTTCCCTTTGTCATTTTGGGAGTCCGGCTTTGGAAGAGGGGGTTTATGGCCCATCTGATCCATTTGCGCTAGCTTGTCAATCAAGGCTTGGAAGGTAGTCGGCTTGAAAAACATCATAAATTGCGAGATGGTTGCTTGCGGATCAAGGGTTCCCACAAACATACCCACCGCAGGAGCTTCTTCAATGCGCTGCTCGCACTTCGACCATAAGTTCCGCCACCTTATAGCATATTGAACCCACGTCTCGCCTGGCTTTACCCTGGCGTTAATCAGTGCCGTCATCGGGGTGCGTTCACTGGCGCTTGCAAAACGCTGAGTAAACAGCAGCTCCATCTCTGTGAAGGTCTTGATAGAGTCGTTCGGGAGTTCAGAGTACCACTCGAACGCCGTATCTGATAAACTTCCAACAAACTGGCGAAGCAACAGCTTGTCGTCACCGCCGATGTTGCCGCAGAGTGCCCTGAACTGGGCAACATGCTGGTGAGGATTGCCCGTCCCCTTGTAGACATGGAACTTGGGAATTGTGTAACCTGGCGGGTACTTGATTTGGTCGTACCAACTTGGATATGGCCGCCCCGTTTTTACGACCTGGCCAGCTGCTTCAGCCGCATGATGAACCCGTATTTGTTGGGCTATGTACTCGTCCAAATCAGTTTTGGAGATTGTATCCTCTTTAACCGTCGACAGAGCTGGCGGAGGATTTGATGTCTCTCCCCTATCGTCTCCAAGGAAGATCGGTGGATCTTCGGCCGGAGGATCTTGCTGGATCATCATCCCTACCATGTCTTGGAACAGGAGGCCCGTACGCTTTATGTTGGCTGCTTGTTCAGCAGCCTCTTTATCCTTCTTCTCCAATATTCAACGAAGGAATTCGGCGTTGGTTTCTTCCTCCTGGCGTTCATCTGAAGATGTTTCAGGGCTTTCTTTTGGCCCACTAAGTGCGGCCATAGCGTTCATCATCTCTTGGAGCTTCTGCTGCTGCTCCTGCGCTTTGGTCACTGATCGCGTAAGCGGTCGATGACCCGTGAATATGCGACTGTCCTCCTTACCAGACACCACGTAGACGGTATGAACTACAATGCCCCCTGACTTAGGGCGTTTGGGTTCACCACCCTTGATATTCGTCGTCGGCGCAGGGACTTTTTCTGGCCTTCTTCTCTTATGGGCCGTAGAAGTTGAGGGGGCCGTTGCTTTGGGCACCCAAGTGACTGTCATCCTTTCCTGTTTGATCGGACGGTCTTTTTCTTTTTCCACTTTCGCTTTTTTCTGTTGACGAGAGCGATATGGGTCAATTACGGAGTCTTGAACTCTCCGCCAAACTTTATAAATTTTTTAGGACAGCCGTTGAGGGGGCTGTTCCTGTTTTGTTTCCGGAACTCTCTCCGTAGGTGGAGGAGATCTTTTTAGTGTAGCGGTTGGAGAGTTCTTACGTACCCTCCTCAGCAGTTCAAAGTTGTTCCCAGTTGGAATAGCAGCGTTGACCTCCACCACTGGAGTAGGTGGAGTTATCCCTGAGGGGGAGTTACCCCCTGCCTTCCTTACTCGCCGCCAATGGCGACGTCGAGTATGACGAGCCGTTGGGACTGGCTCGGAGATAGAGACAGCTTCTTTTTGCCCCCTGTCTGAATGAGGCGCCGCCGGTGTTAACCTCTTAAAGACTGAGGTTGTCCTTTGAGGGGTGATATTCAACCTGTCGAAAACGGATCCTCGAGCAGGGGTAGGAGCAGGAATCGTCAGTCTTGAAAAGACTGACTCTTTGACAGGGGAAGCCGCCTTGACAACTTTTGGAGCAGCAGTTATTGCCTTCCTTGGGACAGCCAGTTTAGAGTTCTGATCCAGCCTGGCGAAAACAGAGGCTGTTGGTTTGGTAGAGGGCGACCCGTTGACAGGGGCCGTCGTAGTAGTGAGCCGGTCGAAGACCGACTTTTTGTTCACTTCTAGTGCAGGTATTGGCATAGAGAAGCTTGTAGGTGGGATCATGGTCACGAAAAACAGGCCGGTGGTGGCCTGGGTCACCTGTCCTACCGGTAGAGCGAGGAAGGAGGCCGCTTGGGGCCCATATGCCACACCTCCAGGAGAGGTGGGGCGTCCGTTGCAGTGGCACTTCGAGCAGTTGGTGCAGTTAGAGGCCATTGATGCTTGAGTTCTGCGCCAGGCAAAAGACCAAATCTTAGTAACTTAAAATCCAAAGGCAACCATTTAACAAACCGCGATTGGTTCGCGAAGACGACACACGAAGTGTGGAGTGGAAAGAGAAAAATGTCCCACCGGGCGTGCCAGAATCTGTTCCCCTCCGAAAGACGGCGCACAAGAATGGGAGGTCCTGACGCTGAGGTTTGGGGCAGATGCTATTTGGTTTTATCCGTCCACCTCTCTGAAGATGCCAAGTTGATTTATGGCACCGTGTATCGGAGGTTTAGACGGATGCGGCCGATGTAGCAGACTTCGTCTGATTCCCCCTCGCTTGAGGGGTTTTTGATTGTGGGGACGCTCTTCCCTGCAGGCGCAAGCCCCTGCAGTTAATTACGCTACCGCATCGCGATAACAACTTTCTCCTTCTCCAGAATTTCACTTCGTGTCGTGTGTGTTTGTTTTGTTTGTGGTTGCCCGTGGATTGTATACGGAGACTAAGCGATGTCGTCGCCGGTAGGACGTGGATTAGTCCAAATCCGTATTTACTTAGATTTGGGTTTGATATTTTGGTTTAAGGATACGTTATCCGTATTTAGGCTAAGATCGACTTAAACGTTTGTTAAGGATACGTTAGTCTGATTTGAGACTAAGATCAACTTAACGGGATCGTTTTGGATCCGACAAAAGAGCATTTGGGGACTCTATTGTTCCAGTTTAGGGACGTAGTGGTCCATAGATAGTTTAAGGACATTGCAGTCCATTGCCAGTTTAGGGACATGGGGGTCCATATTCCAGTTTAGGGACATGGTGGTCCATAGATAGTTTAAGGACATTGCGGTCCATATTCCAGTTTAGGGACGTGGTGGTCCATATTCCAGTTTAGGGACGTGGTGGTCCATCGCCAGTTTAGGGACGTGGTGGTCCATCATTAGTTTAAGGACGTTTCGGTCCAACATTAGTTTAAGGACGTTTCGGTCCAACATTCCCATTTTGGGGTAAATATTAGTTTAAGGACATCTCGGTCCATGAGTTTAAGGACCCCGCAGTCCATATCGATGTGTGGTCGTCGGGACCCGTCACCTCTCTGACGTCATTGAAGGATTACAACGATTGGTATCAGAGGAGTTCGGAGATGTACCCTCGAACCGGTCGTAAATTGATTTAGGGAGCAGTCGGGCTCGGTCAATTTAATTTGAGGACTTATGGCCATGACTGGGCTAAGTCCAGTTTCAAAATTCTTTTGTCTTTGGCTTATTGGACCTCTGCTAGGCCCTTGCCCGTTTACTGTATTATTTTTCTTTATTTTGGTTGGCCTCTGCCCCTTTTTTAAAAAATGCATAGCATTTTTTATTAGGCCTTTGAATTGGGCTCTGTCCCTTTTCTTAATAATGCAGAGCATTTTTGATTAGGCCTATTATGCCTTTTAATGGGGCTTTGTCCCTTTTCTTAATAATGCAGAGCATTAAATACTCTGACAGTGCCCCACGTGGCTTGTCAGGCGTTTTGCGTCAATTAATGAGCGCAAGCGCTCGTGGAGGTGACACGTGTCACGTTCTGGTGAGCGCAAGCGCAACAGCGCAGTGCGCTGTGTGAGTACGCTGCGCTGTTGCACTGCTGACACGTGGCGCTTCCTGGCGGCTTGCGCATTATTGTAGTTTTGGCAAGTGCTGGGCACTGTTCTTATTCTTTTGGATCAATTTTAGATCAAAGAAAACAAGTTTTTTCTTGTTTTTTTTAAAGAACCAGTGGTTCATAAAAGGTGCAAGGCACTGTTATCTTGAGAATCTTTTAGATTCAGAACCAATGGTTCATAAAAAGAAGTGCAAAGCACTGTTTATTATTTATTTTTCTTTTCATTAGAGATCCTTGATCTTGTTCTCAGATCAATGATCTGTTCATAAGAGAATTTTCTCTTTTTCTAAAAGTTTTCTACCTTTTTTTTTGTTCTTGAGGAATTCTCTCCAATTCTTCAGAGTTCTCTCTATTTGATTTCTCACAAAATGTTCCTCCTTTGAATTGAGGTCTAGGGTCCTTTTTATAGTGCCCATAAATTAGTTAAATTTGTTAAAGAGATCTTTCTCTGAGTGATTTGGGGAATTTTCCCCACCGTTGGATCTTTGATCCAAGGGCTTCTGTTTTACAGAAGAAAATCTTCTTGTTTTAACAAAGAACAGAAAGATCTTATTAGAATTTTAATTCTGTTTGGCGTAAACGCCCCAGCGCTTGCCACGTGTCGCGCAGCCCAGCGCTTGCGCGGCTGTGCTTGCGCAACAGCGCAGACACGCGTCGTGCAGCGCAGCGCTTGCGCAGCTGTGCATGCGCAACTGCGCAGACACGTGTCGCGCAGCGCAGCGCTTGCGCAACTGAAGCGTTGCTTCCTTTAATTCTGCTTCAAATAGAGCTTTGCTCTGATTGGGTGCGCTGCTTTGGGCGCTGCGCTGATGTATCTGCGCCTGACACGTGGCGCGTTGTGCGCAGCGCAAAGAATCTGAAGCGTTGCTTCATTTATTAAAGTTTAAATTTTCAAAGCAAAGCTTTGCTCTGGTTGGGGGAAGATGAAGCGTTGCTTCATCTCCCGCCTCGGAATTTGAACAGAGCTTTGCTCTGATTGGGGTAAACACCTGCAGTTAATTACGCTACCGCATCGAGGTAGCAACTTTCTCCTTCTCCAGAATTTCACTTCGTGTCGTGTGTGTTTGTTTTGTTTGTGGATGCCCGTGGATTGTATACGGAGACTAAGTTATGCCGTCGCCCGTAGGACGTGGATTAGTCCAAATCCGTATTTACTTAGATTTGGGTTTGGTGTTTTAGTTTAAGGATACGTTATCCATATTGAGGCTAAGATCAACTTAAACGTTCGTTAAGGATACGTTAGTCTGATTTGAGACTAAGATCAACTTAACGGGATCGTTTGGATCCGCCAAAAGAGCATTTGGGGCTCTATTGTTCCAGTTTAGGGACATAGTGGTCTATGTTCCAGTTTAGGGACATAGAGGTCCATATTCCAGTTTAGGGACGTGGTGGTCCATAGGTAGTTTAAGGACATTGCGGTCCATTGCCAATTTAGGGACATGGGGGGTCCATGTTCCAGTTTAGGGACATAGGGGTCCATATTCCAGTTTAGGGACGTGGTGGTCCATAGGTAGTTTAAGGACGCTTAAGTCCGTGAGTTTAAGGACCCCACAGTCCGTGTTTTAGTTTAAGGACGCATAAGTCCGTGGGTTTAAGGATCCCACAATCCGTCTTTTGGTTTAAGGACGCTTAAGTCCATGAGTTTAAGGACCCCACAGTCCGTGTTGATGTATGGTTGTCGGGACCCGTCACCTCTCTGACGTCGTTGAAGGATTACAACATAGGAGTCAAAGGAGTTCGGAGATGTACCCTTGAACCGGATATAAATTGATTTAAGGGAGCAGTCGTGCTCGGTCAATTTAATTTGAGGACTTATGGCCATGATTGGGTTAAGTCCGGTTGAAAATGTTCAACATTTTTATTTATTTTTGGTCTATTAGACCTACGCTAGGGCTTTGCCCACATTTAAATAATGCATTGCATTACTTTTTATTTTTGTTTGGGCTCTGCCCATAAAGGATGCAAAGCATCAATTTGTTTTAGGCTCTGCCCATTTATAAATGATGCAGAGAATCAATTTTACTTGGGCTCTGCCCTTTATAAATGATGCAGTGCATCAATTTTATTTGGGCTCTGCCCATTTATTGCTTCGCAATTTATTTTGGCATGCTAGGTCTTTTTGACTTGGGCCTGGCCCTTTAGCAAAAGAAATGCATTGCATTTGTCAGGCGCTTTGCGCCAATCAAAGAGCGAAAGCGCTTGTGGTGAGGACACGTGTCATACAAGCGCAGTGCACTGCGCCAGTGTGCTGCGCTTACGCAGCTGACACGTGGCGCGCGGTGGTGAGTTGCGCCAGTTTCAGAGAGCAAGGCTCTATTTCAAAAGCGCATAGCGCAAACGGCTCAGATGCTGACACGTGGCGCTCTCTGGTGGCTTGCGCCAACCCAAGAGCGCAACAGCGTAGTTTTGCAAGTGCAAGGCACTATTAATTTGAGAATCTTTTAGATTCCAGAACCAATGGTTCATAAAAGAAGTGAAAAGCACTGCTTGGTTTCTTGATCTAATTTAGATCAAAGAAAACAAGTGTTTCTTATTTTTCTTGATCTTAGAGAACCAATGGTTCATAAGTGCAAAGCACTATTTTTATTTTGTTTTTTATTAAATATCATTGATCTTCTTCTTAGATCAATGATTTATTAGAAGAAATTCTTCTATCTTAAAGGTCTTTTTACCTTTTTCTTCTTGAAATTTCTTCAGAGCTTTCTCTGTTTGAAATTTTTGATTTCTCACAAAAATGTTCCTTCCTTTGAATTGAGGTCTAGGGGCCTTTATATAGTGCCCATAAATTTGTTAAAGAGATCTTTCTCTGAGTGATTTGGGGAATTTTCCCCACCGTTGGATCTTTGATCCAAGGGCTTCTGTTTTACAGAAGAAAATCTTCTTGTTTTAACAAGAACAGAAAGATTTCTTTAAAATCTTAATTCTGTTTGGCGCAAACGCCCCAGCGCGTGACACAAGTCAAGCAGCGCACAGCGCAGCGCAACTGCACTGCGCATCTGCGCTGACACGTGTCGCGCAGCGTAAAGCGCAGCGCAGCTGTGCCAGCACATCTGCGCTAACACCTGTCGCGCAGCGCATCTGCGCTGACACGTGTCGCACAGCGCAGTGCTTGCGCAACTGAAGCGTTGCTTCCTTTTGTTTTTTAATAGAGCTTTGTTCTGATTGGGCGCGTTGCCTCGGGCGCTGCGCTGATGTAACAGCTTTTGACACGTGCCGCAATGCGCGCAGCGCAGAGGATCTGAAGCGTTGCTTCATTTATTAAAGTTTAAATTTTCAAAGTAGAGCTTTGCTCTGATTGGGGGAAGATGAAGCGTTGCTTCATCTTCCGCCTTGGAATTTGAACAGAGCTTTGCTCTGATTGGGGTAAACAATGCCTCCCACCGTTGCGCTTACGTGGCCCCAAACGCGAGCTCAACGGTGGTAAAATTCCAACCGTTGCGGCAACTTTTGGAAGTTGAAAGGTCATTCGATGCGTATAAATAGGACCTATGGTCCTTCACAGATGTTTATCATCTTTAAGATTTTTATTTTCAAAAACTTCAGAGCTTTGCTCTTTGCCTTCAAGAACTCCCTGAGTTAGATTTTTCTTTAAAAGAAACTATTTAGGTAAGAATTAGTCTTTGTTGACCCCAATCAGAGTAAAGCTCTGTTCAAATTCCGAGGCGGGAGATGAAGCAACGCTTCATCTTCCCCCAATCAGAGCAAAGCTCTGCTTTGAAACTTTAAACTTTAAATAATGAAGCAATGCTTCAGATTCTTTGCGCTGGGCACAACGCGCCAAGTGTCAGGCGCTAATACATTAGCGCAACGCCCAAGAAGGCGCGCCCAATCAGAGCAGAGCTCTATTTTTATGAAGCAACGCTTCAGTTGCGCTGCGCGACACGTGTCAGCGCAGATGCGCTAGCGCAGTTGCGCTGCGCTCTGCGCTGCGCGACACGTGTCAGCGCAGTTGCGCTAGCGCAGTTGCGCCGCGCGACACGTGTCACGCGCTGGGGCATCTGCGCCAAACTGAATTAAGATTTTAAGAAATCTTTTCTGTTCTTGTTAAAACAAGAAGATTTTCTTCTGCAAAGCAGAAGCCCTTGGATCAAAGATCCAACGGTGGGGAAAATTCCCCAAATCACTCAGAGAATGATCTCTTTAACAAATTTAACTAATTTGTGAGCACTATAAAAAGGACCCTAAGCCTCAATTCAAAGGCATCAACATTTCTTGAAAAATCAAGAACTCTAAACAGAGAGAACTCTGAGAAGATTTCAAGAAAAAGGTAAAGAACATTCATGAAGTAGAAGAAATTCCTTCTAATAGATCATTGATCTAAAAACAAGATCAATGATCTTTACATAATAAACAGTGCTTTGCACTTCTTGTGAACCTCTGGTTCTTTAAAACAATAAAAATAAAAAATAGTGCTTTGCACTTTTAAGAACCTCTGGTTCTTCAAACAAAAGAAAAATTTATTTTTCTTTGATCTAATTTAGATCAAGAAATTAAATAGTGCTTTGCACTTCCGTTCTTGAATCTAAAAGATTCTTAGTGCTTTGCACTTCCAAACTGCGCCGTTACGCTCTTAAGAGAGCGCCACGTGTCAGCTATAGAACCACTTGCGCTAAGCGCTCTTAAGATAGAGCTTTGCTCTCTGGAATTGGCGCAACTCGCTGAGAGCGCGCCACGTGTCAGCAGCGCGCCAGCGCAGCGCACTGCGCTAGTGCGCTTGCGCTCACCAGAGCATGACACGTGTCATCACCATATGAGCTTGCGCTCAAAGCGCCAGTCAAATGTACTGCCTTGGTTACAAAAGGGGCCAAGCCCAATTAAAGAAGGCCTAACAGGTCTAATAAAATGCAATGCATTGTTTTAAGAAGGGGCAGAGCCCAAACTAAAATAGATGCTCTGCATCATAGATAAAGGGACAGAGCTCAAATCAAAAGCCTAGCAGGCCAGAATAGAATGCAGTGCATTATTAAATATGGGCAAAGCCCTAGCACAGGCCTAACAGGCCAAAGATCAAGAAAAATGTTGAATATTCTCAACTGGATTTAACACAATTTTGGCCGTAAGTCCTCAAATTAAATTGACTGAGCAAAATTGCTCTCCTAAATCAATTTATCTCCGGTTCGAGGGTACATCTCCGAACCCCTCTGACATCTATCGTTGTAATCCTTCAACGACGTCGGAGAGGCGACGGGTCCCAACGACCACACATCCATATGGACTGCGGGGTCCTTAAACTCGTGGACCGAAACGTCCCTAAACTAATATCGGACCGAAACGTCCCTAAACTAATATTGGACCACCACGTCCCTAAACTGGAAAACGGACCACTACGTCCCTAAACTGGAACAATAGAGCCTCCGAACGCTCTTTTGCCGGATCTAAACGGTCCCGTTTAAGTTGATCTTAGCCTCAAACACGGCTAACGGATCCTTAAACATTCAAATGGATTATAAAACTCCCAATTAACTCTGGTTCGAGGGTACATCTCCGAGCTCCTCTGATACATGTCGTTGTAATCCTTTAACGACGTCAGAGAGGTGACGAGTCCCTATGGCCATACATTAAATTAATCACTACGTTAAGTTGATTTTAGTCTAAAACAGGACTAACGTATCTTTAACGAACGTTTAAGTTGATCTTAGCCGCAATGCGACTAATGCATCCTTAAACTAAAAACACCAAACCCAAATCTAAGTAAATACGGATTTGGACTAATCCACGTCCTACGGGCGACGGCATTACTCAGTCTCCGTATACAATCCACGGGCAACCACAAACAAAACAAACACACACGACACGAAGTGAAATTCTGGAGAAGGAGAAAGTTGTTACCGCGATGCGGTAGCGTAATTAACTGCAGGGGCTTGCGCCTGCAGGGAAGAGCGTCCCCACAATCAAAAACCCTTCACCCTGAGGGGGAATCTGACGAAGTCTGCTACATCGGCCGCATCCGTCTAAACTTCCGATACACGGTGCCATAAATCAACTTGGCATCTTCGGAGAGTTAGACGGATAAAACCAAATAGCATCTGCCCCGAACCTCAGGCTCAGACGCAAAGTCCAGGCCGCCGTTCGGAGGGGAACAGTCTTGAATTAAATCAATTTTAGTTAATAGAGCTTTGCTCTCATAGATCTTTGATCTAAAGAAAATCCCTTTGGGGTTTCACCAAATAGAGCCTTGCTCTCAAGAATCTGTTTCAGGGTTTCTTAACCCATGAACAGAACCTTACATCTTTGGCAAAACATAGATCTCCTTGATCTAAAAAAGATGAACTCTTAAGAGTTTGAATATGGATAATGCAAATTAAAAATGGAGTTTTGTATTTAATGGATTATATCATCTTTTAATAGTAACGATCTCAGAGTTCTCGGGGGATTTATTTAAATTCCCCTTATTAGGATTTTGGTAGTCACTCCTATTTGCAGAGCATTGCTCTCGAGGAGTTTAACTCTCTGTGCTCGTTTTTAACAAGAATTCGCTTAATCAGTCTGTCTGCTAATTCTGTTGATCTTCTTTTACAGGAGCATTGGACGCCCATATGTATGATCTTGACGAAATCATCTCTTACGGGGACATCCTCCGACTTGGCCGTTCTTAAAATCGAGAGTTCACAAACGCGGAGTTTGCTGAAATCATAAGCCGCTTCGACGCATATAACGGTCCACGGCTTCCCCGACGTTCCTCCCTCCTTAAGCTTATCGTGGGAGCCATCTGGGAAGCGCTTCCCCTATTCTGTTCCGGTGTGCCGCTTAGGGCGTTAGATACCGCCGAGGATAAGGTGCACTCGGTGTACCTGATGAACTTGATCTCGAAGAGACGGCGAGACAATCTTGTCGATCTCTTGCACGAGGTCTTTCAACAGTCCGCCATACTCGCTGCTTATCGGAGGGTGGAAGACATCAGGGGGGACCCTGACGCTTGTGCTCGCGAAAGAAAGCACACCAGAATGGTCCGCGAGGCTTGGAAAGTCATAGATAGGGTCACTTTCGAGTTCCTCAATCCATGTCCTGGGTTCGAGGTTATACCTTTGTAAACATTTTAATAATGTTATTATCTATTTCTCCGTGATTGTAAGAACCCCTTTTTATGATATGAATAGAAAATTTCCATTTCAGCTTGTCTTATTCCTTGTTCTGGATCTTTTGCACATGCATGAATGAGTGTGTCTCGAACGCTTGATCAAATGTAAATCGGATGTTCTTCCTGTCCCTTCCTTCTTTCTTTTATTGTGCGTATGCTGTCTTAATAAACAGGGTCGATAGATAATAGAGTAAGCATCTAGATTTCTCCAAGAGATAGCGATGGCTTAGACCGCAGGTTCATATCTGCCGCCTAAGACTTTTCAACTCTATGAGCCGTGTGGGTCTCATAGAGACTTTTCTCCCTACGGATCGAGAGGATCTTGTAGGTGTATTTTCTCCTTAGGAATCGTGAGGATTCCTAAGTGCGTTTTCTTTTATAAGTCGTAAGGATCTTATAAGAGAATTTTTCCCTCTTACGAGTCGAGAGGACCCGTAAGCGGTTGTTTCCCTCCTTGTCGAAATTCGACTTTGGAGAGTGAGACCCGTGAATAGTACGCAAGAGACCGTTTTAGACCGACTTGCACGGTCCTATTGCTCAGAAAACAAGTCCTTATTTTTTTATCCCTGCTGTATGAGGCTTCATCTTGCGAGTTGAGATGAATCGGGAATTTCCCGCGGAGACACTGGTTTCTCTGCGAGCCGATGCGAATCAGGAGGCTCTCATCAAGGATATTTGTTTCCCTGAATTGAGGTAATTTCCAAGGATATTTGTTTCCCTGGTGTTGAAACGGATCGAGAATTTCCCACGGAGATACTGGTTTCTCTGCGAGTCGACGCGAATCAGGAGGCTCTCATCAAGGATGTTTGTTTCTCTGACTTGAGGAATTTGCCAAGGATATTTGTTTCCCTGGTGTTGAAACAGATCGAGAATTTCCCACGGAGACACTGGTTTCTCTGCGAGTCGACGCGAATCAGGAGGCTCTCATCAAGGATATTTGTTTCCCTACATTGAGGTATTTTCCAAGAATATTTGTTTCCCTGGTGTTGAAACGGATCGAGAATTTCCCATGGAGATATTGGTTTCTCTGCGAGTCGACGCGAATCAGGAGGCTCTCATCAAGGATGTTTGTTTCCCTGAATTGAGGAATTTTCCAAGGATATTTGTTTCCCTGGTGTTGAAACGGATCGAGAATTTCCCACGGAGATACTGGTTTCTCTGCGAGTCGACGCGATTCAGGAGGCTCTCATCAAGGATGTTTGTTTCCCTGAATTGAGGAATTTGCCAAGGATATTTGTTTCCCTGGTGTTGAAACGGATCGAGAATTTCCCACGGAGACACTGGTTTCTCTGCGAGTCGACGCGAATCAGGAGGCTCTCAGCAAGGATATTTGTTTCCCTGACTTGAGGAATTTGCCAGGGATATTTGTTTCCCTGGTGTTGAAACTGATCGAGAATTTCCCACGGAGACACTGGTTTCTCTGCGAGTCGACGCGAATCAGGAGGCTCTCATCAAGTATATTTGTTTCCCTGAATTGAGGTATTTTCCAAGGATATTTGTTTCCCTGGTGTTGAAACGGATCGAGAATTTCCCACGGAGACACTGGTTTCTCTGCGAGTCGATGAGAATCAGGATTTTCTTTGTCAAGGACGCTTGTTTCCTTGAGTCGAACGATTTGCCGAAGACACTGGTTTCTTCAGGGTTGGGATGAACCGTCGAGATTTCGCTTCGTTTTCTGGCGGAGCCTGTTGGGAAAGTATGGTTCCCTCTTTATTTGCGCCCTTGAATTGTATACAGGGATCGATGTGATCTCAACTATAGGGCCAAAGTTTTATCACTTTTTTTATTTCCGCGCTGCTTTATCATTTCTGCTTTTATATCGCGAAGGTCGCGATTGCCCAATCATTTCGGCTATTTTTCGCGGCGCCCAATCATTTCGGCTATTTATTTTATTTTTACTCGCTGGTTTTTATTTCGGGCTGCCCAATCATTTCGGCTATTTATTTTATTTTTACTCGCTGCTTTTTATTGCGAGTTGCCCAATCATTTCGGCTATTTCGTATGTATGTGCGGCCTACCGGCTTTTTACCGTAAACCTGAAATTAGACACCGATTTCAGCATCAGCACCGCTGCAACTGGGATATTGCTAGGAGCGAATCATCATTTGCCTCTGTCGATGTCGAACAAAGGTGGCTTAGCGAACAGGGTTAAGGTCCTGTCAACTAAGGCTTTTAACTTCATGAGCCGTAAGGGTCTCACAAAGGTATTTCTCCCTACAAGTCGTGAGGATCGTGTAGGTGTATTTTCTCCTTAGGAATCGTGAGGATTCCTAAGTGTATGTTCCTCTGTAAGTCGTAAGGATCCTACAAGAGGGTTTTCTCCTTGTAAGTCGAGAGGACTTATAAGGGTTGTTCATCATGCGCACATATCCCCAATCACGGATGAAACTTGGTTAGGGAAATGTTTGTTCGCGTACGTGGATTGTATACAAGTGTCAGTATTGAACCAGTTGTAGGGCAATATCGAAAGTTGTGGGGGGTTTGCTTAAGCACAGGTTTAGGTCTCTGTAACTTAAGACTTTCAAATCTTATGAGCCGTGAGGGTCCCATAAGAGAGTTCTCCTTACGAGTCGTGAGGATCTCGCATGTGTATTTTCTTCTTAGGAATCATGGGGATCCCTAAGTGTACTGCTCCCTTGTGAGTCGTAAGGATCTCACGCGGGTGGTTTCTCCTTACAAGGTCGAGGGGACCCTGTAAGTGTCTTTTAACGAGATTGCGCCCTTTCGGGTTTTCACAAACACTCGACGGTAGTCCTGCTGTTTTTAATCACGGAGCCTTTTCAGGTTTTCATCCGTGCCCATTTTGCTTATGGACATACCCCTTTTTTTTTATCCTTTTTATTTTTATTTACCCCTTTTTTTTACGAGGTCGCACCCTTTCGGGTTTTCACGAACACTCGTCGGTAGCCCTGCTGTTTTTACTCACGGAGCCCTTTCGGGTTTTCATCCGTGCCCATTTTGCTTATGGACATACCGTATATATTATATATATATATATATATATATTTTATCTTTATATATTTTTTTATTGATCTCGTCAGCCTGAAGGATGCTGCGGTAGTAGTTTAAGGACGTTTCGGTCCGCCATTAGTTTAAGGACGTTTCGGTCCGTCATTAGTTTAGGGACGTTTCGGTCCGCCATTAGTTTAAGGACGTTTCGGTCCGCCATTAGTTTAAGGACGTTTCGGACCGTCATTAGTTTAAGGACGTTTCGGTCCGCCATGGAGAAGGCTGGCTACTGCTTATAAAGTTTGAGCTTAGGAAAATAGTGAGCGGACATAGTCGTCGTCATCCATCATTGACCTAGGCGGTAACCTTCTAAGCATAGTATTTCTTTAGGAAGCGGCCGTTTATTGGCCTGAAAGGCCTTTCACCGTGCATATCCATGAGTAGATAGGCTCCACTCTGGTAGACCTTGTCTATGATGTACGGGCCTTCATAGTTTGGCTCAAATTTTCCCCTTTTGGCGCGATTGGGGATCATAGGCCTCTTGACTACTAGCACGAGTTCGCCTTGGCGGAATGTCCTTGGCCGGGTCAATCTTTCATATGAGCGCGTCATCTTTGCTTTATAAGCCTCCAGATTTTGTTGCGCTATGAGCTGGGTTTCATCAAGGGCATCAAGCTCCTCAAGCCGAAGGTGAGCATTTTCTTCGTCCGTCAGCTCGTAGTGGACTGACACTCGTAGAGAGGGTAACTCTATCTCGAGGGGGAGTACTGCTTCTGTACCGAACACCAACGCATATGGCGTTGTGTTTGTGGCTGTCTTGAACGTAGTTCGATACGCCCAAAGAGCTTCTTGCAGCCTCTCATGCCAGTCCTTCTTATTTCGGGACACTGTTTTCTTCATGATCTTTGTTAAGGTCTTGTTGAAGGCCTCAGCTAGACCATTAGCTCGCGGATTATAAACCGAGGAATATCTCCAGTCTATGTTATGTTGCTGCGCGAAACGACTGATCTTATGGCTTCTGTAGGCTGGCCCGTTATCGAAGATGATCCGGCGCGGAGTTCCAAACCGATATAGGACGTGCGTTTTGAAGAAATGGAGGATATTCTCCGTCTTAATTTCCCTCAGCGGTACTGCTTCTGCCCATTTGGAGAAGTAGTCAGTCGTCGCCAGGATGAAACGGTGTCCTCTAGACGATGCTGGTTCGATAGGGCCGACTATGTCAGTTCCCCACATTTCGAATGGCCAGCTAGCCACTGTTGGATGGAGTGGATTTGGATGTTGGTGGATGAAGTCCCCATGGATTTGGCATGAGTGGCATTACTTCGCATACTCAAGGCAGTCTTGGATCATCGTGGGCCAGTAGTAGCCCATCCGTTTGATCTTTAACTTCATCTTTGGGCCCGCTTGGTGAGAACCGCAGAGTCCGTCATGAACTTCCTGAACGACTCTTTTCGCTTCGTCAGGTCCCAGGCATCTCAACCACAAAGAATCAAACGACCTCTTGTATAGAGTATCATTGGCGAAGGCAAAAGACAACGCTCATTTCATAAGCTGATGTTTTAAGGACGCATCTTCGGGCGTTCGACGGTATTTGAAGTGGTCTATAAAGACTTCTCTCCAATCCTCGGTATTTTCCCGATCTTTTATTTGCAGGGTCGTCTGCTCGCTCGCTCCTTTTTCTTCGGATGATTCCGAAGATATTTCCGCTGGGGCAAGTACCCGACGGCTTTGTACCACGATTCTTACGTCATCGAGGTTCTCATCAGCCAATTCCTTAGCGAGCTTGGCCAACGCGTCCGCTTTGCTGTTTTCCGCGTGCGGTATGTTTTCCAAAGTGTAGGCAGGAATTTGGGTCAACAATTGTTGCACTTTTTCGCTGTACTTCACCAATTCTGGTTTGCATGTTTGGGAGTCGCCGTTTACTTGACTAACGACTAGTTGGGAGTCTCCATATATGAGGAGGTTTTTAATTCCCATGTCGATGGCGATCTCGAGGCCTGCTATCAAAGCTTCATATTCGGCTTCATTGTTTGTCTTCGGCTCTGTTAGGGAGAAAGCAAAACGCATTATCTCTCCCTGTGGAGTTACAAAGATGAGTCCTACCCCCGATTTGATTATAGGGGTACTTTGTTTGCGCTTCTTTACGGAAGATGCTCCATCGAAATAAAGCTCCCATGGGGTATCACCACCGTCGATCGCGTCAAGCACATGTTCGTCTGGAAGATCGCAATTTAGAGGAGAATCGGCGGCTATCGGATGCTCAGCGAGAAAATCGGCGATGGCCTGGCCTTTTACTGCCTTGAGAGGCTGATAGGTTATCGAGAACACCATCAAGAGCAGGGCCCATTTAGCGAGTCGTCCCGTTAATATGGCTTTTGACATTAAATATTTAAGTGGGTCCACCTTCGAAATGAAACGGACCTCATGCGCCAACGCATAGTGTCTGAGCTTTGTTATCGCAAAGATCAACGCCAGGCAGTGTTTTTCAATGGGGGAGTAGTTGCTTTCTGCCCCCAGTAGAACTCGACTTAAGTAGTAGAGTGCTCTTTCTTTCCCTTGACCGTTCTCCTGTGCCCATAATGCACCTAAGGAGCCTTCGAGGGCGGTTGTATAAAGAATGAGGGGTTTTCCCTTGACCGAAGCAGCCAAGACTGGCGGGTTTCGCAGGTATTGTTTGATCTCGTCTAGCGCGCTTTGGCATTTTTGGTCCCAGACGAACGGGGTTCCCTTCTTCATCAGGTGGCTGTAAGGACGGCACTTTCCTGAAAGGTTGGCTATAAATCGCCGTATATACGCGAGCTTCCCTTGGAGAGACCGCAGCTGTTTGAGAGTCCTTGGCGGAGGCATTTCCATGATCGCATTGATCTTTGACGGATCTATTTCAATGCCTCGGTGTCGGACGATGAATCCCAGGAATTTGCCCGAGGAAACTCCAAAGGCACACTTGAGAGGGTTTATCTTCAAGTTGTATTGCCGAAGGCGTTGAAATACGGTCTTCAAATGCTCGAGATGTTCCTCGTATGATTTGCTTTTAACCACGAGATCGTCGATATAGCATTCGACGATTTCGTGTATAAGGTCATTGAAGATCTTCGTCATGGCCCTTTGGTAGGTGGCACCGGCATTCTTTAAACCGAAGGGCATCACCTTATAGCAGAATATACTCAAAGGAGTCCTGAAGGTGGTGTGCTTCTGGTCTTCGGGATGCATTTTTATCTGGTTATACCCCGATGAGCCTTCCATGAAGGAGAAGACCTCATGAGTGGACGTATTGTCTATCATCAGTTCGGTAACTGGCACTGGGAAATCGTCCTTCGGGCAGGCTTTATTGAGATCCCGGAAGTCTACGCATATGCGCACTGTCCCATTTTTCTTCATCACCGGGACGATGTTGGCGATCCATTCCGGATATTGGACCTCTTGGATGAAGCCAGAGTCGATCAGCTTCTTGACCTCGGCATTGATACTCATCTCAAGCTCGAGCCGTATTCTTCTCGGCGCCTTCTTGACTGGCTTGACGTCCGGGGATATCGCCAATTTGTGCACGGCAATTTCTGGATCTAATCCCGGCATTTCGGAATAGTTCCATGTGAAGCAATCTTTATGCTGCATAAGCATGTCTTTTAACGAAGCCACCTTCTCTTCAGACAGCAGCTCACTAATGAATGTCGGTCGCAGGTCATTCGCCGTCCCCAACTCAATTTTCTTGAGATTATCTGCAGTGGTATGGATTCCGTCTTCCAGCTCTTTTGGCGCTGGTGGGAATTCTGAAATTACCTCGTCGTTGCTGTTTTCGAAGCACCAGGGAAGGTCAAGAACAAGAAACGGACGCCGAATTCCTTCGGCGCGTGCTAGAGAAGAAAGATAAAGATGCTGTGGAGCAGGCATCCAACATAAAGAAAATGGCCCTCCTGTTCCAGGATATGGTGGGTATGATGATTCAACAAGATCCACCTGCTGAAGATCCCCCGATCATTCTTGAAGACGATAGGGGAGAGACATCCAATCCTCCACCGGCTCTATCCACAGCTAAAGAGGATACCATATCAAAAGCTGATTTGGATGAATACATCGCCCAGAAAATACGGGTGCATCAGGCGACTGAAGCAGCCGGTCAGGTCGTAAAGACGGGGCGGCCGTATCCGGGTTGGTACGATCAGATTAAGTACCCGCCAGGTTATACAATTCCTAAGTTCCATGTCTACAAGGGGACGGGCAATCCTCATCAGCATGTTGCCCAGTTCAGGGCGCTCTGCGGCAACACCGGCGGTGACGACAAGCTGTTGCTCCGCTAGTTCGTTGGAAGTCTATCAGATACGGCGTTCGAGTGGTACTCTGAACTCCCTAATGATTCTATTAAAACCTTCGCGGAAATGGAGCTGCTGTTTACCCAACGTTTTGCAAGTGCCAGTGAACGTACCCCGATGACGGCACTGATTAACACTAGGGTAAAACCCGGCGAGACATGGGTTCAGTACGCTATACGGTGGCGTAATCTATGGTCGAAGTGTGAGCAGCGCATAGAAGAAGCCCCCGCAGTTGGTATGTTTGTGGGAACCCTCGATCCACAAGCAACCATCTCACAATTTATGATGTTTTTTAAGCCAACTACCTTCCAGGCGTTGATTGACAAACTAGCGCAAATGGATCAAATGGGCCATAAACCTCCTCTTCCAAGGCCGGACTCCCGGAATGACAAAGGGAAGGGAAAAGCGATCGTCGTCGCTAATGCTCAACAACAACCAAGCGACCCGAAGCCAGTGGCTCGTCCAAACAATACGCGCCTGTACGTACCCTTTGAGGATAGGATGGGACGTCCTTATTCCTTCCCCCGCGATAAAATGAGGAGGCTATTCGAGCTGGCGTTGCGCAACAGACTCGTAAATCTGCCGGATCCAAAACGTCCGTTGCAACCAAGTGATGTCAATGAGCCCAACTACTGTCCGTATCATCGAGTACTAGGCCATCCGATCGAAGACTGCTACGTTTTCAAGAATTGGCTTGAGAACCAGTACCGACAGGGCAAGTTCGCGTTATCTGACAAATGGAAGGTGAATCCCCCGCAACCCCACACCTCTAAGGGGACGAATACGCCGGGGGCAACATGCTCCGTCATTGAAGAAGCTCCTTGGGAGGTTGTATTATCAGCCAAGACGAAGAGGATGCTAAACGATCTTCAAACATGTTCAGCGATCAAGTGGAAGAACCCGTTGGAACCACGGGTCATTGAAGGGATGTTGAAATTGCGTACAACTCCAAAGACCGATGGTGGTGGCTCGAACACTCGCAGCCAGCCGTCAAAATCTTCAAAAAAGAAGAAGAAGAAATCTAAGAAGCCCGTGAAGCCTGGCGACAAGGTCACGGACTTACAAAAGCAAATTGACGCGCTGGATGAATACAACCAAAAGGCACGGACTCCCATTACGCTTCAAGAGTTCCTCAATCACGTCTTTCAAGAAGAAGATGAGGGAGAAAGTTCATCGGATGAATCCGAGGAATATGTAGCGAGCTGTCATATGATCTCTCATTCGATCACGAACGATGAGGAGACTTCTGGCACTAAAACGCTGGGGGCAGATACCGAAGCAAAAATTCCGGAGCTATCAGTCGCAATGATTGACGCGTTTCTTAACGAAGCTCGACTGAAAAGTAAAGCTGATCGAGAACGCGAGATGGCTATATTTGAAAGGGCCAAGCGCCAGCGACTTGATGAAAGAGCCGAGGCGATCCCGCTGGAGCAAAACACTTTCACTACCGACAAAAGCCGATTCAAGATAAAGAAAAGGTTTGCTAAAGCCACATCAATGGGCATGAAACTACCATCCTCTGAAGGAAAAATTAATGGTGAAATAGAAATGCACCCCTCCTTTTGCTTATATCATCAGAAGGTTTCGCACCCCACTCAAGAATGCAAAGCTTTCGATAAATGGTGGCAAGGATATGTAGCTCGTCAACAACGCTTCAAGCGGGAAAAGCGTAAAACTCATCGAGAGCGAAGAAATACGACCGAAGAGCTTAAAAGAACTACCGGCGATTGTCGCATGGTTAACACTGCCGGGTCACAAGTGCCGACATTCGGGAGCGATTCTGATGAAGAGCTAGAACTCGCCCCTCTCTTTAAAGAGTCAACTTCGGGAAAAGAAGAAGAGCCAAAGGTTTGCGAAAATATCCAGCTACGCAATCGGACGTTACCTGAAAAGAATCTCGGACCCTTAAAAAAGAAAGATAAAGGGAAAGAAAAGGTTTCTGAGGATATTACTTTAGATGACCAAGTTGCGGAAGAGCTAACCGCCAAGAATCCGCCGAAAAGAAATAAGGTGGATTACAATGTCTTGGCGCATCTGAGGAAGCTGCCCTCACAACTCAGCATTCTTGATGCCATGTTACTATCAAAAGAGGCGAGGGATTCTTTGATTAAAGCGCTACAAGATCCGGACCAATTCCAAGCCTTTCTGGCCGAAGAAAAGATGAAGGATGAGTTGGAAGAAGTGCACACGGCCGACGTTGCTTTTGGCGATGAAGACCTTCTCCTTGGGACGCGCGAACACAATCGCCCTCTCTATGTCTCAGGATACTGCCATGATATAAAGATAGGCAAAATCCTGATCGATAATGGATCGTCTGTTAATCTCCTCAACGTGCGGGTGTTGAAGGAAATCTGCATGAGCGTCCAGCACCTTGCGCGGGACAAAATCACCATCTCCGGGTTCGACTCCCAATCATCAAAGACTCTTGGATCTGTGATATTGACGTTATGCTTCGGGTTGCTCGTCACAGATATTAAATTCCATGTCATAGACGCCAAGACATGTTACAATGCTCTGCTCGGACGACCATGGTTACACGAGTACAATATTATCCCTTCTACACAGCATCAGTGTATGAAATATTGTAAGGATGGTCTCGAGTACACTATGGCAGGAGAATTGAATCCGTTTTCAGTGAATGAAGTTCGTAAGTATGAAGATGCCAAATACTTCTTGCCGAGTTTCGAAGACACGGAAAGGTGTCACAAACCGGAAAACAAAATTAACGCCACTATCCCTGTCTTCGGCAGTGACACCGAGGACGAAGGGGATATAACTTATTCGGGTCCATCCCAATCCGCCAAGCCGGGACCATCCGTTCCTTCATTGATCTTCGGTAGTGATTCGGAAGATGAAATTCATGCTGTATTCCCTGCTCGGCTTTCAATACGGGCTTCTGCCGAAGTCTGCAGATAACCATGGTGCCGCTTGAACATTACAAAGAACTGGATGCACTCGACACCAACAGTGTGGAAGAATTGCAGACATTTTATGTCCCTCCCGGACGAAAAGGCGAGAAGGCAATCCTATTCTACCGCTCTGAAGAAACCAAGGTAGAAAAAGAAATTTGGCATGGTGCGGATTCTACGCTCGACAGGCTTCAGCCCATCCGTCTCCCCAGATATTATACGGAAGGTTTGAGAAAGCTGCTAAAACGCCAGGGGATATCCTTCGAGCAGACCGTTCGAAAAGCCAAATTCTATGATAGGGTCTGGAATGTTCCCGGGACTCAACGCAAGCTGCCTAACGGGAGAATGGAAACAAAAGGGCTCGGATACATCCAGTCGAAGAAGCGAGAGTTACTACCTGGCTGTTACGTCGTATATGACTTCGATGAAGAGGCGGATGCTCAATGGGAAGACGTTAATCCTGAGCCAGTGAAAGTGCCAGATGCAAAGGAACCCAGTCCATCGTTCGAAGAAAAAATGGACAAGCTTATAAGAGAAGCGAGTCAAAAGGTCCGAGACGACCATAACCGCGAAATGGTCATCTACGAGAAAGCCAGAACGCAACGCCTTCTCCAACAGGCCGTGAAGGATGAAAATGCCGCTCCTTGTCAACCTGCTACAAAAAAGGTTCGACGCGAAAGCAAAAACAAGTCGAAAGGCAAAAAAGGCGCTCAACAACCATAAAGCAGAGCTAAGAAACCACGCATACGAGAGTCGAGCGTTATTGACCTGGCCCTCATGAAGAAAATGGGTCGAGCATATTCATTTCCTCGGAACAAGACGAAGAAGATATTTGATCTTGCTCTAAAGCATCAAATGCTTACACTCCCAGAGTCCAAACACCCTGAGCAAGCAGGCGAAGTCTCCAACCCAAATTATTGCTCTTATCATCGAGTAATAGGGCATCCACTTGAAGATTGCTTCACCTTCAAGAATTGGGTTGAAGATCAGTATCAGCTTGGCAAATTCGCGTTGTCTGACAACTGGAGGGTAGCGCCGCCACAAAAGCACGAACCCGAAAACACAAGAACAGAACCAACTCCGCATTGGGATTGGAAGAAAATTCGCACCTGTCATATGATAACAATATTAAAAGAAGAGTCCGAGAACATGGACAGCCTTCCCTGGTGCTTCGAAAACAACAATGATGAGGTGGTCTCAGAATTTTCCCCAGCCCCGAAAGAGCTGGAAGATGGAATCCATACCACTGCAGATAACCTCAAGAAGATTGAGTTGGGGACGGCAAACAATCCACGACCGACATTCATCAGCGAACTGCTATCTGAAGAAAGGATGGCTGCGTTAAAGGATGTGCTTCTACAGCATAAAGATTGTTTCGCATGGAACTATTCCGAAATGCCGGGACTAGATCCAGAAATTGCTGTGCACAAATTGGCGATATCCCCGGACGTCAAGCCAGTCAAACAGGCACCGAGAAGAATGCGGCTCGAGCTTGAGATGAGCATCAACGCCGAGGTCAAGAAGCTGATCGACTCTGGCTTCATCCAAGAAGTTCAATACCCTGAATGGATCGCTAACATCGTCCCAGTGATGAAGAAAAATGGGACAGTGCGCATATGCGTAGACTTCCGGGATCTTAATAAAGCTTGCCCAAAGGATGACTTCCCAGTGCCGGTCACCGAACTGATGATAGACAACACGTCCACTCATGAGGTTTTCTCCTTCATGGACGGCTCGTCGGGGTATAACCAGATAAAGATGCATCCCGAAGACCAGAAGCATACCGCTTTCAGGACTCCTCTGGGTATATTCTGCTACAAGGTGATGCCCTTCGGTTTAAAGAATGCCGGTGCCACTTATCAAAGGGCCATGACAAAGATCTTCGATGACCTTATACACGAAATCGTTGAATGCTATATCGACAATCTCGTGGTTAAAAGAAAATCATACGAGGAACATCTCGAGCATCTGAAGACTGTATTTCAACGCCTTCGGCAATACAACTTGAAGATGAATCCTCTTAAATGTGCGTTCGGGGTTTCCTCGGGCAAATTCCTGGGATTCATCGTCCGACACCGAGGTATTGAGATAGATCCGTCTAAATTAAAGGCGATCATGGAAATGCCTCCGCCGAGAACTCTTAAACAACTGCGATCTCTCCAAGGAAAGCTCGCATACATTCGGCGGTTTATCGCTAATCTTTCAGGAAAGTGCCGTCCTTACAGTTACCTGATGAAGAAAGGAACCCCATTCGTTTGGGATCACAAATGCCAAGGCGCACTGGACGAGATCAAGCAGTATCTGCAAAACCCTCCAGTGTTGGCCGCTCCAGTTAAGGGAAAGCCTCTCATTCTTTACACGGCCGCCCTTGAAGGTTCTTTAGGCGCATTATGGGCACAAGAGAATGACCAGGGGAAGGAAAGAGCACTCTACTACTTAAGTCGGGTTCTGCTGGGGGCAGAAAGCAATTACTCCCCCATTGAAAAACACTGCCTGGCGTTGATCTTCGCAATAACAAAGCTTAGACATTATGCATTAGCGCATGAAGTCCACCTCATTTCAAAGGTGGACCCTCTCAAATATCTAATGTCAAAGGCTATATTGACGGGACGACTCGCTAAATGGGCCCTGCTCTTAATGGAATTTTCGATAACATATCAACCTCTCAGGGCAGTGAAAGGCCAGGCCATAGCCGACTTCCTTGCTGAGCATCCCATACCTGCCGATTCTCCTCTAAATTGCGATTTGCCATACAGACATGCGTTTGACGCGATCGACAGTGGTGATGCCCGTTGGGAGATTTATTTCGATGGAGCATCTTCCATGAAAAAGCACAAACAAAGTACGCCAATGATCAAATCGGGAGTATGCCTTATCTTCGTGACCCCGCAAGGAGGGATAATGCGCTACGCGTTCTCCCTAACAGAGCCAAGGACAAATAATGAAGCCGAATATGAAGCTCTGATAGCAGGACTCGAGATCGCCATTGACATGGGAATTGAACACCTCCTCATATACGGGGATTCTCAACTGGTCGTTAGTCAAGTAAATGGCGACTACCAAACGTGCAAACCGGAGTTAGTAAAATACGGTGAAAAGGTACAACAACTGTTGACCTAAATTCCCTCCTATACTTTGGAGAACATACCGCGCGCGGAAAACAGCAAAGCGGACGCACTGGCCAAACTTGCTAAAGAACTGGCTGACGAGAACCTCGATGACGTTAGAATCGTGGTACAAAGCCGTCGAGTGCTTGCCCCAGCAGAAGTATCTCCGGAATCGTCTGAAGAAAAAGGAGCGAACGAGGAGACAACCCTGCAAATAAAAGATTGGGAAAATACCGAGGACTGGAGAGAAGTCTTCATAGATTACTTCAAGTTCCACCGAATGCCTGAAGAAGTGTCCACAAGACATCAGCTCGTGAAACGAGCTCTGTCTTTCGCCTTCGTCAGCGATACTCTATACAAGAGGTCATTCGATTCTCTGTGGCTGAGATGCTTAGGACCTGACGAAGCGAAAAGGGTCGTCCAAGAAGTTCACGACGGACTCTGCGGTTCCCACCAAGCAGGCCCTAAGATGAAGCTGAAGATAAAACGGATGGGCTACTACTGGCCCACGATGATTCAGGACTGCCTCGAATATGTGAAGCAATGCCACTCATGCCAAATTCATGGGGACTTCATCCATCAACATCCACATCCACTACACCCAACGGTGGCTAGCTGGCCATTCGAAATGTGGGGGACTGATATAGTCGGCCCCATCGAACCAGCATCGTCTAGCATCCTAGCGACGACTGACTACTTCTCTAAATGGGCAGAAGCAGTACCGTTAAGAGAGGTGAAGACGGAAAATATCCTCCACTTCTTCAAGACGCACGTCATATATCGGTTTGGAACTCCGCGACGGATCATCTCCGATAACGGGCCAGCTTACAGAAGCCACAAGATCAGTCGCTTTGCGCAACAGCATAATATAGACTGGAGATATTCCTCGGTTTATAACCCGCGAGCCAATGGACTAGCTGAAGCCTTCAACAAGACATTGACAAAAATCATAAAGAAAACGGTGTCCCGAAATAAGAAAGATTGGCATGAAAGACTGCAAGAAGCTCTTTGGGCATATCGAACTACATTCAAGACGGCCATGAACACAACGCCGTACGCGTTGGTGTTCGGTACAGAAGCAGTACTCCCCCTCGAGATAGAGTTACCCTCTCTACGAATGGCAGTCCACTATGAGCTGACGGATGAAGAAAATGCTCACCTCCGGTTCGAAGAGCTTGACGCTCTTGATGAAACCCGGCTCATAGCACAGCAAAATCTGGAAGCTTATAAAGCAAAGATGACGCGCTCATATGAAAGGTTGACCCGACCGAGGACATTCCGCCAAGGCGAACTCGTGCTAGTGGTCAAAAGGCCTATGATCCCCAATCGCGCCAAGCGGGGAAAATTCGAGCCAAACTATGAAGGCCCATACATCATAGATAAGGTCTACCAAGGTGGGGCCTATCTACTCATGGACATGCACGGTGAAAGGCCTTTCAGGCCGATAAACGGTCGCTTCCTAAAGAAGTACTACGCTTAATGAGCCACAGCCTAGGTCAACGATAGATGACGACGACTATGTCCGCTCGCTATCTTCCTGAGCTTAAGCTTTCTAAGCAATGGCCAGCCTTCTCCATGACGGACCGAAACGTCCTTAAACTAACGACGGACCGAAATGTCCTTAAACTAATAGCAGACCGAAACGTCTTTAAACTACTACCGCAGCATCTTTAGGCTGACAAGATAAAAAAAAATGTATAAAAATAAAAAGAATAATAAAAAAAAAGGTATGTCCATAAGCAAAATGGGCACGGATGAAAACCTGAAAGGGCTCCGTGAGTAAAAACAGCAGGACTACCGGCGAGTGTTTGTGAAAACCCGAAAGGGCGCAACCTCGTTAAAAAGACACTTATGGGGCCCTCTCGACCTTGTAAGGAGAAACCACCCGCATGAGATCCTTACGACTCACAAGGGAACAACACACTTAGGTATCCCCACGATTCCTAAGGAGAAAATACACTTGCGAGATCCTCACGACTCGTAAGAAGAACTCTCTTATGGGACCCTCACGGCTCATAAGAGTTGAAAGTCTTAAGTTACAGAGACCTAAACCTGTGCTTAAGCAACCCCCACAATTTCCGATATTGCCCTACAAGTGGCTCAATACTGACCCTTGTATACAATCCACGGGCGCGAATAAACATTTCCCTAACCAAGTCTCATCCCTGACTGGGGATATGTTCGCACAGTGAACAACCCTTGTAAATCCTCTCGATTTACAAGGAGAAAACCCTCTTGTAGGATCCTTACGACTTACCGAAGAACATACACTTAGGAATCCTCATGACTCCTAAGGAGAAAGTACACCTACAAGATCCTCACGACTTGTAGGGAGAAATACCTTTGTGAAACCCTTATGGCTCATGAAGTCAAAAGCCTTAGTCGACAGGACCTTAACCCTGGTCACTAAGCCGCCTTTGTTCAACATCGACAGAGGCAAATGATGATTCGCTCCTGGCAATATCCCAGTTGTAGCGGTGCTGATGCCGAAATCGGTGTTTAATTTCAGGCTTACGGCGAAAAGCCAGTAGGCCGCACATGCATATGAAATAGCCGAAATGATAGGGCAACTTGCAATAAAAAGCAGCAAGTAAAATGTATGCATGCGAAATAGCCGAAATGATAGGGCAGCTCGCAATAAAAAGCAGCGAGTAAAAATAAAATAAATAGCCGAAATGATTGGGCACCGCGAAAAATAGCCGAAATGATTGGGCAGTCGCAACCTTCGCGATATAAAAGCTGAAATGATAGAGCATCGCGGAAATAAGATAAAATAAAAAAAAATGATAAAACTTTGGCCCTACAGTCAAGATCACATCGATCCCTGTATACAATCCAAGGGCGTAAACAAAGAAGGAACCATACTTTCCCAGCGGATTCCGTCAGACGACGAAGCCAAACCTCAACGGTTCATTTCAACCGAAGAAGCCAGTGACTTCAGCAAATTCCTCGACTCACGGATACAAACACTCCTTGACGAGAGCTTCCTGATCCGCGTCGACCCGCAGAGCCACCAGAGCCCCCGTGGGAACCCTCGACTCGTTTCAAACCCCAAGGAAACAAATAATCCTTGGCGCTTGGGAAACAAATAATCCCTAGCAAACTCCTCGACTCACGGATACAAACACTCCTTGACGAGAGCTTCCTGATCCGCGTCGACCCGCAGAGCCACCAGAGCCCCCGTGGGAACCCTCGACTCGTTTCAAACCCCAAGGAAACAAATAATCCTTGGCGCTTGGGAAACAAAAAAAAAATCCCCAGCAAACTCCTCGACTCACGGATACAAACACTCCTTGACGAGAGCCTTATGATTCGCGTCGACTCGCAGAGCCACCAGAGCCTCTATGGGAACCCTCGACTCGTTTCAAACCCCAAGGAAACAAATAATCCTTGGCGCTTGGGAAACAAATAATCCCTAGCAAACTCCTCGACTCACGGATACAAACACTCCTTGACGAGAGCCTTTTGATTCGTGTCGACTCGCAGAGCCACCGGAGCCTCTATGGGAACCCTCGACTCGTTTCAAACCCCAAGGAAACAAATAATCCTTGGCGCTTGGGAAACAAATAATCCCTAGCAAACTCCTCGACTCACGGATACAAACACTCCTTGACGAGAGCCTTCTGATTCGCGTCGACTCGCAGAGCCACCAGTGCCTCTGTGGGAACCCTCGACTCGTTTCAAACCCCAAGGAAACAAATAATCCTTGGCGCTTGGGAAACAAATAATCCCTAGCAAATTCCTCGACTCACGGATACAAACACTCCGTGACGAGAGCTTCCCGACCCGCATCAACTCGCAGAGCCACCACTGTCTCCGCGGGAAACTCCCGATTCGTCTCAACTTGCAAATGAAGCCTCAGGCAGCAGGGACTGAAAAACTTGCTTCCTGAACAATGGGACCCTACAAGTCAATCCAAAATGGTTTCTTGCATACTATTCACGGGTCTCACTCTCCAAAGTCGAATTTCGACGAGGAGGGAAACAACCGCTTGTGGGTCCTCTTGACCCGTAAGAGGGAAAAATTCTCTTATAGGATCCTTACGACTTATAAGAGAAAACCACACTTAGGAATCCTCACGATTCCTAAGGAGAAAACCCACCTACGAGATCCTCTCGATCCGTAGGGAGAAAATTCTCTATGAGACCCTCACGGCTTATGGAGTTGAAAAGTCTTAGGCAGCAGATCTGAACCTGCGGCCTAAGCCATCGCTGATTCTTAGGAAAGTCAAGATGCGTGCCCTACTATCCGTCAACCATGTTCGCTAAGGTGATATCCTGATAGTAAAAGAAAGAAAAGACGGAGAAAATGACAGAAAGAACATCCGATGTACATTTGATCAAGCGTTCGAGACGCATTCATTTATGCATGGGCAGAAGACTCAGGACGAGAAATAAGACAAGCTGAAATAAAAAAGGGGGTTTCCATTCATATTGCTAAAAATTCTTACAATCATAAAAAGCAGTGAACGAAAAATATTATTACAATGGAATAACTTCAGATCAAGGGCACGGATTGAGAAAGTCAAAAGTAAGGCCCTCCAGAGTTCTTCTGGCCTTTCTGATTATTCTTATGCGCAGCCTCTCGTGCTCCTCTGTGTCAAGATCATCGGCAAGCCCTCCCGGCCTTCGATAAGCAGCAACTATCGTCGTCTGCTGGAAGATTTGATGTAGGATGTCAATGAGGCTGTCTCGCCGTTTCTTCGAGATCAACCCCGTCAGGTACACTGAATGCACCTTGTCCTCGGCATCATCCAGCGCATTGAGCGGTAGGGCCTCGTGAAGACCCGGAAGTGCTCTCCATATTGCTCCCAGCACGACTCTCAAAAGAGCCGAACGACGGGGTAGCAGCCAACCACCGCTTGCGTTCAGACGACCCATGACCTCTGCACATTGAGCGTCTGTAAACTCCTGGTTTTGTTGACGACCCTGTGCGCGGATATCGTCATAGGTGATGAACTCGTGCAAACTGTATAGATGCACCGCCATTATGTCTGGAGGAAATACCACAGGAAGATTAGTGATAGAAGAAAAAATAATATACATAGAGGGCTAAATTCCTAGAGAGCAAAGCTCTGTTCAGGGATTAAAACCCATGAACAAAAGCTTAATGAAACCCCAATGGGGATCTCTTTAGATCAAAAGATCTGTGAGAGCAGGGCTCTTTGATTGAGATTAATTTAAGTTAATTTGATTTATGTTAATTTTACCCAAAATTTCTAACTTTGAAATTTAGCAAAGCTCTGCCAATGAAACCCCAATGGGGATCTCTTCAGATCAAAAGATCTATGAGAGCAAAGCTCTGCTGTTTAAGATTAATTAAAATTAATTTAATCTAAGATTCAATTTTACCTAAAGTTTTTTCTAAAAAACTTTGGAAAGAAGAGCAAAGCTCTAGAGTTCTTGAAGGTAAGAGCAAAGCTCTGAAGTTTTTTGAAAATAAAAACCGGAAAGATGATAAGCATCTGTGGGGGACCAAAGGTCCTATTTATAGAAATCAAGTGCCTCTTCGACTTCCAAAAGTTGTCATGGCGGTTGGAATTCCGCCACCGTTGCGCTCACGTTTGGGGCCACGTAAGCGCAACAGTGGGGGGGCATTTGTTGACCCCAATCAGAGCAAAGCTCTGTTCAAATTCCGAGGCGGGAGATGAAGCAACGCTTCATCTTCCCCCAATCAGAGCAAAGCTCTGCTTTGAAACTTTAAACTTTAAATAATGAAGCAATGCTTCAGATTCTTTGCGCTGGGCACAACGCGCCAAGTGTCAGGCGCTAATACGTCAGCGCAACGCCCAAGAAGGCGCGCCCAATCAGAGCAGAGCTCTATTTTTATGAAGCAACGCTTCAGTTGCGCTGCGCTCTGCGCTGCACGACACGTGTCAGCGCAGATGCGCGAGTGCAGTTGCGCTGCGCTCTGCGCTGTGCGACACGTGTCAGCGCAGTTGCGCTGCGCTCTGCGCTGTGCGACACGTGTCAGCGCAGTTGCGCAGCGCGACACGTGTCACGCGCTGGGGCATCTGCGCCAAACTGAATTAAGATTTTAAGAAATCTTTTCTGTTCTTGTTAAAACAAGAAGATTTTCTTCTGCAAAGCAGAAGCCCTTGGATCAAAGATCCAACGGTGGGGAAAATTCCCCAAATCACTCGGAGAATGATCTCTTTAATAAATTTAACTAATTTGTGAGCACTATAAAAAGGACCCTAAGCCTCAATTCAAAGGCATCAACATTTCTTGAAAAATCAAGAACTCTAAACAGAGAGAACTCTGAGAAGATTTCAAGAAAAAGGTAAAGAACCTTCATGAAGTAGAAGAAATTCCTTCTAATAGATCATTGATCTAAAAACAAGATCAATGATCTTTACATAATAAACAGTGCTTTGCACTTCTTGTGAACCTTTGGTTCTTTAAAACAATAAAAATAAAAAATAGTGCTTTGCACTTTTAAGAACCTCTGGTTCTTCAAACAAAAGAAAAATTTATTTTTCTTTGATCTAATTTAGATCAAGAAATTAAATAGTGCTTTGCACTTCCGTTCTTGAATCTAAAAGATTCTTAGTGCTTTGCACTTCCAAACTGCGCCGTTGCGCTCTTAAGAGAGCGCCACGTGTCAGCTATAGAACCATTTGCGCTAAGCGCTCTTAAGATAGAGCTTTGCTCTCTGGAATTGGCGCAACTCGCTGAGAGAGCGCCACGTGTCAGCAGCGCGCCAGCGCAGCGCGCCAGCGCAGCGCGCCAGCGCAGCGCGCTGCGCTAGTGCGCTTGCGCTCACCAGAGCATGACACGTGTCATCACCATATGAGCTTGCGCTCAAAGCGCCAGTCAAATGTACTGCCTTGGTTACAAAAGGGGCCAAGCCCAATTAAAGAAGGCCTAACAGGTCTAATAAAATGCAATGCATTGTTTTAAGAAGGGGCAGAGTCCAAACTAAAATAGATGCTCTGCATCATAGATAAAGGGACAGGGCCCAAATCAAAAGCCTAGCAGGCCAGAATAGAATGCAGTGCATTATTAAATATGGGCAAAGCCCTAGCACAGGCCTAACAGGCCAAAGATCAAGAAAAATGTTGAATATTCTCAACTGGATTTAACCCAATTTTGGCCGTAAGTCCTCAAATTAAATTGACTGAGCAAAATTGCTCTCCTAAATCAATTTATCTCCGGTTCGAGGGTACATCTCCGAACTCCTCTGACATCTATCGTTGTAATCCTTCAACGACGTCGGAGAGGCGACGGGTCCCAACGACCACACATCCATATGGACTGCGGGGTCCTTAAACTTGTGGACCGAAACGTCCCTAAACTAATATCGGACCGAAACGTCCCTAAACTAATATTGGACCACCACGTCCCTAAACTGGAAAACGGACCACTACGTCCCTAAACTGGAACAATAGAGCCTCCGAACGCTCTTTTGCCGGATCTAAACGGTCCCGTTTAAGTTGATCTTAGCCCCAAACACGGCTAACGGATCCTTAAACATTCAAATGGATTATAAAACTCCCAATCAACTCTGGTTCGAGGGTACATCTCCGAGCTCCTCTGATACATGTCGTTGTAATCCTTCAACGACGTCAGAGAGGTGACGAGTCCCGATGGCCATACATTAAATTAATCACTACGTTAAGTTGATCTTAGTCTAAAACAGGACTAACGTATCCTTAACGAACGTTTAAGTTGATCTTAGCCGCAACGCGACTAATGCATCCTTAAACTAAAAACACCAAACCCAAATCTAAGTAAATACGGATTTGGACTAATCCACGTCCTACGGGCGACGGCATTACTCAGTCTCCGTATACAATCCACGGGCAACCACAAACAAAACAAACACACACGACACGAAGTGAAATTCTGGAGAAGGAGAAAGTTGTTACCGCGATGCGGTAGCGTAATTAACTGCAGGGGTTTGCGCCTGCAGGGAAGAGCGTCCCCACAATCAAAAACCCTTCACCCTGAGGGGGAATCTGACGAAGTCTGCTACATCGGCCGCATCCGTCTAAACTTCCGATACACGGTGCCATAAATCAACTTGGCATCTTCGGAGAGGTAGACGGATAAAACCAAATAGTATCTGTCCCGAACCTCAGGCTCAGACACAAAGTCCAGGCCGCCGTTCGGAGGGGAACAGTCTTGAATTAAATCAATTTTAGTTAATAGAGCTTTGCTCTCATAGATCTTTGATCTAAAGAAAATCTCTTTGGGGTTTCACCAAATAGAGCCTTGCTCTCAAGAATCTGTTTCAGGGTTTCTTAACCCATGAACAGAACCTTACATCTTTGGCAAAACATAGATCTCCTTGATCTAAAAAAGATGAACTCTTAAGAGTTTGAATATGGATAATGCAAATTAAAAATGGAGTTTTGTATTTAATGGATTATATCATCTTTTAATAGTAACGATCTCAGAGTTCTCGGGGGATTTATTTAAATTCCCCTTATTAGGATTTTGGTAGTCACTCCTGTTTGCAGAGCATTGCTCTCGAGGAGTTTAACTCTCTGTGCTCGTTTTTAACAAGAATTCGCTTAATCAGTCTGTCTGCTAATTCTGTTGATCTTCTTTTACAGGAGCATTGGACGCCCATATGTATGATCTTGACGAAATCATCTCTTACGGGGACATCCGCCGACTTGGCCGTTCTTAAAATCGAGAGTTCACAAACGCGGAGTTTGCTGAAATCATAAGCCGCTTCGACGCATATAACGGTCCACGGCTTCCCCGACGTTCCTCCCTCCTTAAGCTTATCGTGGGAGCCATCTGGGAAGCGCTTCCCCTATTCTGTTCCGGTGTGCCGCTTAGGGCGTTGGATACCGCCGAGGATAAGGTGCACTCGGTGTACCTGATGAACTTGATCTCGAAGAGACGGCGAGACAATCTTGTCGATCTCTTGCACGAGGTCTTTCAACAGTCCGCCATACTCGCTGCTTATCGGAGGGTGGAAGACATCAGGGGGGACCCTGACGCTTGTGCTCGCGAAAGAAAGCACACCAGAATGGTCCGCGAGGCTTGGAAAGTCATAGATAGGGTCACTTTCGAGTTCCTCAATCCATGTCCTGGGTTCGAGGTTATACCTTTGTAAACATTTTAATAATGTTATTATCTATTTCTCCGTGATTGTAAGAACCCCTCTTTATGATATGAATAGAAAATTTCCATTTCAGCTTGTCTTATTCCTTGTTCTGAATCTTTTGCATATGCATGAATGAGTGTGTCTCGAACGCTTGATCAAATGTAAATCGGATGTTCTTCCTGTCCCTTCCTTCTTTCTTTTATTGTGCGTATGCTGTCTTAATAAACAGGGTCGATAGATAATAGAGTAAGCATCTAGATTTCTCCAAGAGATAGCGATGGCTTAGACCGCAGGTTCATATCTGCCGCCTAAGACTTTTCAACTCTATGAGCCGTGTGGGTCTCATAGAGACTTTTCTCCCTACGGATCGAGAGGATCTTGTAGGTGTATTTTCTCCTTAAGAATCGTGAGGATTCCTAAGTGCGTTTTCTCTTATAAGTCGTAAGGATCTTATAAGAGAATTTTTCCCTCTTACGAGTCGAGAGGACCCATAAGCGGTTGTTTCCCTCCTTGTCGAAATTCGACTTTGGAGAGTAAGACCTGTGAATAGTATGCAAGAGACCGTTTTAGACCGACTTGCACGGTCCTATTGCTCAGAAAACAAGTCCTTATTTTTTTATCCCTGCTGTATGAGGCTTCATCTTGCGAGTTGAGACGAATCGGGAATTTCCCGCGGAGACACTGGTTTCTCTGCGAGCCGATGCGAATCAGGAGGCTCTCATCAAGGATATTTGTTTCCCTGAATTGAGGTAATTTCCAAGGATATTTGTTTCCCTGGTGTTGAAACAGATCGAGAATTTCCTACGGAGATACTGGTTTCTCTGCGAGTCGACGCGAATCAGGAGGCTCTCATCAAGGATGTTTGTTTCCCTGACTTGAGGAATTTGCAAAGGATATTTGTTTCCCTGGTGTTGAAACAGATCGAGAATTTCCCACGGAGACACTGGTTTCTCTGCGAGTCGACGCCAATCAGGAGGCTCTCATCAAGGATATTTGTTTCCCTACATTGAGGTATTTTCCAAGAATATTTGTTTCCCTGGTGTTGAAACGGATCGAGAATTTCCCATGGAGATATTGGTTTCTCTGCGAGTCGACGCGAATCAGGAGGCTCTCATCAAGGATGTTTGTTTCCCTGAATTGAGGAATTTTCCAAGGATATTTGTTTCCCTGGTGTTGAAACGGATCGAGAATTTCCCACGGAGATACTGGTTTCTCTGCGAGTCGACGCGAATCAGGAGGCTCTCATCAAGGATGTTTGTTTCCCTGAATTGAGGAATTTGCCAAGGATATTTGTTTCCCTGATGTTGAAACGGATCGAGAATTTCCCACGGAGACACTGGTTTCTCTGCGAGTCGACGCGAATCAGGAGGCTCTCAGCAAGGATATTTGTTTCCCTGACTTGAGGAATTTGCCAGGGATATTTGTTTCCCTGGTGTTGAAACTGATCGAGAATTTCCCACGGAGACACTGGTTTCTCTGCGAGTCGACGCGAATCAGGAGGCTCTCATCAAGGATATTTGTTTCCCTGAATTGAGGTATTTTCCAAGGATATTTGTTTCCCTGGTGTTGAAACGGATCGAGAATTTCCCACGGAGACACTGGTTTCTCTGCGAGTCGATGAGAATCAGGATTTTCTTTGTCAAGGACGCTTGTTTCCTTGAGTCGAACGATTTGCCGAAGACACTGGTTTCTTCAGGGTTGGGATGAACCGTCGAGATTTCGCTTCGTTTTCTGGCGGAGCCTGTTGGGAAAGTATGGTTCCCTCTTTATTTGCGCCCTTGAATTGTATACAGGGATCGATGTGATCTCAACTATAGGGCCAAAGTTTTATCACTTTTTTTATTTCCGCGCTGCTCTATCATTTCTGCTTTTATATCGCGAAGGTCGCGATTGCCCAATCATTTCGGCTATTTTTCGCGGTGCCCAATCATTTCGGCTATTTATTTTATTTTTACTCGCTGGTTTTTATTTCGGGTTGCCCAATCATTTCGGCTATTTATTTTATTTTTACTCGCTGCTTTTTATTGCGAGTTGCCCAATCATTTCGGCTATTTCGTATGTATGTGCGGCCTACCGGCTTTTTACCGTAAACCTGAAATTAGACACCGATTTCAGCATCAGCACCGCTACAACTGGGATATTGCCAGGAGCGAATCATCATTTGCCTCTGTCGATGTCGAACAAAGGTGGCTTAGCGAACAGGGTTAAGGTCCTGTCAACTAAGGCTTTTAACTTCATGAGCCGTAAGGGTCTTACAAAGGTATTTCTCCCTACAAGTCGTGAGGATCGTGTAGATGTATTTTCTCCTTAGGAATCGTGAGGATTCCTAAGTGTATGTTCCTCTGTAAGTCGTAAGGATCCTACAAGAGGGTTTTCTCCTTGTAAGTCGAGAGGACTTATAAGGGTTGTTCATCATGCGCACATATCCCCAATCACGGATGAAACTTGGTTAGGGAAATGTTTGTTCGCGCCCGTGGATTGTATACAAGTGTCAGTATTGAACCAGTTGTAGGGCAATATCGAAAGTTGTGGGGGGTTTGCTTAAGCACAGGTTTAGGTCTCTGTAACTTAAGATTTTCAAATCTTATGAGTCGTGAGGGTCCCATAAGAGAGTTCTCCTTACGAGTCGTGAGGATCTCGCATGTGTATTTTCTCCTTAGGAATCATGGGGATCCCTAAGTGTACTACTGCCTTGTGAGTCGTAAGGATCTCACGCGGGTGGTTTCTCCTTACAAGGTCGAGGGGACCCTGTAAGTGTCTTTTAACGAGATTGCACCCTTTCGGGTTTTCACAAACACTCGACGGTAGTCCTGCTGTTTTTAATCACGGAGCCTTTTCAGGTTTTCATCCGTGCCCATTTTGCTTATGGACATACCCCTTTTTTTATCCTTTTTATTTTTATTTACCCCTTTTTTTACGAGGTCGCGCCCTTTCGGGTTTTCACGAACACTCGCCGGTAGCCCTGCTGTTTTTACTCACGGAGCCCTTTCGGGTTTTCATCCGTGCCCATTTTGCTTATGGACATACCGTATATATTATATATATATATATATATATTTTATCTTTATATATTTTTTTATTGATCTCGTCAGCCTGAAGGATGCTGCGGTAGTAGTTTAAGGACGTTTCGGTCCGCCATTAGTTTAAGGACGTTTCGGTCCGTCATTAGTTTAGGGACGTTTCGGTCCGCCATTAGTTTAAGGACGTTTCGGTCCGCCATTAGTTTAAGGACGTTTCGGTCCGTCATTAGTTTAAGGAAGTTTCGGTCCGCCATGGAGAAGGCTGGCTACTGCTTATAAAGTTTGAGCTTAGGAAAATAGTGAGCGGACATAGTCGTCGTCGTCCATCATTGACCTAGGCGGTAACCTTCTAAGCATAGTATTTCTTTAGGAAGCGGTCGTTTATTGGCCTGAAAGGCCTTTCACCGTGCATATCCATGAGTAGATAGGCTCCACTCTGGTAGACCTTGTCTATGATGTACGGGCCTTCATAGTTTGGCTCAAATTTTCCCCGTTTGGCGCGATTGGGGATCATAGGCCTCTTGACTACTAGCACGAGTTCGCCTTGGCGGAATGTCCTTGGCCGGGTCAATCTTTCATATGAGCGCGTCATCTTTGCTTTATAAGCCTCCAGATTTTGTTGCGCTATGAGCCGGGTTTCATCAAAGGCATCAAGCTCCTCAAGCCGAAGGTGAGCATTTTCTTCGTCCGTCAGCTCGTAGTGGACTGACACTCGTAGAGAGGGTAACTCTATCTCGAGGGGGAGTACTGCTTCTGTACCGAACACCAACGCATATGGCGTTGTGTTTGTGGCTGTCTTGAACGTAGTTCGATACGCCCAAAGAGCTTCTTGCAGCCTCTCATGCCAGTCCTTCTTATTTCAGGACACTGTTTTCTTCATGATCTTTGTTAAGGTCTTGTTGAAGGCCTCAGCTAGACGATTAGCTCGCGGATTATAAACCGAGGAATATCTCCAGTCTATGTTATGTTGCTGCGCGAAACGACTGATCTTATTGCTTCTGTAGGCTGGCCCGTTATCGGAGATGATCCGGCGCGGAGTTCCAAATCGATATAGGACGTGCGTTTTGAAGAAATGGAAGATATTCTCCGTCTTAATTTACCTCAGCGGTACTGCTTCTGCCCATTTGGAGAAGTAGTCAGTCGTCGCCAGGATGAAACGGTGTCCTCTAGACGATGCTGGTTCGATAGGGCCGACTATGTCAGTTCCCCACATTTCGAATGGCCAGCTAGCCACTGTTGGATGGAGTGTATTTGGATGTTGGTGGATGAAGTCCCCATGGATTTGGCATGAGTGGCATTGCTTCGCATACTCAAGGCAGTCTTGGATCATCGTGGGCCAGTAGTAGCCCATCCGTTTGATCTTCAACTTCATCTTTGGGCCCGCTTGGTGAGAACCGCAGAGTCCGTCATGAACTTCCTGAACGACTCTTTTCGCTTCGTCAGGTCCCAGGAATCTCAACCACAAAGAATCAAACGACCTCTTGTATAGAGTATCATTGGCGAAGGCGAATGACAGCGCTCATTTCATAAGCTGATGTTTTAAGGACGCATCTTCGGGCTTTCGACGGTATTTGAAGTAGTCTATAAAGACTTCTCTCCAATCCTCGGTATTTTCCCGATCTTTTATTTGCAGGGTCGTCTGCTCGCTCGCTCCTTTTTCTTCGGATGATTCCGAAGATATTTCCGCTGGGGCAAGTACCCGACGACTTTGTACCACGATTCTTACGTCATCGAGGTTCTCATCAGCCAGTTCCTTAGCGAGCTTGGCCAACGCGTCCGCTTTGCTGTTTTCCGCGCGCGGTATGTTTTCCAAAGTGTAGGCAGGAATTTGGGTCAACAATTGTTGCACTTTTTCGCTGTACTTCACCAATTCTGGTTTGCATGTTTGGGGGTCGCCGTTTACTTGACTAACGACTAGTTGGGAGTCTCCATATATGAGGAGGTTTTTAATTCCCATGTCGATGGCGATCTTGAGGCCTGCTATCAAAGCTTCATATTCGGCTTCATTGTTTGTCCTCGGCTCTGTTAGGGAGAAAGCAAAACGCATTATCCCTCCCTGTGGAGTTACAAAGATGAGTCCTACCCCCGATTTGATTATAGGGGTACTTTGTTTGCGCTTCTTTACGGAAGATGCTCCATCGAAATAAAGCTCCCATGGGGTATCACCACCGTCGATCGCGTCAAGCGCATGTTCGTCTGGAAGATCGCAATTTAGAGGAGAATCGGTGGCTATCGGATGCTCAGCGAGAAAATCGGCGATGGCCTGGCCTTTTACTGCCTTGAGAGGCTGATAGGTTATCGAGAACACCATCAAGAGCAGGGCCCATTTAGCGAGTCGTCCCGTTAATATGGCTTTTGATATTAAATATTTAAGAGGGTCCACCTTCGAAATGAGACGGACCTCATGCGCCAACGCATAGTGTCTGAGCTTTGTTATCGCAAAGATCAACGCCAGACAGTGTTTTTCAATGGGGGAGTAGTTGCTTTCTGCCCCCAGTAGAACTCGACTTAAGTAGTAGAGTGCTCTTTCTTTCCCTTGATCGTTCTCCTGTGCCCATAATGCACCTAAGGAGCCTTCGAGGGCGGTTGTATAAAGAATGAGGGGTTTTCCCTTGACCGGAGCAGCCAAGACTGGCGGGTTTCGCAGGTATTGTTTGATCTCGTCTAGCGCGCTTTGGCATTTTTGGTCCCAGACGAACGGGGTTCCCTTCTTCATCAGGTGGCTGTAAGGACGGCACTTTCCTGAAAGGTTGGCTATAAATCGCCGTATATACGCGAGCTTCGCTTGGAGAGACCGCAGCTGTTTGAGAGTCCTTGGCGGAGGCATTTCCATGATCGCATTGATCTTTGACGGATCTATTTCAATGCCTCGGTGTCGGACGATGAATCCCAGGAATTTGCCCGAGGAAACTCCGAATGCACACTTGAGAGGGTTTATCTTCAAGTTGTATTGCCGAAGGCGTTGAAATACGGTCTTCAAATGCTCAAGATGTTCCTCGTATGATTTGCTTTTAACCACGAGATCGTCGATATAGCATTCGACGATTTCGTGTATAAGGTCATTGAAGATCTTCGTCATGGCCCTTTGGTAGGTGGCACCGGCATTCTTTAAACCGAAGGGCATCACCTTGTAGCAGAATATACTCAAAGGAGTCCTGAAGGTGGTGTGCTTCTGGTCTTCGGGATGCATTTTTATCTGGTTATACCCCGATAAGCCTTCCATGAAGGAGAAGACCTCATGAGTGGACGTATTGTCTATCATCAGTTCGGTAACTGGCACTGGGAAATCGTCCTTCGGGCAGGCTTTATTGAGATCCCGGAAGTCTAGACATATGCGCACTGTCCCATTTTTCCTCATCACCGGGACGATGTTGGCGATCCATTCCGGATATTGGACCTCTTGGATGAAGCCAGAGTCGATCAGCTTCTTGACCTCGGCATTGATACTCATCTCAAGCTCGAGCCGCATTCTTCTTGGCGCCTTCTTGACTGGCTTGACGTCCGGGGATATCGCCAATTTGTGCACACCAATTTCTGGATCTAATCCCGGCATTTCGGAATAGTTCCATGCGAAGCAATCTTTATGCTGCATAAGCATGTCTTTTAACGAAGCCACCTTCTCTTCAGACAGCGGCTCACTAATGAATGTCGGTCGCGGGTCATTCGCCGTCCCCAACTCAATTTTCTTGAGATTATCTACAGTGGTATGGATTCCGTCTTCCAGCTCTTTTGGCGCTGGTGGGAATTCTGAAATTACCTCGTCGTTGCTGTTTTCGAAGCACCAGGGAAGGTCATCCATGTCCTCGGGCTCTTCTTTTGATATCATTATCACGTGACAAGTACGAATTCGCTTCCAATCCCCATGTGGCACTGGTTCTTCTTTCGTGGCTTTGGGTTCGTGCTTCTGTGGCGGCGCTACCCTCCAGTTGTCAGACAGAGCGAACTTGCCAAGCTGATACTGATTTTCAACCCAATTCTTGAAGGTATAGCAGTCCTCGAGAGGGTGCCCTATCACTCGGTGATAAGGGCAATAGTCCGGGTGAGAGACTTCGCCTGCTTGTTCGGGGTGTTTAGACTCCGACAGTGTAAGCATCTGATGTTTTAAAGCGAGGTCAAGTATTTTCTTCGTCTTGTCCCGAGGAAAAGAGTATGCTCAACCCATTTTTCTCATGACGGATAAATCGGAACCACTTGGTTCCCGCTTGCATGGCCTTTTAGCCCCGCTTCGTTGCTGTTGAGCGCCTTTTCCGCGTTTTAACTTGTTTCTGCCTCTGCGTCGAGCCTTCGTTATAACAGGTTGACAAGGAGCGACATTTTCATCTTTCACGGCCTGTTGGAGGAGGCGTTGCGTTTTGGCTTTCTCATAAATGGCCATCTCACGGTTGTGGTCGTCTCGGACTTTTTGACCAGCTTCCCTTATAAGTTTGTCCATTTGTTCTTCGAACGACGGACTGGGCACTTTTGCATCTGGAACTTTCACTGGTTCAAGATTAGCGTCCTCCCATTGAGCATCCACTTCTTCATCGAAGTCATACACGACATAGCAGCTGTTTAGTAGCTCTCGTTTCTTTGACCGGATGTATCCAAGTCCTTTTGTCTCCATTCTCCCATTAGGCAGTTTGCGTTGAGTTCCGGGAACGTTCCAGACTTTGTCATAGAACTTGGCTTTTCGAACGGTCTGCTTGAAGGATATCCCCTGGCGTTTCAGCAACTTTTTCAAACCTTCCATATAATATCTGGGAAGACGGATAGGCTGAAGCCTGTCGAGCGTAGGATCCGTGCCATGCCAGATTTCTTTCTCCACTTTGGTTTCTTCAGAGCGGTAGAATAAAATTGCTTTTTCGCTTTCTTGCCTGGGAGGGATATAGAACGTTTGTAGCTCTTCTACATTGTAAATATCCAGTGCATCCAGTTCTTTACGGTGTTTAAGCGGCACCATGACGACTTGTAGACTTTGCTCTTCGTCAGCGGACGTTTGTATTGAAGGTCGAGCAGGGAATACAACATGGACTTCATCTTCCGAGTCGCTACCAAAGATTAACGTAGGAGTAGATGGCCCTGGCTTGTTGTGTTGGGGCGGTCCCGAATAAACTATCTCCTCTTCCTCCTCGGTATCACTGCCGAAGACAGGGATGGTGGCGTTAGCTTTGTTTTCCGGCTTGTGACACCTTTCCGTGTCTTCGAAATCCGGTAAAAAGTACTTGGCATCTTCATATTTGCGGACTTCGTTCACGGAAAACGGGTTCAGTTCTCCCGCCACGGTATACTCGAGACCATCCTTAGCATACTTCATACACTGATGTTGTGTAGAAGGGATGATGTTGTATTCGTGTAACCATGGTCGGCCGAGCAGAGCATTGTAGCATGTCTTGGCGTCTATGACGTGGAACTTAATGTCCGTGACGAGTAGCCCAAAGCGTAGCGTCAGTATCACAGACCCAAGAGTTCTTGACGATTGGGAGTCGAACCGGGAGATAGTAATCTTATCCCGAGCAAGGTGCTGGATGCTCATGCAGATTTCCTTTAACACACGCACATTGAGAAGGTTGACGGAGGATCCATTGTCGATCAGGATCTTGCCTGTCTTTATATCGTGGCAGTATCCTGAGACATAGAGAGGGTGATTGTGTTCGTACGTCCCAAGGAGAAGGTCTTCATCACCAAAAGCGACATCGGCTGTGTGCACTTCCTCCAGTTCATCCTTCATCTTTTCCTCGGCCAGGAAAGCTTGGAATTGCTCCGAATCCTGTAGTGCCTTGATTAACGAATCTCTCGCCTCCTTCGATAGCAAAAGGGTGTCAAGAATGCTGAGCTGCGAGGGTAGTTTCCTCAGATGTGCTAGAACGTTGTAATCCACCTTATTTTTCTTTGGCGGGTCCTTGGCGGCTAGCTCTTCCATGACTTGGTCATCTAGGGTAATATCATCAGAGACCTTTTCTTTCCCTTTGTCTTTTCTGTTTGAGGGTCCGAGATTTTTTTCAGGCAGCGTCCGATTACACAGCCGGATATTTTCGCAGACCTTCGGCTCTTCTTCTTTTCCCGAAGTGGACTATTTAAAGAGAGGGGCAAGTTCCAGCTCCTCATCAGAATCGCTCCCGAATGTAGGCACTTGTGACCTGCCGGTGTTAACCATGCGACAATCGCCAGTAGTTCTTTTAAGCCCTTCGGTCGTATTTCTTTGCTCCCGACGAGTTTTGCGCTTTTCCCGCTTAAAGCGTTGTCGATGAGCAACGTATCCTTGCCACCATCTATCGAAAGCTTTGCACTCTTGAGTGGGGTGTGAAACCTTCTGATGATATAAGCAATAGGAGGGGTGCATTTCCACTTCATCGGTGATGCTTCCTTCAGAGGATGGTAGCTTCATGCCCATTGATATGGCCTTAGCAAACCTTTTCCTCATCTTGAATTTGCCTTTGTCCGCAGTGGATGTATTTTGCTCCAGCGGAAGTGTTTCAGCCTTTTCGTCAAGTCACCGGCGCTTGGCCCTTTCAAATATAGCCGCCTCGCGTTCTCGATCAGCTTTACTTTTCAACCGAGCTTCGTTAAGGAATGCGTCAATTACTTCATCCGATGGCCCCAGAATTTTTGATTCAGGATCTGCCCCCAGCGTTTCAGTACAAGGAGTCTCATCATCGTCCATGAACGAATGGGAAATCACATGACAGCTTGCCACGCATTCTTCAGATTCATCAGATGAACTTTCTCCCTCATCTTCTTCTTGAAAGACGTGGTTAAGAAATTCTTGGAATGTAATGGGAGTCCGTGCCTTCTGGTTGTATTCCTCCAGCGCGTCAATTTGTTTTTGCAAGTCCGTGCGCTTGTCGCCAGGCTTCACGCGCCTCTTAGATTTCTTTTTCTTCTTCTTCGAAAATTTTGACGGCTGGTTGCGAGTACTTGAGCCGCCACCATCGGTCTTTGGAGTTGTACGTGGCTTCAACATCCCCTCAATGACCTGCGGTTCCAACGGGTTCTTCCACCTAATCGCTGGATATGTCTGAAGATCGTTTAGCATCCTCTTTGTCTTGGCTGATAATACAACCTCCCAAGGAGCTTCTTCAACGACGGAGCATGTTGCCCCCAGCGTATTCATCCCCTTAGAGGTGTGGGGCTGTGGGGGATTCACCTTCCATTTGTCAGATAACGCGAACTTGCCCTGTCGGTACTGGTCTTCAAGCCAATTTTTGAAGACGTAGCAATCTTCGATCGGATGACCCAGTACTCGATGATAAGGACAGTAGTTGGGCTCATTGACATCATTTGGTTGCGACGGACGTTTTGGATCCGGCAGATTTATGAGTCGGTTGCGCAACGCTAGCTCGAATAACCTCTTCGTTTTATCTCGGGGAAAAGAGTAAGAACGTACTAGCCTCTCCTCAAGGGCTACGTACGGGCGCATATTATTTTGACGAACAACCGGCTTCGGGTTGCTCGGTTGTTGTTGAGCATTAGCGACAACGATCGCTTTTCCCTTCCCCTTGTCATTTCGGGAGTCCGTCTTTGGAAGAGGGGGTTTATGGCCCATCTGATCCATTTGTGCTAGCTTGTCAATCAAGACCTGGAAGGTAGTCGGCTTGAAAAATATCATAAATTGCGAGATGGTTGCTTGCGGATCAAGGGTTCCCACAAACATACCCACCACGGGAGCTTCTTCAATGCGCTGCTCGCACTTCGACCATAAGTTCCGCCACCGTATAGCATATTGAACCCATGTCTCGCCTGGCTTTACCCTGGCGTTAATCAGTGCTGTCATCGGGGTGCGTTCACTGGCGCTTGCAAAACGCTGAGTAAACAACAGCTACATCTCCGCGAAGGTTTTGATAGAGTCGTTCGGGAGCTCAGAGTACCACTCGAACGCTGTATCTAATAAGCTTCCAACAAACTGGCGAAGCAACAACTTGTCATCACCGCCGGTGTTGCCACAGAGTGCCCTGAACTGGGCAACATGCTGGTGAGGATTGTCCGTCCCCTTGTAGACATGGAACTTGGGAATTGTGTAACCGGGCGGGTACTTGATTTGATCGTACCAACTTGGATATGGCCGCCCTGTTTTTACGACCTGGCTGGCTGCTTCAGTCGCATGATGAACCCGTATTTGCTGGGCTATGTACTCGTCTAAATCAGCTTTGGAGATTGTATCCTCCTTAGTTGTTGATAGAGCTGGCGGAGGATTTGACGTCTCTCCCCTATCGTCTTCAGGGATGATCGGGGGATCTTCGGCCGGAGGATCTTGTTGGATCATCATCCCCACCATGTCTTGGAACAGGAGGCCCATACGCTTTATGTTGGCTGCTTGTTCAGCAGCCTCTTTATCCTTCTTCTCCAAAATTCGACGAAGGAATTCGGCGTCGGTTTCTTCCTCTTGGCGTTCATCCGAGGACATTTCAGGGTTCTCTTTTGGCCCAGTAAGTGCGGCCATAGCGTTCATCATCTCTTAGAGCTTCTGCTGCTGCTCCTGGGCTTTGGTCACTGATCGCGTAAGCGGTCGATGACCCGTAGATATGCGACTGTCCTCTTTACCAGACGCCACGTAGACGGTATGAACTACAATGCCCCCTGACTTAGGGCGTTTGGGTTCACCACCCTTGATATTCGTCGTCGGCGTAGGGACTTTTTCTGGCCTTCTTCTCTTATGGGCCGTAGAGGTTGAGGGGGCCGTTGCTTTGGGCACCCAAGCGGTCATTATCTTTCGTTGCTTGACCGGAGGATTTTCTTCTTCCCGACCTTTCGACTTCTTCTGTTGGCGAGAGAACTTAGGATCGATCACAGATTCTCGGACTCGTCGCCATGTCTTGTAGATCTTGGAGGACAGCGATCGAGGAGACTGCTCTGTCTTTTCTGCTCCCACGGCAGTCTCTACTGGTGGAGGAGATCTTTTGAGCACCGCAATCGGCGAGTTTATGCGTACTCTATTCAGTAGCTCGAAGCTGTTCCCGGTTGGAACAGCAGCGTTGACTTCCACCGTTGGAGCTGGCGGAGTCGTCCCAGAAGGGGAGTTGCCCCCGGTCTTCCTTACCCGGCGCCAGTGGCGTCGTCGGGCGCGACGAGTTGTCGGTATTGGCTCAGAGACAGAAACAGCTTCTTCTTGCCCCCTGTTCAGGTATGGGGCTGTTGCCGGCGTCAGCCTATTGAAGACTGATGTCTTTTGAGCAGCAAGAGCAGGAGTGGGAATTGGGACGGTCAATCTTGTAAATACTGATCTCTTAGCAGGAAAAGCCGCCTTGACGACTTCAGGAGCAGGTTTGGCTATTCTTTTTGGAATAACCTTTTCCGGGACTGCAAGCTTCATCGTGGGCCCACAGGAGTTTTGGCCCAGCCTGGAGAAGACCGAGGCACTGGTGTTGGGCGACCCGTTGAGAGGGGTCGCAGTAGCTGAAAGTCGATCGAAGACCGACTTCTTAGGAGCTTCTTGTACGGGCACGGGGGTGCTGAAGCTTGTTGGCGGAAGCATGGTTCCGAAAAATAGCCCTGTGGTGGCTTGAGTAATCTGCTCCACGGGCATGGTGAACAAAGAGGCCGCTTGGGGCCCATAGGTTATGCCCCCAGTTGAGGCAGGACGCGAGTTGCAGTTGCAGTTGGAGCACTTCGAACAGGTAGAGGCCATCGATGCTTGATTTCTGCGCCAGGCAAAAGACCAAATCTTAGTAACTTAAAATCCGAAGGCAACCATTAACAAACCGCGATTCGTTCGCGAAGACGACACACGAAGTGTGGAGTGGAAAGAGGAAAAGGTCCCACCGGGCGTGCCAGAATCTGTTCCCCTCCGAAAGACGGCGCACAAGACCGCGAGGTCTTGACGCTGGGATTCGGGACAGATGCTATTTGGTTTTATCCGTCCACCTCTCCGAAGGTGCCAAGTTGTGTATCGGAGGTTTAGACGGATGCGGCCGATGTAGCAGACTTCGTCAGATTCCCCCTCGCTATAGGGGTTTTTGATTGTGGGGACGCTCTTCCCTGCAGGCGCAAGCTCCTGCAGTTAATTACGCTACCGCGTCGCAGTAACAACTTTCTCCTTCTCCAGAATTTCACTTCGTGTCGTGTGTGTTTGTTTTGTTTGTGGTTGCCCGTGGATTGTATACGGAGACTAAGTGATGCCGTCGCCCGTAGGACGTGGATTAGTCCAAATCCGTACTTTCTTAGATTTAGGTTTTGGGTTTTGGTTTAAGGATACGTTAGCCATATTTGAGGCTAAGATCAACTTAAACGTTTGTTAAGGATACGTTAGTCTAATTTCCAGACTAAGATCTACTTAACGGGATCGTCTAGATACATTTCCAGTTTAGGGACATGGTGGTCCATTGTATGCATGGCTATCGGGACCCGTCACCTCTCTGACGTCGTTGAAGGATTACAACGATAGGTGTCAGAGGAGTTCGGAGATGTACCCTTGAACCAAAGTTGATTGGGGGTCTTATAGTCCAATTTGGGACTAAAGTCTGTTTGAATGTTTAAGGATACGTTAGCCATATTTGAGGCTAAGATCAACTTAAACGGGATCGTTTAGATCCGACAAAAGAGCATTTGGGGACTCTATTGTTCCAGTTTAGGGACATAGTGGTCTATAGGTAGTTTAAGGACATTGCGGTCCATAGGTAGTTTAAGGACGCTTAAGTCCGTGGGTTTAAAGACCCCACAGTCTGTATTTTAGTTTAAGGACGCTTAAGTCGATGAGTTTAAGGACCCCACAGTCTGTGTTGATGTGTGGTTGTCGGGACCCGTCACCTCTCTGACGTCGTTGAAGGATTACAACGATGGGTGTCAGAGGAGTTCGGAGATGTACCCTCGAACCGGTCGTAAATTGATTTAAGAGAGAGCAGCTGTGCTCAGTCGATTTAATTTGAGGACTTACGGCCATGATTGGGCTAAGTCCAGTTGAAAAAATATTCAACGCTTTTATTTATTTTTGGTCTATTAGACCTGTGCTAGGGCTTTGCCCACATTTGAATAATGCATTGCATTGCTTTTTATTTTTGTTTGAGCTCTGCCCAGAAAGGATGCAGAGCATCAATTTGTTTTGGGCTCTGCCCATTTATAAAAGATGCAGAGCATCAATTTTACTTGGGCTCTGCCCTTTATAAATGATGCAGAGCATCAATTTTATTTGGGCTCTGCCCTTTTATTGCCTTGCAATTTATTTTGGCCTGCTAGGTCTTTTTGACTTTGGCCTGGCCCTTTAGCAAAAGAAATGCATTGCATTTGTCAGGCGCTTTGCGCCAATCAAAAAGCGCAAGCGCTTGTGGTGATGACACGTGTCATGCAAGCGCAGTGCGCTGCGCTTGCGCTGCTGACACGTGGTGCGCTGTGATGAGTTGCGTCAGTTTCACAGAGCAAGGCTCTATTTCAAAAGCGCATAGCCAAATGGTTCAGATGCTGACACGTGGCGCTCTCCGGTGGCTTGCGCCAACCCAAGAGCGCAACAGTGCAGTTCTATAAGTGCAAGGCACTGTCAACTTAAGAATCTTTTAGATTCCAGAACCAATGGTTCATAAAAAAGTGCAAAGCACTATTTGTTTTCTTGATCTAATTTAGATCAAAGAAAACAAGTTTCTCTTGTTTTTCTTATTTTAGGGAACCAGAGGTTCATAAAAAGTGCAAAGCACTATTTTTATTTTGTTTTTTATTGAAGATCATTGATCTTCTTCTTAGATCAATGATTTATTAGAAGAAATTCTTCTATCTTAAAGGTCTTTTTATCTTTTTCTTCTTGAAATTTCTTCAGAGCTTTCTCTGTTTAAAATTTTTGATTTCTCAAAAAATGTTCCTCCCTTTGAATTGAGGTCTAGGGGCCTTTATATAGTGCCCATAAATTTGTTAAAGAGATCTTTTTCTGAGTGATTTGGGGAATTTTCCCCACCGTTGGATCTTTGATCCAAGGGCTTCTGTTTTACAGAAGAAAATCTTCTTGTTTTAACAAGAACAGAAAGATTTCATTAAAATCTTAATTCTGTTTGGCGCAAACGCCCCAGCGCGTGACACATGTCAAGCAGCGCACAGTGCATCGCAACTGCGCTTGCGCATCTGCGCTGACACGTGTCGCGCAGCGCAAAGCGCAGCGCAACTGCGCTAGCGCATCTGCGCTGACACGTGTCGCGCAGCGCAGCGCAACTGCGCTGACACGTGTCGCACAACGCAGTGCTTGTGCAACTGAAGCGTTACTTCCTTTTGTTTTTTAATAGAGCTTTGCTCTGATTGGGCGCGCTGCCTCGGGCGCTGCGCTGATGTAACAGCTTTTGACACGTGGCGCTCTGCGTGCAGCGCAGAGGATCTGAAGCGTTGCTTCATTTATTAAAGTTTAAATTTTCAAAGTAGAGCTTTGCTCTGATTGGGGGAAGATGAAGCGTTGCTTCATCTTCCACCTTGGAATTTGAACAGAGCTTTGCTCTGATTGGGGTAAACAAATGCCCCCCCCCCACCGTTGCGCTTACGTGGCCCCAAACGCGAGCGCAACGGTGGTAAAATTCCAACCGTTGCGGCAACTTTTGGAAGTTGAAAGGTCATTCGATACCTATAAATAGGACCTATGGTCTTTCACAGATGTTTATCATCTTTAAGATTTTTATTTTCAAAAACTTCAGAGCTTTGCTCTTTGCCTTCAAGAACTCCCTGAGTTAGATTTTTCTTTAAAAGAAACTATTTAGGTAAGAATTAGTCTTGAATTAAATCAATTTTAGTTAATAGAGCTTTGCTCTCATAGATCTTTGATCTAATGAAAATCCCTTTGGGGTTTCACCAAATAGAGCCTTGCTCTCAAGAATCTGTTTCAGGGTTTCTTAACCCATGAACATAACCTTGCATCTTTGGCAAAACATAGATCTCCTTGATCTAAAAAAGATGAACTCTTAAAAGTTTGAATATGGATAATGCAAATTAAAAATGGAGTTTTGTATATAATGGATTATATCATCTTTTAATAGTAACGATCTCAGAGTTCTCGGGGGATTTATTTAAATTCCCCTTATTAGGATTTTGGTAGTCACTCCTGTTTGCAGAGCATTGCTCTCGAGGAGCGACATTTTGGGTTCACCACCCTTGATATTCGTCGTCGGCGTAGGGACTTTTTCTGGCCTTCTTCTCTTATGGGCCGTAGAAGTTAAGGGGGCCGTTGCTTTGGGCACCCAAGCGGTCATTATCTTTCGTTGCTTGACAGGAGGATTTTCTTCTTCCCGACCTTTCGACTTCTTTTGTTGGCGAGAGAACTTAGGATCAATCACAGATTCTCGGACTCGTCGCCATGTCTTGTAGATCTTGGAGGACAGCGATCGAGGAGACTGCTCTGGCTTTTCTGCTCCCACGGCAGTCTCTACTGGTGGAGGAGATCTTTTGAGCACCGCAGTCGGCGAGTTTCTGCGTACTCTATTCAGTAGCTCGAAGCTGTTCCCGGTTGGAACAGCAGCGTTGACTTCCACCGTTGGAGCTGGCGGAGTCATCCGAGAAGGGGAGTTGCTCCCGGTCTTCCTTACCCGGCGCCAGTGGCGTCGTCGGGCGCGACGAGTATTCGGTATTGGCTCAGAGACAGAAACAACTTCTTCTTGCCCCCTGTTCAGGTGTGGGGCTGTTGCCGGCGTCAGCCTACTGAAGACTGATGTCTTTTGAGCAGCAAGATCAGGAGTGGGAATTGGGACGGTCAATCTTGTAAAGACTGGTCTCTTAGCAGGAGAAGCCGCCTTGACGACTTCAGGAGCAGGTTTGGCTATTCTTTTTGGAATAACCTTTTTCGGGACTGCAAGCTTCATCGTGGGCCCGCAGGAGTTTTGGCCCAGCCTGGAGAAGACCGAGGCACTGGTGTTGGGCGACCCATTGAGAGGAGTCGCAGTAGCTGAAAGTCGATCGAAGACCGACTTCTTAGGAGCTTCTTGTACGGGCACGAGGGTGCTGAAGCTTGTTGGCGGAAACATGGTTCTGAAAAATAGCCCTGTGGTGGCTTGAGTAATTTGCTCCACGGGCATGGTGAACAAAGAGGCTGCTTGGGGCCCGTAGGTTATGCCCCCAGTTGAGGCAGGACACGAGTTGCAGTTGCAGTTGGAGCACTTCGAACAGGTAGAGGCCATCGATGCTTGATTTCTGCGCCAGGCAAAAGACCAAATCTTAGTAACTTAAAATCCGAAGGCAACCATTAACAAACCGCGATTCGTTCGTGAAGACGACACACGAAGTGTGGAGGGGAAAGAGAAAAAGGTCCCACCGGGCGTGCCAGAATCTGTTCCCCTCCGAAAGACGGCGCACAAGACTGCGAGGTCTTGACGCTGGGGTTCGGGGCAGATGCTATTTGGTTTTATCCGTCCACCTCTCCGAAGGTGCCAAGTTGATTTATGGCACCGTGTATCGGAGGTTTAGATGGATGCGGCCGATGTTGCAGACTTCGTCAGATTCTCCCTCGCTAGAGGGGTTTTTGATTGTGGGGACGCTCTTCCCTGCAGGCGTAAGCCCCTGCAGTTAATTACGCTACCGCGTCGCAGTAACAACTTTCTCCTTCTCCAGAATTTCACTTCGTGACGTGTGTGTTTGTTTTGTTTGTGGTTGCCCGTGGATTGTATACGGAGACTAAGTGATGCCGTAGCCCGTAGGACGTGGATTAGTCCAAATCCGTACTTTCTTAGATTTTGGTTTTGGATTAAGGATACGTTAGTCATATTTGAGGCTAAGATCAACTTAAACGTTTGTTAAGGATACGTTAGTTTAATTTCCAGACTAAGATCTACTTAACGGGATCGTCTAGATCCATTTCCAGTTTAGGGACATGGTGGTCCATTGTATGCATGGCCATCGGGACCCGTCACCTCTCTGACGTCGTTGAAGGATTACAACGATAGATGTCAGAGGAGTTCGGAGATGTACCCTTGAACCAAAGTTGATTGGGGGTCTTATAGTCCAATTTGGGACTAAAGTCTGTTTGAATGTTTAAGGATACGTTAGCCATATTTGAGGGTAAGATCAACTTAAACGGGAGCGTTTAGATCCGACAAAAGAGCATTTGGGGACTTTATTGTTCCAGTTTAGGGACATAGTGGTCCATAGGTAGTTTAAGGACATTGCGGTCCATAGGTAGTTTAAGGACGCTTAAGTCCGTGGGTTTAAAGACCCCACAGTCCGTATTTTAGTTTGAGGACGCTTAAGTCCATGAGTTTAAGGACCCCACAGTCCGTGTTGATGTGTTGTTGTCGGGACCCGTCACCTCTCTGACGTCGTTGAAGGATTACAACGATGGGTGTCAGAGGAGTTCGGAGATGTACCCTCGAACCGGTCGTAAATTGATTTAAGAGAGAGCAGCTGTGCTCAGTCAATTTAATTTGAGGACTTACGGCCATGATTGGGCTAAGTCCAGTTGAAAAAATATTCAACGCTTTTATTTATTTTTTGTCTATTAGACATGTGCTAGGGCTTTGCCCACATTTAAATAATGCATTGCATTGCTTTTTATTTTTGTTTGGGCTCTGCCCAGAATGGATGCAGAGCATCAATTTGTTTTGGGCTCTGCCCATTTATAAATGATGCAGAGCATCAATTTTACTTGGGCTCTGCCCTTTATAAATGATGCAGAGCATCAATTTTATTTGGGCTCTGCCCATTTATTTCTTCGCAATTTATTTTGGCATGCTAGGTCTTTTTGACTTGGGCCTGGCCCTTTAGCAAAAGAAATGCATTGCATTTGTCAGGCGCTTTGCGCCAATCAAAGAGCACAAGCGCTTGTGGTGAGGACACGTGTCATACAAGCGCAGTGCGCTGCGCCAGTGCGCTGCACTTGCGCTGCTGACACGTGGCGCGCGGTGGTGAGTTGCGCCATTTTCAGAGAGCAAGGCTCTATTTCAAAAGCGCATAGCGCAAACGGCTCAGATGCTGACACGTGGCGCTCTCTGGTGGCTTGCGCCAACCCAAGAGCGCAACAGCGCAGTTTTGCAAGTGTAAGGCACTATTAATTTGAAAATCTTTTAGATTCCAGAACCAATGGTTCATAAAAGAAATGCAAAGCACTGCTTGGTTTCTTGATCTAATTTAGATCAAAGAAAACAAGTGTTTCTTATTTTTCTTGATCTTAGATAACCAATGGTTCATAAGTGCAAAGCACTATTTTTATTTTGTTTTTTATTGAAGATCATTGATCTTCTTCTTAGATCAATGATTTATTAGAAGAAATTCTTCTATCTTAAAGGTCTTTTTACCTTTTTCTTCTTGAAATTTCTTCAGAGCTTTCTCTGTTTGAAATTTTTGATTTCTCACAAAAATGTTCCTTCCTTTGAATTGAGGTCTAGGGGCCTTTATATAGTGCCCATAAATTTGTTAAAGAGATCTTTCTCTGAGTGATTTGGGGAATTTTCCCCACCGTTGGATCTTTGATCCAAGGGCTTTTGTTTTACAGAAGAAAATCTTCTTGTTTTAACAAGAACAGAAAGATTTCTTTAAAATCTTAATTCTGTTTGGCGCAAACGCCCCAGCGCGTGACACATGTCAAACAGCGCACAGCGCAGCGCAACTACGCTGCGCATCTGCGCTGACACGTGTCGCGCAGCGTGTCGCGCAGCGCAACTGCGCCAGCGCATCTGCGCTGACACGTGTCGCACAGCGCATCTGCGCTGACACGTGTCGCACAGCGCAGTGCCTGCGCAACTGAAGCGTTGCTTCATTTTGTTTTTTATTAGATCTTTGCTCTGATTGGGCGCGCTGCCTCGGGCACTGCGCTGATGTAACAGCTTTTGACACGTGGCGCTCTGCGCGCAGCGCAGAGGATCTGAAGCGTTGCTTCATTTATTAAAGTTTAAATTTTCAAAGTAGAGCTTTGCTATGATTGGGGGAAGATGAAGCATTGCTTCATCTTCCGCCTTGGAATTTGAACAGAGCTTTGCTCTGATTGGGGTAAACACCACCCAATTGAAGATTGCTATGTCTTCAAGAACTGGGTCGAAGACCAGTATCAACAGGTGAAATTCGTGTTGTCTAATAACTGGAGGGTAAACCCACCCCAGAAGCATACTCCTAAAAAGGTGGACATGCAGGGGGTATCATGCTCACTCGTGGAAGAAACTCCATGGGAACTCGTTCTTTCAGCAAAAAAACAAAAAGAATATTGAAGGATCTATAAGTTTGTCCGGCAGTTAGGTGGAAAAGCCCACTTGAACCTTGTCCCGCACCGAAAATTGTTGATGAGGGGAAACCCCCCAAGTCAAGCCTTCGAAGTCTTCGAAGAAAAAGAAGAAGAACAAGAAGCCCGTGCAGCCTGTTGAGTATGACGACAAGCGCACAGATCTACAAAAATATAAGATGCGCTAGTGGAGTATAACCAGAAGGCGCGGACACCGGTCACTTTCGAAGAATTCCTCAAGCATATTCTTGAGGGCGAAGATAGTGACAATGATGAGGGAAATGACTCATCCGAAGACACCGAAGATTATGTAGCAAGTATCCCATTCGTCGTTATATTACGAAGAGCCACCTTCAGCATCAGAAAACAACGCAGAGGAACTGGGGGCAGAATTGGCGCTAAAATTCTCGGAACTGCCAGAAGACCCGATCGAGAGGCTGTTAAACGAAGCCTTTCAAAAAAGCAAAGTTGGCCGAGAACGCGAGACAACTATATATGAAAAGGCTAAGCGTCAGTGTCAGGATAAAGAAGCTGCGGCGAGGACGAGTCGTAAAGTACTCCGACCAAACCAAAGCACACCTGCTATGAATAAGAGTAGGATCAAAACAGAGAAGCGGTTTGCCAAAGCCCTGCCATTGGGGTTGAAGCTGCTACCTCTCATAAAGAACACTTCCGGGATCATATGCCAAGATGAAAATGAATCACATCCAAACTACTGCCTATATCATCAGAGGGTAACCCACCGCACCGAGGAATGCAGTGTGTAACATCTCTGTTTTCAAGTGTACAGAAATTTATTTTCAAAAATTTGTGTACAATTAGAGTATTTGCAATCCTGTGTATGCTATAAGTATTTGAATTCTTTTGAACAACAAGAAAGCACTTGTAGCACATCGGTAAAGCTTTGCACTGCTGTGACGTAGCACCTGTGTTCGAATCCGCCCAGCCACATTATCTTTTTGTTGATTTTTCTTTTAATCTTTTAGAAGCCCAAAGGTTTACACGTGCACTACACGTAAAATGAAAAGTCATAGATTAAACAAACATGTGCAATAGGCTAGTTGAAGCGACAGGTACACATGCCGAAGATCCCAAGCCCCCTTACCGGTATTGGACCGACAAGATTTGCTTGGAGACCGGCACCGCCGGGCCTCCATAGGGGATGTTGGCTATAGTGCCCTCAAAGTCAATTATTGGATCGCAGGCATGTGATTGCAATGATTGAGGAATGACCTATACTGGTAGAACAGTCTTACTCGAGATGATAGTATGCTATCTGGTATGTCTTTATCATCATGTACATACTTCAGGTGACATTACAGATCACTATTACATATTGATAGAGCCCATAGGATTCTTACTTGACTACCAGCAGTATGATGGCGATCATATATGTGAGAGTTGGGTAGTCTATAAGCACATCCTTAAAGTATCCCTAGTCGTGAGAGTTTCGAGACTGGGCATCGATACTCCGATAGTAGACTAGTGTATATGTATCGAGACCCCGACAAGGGGCGGTGGCTGGTCTCACAATCCATTGGTGTCAGTTGGTTCACCTAAGATAGTAAACAGGTGCTCATTGGATTATGAGTACACCGGACGGACTCGCACGGGTACTGCTGGATGATACTATACCTATCGTCAGGAGCAGTTCCCAGGTGACATGAGTACAGCTTAGTCCGTTGACTTGACACTGCTATATTGCCTCAAGTGTGTTCCCACTGTTCTTTGATTACTACCCTACTACGGCTTAAAGGAGTAGTGCAAACATGTAATAGTTGGGTGCAGTCCCGAAGCACTTGGAGGCAGAGGCGGTTAGACAAGATTCGTCTCTTCAGGTATTGGGGTTTGATATCGCGCTGTGTCTGGAGAGCCATTACACAAAGTCCTTAGCCAAGGCAAGTGAGATTTACTGGTAGGTAGTCCAGTAGTTTTTCAAGGTGTTCTGGGCTACACTCCGACATGACTTATACCGCTATTGGGGGTCTGACGTTTACCATCCCCCTAGGCCCGATATGCGATACTCTTAGACGAACAGACCGGACTGTACGGAGATTGTCACAGATAGGCTCAGTAGGGTTCCAGGATGAGTTCGCTCGTCGGCCTCCCTTTCGCTCAATACCTGGGTAGCCGTTACGTACAGCTAGTGCCATTGACGTGCTTGTGGTTAAACCCACTGCCAGTGTATTAACGAGTCTTTAGAGTCCCACACAGAGAGTTTCCCTAGTTCGGGCGAAACGTTGTAGAGGCCGTATGGTTTTATGGTAGGGTTCGATCATATAGGTGCACTGTGCACGGATCATGATCGGACGGATCATACTAGTGGGCTTTGGTTTAAACCGGATCTTAGTATTAGATTGTTGGAATATTTTCGTCTCGTTGTATTCGTATTCAGTAGGAATACGGATGCAGGTATGTATATACGGATGAGGGGTAATCTTGTAATTCGTTACGAGATTACTTTTGTAGTTGCCAATTTTCTTTCACTTGATTAAACATTTGGTTTAATGTTTAATTAATGAAAATTTATGAGCTTTGTTTTTTTGTCAAATTCCTTTTTTGACTTTTGGCCAAATTCCTTACTGGTCAAATTCGTAGCCATTTCTTTGGCATGGTGAATGCACTGTTGGTGTCATGGTGTCACTTGAGCGATTAAATGGGCATGGGCTTTGGAGTGTGCTGGGAATATTTATTTTGCATACATTTATTGGTTTTGTTATGTGAATGATATTTGTTGCTAGGTGGCTACTTCTTTGAGGGTGTTGATTAATTAAATATCAACACAACACTCACCACCACCACTTGGGAAAAATCCACAGAGCACTTCTTCTGGCCGAGCCAATTTTTGGAAAGCTCATTTTTTCTTCCAAGCAAAATCCTTATGATCACAATTTCTCATGGAAATTTCATTTACCTCCATCCAAATACTTAGATGTCTTGAGACAAAATGTTCACACACTATCTCTACTTCATCTTGGACATGTCGGCTAGCAAACTTCATGTCCGAATTGCTTCGGTTTGAAGCGGGAGCCCGTATTAAGGATCCTCAAGGTGGATCGTCTTCGACGAGCGAGACCGGAGAGCGGACTTGTTCGGGACAGTCGCGAGGAGCTTAGGAAGAGATTGAAGACCGAAGGACACAGATCGATCGGTATAATCTCTGAACACTTTACAGTAGTTAGCTAGTTAACGGATGGTTACAATCCGGATAATGGGTTGCTTAGCGTCGGTTTGAAAAGTTTTTGTTTCGCATTTGGCCTCGGATTGACAGCCGGGGCGTTGCCGTAACCCAACATGGTATCAGAGCCAACCCATTAACCGCATACTAGTTGTTTAGACGATGTTAAAATATCGAAACCGAAACAACCCCGAAACAATACCAATGCTATTTTTGGTGGTGAGGAAATTGGGGGCTGCTATTTTGGCAAGGAAATTAAGTGGCTGCCGATTATTGATAAAAGAAAATTTTGAAGGAAATGAAGTGGCTGTGAGTGTGCAAGGATTTTTGGCTTTGCTCATTTGTTTCTCACTACATTCACATTAGCAGCCAATTCATTTTTGGGCCATCACCACTTCAACACTTGAAAAGTACAGCCACTTGATTTTCTTCCAAGTCTTGGCAAAATTCATGTCTCACATTTCCTTCATCCCAATGGGATTTAGTCTCTGGAATATTGGTTCAGTGGTATTGCTAGTTTAGCCCAGTTTTGATATGGATATATCTAGTTGTTTAGGACTATTCGGGGTTATTTCGAAGTCGATATTTCTAACATTGTTAAAATTTTGCCGTACTTACATTACAATCTGCGACCATGAATGTCATTCGAGCGGAACAACTTGTCTAATTGCTATATCTCTTTTAGACAGGTTTGCGAACGTGGCATTCACTTTGATGTTCTGTGTTGTGTTGTATTGTTGCGGATTCGTCGTGATGGATAGCTTGCGTGCAATGTTAGTACAGTTTAGTTTTATTTGTACATTTGATATCGCGGGGCGAGCGTCCGACATATGAACTGCCGCCACTGCTTGTTTGTATATTATTCTTTTAGGGCACGACCGGGTTGAGGTCGATATCACCGTTGTACATATTTTCTTTTCTGTACTAGGATTACCCCAAGGCGGAGTGCACGGATAGCCGGGTTCTAGAGGGCAACGGGCCCGCATCTCATGGCTTTGAGACGGGGGGGCTTCACTCTAAAATTGGCAGGCTATTCGCCGCACTCGTAGGGGGTACAGGTTGACCCAAGGAGGGGGTGCTCAAGTTACCGGATTCCGTGAAGTGCTGGGTGGTCCATTCACTTTGCTGAAGGGGGTTGCCTCGCTTCTGGTTTTGGCGGGTAACTTGCCGCGCTCGTAGGGGTCTAGGTTTTCATTGCACAGGCTATCCACACGACCAGGGGAACGTCGGGTTTCAGTTGCAGCTCAAAAGAAACCCGGGGCTCCCAGATACATGTATTGTTCTGTGATGCTTATTACTTTTTTTGTGATGTTGCATTTATCACGCCTGGAGTGATTATTATATATTGATATATATACTAGTAGATGCTGTATATGTTTTACACCCGCGCTAGTCCAGTCCCCACTCTGTCGTTAGTTAAGTAACCCAACGGGTGATGACGGGACCCAGTGGCGAATGCGGATGGCACATACGTACATTATATTTTCATTCTTTTCTGGTGTGATTAATTGATAGGATTGTGTTGATTCAGATCAATGCAAGGATAAAACAGACCTTTTTGATGTTGTTGGAACCAAGTTTTTTAAAAAAGCTGTTATTATAAGGACGTTTTCTTTTGTTTTGCATAGTGGTATTCGGTTATGAATATCCAGCACCTCATTCGACGAGGCAGAGGCCGAGATCCCTTCATCGGGAGTGACCCCTTGGACAGAGGTTTGCGTCAGGATAATAACTTCACTATAGTCGATTACTTTTTGCTTTGCATCGTGGTATTCGGTTTGGAATATCCCGCACCTCATTCTACGGGGAAAGAGCCGAGATCCCTTCACCGGGAGTGACCTCTTTAGCAAGCACGTGGATGACCTCGCGATCTCACCAATGCCCTTTCTAAGAAGATACGGACCATTTTCGCCACTATATATTTGAAAAACCACTTGGATTCGTTCAACGATATTAAGTTCATTACGTTAAAAGTTTTTCGCCAAAAACCATCCGTAGCCCTCCGTCATTCTTGTTACTGTATATGCCCTAGAGGCCATTACTGTATCATACTAGTTTGTATATTACTTAATGGAAGCTTGGGATATTCGCAGTTGTATAGACAATCTTGCTCAAAATGGTAGTATGCTACTTGGTTTGTTTCTACTTCAATATGAGCATGTGTTTCTTTTAGCATATCGCTTGTACATATTAGTGGAGTCCTTAGGATTTTTGCTTGATTACCAGCGTTGTGATGGCAGTCACACTTGTGAGGGCTGGGTAATCTACAAGCACATCCTTATACAGGTTCCTAGTCGTAGGATTATCGAGACGGGACATTGATACTCCGGAGTAGACTAGCGTATACGCTTCTCATCCCAACATGGGAGATGGTCTGTCCCACAGCCATTAGTACGTCGTACTGGAGATAGTATGCGGGTGCTCGTTAGGTTACGAGTACACTGGACAGGACTCGTCGGGAACTGTTGGTTGGTAGTATACCTTTCGTCAGATAACAGTTCCCAGGTGACAGGAGTACAGCTTAGTCCGTCGACTTGACACTGCTACTTCGCCTCGAGTGTGTTCCCACTGTACTTTGATTACTACCCTACCACGGCTCAAAGGAGTCGTGCAAATAGGTAGTAGTTGGGTGCAGTCCCGAAGCACTTGGAGGCAGTAGCGGTTAGATAGGATTCGTCTCTCCCGGTATTGGGGGTTGATATCACGCCGTGTTTAGGAGAGCCATTACACAAAGTCCCTGGCCAGGGCAAGCAAGAATTACTGGTAGTGTTTCCAGTAGTTTCTCAGGGTGTTCTGGGCTACACTCCGGCATGACTTGTACCGCTATTAGGGGTTTGACGTTTACCGCCCGCTAGGCCCGACATGCGATACTCATAGACGAACAGACCGGACTGTACGGAGATTGTCACATTCAGGCTCTGTAGGAGTTCGGATGGGTTTACCTCATCGGCCTTCTTATCGACATCTACCTGGGGACCGTTACAAACAGCTAGTGCTGCTTATGGTCTGTAGTTAAACCCACTGCCAGCGTAGTGTCGAGTCTTTAGAGTCCCACACAGAGAGTTTCCCTGCACTGGGCAAAAGGTGTAGAGGCCGTATGGTTTTCTGTTAAGGCTACGATCACTTACGTGCACTTGTGCGCGTATGACGTTCGGGCAGATGATACTAGTGGGCTTTGGTTTAAGCCGGATCCTAGTATTGTATAGATGGATTAGTTTTGTCTTCTGTGCATTCGCATTCTACGGAATGCGGATGCGGGTGTGTATGCACGGTTGTGAGGAGCGAAGGAGGAGGTGCCTCATTGGGGTTCTGACCGTTGATTCGGTCAAAACCATTATGAGGTGAGGAAAATATTTACTAATCTTTTTTAATGATAATTGTGTTATGGCTAATTGCTTTGACCATTTGACCAAGTTGACCATTGTTGACTTGGACATTTCTTGAGAGCACTAGATCCTTCTTATTCTTTTGGATTTATTCTTGAGATGATAAGGGTAAAATCAAGTAGCCATCACACTTTATCATGATAAGAGATTAGTAAATGGTTTTTCTTATGCATCATTATCTCTTGCTCATTCTCTCTCATCAAAAAAAGAGAGCTCCCATGGTTGCTTCATCTTCCTCCCCACTACAAAATCCTTTAGCTCTCATGTGTTAAGAAAATAAGAATCCAAATAGACAAACAAATCCATCTTCTTCCTCTACATCACCTAGGACATCAAGAGTAGCAAACTTTTTGCCCTAATTACCTCGGCTTGAGGTGGAGCTCGGACTATAGACTTTCGGGTGGATCGTCTTCGACTCAAGGAGGCCGCGGAGGTGACCAAGATCCGGATCGACCCATGGAGCCTACGGAGACGAGGAGGATAGCGGAGAAGACACGAAAGACTAGTAGCATGAGGTATAATCTCCTTGCATAGTAGATAGAACCTCATGTTGTTTGTTTGTTTTGGCAAAGATCCTCAAGTTTTAGTCTATGTTACCTTGTGTTAAAAATTTGTATTTTACCTATTCCGCCTCCCCGTAAGTACCGGGGTGGGTAACGTAGACTTACAGTGGTATCAAAGCCTCGCTAAACTATTACTAACTTGTTAGCAAAGTGTTAGAAATTCGATCGCCGGAGAAATCGCAAAAACAAGTCAAAAATGCATATTTTCTGTCGTTTTTAAAAACTGGTCCAAAATTTTTTCCAGGGACCTTAAAAATACGTGCATGCTTTTTTAAGAAGACCCAAGAAAAACGAGATCGTGACTCGGTGAGACCGCCGCGGAAGCGCTGCGAAACCATGGGTTTCGCCGCGGATCCGCGGCCGAGTCGACTCCGAGTCAGCTCGTTTTTCCTGCAGAATGTCTATCTTGGTGTTTTGTGATTTCTCTGATATTTTGTTTCTGCCCAGATTTTGTTGAGTATTGTGTTGTGCTTGGGGTAGATTCAAATCTGGTAATTGATCGAAATTCTAAGTATTTTAGCTAATCGGATCTTCTGTGATGTGATATATGTACTGAACGTCTACTAATCGCTATACGTCGATTAATGGGTGTTGTGCATATCTGTGATCTGTGATGTTGGTTTGTGTATATGAACTTGTTGGATTGTCGTGATGAATAGCCGGGGATGTGAGATGAGAGTTTTCATTTTTCATTCAATGTAAAATTTGTAATTTGATGTAATATTATTTTACGGCCGCACATCCGGGTTGAGGTTGTAGCCGCTATTGTATATTATTTCTTTTACTGTTTTTTCTCCTAGGATAGACCCAAGGAGGGGTGCACAAACTATCAGGTACTTTGAAGTGCCGAGTGGCCTACTCACGTTGTTGAGGGAGGTTGCTTCAGTTTGGGTACTTGGCGGGTAGTTTGTCGCACCCGTAGGGGTCTAGGGTGGGGTTTGGCTATTCATCGCGACCGTGTAATCCCTCTTTCGTTGCAGGCTTGAACGAAACGCGGATTCCTAGCATATCCAATGTGTTCATCTGTGATCTGGAATGGCTATCATTGCATCTGACGAATGTATATATCTATATATGATATCTAGTAGGCGTTGCTTATGTTTTGCATCTGCGCTAGTCCAGCCCCCGCTCTGTCGTTAGTTAAGTAACTTAATGGGTGATGACGGGGCCCCATGGCGAATGCGGATGGCATAAGCGTACGTCATATTTTCGTTATTTTCTGCAATGGTAGGATTAATTGATGGGACGCATTATATTAATGCAAAGAAAATAAACCAAAGTTAAATCGTTGGAACAATTTCAAAACCACTCGATTTTTTCCAAAACAGAAAACTTTTAAAAACGCGGAGCTTAAACCACTCCTTTTAAAAGCTATCAAGGTTCCTTCGATTATATCAAGTTCACTACGTTCACGGTTTCGCCAAAACCATTCGTAGCCCTCCGTCATTTCATATGAATATTCAATAGTAGTCAAGCTATGTTTGTTGACCTTCGTCAAGGCATAGTGATTGGTAGCTGTTGGATGTTCATATGTAGTATAGATAGATGCGTTGGTTTGGGACAGTCGTATTACCTTGTTGACCTTCGTCAAGGGTATATACGGGTGGGTTCAAATTAACCTAGATAATGATGGGTAGAACTTGACATGTGACTTATGATTTGTTGACCTTTGTCAAGGTCATAAAAGCATGGGGCAAAAATCCACATCGGGAGTTTCTAAGGAAATTGAAACTTGCTAGTGCTGCATACCATTTGGAGTTTGATAATATTGGTAGGATTCCTTCAGCATTATCTCACAATGATATTTGGATCCCGATCCTACTGTGAGTATCCGCTACTCCTTGGGAGACTTTTCACTAAACGATCAATGCTATAAACCAAGTAAGTGTCTAGAAAGGTGTTAGCGGGGCTACGCTCACAGGGAAAAGAGATTATTTAATTAAGGAACTTCGCGAAAGCGTCGTAAAACCTCCCTCGAAGTACCGACACCAGCCTGACTGAACGGTTAGGCAAGTATTATACGGTGAGATCAATCCCGACTAATTCTTATTTTATGGTTTGAGGAAGGATTCGAGAAACAGTGGGAGCCATCCTGTTTAGATAAACTAAAAACCAATCTAAACTTGCAAGAGCATCATGCTAAGTGTTTTCTTCTCTCTCTCTTAATTGCAGTGACCCAGTGATCAGACATAGGTTACATCTAGATAATAAAATGACTGAATCTGACTATTATGACTGGCAAAGGTCTGTCCAGATGTCCATTACACATGACAAGATGAGACACCTCCTAACTAATCAAACCCCTGCCGTCTCAGGACCAGTTTCCCCTGTCACGGATATTGATATCCATAAGACGTCGGAAAAGGACTGTGCGAATGCCAAGTGCCTCGTGTTGGCCTTAGTTGATGGTGCATACCAGAGGCAGCACGAGAAGATGGAATTAGTTTCTGTCTTCCTCTATAACAAAGATTTATATGGAGAGCAATCTCGTATCACAAGATATGAGACCTCGAATGAATTGCTTCAAGCGAGGTTGGCTGTCGGGTCATCTGTAGGGGACAACGTCCTTACAGAGACTAGCTATTTTGATAAGCTCATAGACCTGAAGACCACGTTGAAGAACGGGTCAAATACTGACTTGATTCTATAGTCTCTGCCCTCTACTTATACCCTGAAGGAAACCAAGGAAGAAGAAGGAAAGGGAAGGGCAAAAGATTCGGGACTGGATATAGTGAAGGAGGGACGTTTCTATTGTTATGGGAGAGGACATTGGCAGAAGGATTGCAGGGCTAGCAAAGCCAGTAGCCAGGATTCGAAGCATGTTGTGGCTACGGCTTCGGGTGTGTTTGTAATAGAAAATTGTATGTCAATTAACTCTACTTCCTGGGTACTGGATACCGGATCAGGATCTCACATCTGTAATTCATTACAGGCTTTGAGAAACCGTAGAGTTATCAGGATAGGTGATATGACTCTCAGGGTTGCCAACGGAATGAGCGTGGACGTTGAATCCGTAGGGGAATATCACCTTGGATTGACAAGTGGGCAGATATTGATTCTGCGTAACTGTTTGTATGTACCTAGTATGGCTTGTAATATCATATCCGTATCCTTACTTTCTAAGGAAGGATATGATTTTACTTTTGTAAAAGATGTGGTCCACATCCACCTAAATCAAGTTCTGATTGGGTCAGGTACATTAGAAAACGGAATATACATATTGAATCAAGCTCAGGTTTTTAGTATCCAGAACACACTTAAAAGAAAGTCTCCGGAAACAAATCAAGCTTTCTTATGGCATTGTAGACTGGGTCACATTAATGAGATACGGTTAACAAAGTTACATAAAGAGTGATACTTGAATCCGTTCGAGTATCAGTCTTATGCTACTTGTGAATCTTGTCTCATGGGAAAGATGACAAAGACTCCATTCACTGGACACGGAGTAAGTGCGAGCAAGCTCTTGGAACTCATACACAGTGACGTGTGTGGTCCAATGTCTACACATGCGCGAAGTGGTTATTCATACTTCATTACTTTTACGGATGATTTCTCTAGGTATGGACATGTCTTCCTGATGAAGCATAAATCCGAGGCCTTTGAGAAATTTCGGGAATATAAGAATGAAGTTGAAAAACAAACAAGCAAAAGTATCAAGACACTGAGATCTGATCGAGGTGGTGAATACTTGAGTGCCGAGTTTCTGGGCTACTTAAAAGAGAATAGAATTCTCTCTCAGCTTACTCCTCCATACACACCACAACACAACGGTGTATCGGAAAGGAGGAATCGAACTCTATTGGATATGGTTCGTTCCATGATGAGTAAGGCTGAGTTACCGCGATCTTTCTGGGGTTATGCACTAGAATCAGCTGCATATCTTTTGAACAAGGTTCCAACCAAGACTATGCCTACCACTCCATATCAGATGTGGAGTGGGAAGAAACCCTGTCTTAAGTATCTTAAGACATGGGGATGTCCAGCTTTTGTAAAGAGACAGTATGCAGACAAGCTTGAGGCATGCTCAGTACTGTGTAAGTTTGTGGGATATCCCAAGAACTCCAGGGGGTATCTTTTCTATTCCGCAAAGGAACAAAAGCTTTTTGTTTCTCAGCATGCCCACTTCTTGGAAACTGAATTTTTAGAAAATCAGATAAGTGGGAGCGCAATAGGACTGGAAGAAATTCCAGAACCACAAGCTATTACTGAAAGCTTGGTAGAACCAGAAGTTTCAGGAGAACCGGACATCCCAGCGCCACTCCACAGGAGTAGTAGGCAGTCTCATCCGCCCGAGAGATATTACGGTTTTCTCATAGACGGGGATCGAGAGGATTGCGTCATTGAAAATGATGAGCCTACTAGCTTCCAGCAAGCCATTCAGAGCGGTGACTCGGTAAAATGGCTGGATGCAATACGGACCGAGATGGAGTCCATGTACACCAACAAAGTTTGGACTTTGGACATTGCTCCAGAAGGGGTAAAACCCGTAGGCTGCAAATGGATTTTCAGAAAGAAGATTGGTGTAGATGGGCAGGTTGAAACCTATAAAGGTAGACTTGTTGCAAAGGGTTTTCGGCAAAGACCTGGTTTGGACTATGACGAAACCTTTTCTCCAGTGGCTTTGCTCAAATCCATTCGGATCCTTCTTGCTATTGCTGCCTTCCACGATTATGAGATCTGGCAGATGGACGTAAAGACGGCTTTTCTAAATGAAAATTTGGAAGAGTGCGTCTATATGGATCGGCCGGAGGGTTTCATTCACAGTGGGAGCAGCGGTAAAGTATGCAAGTTGCTTAAATCCATTTATGGACTAAAACAGGCATCGCGGAGTTGGAACATCTGCTTTGATGATACTGTCAAAGAATTCGGCTTTATCAAAAATCCGGATGAACCATGTATTTACAGTAAGATTGTAGGGAGAACTGTGGTATTCCTCGTCTTGTACGTGGATGACATTCTCCTAATAAGAAATGACATTCATATGCTACAGTCAGTCAAAGGATTCTTGTCACAGAGGTTCTCCATGAAGGACATGGGCGATGCCAACTACATTCTGGGGATCCAGATCTATCGTGATGGATCTAAGAGGATGTTGGGACTTTCGCAGTCTAGGTACATCGACACCATACTGAAACGATTCAGTATGGAAGATTCAAAGCACGGTAATCTACCAGCTTGTCACGGAATCACCCTCTCCAAAGAGATGTCTCCCAAGACTGATTTGGAAAGGGCTCGCATGTCATCTATACCCTACGCATCTGCGGTAGGCTCTATAATGTATGCGATGTTGTGTACCAGACCAGATGTAGCATACGCATTGAGCGTTGTAAGCCGGTATCAGTCAGACCCAGAGGAGAAACACTGGATAGCAGTAAAGAACATTCTCAAGTACCTAAGAAGGACTAAGGAGATGTTCTTGGTGTATGGCGGAAAAGACCTTTAGATCGAGGCCTTTGCTGACTCCAGCTTCCAGAGTGACAAGGATGACTCCAAGTCCATGTTGGGTTATGTCTTTACCCTCAATGGAGGGGCGGTTTTCTGGAAGAGCTCCAAGCAGGAAACCGTTGCTGACTCAACTATGGAAGCGGAGTACATAGCTGCTTGCGATGCCGCAAAGGAAGCTGTCTGGATGAAGAAGTTCCTCACGGAGCTTCAGGTGGTTCCTACCATTGTTGATCCAATACCGCTGTATTGTGACAACAACGGCGCTATAGCTTTAGCGAAGGAACCTAGGTCCCATCAGAAGTCCAGAAACATTTTGAGGCGGTACCACCTGATCAGGGAGATCGTAGATCGCCGGGAGATCGAGGTGAGGAGAGTAGATTCGGAGAATAACACTGCAGATCCACTCACGAAGGCCATACCCCAGACTCAGTTTGAGCAGCTGATCGAGATGATAGGTCTTCGATACGCCAGTACATGGCCCTAGTGCAAGTGGGAGATTGTTAGTGTATATGCCCTAGAGGCCATTACTGTATCATACTAGTTTGTATATTACTTAATGGAAGCTTGGGATATTCGCAGTTTTATAGACAATCTTTCTCAAAATGGTAGTATGCTACTTGGTTTGTTTTTACTTCAATATGAGCATGTGTTTCTTTTAGCATATCGCTTGTACATATTAGTGGAGCCCTTAGGATCTTTGCTTGATTACCAGCGTTGTGATGGCAGACACCCTTGTGAGGGCTGGGTAATCTACAAGCACATCCTTATACAGGTCCCTAGTCGTAGGATTATCGAGACGGGGCATCGATACTCCGGAGTAGACTAGCGTATACGCTTCTCATCGCAGCAGGGGAGATGGTCTATCCCACAGCCATTAGTACGTCATACTGGAGATAGTATGCGGGTGCTCGTTAGGTTACGAGTACACTGGACAGGACTCGTCGGGAACTGTTGGTTGGTAGTATACCTATCGTCAGATAACAGTTCCCAGGTGACAGGAGTACAGCTTAGTCCGTCGACTTGACACTGCTACTTCGCCTCGAGTGTGTTCCCTCTGTACTTTAATTACTACCCAACCACGGCTCAAAGGAGTCGTGCAAACAGATAGTAGTTGGGTGCAGTCCCGAAGCACTTGGAGGCAGTAGCGGTTAGATAGGATTCGTCTCTCCCGGTATCGGGGGTTGATATCGCGCTGTGTCTAGGAGAGCCATTACACAAAGTCCCTGGCGAGGGCAAGCGAGAATTACTGGTAGTGTTTCCAGTAGTTTCTCAGAGTGTTCTGGGCTATAGTCCGGCACGACTTGTACCGCTATTAGGGGTCTGACGTTTACCGCCCCCCTAGGCCCGACATGCGATACTCATAGACGAACAGACCGGACTGTACGAAGATTGTCACATTCAGGCTCCGTAGGAGTTCGAATGGGTTTACCTCATCGGCCTTCTTATCGAATCTACCTGGGGACCGTTACGTACAGCTAGTGCAGCTTACGGTCTGTGGTTAAACCCACTGCCAGCGTAGTGTCGAGTCTTTAGAGTCCCACACAGAGAGTTTCCCTGCACTGGCAAAAGGTGTAGAGGCCGTATGGTTTTACGGCAAGGTTACGATCACTTACGTGCACTTGTGCGCGTATGATGTTCGGGCAGACGATACTAGTGGGCTTTGGTTTAAGCCGGATCCTAGTGTTGTATAGATGGATTAGTTTTGTCTTCTATGCATTCGCATTCTACGGAATGCGGATGCGGGTGTGTATGCACGGTTGTGAGGAGTAAAGAAGGAGGAGCCTCATTGGGGTTCTGACCGTTGATTCGGTCAAAACCATTATGAGGTGAGGAAAATATTTACTAATCTTTTTTAATGATAATTGTGTTATGGCTAATTGCTTTGACCATTTGACCAAGTTGACCATTGTTGACTTGGACATTTCTTGAGAGCACTAGATCCTTCTTATTCTTTTGGATTTATTCTTGAGATGATAAGGGTCAAATCAAGTAGCCATCACACTTTATCATGATAAGAGATTAGTAAATGGTTTTTCTTATGCATCATTATCTCTTGCTCATTCTCTCTCATCAAAAAAAAAGAGCTCCCATGGTTGCTTCATCTTCCTCCTCACTACAATATCCTTTAGCTCTCATGTGTTAAGAAAATAAAGATCCAAATAGACAAACAAATCCATCTTCTTACTCTACATCACCTAGGACATCAAGAGTAGCAAACTTGTTGCCCTAATTACCTTGGCTTGAGGTGGAGCTCGGACTATAGACTCTCGGGTGAATCGTCTTCGACTCAAGGAGGCCGCGGAGGTGACCAAGATCCGGATCGACCCATGGAGCCTATGGAGACGAGGAGGATAGCGGAGAAGACCTGAAGGACTAGTAGCATGAGGTATAATCTCCTTGCATAGTAGATAGAACCTCATGTAGTTTGTTTGGTTTGGCAAAGATCCTTAAGTTTTAGTCTATGTTACATAGTGTTAAAAAAAAAAATTTGCCTATTCCGCCTCCCCGTAAGTACCGGGGTGGGTAACGTAGACTTACAATTCTAGATTAGTATTGCTTAGTATTTGTGCTACGTATGTCGTGCTTAGCCGAGGCGTAGTGTTCGGTAGCTATGTAGTGCTTTTCTGTTGCATGGATATGCGATTGGTTAGGACAGTCATACGGTCATTTTGGCTCAGTCAAGGACTCGTGCGGGTGGGTCTAATGCAATCAAGATAATGATGGGTTGAACTTGACTAGGATCCTTTGATATGTTGGCTCAGTCAAGGTCGCTTGGGTCCTAGGGGTAAAAACACACATCAGGAGTTTCTAAAGAAACTGAAACTTGCCAGGCATACGCATACCTTCTGGACTGTGGTGACTTGAGTGGATTCTATCAAGTTATCATGCGATGATAGTTAGATCCCGATTCCCACTGATGAGTTGGTTTACTCCTCAGGTGATCCCGACTAATTCTTCTTTCAAGTTTGGAGAGGAATTTGAGGTTACAGTGGGAGATATCTTGATTAGAAAAAGTGATTAACCATTCTGATCTAGGTTAGAGTGCACGCTGAGTGTTTCTTTCTCTCTCTCTTTGACAGTGACCATGGCCCGACCCTAGACTATAACTCAGTAACCAAGTTAACCGAACTTTCTTAAAACACTGGTTTTTGGATTGTCTGAGTTGCATACAACATTTCCACTCCTTCTTTTACCCTTTGAATTTCTCCAGAACACCCCGTATCACTACGAACATTCACTTCCATTGGATAATCCATTGTATGGTTATATACAAACTCGAAGGAACTTGTTCCAGATTCGAGGATGGATTCTGGTTCTGGAGAGATTGAATAGGATTATTCAGTTGTTTTTTCCTTTTACCTTCTCTCAGGTTGTGAGTACTTCTAGGATTATGAGAGTACGCCTATTATGCTTATTGTATAGTCTTCTTCCAAACCATAGGCAGGTGGCGAAAGGTAGGGAAAGGAGAAAACCAATTAGTCTAAGTTGGGTATACAGAAGGTAATAAGTAAAAACAAATAAAGAGATTAGAAAGAGGGCAAAGTAAATTGCGACTGCTATCATTCACGACCAAACCGCGTATTTCATCGCCACTCCTACTTCACCTTTGCTTTTCTCCAGTTCAGGAGAAATAGATCAAGCTTTATTCAGTTGTCTTTTATCATCACCTTCTCTCAGGTTGCGAGTACTCCTAAGATTAGGAGAGTACACCTATTATGCTTATTGGATAGTCTACTTCCAAATCATAGGCTGGTGCCAAACGGTAGGGAAGGAAGAAAACCATTTAGCCTAACGATGGTGTACAGAAGATAATGAGTAAAGACAAATAAAGGGATTTGGAGAGATGGCAACGAAATATACGGTTACGGTCATGAATCTGGATAATGGAAGAGGCATTACTAGGAATGCCCAGATACCCTTTCGAAACATTTACATGTTTCAGTTTCATTGTGCGTTGTTAATAGAAAACCGATTTCCCAATTAGATCCTTACTTCAAGGTATGTATTTACCAGGTTTGATTCTCACATCTGTATGGTTTTACAGATGATGAGTGGGAGTAAGTTATTGGGAATTAGATGATCATCCTCATTATATCGGGATTCGTTGTAATTGGTGATATTTGAGAAAATCGCCTGGGTTTTTACCGGGCGGCAAATAGTTGGTTTTGAATATCCGCTGTTATGCACCAACTTCAAACTGATATATCTGTACGTTTATTTTATAAAGTGAGATATAACTTTTTGAAATTATGTCCATGACATTTACCTATATCAGTTGACGGTTAGATAAGGAGCATTCAACAGCGGTGTAATTCTTCATAACCATAGTAAGTTTTCAACCTACGACGCACAGGATTTGAGTTATTAAACTCAGGGGAATTATACAAAGTATTGTATATTGTTCAATGTCCATTAGGACAGAGGGGTTGGTCCTCGTACTATATTCTGTTTACTTGTGACTTCTCTAGTTTTTAGACAAGTGTTTCGTAGAAATACAAGGTCTAAGTTTTGAGAAGTTATAGGTACAAGAATAAAGTAGAGAACCACGTGTTGCAAGTATCGGTATTCTTCAAGGTGATCGAAGATGTAGATACTTGTGTTTGGTATTCAGTCGATAGTAATGGTTTTGAGAACTTGCTTCTCTTTCAGATTACTCATAATTGGATGTACTCCTAAGTTGAGTAATGCTGATCGGCCTCCCTCCATTTAGTTGATATGCACTGGAGACAGCTGCATGATTTGAATATGATTCCAATTAAATCAGTGCCTCTGTTTCTATATTGTATATAGAATGGTTCATATCTTAACGATGTTAAGGTATTTGGAGTTGTCCAGTTTATGCTTAAAACCAGACCCTGGATAACTTAAGGCACGTTTCTGTAATGGCAGTTTGTGGGTTATCCCAGGCTATGACGAGGGGTGACTTTCTACCATCTAGAAGATCAATAGTGGCATTGTTCATGACTCGCCACAGTTTTGGTAAAATGGACTTTTTCAGAAAACAGTAGTAGCAGTATGGTAGAACTGGAAGTGATTCCAGGACCGCAAACGATTACTAAAAATTTGATAAGAACCTAAAAATTCAATCAAGTTTGACATTCCATTAGCTACTCCGCAGATATGGTGGGTAACCTCAGGCGCCCGAGAGGTACTTCGATATTCTTAAAGAAGGTGACAGGGAGGTTCTTGTTTATCCAGACTTGACACTACTGTTGTTCCAGACTATGAGACCCGGCAGGAGGATGAGTATAGTGTCGTTCTAAACTAGATTTAGAAGTGCACGTGTATATGACTCTGCCAGATGGTTGTTGTAGTCAGTGGGAGCAGCGGAAGTATAGTGGACAAGTAGTTTATGTCTATTTATAGACTAAAGCAGATATAGCGGAGACAGGTCATCTATTTTTGATGTGACAGTCATAGGTTTTGACTTCATCAGAATAAGAGATGGATCTGTTAAGAAGGTAATAGGGTGTGATGTCCTGGTATTTGGATGACATACAAGTTGTAGGAAGTGAAATTCCTATATTACGATCGGTTATACCGTGGTTGTCGTACAGTGGTTTCTCCACATAGGATTTGGATATTATATATGACATTCTGGTTACTAGATCTATGGTTTTAGATCTAAATTTGGGTAGTTTCCCAATCTGGATACTTAGATAGTGTTCTAAAGGTGTTTTAGAATGGATGACTCCTGGCATGGTAGTATACCTGCAGGTGATGGAGTCACCCTCTCTAAAGGTGTCTTACAGACTAAAGGGGAGAGGGATGTACATGAATTGGCATATCACTTGCTTAGGCAATTGAGTCAATCATGAGATGTCAAGTACCATACCAGATTGTTGGAGATAGTGCCCTCAGAGTCAATTATTGGATCACAGGCACGTGATTGCAATGATTGAGGGAGGACCTATACCGGTAGGACAGTCTTACTCAAGATGATAGTATGCTATCTGGTTTATCTTTATCATCATGTACTGCTTTAGGTGACCTTACAGGTCACTATTGCGCGTTGATAGAGCCCTTAGGATTCTTGCTTGACGGCCAGCAGTATGATGGCGATCATATACGTGGGAGCTAGGGTCTATAAGCACATCCTTAAAAGGTCCCTTGTCGTGGGAGTTTCGAGACAGGGCATCGATACTCCAGAGTAGACTAGTGTATACAGTCGAGACCCTGGCAAGGGGCGGTGGCTGGTCTCATAAGCCACTGGTGTCAGTTGGTTCACCTAAGATGTATACAGGTGCTCATTGGGTTATGAGTACACCGGACAAGACTCGCCGGGAACATGCTAGTTGGTCTTATACCTGACGTCAAATAGCAGTTCCCTGGTGACATGTGTACAGGTTAGTTCATCGACCTGAGATCGTTATTTGTCTCGTGTGAGTTCCCACTGTACTTTGATTACTACCCTACCACGGCTCAAAGGATTCGTGCAAACAGGTTTTAGTTGGGTACAGTCTCGAGCCACATGGAGGCAGTGAGCGGATCTACAGGGGTTCGTCTCTCCCGGTATTGGGGGTGAGGTCGCGCTGTGTCTAGGAGAGCCATTACACAAAGCCCTCGGCCGAGGCAGGAGATTTACTGGTAGGTATTCCAGTAGTATCTCAGGGTGTTCTGGGCTACACTCCGACACGACTTGTACCGCTTTTGGGGGTCTGACTTTTACCAACCCCCTAGGCCCGCCATGCGATACTCATAGACGAACGGACCGGACTGTACGGATATTGTCACTGACAGGCTCAGTAGGGTGTCAGGATGAGTTCGCTCATCGACATCCCTTTTGGTCAACACCTGGTAGCCCGTTACGTATGGCTAATACCTCTGACGTGCTTGTGGTTAAATCCACAGCCAAAGTGTTGACGAGTCTTTAGAGTCCCCCACAGACCGTTTCTCAAGTTTCGGGTGAAACGCTGTAGAGGCCGTATGGAGATATGGCAGGGTTCGATCATGTACGTGCGGTATTGCACGGAACATGATCGGACGGATAATACTAGCGGGCTTTGGTTTAAGCCGGATCCTAGTATTGTACCGTGTAGATTTTGTCTCATTGCATTTGTATTCGGTCGGAATACAAATGCGGGTACGTATATACGGTCGCGGGGTTTTCCTGTAATTTATTACGGGATCGTTTTTCTGAAGTTGCCAGTTTGCTTTCCGTTTTGGCCATTTTCCTTTGTTTCTTTCCTTTGTTTCTTTCCTTGGCTGAAAATTGGTGGAGGAGGGCTTATTTGCAAATGTGCAAATTAGCATTGTGGAAGGGGGTCTTTGTACATTGTTGCTTCATGATTGAGGTTGACTCCTTTGGTTCATGATTGCTTGACTTTGTGATGAGATGGTTGTTTATGAGTGTGGACTTTTTTGTGATCATGATATTTCATCATCATCACATTTTCTCTCTCTTGCATTATGATTGATTCACTCCCTCCCTCACTCTCCATCAAGTTTGGCTGGCCATTCTTGGAGTGGGCTGTCCAAAAATTTGAGAGGAGAAAATTGCTCCTTCATGCTTGCAAAAATTCCCTTAGCATCACAAAATTCATATCTCCTTCCACTTCCAAATAGCAACTTCATACCCACGAGAGACAAACCTTCCTACACTTCATCTACAGTATTCTTGGACACGTCGACTCCCTAACTTCGTGCCCGAGTTGCCTCGGTCCAGAGGTGGGAGCCCGTAAAAGAACCCGGCGATATGGTGCCCTTCCGACGAGGAGATGAAGACCGGAGATTCCGCTGGGAGATCGGGACGACGACGAGAAGACCGAAGGACACGGATCGCTCGGTATATCTCTCTACCCCTTCTCTAGTTCGCCAGTAGTAGGTTTATTGTCCGATCCGGGATTTAGTCCGCGGTAGCGCCGGTTTAAAGTTAAAGAAAAGTTTTGTTTCCGCATTTTGGCCTCGTTCTGACGGCCGGGGCGCTGCCGTGGCCTAACATGGTATCAGAGCCACGCCATTAACCTAGTCTAGCTTGCTCTAACGTGTTTACAAGTTCGATCGAACGGATTTTCCGAAAACCCGATTTCTAATGCACAGTTTGTGTCGAAATTTTATAGTTGTCAAAAAATTATTTGGTGCATTTCAAAAATACAGGCAGGATTTTATATGCAATCTGGGAAAATTTGGTGCAGTGTTGTTCCTGTTTAGCCGTGGAACCGCGGCCGTAACCCTACTTTGGCCGCGGTTCCGCCGTAGTAAAGTGGGATCACTGCACCATATTTCTTCAGTTGGTTGCTGTGTTAGAAATGGGGTTTTTGGTATATTATTTTTGGGCCCAGATTTTCTTTGAGTGCTACAGTAGTGCTTGGAGCCCACTTCGGTAAATTTGATCGATCGAAAATTTTAAACATGTTAGTTCACAGTATTTACATTATATCTACGACCGTGAATGTCATTTGATCGGTAAATCCTGTCTAACTGCTATAGCCCTTTTAGACGGATTTGCGAACGTGACATTCACGTTGATGTTCTGTGTTGTGCTGAGATGTTGTGGATTTGTCGTGGTGGATAGCCTGGATGCAACGGTAGTACAGTTTGGTTTATTATGTACATTTGATATTGCGGGGCGAGCGTCCGACATATGGACTGCCGCCACTGCCTGTTTGTATATTATTCTTTTGGGGCACGACCGGGCTGAGGTCGATGTACCCGTTGTATGTATATTTTACTTTCTGTACTAGGATTACCCCGCGGAGGGGTGCACGGGTAGCCGGGTTCTAGAGGGCAACGGGCCCGCATCTCATGGCGTTGAGACGGAGGGGGCCTCACTCTAGAATTGGCGGGCTATTCGTCGCACTCGTAGGGGGTATAGGTTGACCCAGGAGGGGTGCCCAAGTTACCGGATTCCGTGAAGTGCTGGGTGGTCCGTTCACGTTGTTGAAGGGGGCTGCCTCGCTTCAGGTTTTGGCGGGTAACTTGCCGCGCCCGTAGGGGTCTAGGATTTCATTGCACAGGCTATCCACACGACCAGGGGAACGTCGGGTTTCAGTAGCGGCTCTATGAAACCCGGGGATCCCAGATATCTGTATTGTTCTGTGATACTTATTACATTTCTGTGATGTTGCATTTTATCATGCCTTGAGCGAATATTATATATTGATACATATATTGGTAGATGTTGTATATGTTTTGCATCCGCGCTAGTCCAGTCCCCGCTCTGTCGTTAGTTAAGTAACCTAACGGGTGATGACGGGACCCAGTGGCGAATGCGGATGGCATATACGTACATCATTATTTTCGTTCTTTATTGGTGTGATCAATTGATGGGACTGCATTGATTCGGATCAATGCAAGCTAAATAAACCTATTCTGATGTTGTTGGAACAATTTTTCAAAAAAGCTGTTATTGCAAGGACGTTCACTTTTGTTTTGCACAGTGGTATTCGGTTATGAATATCCAGCACCTCAGTCAACGAGGCAAGGGCCGATATCCCTTCACCGGGAGTGACCCCTTGGACAGAAGTTTGCGTCAGGGTAATAACTTCACTAATAGCCGATTACTTTTGCTTCGCATCGTGGTATTCAGTTGGAATATCCTGCACCTTATTCTACGGGGAAAGAGCCGAGATCCCTTCACCGGGAGTGACCTCTTTAGCAAAGGTTTTCGTCACTATATTTTTATAAAAAGTTATGCTGTTCCTTCAATGATATCAAGTTCATTACGTTAAAGGTTTTTCGCCAAAAACCAGTCGTAGTACCTGAGGAGGACTAAGGAGATGTTCTTGGTGTATGGCGGAAAAGACCTCCAGATGGAGACCTTTGCCGACTCCGGCTTCCAAAGTGACAAAGATGACTCCAAGTCCATGTCGGGTTATGTCTTTACCCTCAATGGAGGGGCGGTCTGTTGGAAGAGTTCCAAGCAGGAGACCGTTGCTGACTCAACAATGGAAGCGGAGTACATAGCTGCTTGCAATGCCGCAAAAGAAGCTGTCTGGATGAAGAAGTTCCTCACAGAACTTCAGGTGGTTCCTACCAGTGTTGATCCAATACCTCTGTATTGTGACAACAACGACGCTATAGCTTTAGCGAAGGAACCCAGGTCCCATCAGAAGTCCAGACACATCTTAAGGTGGTATCACCTGATCAGGGAGATCGTAGATCGCCGGGAGATCGATGCGAAAAGAGTAGAGACGGAGAATAACATTGCTGATCCATTCACAAAGACCATTCCTCAGACGCAGTTCGAGAGGCTATTCGAGATGATAGGTCTACGATATGCCAGCTCATGGCCCTAGTGCAAGTGGGAGATTGTTAGTGTATATGCCCTAGGGACCATTATTGTATCATACTAGCATGTATATTACTTAATGGAAGCTTGGGATATTCACAGTTGTATTGACAGTCTTGCTAAATATGGTAGTATGCTACTTGGTTTGTGTCTACTTTGATATGTGCATATGTTTCTTGTAACGTATCACTTATACATATTAGTAGAGCCCATAGGTTCTTTGCTTGATTACCAGCGTTGTGATGGCAGTCACACTAGTGGGGGCTGGGTAGTCTATAAGCAACATCCTATACTTGTCCCTAGTTGTAGGATTATCGAGACAGGGCATCGATACTCCGGAGTAGACTAGTGTGTACGCTTCTCATCCCAGTTAGGGAGATGGTCTGTCACACAGCCATTAGTACGTCGTACTGGAGATAGTATACAGGTGTTCGTTAGGTTACGGGTACACCGGACAGGACTCGCAGGGGAACTGTTGGTTGGTATTATACCCGTCGTCAGTTAACAGTTCCCAGGTGACATGAGTACAGCATAGTCCGCAGACTTGACACTGCTACTTTGCCTCGAGTGTGTCCCACTGTTCTTAGATTGCTACCCTACCACGGCTCAAAGGAGTCGTGCAAACAGGTAGCAGTCGGGTGCAGTCCCGAGCACTTGGAGGCAGTGGCGGTTAGACAGGATTCGTCTCTCCTGGTATTGGAAGTTGATATCGCGCTGTGTCAGAGATCCATTACGCAAAGTCCTTGGCTAGGGCAAGCGAGATTTACTGGTAGGTTCCAGTAGTTTCTCAGGGTGTAATGGGCTACGCTCCGACACGACTTATACCGCTATTAGGGGACTGACGCTTGCCGCCCCCTAGGCTAGATATGCGATAGTCTTAGACGAACAGACCGGACTGTATGGAGATTGTCACGTCAGGCTCAGTAAGAGTTTGGATGGGTTTCCTCATAGGCCTTCTTATCGACATCTACCTGGGGATCGTTATGTACAGCTAGTGCCGCTTGCGGTCTGTGGTTAAACCCACTGCCAGCGTAGTGTCGAGTCTTTAGAGTCCCACACAGAGAGTTTCCCTGCTCCAGGCGAAACGATATAGAGGTCGTATGGTTTTACGACAAGGGTTCGGACGCATACGTGTGTTTACGCACGTACGACGTTCGGACAGTTTTTACTAGTCGGTTTTGGTTTAAGCCAGATTCTAGTATAGGGTTATTGGATTTATACAGTCTAAAGTTTTTCCGTATTTTCACGGATTGGAGGGGCGTTCTCGTAATTTTCCGGAAAGCTTCTAGAAGCATGGTGACTTGGGGGTTAAGGTGGCATAAGCATTAATTGCTTAATGACTCATTTGTGTGATTCATCCTTGGTATTAAATGATGCATTAATTAGTTAATGAGTCATATGATGAATCACACAAGGTGAATGCATCAACCATGATGATTAATCATTTATATTATTTATTTGATAAATTGTTATGGTTGTTATATTCTAATGAGCTCATTATTCATATTCATTCTTACCATCACGTTCTCTCTCCTCAAGCTCTCTCATTCTTGAAACCCTAACCCTAACCTCTCATGTGTTAAGATCAAGGGTTAGCTAGACTAATACATCCATAAGCTCACTCTATATCCCCTAGGTAGCTTAGATTAACACTTTGAGCAACCTAGTTATCTCAAGTTAGAGATCAAGCTTGGCGTAGGAGCTCTCGGGTGGATCGTCTTTGACTCGAGCCGTTGAGGTGCCGATGTTCCAAGGAGCCTACAAGGAGTGGAGGACAGCGATGAAGACCCGAAGGACAAGTAACGTGAGGTATAACTTCGAATCCGAGTAGTTAAACCTCTCGTAGTTTGCTAGTAACGGTTTAGATACGATTCATGCGCTCAAGTCCGTGTTACGAAGCTTTGATAATCGTTTTTTCATATATTCCGCCTCCCCGCAAGTTCGTGGGGTGCGTGACATGGACTTACATTAAGATGCAAATGCGCAATCAATAAAAGAATTCAAGATATGAAGCAATTTAAGCAATTCTTTTTCGTTTAAATTTAAGTGCTGCAAAAAATACGGTTAGTTCTCTTGGCAATTGGTGGCAGGCTTGTGCGAAGAATCCTGCAGAAGATAGAAATATTGGACTGCGTCGGATTCGAGAAGAATGTGTTAGGAAATGCATATCGATGTGATTTAGTTAAGAAAACCCCTTTGAAGTGATCCGAGTCTTTGATTGTTCGCTTGCGCGGGTCAAACTACCCGGATCTTTGGCACTATACTTCACTAACGTTTTGCAATTGAATTTGATCCTCGTTCCGCACGATCGCTGGTCGTAATTCCTTAAAAACTGAAATGTCGGAAAAATACGATATTTACTGTCAAAAAGCGATATATATGACCCAATTCCTGCACACTTAAAATTATAAAAATCAAACAATACCACTAGAGTACTGACAACACACTGGAGATCACACAAGAACAAAAAATCAAAAACACCCAGAAGGGGCCGGCGAGCTCGGATGATTCATCAATGTCACCGGTCGGATTCCGAGTGGTTGTTCTCGAATTTTGTGTGGCTCTTCCAAGCTATATTAGTATTCTAATGGTATAGCTTGATTTTTTAATTGAAACACAGAGTGCTAGCAGGTCTGAAGGACAAAGAACAAGTTAAAAAAAATTCGTATTGTTAGTTTTGAAAAAAAATTGAGTTAAAAGTTAGTTTTGTTAGTAAGAACCAGAAATAACAATACCCAATAACTACAAAGTCCCCGGCAACGGCGCCAAAAACTTGTTGGGAACTCACCAGCGCGCGCAAACGCGTATGTTTTGAAACGGATAGGATTTTAAGGAAACGGAATGCGCACGCGAGATCGTTCTCGTTTTAAATATTTATAAACCGCAAGTGCACGGCGCGTTGTAGCAAGCCGGCAAGTACGGGTCGATTCGCAGAAAATTGTGTATTAGGTCTTGTGATTTAAGGTTCAACAAATTAACGAATGGTTGGTTTGTCACAAAAAATAAAGAATACGAAAACAAAGAAACAAAGAAAGAAGATAAGAAAGAAGTGGTTATGGCTTTGGCTCGGCAGGTCGAATCGCGACGATTTCTTCTACGCTCCCTTGATCATGAGTTGTCCGTCCTTATGTCGATCCCGGCATGAAGCATGACTTGTCAAGGCGGTTGCGGAGCATAAGTTATCAAATTACGATATTCGCCGCAAAACACGAAACGAGTCCGTTTTGTTCACTTACCGTTTTGTATGTCCGAGCTTGGGATATCAACACTAAGCACGAGAGTTAGCAAGCTTACCACAACATCAAAAACACAAATTAGTTAATGAGAGCAAACGATTTTAATGTTGAGTTTGCTAAGTGTTTGTGATAGTATATAGTATATGAAACCAAGAGATTGTCAAGCACTCGATCACAAAATACCACATCCAAACTTAGCAAACTTAACACCAAATTGATTTTTAACTTAAACATTGTGAAATGGGGAAAGGGGGTGAATATGGTATATGAAGAGGTTACAAAGTAACCATGGTTTCAAAATACCATATCACATCAATACATAAAACAATCTCTAAATTAGAATCATATAGAGAAGCACATTAAACATTAACAAGAGGAGGAGGAAGCAAAGCCTTTCATCTCACTTCCTTACCATTACCACAACCAAAGAAATTAGTTAAGCATGATAAAAAGAAAAGCAAATAAGAACAAGAAACAAGTAATAAAAGAAACAACAAATTTATTAACACTTGAAAAAGAGGTATAAGATATTGGTAACTTGTTCAACCTCCATAATAAAGCTCTCAAGAGAAAACTTCAAGAGGGAAGAAGAAGAAGAAACCAAGTGATAACCCACTCACTCTCAAGCCTAAACAAAAAACAAACTAAACTAAGAAAATGTATATACTATGTGAGAATATGAGAGAGTGCCCTTCCCTTTCTCACTGGTCTGCTTTTATAGGCACAAAAGAAAAATAAACAAGCAGTAAAAATAAGGTGACGTGGCAGCAAGGGAGGGATAGTAGAAAACTGGAGGTTATTGGAGCAAGGGGCCGGCCTGATCGGCCAAAGAGGGCATGTGGCCGGTCCTGTCGAGGAGCCATGGTCTCGTGCTTGTTGTGTGGTCATGTATGCATCCCAATATCACTCAGGTGCTACTAGTTTTGTCTGTAGAGGCATTGGATGCACTCAAGGATTTGGAGGGAAACTAGATGCAAAGTATCACATCAAAACTTTATGCATTTATTGCCCATCACACCATATGTGCCCACCACTTGCACAATCCATCATTTCTTGTATGCCATGGGCAGCCCCACCATGTCATGGTCCATGCCAAAGAGTTGTTTGTACACTTATATTGTGTTGGACCAAAATTGTGTGCACACATTTATTTTGCAAAAGCTCTTTGGATATCAGTCGGTTTACTGTTCTGTTTGCAGTATCGGCTCCCAAACGCTATATCCGTGATATTGAGTTTGTTTCCAGTATTAAATCACGAATACCTGTAAACTGTAATTACTGAGCAGACACTAATTAATAGTACCGATATATAATAAAATAGATAATGAATGAGCGGTATTAAAATGCAGTTTTCAGTGATGAATAGTTACCACTTGGATTATCAGCGGCTTGGGGCACACATTCCTTTCGGTGATTACTTTGGCAGGTGGGTTACTGTTGTATCGTACTCACATTTGTATATTCTTATCTTTTTGTATCTAGTAAAACTCCATCGACTTAGAAATGGTATATTGTGGAATTAGAAGCGAGACTTAGAGTTTGTGTGTTGTGGTTGTCGCACTCTTGAAGTCGGCTTTTCATATTGTTGATGTTGTTTCTCTTTTCTTTTCTTCGCCATTATGCGTCATATATTATTTGCTTGGTTGCTCCGCCGTTTAGGCGTGGAAGCTAGCTCCCGTTGGGATGCTATTTATATTATTATATTGTATCGGGGTTTATACAAAATTACGAAGGAGGTGCTGTCGAATTTCAAAACATCATAGATGCTTTTCAAACATACTTAGTTAAACTTAAATGTGTATTTTAAACTGATCCCATCTGATGACTATTTTAAATCTCACCTCCGATATTTTCAAAAAGGGTTTAGATTCCGGGTTTCGGCTTACTTGGACCGCGACAACGTCTTTAGATGTCACGTGATTTAATTGTCGGTCACGTGCCACATTTGGGTCGTGACAAAGTTGATATCAGAGCGTTTGGTTTAACTTTGTTCGAGTCTATGTTTGACTATATGGAGTCTGGGCATACACTTTTGTTATCTAGGCTTGACCTTATAGGACTTAGACTTGACTTTGGGGGTTTTATACCCAAACTTTCGTTATATAGGATGACCTTGGTTGATGGAGTAGGTACTAAGTAGAGTGACGTACCGTACATATGTTCCGCGGCATATTTACGATATGATACTCCGCCTAAGTTACCTTAGGATTTTATCTTAAGATCTTTCCTTCTATTCGTTCCGTTAATCTATCCTCATCGATACATGTTGATTGTTCCGGTCGCCATGTCTACGTGAACCGAGAGGACTGCGATTAGAGATACGGTCAGAGCAGACTTATCTGGGACAAGGATTGACCAGTGTAACATTCCGGTGACACGGGGACCTGCCGTTTATCCATACTTGATCAGATTTATAATGTTGAAGCAAGTTCTTTAGAATCTGCACTAGAGGGTTGGGTTATTGCTGGAGATCAGCCAGACTTGAGGCGTGATGCTTTCCCCTCTTCGAAGATCGTGGTGTTGCGTACTGTTCAGGCAACGGTACCAATCATTGCTGAGATTATCGAGGTGTTGCTTCCAGAATCATAAAGTTAAAGGTTTCCGATGTTTACGAGCATAGAAGGATCAGAGGATTTGTAGTCGTTCAGATGTGGGATGACCAGGATATTTAATCCGTTATGGCACTCCGATACGAGATCGGTGAAGTTGATTAGCTTCTTCCGATGGATCTTGCTCAGACTTAATACGAGTCACTCAAGAGAGATTGTGTAGTAAGTCTTCCTCCGACGAATTGGGACGAGTTTTCGAAGGTGGGCTTATCCAGATTCTTCTACAGAGTATCAGAGATGCCGGATTCGTGTTTTGGAAGTCTTGTAAGGCTCCGGGTATGGTCATAACCAAGTATGACTTGAAATTCGTGTGACTATCATGATACACTCCTTAATTGATGGTTTGGGAGAGTAATGGAATAGGAGATTGTTGCGAAGTGTCAGTGGGCAGTTTTTCTTCATCGTCGATATTGAAGATTGGATGCATATGTAGAGGCGTGTAAAACCAACCTTTCATAGGAAAATCTTGAGGAAATGGCAGTTGATACAAAAAAGGAAGTGGATTCAGTAATAAGTTCTAGTTCTGGGAAGGCTGGATAAATAATATCAGCGGGAGACTTGATGGATTCTTTCCAGGAGTTGTTAATAAGTAAGATTGGATCCAGGATCAGTCGTTGGCACACACGCAGAGATTAGAGATCGCCGTCATCAACGCGTTGCGAGAGACTGGACTACTGGTCAAGAAGATGTGATAAGAGGTATCAGCAGTAGGACTGATTGTGTCATTGCTCTTCACCGGACGATTGTATAAAAGAGGCATGACGTTAGAGATCTGCAAGAAGAACCAGAATTCAGAGATAGAGAACGCTAGACTGTGGCAGAAGGCAAGTAGAAATTCTTGTTATGCCAGTTCCGGTGTTTAAAACACCTTTCGACATTGAAGAAGATATACTTCGATGTCTGTTGTTTTGTTATTTGAGTTTCTATATAATCAAAATATTTCGTTTCCAACATTTAAGGAAGGACAACTCAATGTCCGTTATTTTGATCTATGTATTATGAGGACTTGAGGGTCACACAGATGTTTTGTGCACACCAGGTGCACTTGTTTGAGATTTTCGTGCACGATGACTGCACTTTAAGTGATGTTTTGTGCACACCAGGTGCACTTGTTGAGATGTCAGTGCGAGGTGACTGCACTCGATTTGGAGTGTCGTGTACACCAGAGGCACTAGACTGATATTTTCTGTGCACATCAGTTGCACATGATTAAGAGATTTTATATATATATACTCTAGGTATACTTGGTATAATTTTGTGCACACCAGTCGCACATTTTGATGTTTTGTGCACCTCGATGCACTTGAGGCTTGTTTTGTGCACTCCGATGCACTAGATATTGATCTTGTGCATTCTAGATGCACTCGGTAGTTGCTCACTGCACATTTGATGCAGTGGATATTGTTTTGTGCACACTTGTTGCCTTGACACTGTTTTTTTTCATACACACCGTGATGTGTGGTTTGAGATTTGCATGCAAACCCGTTAGGGTTGATTTTATTTCCGTACTTTGCACTTGAGAGAATATCTTATAGGTTTAATTTATATATTTTCGCTTGGGCGTGTGCTACCGATATTGCACTACGACTATGATATTGATTGTGTATTTGAGATACACAACGGCTTTAGTATTTGGCATTTGCATCATAACTGGAGTAATCCTCATAGCAACCGCTAGAATTACAGTTATGGGAGTTGTATATCTTTTGATGTTTCACACCTACTGTCGTGTTATATTACGTATTAGCTCGTGTGGGACTTTGGAGTTCCGTTATATCGAGCGGATTATATGTTTTAAATTTGGACCCTGGAATTTTTTTTTGAATTAAGTTGATTGGATTAAGAAAAATGTTTTAAGAAGGGGGTTTAATTTAAATTCGGTGACCGAATTTCTTTAAAAGGGAGAGATTGTAACTGTCACGCCCCGCTTCCCAAAATACGGAATACGAAGGGTTGACAAGGCCAGCCATGCTCCTACGGTCAAGGAAACATCCTGCCGTAGTCACACTTCGGCTTCTAGCTTTACATGGTAATCAGTAAATAATGCGCAGGTAATGAGAAATGCAGTAACTGGAACAAAACAGTATAAAGAACTGACCTGATAGGAAACAAAAGGTATAACCCTGGATAGCTAATCAAGATGTCCGTGATGTACGTCTAGTCCTGGTCCAGGCTAAATCTTCTCCTCAAACTGAGCATGCATACTCAGGTCGTCAGAGCGACACAATAGAAAAATAATATATAAAATCATGCGACAATTCTAACAGTGATAATAGATATATATAACAGTAGATCAATGGCAGTATGGGTATGAACATGCAGTAATCAATGCAGCGGAACAGTAAAGGCAGTAGAATGGCATGCCACGTATGTCAACACGGTAAGTAAGGTATATCAATGCTAGTATCCCTATCAGTCTTTAAGTCTCACTGTACAGGTCACTAAGCCTATCGTCAGTCCAAGTGTGAGAGTCAACCACTCGCGAGTGTCCTCCACCCAAGGGTAGAACCCAAGGGCAAGGGACCACGGGCCCAACATGTATATCACGGTAATAATCATGTACCCTGTAAATCTCCATATATCTCCCTAAATATATAATCCGGCATGGGACTCCCGAGGTTCTGTTGAACTCACACTCAAATTACCCCACACCCCGTGGTCTACATCAAACGCTAACCATAACCCTAAATACCAATCGGTCTGTGACAAGTCTGCACGAGAACTGGAGGCATGACCTCCATCAAGCACGTCCCGACTAATACCTAAGATAAATGGCAGTGTCTGGTGCCTTATCTGTGACACCCGTGCAAGAGCTTCCATAAGTGTCCCATACCACTTATAGTCACACGTACACACGTCCCACAGACGTCGACAATGCAATAGAATAATAGGGTTCACTGATTATGCACAAGTACGTATCACTTTCACTTATTCACTGATACACGAACACTAACGTACTTGCCACAATCATCACTAATACCTAACACTGGGTAATGCACGTTATCACTAGGTTATCAATGCGGTGACATGTGTATGATATGATGCGTGAACAGTATATAAAGCATGTTTAAGATGTCCTGAATCATTAATCTACCACTTGCATAATTTATCATAAATCATACGATTACAATTCAGTGAAACGATGAACAAGTAATAATTAGTATGTTCAGTTATCTATCCATCGAATTTAGTTTCATGTCAATCAGGTTCCAGGATCACTAATTATAGCCATTTCATTTTAAGCTTCACGGCTGGAAATCCGGTTTCAGAATCGGAAGTCCGTTTCGCAACGCATTTTAATCCCAATTGGGATTAGATTTTAGCGACACTATAGTTGAATGAAATCTAGGGTTCTCAGTAAAGTTTTCAACTCAATAGACGGATCCCCAATCGCGTCTGTACGTCAGGAGATATACACTGTTTAATACTAGTATGTCGATTCTGAATCTGTTGGGACTGTTATGCGTCCCGATCTCTTAAATTACAGGTTAAATAGCAAATGTTGACGAAACAGGGTGAAACCACTTGTGTTGTCTAGATAACAGATTCACCTATAATAAACAGCGGAGTTCCGCAACCTACGAGTTAAAGAAATAGGGTGGTGTTCATTACGGGACAGAAACCAACAACTGGAGTCGCTCTGGACTGCAGTCCAGAGTCGCACTCCGATCCAAATATTGACACAGTTTGAATACAGAAACATTTGGAAACTTGCATAGGATTATAATTCGTCGAGTCGGCTTCAATTTGAGCCCTCGAACGCATCATTACAGTGTGCACATAATTTATAGTGATTTTAACGGTTTTCAGGTACAATAAAATTCCAGTTTTTCTAGTAAACTTGGGGGTAGTCATTTTAGTCGTTAACGGTCATATTATCCAACGAAATTCACATACTAGATTCACGATCATACGGGCCAAACTATACCATTTAGTTCCGTCAAATTAGAAAAGTATCTTCTTTGGGAACTAGCATCGAACATGTACGTAATATAATTTATCGGGAAATATTACTACGGAATCTATAAGATTTTAATTTGTAATAAAGTCAACTTAGCATGTAGCAAGTAGAGAACTTGCCTGGAGGCGTCTTGGCGATGCACGGCAGTGGTAACGGCACGAACGCGCGATGAATGGCGCGTGTAGGGTTCGCGGCCTCGGCTCTTGGATTCGACGGCTCGGTGGGTGCGACGGTGATTACTACGGTGACGGTTATGATCGCAGAGATGACAAAGACAACAGCGCCGCCGATAGAGTCGTCAACGGTGGCTGTTGCGGTGATGGCAACTAAGTGTTCGACGGGGCTTGAGCTCGGCTTCGAAGAAGGCAACGGTAGTTGCGACAACAACAGTGGTGGTGATGATAACTGAGATGAAGGCTACTGCGGCGACGGTGGCTAGGTGATGGCCGCGGTGAGGTCGCTGAGGAGGTTGCCGATGAGTTTGGTGTCAGTAAGGGGGCTCGGCGGCCTCGAGAGTGTGAGCTCGGTGGTGGGTTGAATAGAGAATGATGTTTTTAGAGTGAGGGGTGTTCACTGTAAAGGAAGGAGAGAGAGAGTGATGCAGGGAGATTGAGAGAGAGAGATATCAGTGAGTGATGAGATCAGAGAGAGAGAGAAGCAGGGAGAGAGAGTGATGAGTTGCAGGGGAAGAGAGGTTGTGTGAGGAGGAGGATTTTGGTGACGAGGTGGAGTAGTTGAGGAGGTCCCTATGGCGACGGCTGAACGGCGGTGAGGAGAGAGTTGGCTCGGGTGTAGGTGGGTTGGTGGTTGCGACGAGGTGGAGGCGAGAGTGTGGGATCGAGAAAGAGAGAACGGGAGTGGGAAGAAGAGTGAGGGGAGGAGACGTGGGGGATAGAAGGAATTATGAGAGGAGAGAGAGAGGCGCGCGCCGTGGGGGTAACGGTGCTGCGACGTGGGCACGAGCGCGGGCGGAAGAGGCGGATCGCGGGGAGCAGGGAGCGGGAAAAGTGGGGGTAGCCGTTGGGAAGAAAGCACTGTAGGAGGCGGGTCGGGTTCGAGGCGCGGGTGCGGGTTCGAGGGCTGAAGCGGGAACGGTGCGGGGGAAGTGAGTGGGCCGGCCCAATTAAAATAAAAGAAAAGGAAATTGATTGGGGTGAAAAATAGAAGCGGGCCGGGCTGAAAAGAAATGGAATGGGAAAAATAAATGGGCTCGGGGAAATATCAGAAAATAATTGAGAAAAAGGATGGGGTCGGGCCGTGGGTTTAGTAAAAAAAATGTTGATTTAAATTGTAGGAAAAGAATGCGTGGGCCGGAGGAAAAATCATGGGTAGGGATTTATTGTTTATTTTCTTTGGTTTTAGGATAAATAATTTTATAAATAAAATAAATAAAATTATAAATAAAATAAATATAATTATAAAGTAACAAAATATAGATTTTGGTATAAAAGGGGCTGGGTATTACAGTAACATTTTGGAAAATTATAAATATTAATTTATAACTTTAAATATGAATTTAATAAGTTTACAAAAATGATATCGCTTATGAAGTGGGGTATCGGAATTATATCCGTAAAAATGTAATTATTTCGGTAAATATAAAGAAAAGTGCGTAATATCATAAAAATGATATCTTTAATTATTTTAACATGACATTGTATTTTACATTAAGCTAATGATAATTAAGTGTTATGATAAGTATTTCATTTTTCTAAACATAGATGTAGATTTTTTTTCATAAAAGGGTTTCTTTTGTTTTAATTCTTTTATTAATGGTTAGCATATCATAACCTAGGCTACACCCTCACAACACCACACTCTCACCCATGCTTAACTCCCTCCATCTCCTCCTTTTTCACTTTACACCACCACCTTACACTACTCCACCTCCTACTTCTCAACTTAACACCTCCTCCTTCTCAAATGTCACCTCCTCCTTTCTCTACACACATCCTCACCCTATTCTTTTCTTTTAACACTTATGTATAATCTCAACTGAAACCATGAGTCCTTGATACTTTCCACCCTAAATATTTCTAAGTGTTCACTACCACAAAGAGAAAATCCATAAATTTCTTCACCAATTTTGCTCACACCATCAACCTAGAAGCTACTACAATCCCTAAGGGTCTCCATCATACCATCCTTGAGCAGGAATCCTTTGTGCATCATTCCAATAGGTATATCTTCTTCTCTCTTTACTAAATCAATTCTGTTCAAATATCGGTTTTCATATGTAGTATAGAAAAACATGAACTTGTGTGATATTTAGCCTACTGTAATTGAATCTAGAACCAATAAATGTAACCACTAAAAAAACTAGTAATACCATAAGTATCATAAGACCACTAGGAGACTTCACTTAAACTACGAGCCCCTGATTCAATGATTGGTCCGACGACATTCCCCAATTTTCCGGCGACGCCGGCCTCCCTAGGATATTTGGTGCTGGTTTTTCTTTTGTAGCTTTAGTTTGGTATTTTATGAATTGCTGTATAGTTTGATTTGTCTCAGTATTCATACAGTGAAATCTGGGAATGTTTTAGTAAAGGTTTTATCAAGTTTCCGATATTCCAATATGGGTTTTTCGTATTTTGTACTGCGACTGAAATATCGACGTTCGTACGTTAATTTCAGTGGCATATTGTTGTTTTTGGGTTAAGTATACTGTAGGTTCTAACATATGGGTGCCTATCTTGTTGTTTTGAGTTTGATATGATATTTACGTCGATATGATATAACTACGATTATAGCTACGATCGCGAAGGTTTCCGAGATGGAGTTGACGGACATAGCAATCGTGGAATCTACGAGCTCGACAGGTTGGTGAGTAGATTTACATCTACGGGGGAAGTCGGGTGGATGGCGTATAGCACCCCCGCAACCTTATAAATAGAATATTATGATATATAGTTAGTTTTAGTAGTTGTGCAAGATAATGATATTAAAGTTATGATTGCATTTACTATATATTCATGTGCATATAGTTTATTCATGATTTGGTGGATTGGTACGAAGGATTATGCTGTACTTTGAGAGAATTTGGAGTATTGTGATGATGTGGATACAGTACGCGGAACCATACCGTACTTGTGATATGAGATTAGTATGCCGAATAACGGCCAAGTTTCTTTAGCCTCGTAACATAATATTTTACTTTGTGTTAGGATGTAATACTCGTGTGAGCTATACTCTTTTAAAAACTAACGATTCGTTTTCCCTTTTAATGATAAAAGATAAGGATGCGATGCCAATTTCCAAAATAAATATTTGTTTTTAACCTAAGGCGGCTTCTTTATTTCAAAACCAACGTTTCGTTTCATTTCCAAAGATAATGGTATAGCTCATAGCAAGTAATTACATATAATAGTTACGCTTAGATTACTTTACATGTTCACGTTATATTTATCGATGTTATACGTTTCCGTAATACGAACACTCTGATGGAAACCTGCACAACTACCAATGAGTATTATGTTGCACGAGCACATACGCATATGTTACACTACACCTTATTGGTACTGCCATGTCACTGTTGTAATGCGTATGTGAATATTGATATGAGTATGATATTACACTTATAAAACACTAGCACAAATACTAATGATTGCCATGCTGCACGAGCACAGACGCATATGCCACACTACACATCATTAGTATTGCCATGACACAGTAGGATGGTTATATTTATTGCTTGTATGATATTATTTATGTGCTTTACCTGTTTTACATGTTAATTATTGCGAATTCCAGTACTATGGGTATTCATATTGGATTCTTATGAGTTTCTGAATGTTTTACTTTTGATGATATATATCAGTGGTATGGGACGCTGCTATATATGTATATATATAATATGTCATCAGAATGATTAATGCAAGGATTCTTCTTCTTTACTTGTTATCTTGGGATACGATGAGTTGATGTCCACAATGAGTCGTTTTTATGTTTTGTTTTACTCCGAACCGAGTGGGGGGGCTATACGGTTATGGATTACTGCGTTATCCAGACTGAGTGTACAGTCAGATACATGGTGGACCCGGTCGAGACCGAGGGGAAGGATAGCCGCATTAGAGGCGGAGAGCCTAGCGAGGATACTCGATACTGGAGATAGAGATGAGCACGGCAGATATCCAGGGGATACTGGCCGGGGTTCAATTGGGCACGGAGGATATCTAGGGGATACCGACCAGAGCCAGGGATATCGGGTGGCGATCATCTGTTGAGATGGTGTCGACGGTATCTGCATTTGCGTGTCGATGATGGACACGAGAGATTTGAGGATTTGCGTGTCGGTGATGGACACGAGAGATTTCTGATTTCGGGTGTCGATGCTGGACATCCATTTATATATTGATATGTTGCTATCATGAGGTACCTAGTTATATTATAGTTATTGTAGCCGATCAGGACTGATCCAGGGGACAGTACCGGCATATCTCTTTACTGGTAATTGCATACATTAAAAAAGAATTCAATTCGAGCTATAGTCTCATTATTTTGACATGTCAGGTATAACATTGAAATCTTTTAAATTGTAAACCTCTTAATACTATTCATTAAAACAGCATGACGTATATCTTAAATAAGATACCTATTATAATTCATACTATCACGTATGCTTTTATGCCGTGATATATATATTCCGCTGCTATTTTAAAGAAGAGGTTTTACATATATATTTTCGGCTACTTATGAGATTATACCTAGATACAGGTCATTTGCATTCTCCTTTGGGTTCATGTGATAGATAGAGTTGCATTTATGATACATCTGCATATCATATATTATATTAGTACAGGATATGATAGTACTATACTTATGACCTAGTATCGTTGTGCATTTCGATTTCTACCTTGTGATATACTTTTATTCACTGAGTTGGCAACTCACCCCCGTTGTGCTACAGTTTCTTGTAGGTGTTACCGCTTGGATTATCAGCGGCTTGGGGCACACATTCCTTTCGGTGATTATTTTGGCAGGTGGGTTACTGTTGTATCGTACTCACCTTTGTATATTCTTATCTTTTTGTATCTAGTAAAACTCCATTGACTTAGAAATGGTATATTGTGGACTTAGAAGCGAGACTTAGAGTTTGTGTGTTGTGGTTGTCTCACTCTTGAAGTCGGCTTTTCATATTGTTGATGTTGTTTCTCTTTTCTTTTTATCGCCATTGTGCGTCGTATATTGTTTGCTTGGTTGCTCCGCCGTTTGGGCATGGAAGCTAACTCCTGTTGGGATGCTATTTATATTATTATGTTGTATCGGGATTTATACAAAATTACGAAGGAGGTGCTATCGAATTTCAAAACGTCATAGATGCTTTTCAAACATACTTAGTTAAACTTAAATGTGTATTTTAAATTGATCCTATCTGATGACTATTTTAACTCTCACCTCCGATATTTTCAAAAGGGGTTTAGATTCCGGGTTTCGGCTTACTTGGACCGCGTCGAGATCTTTAGATGTCACGTGATTTAAGTACCGGTCACGTGCCACATTTGGGTCTTAACAGAGATATCCGCCCCCCATGTTCCGCGTCCCCCCATTAATGGGCGTATCCCACCATTAATGTGAGGATAACGCATGGGCGTAACTGATAGCGATGATCTCATGCCTGCTCGCTCCACGCGACCCACTATATAAACCCCTCTCTCAGACGACTCGGGTAACTACTACTCATTCCAATACGCCGTTACTCTGCACCTATTCCTCGGCACTAACTTGATCGTCGGAGGGTGTTGGGTCCTCACCCGCGCATGCAAACGCGTATGTTTTGAAAATGGAATCGTTTTAAGGAAATGGATGCACACGCGAGCTTGGTCTCGTTTTAAAATTTATAAACCGCAAGTGCACGGTGCGTTGTAGCGAGTCGGCAAGTACGGGTCGATCCGCAGGGAATTGTGTATTAGGTTTTGTTGTTTAAGATTCAACAAATAATGAATTGGTTGGTTTGTTACAAAAATATAAAACACGAAAACAAAGAAAAATAATTTAAGAAAGAAATGGCCGTGGCTTTGGCTCGGATGGTCGAATCGTGACGATTCCTTCAACGCTCCCTTGCTGATGAGTTGTCCGTCCTTATGTCGATTCCAGCGTTAAGCATGACTTGACCATGCGGTTGCGGAGCACAAATCATCAAATTCCGACATTCGACGCAAAACACGAAGCGAGTCTGTTTTGTTCACTTACCGTTTGTATGTCCAAACTTGAGGTATCAACACTAACCACAAGGGTTAGCAAGCATACAACAACATCAAAAACACAAATTAGTGAGTGGGAGCAATTAGTTTAGTGTTAACTTTGCTAAGTGTTTGTGATAGTATAGGGTATATGAAAACCGAGAGATTGTCAAGCACTTGGACACAAAATACCGTATCTAAACTTAGCAATTTTAACACCAAATTGATTTTAGCTTAAACATTGTGAAATGGGGAAAGGGAGTGAGTATGGTATATGAAGAGGTTACAAAGTAACCATGGTTTCAAAATACCATATCACATTTATACATGAAACAATCCTTAAGTTAGAATCACAAATATAAGCACATTAAACATGAACAAGAGGAGAAGGAAGGCAAGGCCTTTCATCTCACATCCTCACCATAACCACAACCAAAGAAGATTAGTTATACATAATGAAAAGAAAAGCAAATGAAGAAAAGAAGCAAGTAAACAAAGCAATAACAATATTATTAACACTTGATAAAATTGAGGTACAAGATATTGGTAACTTGTTCAACCTCCATAATGAAGCTCTCAAAAGAAAGCTTCAAGAGGGAAGAAGAAGAAGAAATCAAGTTAAAGCCCACACAACTCTCGAGCCTAAACCAAAAACTAAACAAAACTATGGAATATACATATGGTCCCATTGCTCAAATCTGTTCTAGTATTTATAGGCATCAAAATAGAATAAACAAACAATATAAAATGGACGATGTGATGCTGATAAAGTGCCAGAAGAAAAATGTGGGAAAAAGGAGCTGGAGGGACCGGTGTCGCCGGATTTATGGGGGTCTCTCCGGTCCAAATCCGAGCATTGAGGCTCGTGCTGGCATGGTGAACTCGAGTGCTCTCCAACATCATCCTGATGCTGCTTGATTTCTGTATAAATTCATGGTTACTACTCAGGGATTTTGGAGGGAAACATGATGCTACATATCACATCAAAACTTTTAGCATTTAACACCCATCACACCAATATGTGCCCACTTGTGCCAAGGGTAATCCCACCATGGTCCAAGTCATCAAAAGAGCTATGTGCACACTTGTGTTGTGTTGGACCAAAATTGTATACACATGTTTATTGCAAAAAAGCTCTTTGAATATCGGTCGGTTCTCTGTTCTGATTGTAGTGTCGGCTCCCAAACGCTATATTCGTGACATTGAGTGTGTTTCCAGTGTTTTATCATGAATACCTGTAATCTGTAATTACTGAGCAGACATTGATTAATAGTACCGATATATAACAAAATTGATAATGAATGAGAGGTATTAAAATGCAGTTTTCTGAGATGAACAAATACCCCCAAACTTATCTTTTGCTCGTCCCGAGCAAAACAAAAAATCCTAGCCTCACTTTCGCAGAGAACGCGATTGCACTAAGCACGTGCAACAAACCGTTAAAACTCTAGGTGTCCCTAGTAGGAGGAGTGTTGTCTCTTGAGGGTTTTCAGCGGATTACACAACAAAATCCAGTCAAGTTAGCGTCGTGGAGAAACTATTGATTCTAATCTTAAGTTAGAAGTTCTATCACCCAAGTCAGAAACGTTAAACCCTATTTTTCACTCCTCACAATTTATTTAACATAAGTTTATACGCGTCTTTACGTGGTTGTGCGAGTAGTGTCGACAAGTTTTTAAGAACTTGATTAGGGTCATCAAGTCAAAAATACGGTCCAGGATAGACTTCTAAAGGATCACACGAGTTTGAAAGGAGTTAAGATTTTCTCAAGTTTCGTTCTCTAGTTAGGTTTCAAGTCAGAATTTATATCATTTTTAATAGAAAACCAAGTCTTATTCTTCACTCCTACATTTCACCTGTTTTTATTCATAGACATCTTTCGTGATCGTGCACGTCTTTATAAATATAAACCTTCATATCTCAGCTAAAAAAAACTGTTTGCAATGGAAAACTCGTCATTGCCAAGATTATTCTCTCACAAAGAACCGTGAGGACTTTTAACTTGGAGAGAACACTTACTTAGCTTGTTTTAATTTGGCGATTGGAAACTTAGTGAGCTTTATGTCAATGACTCCCAAACCAGATGGTTTTAGGGCATTAGGTGTGGAGACACCCCAAGGACTTAATTACCCAAGTTACCAAGGCCACAAAACAAAAGACTCATTTTGTTTCACTTAAAATATTCTGAAAGTAGTGAAAACGGAGATATAGCCAGCTTTTCTTTTTAATCTGAAGACATGTTCATGTGGATAAGGTGTGTAATCACTCCAACAAGGTTCCATATGGGTTATTTTTCAGACTTTTAGCTTCTATTAAAACCTCAATAATATCCTTCATATTCACTTTACTTTATGAACTATTCTTGATATTACTTAATTCAAAACAAACCTGCTTGATCCTAAAGATGTTTATCAGTTTTTAAAAGGTTAAAGACATGTCAGACATTTCATCTAATTCTCAAGAACTTATGACACGTGTAAGTGATATAAAAGGCATATATTAGCAACGGTTAAACCAAAGGAGGATTATCTTTTGGGTTTTCAATCTCTCGAAAAAGATTTAGTTATTTCTATCTCATCAACCGAACTGTCTGATTTCGAGTCTAAGTTCCCCCCGCTAGCTAACATGATTTTTTTTTTTTTTTTATGTTTTTGAAGAATTTTTTTCATAGGTTTTTTAATATGTATGCAATGCAGAATATATACATGATGCAACAAAATAAACGCAGTGCTCACCCCCCAAACCTGAGTTTTACGATGTCCTCATCGTTGCCCCCATCTCCGGTAGCTAGACTTAGACATCGAGATGATAATTTTATTCAAAAAATAAGAAAAACCTAAGATTAATTACAGCATATACAAGTTAAAATATTGGGTTGGTCCAGAAATTAATACCAGCCATTTAAATTTTTTATCGATATAATGCAAGGGCTGGTAAAAGAATATTTATATAAAATAGAAAAAGAAAAAGAATATGTTAGTTGTTAGTGAAGGGCATGGGTGCGTGTAAGTAGGGATCGGAAGACGTTGAATGCGTAGATGAAGTTTTGAAGGAATCAAAGAATTGTTGCCCGAATGAATTGAATGTTCAAGAAGCACGTGTTGAGTTCCGAGGTCAGGTTCGCTTAAAAACTGGAGTTCATTCTCAAAAATTCAGAAAAGGAAAGGTTCATAGGATGTTCCCAAATTTATCCTAACTCAAACTCACCAAGAATATCAAGTTCATCCGCAAATATCTCCTCAAAACTCTGTATGAAAGACCGTTTTTCCAAGCTGTCTTCCTCCCTACAATTCTGCACAATCCTACACTCACTGCTATAGCTCACTATTCCCAAAACAAGTTCTTCCTCATCACATTCACAAATGGGTAGGTACATGTCATATAAAAAAGTAGGTTTCCACACTAACGTTTCTTCCGAAACAATATCAACTGATGGTACAAAAATTATGGGTTCCTGATCATTGATTTCCTCTAATAATTTATCCCAACCATACTCGTCAAAATCACAAGCTTCCTCCTCTAAAATTGGAGTACAAAAATCATCGGACTGTCTCGGAGGGTTTTCTTGTGTGTCCTGATAACACTCAGTCAATTTAATCATATCGTCATCTATGAAATCATCAAAATTCGTTAGATCGTTTATCTCCCTCAGGTGACTTCCTAGATGACATACATTGATATTATTTGGTTCCAACTGACCGTGTTCACTCCTTAGAATCCTCACAGCTACATGCTCTTCGATTCTAGCCAAAGATTGAGCTTGAGCGTGAAACAATTGCTCAGACTGCTGTATGAATAGGGCTAGTGTCGCAGTTGTTTGATTCTCGACCGCAATCATCACTTCAATACCTTTCTCCAAAGCGGTCAACCTACCATCCATATCACCATCATTCCCTCATGATGGGTCAGTTGTTTCAGGAAGGGAGGGTTGTGATGGTGATGATGCTAAAGCTATTACTCTGTCGACCTCTTTCTCTAAATTTTTAATCATTTGATCTAGGGTTGAAGTGGGACTGGGTTCGAGAGTGTTAGGTGGGCGCCGTTATCAAAAATCTAGAACGGTTGGTCACCCCCTAGAAAAGGACAGTTTTCATGAATGTGGGAAGAATCTTGGCAATTTGAACAAACGAATTGGGACTGAGTATAAACAAAAGAATAAGAATTGTGAAAAATTGAATTGAATTGTGTGTCACCCATATCAACAAGAATTCACAAATATCACAAAAAACAATAATATCACACCCCTAGCAGTCTATGTTATGCTAAGTCAACCAGACCTGCTCAAGAACCTGATTGTCGAAGTAAAACTGTGTCGAGAAACGGGCTCAAGATATACGGATCACAAAGCCAGGTAAGTGTAGAGATAAGGGTTGGTTATCCAACGCTTTCGCGAAGTTCCTTAATTAGAATAACCCTTTCTCATGAACTCTTGCCTAGACACCCCGTGAACGATATACCGTTAAGCAGTGTTCTAAACACAGTTAATTTCTCCTAATGAGCACGAAGTCCTTAAAATCAAAGTTATAGTTGATTTTAAATTACTATGGGTATGCAAGAATGCAGTTTTGTGATTTGTGGGCTACGGAGAAAGGTGATGAAATCTTTTACCGTATCTTGTTTGGTCGTGACCTTAATATCCGTATTAAGATGCAAATGCGCAAATCAATAAAAGAATTCAAGAATTCAATAAATAAAGCAATTCTTTTTCCGTTTAGGCTTAAGCGCTGCAACAAATACGGGTTAGTTCTCTATTATGTTGGCGGCAAATTGTGCGAAGAATCCTGCAGAAGATAGAGTATTGAAATGCGTCGGATTTGAGCGAAGGTGTTAGAAAATACGTACCGATATGATTTGGATTAAGAAACCCCCTTGAAGTGATTATGGGTACTTGATATTCGCTTGCGCGGGTCAAACTATCCGGATCTTTGGCACTGTAGTTTACTAACGTCTTGCACTGGAATTTGAAGCTTACTCCGCATGATCGCTGGTCGTAATTCCTTATAAACTGAAATGTCGGAAAATACGATATTTAGTGTCAAAAATCGATATATATATATATATATATATATATATATATATATATATATATGCCCCAATTCCTGCACACTCAAAATTATAAAAATCAAACAATACCACTAGAACACTAATTAGCTACTGGAGATACCACAAAAGAAAAAATTCCAAAACATCACCAAATACCCGGCGGCGCCGGATATTTTAGCAATGTCGCCGGTCTTTTTTAGGAATTAGGTGCTCAAAATTTTGGTGGGTTCTCCAAGCTAGTTAAGTGTTCTTATGGTATAACTTGATTTTTAAAATAAATTTCAGGGTGTTAGCAAGTTGTAAAGACAGAGAACAGAATGTTAGAATTTTTGTGTTATGTTAGTTTTGAAAAAAAAATTAAGTTAATAATTAGTGAGTTAGTACGAACCAGAAATAACAATTCCTAATAACTACCAATTCCCCGGCAACGACGTCAGAAACTTGTTGGGTCCTCACCCGCGCGCGCAAACGCGTATGTTTTGAAAATGGAATCGTTTTTAAGGAAATGGATGCGCACGCGAGCTCGGTCTCGTTTTAAAATTTATAAACCGCAAGTGCACGGCGCGTTGTAGTGAGTCGGCAAGTACGGGTCGATCCGCAGGGAATTGTGTATTAGGTTTTGTTTTTTAAGGTTTAACAAATAATGAATTGGTTGGTTTGTCACAAAAATATAAAACACGAAAACAAAGAAAAATAAGTTAAGAAAGAAATGGCCGTGGTTTTGGCTCGGATGGTCGAATCGTGACGATTCTTTCGACGCTCCCTTGCTTATGAGTCGTCTGTCCTTGTGTCGATCCCGGCGTGAAGCATGACTTGTCAAGGCGGTTGCGGAGCACAAATTATCAAATTCCGACATTCGATGCAAAACACGAAGCGAGTCCGTTTTGTTCACTTACCGTTTGTATGTCCAAACTTGAGGTATCAACACTAAGCACAAGGGTTAGCAAGTATACGACAACCTCAAAAATATAAATTAGTGAGTGAGAGCAATTAGTTTAGTGTTAACTTTGCTAATTGTTTGTGATAGTATAGGGTATATAAAAACCGAGGGATTGTCAAGCAATTGTTCACAAAATACCGTATCTAAACTTAGCAATTTTAACACCAAATTGATTTTAGCTTAAACATTGTGAAATGGGGAAAGAGAATGAGTATGGTATATGAAGAGGTTACAAAGTAACCATAGTTTGAAAATACCATATCACATTTAAACATGAAACAATCGTTAAGTTAGAATCACAAATATAAGCACATTAAATATGAACAAGAGGAAGAGGAAGGCAAGGCATTTCATCTCACATCTTCATCATAACCACAACCAAAGAAGATTAGTTACACATAATGAAAAGAAAAGCAAATAAAGAAAAGAAGCAAGTAAACAAAGCAATAACAATATTATTAACACTTTATAAAATTGAGATACAAGATATTGGTAACTTGTTCAACCTCCATAATGAAGCTCTCAAAAGAAAGCTTCAAGAGGGAAGAAGAAGAAGAAACCAAGTTAAAGCCCACACAACTCTCGAGCCTAAACCAAAAACTAAACAAAACTATGGAATATACATATGGTCCCATTGCTCAAATCTGTTCTGGTATTTATAGGCATCAAAATAGAATAAACAAACAATATAAAATAAATGATATGATGCCGATAAAGTGCCAGAAGAAAAATGAGGGAAAAAGGAGCTGGGGGGACCGGTGTCGCCGGATTTATGGGGGTCTCGCCGGTCCAAATCCGAGCATCGAGGCTCGTGCTAGCATGGTGAACTCGAGTGCTATCCAACATCATCCTGGTGCTGCTTGATTTCTGTATAAATTCATGGTTACTACTCAGGGATTTTGGAGGGAAACATGATGCTACATATCACATCAAAACTTTTATCATTTAACACCCATCACACCAATATGTGCCTACTTGTGCCAAGGGCAGCCCCACCATGGTCCATGTCATCAAAAGAGCTATGTGCACACTTGTGTTGTGTTGGACCAAAATTGTGTACACGTGTTATTTGCAAAAGAGCTCTTTGAATATCGGTCGATTCTCTGTTCTGATTGCAGTGTCGGCTCCCAAACGCTATATCCGTGACAATGAGTATGTTTCCAGTGTTTTATCACGAATACCTGTAATCTGTAATTACCGAGCAGACACTGATTAATAGTACCGATATATAACAAAATTGATAATGAATGAGAGGTATTAAAATGCAGTTTTCTGAGATGGACTGAGGGTCCTACGGTGGTCACCCGCCCCAGGACTTCCTTTGCAGATAGCTCGGTGTCAACACCAACCCATTGAGATCCATACGCTCGACAATTCCCAAACCAAATCTCAACCGTTAAAGACCGCCATCACGGGATCGACGGAGGACAACATCTGAATGATATCACAACCTCCATCAGCGAGGAAGAAGGCAGCGGCGGCGGCTTGAAGAAGAGAAGGAGGAGGTTGATGATGGTGATGGTGGTGGAGGTCGATAAAGGGGTCAGGGGAGGGAGAAGGCTGGGAGCTGGTGAGGGGAGGTCTGGGAAGGGAACAGAGGAGAGGAGTGGGGTAGGGTGGGGGTCGGAGCTCAGGGCAAGGAGGGGGCTCGGGGCAAGGGGGCTCGGGGCTGGTCGCGATGCGCAACACGGCTAAAGGAGAGTGGAAGAAGGAGGAGGAGGGTTGTTTTTATTTTTTTGAAAATAGGCTTGAGATTGGTATAAGAGTATTTTTTAAATTGCTGACGTGGCGGTGACGGGGCACAAATGGTGATGACGTGTCACCGTTAAGTTTCGTAGTTTCTTGATCATTTCAAAAGTAATGGTGGTTTTCTGATTATGGCCCGCACATATTAGAAGTTTTCAGTAAATAACCCTATCATCTTTACTATTATAACTAGAAATTCTTGGATGATGTCATTAATAAAATAATAATAAATAGAAAAAACGAAAAGATTCAAATAGCCGAAGTTGAGTATTGAAGATGTGCACCTCATCCACCACAAAAAACAAAAATGAAAAAAATGAAAAGCCAACAACTCTCTCTCTCACACACATTCATTACATATCATCTTTCATGCTCTAAAGCTTAAAAAGAAATATGCTTTACAAATTTATACCTAAGCCTTTGTATCTTTGTTATTTTGTAGTATAACTCATAAATTTCTTGATTTTAATATTACCGCTAACCGTATTCATTTAATTTAAATTTAAAAAACTATAGATATCTTCAAATATTTTCATGTAATGTTTAAAATAAAAAAAAATTACACACACCTTTGATATATATGTTGTTCAAAACATGCACGTGCATCGCATGTGCAAAATACTTGTATACATATGAAAGGAAGCCTATGGTAAAAAAACAAAAAAAAAGTTTTTTTATACTTGTAGCTGCCTTAAAACATAGCAAATTCCTTTCTATCCCTCCAAAACTTGGTATTTACTTTTTACCCCCCTCCCAAAACTAATAAGATTTATTAGTTTACTCTCTTTATGATTTCCGTCAACTTTTAACGGCATAACATCAAGGTTTTTTTGTAAAATATCCCAACCGCTTTTTTTTCTTTGGAAACACTCAATTTCTTCCCTAAATTGAAATTAGAATTTAGGCTTCTACATCGCCTTTCTCAAAACCAGCCGTGAAATCAGGAGCATTTTCTACGTCCTTCTCTTGTTATGAAGAAGTTGAATATTTCTGCGGTGTTACTTGTTGTATTTGGGTAAATAGGTAATCTAAAATTTATGGAGAAAAATTAAATCTAAAGTTAGAGGGGTTCTGACGGAATCGTAAAGGGGATAAAATGATGCAAGTTATTATTTTTTGAGGGTAAAAAGTAAATACCAATTTTGAAGGGTTGGAAAGGAATTTGTTATGTAGGATGAGGGGTCGGGGGTACAGATAAAAAAAAACCACATAAAAAAAAACATGAGCCCTAGGTAAGGATTGCTCTTCCTCAGCTGGGTAAACAGGTAACAACATAATTTCTAAGGATGAGTTGCACCGTATGGATTGAGGCTGGCAACACAATTACAGTTTTCAGAACAGTAGTTTCGCCGGGTTTGGAGACTAAACCCCAAATTTTGTAACCGAGACCCATTTGACAACCAAAATAGAGTTTCCCAGAGGACAGTTTCAAAATATTTCGAGGACTTGATACACCATTTTTTAAAACTTAAAAAATAGTGGAGTTTCTAAAATCTTGCCAAATTACGGCTTCTCATATTAGAGAGGAAATTTATTATAGAGGAAATTTATACCAACTGAGTTATGTCCGGTTGGAGTGTATGGATCTGATTCGGATCCGGTTGAGTTTGACCCGATTCAAACCAGTCTACCGTAACACAATCTGGTCAGCACAGAAAAGTTTAAATGCTTGGCACAAAGGTAAAATAGTATATTGGATATTCAAGACTAGCTGCATATGCTAATATGCATGCAGTGCATGGTACCATGTATAGTTTACTGGTATACATGTATTATTATATGTTTAACCGTGAAAACTCATGCATAATTTACGAAACTCCAATTTAGAAAACTTACTCAGCGTGGAGTTGGTTTTTTTTCACGAGGTGAATAGTTTATGGAACTTTATGAAACTCCAACCTAAAGAAACTTTACTAAACTTCTGTTTAGTGGTAATTTTTGCTTAAATTTCACGAAAACCTAACCCCGTTCCCAAACAGTGTTTGGACCTAAAAAGGGTTCGGCACAAAACATGAACCATTAAAGACTAGATTTGCTTACCGCAAATGCCCCATCTCGAAATCATTCACCAATCGAAGATGGTTATTCCTGAAGAATGCCCTAAAACCCTTGCCGCTTCCGCTCACGAGGGACAAGCGCTGAAGGATCGCAACCATCACAGGTACGCAAAAATGCTATCCCAAAGTCTAGGGTTTTGTTTGTGATGAAGAATTGGGTGCCTGTTTGCTTGATTCTTGGTTCTTTTTTATAATTCAAGATTAAGGTTTACAATTAATGCTACCCTTTTCTTTATGTTGTAAATGAAAGCGTAACAGATGAATACAACACATAAGATTAAGAAGAACAATGACTAGTTAAACTATTTGTTGATAGATTCTTCACCATGATGTAGAAAAAGAATTAAAGATCAACAACAAAATCTTTGAAGGAGTAAGATGTTCTAGTTTAAATGGGTGGTGGGTGTTTTGGTGTTGAATTAAGATTTGGGTTTTATTTTTGAGATACAATTGTTAGCAAATAACTGAGTTACCAGAATTATTTTTTTTGACTATTGGATTGGATTTTTTAAAATCGAATCATGCCTTATATGATCGGTGTAGAAATTACTTAAGCTAAGTCCTTTGAGGATTACTTGAAAGGGAGATGGAGTCATTCATCAAGCTTTAATTGATTAATTTGTGAGTTCTTTGTTTTGTATAGCCCCCCCCCCCCCCCCCCCTCCTTGCCCCCTTCATATAAGAGGTTATCAATTCGAGAGGTTTTGTTGTAACCCTCCTCGCCTCTGATTGTTCTCAACCAAAGGCTTTAGAAAACTATAGAGAGAATTCACGAGTGTTATATTTCTCATGTATAATTTCATAACATAGGAGCTGTTGCATGCTCTTTGAAAGGTCGTTTTACTGTTGCATCTGATAATGTGTATTTTTTTCATTTTGTATCTGTTATTTATCTTTGAATATGTAGCTTCTAAGTGTCTAGACTAAAGGGTTTAGAAATATATAGAGAATTCATCAATATTTTTTTTATTGTATTTTAGCTATTATTTTAAAATTATTTTGCACTATCATCGATATTTGGAATATCATAGGCATGAAAATCGTTATATAATCTTATGAAATTTTTTATTCCCTCGAAGGACAGACATTTGTAATGCTACTATCCAGAAATAATAAAATGCGGATGTGGTCCTTTTTTTCCTCTTCTTGTATGTTAAATTACATAGAAATTGTGTAATAAAAATTAAGTTATTTTTTTTTATAGAATCGTCATTATTTGGCATAAGCTAGAGCTCACAAAAACTATTGCCAAGTTTCTTATCTACTGAATTGACCTTTTGTTATATTGTGCTACCAGGGGTAAAACATGCGTGATGTGTGGTTGTTGCGGATTGTTTCTCAGTAGATTTCAAAACAGTTAATAAGTTGTATATCCAATCTTGATGAATGGTTTGAGTAGACCAAATATAAGAAGTTTTATATATTCATTTTCAAATTCTAGAAGCATCATAAACTACGAAACCAAATTTGTTTGTTTTCCCTATTCATATGGAATATTCTTATGAATGATATACCACAATAACCCTCACCTTATTATTTAAGTACCCTTTATATTTAGTTTCCAATATTGTTGTTTTAAATCATTAGTTATTTTTTTCATGCAAAAACTTGATAAGATTGATAAATTAATACTTCTATATCTTCAATCTTATGCTACATGAGCTCCGACTCATCGTATTTCCCACTTTCCTTTATATCAAAAAAGACAGGTATTACTATTTTCACATAATTTTACATTCATTCTACTTTCCTGCTTTTCTTATCCCTTTCCATTCGCCTAACAGGCTCTTTGTTGGATCCTATTAACAGTAACAACCTTTATGACAGTCTAATGTTTCTTCACCTTGATATCACAATTCTTTCTTTAGGGAGAAATTCAATCCGCTATTCCTATTAGAGAGACGACTAACACTTTACTTACATTGGGGGGAAATTTTGGATTTTTATTTGGGGGCATCCAGAATTGATTGAATTATAGACGAAGAGAAAAAGTTTGTACTCAACTGTCAACATTTTCCTTTCTTTTCTTCGGGAATGGAGCTGGATATTTTTTAATGGAGTCAATGTTGTATTTTAATTGGATTGGATGGTGGATGCTGTGGTGATAAATTAAGATTTAACTTTTAGTTTTGAGATTTAAATATTACCAAATAAGTAATCTAAGATATCTTTTAACCATTGGATTTGATTTTAAAAATCATTAAGCAAAGTCTGATACAAACGCAAAACCATATAGGATTATTATAGACCTATAGGATTACATTAGCTGGCTGTAGATAAGGCCTTGATTTTTGCATGCAAATATCAGTGCTACCAACTTTTATGTTTTTATTTTCGTTGGTATTTTCCCCCTTGCCCTAGTCTCATATTTTCACAATTTGAACTTCATCCAGTTAAGATTTTTGTTCCAAATACAAAACACAATACAAATATCAATTGCGGAATAGAAATCGTTATTCATTATAACTACATTTGAAACAACTGGTCGACAGGGGAATGGAGGAACTATCGAACGGCAACCACTGTCACAAGTGGTCATATTCACAAAAGGGTAAAGCAGTAATAAGGAGCTGTGACTTGCCAGATCGGACAATTGATTTATCCCATGTCATATTGTTAAAGATACTATCATTTCTACCAGCAAGTGAAGCCGTACAGACTAGTATCTTGTCAAGAAGATGGAGGAATCTGTGGAGAAGTATAAGCACTGTTAACTTTGATGTGGATGAAATCTTGTCTAAAATTGACCCATCCGCAAATGAGCAGCACTCCGATAGATTCGTAAGATTGGTTGACCATTATTTTGAACATAATAAATTGGGTCATGAGATCAAGGAACTCCGTCTTCATATCCGATCGAGATTTCAGTATTGTCATATAGAGAAATGGCTGAACATGGCAAACGACAGGAACGTGGAGAATCTCTTTCTTGACCTCAGAGGTACTGACCCTCTTCATCCTTACCAACTTGTTGTGGGTGGAAAAGAATCAAGTTTGAAGCATTTTAGCCTCACCAACTGTCTCCTGTCCATTAATCCTGATTTCAGTGGGTTTAATTTCCTTACATCGGTTTCTTTTGAAAACGTTATGCTCCCCACCAACTTCATCTCTTACTGTCCCCTGCTAGAACACCTCACTCTTCTGAACTGCAAAGGTGTCACGAAGTTAAAAATCGCAGCGCATAATTTGAAGTATGTTAGGGTGGTCAACTCCGCCAAGATCCTTATGATTTATGCAGCAAACCTCAACTATTTTGGATGTTCCGGTTTCGTAAAGGCATTTTTGTACCCAGTTGTTAATGAGAATGGCGGTTTCCTTCCTATTAAAATCATGGGATTTCCTAACCCTGAACTTCCGCTAACCAAATGCATCTTCGCACCTGATCCTAATTATGGGGGGTTCAAGTCGCTGAAAGTGCTTTCTCTCTTTGATTTAAATTTACTGGCTATTCATCTCAGAAATCTGCTATCAAATTGTTCCTCCGTTGAACAATTGATATTTGAGGATTGTGCTATTGGGCTCAGTTCAGGCGCTTTAGAGATATTCGGACTTGAGAACCTTCAGTCCCTTAGGGTATTAAATTGTCCCGGCATAGAGAAGGTGGTGGTATGTGCCACAAATTTAAAGAACTTTGCGTTTGTTGCTGGATGTTTCCCTCTGTGCTTGAGAGGTTTTTTTGTGCTCTTGGATAGCGCCGGTAATGATTTTTCTTCTGTCCTGGGAAAAGGATCTCTTCTGAAGCATTTGGATTTGAGAAGCAGCCTGTTTACCATTAATCCAGCCAATTTTAGTGCTCTCGAGACTGTTACTATGGTAGATACATATCTTACAGAAGAGCATATAGGAAATCTGCTCTCCAACTGTTTACTCCTTGAAAGCTTGAATCTCAAAGAATGTCATGGTTTTTCCACCCTGGATATTGTCTGCCCGTTTCTCAAACTCAAGTATTTGAGTGTACTACGCTGCAAACAACTCATGGAGATTGGGACCGCTGCTGCAAATCTTGTGAAGTTTAGTTATGTGGGGCCTATGATATGCATTTCTCTGAGAGAAGTTCCACAATTAGTATCTGTAGAGATGAAAGTCGAATCAAATTGTTATGAAAATTGTGCAAAACAGGTCATCTCAATGCTCTCTAGAGACGTCCCGCAACTGCAGACCTTGTTTCTTTGTATTGAGGTTGGTGATTGTGACTACGAGTGTTGTTTTCCTTGTTAGTTTTATATTATTGTTTGCAACTTATTTGGTCCTTGATATCAGGATGAAGAAGTACCAGAAGCTCTGCCGACATTCTGTAATCTCAAACACTTGGTGCTGCTTTTCGGTCAGAAACCACATAAACTCTCATGGGCTACACTTTTCCTCAAAGCTTCACCATTTTTGGAGAACCTTCGCTTGGAAGTAAGTAGAATATTTCAGTTTGAGCCTTGGTTCCTCTATGATTTTTATTTCTATTAACTATTTCAATTATTATATTCTTCTCGGGGTGTCTATCGGCCCGGCCCGGCCTGAAGACCGCCTGGCGGGCTTCGGGCCAGGGCTGGCCGGGCTTAGGCCCGGCCCGAAGCCCCCAAACCCGAACCCAGCCCGGCCCGTGGCCCGGCTTGGGTCGGGCAAGACCAGGCCAGCCCGTTTAAAAATTTTGAATTTTTTCAAAAAAAATTTAAAGTAAATTTTTGTTTTTATGAAAAAATTTTGGAAATTTTTTTAACCCGAACTTCGTGTAGGCCCCGGGGCAGACCTATATATTTATTTAATTAAAAAATATTTTGAGGGGGACATAAGTTGGCAAACCTTACCCCTCATACAATTGCCAAAAAAATAAAAAATACAATTCAATAAAAAAACTAAATGGTTAGCTTCTATCAGTCTTTACTTTTCATCGGTGTCGGAATCTTCAATACTCTTAACGTGTTATTGTCTAATTTCTGCATCGAACCAATCTTTTCGGCACACTGTGATCTCCAATGCGTAATCCGACAGCCTCGCTCTCTTGTTGCTCTGAACCCTGTTACCTGCACTAAAAACAGACTCCGAAACTACTGTGGACACCGGAGTTAGTAAATCACGAGCTATGACAGAAAGCACAGGATACATGTGTCCATGTGTTTTCCACCAATCCAAAATATCAAAATTATCTATTTGATCCGCGGTAAGAAAATTACTGAAATTAGTTTGCAAATACATTGTAAGCTCATTATAAGTAGAAACGGTTTTGTTTTTTCTGCTGCAAAAACTGAAATATTCCTTTTTTGGAAGTTTGCCGTGAAGAGAAAGATAAAGTTCTGTTTTGACCGTACTGTGCATCATATATGGCATACAATTCATGCAAATAAGAATTTAAAACATTTTTATAATCTCTTATATTGGTACCTAAGTTTTCATTGTATCCATCTAATAAAAAAAAATTATCTTTTTAAGTCTAGGATAAAAAACAGATGCTAAACAAAACAATGCAGGATTTTTTCGCCAATATTTATTCAATTTCATAAGCATGCTATATAACATTCCTGCAAATACACTTTCAGGGTCAATTATATGCTCATTAATAATCTTTACTAATATAAAATAACCGTTCTACTGCTAAACATGTAGTACGATAATAAACACCAGATAAATATTTAATTGCATTGTAAAATATTTCTAAAAATTTCAAAATATATTCACAAACAAACCAATCATAATCCTCTAAATTATTATTAGGCATTTGTTCCTCATAAAATAAAGTAATGGGCTCCCGATATTTTAAAACACATTTCAACATCTCATAAGTGGAATTCCATCTAGTTAGAATGTTAATTTTGAATGATCTAAATTTTAAATTTAACTGGGTACAAGTTTGCTTAAAAATCTGTTTTCGGAGTCCAGAGGTTTCAATAAATATTGCATCTTTAAGTTTCGCTAAATGAGGATCAATTATAGTAAGACAATGCACAATTAAATTTAAAACATGACATGCACATTTTTGATGAAATAATTCTCCATTCAAAACAGAATTTAAAATATTTTTTAAAATTGCTATAGCATAATTATTATTAGTAGCATTATCAAAACTAACAGAAAATATTTTATTTTGAATATTATATTCACGTACAGTAGTCAAAAAATAATTACTTGTATTATTTTCACTATGTGGATGCTCCAGTTTTGAAAAACCAATAATTCTTTAATGTAAAAATCAATCATTATCAATGAAATGTGCAGTAACACGTATTACTCATACCCCATTTTGTAGTCCAAAGATCAGAAGTTAATGCAATTTTACTCTTAAGATTTGCAAAAATATCAATCAAATTGGCTTTACCATCATGAAATTTTTAAAAAACATCACTTCTAAGTGTTGTTCTAGGTACTCTTTGAAATGCTGGATTATATGCATTTTTTTATCAATCTATCAAATTTTTCGTTTTCTGCAAAACCAAATTGTTGTTCAGCATGTATGACATATCTTGCAAGTTCTCTTCTATTAGTATCTTGCGAATAAGAAAAACTAGTTAAAGAGTTAGACGATATACTTAGAGTCGTTTACCGAGAATCAGCTTTTTCGTGTTTGATTAAATGTCTTTTTAGATGGGTGGTTCCACATGAAGTGGCACAAGTAAAATTTGCTTGGCAATGAGTGCAAACTGCCCGCTCTTCTTTACCTGCAACTGTTTGTACTACAAAATATTTTCAAACATCAGAAGTTTTAGCTCTTTTATCATTAGGGGCAAAAGCTCTTGCTTCAAGAACGGTAGGAACATGAACTTCAAGGACAGTACTTTGTGAAGCAGCATGGATCTCATAATTAGAAGATTCATAGTTAGGAGAATAAGAATCAAAATTAGTTTGCAGCATATTGGTTAATCTATGTCTCTCTTGTGAATCCATATCGATTTGAAATTAACGTTTCCGTGAAGATGAAGCACCCTGTTACCTTTTGAAGATGAGCCCGACATTCTTAATTAAAAATATTAGTAACAGAGAAAGAGATATGATAAAAAATATACGAGAGAAAGAGATGATAAAAAATATACGAGAAAAATATATAATCAATAAAAAAACCTAATTCCAAATAGCAGAATCAAATTAGTAAAATTGAAGTGAAGATTGAGACTGCGGAAATGAAAATTGCTTGATTCCAATTTTAATAGTAAACTTCTCGAAAATTAAAGAGAGTGATTGAGAGATTGAAAATTTTGTTGTTGTGGATTGTGAGAAAAATGAGAAGTGTTGATAGGTATTTATAGAGTTTTGGATTAGGGGTATAGAAATGTATAATTTTGAGTTAGGGGGTTTTAGATAATTTTCTAAACCCCACTTTAATTCAAATTCCCCTCTTTATTAAAAAACCCACCCCCATTCAAAAAAAAAATCCATTCCAAGAATTTGACGAGCACCCACCCCAAAAAACCCCCCAAGGCCAAATTCAAATTGAATTTGGCCGGGCTCGGGCCATGTCCGGGCCGGGCCGCCAACGCCCGGCCCGGCCCGCCACGGGGCGTTTGGGCCGGGCCATTTTTCGGGCCGGCCCGTTACACATCTTGATATTCTTGTAGTCTATGGTGGTTTGTGTTAAAAACTGACTCCATCTGTGTTAGAAACTATTTATTCCCCTCAGATAGCAAATTAGAAGGTGTACACGAGGAAAGAAAAAGTTAGAAGCGATGACCATGATAACTCTTTTTGAGCCATATCCTTTGTTTGTGAATAAATCTCCTGTTTCTTCCTTTATCATGATGCTTGCTATATGGGTTTACTGATAAATAACAGTGAATAACGTATAATATGTATGGTGAATTAAAGTAAATTCAAGTAATACATTCTTTGCAAATACACATTTTAAATAACAAATGTTACACTAGGAGATGCAAAACTCGGTTTGCTTAAAAAATTTATTATATTATTGATGACTGTGTTTTTCTTTGTTGCAGCTACCATGCTCCTATTTCATAGGCGCTCCTGGCGAACCAACATATTGTACTACATGGATCCATCATCACCTAAAAGAAGCTGAGCTGTTTAGATTCCATGGTATGAAGAATGAGATCAAGTTTGCGACAAATTTGCTTGATAATGTCCAGTCACTCCAGCTAATGAAGATCGATCCTCGGCCAGTTAATACATCTGGGCCTCCTCTTGGTTGGGTGCAAGGTGGACGCGAGAAGACTCTCCAGCTGCTAAATAAAGAAGCCAAACCGGGTGTTAAACTAGTAGTCCTATGAAGAGTAGTTTTACCTGTGACTTGGCATTAACTAGTGGTCATATGAAGAGTGTTATTCACCGTGAAATAAGGGGAACAATTTTTTTCACGGCTTATGTTCTGTTCTTAACCGTTAGCTTAAATTGTTGTGGATGATTCTGGGAAATTCGGATTTCTCTTCTGTTCTTATTGGTTTTCCTTTATTGTTATTTAGATTGGTTTTATGCAATGCCATTAGTTTATGAAATATTGTGTGAGAGGTCACCACTTGCATAGTTTTAGGCCTTGTGCTATCGCTGCCGTGGTGAAGCTGGAATATTTGATTATTGCAGGTGGTTTTTGTTTTAACAAGATTCTTTCACTACATAAGCTTATGTATTTTTGTTCTATTCTGGGTACTATTTTGATCACTTCACCATAAATACTCAGTTTGCTAAACACAGAACTTGTGCCTTATTATTCTGTTCACTTTTACCAGAAATGCTGGCATGCTACTATATTTAACACCGTTAGGTGATATATTACCACAAACAAAGGTATTTAAAACCGTTTGAGACTGTGATAACCAGGGGCTTTATCGGCAAGGAATATTGGGGGCGTTTTCAATAATTCGAAGATTTTGGGAATGTTTTTTTCCTGAATAGTAATGATTTGGGGAGACAAAAAAACATTCTTCTAAAAGAAACTGAAGACAAATGGTCCATTGAGTATTCTTTGAATCTCATATTTTTGCTGTAGAAAATTACATTTAGCTGTGAAACACTACTGAGATAAATAAAGCCAGAAGCTGAGCATAACGCACAAGGCATACAGTCAAAACAAGAGGAAAACACAATTTTATCTATCAACTTAGTGCTGCCATGCTTTAAACTGGAACACTCAGCGCAGCCTCATCATCATCTTCTTTATGAAATTTCCATACCGATGCCATTATCCCTAGTGACGATGAATTCAACGTCCTCGGCTTCCCTCCCTTTCTCACCTGCACCAAAACTCAATATTTTTTTAAAAAAATAAAAAATAAATAAAACGTTCGACAGCTTGATAAAACAGTCGAGTCCAAATGTTACCTTTTTGGCCGGTTCACTCTTCACTGTCTTTACGCTTTGCAGGCTGTTAGGTTTGTTCAGTAAATACTCCTTCAGCTGCACGTCGTTCATGGTTTCTATCATATTTGTCTGCAATTCGATAGCAATTAGTATACATATGCAGCTAACATTAAGTTCATGGTTCCTGAGAATTATGGGATTCTTCCCGATATACAAATAGTGCCCTTAAATTCTTATAACTAATGGGAATAACATTAAGGCAGATAATCACTATGTGAAATGACTGAAATAATTGTTTTTAAGTCACTTGGTATCAACAAATGCCACATATAAGAAACATAGATATCTTGAAATAGATTCTTTACTGGTATAAATGCCAAACTAGCAAGATGTCTGCTGTAAACCATAATAGATGTTAAGAGTCTCGAACACGGGAGCATACCCATGACATGAGTTCGTCAACTTCTTTTTTGATTACTTCTCCATCTATGTCAACCCGCTCTTTCTTCTGTTGCCATGAAAGAACCTCGGGGACCTTTTTCTTCTTCTTTGATTCTTTTCCAGACATCAAACAATGGTGTGAAGAAGCCAGTGGGTCTTTGTTAGTTTCACAAGGTTTGCAAGAAAATGGGATGACCAATGATGATTTGGGAGTTGAGAATATAAGGGAGCCTCAAATAACAACAGTTAAGCTTGAAGCAGAAGAAAGGGTGTTATCATATAGCAAGACAGGAGGGGGGGCTTCTATGGATGGGGAAAGTCTCATATATATAACGGTCAGAAACGTATAACATGTGAACTTCAGACCAGTTAGTTAGAAACCGGAAAAATAACAATGCCTTTTTAAGATTAGAAACTGACAATAACTTCTTTTCTGTGTAATTGGAAGGAGCACAAGAAAAGTCAGGTACCGATAAAAATAAATTTGACCAACAACTATGCCTTCAGGTAGTTACGGAAATCCATCTATTTAATTAGACGGAAACCAAATATGCCTAGTGTTGACGAAATTCAGAAGTAAACAAAAAACGCTCGAGTGTTTATGGTAATTCTTAATGATTTAATAATATAAATACACATGTCCATTTAAAGAAATTGGAAACACAATATCAACCAATGAACCGAATCACAATGATATATCATTTCGCATGCCTTTAAAAAAACTAAAAACAACAACTAGGGGATAATAATCTGGTTAGCATTCTTTGGCCTGAATTAATATAAATCCTTTTATACCATTCAGCTCTATTGGCCATCATTTTAATTTAATAAACAATCATCTTTTTCCTCTAGCCATATCGCTAGTAAAACTTCAAAGGTTAGATTATAGATGGCCATCTCCAACTTCCATTAATAGAGTAATAGTGCAGAATATTAATCACAAACAAAATAAAGTATGCTACCTTCAAAGTTTCACTTAACTACTTCCCATATGCAGACCATTGTTTGATAACCATAATGTCATAGATTAACTAGTGAATTGGATCCAAATAAATTTGCATTTTCCCATCAAATGTCATATGCACTTAACTGAATAGTGGAGGCTGAATACAAATGCTAACCATGCGTCTTTTCCTGCACATGCAAAATGTTTTTTTTTAATTAAGGAAAAGTTTTCCATGGGGGTTAAATGCTAGCTGGATTTTATTTTTTAAAATTTGAATGTCGCTTCTTTTAACACAAGACCGATAGAGGTATTGAATGCTCTCTCCTTTTTCTGTCTTACTCCAGCATCTTCTCTCTCCTGCTCTTCTCCACCTTTCTCTTCTCGTTCTTCCACTATAGTTCTCATTCAAAATGCTAAGTCTTCTCTCCCAACCCTTCTTCACAGCACCACCTTCCGGCTATCCAAACAAACACTAGTTCCGGTCATCCACCCCCACCACCTTCCGGCTATCCAAACCCACACTAGTTCCGGCCATCACTCCCACTCTCCCAACACCCTTTGTCCATTACGGCTCCACCCATATCGCCCGCTCTCGCGTTACCCCATATCCTCATTCTTGTCTTCTCCAGTCCTTCCATTTACCATTCAACACCCCTCACTTCCACCTCCGGTTCAACAACCCCAAATGATGAATGTATGAATCTCCCTCACATATTATCCTCCGTCGATCTTATTGCCAGCAGTGCTAAACGATTGAGATTTGAGATGAGGGTTGAGCGTGTGGATCTCAATGGGCTGTTGGTTGTTGTTGACGTCGAGCTACCTCTAATGGAAGTCCCGGGGTGGGAAACCACCGTAAGACCCTCCGACGATCAAGTAAGCACCGAGAAATATTAGGCCAGAGTAGCAGCGTATTGGAATGAGTTCGAGATACCTGAATCGTCTAGAAGAGGGGTTTATATAGCGGTCGTCTAGAGCGAGCCGATGCGAAATTCTTGCCGTCCGTTATGCCACTGCGTCACGTTCGCGTTGATAGCGGTATACGCCCATTAATGGCGAGATACACTCATTAATGGCGAGATATGTTAGCATGGGATGCGGGACGTGGAGCGGCGGAGATCTCATCGCGGCGAGATACACGGAGCCGTTACGGGGACGCTCGGGCTCCGTGCTCCCAGCCAAATAGGGAAGCTGAGGAATCTCAGATATATGATATCTCGAAGATGAGCAAATGAGCTGAGGAGTCTCAGCTGTAGGATAGCTCGGAGACGAGAAAATGAGCTAAGGAGTCTCAGCTGTAGGATAGCTCGAAGATGAGCTATTGGCTAACGGTCAGCCGAAAGGGGAACGTGCTCCGGGAAGGTCATCTGAAAGGTCGGGCGCAAGTCCGAAGGCGAGGTGCTGAGAAATATCCCTCATACATCATACTTATTCCAACTCCGCAGCCTCCAGGAATCTAACGGTCTTACATGGATGACATGCCATCCGCTACGTGTCATGATCTGGAGAAATCCCACTTATGAGTATCATCACCAAACCACCACCACCACTCCTTTACCAATAGCAAATATGAACTTAATACTCAAATTTTAAAGTGAAACTCCTATATTTCTAAGTGGGACTTTTATATTTCCAAGTGGAACTTTTATATTTCCACTGGTACTTTTTTATTTATAAGTGGAACTTTTTATTTTTTAGTGAAATTCTTTTATTTCCAAATAGAACTTTTATAGTTCTAAATAGGACTTTCTCATTTTCAAGTGGGACTTTGGAATTTCCAAATGGAAGCAATACTTTAACAGTTTTAAGTGGAACTTTTTTATTTCCAATTGGCACTTTTTTTAGCAGGTACGAACTTAATACTCAAATTTTAAGATGGAACTCTTATATTACTAAGTAGACCTTTTTTCCTTAGTCGAACTTTTTATATTTCCACGTTGAACTATTTATTTTTAATCAGAACTTTTTTATTTATAAGTGGAACCTTTTTATTTCTTAGTGCAACTTTTGTATTTCCAAGTGGAACTTTTGTAGTTAAGTAGGACTCTATCATTTTCAAGTGAAAACGGTACTTTTATACTTTTAAGTGGAACTTTTTATATTTTCAATTGGTACTTTTTTAGTTCTTTGTGGACCTTTTTTTTATTTCCACATGACGCTTTTATAGTTATAAATGGAACTTTTTCAGTTCCAAATTAACCATTTGTATTTCCAAGCGGAAGTGGTACTCTTTCATTTCTAAGTATAACCTTTTTATTTCTAGGCGGAACTTTTTTGGTTTCAAGTGGAGCTTTTGCAATTCTGACTAGAACCTTTTTATTTCCAAGTGGAACGTTTGTATCCCCAAGTGGAACTTTCTGTTTGGTATCTAGCAAAGCAAATGATGGCATGTTGCAATCAATTGGGAATATTCTGTGAGTCATCTCCCTACACCTGAAACGTGATGGCAGATCTCTCTGTCCCTGAGTGTGACCATTTTTTAACACGAAATTCTCAACGGAGCAAAAGTAGTACAACTTTTACAACCAATATGCCAAAGAAAAAAGGTTCAGCATCAGGGGGAGCAAATTAAGGAACAGTAAATCCGATGGCCCCACTTATTTTCATAGATTTGTTTGTAGTAAGGCCGGGGCTTAGGATGAAAAACATATGGGTAGGACAGATAGGTCGAAGAAAGTGCGTGCTCTAAATAGATGTGAATGTCTGGAAAAACTGAATGTTCAACTTGATCCAATTAATAATAAATGGTTTGTGCATGAATTCATTGTCGGTCACAATCATGTCCTTGTTTCGCCTGCTGAAGTTAGCTTCCTTAGGTCTCACAAAAATATAAACAATGAACAAACGGATGCGATATTTATGTGTTCGAAATCAGGCATCCGTAAACACCAAATAATATCTCTATACGAGAAAAGAAATGGTGGTTGCGAAAACGGAGGTTTTGTGAAAATGGATATGCACAATTTATGGTCGAAAGAGCAGAGAGCTAAATTAAAAAAAGGAGATGCGTCTAGTGTCTTAGACATTCTGTAGAGAAGAAAAGACAAGAATTTTGATTTTTTTTTCCAGGTTTCACACAAACCAGTCCGGTAACCTAAATCGTCTATTTTGGTGTGATACGAAGTCAAGAATGGACTACATTTTATTTGGTGATGTTATAATTTTTTATTCAACACACCGTGCTGATAGATACAAAATGTCAATCATACATTTTGTTGGTATCAACAATTATCGTAGTACAGTGTATTTTGGTTATGGTGTAGTCTCAGATGAAACGACGGATGCGTACACATGGTTGCTAGGAGCTTTCATGGAAGCCATATACCAAAAAAAACATATCCGTTGTAACGGATGGTGATTTAGCGATGGAAGCCGCTATATCAATTGTTATGCCGAACGCTAGGCACCGTCTTTGCAGGTGACATGTTGAGAGGAATTTCACAACCCACTATAAAAGCACAAAACTTCTAGAATCATTCAAGAGTTTAATTTACACTCCCTATAATCTTGATAATTTTGATAACAGTTAGTAATCATTTCTTAAGGAAGTTGAAGAGAAAAAGTTTGATCCAATCTCTCGTTGGTTTACGTAAAAGTACAGTACAAGACATTTTTGGCGTGAATCATTTTTGTACGGGCATATCTTTTTAGGTATTCGAAGGACGCAAAGAAGTGAGAGTGTCAATGCTAATCTACACAGACATTTAGATCGAAATATGATTTTACAGGACATGATTGTTCACTATAATTATTATTTGTCAAAAATCAGGATGGATGGGGCCGAAGATGACTACAATACATGACAATCTTTTCCTTTGCTGCGCACTGATATGCAAGGCCCGGAAAATCATGCTGCTAGAATCTACACTCCTAACATATTCGAATTAGTTCAAATTGAGATGCGCAGTGTACTTCTGTATACAGTAAGACAATATGCGGCACAGCCTATCAAGTATATCGTTTCAGTGGCCACTTGGAGCAGTAGTACCGAGTTTGAATATTCAGTTGAGTTAACAGGTGTTTTAGACCGAATTAAATGCAGCTGTCTCTATTTTGAATCTATCGGTATTCCCTGCTCCCACATATTCTCCTTTCTTAAGCGTCTACATGTCGAAGAGATCCTACAAACCCTAATTCTGGAGAGATGGACGAAGAATGCAAAATGCGGACTTACACCATTAAGACATTGTGAATTTCGTAATGAAACTGAAACTAGTTGAAAGTGTAACGTCTGTATTTTGTATATACCTTAATAAATTTTTTCATATTTTTCCTCAATATTTTCGCATTTACATTATTACATATAGCTAGTTGACTATTTGATATCTACTGTGCTGAATATTTATTTACTATATTATGGTGTGCATATGATTATACTGTATTTATTTGTTTTTATATTATCCGTATATTTTTGTTACCTATTAAGTATATTATTTATTATTTCTTTTTAATCCTTCCATCTCTTTTCCCTATTATTTTTCTAAGGCCCAAAGTCCCATACATTCCTTCACGTTGGCTAAATTTGGGGCATTTTTATTGATTGTTATTAATTTCATTAATTTAGTTATAATGGTGATTAATTTGGTTTTAATGGTTATTAAGTTTTTATTAATGGTCGCTGTTAATTTGTATTGATTGTTATTAATTTGTATTGATTGTATTTAACTTTTATTAATCCTTATAAATTGGGATGTTTTTAATTTTCAAAACCTACTTAACCCAAGCCTAAACCCAAACTCAGCCAAACATCCTCACCAAAACAATCTCCATTTGATTTCCGTTCTTTTATTTTTTGCTAAGCCCGAGCCCAAAAGCCCAAACTTCCCCCTTTAAACCCCCTACGTTGAAACCTAAGCTAAAACAAAACCTTAATCCTAAAATATATCCTTCTCTCTCCCCTGCATGCCTTGGAAAATGCGCCGCCGCCCTTCTTCTCCTCGTTCTTCTCCTCCTCTTTTTTTCTCTCAATATAAAAACCCATGGCCGAACTGTTAGTGTTTATGCCCTAGAAGGCCATTACTGTATCATACTAGTTTGTATATTACTTAATGGAAGCTTGGGATATTCACATGTATATAACAGTCTTGCTAAACATGGTAGTATGCTACTTGGTTTTTCTATCTTAATATGTGAGCATACGTATTGATAGAGCTCTTAGGATCCTGCTTGACTACTAGCGTTGTGATGGCAGTCACACTAGTGGGAGCTGGGTAGTCTACAAGCACATCCTTATTCAGGTCCCTAGTCGTTGGGTTATCGAGACAGAGCATCGATAATCCGGAGTAGACTAGTGTGTACGCTTCTCATCCCAGTTGGGGAGATGGTCTGTCCCACAGCCGTCAGTACGTCGTACTGGAGATAGTATGCAGGTGCTCGTTAGGTTACGGGTACACCGGACAGGACTCACAGGGAACTGTTGGTTGGTTTTATACCATTCGTCAGTGAGCAGTTCCCAGGTGACATGAGTACAGCATAGTCCGCAGACTTGACACTGCTACTTCGCCTCGAGTGTGTCCCACTGTTCTTAGATTGCTACCCTACCATGACTCAAATGAGTCATGCAAACAGGTAGCAGTTGGGTGCAGTCCCGAGCACTTGGAGGCAGTAGCGGTTAGACAGGATTCGTCCCTCCCGGTATTGGGAGTAGATATCGCGCTGTGTCAGAGAGCCATTACGCAAAGTCCCTGGCCAGGGCAAGCGAGATTTGCTGGTAGGTTCCAGTAGTTTCTCAGGGTGTAATGGGCTTCCCTCCGACACGAATTATACAGCCATTAGGGGACTGACGCTTGCCGCCCCCTAGGCAGGATATGCGATAGTCTTGGACGAACGGACCGGACTGTATGGAGATTGTCACATCAGACTCAGTAGGAGTTCGGATGAGTTTTCTCATCGGCCTTCTTATCGACAACTACCTGAGGACCGTTACGTACAGCTAGTGCCGCTTGCGGTCTGTGGTCAAACCCACTGCCAGCGTAGTAGTCGAGTCTCTAGAGTCCCACACAGAGAGTTTCCTATTCCAGGCAAAAGGATATAGAGGTCGTATGGTTTTACGACAAGGGTTCAGACACATACGTGTGTTTACGCACGTACGACTTTCGGACAGTTTTTACCAGTTGGCTTTGGTTTAAGCCAGTTACTGGTATCCGGTTATTGGATTTTTACAGTCTAAAGTTTTTCCGTATTTTTACGGATTGGAGGGGCGTTCTCGTAATTTTGCGGGAAGCTTCTAGAAGATGGTGACTAAGGAGGTTAAGGTGTAAAATGAAATGAGTGTAAAAATGAGTCACCTTGGTGATTCATAAAAGTATTTTGTCATTCTAATGAATCATCACAAGATATATTCTATCATGGTTACTAAATTAATTATTTATTATTTTCTAGTAAAAAGAAATGATAGATATATATCTTCTTGATTCACTATTCTCATAAGAAGAATGCTCATTTTCATTTTCATCTTCTCTCTCCTCTAGCTCTCCCTCTTCAAGACTAATCCTCCCTTCTCATGAGTTGAGAACAAGGGTTAGTAAGACTTAACAATCCATAACCATCACTCTATATCGATCTATCTTCTTCGATTAGCAATCCAAGAAGGTTAGTTGCCTCAAGTTTAGAGGCGAAGCTTGGAGTTTTGCTCTCGGGTGGATCGTCTACTACCTAGAGAAGGCCGAGGAGAACAAGGAGTTCGTAAAGACGAAGGAGTTGATTCATTAGGTATAATCCCGAAACACCGTATTTTAGAAACACTTAGTGTTTGGTTATTTATAGTTTAGCTTCGATTCAAGCGGTTAGTCGATGTTCGTTCTTTAAACATGATCGTTTTCGAAAATTCCGCCTCCCCACAAGTTCTGGGGTGAAGTACATCGACTTACAGTGGTATCAGAGCCTCGCTAAACAATAAATAACTTTATTGCAAATTTGTACGAATTTCGAACGGAAAAACGAAGCCGGAAAACCCCAAAACTGTCAAGTTTCTGTCGATTTTAAAATGATGTCCAAAATTTTTTCAGGGATGTTCAGAGAGCTAGAAATGACCACACTAGAACACCCAAGAAAAACAGTCACCTGATTCGTCTAAACCGCCGCGGAACCGCGGCCTCACCCTACTGAGCCGCCGCGGTTCCGCCGCCGAGTTGGCGAGTCAGGGGCCGATTTTTCTTCTGTTGCTTCTGTGCAATATTTGGGATTTTCTGGAATATTTAATATTTGCTCAGGTTACTGTTTAACAGAGCAGATTTTGGAGCAATATTGATGTTGTTTAATCGATCGAAATTATACAGTATTTGCATGTTGGATTATATCTGTGATTGATAAATGTGTTCGTAAACCTCCCCTAACTGCTAGTATGTCAGTTGGCAGGGGGTTGCACATTTCTGAAATGGTTATATCTGTTTGTGCATATAAACTGTATTGGACTGTTGTGGTGTATAGCCGGGGTTTTGAAATGGGTAATTATTCAATTCATTTGTTGTAAATGTAATTTGTTGTAATATTATTTTGCGAGGCACATCCAGGTTGCGGTTGTAGCCACCGTTGTATTATTTCATTTTACTGTTTTTGCTCCTAGGTCTGACCCAAGGTGGGGTACACAAACTGCCGGGTGGGTAGTTTGCCGTACCCGTAGGGGTCGAGGGTGGGGTAACGGCTATTCATCACAACTGTGTAATCTGTCTATTCTTGCAGGCTCAAAAGAAATACAGATTGCTTGCAAATCCAATAAAGTTTATCTGTGTTCTGGAATGTTTATCATTGCGTCAGACGAATGTAAAATATCTATATATATGATAGCTATTTAGACGTCACTTATGTTTTACACCCGCGCTAGCCCAGTCCCCGCTCTGTCGTTAGTTAAGTAACCTAACGAGTAATGACGGGACCCAGTGGCAAATGCGGATGGCATAAGAGGACGTTATATTTTCGTTGTTTTCTGCAATGATAGGTTAATGATGGGACGCATTATCTGTAATGCAAAGAAAATAAACCAAGTTTAAATCGTTGGAACAATTTAAAAAGAAACCAATCGGTTAATTTTAAAACAGATATTTTTAAAATGCGGAGATTTAACCACTCCTTTTAAAAAGCTATCAGGTTCCTTCGGTTATATCAAGTTCACTACGTTCACGGTTTCGCCAAAACCATTCGTAGCCCTCCGTCATTTCATTTGGGTATTCAGTAGTATTCAAGCTATGCATTTTGGCCAAAGTCAAGGCATAGTGTTTGGTAGCTGCTGGGTTTTCAATTGTTGCATAAGATAGATGAGTTGGTTTGGGACAGTCGTATTACCATTTGACCAAAGTCAGGGGTATATACGGATGGGTTCAAATTGACAAGATAATGACGGGTAGAACTTGACATGTGACTTATGACACTTTGACCAAAGCCAAGGTCATAAGAGCATGGGGCAAAAACTAATATCGGGAATTTCTAAAGAAACTGAAATTTGCAAAGAGATGCATACCATTTTGAGTTTGATGAATGTTGGTAGCACTCCTTCAACATTATCATACGATGATATTTGGATCCCGATCCTACTGTGAGTATATGCTACTTATCAGGATATTCGTCACTTAACGATCAATGCTATAAACCTAGTAGGTGTCCAGAAAAGTGTCAGAGGGGTTACGCCCCCAGAGAAAAGAGGTTATATAATTAAGGAACTTCGCGAAAGCGTTGGAAAACCTCCCTCGAAGTACCGACACCAGCCTGGCTGAACGGTTAAGCAAGTATTGTACGGTGAGAATAGTCCTGGCTAATTCTTCTTTTATGGTTTGAGGAAGGATTCGAGAAACAGTGGGAGCCATCCAGTTTAGATAAACTAAAAACCACTCTAAACTTGCAAAAGCATCATGCTAAAGAGTTTTCTTCTCTCTCTCCTAATTGCAGCGACCCTGAAAATGACTGGACTTAAGTTACTTTTAGAGAAAAATATACTGACAGGGCCAAACTATAAAGATTGGCTGCGGAATGTCAAAATGGCTTTGACCTATGACAAATTGGGGCACGTCCTCACCGCTACGGCACCTGCTGTCCCTGGTCCCAAATCCAGCAATGCGGATAAGGAAATCCGCAAAACCTGGGATTTAGATTGCACGAAAGCCAAGTGCATCGTGCTTGCCTCGATGAACAATGAACATCAGAGGAGGCACGAGGATATGGGCCTTGATGGCATATTTCTCCATACAAAAGAACTTTATGGAGAGCAATCTCGTATAGCAAGATACGAGACCTCAAAGAACTTGTTTCGAGCGAGGTTGGCTGTCGGGTCATCGGTAGGAGAACATGTCCTAAAGATGATCGGCTATATAGAAGAGCTCACAGACCTTGGGACGACTTTGGATAATGAGCTCTATACAGACCTTATTCTCCAGTCCCTTCCTCACACCTACGCCCAGTTTATCCTGAACTTCAATCTTCAAAGAAAAGAAGTTGAACTTCCGGAACTCCTGAACATGTTAAGGAGTGCAGAGGGCACCTTGAAGAATTCAAGGGAAACACCCGCTATGTTTGTTGGCGGTGCATCTTCTTCCGGGTCCAAGGCTAAAGCCAAAGGAAGGAAGAAGAAGGCCGCACCCAGACCTAGAGGAGGTGTTAGTAAGGTGGGAGGGAAGGGAAAGAAAAAGTTTGCAGCACCTATAGTTGGCCAGGATGAGTGTTTCCATTGTCACAGGAAAGGGCACTGGAAGAAGGATTGCAAGGCGTGGAACGCCAAGAACCAGGAACCGAAGCAAGCTGTGGCTTCGACTTCAGGTGTGTTTGTAATTGAGAATTGTTTGTCAATCAACTCTACTTCCTGGGTATTGGATACCGGATCAGGATCTCATATTTGCAATTCATTGCAGGCACTGAGAAACCGTAGAGTGCTGAAGGAAGGTGATATGATCCTCAGGGTTGCTAACGGAGCTAGCGTGGGAGCTGCGTCCGTCGGGGATTATCACCTAGGATTGACGAGTGGACACATCTTGGTTTTACATAACTGCTATTTTGTACCCAGCTTAACGTGTAATATCATATCAGTTTCCTTGTTATCAAATAAAGGTTATGATTTCACGTTTGTAAGAGATGTTGTCAACATCCACCTTAATCATGGTTTGATTGGGTCAGGTACACTAAATAACGGAATATATGTTTTAAACCAACTCTAAATTTTCAATGTTCAGAACACACTAAAAAGAAAGTCTCCAGATTTGAATAAAGCTTTCTTATGGCATTGTAGACTGGGTCACATCAATGAGAGAAGGTTGACTAAGTTGCATAGAGAAGGATATTTGGACTCGTTCGAATATCAATCTTATGACACTTGTCAATCTTGTCTCAAAGGAAAGATGACAAAGACTCCATTTACTGGACAAGGAGTAAGAGCGAGCGAGCTCTTAGGACTCATACACAGTGATGTATGTGGTCCAATGTCTACACATGCAAGAGATGGTTATTCCTACTTCATTACTTTCACAGATGATTACTCAAGATACGGATTTATTTATCTGATGAAACATAAATCCGAGGCTTTTGAAAAATTCCAAGAGTATAAGAATGAAGTAGAAAACCAAACCGGCAAAAGTATCAAGACACTTAGATCTGATCGAGGTGGTGAATACTTGAGTGCCGAGTTCCTAGGTTACCTAAAAGAGAAAGGAATTCTCTCTCAGCTTACTCCTCCGTACACTCCACAGCATAACGGTGTATCGGAGAGACGGAATCGAACTCTATTGGATATGGTACGATCCATGATGAGTAATGCTGAGTTACCGCAATCTTTCTGGGGTTATGCGCTAGAATCAGCGGCATATCTTCTGAACAGGGCTCCTACCAAGACTGTGCCTACCACTCCATATCAGATGTGGACTGGGAAGAAACCCCATCTTCAGCATATGAAGATTTGGGGATGTCCAGCTTTTGTTAAAAAGCAGCATGTGGACAAGCTCGAGGCACGATCAGTAAAATGTTTGTTTGTGGGATATCCAAAGAACTCCAAGGGATATTATTTCTATTACGCAGAGGAACAAAAGGTCTTTGTTTCTCGTAATGCCCATTTTCTGGAACATCTGTTTTTAGAAAAGGAAACAAGTGGGAGCGAAATAGAACTGGAAGAAATTCCAGAACCACAAACTGCTACTGAAAGTTTGGTAGAACCAGAGGTTCAAGAAGAAAAGGACATTCCTGCACCCCTCCGTAGGAGTAGTAGGCCGTCTCATCCGCCTGAGAGATACTACGGTTTTCTCATAGATGGGGATAGAGAGGACTGCATCATAGAAGATGATGAACCTACTAGCTTCCAGCAGGCCATCCAGAGCGGCGACTCGGTACGATGGCTAGATGCAATGCGAAGCGAAATGGAGTCCATGTACACCAACAAAGTATGGACTTTGGACTTTGCTCCAGGTGGGGTAAAACCCATAGGATGCAAATGGATCTTCAAGAAAAAGATTGGTGTAGATGGGCAGGTGGAAACCTATAAAGCTAGACTCGTTGCAAAGGGTTTTCGTCAAAGACCTGGTTTGGACTATGACGAAACTTTTTCTCCAGTGGCTATGCTTAAATCCATTCGTATCCTTCTTGCAATTGCTGCCTTCCATGACTATGAAATCTGGCAGATGGACGTAAAGACGGCTTTTCTGAATGGAAATTTAGAAGAGAGCGTCTATATGGATCAGCCAGAGGGTTTCAATCAGAGTGGGAGCAGCGGGAAAGTATGCAAGCTGCTTAAATCTATTTATGGACTAAAGCAGGCATCGCGGAGTTGGAACATCTGTTTTGATGAGACAGTCAAAGAATATGACTTTATCAAAAATCCAGATGAACCGTGCATATATAGTAAAGTTGTAGCCAGAAGTGTTGTATTCCTCGTCTTGTACGTGGATGACATTCTATTGATAGGAAATGACATTCCTATGCTACAATCTGTCAAAGGATTCTTGTCATAAAGGTTCTCCATGAAAGACCTGGGCGATGCCTCTTACATTCTGGGGATCCGGATCTATCGTGATAGATCCAAGAGGATGTTGGGACTTTCGCAATCCAGGTATATCGACACTATACTGAAAAGATTCAGTATGGAAGATTCTAAGCGCGGTAATTTACCGGCTTGTCACGGAATCACCCTCTCCAAAGAGATGTCTCCCAAGGCTGATTTGGAAAGGGAACGCATGTCAGTTATACCCTACGCTTCTGCGGTAGGCTCTATAATGTATGCGATGTTGTGTACCAGACCAGATGTAGCTTACGCACTGAGCGTGGTAAGCCGGTATCAGTCAGACCCAGGGGAGAAACACTGGATAGCAGTAAAGAACATTCTCAAGTACCTGAGGAGGACTAAGGAGATGTTCTTGGTTTATGGCGGAAAAGACCTCAAGTTGGAGGCCTTTGCTGATTCCGGCTTCCAGAGTGATAAGGACGATTCCAAGTCCATATCGGGTTATGTCTTTACCCTCAATGGAGGGGCGGTGTGCTGGAAGAGCTCCAAGCAGGACACCGTTGCTGACTCGACGATGGAAGCGGAGTATATAGCTGCTTGCGATGCCGCAAAAGAAGCAGTCTGGATGAAGAAGTTCCTAACAGAACTTCAGGTGGTTCCTACCATAGTTGATCCAATACCTCTGTATTGCGACAACAACGGAGCTATAGCTTTAGCGAAGGAACCAAGGTCCCATCAGAAGTCCAGACACATCTTGAGGCGGTATCACCTGATCAGGGAGATCATTGATCGTCAGGAGATCGAGGTTCGGAGAGTTGCAACAGAAGAGAACATTGCTGATCCATTCACGAAGGCCCTACCTCAGATTCAGTTCGAGAGGCTACTCGAGATCATTGGTCTTCGATATGCCAGTACATGGCCCTAGTGCAAGTGGGAGATTGTTAGTGTTTATGCCCTAGAAGGCCATTACTGTATCATACTAGTTTGTATATTACTTAATGGAAGCTTGGGATATTCACATGTATATAACAGTCTTGCTAAACATGGTAGTATGCTACTTGGTTTTTCTATCTTAATATGTGAGCATACGTATTGATAGAGCTCTTAGGATCCTGCTTGACTACCAGCGTTGTGATGGCAGTCACACTAGTGGGAGCTGGGTAGTCTACAAGCACATCCTTATTCAGGTCCCTAGTCGTTGGGTTATCGAGACAGAGCATCGATAATCCGGAGTAGACTAGTGTGTACGCTTCTCATCCCAGTTAGGGAGATGGTCTGTCCCACAGCCGTCAGTACGTCGTACTGGAGATAGTATGCAGGTGCTCGTTAGGTTACGGGTACACCGGACAGGACTCACAGGGAACTGTTGGTTGGTTTTATACCAGTCGTCAGTGAGCAGTTCCCAGGTGACATGAGTACAGCATAGTCCGCAGACTTGACACTGCTACTTCGCCTCGAGTGTGTCCCACTGTTCTTAGATTGCTACCCTACCATGACTCAAATGAGTCATGCAAACAGGTAGCAGTTGGGTGCAGTCCCGAGCACTTGGAGGCAGTGGCGGTTAGACAGGATTCTTCCCTCCCGGTATTGGGAGTAGATATCGCGCTGTGTCAGAGAGCCATTACGCAAAGTCCCTGGCCAGGGCAAGCGAGATTTGCTGGTAGGTTCCAGTAGTTTCTCAGGGTGTAATGGGCTTCCCTCCGACACGAATTATACAGCCATTAGGGGACTGACGCTTGCCGCCCCCTAGGCAGGATATGCGATAGTCTTGGACGAACGGACCGGACTGTATGGAGATTGTCACATCAGACTCAGTAGGAGTTCGGATGGGTTTTCTCATCGGCCTTCTTATCGACAACTACCTGGGGACCGTTACGTACAGCTAGTGCCGCTTGCGGTCTGTGGTCAAACCCACTGCCAGCGTAGTAGTCGAGTCTCTAGAGTCCCACACAGAGAGTTTCCTATTCCAGGCAAAAGGATATAGAGGTCGTATGGTTTTACGACAAGGGTTCAGACACATACGTGCGTTTACGCACGTACGACTTTCGGACAGTTTTTACCAGTTGGCTTTGGTTTAAGCCAGTTACTGGTATCCGGTTATTGGATTTTTACAGTCTAAAGTTTTTCCGTATTTTTACGGATTGGAGGGGCGTTCTCGTAATTTTGCGGGAAGCTTCTAGAAGATGGTGACTAAGGAGGTTAAGGTGTAAAATGAAATGAGTGTAAAAATGAGTCACCTTGGTGATTCATAAAAGTATTTTGTCATTCTAATGAATCATCACAAGATATATTCTATCATGGTTACTAAATTAATTATTTATTATTTTCTAGTAAAAAGAAATGATAGATATATATCTTCTTGATTCACTATTCTCATAAGAAGAATGCTCATTTTCATTTTCATCTTCTCTCTCCTCTAGCTCTCCCTCTTCAAGACTAATCCTCCCTTCTCATGAGTTGAGTACAAGGGTTAGTAAGACTTAACAATCCATAACCATCACTCTATATCGATCTATCTTCTTCGATTAGCAATCCAAGAAGGTTAGTTGCCTCAAGTTTAGAGGCGAAGCTTGGAGTTTTGCTCTCGGGTGGATCGTCTACTACCTAGAGAAGGTCAAGGAGAACAAGGAGTTCGTAAAGACGAAGGAGTTGATTCATTAGGTATAATCCCGAAACACCGTATTTTAGAAACACTTAGTGTTTGGTTATTTATAGTTTAGCTTCGATTCAAGCGGTTAGTCGATGTTCGTTCTTTAAACATGATCGTTTTCGAAAATTCCGCCTCCCCACAAGTTCTGGGGTGAAGTACATCGACTTACACGAACCCCTTCTTCTATTGAACCGAGCCTTTCTCCACCATATCATCAAGCCCCCGCTCCTTCTTCCTCCTTGACTCCAACCTCGAACCATTATCCCCATCTCCACAACCGATCGACCTTATAACTCTCATCCCATCTCATCATCATCAACAACGACAATAATAGCAGTATTACATGGCCGGTGTTTGATATGTAAAGTCTTAGAGGACATTATTGTATAGTATATAATTGTATATTACATTTTGGATACTTGGGATATATATGTATAAGACAGTCTTGCTCGATATGATAGTATGCTATCTGTCTTAATATGTGTATATGTTCCTTTTTACAAATCGCTAATACATGTTGATAGAGCCCGTAGGATTTTTGCTTGACTACCAGCGTTGTAATGGAAATCATACTTGTGGGGGCTGAGTAGTCTATAAGCATATCCTTAAAATTGTCCTTAGTTGTAGGATTATCGAGACTGGGTATCGATATTCCAGAGTAGACTAGTGTATACGTTTCTTATCCCCCTCAAGGGAGATGGCCGGTCCCACAGCTATTGGTATACGGTACCAAAGATAGTATACAGGTGCTCATTAGGTTATGAGTTTCGCTGGACGGACTCACTGGAAATTGCTAGTTGGTATTATACCTATCGTCGAATAGCAGTTCTCTGGTGACATGAGTACAGGTTAGTCCGATGACTTGACATCACCATTAGTCTCGAGTGTGTTCCCACTGTACTTAGATTACTACCCTACCGCGGTTTTAAAGAGTCGTGCAAACCGGTGTAAGTGTATGGCGCTCCTTGCCGTGACTACTACGGTTATGCGGAATCAAAAACTTTAATTTTTCTTGAGCACAACACATTAAAAGCCTAGAATCTAAGCCCAAACACTAAACTAAACATCAAACTAAAAGAGTTTAACCACCATGTGAGAACTACAACTTTTGAAGTCGGTCATTTGGCTCTTGTGTAGTCCTCTTCTTTCGCTCCTAGGGTCTCCGGGTTTGAGCTTAGAAGCCGGCCTTCGATCTCGAAGAAGATCCATCCGAAGGAACCCAAGAATAGGCTATATCATCACACTAGTAAACTAAGTGTAGAAACTAGTGATCTAGACTTACTAAGAATGGCTCACTAGAAGATGTAGTAATATAATCTATAATCTTTTCTCTCTTTAACTTTTCTTTTCTCAACTAAAGAAATCTCAAGATGAGAAAAAGAGAAGAAGATGAACTTGAGAATGGCTACAAGAAAATATCCAACCTCATCTCTTTTCTTTCTCATCTCTATCTTTAGTTGTGAGAGTGGGTGGACTTGTGATTCATCATGGTGAGTCACAAACCCACACTCTTCTCACAAACTCTAGAATAGATGAGAGGAAAAGAATGAGCCATTTCATTTGTAAAAATATATATATGTATATATACATATATAAATATATATACAAATATACTAAAACAAGTATATGCTACAAAAATATACACCTGTATTCGTATAAAATATGAAAACCCATATTCGTATAAAACATACAAATATTTGTATTTGTATTAAGACACAAATACACATATTTATATAAATATTCGTATTCGTATAAATACCGTATTTTGTCAAAATACGAATACGAAAAGAGAGATACTAAAAACAGATAAGCAATACTAGCTCACATTAAATCCAAATATGATAACCTGGCTATCTTTCAAACCCCGCTAGTATTAACAAACTGTCCAATTAAAGGTATGTGTACTAAAACACGTATTTAATCGAACCCAGGTATGTATCAAGATACGTACACTACATCAATTCGCCTAACCTGGGAAAACCTCTTAATGGGACTCTAAAGACTCGACAATATACTGGCAGTGGGTTTAACTACAAACATGTCAGCGACACTAGCTGTACGTAACGGCTGCCCAGGTATTGATCGAATGGAAGGCCGACAAGCAAACTTGTATGTATCCCTACTGAGCCTGAAAGTGAGAATCTTAGTACAGTCCCGGTCTCTTCGTCTGAGAGTATCGCATTCTGGGTCTATATGGTGGAAAACGTCAAACCCCTAATAACTCAATAAGTCGTGTCGATATGGCCCAAAACCATCCCGAGAAACTATTGATCTCACAATCAGTAAATCTCATCTTCCTTGGCCAAGCTCGTATGATGATGACCAATCAACCACAGCGCGACATCAACTCCTTATACCGGGAGAGACGAATCCCTTCTATCGCTTATTGCCTTCAAGTGCTTTGGGACTGTACCTAACTAAAACCTGTTTGCACGACTCTTTAAAGTCGTGGTAGGGTAGTGATCTAAGTACATTATGAACACACTCGAGACGAATGACGATGTCAGGTTTAAAAACTAACTTGTACCTATGTCACCAGAGAACTACTATCTGACGTTAGGTATATAACCATGTAGAAGTTCTTGGCGAGTCCGTCCAGTATAACACATAACCTAATGAACACCCATATACTATTTTTGGTGCCGAACACCAATGGTTATAGGACAGGCCATCTTCTCTCATGGAAATAAGAAACGTATACACCGGTATACTCCGGAGTATTGATGCCCTATCTCGAAACTCTAACGACTAGGGACAATTTAAGGATGTTCTTATAGACTATCTAGACCCCACGAGTATGATCGCCATCACAGCTCCTGTAGTCAAGCAAAGGTCCTACGGGCTTTACCAACATGTAATCAGGATACGTAATAGAAATAGAATGTATACACATATTGAGGTAAAGACAAACCAGATAGCATACTATCATATTGAGTAAGATTGTCATGTACACATATATCCCAAGCATCCTTATATAATATACAATCCTGTACTATACAATAATGCCCTCTAGGGCATATACATCCAACAATCTCCTACCTGCACTAAGGCCATGTATTGGCATATCGAATACCAATCATCTCCAATGGCCGCTTCAACTTAGTCTGAGGAAGTGCCTTCGTGGGTGGGTCCGCCGTATTGTCCTTTGTGTCTACTCTCCTGACCTCGATCTCCCGGCGATCAATGATCTTCCTGATCAGGTGATATCGCTTTAAGATGTGTCTGGATTTTTTATGGGACCGTGGTTCCTTCGCTAATGCTATAGCCACATTGTTGTCACAATACAAAGGAATTGTATCAACAATAGACGGAACCACATCAAGTTCATGAATGAACTTCCTCATCCAGACAGCCTCTTTTGCGGCATGGCTGGCAGCAATGTATTCAGCCTCCATTGTCGAGTCTGCTACGGTGTCTTGTTTGGAACTCTTCCAACATACCGCTCCTCTATTGAGGGTAAACACATAATCCGAGACAGACTTGATGTCATCCTTGTCGCTTTGGAAGCTTGAATCGGTAAAAGACTCCATATGTAGGTCCCCATTATCGTACACTAAGAACGTATCTTCAGTCCTTCTCAGGTACTTCAGAATGTTCTTCACAGCCGTCCAATACTTCTCCTCTGGGTTGGATTGATACCGGATTACAACGCTAAGTGCGTAAGCTATATCTGGTCCGATACATAATATCGCATACATTATAGATCCTACTGCCGAAGCGTAGGGTATAGTACTCATGCGAGCCTTCTCCTCATCAGTCTTGAGAGATATCTCTTTGTAGAGGGTGATTCCGTGACAAGCCGGTAAATTACCGTGCTTGGAATCTTCCATACTATACCTCTTTAGTATGGTGTCAATGTATCTTGATTGTGAAAGTCCCAACAATCTTTTAGATCCATCACGATAAATCTTGATCCCCAGAATGTATGAGGCATCACCCAGGTCCTTCATGGAGAACTTCTGAGATAAGAACAGTTTGACCGACTGTATTATAGGAACATCATTTCCTATTAGGAGAATGTCATTGATGTATAAAACAAGAAATACCACAGTTCTCTCTACAATTTTCTTATATATATAAGGTTCATCTATGTTTTTGATGAAGTCAAATTTCTTGACCGTTTCATCAAAACAGATGTTCCAGCTCCGCGATGCCTGCTTTAATTCATAAATGGATTTAAGCAATTTGCATACCTTCTCGCTTCTCCTACCGTCTTCGAAACCTTCCGGCTGATTCATATAGACACACTCTTCTAAAGCGCCGTTTACAAAAGCTATCTTTATGTCCATCTGCCAGATCTCATAGTCGTGGAAGGCAGCAATGACAAGTAAGATCCGAATGGATTTGATGTTAGTTGTATGTATGCCCTAGAGGCCAGTATTGTACAGATGATGTATATTATATTGGATGCTTGGACATATATAGAGATGACTTTTTTGCTCGATATGATAGTATGCTATCTGGTTGCTCTTTATCTTAACATGTACACTAGTCTCTTTAAACCGTTTTTTAGTTACATGTTGGTAAAACCCTTAGGATGTGTACTTGACTGCCTGGACTATGATGCAGATCATACTAGTGGGGACATGGTAGTCCATAAGTACATCCTTCAAGGTCCCTAGTCGTGGGTGTATAGAGATGACTTTCTTGCTCGATATGATAGTATGCTATTTGGTTGCTCTTTATCTTAACATGCACACTAGTCTCTTTAAACTGTCTTTTAGTTACATGTTGGTAAAACCCTTAGGATGTGTACTTGACTGCCTGGACTATGATGCAGATCATACTAGTGGGGACATGGTAGTCCATAAGTACATCCTTCAAGGTCCCTAGTCGTGGGTGTATCGAGACGGGGCATCGATATACCAGAGTAGATTAGCGTATACGCTTCTCGACCCATGAGATGGGCGATGGATGATCCCATATCCATTGGTGTTTGACATCAGAGATCGTATACGGGTGCTCAGTGGAGACTGGGTACACTGGACGGACTCGCCGAGAACTCCCAGATGGTATTATACCTCACGTCAGATGGCAGTTCTCAGGTGACACTTATACAGGTTAGTCTGTAGACCCGAGATCGTCATAGAGTCTTGTGTGATTCCCACTGTGCTTTGATCTCTACCTTACCACGTCCATGAGGGCGTGCAAAACGGTGGTCTTTGGGTACAGTCCCGAGTCACATGGAGGCAATGAGCGATAGGAGGGGTTTCGTCTCTCCCGGTATTGGGGGTTGATGTTGCGCAGTGCTCGATTGGCCGTAACAGGGAAGTCCCTGGCCAGGGCTGATCAGAGATTTGCTGGTAAGTGTTACCAGTAGTTTCTCGACCCGTTATGAGCCTCACATCGGCACGACTTATCGGTTATTGGGGTCTGACGTTTACCACCCCTAGACTTGATATGCGACATATCAGACGAACAGACCGGACTGTATGGTAAGTGTTACTGGTTAGTTTCACAGGAGTGTGAGCGGGCTAGCTCGTCGATCTTCTGATCGCTCGATACCCGGATGGCCGTTACGTTTAGCAGACCGCTTGCGGCTTGTGGGTGCTTGATATGATCATCATCTGCTACCGGCGTATTGACGAGTCTTTAGAGTCCTATACAGAGGTTTCCTGGCTCAAGCGAAACGAAATAGGAGCGCATATGAGATATGTGCAGGACCGAGAATAATGCGTGTATGTGATACCGTATACCATTCTCGCGATGAATGTATCGATTGGTTATATTCGATATAACCTAGTTATCGAATCATTGATTCGATAAATCGATACATTGTATACTAGTCGGTTATATGCGATATGACCGGATCGTTAAATCAAGTGTTGATTTAATGATTTAATGTATAATTATATATATTTGATATATTACTTTGCATTAACTAGTATTGGTTCATTTTAAATGGATTTTCTCACTTGATGTGCAAGTTGTATATGTGATATACATTTGTGCACATCTTTGTATCATGTTTGATGATGCTTGCTCATTTGGTTAAGTGTAAAGAATTAAACCTAGGTTAAGAAAGTGATTAGGGTTTTAATTATCCATTCTTTTATTTATTGATTTTGGAAAAAGAATGGGATAAGAATACAAAATGGTTGCTTTCATTCTTGAACCTTTGTGAAGCTTCATGAAGCTTTGACCAAAGTGACCAATTTGTCTTCATGCTTAACCCTAACCACTCTTCTAACCTTGGTCAATTCTCTACACCTAACCATGGTTCCTATTATGATAAGTATTCATTTCTTTTTTATTTTTGATTAACTTATCATAATATTTCCTTCTTCTTGATCTTCTTCTTCAAGAAAGAAAGCTTGATGCCATCAATGGCAACTTGAGTTCTAAAGTGAGAAATTCAATTCTAAAGTGAACCCACCTCCTATTTCTTCACCCTCTACCTCTTGCCAAGTTGTTTTGGGTGTTTTCTTCACAAGTTTCACAAATTTGTGAAGTCGGAGCTTGAACTTGTGATGCCTCGACGTAGATCATCTTCGGCACGAAGCCGACGACCTAGTCCGCCTATTTCTCCGATCAAGCCGACGATTGAGTCCGGAATTCGAGATGGACAGCGAGAGGACGCCTACGTGGAGCTAAGGAAGTGGAGAACCGGATCTACAAAGGTTGTAGCCTCTCTCCTTTAGTTAAGTTGTTAACTAGATTCGAATTTCGCCTAAACTTCTAGTCAACGATCCGTATTAGGGTTTCTCGGCACCCGTAAAATTTGAAATTGGCATGGTTGATACCTTGTGAGACTTCATTAGCATGCTTAAGAACCCTACAGTGGTATCAGAGCCTAGCTAGAGCCTTAGGCGAAGTCTAGACGACGTTTGAAACCCGATCGAACCGAAACCCTAAAATCCATGATGCTCTCTGGAAATTTTCTGAAAACTGGGTTTTTTCCAAATTAAAAATATGCAGAAAATTCAGCAGGACTTTCTAAGAATTACTGTGAAATACGATCACCCAATTCCTCCAAAGTGCGGCGGAACCGCGGCAGAAGCCTTGCTTCTGCGGCGGTTCCGCGGCCGTATGATGACGTCACCCACCCAATTTTGCACAGTAATTTCTTTTATTCAGTGCTGAGTTCTCTGGGAATTTTTAATATTTATTCAAGAGTTGAGTATTCTGGGTTGTATTGGGGACTCGGTATTTCGATCGGATTATCAAACTTTGTCTAAGTGTTTTCCGGATAATTTTTGAACATGTTAAAAAGTTCGACCGGATGTAAATACCCAATCTTTCCCCTGCCGGGAAATTTCCAATTGTTGGACTTTTCTGTAGTTTAAAGACGTTCGAAGTAGTGCAAGTAACGCGATGGTCCCTCTAGAAGACAACAAACCTTAACTCGATTATGTGACCGTCTTGAACTGCCCTTTGAACCTTCGGGTTTGGGGCAGTACGGTGTGCCACATATGAGGTGTTGGCTTGACCCTTCTACGGCTGGACCGTTGGTACTGAGGCATGAAGTGAATGTCTTTGAACTTATTTCATGCGTTGATCGGTTTCGGGAAAACTTGGGTGTTTGAATGTTCGATCGGAAATTTTAATATTTTCTATTTATCCGGAATGGGATACAATAACTGGAATTCACAAACAGTTATGAGATAACTGAATGAATGTTATAAATCTAGCAGTTTAGTCCCACATGATATTGAAAAGAGTTTTCGATAATGAGACTAAAATGCGGGGTTTATAATTGTTAGGCATGTGATGTCTAAGTATTTCATTTGATTAGGCATGCGATGTCTAAAAAGGTTGCGAATTCCAACTGTTGTAGTTTTACACTTTCTTTTCTGTGACCGTAAGTGTAATATGTGATATCGCCGGTTTCGTTGCTATATGTCAACGACAATTGGGATGCGCATATTTACTTACGTTGATGACATGTGATGTTATGTGTTGCTGGATATGTTATATTGGATTGTCGTGTTTGAATAGCCGGGGGTTTTTATGTGAGATGAGTGTTTTTCATTTTCATTCATGTAAAAACTTGTATGTAATATTCTTTTATTTGGGGCACTTCCAGGTTGCGGAAGATGTCACCTTTTGTATATCATTTACTTTTCCGCATTAAGATAGACCCAAGGAGGGGAGCACAAGTAACCGGGTTCTGGGGTCCAGTGGGAGACCAACTCGAGGAGTCGAGTCCGGGTCTCCTAACCCTAGAATTGGCAGGGTTGCTTGCCGCTCTCGTAGGGGTCTAGGGGTGTGGGATTGGCTATTCATCACAACCGTGGAATCCGTGTTTTATACTGGCTCGTATTGAAAACACGGACGTCCTAGTATATCCAATATTTCATATGATATTTTCTGCTGCGATATCTGTGATGTGATCATGTGATGTTCTTTGATAGATACTTTATATAGTATATATGATATATTATATAGACGTTACTTATGTTTTGCACCCGCACTAGCCCTGTCCTGCTCTGTCGTTAGTTACCTAACCTAACGGTGCACGAGGGGACATCGAGGCGAATGCGGATGGCATAAGTGTACGTCGTATTTATCTGTGATGTTTAGGTACTTAAATGATGGGACTTCATTAATGTGATTAATGAAAGATAAGAAACCTAAGATGTTGTAGAATCAAATTTTAAACAAAACAGGTAGCTACAGTTCTTGCTTTGCATAGCGGTATATATGATATACCCTGCACCTTATTCGATGAGGAAAGGACCGAGATCCCTTCACCGGGAGTGACTCCTTTAGCAATAACTAGCAGATGCTACACACTCGGTTTGACTTTTGATTGCTTCTATAGTTTCTGCTTTGCACAGTGATATATATGATATATCCCGCACCTCATTCGACGAGGAAAGGGCCGACGATCCCTTCACCGGGAGTGACCCCTTTAGCAAAACTGGAAAAGCCTCAAAATCACTCCATTTCAAAAACTTCATTTTGATTCTACAACGATATCAAGTTCATTACGCTCATGGTTTTCAGAAAAACCTGCGTAGCCCTCCGTCATTTCAGATAAGTACTACTTAGTATTCATGCTGCGGTAGTTTGGCCTCCGTCAAGGCGTAGTGTATGGTAGCTAACTAGTGCTTATCTGTCAGCATATGATGCGATTGGATTAGGGTATTCGTACGGCGTAGTTTGGCCTCCGTCAAGGGTCGTACGGATGGGTTTAATTCGATCAAGAAATGACGGGTTGAACTTAACTAGCGCCCTGTGGGTAGTTTGGCCTCCGTCAAGGTCACAGGACGCTAGGGGCAAAAGTATTATCGGGAATTTCAAGTGTTGAAATTTGCAATGAGATTGCATACCTTCTATGAGATAGTTGGATCCCGATACCCACTGCGAGTAAGAGTTACTCCTGGGAGAGTTTTGCACACTACAATTAGCCGATCAAGTTGGTGTCTAGAAAGGTGTCAACGGGGTTACGCCTCTGGGAAAACGAGGTTTACATTAATTAGGTTCGTGCGAAAGCACGGGGGACCTCCCTCAAAGTACCGACACTGGCCTGGCTGAAAGATCGACGAAGTTGTAGGGTGTAATTAATCCCAGCTAGTCTTTCCTTTTAGGGTTTGAAGGAAGATTTGATAAAAACCAGTGGGAGCCATCCTGATTAGATAAGATAATAACCAATCTGATCTTGCACGAGCATACGCTAAAGTGTTTTCTTCTCTCTCTCTCCAGGTAGCGACCAGTTCATGCCCTAATAAAGATAATAATATGGATGTATTGACCGAACCCACATGTTATACTGTGCAGGGGAACGTTGAACCCGTTCTATCTTATAAGTGTTATAAGAATGAACAGGAAACAGGAGAATATCTGGATTCTCACACCGCCCAAACGGAGAACATGCATGATGATGCATCATCTTCGGGTGTGTTTGTCATTGAGAACTGTTTCTCAGTTCACCCTACGTCCTGGGTATTAGATACCGGATCAGGATCCCATATATGTAAACAGTTACATGGGCTACGGAAAGGTAGAGAACTGGGAAAAGGTGATCATTCCGTTCAAGTTGGGAATGGGGCAAATGTTGCAGCCAAAGCAGTTGGTGAATATCACCTAGTATTACCAAGTGGTGATACAATGATTCTGAATGAGTGCTATTATATACCGAACATGATGTGCAACATTATATCAGTTTCTTTATTAAGTAAAGAAGGATATAATTTTGTAGTAAAGGATAATGTTATGAATATATTCCTAGATCAAAAGTTGATTGCATCAGGCTCGCTGCATAATGGCATATTCATTCTAAATCAAAATACAGTCCTCAATATACAAAACACACACAAGAGGAAAAGTTCAGAAATGAACGAATCCTACTTGTGGCATTGTAGACTTGGTCATATCAATGCGACACGACTGGCTAAGTTGCATAAGGATGGTTATTTGAATCCGTTCGAATTATCATCTTATGATACTTGTCATTCATGTCTCAAAGGAAAAATGACCAAAGCTCCGTTTAGTGGACACGGAGAAAGAGTTACTGAACTCTTAGGACTGGTACATAGTGATGTATGCGGTCCCATGTCTACCCTTGCCAGGAACGGTTCTTCCTACTTCATTACATTCACTGACGATCTCTCTAGATTCGGATATGTGTTCCTGATGAAACACAAATCAGAAGCTTTTGAGAAATTTAGAGAATATAAACAAGAAGTAGAGAACCAAACGGGCAAAAGTATTAAGATCCTTCGATCTGATCGAGGAGGAGAATACTTAAGTAACGAATTCAGAGATTATCTAAAAGAGAATGGGATTCTCTCTCAGCTTACTCCTCCTTATACACCACAGCACAACGGTGTATCGGAGCGGAGAAATCGCACCCTATTAGATATGGTGCGCTCTATGATGAGTGCAGCTGAGTTACCTATTTCCTTCTGGGGATATGCGCTGGAGACAGCAGCATACCTATTGAATAGAGTTCCAACCAAATCAGTGCCTACCACTCCATATGAGATATGGAATGGCAAGAGACCATGTCTTAATTTTATTCAGATATGGGGTTGTCCGGCCTATGTTAAAACACAAAATCCGGACAAGCTCGAGGCAAGGTCTGTTCTATGTAAGTTTGTTGGATATCCCAAACATTCGCGAGGGTATATCTTCTACCACTCCGAGGAACAAAAAGTGTTTGTTTCTCGACATGCCACTTTCTTAGAAAAGAGTTTTCTTATGAAACAGACAAGTAGCATTGAGGTAGAACTGGAAGAGATTCCAGTAACACAAACTGTAACAGAAGACTTGGTAGAACCAAAGGATTCAGTAGAACTCGACGAACCCCAGCCTCTCCGCCGATCTAGTAGGGCATCTCGTCCACCTGAGAGATACTACGGTTTTCTCATTGACGGTGGAAGCGAAGATTACATCATGGAGGATGATGACCCAACTAGTTTCGAGCAGGCCATCACGAGTGGGGACTCTGTGAAATGGCTGGATGCTATGCGGTCCGAGATGGAATCCATGTACACCAACAAAGTATGGACTTTGGAAGTTGCTCCTGAAGGGGTAAAACCCATTGGGAGAAAGTGAATCTTCAAGAAAAAACTTGGTGTAGATGGGAAAGTGGAGACTTTCAAAGCTAGACTTGTTGCAAAAGGTTTTCGTCAAAGACCAGGTGTGGACTATGACGAAACCTTTTCTCCAGTGGCTATGCTTAAATCCATCCGGATCATGCTTGCCATCGCTGCATATCATGACTACGAAATCTGGCAAATGGATGTTAAGACCGCCTTTCTAAATGGTGATTTAGAAGAGTGCGTGTACATGACTCAGCCAGAGGGCTTCGTAGACAGTGGGAGCAGCGGGAAGGTATGCAAGCTGCTTAAATCCATTTATGGATTAAAGCAAGCATCGCGGAGTTGGAACATTTACTTTGACGTCGTTATCAAAGAGTTTGATTTCGTCAAAAACCCAGATGAACCTTGTATTTACAAGAAGGTGGCAGAGAGTAAGGTTGTCTTCCTCGTATTGTACGTGGACGACATACTCTTGATAGGAAATGATATTCCTATGCTGCAATCGGTTAAGCTCTTCTTATCATAAAAATTCTCAATGAAAGATCTTGGTGATGCCTCCTGCATATTGGGAATTAGGATCTATAGAGATAGATCCAAACGGATATTGGGATTGTCCCAATCCAGGTACATTGACACCATACTAAAGAGGTTTAGTATGGAAGAATCCAAGCGTGGGAACTTGCCCACGATCTCTGGAATCACTCTCTCCAAAGAGATGTCTCCCAAGACTGATTTGGAGAGAGCTCGTATGTAAGGGATACCCTATGCTTCGGCTGTAGGCTCTATCATGTACGCGATGCTATGTACCAGACCCGATGTTGCATACTCACTAAGTGTAGTGAGCAGGTATCAAGCTGATCCTGGAGAGAGTCACTGGACAGCTGTGAAGAGCATTCTCAAGTACTTACGAAGGACTAAAGAGATGCTCTTGGTGTATGGTAACGGAGAACTCCAAGTGGAGTCCTTTACCGATTCGAGCTTCCAGAGTGATAAGGACGACTCTAAGTCGCAGTCGGGATTTGTCTTTACCCTTTACGGAGGGACGGTTAGCTGGAAGAGTTCCAAGCAGGAAACCGTGGCAGACTCGACGATGGAGGCTGAATACATCGCTGCCAACGATGCTGCCAAAGAGGCTGTCTGGATCAAGAAGTTCATTAGTGAACTTGGAGTGGTTCCATCCATTGAGCATCCAATACCTTTGTATTGCGATAACAATGGAGCGGTGGCTTTGGCCAAGGAACCCAGGTCCCATCAGCGGTCCAGGCATATTCTGAGGCGGTATCACCTGATCCGGGAGATAGTTGATCGCCGGGAGATCGAGGTCAGGAGAGTTGACACGAAGAACAACACGGCGGATCCACTCACGAAGGCCATACCCCAGATACAGTTTGAGAGACTCTTCGGGATGCTCGGTATGCGATACTACAGCAGCTGGCCTTAGTGCAAGCGGGAGATTGTTAGTTGTATGTATGCCCTAGAGGCCAGTATTGTACAGATGATGTATATTATATTGGATGCTTGGACATATATAGAGATGACTTTCTTGCTCGATATGATAGTATGCTATTTGGTTGCTCTTTATCTTAACATGTACACTAGTCTCTTTAAACTGTTTTTAGTTACATGTTGGTAAAACCCTTAGGATGTGTACTTGACTGCCTGGACTATGATGCAGATCATACTAGTGGGGACATGGTAGTCCATAAGTATATCCTTCAAGGTCCCTAGTCGTGGGTGTATCGAGACGGGGCATCGATATACCAGAGTAGACTAGCGTATACGCTTCTCGACCCATGAGATGGGCGATGGATGATCCCATATCCATTGGTGTTTGACATCAGAGATCGTATACGGGTGCTCAGTGGAGACTGGGTACACTGGACGGACTCGCCGAGAACTCCCAGATGGTATTATACCTCACGTCAGATGGCAGTTCTCAGGTGGCACTTATACAGGTTAGTCTGTAGACCCGAAATCGTCATAGAGTCTTGTGTGATTTCCACTGTGCTTTGATCTCTACCTTACCACGTCCATGAGGGCGTGCAAAACGGTGGTCTTTGGGTACAGTCCCGAGTCACATGGAGGCAATGAGCGATAGGAGGGGTTTCGTCTCTCCCGGTATTGGGGGTTGATGTTGCGCAGTGCTCGATTGGCCGTAACAGGGAAGTCCCTGGCCAGGGCTGATCAGAGATTTGCTGGTAAGTGTTACCAGTAGTTTCTCGACCCGTTATGAGCCTCACATCGGCACGACTTATCGGTTATTGGGGTCTGACGTTTACCACCCCTAGACTTGATATGCGACATATCAGATGAACAGACCGGACTGTATGGTAAGTGTTACTGGTTGGTTTCACAGGAGTGTGAGTGGGCTAGATCGTCGATCTTCTGATCGCTCGATACCCGGATGGCCGTTACGTTTAGCAGACCGCTTGCGGCTTGTGGGTGCTTGATATGATCATCATCTGCTACCGGCGTATTGACGAGTCTTTAGAGTCCTACACAGAGGTTTCCTGGCTCAAGCGAAACGAAATAGGAGCGCATATGAGATATGTGCAGGACCGAGAATAATGCGTGTATGTGATACCGTATACCATTCTCGCGATGAATGTATCGATTGGTTATATTCGATATAACCCAGTTATCGAATCATTGATTCGATAAATCGATACATTGTATACTAGTCGGTTATATGCGATATGACCGGATCGTTAAATCAAGTGTTGATTTAATGATTTAATGTATAATTATATATATTTGATATATTACTTTGCATTAACTAGTATTGGTTCATTTTAAATGGATTTTCTCACTTGATGTGCAAGTTGTATATGTGATATACTTTTGTGCACATCTTTGTATCATGTTTGATGATGCTTGCTCATTTGGTTAAGTGTAAAGAATTAAACCTATGTTAAGAAAGTGATTAGGGTTTTAATTATCCATTCTTTTATTTATTGATTTTGGAAAAAGAATGGGATAAGAATACAAAATGGTTGCTTTCATTCTTGAACCTTTGTGAAGCTTCATGAAGCTTTGACCAAAGTGACCAATTTGTCTTCATGCTTAACCCTAACCACTCTTCTAACCTTGGTCAATTCTCTACACCTAACCATGGTTCCTATTATGATAAGTATTCATTTCTTTTTCATTTTTGATTAACTTATCATAATATTTCCTTCTTCTTGATCTTCTTCTTCAAGAAAGAAAGATTGATGCCATCAATGGCAACTTGAGTTCTAAAGTGAGAAATCCAATTCTAAAGTGAACCCACCTCCTATTTCTTCACCCTCTACCTCTTGCCAAGTTGTTTTGGGTGTTTTCTTCACAAGTTTCACAAATTTGTGAAGTCGGAGCTTGAACTTGTGATGCCTCGACGTAGATTATCTTCGGCACGAAGCCGACGACCTAGTCCGCCTATTTCTCCGATCAAGCCGACGATTGAGTCCGGGATTCGAGATGGACAGCGAGAGGACGCCTACGTGGAGCTAAGGAAGTGGAGACCGGATCTACAAAGGTTGTAGCCTCTCTCCTTTAGTTAAGTTGTTAACTAGATTCGAATTTCGCCTAAACTTCTAGTCAACGATCCGTATTAGGGTTTCTCGGCACCCATAAAATTTGAAATTGGCATGGTTGATGCCTTGTAAGACTTCATTAGCGTGCCTAGGAACCCTACATTTGAGTATAGCCATTGGAGAAAAGGTTTCGTCATAGTCCACATCTGGTGTTTGACGAAAATCTTTTGCAACAAATCTAGCCTTATAGGTTTCCACCTGTCCATCTGCACCAATCTTCTTCTTAAAGATCCATTTGCAGTCGACGGGTTTTACCCCTGGCGGTGCAATGTCCAAAGTCCAAACTTTGTTGGTGTTCATGGACTCCATTTCGGATCGCATAGCATCCATTCATTTCACGGTGTCCCTACTGCCAATAGCCTGCTCAAAACTAGTAGGATTATCTTCTTCCAAGATGCAATCCTTTCGATCCACATTTACGAGAAAACCGTAGTATCTCTCGAGCGGATGAGAAATCCTACCAGATCTGCGGAGTGGCTGAGGTTCGTCCAGAATTATTGAATCTTGTTGTTCATCTAAATCTTCAGTTATAGTTTGTGGTTCTTGAATTTTTTCCAGTTTTACCGAGCTTCCACTAATTTCTTTTGTAAGAAATTCTCTTTCTAAAAAGGTGGCATAGCGAGTTATAAACACATTCTGTTCGTCAGTATGGTAGAACAGATATCTTAGTGAATTCTTAGGATATCCCATAAACTTATATAATCATGCCTCCAATTTGTCTGGATTTTGCTTTTTAATATAAGCCGGACAACCCCATATCTTTATGAATTTAAGACATGGTTTCTTATCACTCCATATTTCATATGGAGTAGTAGGCACAGATTTGGATGGAACCTGATTCAATAGCTATGCTGCTGTCTGAAGCGCATGCCCCCAGAATGAAAGAGGTAACTCAGCACTACTCATCATGGAGTGAACCATATCCAATAGTGTACGGTTCCTCCATTCCGATACACCATTATGCTGTGGTGTATACGGAGGAGTAAGCTGAAAGAGAACACCATTCTCTTTTAAGTAGTCAAGAAATTCTGTGCTTAAGTACTCCCTTCCTCTATCCGATCGGAGGATCTTGATACTTTTGCATGTCTGGTTCTCTACTTCGTTTCTGTATTTTTGAATTTCTCAAAAACTTCAGATTTCTTTTTCATAAGATACACATATCCAAATCTAGAGAGATCGTCGGTGAATGTGATGAAGTATGAGAACACACCCTTGCATGTATAGACATTAGACCATATACATCACTGTGTATGAGTCCTAAAAGCTTTATAGCTCTTTCTCCGTATCCAGTGAACGGAGATATGGTCATCTTACCTTTGAGACAAGATTGACAAATTTCATAAGATGTAAATTCAAATGGATCCAAATATTCATCTTTATGCAATTTAGCTAATCTTTTCTCGTTGATATGACCCAGTCTACAATACCACAAGTAGGTTTCATTCGTATCTGAACCCTTCCTCTTGCGTGTTTTGTACATTAAGAACTGTGTTTTGACTTAGAACATAGATACCATTACACAGTATATCTTCTGCAACCAATACCTTATCAAGGTAAATGTTCATGATATTTCTATCTAGAACAAAGTTATATCAATCTTTATTAAGTAAAGAAACTGATATAATGTTGCAAAGCATAGAAAGTACATAGTAGCAATTGTTCAAAATCATAGTATTGCCCTTTGGCAATACCAGGTGATATTCATCCACGGCTGCAGTATCAACTTGTGCTCCGTTCCGTACTCTGAGGGACATATCACCAGGTGAAACCATCCTACTTTTTCTCAGTCGCTATAATAAATTACAGATATGAGATCGTGATCCGGTATTTAGTACCCAGGAGGTAGGACTGACCGAAAAATAGTTCTTAATTACAAAGACACCTGAAGGAGATGCAATAGTATATTTCTTCTTCACCGGGGTTATCAAGGAATTCATGCAATCCTCTTTCCCTTACTCATTCTTGTGACATCTGTCACAACTCAGAGCCGAGCCGACATTCCCCAGCCCTGAATAAAAATTTAGGTTGGTCAAGTCATACATTTTATTATCTTAATAAAGGCGTGGCATGATAGCTGCAATTAGGAGAGAGAAAAGAAACACTCAGCGTATGCTCTTGCAAGTTTAGATTGATTATTAGTTTATCTAAACAGGATGGCTCCCACTGTTTCCTCGAATTCTCCTTCAAATCCTAAAAGGAGAACTAGTCGGGATCATGTATGCTCCATAAGTTCGCTAACCGTTCAGCCAAGAAAGTGTTGGTACTCCGAGGGAGGCTCCTCGTGCTTTCGCACGGTCCTAATTAAATAATCTCGTTTCCTCAAAGGCATAACCCCGTTAACACATTTTTAGATATCTAATGGGTTAGCTAGTTGTGAAGTGAAAATCTCCTGAGAGTAATCCTATTCATCAGTGGAATCGGGACCTAACTATCATCTTGTAATAACCAAGATGGAAGCCACTCTAGTCACCACACTCCACAAAGTATGCAACACTAGCAAGTTTCATGTATGTTTGAAACTCCCGATGTAGTTTTTACCCCTAGGACCCTAGTGACCTTGACGAATAATCAACAAATCAAAAGGTCTTAGTCAAGTTCAACCCGTCGTTATCCAAGATTGTATTAGACCCACCCGCATGACCCCTGACGAAAAAGTCACACGGCTGTCCTAACCAATCACATTATCTATACTGCAGATAATCACTACTTAACTATCGTACACTACGTCTTGACGAATAATCAACAAACGCAGAACGAATCCTGTATGTTAGATATTTATACCCTAGAGGCCATTATTGTATAGTACAGGATTGTATATTACATTCTGGATGCTTGTGATATATGTATAAGATAGTCTTGCTCGATATAATAGTATGTTATCTGGTTTGTATCTATCTTAACATGTGTATATCTCCTTTTTACATATCGCTAATACATGTTGATAGAGTCCGTAGAATCTTTTCTTGTCTACCAATGTTGTGATGGCAATCATACTTATAGGGGCTGGGTAGTCTATAAGCACATTCTTAAAATTGTCCCTAGTTGTAGGATTATCGAGACTGGGTATCAATACTCCAGAGTAAACTAGTGTTTACGTTTCTTATCCCCGTCATGGGATATGGCCGGTCCCGTAGCCATTGGTGTACGGTACCAAAGATAGTATGCATGTGCTCATTAGGTTATAAGTTACACTGGACGGACTTACTGGGAATTGCTAGTTGGTATTATACTTATTGTCAGATAGCAGTTCTCTGGTGACATGAGTACATGTTAGTCCGATGACTTGACATCACCATTAGTCTTAAGTGTGTTCCCACTATACTTAGATTACTACTCTACCACGGTTTTAAAGAGTCGTGCAAACCGGTAGTAGTTAGGTGCAGTCCTGAAGCACTTGGAGGCAGTAGGTGATAGAATGGATTCGTCTCTCCCGATATAGGGAGTCGATATTGCGCCATGTATGGTTGGCCGATACTACAGGTCCCTGGCCAGAGCAAGTGAGATTTATTGGTAGGTACACCAATAGTTTCTCAGATTGTATTGGGTTTCACACCGATATGATTTATCACTAATAGGGGTCTGACGTTTACCATCCCCCTAGACCCGATATGCGATACTCTTAGATGAACAAACCAGACTGTATGGAGAATATCACCTATAGGCTCAGTAGGGGTTCGGACGAGATTTTTTGTCGATCTTCCTTTCGACAGATACTCGGGTAGCCATTACGTACATCTAGTGACACTGACGTGCTGGTAGTTAAACCCACTGTCAGAGTATTGTCGAGTCTTTAGAGTTTCCACACAGAGGGTTTCCCGGTTCAGGCGAAACGGTGTAGTATGCGTATTTAGATACGCTCGGATGTTCGATTGAACATGTGTATTTATACACGTGCTTTAATCGGACTATTTAGTAATACTAGCAGGTTTGAATGACAGGCAGATATGGAGCTAGTATTATATTGCTCTCTTTTGGATATTTGTGTTTTAACATGAATACGGTATTTATACGAATACGTATATTTGTATGAATACGGGTATTTTTGTTTTGATACAAATACATGTATTTCTTTCTTAATATGAATACGCGTATTTTGTATTTTCGATACAAATACGGTATTCGTATTTTGGTAGAAATACGGGTATATGTATTTATTATACATACGGAGTATATTGGTACACTTGATTATTTATATACATATATATATTTATATGTTTGTATATGTGTACCATGGTGAGGTGGCCTATCTTCTTTTTATCTCTTCTTGATTTCTAAAGAAGAGTGTGTGAGTCACAAGCCTACTCACTTTTCTTTTTTTAATAGTTAAAATGGATATGAAGAGATAAGATGGGAGAGTGTGGATTATTATTACAATTATTATCCTTAATCATTTCTTCATCTTCTTCCTCATTTTTCTCTTGAGTTTTGAGGAAATAAAAGAGAGCATCTTGACACTATCACTACACCTCTAAGCATCAATACTTAGCAAAGCTTGATCTTTAGTTACTTCTTAGTTCTTCACTAGAAGCTAGAGCTTGAACCGGCATCCCCCAGTTGATCTTCTTTGACGTGAGGAGATGAATTTGAATGCTCGATCCAAGGACCCTAGGAGCTCAAAGAGATGACCACACAAGACCCGAAGGATACGACTTTAAAGGTTGTAGTCCTCATAATAGTAGTTAAACTCTTTAGATTAGATTAGTTTAGTGTGTGAATTCGGATTCTAGGGTTTTAGTTATAGTGCTCAAGTAAAAATTAAAGTTTTTCGATTTCGCAAGGCCGTAGTCATCACGGCACGAGCACTATAAACTTACAGCCGACACCGCCACCAACTAGGCCATACCGTGACTCCGTCTTTCCCCCACTGCAACAACCCGTCGCTGTCACCACTATCATTGTCGACAACATCTCCACCAAGCCGCGACCCTTTCAAACGCCCAAAACCATGCCAACGACACCGGCCCTTCGTCGACATCCTCAGCAGTTGCCTTTCACCAACAAAACCCGAGCAACACCAAACCCATGACCTTCGATAGTCGTTCGATGTGACCCTGAGCTGAGAATCAAGGCTCCAAGGCTGGGCCTAAGTCCACGTGAGCGTCGCGATCATTTCCATGCCTCTGGTTCTCCATTCCGACGACGTTTCAGTTTGGCGCCTCACAGAGTTTTCCGTCGTTTCTCGCGTTCTTGCCGCGTGCCGTGCACCCGTGGATCTCCGAGGCAAGTGTTTATCACTTGCTCGCTTAAGTCGGATGACTTGGCATATATTTTAATTTCGTAATATTATGGTATTATGGTTATTGCTATTATTAGTATTAGTTGTAGAATTATTATATATCATGCAGTGAGTGTAGCATTTTAATATGATTAATTTTAATTTGTTTGCTAAGTATATATTATGATATGATATAGCTTTGTATTAAGGAGCGTATATCCAATTATTTGATGTTGATCTGTCATCATATTTATTTGTTTCTGTGTTACTGTGTTAATGTAATTTATATAATATCTTATTCATTTTTTACACATAATATAGTATTAATTTTAGTTATTTATTGTCTTATATATTTTAGCATAAATTAAGTTTGTAGTATTATATGTTTAGCACACTTATATTGTTTTTATTATAGTGGGTGTATAGAATATTTATATAATATATTGAATTGGATTTGTTAGTATGTTATCAATAAATATCATAAATTTCCAAATTCCGTATTTTCAAATAAATACCCTAAAGTTTCAGAACCCGTTATCTCTTAAGCCTCGGGGAGAAGGAGATAAGGCATCACTAAAATACCTTCAACTTTTACAAAACCCTTTCTGCATTAAAGTACCCCGACTTTTCCCAAATTCCATATTTTACAATAAAATACCACATACCCCCTCTTTGTAAATATCATTCATTGTCATCTTACGTATGTAAGTCAACGTTACACACCCCACTAGATGCGGGGAGGCGGAATAGGAAAAACAATTATTTTGTTCAAAGTAACATCGATTATCAAACGGATCTTTGCTAAACCCTAACTAACAAACTATCTAGAAGTGGTTAACTACTATGATAGATGATTATACCTCAAGATACTAGTCCTTCTTGTTCACCTCCTAATCGGCCTCCTCGATGTACTAGAAGATCCACCCGAGAGTTCATTCTTCAATCTTTAACTTCTAACTTAAGGTAACTAAGTGGCTAGGATTGCTAATCCAAGTGACCTAGAAGATATAGAGATAGATTAAGGATCTATTAGTCTTGCTAACCCTAGGGTTCTCAACACATGAGAGGATTATGGTTACGATGAAGAAGATGAGAGTTTGAGGAGAGAGAATGTGTATGTGATAATGAATTAAATCTTGAGTCTCTTAGATAATTATGAAGCATGAAAAATATCTAAACAATAATAAATATTATCAACAACCATGCTTCATTAATTATCTTGAGGTGAATCACCTCATGACTCATGGTGTAATTAATGAAAATTACACATCACCTCTCCACCTCATTAAGTTTAATTCACAAATGAATTAAAACTAAATGAGTCACCTTTCTTCTAGAAGCTTCTCGAGTAATTACGAGAATACCCCTCCTATCCGTATTTACGAAAAACACGGATATACCGAGACTGTATAAATCCAATAATCCAATACTAGAATCTGGTTTAAACCAAAGCCCGCTAGTATAATCTGTCCGAACATCATACGTGCACAAGTACACGTATATGTCCGAACCCTGTCGTAAAACCATACGACCTCTATATCGTTTCGCCTGAAGCAGGGAAACCCTCTGTGTGGGACTCTAAAGACTCGATACTACACTGGCAGTGGGTTTAACCACAGGCCGCAAGCGGTACTAGCTGTACGTAACGGTCCTCAGGTAGATGTCAATAAGAAGGCCGATGAGGAAACTCATCTGAACTCTTACTGAGTCTGATGTGACAATCTCCGTACAGTCCGGTCTGTTCGTCTAAGACTATCGCATATCGGGCCTAGGGGGGCGGCAAGCGTCAGTCCTCTAAAAGCGGTATAAGTCGTGTCGGAGTGAAGCCCATTACACCTTGAGAAGCTACCGGAAAACCTACCAGTAAATCTCGCTTGCCCTGGCCAGGGACCTTGCGTAATGGCTCTCCATACACAGCGCGATGTCTACCCCCAACACCGGGAGAGACGAATCCTATCTAACCTCCATTGCCTCCAAGTGCTTCGGGACTGCACACAACTGCTACCTGTTTGCACGAATCAGTCGAGCTGTGGTAGGGTAGCAATCTAAGAACAGTGGGAACACACTCGAGGCGAAGCAGCAGTGTCAAGTCTACGGACTATGCTGTACTCATGTCACCTGGGAACTGTTAACTGACGACGGGTATAATACCAACCAACAGTTCCCTGTGAGTCCTGTCGGTGTACCCGTAACCCAACGAGCACCTGCATACTATCTCCAGTACAACGTACTAATGGCTGTGGGACAGACCATTTCCCCTGCTGGGACGAGAAGCGTATACACTAGTCTACTCCGGAGTATCGATGCCCTGTCTCGATAATCCTCCGACTAGGGACCTAAAAAAGGATATGCTTGGAGACTACCCAGCCCCTACTAGTGTGACTGCCATCACAACGCTGGTAGTCAAGCAAGATCCTATGGGCTCTATCAATATGTATTCGTGATATGCTAAAAGAAACATATACACATATTAAGATAGATATAAACCAAGTAGCATACTACTATGTTGAGCAAGACTGTTAATACAACTGTGAATATCCCAAGCTTCCATTAAGTAATATACAAGCTAGTATGATACAATAATGGCCCCTAGGGCATATACACTAACAATCTCCCACTTGCACTAGGGCCATGTACTGGCGTATCGAAGACTTATCATCTCGAATAGCCTCTCGAACTGTGTCTGAGGTAAGGCCTTTGTGAATGGATCTGCAGTGTTCTCCTCTGTAGCAACTCTCCGGATCTCGATCTCCCGGCGATCTATGATCTCCCTGATGAGGTGATACCGCTTCAAGATGTGTCTGGACTTTTGATGGGACCTGGGTTCCTTTGCTAAAGCTATAGCCCCGTTGTTGTCACAATACAGAGGTATTGGATCAACAATGGATGGAACCACCTGAAGTTCTGTTAAGAACTTCTTTACCCAGACTGCTTCTTTTGCGGCATCAGAAGCTGCGATATACTCCGCTTCCATCGTCGAGTCAGCAACGGTGTCCTGCTTGGAACTCTTCCAGCACACCGCCCCTCCATTGAGGGTAAAGACATAACCTGACATGGATTTGGAGTCATCCTTGTCACTCTGGAAGCTGGAGTCAGCAAAAGCCTCGATCTGGAGGTCTTTTCCGCCGTAAACCAAGAATATATCCTTAGTCTTTCTCAGGTACTTGAGAATGTTCTTTACTGCTATCCAGTGTTTCTCCCCTGGGTTCGACTGATACCGGATTATCACGCTTAGTGCGTAAGCTACGTCTGGTCTGGTACACAACATCGCGTACATTATAGAGCCTACTGCAGAAGCGTAGGGTATAATCGACATGCGATCCCTTTCCAAATCAGTCTTGGGAGACATCTCTTTAGAGAGGGTGATTCCGTGACAAGCCGGTAAATTACCGCGCTTAGAATCTTTCATACTGAATCTTTTCAGTATAGTGTTGATATACCTGGACTGCGAAAGTCCCAACATTCTCTTAGATCTATCACGATAGATCTGGATCCCCAGAATGTAAGAGACATCACCCAGGTCTTTCATGGAGAACCTGTGTGACAAGAATCCTTTGATAGATTGTAGCATAGGAATGTCATTTCCTATCAAGAGAATGACATCCACGTACAAGACGAGGAATATGACAGTTCGTGCTACAATCTTACTATATATACATGGTTCATCTGGATTTTTGATAAAGTCATATTCTTTGACCGTTTCATCAAAACAGATGTTCCAACTCCGCGATACCTGCTTTAGTCCATAAATGGACTTAAGCAACTTGCACACTTTCCCGCTGCTCCCACTCTGATTGAAACCTTCTGGCTGATCCATATAGACGCGCTCGTTCAAATTTCCATTTAGAAAAGCCGTCTTTACGTCCATTTGCCATATCTCATAATCGTGGAAGGCAGCAATGGCAAGAAGGATCCGAATGGATTTGAGCATAGCCACTGGATAAAAAGTTTCGTCATAGTCCAAGCCAGGCCTTTGACGAAAACCCTTTGCAACAAGTCTAGCCTTATAGGTTTCCACATGTCCATCTACACCAATCTTCTTTCTGAAGATCCACTTGCATCCTATGGGTTTTACCCCATCTGGAGCAAAGTCTAAAGTCCATACTTTGTTGGTGTACATGGACTCCATCTTGGTCCGCATTGCATCCAGCCATCTTACTGAGTCGCCGCTCAGGATGGCCTGCTGGAAGCTAGTAGGTTCATCATTATCAATGACGTAATCCTCTCTATCCCCATCTATGAGAAAACTGTAGTATCTCTCAGGCGGATGAGACGGCCTACTACTCCTGCGGAGGGGTGCGGGAATGTCCTGTTCTTCTGGAACTTCTGGTTCTACCAAGTTTTCAGTAGTAGCTTGTGGTTCTGGAATTTCTTCCAGTTCTATTGCGCCCCCACTTGTTTCCTTTTCTAAAAACCGCTGTTCTAGAAAATGGGCATTACGAGAAACAAAAACCTTTTGTTCCTCTGCGTAATAGAAAAAATACCCCTTGGAGTTCTTTGGATATCCCACAAACTTACACTGTACTGATCGTGCCTCAAGTTTGTCCGCATGCTGCTTTTTAACAAAAGCCGGACATCCCCATATCTTGAGATACTGAAGATAGGGTTTCTTCCCACTCCATATCTGTTATGGTGTGGTAGGCACCGTCTTGGTAGGAACTCTGTTCAAAAGATTTGCAGCTGATTCTAGTGCATAACCCCAGAAAGATTGCGGTAACTCAGCATTACTCATCATGGAACGTACCATATCCAATAGGGTTCGGTTCCGTCTCTCCGATACACCGTTATGTTGTGGAGTGTATGGAGTAGTAAGCTGAGAGAGAGTTCCATTCTCATTTAGGTAACCCAGGAACTCGGCACTTAAGTATTCACCACATCGATCAGATCTCAGTGTCTTGATACTTTTGCCGGTTTGGTTTTCTACTTCATTCTTATATTCTCGAAATTTCTCAAAAGCCTCGTATTTATGTTTCATCAAGAAAATGAATCCATACCTAGAGTAATCATCCGTAAAAGTAATGAAATATGAAAAACCGCTTCTTGCATGTATAGACATTGGACCACATATATCGCTGTGTATGAGTCCTAAGAGCTCGCTCGCTCTTACTCCGTGTCCAGTGAACGGAGTCTTTGTCATCTTTCCTTTGAGACATGATTGACAAGTGGCATAAGATTGATATTCGAACGGATCCAAATATCCTTCTTTATGTAACTTAGTTAACCTTGTCTCATTGATGTGACCTAGTCTACAATGCCATAATAAAGCCTGATTTATATCTGGAGACTTTCTTTTTAGTGTGTTCTGGACATTGAAAATCTGTAATTGGTTTAATACGTATATACCGTTATCTAGTGCACCAGACCCAATCAAACCATGATTAAGGTGGATGTTAACAACATCGCTTATAAACGTGAAATCATAACCTTCTTTTGATAACAACGATACTGATATGATATTACACGTTAAACTAGGTACACAAAAACAGTTGCGCAAAACCAAAATATGTCCACTCGTCAATCCAAGGTGATAATCCCCTACAGACACAGCATTCACGCTCGCTCCGTTAGCAACCTGGAAGGTTATATCAGCAACCTTCAGTACTCTACGGCTTCTCAGTGCCTGCAATGAATTGCATATATGAGATCCTGATCCGGTATCCAATACCCAGGAAGTAGAGTTGATTGACAGACAATTTTCAATTACAAACACACCTGAAGCCGAACCCACAACTTGCCTCGGGTCCTGGTTCTTGGCAATCCAAGATTTGCAATCCTTCTTCCAATGGCCTTTCCTACGATAGTGGAAACACTCGTCCTTTGCTACTACCGGCACCACAATCTTTGCCTTTCCCTTGACTCCCACCTTACTAACACCACCTCTTGGTTTGGTAGCGGCCTTCTTCTTCCTTCCTTTGGTCCATGCCTTGGACCTGGAAGAGGAAGCACCACGAACAAATATAGCGGGTGTTTTCCTTGCCTTCTGAAAGGTGCCCTCTGCACTCCTCAACATGTTAAGGAGTTCTGGAAGTTCAACTTCTTTACCTTGAATATTGAAATTCAAGATAAACTGGGCGTAGGTGGAAGGAAGGGACTGAAGAACCAAGTCTGTATACAACTCATTCTCTAATGTTGTCCCGAGGTCCGCGAGCTCCTCAATGTAGCCAATCATCTTAAGGATATGTTCTCCTACAGATGATCCGACGGCCAGCCTCGACTGAAACAAGTTCTTCGAGGTCTCGTATCTAGCTATACGAGATTGCTCTCCATACAGTTCCTTGGTGTGGAGAAATATGGATTCAAGATCCATATTCTCGTGCCTCCTCTGATGTTCATTATTCATAGAGGCAAGCACGATGCATTTAGCTTTTGCGCAGTCTAACTCACAGGTCTTGCGGATTTCCTTATCCGCGACACTGGATTCTGGACCTAGGACGGGAGGGGATTTAGTAGTAAGGACATACCCCAATTTGTCATAGGTAATTACCATCTTGACATTCAGGAACCAATCTTTATAGTTTGGCCCTGTCAAAATATTTTTATCTAATAATAACTTAAGGCCTATCATGTTCTGGGTCGCTGCAATTAGGAGAGAGAGAGGAAACACTTTAGCATGATGCTCTTGCAAGTTTAGAGTGGTTTTTAGTTTATCTAAACAGGATGGCTCCCACTGTTTCTCGAATCCTTCCTCAAACCAAAAAGGAAGAACTAGCCAGGACTATTCTTACTGTACAATACTTGATTAACCGTTCAGCCAGGAAAGTTTCGGTACTTCGAGGGAGGTTTTACGACGCTTTCACGAAGTTCCTTAATTAAATAACCTATTTTCCTTGGGGGCGTAGGCCCTCTGACACCTTTCTCGACACCTACTTGGTTTATAGCATTGATCGTTAAGTGAAGGAATCTCCTGATGAGTAGCATATACTCACAGTAGGATCGGGATCCAAATATCATCGTGTAATAAAGCTGAAGGAATCCTACCAAAATTATCACACTCCAAATGGTATGCAACTCTAGCAAGTTTCAGTTTCTTTAGAAACTCCCGATGTGGATTTTTTCCCCATGCTCTTATGACCTTGGCGTTGGTCAAAATGTCATAAGTCACATGTCAAGTTCTACCCATCATTATCTTGTTAATTTGAACCCACCCGTACATACCCCTGACGTTGGCCAAATGACAGTACGACTGTCCCAAACTAACTCATCTATCTATGCAACAGATGAATACCCAGCAGCTACCAAACACTATGCCTTGGCGTTGGTCAAAATACATAGCTTGAATACTAATGAATATCCAAATGAAATGATGGAAGGCTACGAATGGTTTTGGCGAAACCGTGAACGTAGTGAACTTGATATAATCGAAGGAACCTGATAGCTTTTAAAAGGAGTGGTTTAAGCTCCGCAATTAAAAATCTGCTGTTTTAAAATAACCGAGTGGTTTCTTTTAAATTGTTCCAACGATTCAACTTTGGTTTATTTTCTTTGCATTAATATAATGCGTCCCATCAATTAACCTATCATTGCAGAAAACAACGAAAATACAACGTCCTCTTATGCCATCCGCATTCGCCACTGGGCCCCGTCATTCACCCGTTAGGTTACTTAACTAACGATAGAGCGGGGGCTGGACTAGCGCGGATGCAAAACATATGAAACGCCTACTAGATATCATATATAGATATTGTACATTTGTCAGACGCAATAATAGGCATTCCAGATCACAGATGGACATATTGGATATACTAGGAATCCGCATTTCTTTTGAGCCTGCAATGAAAGACGGATTACATAGTCGTGATGAATAGCCAACCCCACCCTAGACCCCTACGGGTACGGCAAACTACCCGTCAAGTACCCGAAGTGAAGCGGTCTCTCTCAACGACGTGAGTAGGCCACTAAGCACTTCAAAGTACCCGGTAGTTTGTGCATCCCTCCTTGGGTCTATCCTAGGAGCAGAAAATAGTAAATGAAATAATACAACGGTGGTTACAAGCTCAACCCGGATGTGCCCCGCAAAAGAATATTACAACAAATTACAATTTACATTTGAATGAAAGAAACACTCGTCTCGCATCCCCGGCTATCCATTCACGACAATCCAACAAGTTCATATCTACAAACATAAAGTAACCATTACAGAAATGTGTAACCTCCTGTTAACCGACATACTAGCAATTATGGGAGGTTTACGAACACATTAATCACAACACAGATATAATCCAGTTAGCCAAAGTTCTTAGAATTTCGATCAAGCAACACATATGAATCTACTCCAAATAATTCTCTGTGCACATAAAACCTGAGCAGAAACAAAACATCCCAGAAAACACAACATCAACACAGAAGAATAACTGAGCAAATTTGGGTTGACTCGGTGTCAACTAAGCCGCGGATCCGCGGCGAATCGCTTGGATCGGCCGCGGTTTCGCGGTGGTTTGGACAAGTCACGACCCCAAATTTCTTCACAATTCTTAAAAAACCCTGCTTGTATTTTTAAAGGTCCCTAAAAAATTTTTAGACCCCAATTTAAAATCGGCAGAAACTTGGTGAAAATGCCATTTTTTCGGGATTAAATTGCGATCGAATTTCTAAAGACTTTGCTAACATGTTAGTTATGGTTTAGCTAGGCTCTGATACCACTGTAAGTCAACGTTACACACCCCACTAGATGCGGGGAGGCGGAATAGGAAAAACAATCATTTTGTTCAAAGTAATATCGACTATCAAACGGATCTTTGCTAAACCCTAACTAACAAACTATCTAGAAGTGGTTAACTACTATGATAGATGATTATATCTCAAGATACTAGTCCTTCTTATTCTTGTTGTTCACCTCCTCGTCGGCCTCCTCGATGTAATAGAAGATCCACCCGAGAGTTCCTTCTTCAAGCTTTAACCTCTAACTTAAGGTAACTAAGTGGCTAGGATTGCTAATCCAAGTGACCTAGAAGATATAGAGATAGATTAAGGATCTATTAGTCTTGCTAACCCTAGGGTTCTCAACACATGAGAGAATTAGGGTTAGGATGAAGAAGATGAGAGCTTGAGGAGAGAGAATGTGTATGTGATAATGAATTAAATCTTGAGTCTCTTAGATAATTATGAAGCATGAAAAATATCTAAACAATAATAAATATTATCAACAACCATGCTTCATTAATTACCTTGAGGTGAGTCACCTCACGACTCATGGTGTAATTAATGAAAATTACACATCACCTCTCCACCTCATTAAGTTTAATTTATAAATGAATTAAAACTAAATGAGTCACATTTCTTCTAGAAGCTTCTCGAGTAATTACGAGAATACCCCTCCCATCCGTATTTACGAAAAACACGGATATACTGAGACTGTATAAATCCAATAATCCAATACTAGAATCTGGCTTAAACCAAAGCCCGTTAGTATAATCTGTCCGAACATTATACGTGCACAAGTACACGTATATGTCCGAACCCTGTCGTAAAACCATACGACCTCTATATCGTTTCGCCTGAAGCAGGGAAACCCTCTGTGTGGGACTCTAAAGACTCGACACTACGCTGGAAGTGGGTTTAACCACAGGCCGCAAGCGGTACTAGCTGTACGTAACGGTCCCCAGGTAGATGTCGATAAGAAGGCCGATGAGGAAACCCATCCGAATTCCTACTGAGTCTGATGTGACAATCTCCGTACAGTCCGGTATGTTCGTCTAAGACTATCGCATATCGGGCCTAGGGGGCGGCAAGCGTCTGTCCCCTAAGAGCGGTATAAGTCGTGTCGGAGTGAAGCCCATTACACCTTGAGAAGCTACCGGAAAACCTACCAGTAAATCTCGCTTGCCCTGGCCAGGGACCTTGCGTAATGGCTCTCTATACACAGCGCGATATCTACCCTTAATACCGGGAGAGACGAATCCTATCTAACCTCCATTGCCTCCAAGTGCTTCGGGACTACACCCAACTGCTACCTGTTTGCACGACTCAGTCGAGCCGTGGTAGGGTAGCAATCTAAGAACAATGGGAACACACTGGAGGCGAAGCAGCAGTGTCAAGTCTACGGACTATGTTGTACTCATGTCATCTGGGAACTGTTAACTGACGACGGGTATAATACCAACCAACAGTTCCCTATGAGTCCTGTTCGGTGTACCCGTAACCCAACGAGCACCTGCATACTATCTCCAGTACAACGTACTAATGGCTGTGGGACAGACCATTTCCCCTGCTGGGACGAAAAGCGTATACACTAGTCTACTCTGGAGTATCGATGCCCTGTCTCGATAATCCTACGACTAGGGACCTGAAAAAGGATGTGCTTGGAGACTACCCAGCCCCCACTAGTGTGACTGCCATCACAACGCTGGTAGTCAAGCAAGATCCTATGGGCTCTATCAATATGTATTCGTGATATGCTAAAAGAAACATATACACATATTAAGATAGATATAAACCAAGTAGCATACTATTATGTTGAGCAAGACTGTTAATACAATTGTGAATATCCCAAGCTTCCATTAAGTAATATACAAGCTAGTATGATACAATAATGACCTCTAGGGCATATACACTAACAACGTAGTTTCCGTATCTACATTGAATTATACTTGCATGTGCTACATGACTTTCCGTTTTACTAATGTTTAACTCACTTATTAACTATACATTGGTGCATGTATATCTTCCTCGACATCCATTGACTGTATTTGACATCCTGACACATGATTTACCTTGAGTCCTGACACATGATTTACCTTAGGACCTAACACTTGAATTATCGTGGGTCTTGATTCCCATCACCTGATTACTACTGAGACTTTGACATTAAACCCGATTACATAGTTGATGCTTAGTGATTCGTAATATGACATGTTACCTGACATCTCTTGTTACTCGTGATTTATATTGGATTATTATTGACATATATTGGTTGGACTATTTTGACCTTACATCGACATGAATTATAAATGGATTAGTCAACATCTTGGATTGTGATTATTATATTACCGGTTTAGACTTGTTGTTTATTGGGGAACTGAAAGGTGGAAATACCTGTACACTTGGGTGATATTCATGCTAAACAAATCTCCATCATAGTCATGAGACACCTTTCGGGGATGTTCACGCTACCGTATTGATTCATGCTATTGTTGCCATCTCAGGCACGAGCGCCTAAGCTCATACCGCTTCCAGCTAGTCATGAAATACCCCGGGGATACGAGCACGTCCATCCGTCAATTCCATCAATACACACCTTGTTTGACCTGATTTGACTCTTAGACCGAAATCGGATAGACTTGACTTCCAGATTGACACTGTCCCGACTCTAGTATTGATATCCATCTTGGCATCTTGATTATTTGCACTGTTACTTCCTGTGTGTTTACCTTCTTGTGTTCTTATTTATTAACAGCATGTGTTTTCACATTACTATATACATAATTTCCCGTACTTTCAATTTACCTGTTTTTCATATGTTACCATGATTTACTGTTATTACTTATATCGCACTCTCCTATCTATTTTTATGCTTGTGGGTGTTCTGACACCCTGGGAATTGTGTTCCTAGTTGGATTGCTTGATTCGTCGGACCAGACTCAGTCATCAGAGTGTGCAGTGGAACCGTGAAGGGCCCAAGACTCGTTGAGTTTCCATTTCGGTATCTTTCAGGTTGTATTATTATTGTATCATTGTATCATAGAATCACATCTTGTATTTGTACCCTTTGGATTATATTGTATATTGCTACTCATTTGTTATCGTTGTAATAAATGATGGTTAATGAATAAAGTTGTTCCTTTTCTTTTCTTGCTTTTATATACTCCTGCATTACTTTATGCTTAGCGTAGCTGTATCGAGTTGAGTTCTCTCTCTCGATATAGCTACGTCGCAGGTCTCTTCGTGTCTCCGCTCCAGTATTTTGGGAAGCGGGGCATGACAGAAGGTATAGAGCTATGGCTGACTTAGGATACAAAGTGTTTTGCAAAGCCTCCAAATCAGATGTTGAATATAAGGAAGTAATGCAATGGCTGACCGACAGTCTCCGTAAATTTAGCGTCGGCTCTACTGAATATACAATCGAAGACTTAGAAGAAGAGGTCGAGGCAGAGCCTTCAGATTAAAGAGATAATCAGTACAACGGCGAACAATTGGACCCTGTACTATACTCTTTAAAGGCTGTGATCAAAGGACGTTGAAATAGAAGAAAATTGTGTTCTAAAATGCGGATTTACAAGCGTGTAATATGCGTTCGTGTCCAGGTTTGCAAGCCAATGGATGAGATTTTGCCCTTCGTTTGTATTTGGGTTATCGTCTTTGTACCGATCTGTATCGTAAAGTGTTATGTTTTTTGTTCAATTATTACATCTGTTTTGGATGTTTTTAAATCGGAAAATACTTATTGGAAATGTAATGTTTTCAAGTGGAAACAAAATGTAACCAAGTGGAACTAATTATATTTTAAATGGAACTATTGTCTTTATAAGTGGGACTATTCAAATTAGTATTTGTAATGAATTTGCCGTTTTCCAGATGGAACTATTGTTTTACCAAGTGGTACTAAATTTTTTTCTAGACGGGACTATTTGATATTCTAAGTGGGACTCTCTACAAATTAAGTGGGACTTTCTAATGATTAAGTGGGATTTTTTTATTGACTAATCGTGTCTTTCTGTTTACCAAGTGGTACTTTCTGTTCAACTATTAGAAACTTTTTGTTTCCTAAGTGGGATTTTCATGCACTGGGGGTTTATTAACTAAGTGGGACTTTCTGTTCACTAAGTGGGACTTTATGTTCACCTGATAGGACTTTCTGTTTCCTAAATGGAACTTTATTTGTAGGACTTTACGTTTACTGAGTTGGACTTAATGTTTAACTAGTTGGACTTTCACTGACTAAGTGGGACATTATTTATTCTTGTATTGATGGTAACTATATTTGATATGAGTTAAAGATTAGTATGTGGTGCAGTTATACTTTCTATATTTCATATTACACTCATAAAACTGTAACAAAATCCAAAGTGAAGAAACACGATATTTACAGATGAAAACAGTAAACCCGTTCAACAACAAAATATTTACAGATGAAAACAGTAATCCCGTTCATTTTTACATATGGAAACAAACAGTTCCATAAATCCAAAGCGAAGAAACAAAATAGTTAATGATGAAAACAGTACGCTCGTTCAACAACAATGAATAGTATCTCGTTTTTTTAACATTTAACAAGGATCATTGAACCCCATCAGTAGCGTTCCAGCAATGCTCTGTGGGGCTTCTTGACTACCCTCCAGCAGTAGCGTCCCAGCAATGAAGGTGTGTCATTCCTTAGAAGAAAAGCCGTCGAGAGATCTCGCAATATCCCTTTCCTCGATCAATGCCAATATATACAAATATAGATAGAATCCACAATCGACTCTGAAAAAATGAATGAAAATTCAAAAATAAGTTTATGTTTCATGCCGAATGGCAAGTATAATTTTCTAATTTCCATTTGGTACTATATTTATTTCCAAGTGGTACATTATATTCACCCAAGTGGAACTCTAACCTTAAGTAGAATTTTAGTTAAAGTGGAATTTTGCTTTCCCAGGTGGAACGTTTAACTTTTCTGGCTTTACATATTAGTAGTTCCACTTGGACGAACTGGAAAAAGAAAGTTAAGCCAATTTCTATATACAAATATTTAGTTCCACTTGACACAATAAAGCCCTACTTACTTGTTGCCATGCGGTGGAGATGGACAGATTTTGTAGACAAATTCACGTGATTCTCCACAATGATCGAAATGTATATTTCCAAACCGCTTTCCCATTGCATAACAACCTTAGCACCCTAAACCCACACGTTTTCCTCGCTTAGTGCTACAAGCTGTAATGCCTGAACTGTTTGGCCTATATATTAAGAACAAGCAGGTGCCAATGATCATGATTACATATTGGAAAGAAGATTTGACTTTTTCTCTCTGCCAATGGGCCATCAACAAACATATTGAAGAAGGAGGATTCAATTCTTGGCACACCGAAAACCCTTTTTCGGATTCATTGATGAGTATGTTCTGTATTGTTGTATGTTATCATTTGATAAACATATTATGATAATATAAATTATACAAAATAGAGTAATCGAGAATACCATGAACTACGGTGGGATGATCAACACCTTCTTTACATAGTTAGTTTTTAAGGAATCCAGCCGCATGTTCAATCTTGTTACGAAGGCATCCATAAGTCTTTCAGTAACAGTGTAACCTCGTAACAAGTCGAATATATCCGGCCAGTATAAATCATGATACACCAATCGGGGATCCTATATCTTCGTTGCATTCATATCCAACTTTGTGAAATCCTCCTGTGTGATTCTCATTGCAAGGGGCATTTTCTCCAAACAATGATTTCGATGTCCACCTTGAATCCGCTGCCATATTTACGAACCAAAGTTGGCTTAACTGCAAAGGCAGGGAGGATTACTTAGCTTAAAGTCCCACATTAAGAACAGTAAGTCCCACTTAGTCAACATTAAATCCCAATATGTTAGCAATAAGTCCCACTCAGTCAATGTAATAACCCTTCACGAAAAAGTAATTCCCACTTAGAAAGAATAAAGTCCTACTTAGTTAACATTAAGTCCTATTTACTCAGAATATATTCCCACACGGTAAACAGAAAGTCCCACTGATAATAATAAATAGTCCCACCTGGAGAACTATTTAATACCACCTGGGAAAATGGTAGTCCCACCTGGAAACAGAAATTTATTTACCTCCTCCGTCATTCGCTCTCTTCTGTGGAACGTTCACATAGCCGGTCTTCTTCATTAATGTGGTTTCCGCCTCCTCCAAGTTCTTCTTGGGCTTTAGAGGCTTTTCGGGAGCATCTTCTACGATGTTGGCAGGTTCATTTGCACTCTATTTGGATAATTTTTGTTTAAGAATCCTACTGCTCCCCTGCCTCTTACAAATGTGGGCTGACCAGTATTCATCATCCGTGGCCACCGTATCTGACCTCTTATGCTTTTTGTAGGGCATGTCAACCATCATGGATTGAAATTGTAGTAACCTAGACGATCTTCGGATCATCCCTCCCAGCACTGATTCTACAGTGACATCCTCGTCAACCCTTGTCGTTGTATAGGCCTTTTTCCTCTCAACGAGTTCTCCCTGTTGGTTTACTATGCTCTCAGTAACTATCGGCACTGATTCCTCCACCACCATTTTTGATTCTGCGGCCTTCTCTGGCTCATCTTCTTTCAACCCAATCGTCGACTCCTTCACGGCATCTTCAGCAATCTTATTAACAATATAGTCAAGTTAAAAAATGGTAAGGTTCTCATCGACTTGTGCTACATCCGGTTTTTCTTCTCCTACTTCCTCTTCAATTTCTGGTGCATCGTCATGGCCACGTTCTTCTCCAACTTCTTCTTCACACTTTCCTTCTTTAACTTCTTGTAGTTCCCTTTTCTTTTCTTTCCTTTTTAAGCTCTTCTACGGAGGGTCCGGTATCTACAAATTCTCGACCACTCTTCTCGATCAGACGCTCGCGTAGGCACATGATCTCGTTCTCGAAGTAGATAACCGAAGCTTCATGTTGGAGGGTTAGAGTTGTCAGAGCGCCCTTCATAAGCGCATATTTATTCATATAATACTTTACTAGTTTACCAACATGTGGTACAGCCGCCTCCTCGAGCAAATCCCTATTCACAACTTCTTCTTTCAAACTATCTTCTTTGTGCTCTAACTTCTTCGGCTCTACTGGTCCTGGTCCAGATGGTTTGTGATCTATCAATGTTTTCTTTTCCTAGGCATATCTGACAAAATCAACACCCATCAATTTAGGCCCCAACTGGCTCATTTTTGCGTCTATTCGAGAATGCCTGCTACATCGGTAGCCTGCTATATCGGTAGATTTAGGTTGCCTCAATCTAGTCCTTTCAAAATAGAGAGCCGAAAGACAAAAAATCATACAGGTTTGTCAGTAACCTTTAAAATGTAATTTTTAAAGTGGTACTAAATAGTTTCCAAGTGTGACTTTCGACTGCTAAGTGGGGTATTTCTAACAATAAGTAGGATTTTCTGTTTCTAAGTGGGACTTTTCTATTGCTAAGTGAGTCATTCCTAATAATAAGTAGGATTTTCTATTGTTAAGTGGGACTTTTCTATTGCTAAGTGGGACATTCCAAAGGATAAGTGGGTTTTTCTATTGTTAAGTAGGACTTTTCTATTGCTAAGTATCTCTTTCTATTACTAAATGAGACTTTCTACTGCTAAGTAGGACATTTCTAATACTAAGTGGCATTTCTATTGGTAAATGGGACTTTTTACTGATAAATGGGACTGTCCATTGCTAAGTGGGACATTTCTATCGCTGAGAGGGACTTTCTACTACTAAGTGGTACTTTTCTAATGCCAACTGGTACTTTTCTAATGATAAGTGGGACTGTCTACTGTTAAGTGGTACTTTTCTACTTACAGCAAGCAGAACTTGACATCCAACCGTGTAACCCTTATTTGTTTCATTTCTTTTCTCTACCCCTCGCATCAAGTAAGAGTGAACAACTTGAGCCCAGTTCACATTATTGATAACCTCATTCGTCTTGAGGTAACTAAAGAATGACAGAGGAACCGCATCGCCAGGTGGTGGCAGCCAAATCATTGTAAGCTGATAGAAAATGATCGGCTTAGCTAATTGGAGTCTTGAGACTGTTTCAGCACCCCTATAAGATCCTTGATTTTCTTCTGCAAGAATTTACGGCCATTGATGTTTTGTAACTTCCTCTCGATGTATTTGAACCAAAGCGGCGTCTTTTCTCTCTTGCCTTGAACATATGTTTTCCCGGTATTCGACATCCATGTATGACCAGAAACCCAGTCAACATCGAGTGTATGAAATTCATCTTTTATTTTGAACTTCCCCGACCGTTTGTCATAAAAGAAGATCAGCATATCTATAACTAGTCTATCCTGGGCCAGCAAGGATACTGCCAAGTAATGCCTAAAAGGAGTACTTAACACTGAATTTACTGTTTCATTGGACAATTCCAACCTGATCTCCTGCATAAAATCTCTGTATTCGGTGATATGCGAAGCGGTCCTGAGTTTTGTTCCCTTTTTTCTGCTATATTATTTAAGAACTTGATATCAGAAAGTGAAATTGTTTAAATTCAAATTACAAAACACAAGTTACAAGTATCCATACAAAGAATTGAAATGAATTTATAGCAATGAAGATACACGTACTTTGACATCTATTTCTGCGTCTCTGATTCAGGGCTTGAATTTGTAGAAAGATTAGGGCTTCGGGCTGCAGAATCGGAGCAAGGAATAACATTAGGTTTAGGAGTAGGACTGGGATTCGGCTATGGATCTGTAAGTCTATGTCGCTCTTCCCGCAAGCAAGCGAGGAGGCGGAACAGGTAAAAATCAAAATTTTCTTACAAAAGCAACATAGACTAAGCTAAGGATCTTTGCCAAACTATATCTAACGAACTACAAGAGGTTTAATCTACTATGATATGAAAATTATACCTCATGATTCTAGTCCTTCGGTTCTTTTCTCCGCTGTCTTTCTCGTCCACGTGAGCTCCGAGGATCGATCCGGATCTTGGTCACCTCCATGGCCTCTTTGAGTCGAAGACGATCCACCCGAGAGTCTATAGTCCGAGCTCCACCTCAAGCCGAGGTAACTAGGGCAACAAGTTTGCTATGCTTGATGTCCTAGGTGATGTAGAGGAAGAAAATGGATTTGTTTATCTATTTAGATCCTTATTTTCTCAACACATGAGAGCTAAAGGATTTTGTAGTGAGGAGGAAGAAGAAGCAACCATGGGAGCTCTCTTTTGATGAGAACAAGATAATGATCCATGAGAAAAATAATTACCAATCTTTTATCATGATAAATTATGATGGCAACCTTGATTTGACCATTATCATGTCATATTAAATGCAAGCCAAAGAAATATCTAGTGCTCACAAAAAATATCTAAGTCAACAATGGTCAACTAGGTCAAATGGTCAACATGGTCAAACCAATTAGCCATAACACAATTATCATTAAAAGGATTAGTAAACATTTTCCTCCACCTAACAATGGTTTTGATCAAGTCAATGGTCAAAACCCTAATGAGGCATCTCTTTCTTCGCTCCTCACAACCGTGCATACACACCCGCATCCGCATTCCATAGAACATGAATACTAGAAGACAAAAACCGATACATCTATACAATACTAGAATCCGGCTTAAACCAAAGCCCACTAGTATTGTCCGTCCGAACATCATACACGCACAAGTGCACGTAAGTGATCGTAGCCCTGCCGTAAAACCATACGGCCTCTACACCTTTTGCCCAGTGCAGGGAAACTCTCTGTGTGGGACTCTAAAAACTCGATACTACGCTGGCAGTGAGTTTAACCATAGACCGTAAGCGGCACTAGCTGTATGTAATGGTCCCCAGGTAGATGTCGATAAGAAGGCCGATGAGGAAAACCCATCCGAACTCCTACTGAGCCTGAATGTGACAATCTCCGTACAGTCCGGTCTGTTCGTCTATGAGTATCGCATGTCGGACCTAGGGGGGCGGTAAACGTCAGACCCCTAATAGTGGTACAAGTCGTGTCGGAGTGTAGCCCAGAACACCCTGAGAAACTACTGGAAACACTACCAGTAAATCTCGCTTGCCCTGACCAGGGACTTTGTGTAATGGCTCTCCTAGACACAGCACGATATCAACCCCCAATACCGGGAGAGACGAATCCTATCTAACCTCTACTGCCTCCAAGTACTTTGGGACTGCACCCAACTACAACCTGTTTGCACAACTCCTTTAAGCCGTGGTAGGGTAGTAATCAAAGTACAGTGGGAACACACTCGAGGCGAAGTAGCAGTGTCAAGTCGACGGACTAAGCCGTACTCCTGTCACCTGGGAACTGTAATCCGACGATAGGTATAATACCAACCAACAGTTCCCGACGAGTCCTGTCCGGTGTACTCGTAACCTAACGAGCACCTGCATACTATCTCCAGTATGACGTACTGATGGCTGTGGGACAGACCATCTCCTCTGCTGGGATGAGAAGCGTATACACTAGTCTACTTCGGAGTATCGATGCCTCGTCTCGATAATCCTACGACTAAGGACCTGTATAAGGATGTGCTTGTAGATTACCCAGCCCCCACTAGTATGACTGCCATCACAACGCTGGTAATCAAGCAAAGTTTCTAAGGGCTCCACTAATATGTATAAGCGATATGCTAAAAGAAACACATGCATATATTAAAGTAGAAACAAACCAAGTAGCATACTACCATTTTGAGCAAGACTGTCTATACAACTGTGAATATCCCAAGCTTCCATTAAGTAATATACAAACTAGTATGATACAGTAATGGCCTCTAGGGCATGTACTAGTGTATCGAAGACCTATCATCTCGATCAGCCGCTCGAACTGAGTCTGGGGTATGGCCTTCGTGAGTGGATCTATAGTGTTATTCTCCGAATCTACTCTCCTCACCTTGATCTCCCGGTGATCTACAATCTCCCTGATCAGGTGGTACCACCTTAAAATGTGTCTGGACTTCTGATGGGACCTGGGTTCCTTCGCTAAGGCTATAGGCCGTTGTTGTCGCAATACAGCGGTATTGGATCAACAATGGTTGGAACCACCTGAAGTTCTGTGAGGAACTTCTTCATCCAAACAGCCTCTTTTGCGGTATCGCAAGTAGCTATGTACTCCGCTTCCATCGTCGAGTCAGCAACGGTGTCCTGCTTGGAGCTCTTCCAACAGGCCACCCCTCTATTGAGGGTAAAGACATAACCCGACATGGACTTGGAGTCATCCTTGTCACTCTGAAAGCTGGAGTCAGCAAAGGCCTCGATCTGGAGGTCTTTTGCGCCATACACCAAGAACATCTCCTTAGTCCTTCTCAGGTACTTGAGAATGTTCTTTACTGCTATCCAGTGTTTCTCCCCTGGGTTCGACTGATACCGGCTTACAACGCTCAATGCGTATGCTACATCTGGTCTGGTACACAACATCACATACATTATAGAGCCTACCGCAGATGCGTAGGGTATAGATGACATGCGAGCCCTTTCCAAGTCAGTCTTAGGAAACATTTCTTTGGAGAGGGTGATTCCGTGACAAGTCGGTAGATTATCGCGCTTAGAATCTTCCATACTGAATCTTTTCAGTATGGTGTCGATGTACCTGGACTGTGAAAGTCCCAATATCCTCTTAGATCCATCACGATAGATCTGGATCCCCAGAATGTAGGAGGTATCACCCAGGTCCTTTATAGAGAACCTCTGTGACAAGAATCCTTTGACTGACTGTAGCATAGGAATGTCATTTCCTATTAGGAATATGCCATCCACGTACAAGACGAGGAACACCACAGTTCTCCCTACAATTTTATTGTAAATGCATGGTTCATCTGGATTTTTGATAAAGTCGAATTCTTTGACAGTATCATCAAAGCAGATGTTCTAACTCCGCGATGCCTGCTTTAGTCCATAAATGGACTTAAGCAACTTGCACACTTTACCGCTGCTCCCTCTCTGAATGAAACCCTCCGGCTGATCCATATAGACGCACTCTTCTAAATTACCATTTAGAAAAATCGTCTTTACGTCCATCTGCCTGATCTCATAATCATAGAAGGCAGAAATGGCAAGAAGGATCCGAATGGATTTGAGCATAGCCACTGGAGAAAAGGTTTCGTCATGGTCCAAACCAGGTCTTTGACGAAAACCCTTTGCAACAAGTCTAGCTTTATAGGTTTCAACCTGCCCATCTACACCAATCTTCTTTCTGAAGATCCATTTGCATCCTACGGGTTTTACCCCTTCTGGAGCAATGTCCAAAGTCCAACTTTGTTGGTGTACATGGACTCTATTTCGGTCCGCATTTCATCCAGCCATTTTACCGAGTCACCGCTCTGAATGGCTTGCTGGAAGCTAGTAGGCTCATCATTGTCAATGATGCAATCCTCTCGATCCCCGTCTATGAGAAAACCGTAGTATCTCTCGGGCGAATGAGACTGCCTACTTCTCCTGCGGAGTGGCGCTGGGATGTCCGGTTCTTCTGAAACCTCTGGTTCTACTAAGCTTTCAGTAATAGCTTGTGGTTCTGGAATTTCATCCAGTTCTATTGCGCTCCCACTTATCTGATTTTCCAAAAACTCAGTTTCCAAGAAGTGGGGATGCTGAGAAACAAAAACCTTTTGTTCCTCTGCGGAATAGAAAAGATACCCCCTAGAGTTCTTGGGGTATCCCACAAACTTACACAGTACTGAGCGTGCCTTGAGCTTGTCCGCATGCTGCTTCTTTACAAAAGCTGGACATCCCCATGTCTTAAGATACTTAAGACAGGGTTTCTTCCCACTCTACATTTGATATGGTGTGGTAGGCATAGTCTTGATTGGAACCTTGTTCAAAAGATATGCAGCTATTTCTAGTGCATAACCCCAGAAAGATCGCGGTAACTCAGCCTTACTCATCATGGAACGAATCATATCCAGTAGGGTTCGATTCCACCTTTCCGATACACCATTGTGCTGTGGTATGTATAGAGGAGTAAGCTGAGAGAGAATACCATTCTCTTTTAAGTATCCCAGGAACTCGGCACTTAAGTATTCACCACCTCGATCAGATCTCAGTGTCTTGATACTTTTGCCTGTTTGTTTTCCCACTTCATTCTTGTATTCCCGGAATTTCTCAAAGGCCTAGGATTTATGCTTCATCAAGAAGACATGTCCATACCTAGAGAAATCATCCGTAAAAGTAATGAAGTAGGAATAACCACCTCGCGCATGTGTAGACATTGAACCACACACATCACTGTGTATGAGTCCTAAGAGCTCGCTTGCTCTCATCCCGTGTCTATTAAACGGGGTCTTTATCATCTTTCCCATGAGATAAGATTCACAAGTAGTATAAGACTGATATTCGAACGGATTCAAATATCCCTCTTTATGTAACTTCGTCAACCGTGTCTCATTAATGTGACCCAGTCTTCAATGCCATAAGAAAGCCTGATTTGTTTCCGGAGACTTTCTTTTAAGTGTGTTTTGGACACTGAAAACCTGAGCTTGATTTAATACGTATATTCCGTTTTCTAATGCACCTGACCAAATCAGAACTTGATTTAGGCGGATGTGGACCACATCGCTTACAAATGTAAAATCATATCCTTCCTTAGAAAGTAAGGATTCAGATATGATATTACAAGCTAGACTAGGTACATACAAACAGTTACATAGAATCAATATCTGCCCACTTGTCAATCCAATATGATATTCCCCTACGGATTAAGCGTCCACGCTCATTCCGTTAGCAACCGTGAGAGTCATATCACCTAACCTGATAACTCTACGATTTCTCAAAGCCTGTAATGAATTACAGATATGAGATCCTGATCCGGTATCTAGTACCCAGGAAGTAGAGTTAATTGACATACAATTTCTATTACAAACACACCCGAAGCCGAAGCCACAACATACTTCGAATCCTGGCTACTGGCTTTGCAAGCCCTGCAATCCCTCTGCCAATGTCCTTTCCTGTAACAATAGGGACGTCCCTCCTTCCCTATATCTAGCCCCGAAACTTTTGTCCTTCCCTTTCCTTCTACTTCCCTGGTTTCCTTCAGGGTGTAAGTAGAGGCCAGAGACTATAGAATCAAGTCAGTATTTGACCCGTTCTTCAACGTGGTCTTCAGGTCCGTGAGCTCATCAAAATAGCTAGTCTCTGTAAGGACGTTGTCCCCTACAGATGACCCGGCAGCCAAGGTCTTGAAGCAATTCGTTCGAGGTCTCATATCTTGTGATACGAGATTTCTCTCCATATAAATCTTTGTTATGGAGGAAGACAGAAACTAAGTCCATCTTCTCGTGCTGCCTCTGGTATGTACCATCAACTGAAGCCAACACGAGGCTCTTGGCATTCGCACATTCCTTTTTCGATGTCTTATGGATATTAATATCCATGACGGTGGAAACTGGTCCTGAGACGGCGGGGGTTAGAGTAGTGAAGAGGTGTTCCAGCTTGTCATGGGTAATGGACATCTGGAAAGACCTTTGCCAGTCATTACAGTTAGATTCGGTCATTTTATTATCTAGATGTAACCTATGTCTGGTCACTGGGTCGCTGCAATTAAGAGAGAGAGAAGAAAACACTTAGCATGATGCTCTTGCAAGTTTAGATTTGTTTTTAATTTATCTAAACAGGATGGCTCCCACTGTTTCTCGAATCTTTCCTCAAACCATAAAAGAATAATTAGTCAGGATTAATCTCACCGTACAATACTTGCTTAACCGTTCAGCCAGGCGAGTGTCGGTACTTCGAGGGAGGTTTAACGACGCTTTCGCGAAGTTCCTTAATTAAATAACCTCTTTTCCCTGGAGGCGTAGCCCCACTAACACTGTTCTAGACACCTACTTGGTTTATAGCATTGATCGTTAAGTGAAAATATCTCCCGAGGAGTAGCGGATACTCACAGTAGGATCGGGATCCAAATATCATTGTGTGATAATGCTGAAGGAATCCTACCAACATTATCAAACTCCAAATGGTATGCAGCACTAGTAAGTTTCAATTTCCTTAGAAACTCCCGATGATTTTTGCCCCATGCTCTCATGATCTTGACGAAGGTCAACAAATCATAAGTCACATGTCAAGTTCTACCCATCATTGTCCAGGTTAATTTGAACCCACCCGTATATACCATTGACGAAGGTCAACAAGGTAATACGACTGTCCCAAACCAACGCATCTATCTATGCTACATATGAATACCCAGCGGCTACCAATCACTGTGCCTTGACGAAGGTCAACATACATAGCTTGAATACTATTGAATATTCATATGAAATGACGGAGGGCTACGAATGGTTTTGGAGAAACCGTGAACGTAGTGAACTTGATATAATCGAAGGAACCTTGATAGCTTTTAAAAGGAGTGGTTTAAGCTCCGCGTTTTTAAAAGTTTTCTATTTTGAAAAAACCGAGTGGTTTTGAAATTGTTCCAACGATTCAGCTTTGGTTTGTTTTCTTTGCATTAATGTAATGCGTCCCATCATTTAAACCTACCATTGCAAAAAACAACGAAAATATGACGTATGCTTATGCCATCCGCATTCGCCACTGGTCCCCGTCATCACCCGTTAGGTTACTTAACTAACGATAGAGCGGGGGCTGGACTAGCGCGGATGCAAAACATAAGCAACGCCTACTAGATATCATATATAGATATATACATTCATCATACACAATGATACTCATTTCAGATCACAGATGAACACATTGGATATGCTAGGAATCTGCGTTTCGCTCGAGCCTGCAACGAAAGACGGATTACATAGTCGCAATGAATAGCCAAACCCCACCCTAGACCCCTACGGGTGCGGCAAACTACCCGCCAAATACCCGAAGTGAAGCAGTCTCCCTCAACAACGTGAGTAGGCCACTTAGCACTTCAAAGTACCCGGTAGTTTGTGCACCCCACCTTGAGTCTATCCTAGGAGCAAAAACAGTAAAAGAAATAATATACAATGGTGGCTACAACTTCAACCCGGATGTGCGACCATAAAATAATATTACATCAAATTACAAATTTTACATTGAATGAAAAATGAAAACCCTCATCTCACATCCCCGGCTATTCATCACGATGATCCAACGAGTTCATATCCACAAACCAACATCACAGATCACAGATATGTACAACCCCCACTAATCGACGTATAGTAATTAGTAGACGTTCAGTACATATATCATTTCACAAACACAGAAACATTAAATGACTTTAAAGTTACGACTTCGAAACACCCGCAGTGCCACGGTGAATATTTTACAGCAAAGTCAAAATCGGCAAAAACAAACAACTCCAGAAGCCCTAGATTTAAGCCAAAAAGCCACAAACAAAAAATGAAGCATTTCCTCCATAAAGGAACCGAGCTCGCCGGAAATACAGGCCTTGTGGCCGGCCCAAAGTTTGAGGAAATGTCCCAGTTTTGTTATGTGGCCTTTTTACTGTTCAAACAACACTCCGTACTTGTTTAAAAAAATTTCAGAGGCCAATTAAAATTTCGACAGAATCTTCAATCTTGGGTTCGTTGTTTTCGGGATTTTTCGGTTTCGTAATTTAACTCGTTGTTTAAACTATTAGTTATGGTTTAGCGAGGCTCTGATACCACTGTAAGTCTATGTCGCTCTCCCAGCAAGCTAGCGAGGAGGCGGAACAGGTAAAAATCAAAACTTTCTTACAAAAGCAATATAGACTAAGTTAAGGATCTTTGCCAAACCATATCTAACGAACTACAAGAGGTTTAATCTACTATGATATGAAGATTATACCTCATGATTCCAGTCCTTCGGTTCTTTTCTCCGCTGTCCTCCTCGTCCACGTGAGCTCCGAGGATCGATCCGGATCTTGGTCACCTTCACGGCCTCCTTGAGTCGAAGACGATCCACCCGAGAGTCTATAGTCCGAGCTCCACCTTAATCCGAGGTAACTAGGGCAACAAGTTTGCTATGCTTGATGTCCTAGCTGATGTAGAGGAAGAAGATGGATTTGTTTGTCTATTTAGACCCTTATTTTCTCAACACATGAGAGCTAAAGGATTTTGTAGTGAGGAGGAAGAAGAAGCAACCATGGGAGCTCTCTTTTGATGAGAGAGAATGAGAACAAGATAATGATCCATGAGAAAAATAATTACCAATCTTTTATCATGATAAATTGTGATGGCAACCTTGATTTGACCATTATCATGTCATATTAAATGCAAGCCAAAGAAATATCTAGTGCTCACAAAAAATATCTAAGTCAACAATGGTCAACTAGGTCAAATGGTCAACATGGTCAAATAGTCAAACCAATTAGCCATAACACAATTATCATTAAAAAGATTAGTAAATATTTTCCTCCACCTCATAATGGTTTTGATCAAGTCAATGGTCAAAACCCTAATGAGGCATCTCCTTCGCTCCTCACAACCGTGCATTCATGTAAGTCTACGTTAGCGCCCCGGCCGTCTACAGACGCCAAATGCGGAACAAAAACTTTTAAACTGGCGCTATCGTATACTTTAACCCGGATCTGCCATTATTGCTAAACTAACAAACTGTAAAGAGTGTAGGAATGTTATACCGAACGATCCGAGTCCTTCGTTCTTCAACCATCATCCCACGCTCCGTTGCGGCTGCTCCGATCTCGTCGATCTCCGATGTCCTCGTCGAAGTGGCACCACATGATCGGTTCTTTAAACGGGCTCCCGCCTCTGACTCGAGGCAACTCGATCGTCAAGTTTGCTAAAAGAGACGACCAAGATTGATGTAGAGAATGAGTAGATGACTTTGTCTCACTTCGTCCAAATCCGTGGACGATCGGTTAATGAAGTTGCCGTGGAAATCGGGTGATGGAATGAAATGGACTGTGAAATTCCATACACCGATAAATATCTATCATAACCTTTTCCAAATGAATCAAGTGTAGGAATGAGAGAGAGAGAGGAGGCTATATATATATAAAGGAGGAGGGTGAGTGTAGGAGAAGATAAGGAGGTAACCATAACCAAACATCCTTATCATAATATGAACACAAACTAAATATCTTGCAAAAAGATCTTAAGCATAACAAGAAATGGTTGATTACAAAGCATGAGTCACACGACACCTCACCCAATCTAGAACCTTCTAGAATCTTCTAGAAGCATGACTCACTCTCATCCAAAAAAAGATAAATCCGTCTTTAACCGAATGTTAAAAGACGGCTGATAGAAAACCGGAAACTGGCAACTTCCAAAAGTGATCCTGAAACGAATTTCAGGACAACCCCGAAACTGTATAAATATACCCGCATTTGTATTACGACCGAATACAAATGCAACTGAGACAAAGATATTATACCTACTCAATATAATACTCGGATCCGGCTTAAACCAAAGCCGACCAGTATCATCTGTCCGAAAATCGACACGTGCGTAAACGCACGTGCATTTTCCGAACCCTGCCATAAAACCATACGGCCTCTACAACGTTTCGCCCGAACTTGGGAAACTGTCTGTGGGGGACTCTAATGACTCGTCAGCACCCTGGCAGTGGGTTTAACCACAAACCGTCAGCGGCACTAGCTATGCGTAACGGCTGCCCATGGACTGACCTCAAGGGTGGCCGAGGAGCGAACTCAAGGGAGACCGATGAGCGAACTCCTCCGAAAACCCTACTGAGCCTAACAGTGACAATGTATATACAGTCCGGTCCGTTCGTCAATGAGTATCGCATATCCGCCTAGGGGGCTAGTAACGTCAGACCCCCATTAGCAGTATAAGTCGTGTCGGAGTGTAGCCCAGAACGCCCTGAGATACTACTGGAATACCTACCAGTAAATCTCCTGCCTCGGCCGAGGGCTTTGCGTAATGGCTCTCCTAGACACAGCACGATCTCGCCCCCAATACCGGGAGAGACGAATCCCCTGCCGATCCGCTCACGTGCCTCCATATGGCTCGGGACTGTACCCAAAAGCTACCTGTTTGCACGACTCCTTTGAGCCGTGGTAGGGTAGAAATCAAAGCACAGTGGGAACTCACACGAGACAAATGACGACCTCAGGTCGATGAACTAACCTGTACACATGTCACCAGGGAACTGCTATCTGACGATAGGTATAGTACTAACTAGCAGATTCCCGGCGAGTCCTGTCCGGTGTACTCATAACCCAATGAGCACCTGTATACATCTTAGGTGATCCAACTGACACCAGTGGCTTGTGAGACCGGCCACCGCCCCTCGTCGGGGTCTCGACTGTATACACTAGTCTACTCCGGAGTATCGATGCCCTGTCTCGAAACTCCCACGACTAGGGACCACAATTAAGGATATGCATATAAACTACCCAACTCTCACGTATATGATCGCCATCATACAGTTGGTAGTAAAGCAAGATCCTAAGGGCTCTATCAAAGTGTAACATGCAATCAGTCACCTGAACATGAACACGACTGATAAAGGCAAACCAGATAACATACTATCATTTCAAGTAAGACTGTCCTACCGGGATAGGTCCTCCGCAATCATTGCAATCACGTACCTGCGATCCAATAATTGACTATGAGGGCACTATCTCCAACAATACACACCCGCATCCGCATTCCATAGATCACGAATACTAGAAGACAAAAATCGATCCATCTATACAATACTAGAATCCGGCTTAAACCAAAGCCTACTAGTATTGTCCGCCCGAACATCATACGCGCACAGTTGCACGTAAGTGATCGTAGCCCTGCCGTAAAACCATACGGCCTCTACACCTTTTGCCCAGTGCAGGGAAACTCTCTGTGTCGGACTCTAAAGACTCGACACTATGCTGGTAGTGGGTTTAACCACAGACCGCAAGCGGCACTATCTGTACGTAATGGTCCCCAGGTAGATGTCGATAAGAAGGCCGATGAGGAAAACCCATCCGAACTCCTACTGAGACTGAATGTGACAATCTCCGTACAGTCCGGTCTGTTCGTTTATGAGTATCGCATGTCGGGCCTAGGGGGGTGGTAAACGTCAGACCCCTAATAGCGGTACAAGTCATGTCGGAGTGTAGCCCAGAACACCGTGAGAAACTACTGGAAACACTATCAGTAAATCTCGCTTGCCCTGGCCAGGGACTTTGTGTAATGGCTCTCCTAGACACAGCACGATATCAACCCCCAATACCGGGAGAGACGAATCCTATCTAACCGCTACTGCCTCCAAGTGCTTCGGGACTGCACCCAACTACTACCTGTTTGCACGACTCCTTTGAGCCGTGGTAGGGTAGTAATCAAAGTACAATAGGAACACACTCGAGGCGAAGTAGCAGTGTCAAGTCGATGGACTAAGCTGTACTCATGTCACCTGGGAACTGTTATCCGACGATAGGTATAATACCAACCAACAGTTCCCAACGAGTCATGTCCGGTGTACTCGTAACCTAACGAGCACCTGCATACTATCTCCAGTACGACGTACTGATGGCTGTGGGACAGACCATCTCCCCTACCGGGATGAGAAGCGTATACACTAGTCTATTTCGGAGTATCGATGCCCCGTCTCGATAATCCTACGACTAGGGATCTGTATAAGGATGTGCTTGTAGATTGCCTAGCCCCCACTAGTGTGACTGCCATCACAACGCTGGTAATCAAGCAAAGATCCTAAGAGCTCCACTAATATGTATAAGCGATATGCTAAAAGAAACACATGCATATATTAAAGTAGAAACAAACCAAGTAGCATACTACCATTTTGAGCAAGACTGTCTATACAACTGTGAATATCCCAAGCTTCCATTAAGTAATATACAAACTAGTATGATACAGTAATGGCCTCTAGGGCATATACACTAAAAGGATCATCATCTCGGTTGTGTTCTAGGGTGATGACCTTCAACGGCAGGGTTAAGTTCTGGCTCGGCCATTCCTTCCAGAATCATGAAAAAGGTAGGCCAGGATCTCTTGTGAGAAAGATTGCTAATGTTCAAGTTTGGGCAAAAAATCACCAACTTGATTTGTTCAAAGGTCAGGGAGAGATCTAGTGTTGGGCAAAAAAACACCAACTTGATTTGTTCAAATGACAGGGAGAGATCTAGTGTTCAAGTTTGGGCAAAAAATCACCAACTTGATTTGTTGAAATGACACGGCGAGAAAGTTTTGCTAAGAGAGAGAGCCGAAGTAGTTGAAGACGGGGACAAGCAAGAAAAAGGGACAGAGATCGTATAGGGTTGAAGTTGGGGAAAACAAAAAAAGAAACCAATTCGGGGAAACCAAAAGACATGAAGAGAGAACTCTTCTAAGAGCAAGAGAGAGGGAAAGAGATCATGTATGAAGTTAACTTAATTCAAAACAGTCAAATGTACGCACTAAGTGAGGCCTTATATGACTAGGGGAGACATTATTATTCGAGAAACATATGGTCTTCAAATAGGGATATATTTAGTACATAACCTATTTGTGTATTATAAAAAAAATCCATATGGTTGAAATTGAATTTTTGTACTCGGATATTAAGAATTGTGCAGTTATATTTATTAAATCAGATAAATATATAGAAAAAATATATAGAAAAATTATATACTCAGAAAAAAATCACAACCGTACGGATGCGATCTTCAATGTTAACGTAGCTTACTCCAAAAAAACATTATGAAGACCACATGTTCGTCGATCATAGACTCACAAGATTAACACACACAGCTAAAAACATCCTGAAGGCTTGTGATCGAGGCCCTGATGAACTTCAAAACATTTGAATTCTTTTACTTAACCTATTTTATCATCGTATATCAAATCCGTACGGTTGAATGTATTGAACTAGATACATATATAGGACCCACAGTTCAACCTTGATTGGTTATATTGCTTGTAAAGCTATTATGGTTGTTATGCACTAGTTATGCTTGAGTTGTGAGTCCTATATAGGTATCTAATTCAATAATTTCAATAGTAAAGATTTGATATACGGTGATAAAATAGGTTAAATAAAAGAATTCAAATGTTTTGAAGTTCATCTGAGCCTCGATCACAAGCCTTCCAGATGTTTTTAATTGTGTGCGTTGATTTTGTGAGTCTATGATCGAGAAACATATGGTTTTCAAATAGTGATATATTTAGTACGTAACCTATTTGTGTATTATAAAACAAATCTCTAAGGTTGAAATTGAATTTTTGTACTCGGATATTGAGAATTTAGCTGTTATATTTATTAAATTCAGATAAATATATAGAAATACACACACACACACACACAAACACACACACACACACGCGCGCGCGCGCGCTCAGAAACAAAATCACAACTGTACGGATGCGATCTTCAATGTTTACGTAGCCTACACAAAAAAAATAAAATAATATGAAGGACATTTGTTTCTCGATCATATACTCAAAAAATTCAACGCACATAATTAAAAACATCCGAAAGGCTTGTGATCGAGACTCGGATGTTTTACCATCCGCCTCGATCATAAACTTTTCATATCATAAGCTATGTTAACATCCGTATGGTTGTAATTTTTAGTACATAAGATATGTTGACATCGGAGATCATAAGATTTTCAGATAATTTATTTTATGTGTATTAATTTTGTAGGGTCCGTGCCAAAAATCCGTCTTTATGACTCACAAGTAAAATATGTAGCCATACCATGGCTGCCATATAATATTAAAATATATATACACTCCAAAAATAGAATATAATCTCATCCCAATAGCAATGTTGTTTTTGTTTGACCCAAAGATAATAAAAGTACATAGAATATAATCAACCATCTTATTTTTCTCCTCGTACCAAGAGCTTGAATTTAATGCTACGTACTATCCTCGTACATGCTCATCATCCATGTGTTATCAATCTTTTCTTTCTCTCCCCTTGTTTTGAAAATTTTGGGTGTTTTTTTTGCGCCAATAAAAAAAATCTAGGATAAACGCAATCATTTACAAAAATAGATAAACTTCAATTATAAACTTAGAATCCCACTTAAAGAAGAAAACTACCACATGGATATGAGAAAGTTCCACTTTCAATATAAGATGATTTATTAAAAAGAAAACTTGCATTTAGAAAGAAAGTTCAACTCATAAAACAAACAGTTCCATATAAAGTAAAAAATTAACACATTGAGTTTTGAAAGTTGCACTTTCAACTTCAAAAGATTTTTAAAAATAACATTCTCATTTAGACATAAATCCTACTTATAACACTGAAAGTCCCACTTATAAATAAATAGATCCCACTTAAAGAGTGAACGTCCCACATTGAATAATTAGAACTGCAATTCTTTTTAAAAAGTGTAAGTCCCAATTGAAAACTGACATGACGTCACATTCTTCTGACTCATATTAAGAAATTTACACTTTTATTATTTGTAAGTTCCAAGTTCCAACACAAATTAAAAAAAACATGCTAATTTTTTTTATTGAAAATAAGTATAGATGGGTATACAAAAGATCTTCTCGACCTACGAGCATGTATTTAGCGCCATATAATTTTCTCGTATACTGAAACATTTTGTCCAAAAAATCTTATACAATCTTATGCCTCCACTATCATTATCATCATAAACTTCTATTAGTTAGGCCTACAATATCTTATACTTCCAATTTGATTATCATCCTAAACTTCACTTAGCACAGCCGCATTGCTCATCTACTGTGTTATCTAACATCATAAAAATTTAAATTTGATCGGTGTACTCCATGATGGAGTAAAGAAACAATTGCATCAAGATATGAGTTTTTCACTTTCTCTCCAATTGGGTATTTTACATTCCCTCCAATTGAAATGTGTATAGTATCCCTAACCATAATGCTACAAAGTTGCAATGAAACCAATGTATTTTAGAATGGGGGTTTGATAATTTTTTTACCCTTTTATCAAAAAGTCCTATTTAGATTACATAAAGTCACAGCATACACAAAAAGTCCTAGTTGAAGAACAGAAAGCTCCACTTTAAAATACAAAATAATTTAATGAACGGAAAATCTCATTTCTGGATAAAGATCCACTTTTAACACATAAACTTCCACTTAAAAGATAAAAGTACCATGAGAAATTCATAAAGTTCTATTTTCAACTTCCAAAATTTTAAATTTACGTAGTAACATTTAAACATAAAGTCCCACTTATGGAGGAAAAATACCACGTGGAATTCATAAAGTTCTACATATAATTTTCGAAAATTATAAAATTAACTTAGTCACATTTAAGCATAAAGATCCACTTATAAGGACTAAGGTCCCACTAAAGGAATAAAATAACCAATTTATAAAGTTTTACGTCCAACTTTCGAAAATTTTAAATTTACGCAGTCACATTTAAGCATAAAAATCCACTTATAAGGAATAAATACCAACTTTAGAAGGAAAAATATCACGTGGAATTCATAAAATTCCACTTCCTACTAGGAAAAGTTCTACATAAGAAAAAATATATGTAGGAATGACGTCCCACTTATAAAGCATAAAGTTTCACTTAGATCAGAAAAGTACTTGTTTCTCAAAAAGATTGTAAGAACCGATTTCCTTGTATACGTATTAACCGTATTTTAATAATATTTTCCCCCTAATTTAAATTCTATTATTTTCCTATTGACTATTCTCTAACTTAAGCCCAAACACTTGTCCTTTTTTTCCTATCTCTTTTCCCAAGGCCCAAACCCAATAGCCTAAACTCTCCTTTTCTTTTCCCCCAACAGTTTCTTTCTTTTCCCCTTCAAATTCAAAAAAAAAATATTATCCTTTAGTTCCCTATAAATCCTCATTAACACCCAAATCAATCCCAAATTAATCACCATAATTCATAATTATTTTTTTTAAATTAACTTTAATTCTTTCTCACACTTTAAACTCTCTTTCTCTCTCTCTCTTGCTCACACACTCTCTTTCTTCTCGTTCTCAACCCCCCTCTCTCCTCCTCACAATCTTTCCTCTTTCTCTAGCCGACCCCCTCTAAAAACCCATCTCCACCCTGAGCTCATCTCACCGGGCCACCGCTCAACTTTACCTCGTCACCGGTCGACCCCCTTCGCCGACGAACCTCACCGCGGCACCACCTACACCAACACCCCCACCACTATGAACTCGAGCACCAACCTAAGTGACCCACTCCTCCATCAACGAGCCCCGGCCAACCCTCCACCTCCGACCACAACAAGTGCCTCATCAACCGAGCCCGAGCCCATTCCACAGCCACCTCCAAATTCTTCTTTCTCATTAGCCCTCTCCTCATCTCACTAGCAACATCGACACCATCTCCCCTCTCGACCCATTGCAACCCAATCACCTGAGCTCATCACCGGCCTCCTGTTGACGTCGCCAGCGCCACTATGAGCCTTCACCCCTGCGGCAACCTCCCGCCTCAGCTCCTCCCCCATCGGCCCAGACGTGGCTCCCTACTGCCGCCATCTCGCGCCGCCAATACCAGCCACTGCAGCCACCTTGCCATCGCTGTTGAGCCACCGACGAGCACTCCTGAACCACCACCTCCAGGCCGAGCTCCCCGCATAGCCGAACCTCATGACTTTTCATCGAACACCCTCGCCGTTGCCGAGCTGCCTGGTGTGCGTCGTGTCGTTGCCAACGTTCGCCGTATCACCTCATCGATTCATCTTAAGGAAAGTGAAAATCTTCACTTGTTATCATGCTACAGAATAGGAAATCACAATAGAATTAAATATACAAACAAATGTAACTATATCGATATGCTTTATATATATGTGTTTATATGTTTGGATGTGGTGTAATGAATCTTGAGACGTGGCAATCTGAGTAGAGCCAGATTAGGACTTATGACGGGTTGATATCACATGAAAAATCGTAAAGATAACAAACCGTTTCGAGAAATCTAAGGACACGTGTGGTTGGTTGATACCGAATGCCCGTATTAGGTGTTCGATACATATTTTGTGCAAAAAACCCATCTAGTGTGGCGGAATTTTTGGCTACTAGATTAATTTAATGATAATGGATAATTCCTAAAAATTTTGGGTGAAAACACGAGCTTTAACACCATAGAATGTCAACCTCATTTAGATCTGCCACATCGGAAATTTCCCGTACACCTAACTTGTGAAAATCATAGTAATTTGGATACTTACTGGAATGATGTGTTCAAGGGCTCGTATCAAAACTGACTCGACAACCTAGAATCCCCCATAATTTATATTTTATTTCACGATGACGAAAGCTGTTCGGGAATGCGGCTCTGGACTGCAGTCCAGAGCAGTACTGCTTGTCGACACCTGGATAAAAATGCTTTAACGACTCTATATGAAAACGATATTATGCGGAACCCTATACCGTTGCGAAGATTATTCTGTTAGCTAATTATTGGTGGTAGTTTCATTTATTTTTACCATTGTTTGCTATTTTGGTTATATTTTAAACCATCGTTGGGTACTGCAGTCCCAAGCAGGGACAGAACGTATACCCTGATCTTAAACAGGGCATATCTTCCAACACACAGCGGATATTGCCGATCCGTCTGGTGAGTTAGAAACCTAATCAATATATCTAAATATTACCCAACTGCAGCATCACCTAATTATGATCCCAACAGGATGAAAACTGTGTTACGAAACGGAATTTCGGTTCAGGAACTGAATTTCCAGCAGAGAACACTTAAAAAGAAATGACCGTAATTCGCAAACCCGAAACCCGATTGACTTGAAACCAATTTCGTTGAATTTCTAATTAAGTTTTATTTTTACCCCTTTTGTATTATTTTGCTTAATCCTGATCGTACGATTTAATGTGAATTTTTCTAAATTCCTAAGACGCATAATAACTTATTGCATATGACTTGTTTAGCGGCATAATTCACATATTTACCCGACTGTGATATCTTTAGCGATAGTGAGCGCCTTTATTAATTCTTAGTGTTTGTTGCATTGTCGAACGTGAGTGGTATCGAAGTAGTTGTGTCGAGTACGCCAGTGAAAAGTGAACGATTTATGATGGTGAACAGTACAGTGAATAGCGAACAGAACAGTGTTATTGGTGCGTACTTGTACATAACTAGCCCATATATACATTTATTGAAACCTGTGGAAAAAGGGGAAATCGAACTGGAAAGTAACTTGTATTTAGCGATGATAGTGATTTAGAGGATGATCATTCGAACTGCGGCTCTTATATATATTAGGTTTGGACTAAGCAGTCCGGCTGACAGGGTTATGTCCCGGGCAACAGTGGACCGTAGTCTTGGGTACACACGAGATCCTCGTTAAAGATGATCATTCCTTTCCGCAAACTCGATTTCAAAATTGATTTAGAGACCAGTAGGAAAACAGGTCATACATTGCATTGATTATTGACATATCAATTACTTGCATTTATTGTCTCCATTGTTATTATCTTTTATTTTCATGCCTCATTATTGTTATAATATTGTTGCTATTGCGTCGCTCTGACGATCAAAGTATGCATGCTCAGAACTTGGAGAGGACCTAGCTCAGGAGTCAGACCTACCGTTCGAGCTTACAGAGATCTAGATGGTCGTACCTTCAGTACTTTACCGCTTTTCATAAATCAACCTTGTATTCACACTTGGTTAGTAGTTTCTTTTTGTAAATTGTGAACAATGAAAGTTGGTGTAATAAACTAGTAATGTGTTTTCTTTACTTCTGTGCTATGTTTACTGATTACCATGTAAAGCTAGAAACCGAAGTGTGACTACGGCGGGATCATTCCTTGACTGTAGGAGCATGGCTGCCCTAATCGCCTCCCGTATTCCGTATTTTGGGAAGCGGGGCGTGACATGGTTTTATTGATATCAGAGCGCCAGGCTTTAGTATTAAGGGATAACATTAACTACATTTTATTATATTGTTTCACTTCACTATCTTTCACTTTCACCCTTATATCTAATTATATCCGTTCATCTATCTTCCAGTGACATGACTTCCCCGAACGACCTCTCCTCGGACTCTAGTTCTCAGGATCGCACAGAGAGGATCTTGAACGCACTGACGACCGAGAGAGAAAGATAGACCTTCTTACCTAGGTCCTCAGGAAAATTACCGCATTAGGAGGACCCTCCGCTCTCATTGCCGCCCCTGAGGGCGCCGCTGCACCAGCTACACCTGCCAGAGCTGGCACTGTGTCGGATTTCTGAAGGCTACACCCGGCTGTGTTTACAGGGTTAGCCAAACCACTCGAGGTCGAACAATGGCTGGTCAATGTAGAGAATCTACTGACGGCCGCACCGGTCCCCCATGAAGAGAAAGTGAACGTGATAAAGATCCAACTGGAGGACGAAGCCCGTACTTGGTGGTCCGTCGAAGAGAGCAGACTCGATGGGCCGATTGAGTGGAGCAAGTTCAAAGAATGCTTCTTGGACCACTATTTCCCCTCCACCGCCAAAGCAGAAATGGTGAAAAGATTTATTTTGCTGAAGCAAAATGGCCGTCCCGTTGATATATATGCGGCAAAGTTCAACCGTCAGAGCCGATTCACTCCGTATATGGTCGCTTCAGAAACCACCATAGCCAGACATTTCTTGTAGGGACTTGACTTTGAGCTGCAACAGTTGATTTCGTCTCTCGAGTTGCAGAATTTCGCGCAAGTGCTCAACGCTGCACGAATTCAGGAGAAGCTAATCAAAATTCAGGGGGCCCAGCTCGAGTGACAGGAGGCCCCCAGTTATCCTGACACATACTCATACATCGTCCCGAGGGGTTATACCAGTTCACAGGCCAGGGACGACACGGATGAAGCATCCTTTCGTGCCCCAATAGCAACCACAGAGGAAAGCTTTAGTCTGTGGCTACTGTCACAGGGATGGGCATATGTTCAGACCATAATATTGCATTTATCATTCCCCTATTCTTACCCTTTTTATAAATAAACAGGTACTCTTGACGCACGTTTGTTGCATATTACATGATACAGGTTTCTGGAGCAAGTACAGTGAAAAAGACACAAAACAACAGAAAAAGGGACTTTTGACCAACTATTAGACGGATCCTAGTCTAGCCTAGATGAAGAACAATGCAAGGTCCAAAATGTTAAAGCAAACGGTCAAAAGATACTTACAAGTGTTCACTGAAACATCTGGAGGAAAACCAGAAGCCCAAAAGAGAATACAAGTATGGAAACAGAAGCCCAAAGGGCCAATGAACCAAGCCCAAAAAGAACAGATCCTGACTCCTCAGTTTGACCGCGGATCCGCGGCCAAACCCTACCTGGCGCCGCGGATCCGCGGCTGTTAGGAACACGTGTCGGTGCAGATTTTCTGAGGCGGCGCGACGGTTCGGGTGTTAGGATTTTACGTGGGCAAATCTGTAATTGCGCAAGTGCGAGAGTCTGTAACCCTAGGTTTCCTATTTCCTATAAATTGTAATCTTAGATCTAAAAATTGTATGCCTCTTTTCAATAAATAAAATTCAGAAATTCTGGAAGTGACATTCAGATCTGTTCTTTATCGCTTGGAGGGAGCCATCACCATTAGTAAGTATTTTTCTTTTATTCTTTTAATGTTATTTCATCCCCTAATGAGCGAGTAGTCTCCTCGCTTGTTAGGGTTAGCCTTAGGGAAAGGGTTGAGAGATGAGATCTCTCACCCCTTTCAATGCCATATTAAACTAACCCATTAAGAACTCCATGCATGCGCGCACAACCGCTCCCTGCGGCACCCTACCCCTCGAGGTAACGGTGAACCGCAGTATAAAGGGCCGGTTGCGCGCGTTTTCCATGGGGGTTAGGGTAATTAACGACAAAGGAAGGATACGAATCTAGAGGAAGAAAACATCTTCCCAAAAGAGTCGTATCCACTTTATCGATAATTACTATAACACCTAATGGATCTAAAATACGGCATTGAAAGCGGTGAGGAAACATCAATCTCCAAAACTTCCTCTAAGCCTAACCCTAGCAAGAATTTAAATTAGATTAATTAAGTTTTAGATCTAGATTTTTATAAAACCAAAACGACAAATAGAATCAACTCGTTAAAACACATAAAAGGAATTTACCCGTCTCTGTGGATCGACCCGTACTCACCGGCTAGCTGCGAAGCGACGCCGTTTCTGATTGCGGTAAATTACAAGTTTTGAAACTAATCAAATGGCGCCGTTGCCGGGGACGGCGTAATCTTTCTTTTTGTGAATTTTCGGGTTGATATAAATTTTAAAAATTATAAAAATCTGAAAATATAAAAAGATAAAAAAAAAATAATCAAATTTGATCTGTTTGAAGGGTGTATCTTTTGGATCTTGCAGGAACAGCGACGAATTGCAGATCTGGAAATTTACAGAAGGAAAATCAAAAAAGTACATATCCTAACAGAGAGGAACTGAAGACACAGAACAGTGAAAAAAATTTCAGAGCTTAATCCCACCATTGAACCGCGCTTCCGCCGCATAACTATGCCATATGCCGCGGTTCCGCGCTTACCTGGCCACGTCAGCACCTGAAAATTTGCTGGTTTGTTTTATTTTCCTCCCCTCTGTAACCTCCATATATCCACTGTTAAAATTTTTCTGCAGGATTTCTTTGCGTAAAGAGTCTTTCTCCCCCTTCTAAATAACAGATCTCTGCAGGTTTCTTTGCGCCGCGCTAAAAAAAAAATTCTGATTGCAAGTGAAATTTTATTTGTTTTGCATAATTTAACCGGATTCTAAGGGGCTAATTGACCAAACCAGATTGGGTGGGGATTTCATCACCCTTCCCAGGACCCCAGAAAACACCTAAGCATTTTTGCATCGACCACAATTAAATAAAAAAGACTAGACTCAGACCTAAGGACATCGAGCTCAATAGGAAAAGGACTAGGGTAGGCATCGGCCGTTTATCCTAACCGACATTGCGGTGTCTAGGCTAGTGGTTATTAATTAGGCCCACTGTAGTGGTGGTTCCTTCCCACTTACCTGGCCGTATTTGTCCGTGAAGAGGCGGTTTGAGGTCTATTTCTAGCCCTAGTTAGGAGCTGTCTAGTAGACCTAGGCGACCCTAGATCTAGGCCTGATTGTGCATGTGTGGTTGATACTTTTGTGTCACGAGTCCATTTTCTAAAACCGTCTTGCAAAACTCTTCAATAAAAAAATTAAAGAAAAATCTTTTAAAAACTTGCAAAAATTTTGTCGCTAAGAAATCCTTGCATTCTTCTATCATGGGTACCCTTCATCATAAATCTCTTGCCGAATCTTGGTATCCCGAACCTAACTTTGCGTCGTTTGTCAATGTGTTCGGTCAATTTAAAAACGATCCCTCCATGCCTAAGAAATCTCTGAAAGATCACATAGAGGAGTCTAGGAAAAACAGTTTGACTTTTCAACCCACTTTGTGTCAACCGAGTCAACCTTTACAACCTACATATGTTGACACCACTTCTTCAAGTCCTTCTGTCACTCCTAGGCCGATGTCTATTGCTGAGCATATTGCTCAATCTCGCAGTCGATCTTTCACCCCTCTCCACTCATCTAGTTTTTGGGATCCACACGATTATTCACCTTCTTATCCATATGTTGACCCTACTCCTGTCTTACCACCCACTTCCTACCCATCATACCCGACCTTCCTACCTTCGCTAGACACTGTTTCGACACAGCCATTAGGGAGTTTCACATACCCAACCAATTGTGAATCTTTTACTGAAACCCCCTCACCACCTAAGTCTAGTTTGGAAGAGTCGTTGGAAGCATATATTGCTGCAACAAATAAAATGATGAGGACAATGGAAGAATCCATGGCCGCCCTTACGCCACCTAGTGAACCGGTAGCTAGTGTCGCGCTAGCTCCGAATTTTTCAATGTGTAAGGCGGCAGTTGGACAGAGTGAGAATGAGAGAGGATTTTCAAATCAAACCTACCCTTACCCAATTGAAACCCACAACTCCGGTTTTCCATCGATTGTTCCAAATGATTCACCAGTTGAAAATAAAAATGAGTTGTGCGATTTTGTAGTGTTTGATTTGCCAAATTGTCACGCCCCGCTTCCCAGAGTACGCAAGATTGGGCACGTGACATAGCCAACCATGCTACCTGTGGGTAGGAAGTATCCATCCACAGTCACATTACAGTTGTAAGGATATCAAGAACAAGATAAAATACTAATCTAACACATGTCCAAATCCATAATAACAGGAATCAATAAACAGTAAGTGCGGAAGCTAATGATCCAATACAATAATAGAAGGGTACGTCCCGTAATGCGGGATCACACCTGGGAATAAAATGCAATAAATGAACTGACCACTATAGAACTCGAATCAGCCTGCTGGCTGAAGTACTCCAGCTCGGTCGTCGACAGTGGTACGGAATCTGGGCCATGCAAAACCCAGACGTCAGCGCGTCAAGACATCAAGTATATAATGTAAACATGGTAATAAGCAGTGCAGGTATGAACATGAATAAAGCAGTACAATAACAGAGCAGGATAAAGTGCAATGGTGACTGAACTGTCCTATCAGGTTTCTACTCTATAGTCTTTGAAACCAATTGATGAATCGTCGATGTAACCCAATAGTATCCCGTACATACCCGGGACCACGGCCACAATATTCTCGGCTGCAGCCGAGACATGCCGTTAGGCACAGAATAGGAAAGTGTACACTCGGTATTACCCCGTACATACCCGGGATCACGGCCACAATATTCTCGGCCGAAACCGAGACATGCCGTTAGGCACAGAATAGGAAAGTGTACACTCGGTATTACCCCGTACATACCCGGGATCACGGCCACAATATTCTCGGCCGAAACCGAGACATGCCGCTGGGCACAGAATAGGAATGTGTACACTCGAACGGTAGTGAACTGTCGAGTTACAAGTCAGGTTCATCTTTGATTTCCCCATACCCCCAAGTTATGTATGTCAGGTCAGGTATTCAATAGTCAAGGACTAATGCCAACACAAAATCAGGTAAAGTAGGTCTGTCTGGATAGACAGTAGGAATGGTCAGGTTTGTCGGCATTAGGCATGAAATCAGGTAACCGGTCAGGTCACGTTTTAACAGGTTGAGTCGATATGTATAGGGTGTCATGTCATGTCAAGAGTGTACGGTACCATGTCATGTCAAGTAAGAAGTGTAACAGGTCATGTCAGGAAGCACAAGATGTCATGTGGGTGCTCATAATCAAACTAACATAAGCATGTGTATAAATAAACAAGCATGAGTACTATCAGAACAATAAACTGGAACATGTAATATGATATGTAAATAAATATAATTTCAAGGATATGGATGCACAGTTATCGATTAGGGTTACATTTATAGTTCCAATATTAATTAGGATGCAATTTATTAAACATGGAGTGTTAATATCACATTATTATGTAATAGTGTGATCTATGCTTGCAATTATATGTATCTTAAATGCGATAGATGCAAACGGGTATCCGAAAAGTTATAAAACTGTAAAATGGTAATGTGGTATGTACAACTAAACAATATGTGATATAAATATTGATATAATAATATTAATATGGATAGCATATTCAAAGCGATTAGTAACTATAAAAGATGTATTGATTAACCATTCACAAGAAGGTTCCGTTCAGAAATTCAGCGTCACCCTAATTTGTAAAATAGCTTAAAAATAACAAACGTTCTCCAAAAGAGACGTATCTTATACCAAAACAAAGATAATTCAATAAGGTTTTCAGTTTTATAAGTATAAGCATCTCAGGTTATCCCTACAAAAAGTTATGAATATTCGAAGTTGAAAGTTTGCTGCTGGAATTTCCCTGGACAGCAGTTTGGAGACATTTTCATTTGCATTTTAGGTCATTTAACCAATTTATTTTGCTAGTAAATACTTCATAGAGTTATAGTATTCTGAATTAGCTTCGTAACGAACTAAAGAACGTATACTAATGATTTTTCTATGATTTATAATGAATTTTATAAGATAAGGTGTACAGTAAATTTCAGATTTGTCATATCCGATTTTTCAACGACATTTCATATGTAAACTATAAGATTTTCAAATGTATAACATTATAAAATGAAGATTATAAAAGTATATAGCATGTAGCAAGATTAACTTGCCTCGATGGGTCGCGAATCGGGAAAACGGAACGTTAACCGTCGGCGGGGAAAACTCGCGACGGCGCACGGTTCACGGAATGAACCCAAACGACGAACAAAGGAACCACACGGGTCGGGGTATCTCGCTGGAACGTCGAGAAACGTCACCGGCACGACGGAATTCCGGCAACAAAAGAACAGTTAAAAGAAACGAGAAACGAGACATGAAGCAAGAAGAGAAAAATGATAAAGAGAAGTACGAGAGAATATACAAGGGAGAGGGAGAGGGAGGAAAAAGTGGAGAGAGAGAGAGAGAAAGTGGGGCCCACGGGGTTAAAGGGGAGGTTGCGATTGGCTGAGAGAATAAATTAAGAAGGATATAGAAGATTGTAAAAATATCATATGGTTAACTTAAAGATTTAAAAGATAGGTAATGAACAGTAAGATATCAGGTTAGTTAGAAAAATATATGCGAAGGTTTTAATAATATTAAAATTTAGGATTTTGGCGCCAAATGAAACATTTCCAAATTGCGCCCGGGTTGGGTTCAAAAATTCGAAATTCAAATAATAGGATTTTAGGCGGGTTCCAAATTTTAAAATGAAATGTTTTATGATTAAAAAGCATACTCCCAAAACGGACACACGCACGTGCACGTAGCCATCCAAACTCGCCCGTTTCACTGAACGGGACGAGAACACAATGCACGGACGCTACCACGAGGCTAAGGGTGTCAAGTAGGCCAAGATGAATATTTTTAATTTTATTTTAGGTGCTAAAATTTGTTATATGCAGAATGACTTAGCCGGTTAAAATTGTGCAATAAGAACCAAACAAGCAAGATAAATGAAATGAGCAATGCCAAACACTCAACCAGTAACAGAAAATAGCAGCATTGGGCTCGGGTGTTACATTATACCCAACTACAAAAGAATTTCGTCCTCGAAATTCCAAGAATACAAGATAGAAAACTACAGGAAAAGGTGAGGAAACTTCTGTCGGATCTCGTCTTCTCGCTCCCAAGTGGATTCTCCATGCGATCGATTACCCCAAGAAACTAGCACAAGAGGGGTAACCTTGTTCTTAAGAACCTTTTCTCTCCGATCCTTGATTTCCACTGGTCGCTCCTCAAAGGTTAGGTCCTCTCGTACAGTCAACTCCGAATGATCCAAGACATGAGTCTCATCACAAACATACCTCCGTAGTTGAGACACATGAACCACATCGTGAACTCCTGCTAATGACTGTGGTAACGCCAACCGGTACGATACCTCTCCAACACGCTCCAAAATCTCGAAAGGTCCAACGAATCGAGGACTAAGCTTTCCCCGACTTCCAAAGCGAAACACCCCTCTAGTCGGTGATATCTTCAGGAATACCAAATCACCCACGGCGAACTCTAGAGGTCTTCTTGACGTGTCGGCCCAACTTTTCTGTCTGCCTTGAGCTGCCTTCATATGCTTCCTGATTGTATTCACCTTCTCGACTGTCTGTACCACCAAATCTGGTCCTAGTAACCTTCGTTCACCAACATCATCCCAACAACCAGGTGAACGACACTTACGACCATACAGTGCTTCAAACGGAGCCATCTGAAAAGTTGCTTGGAAGCTATTGTTGTACGAAAACTCCACCAGGTGTAGATGATCTTCCCAAGAACCTTTGAAGTCCAACATGCAAGCCCTCAACATATCTTCAAGGGTCTGGATCGTTCTCTCCGATTGTCCATCAGTCTGAGGATGATAAGCCGTGTTGAACTTCAATCGAGTCCCCAAACTTTCTTGTAAACTCCTCCAAAAGTGCGACAAGAATCGAGTGTCCCGATCGGACACGATGCTTACCGGCACTCCATGCAATCTGACAATCTCCAGCATGTATCGCTCTGCCAAAGTCTCTGTCGATTGACTAACCCGAAAAGGAATAAAGTGAGCTGCCTTGGTCAACCGATCGACAATCACCCATACAGCATTGTTGCCCTTTGGACTCCGCGGTAAAGCCGTCACGAAATCCATGGTTATATGTTCCTACTTCCACTGAGGAATCGGAAGTGGTTGCAACAAACCAGCAACCCGTTGGTGTTCAGCCTTGACTTGCTGACACACCAAGCACTTAGCCACGAAGCGAGCAATCTCCCGTTTCATGCCTTCCCACCAGAAATGCTGTCGAATATCTCGGTACATCTTTGTACCTCCTGGATGTATAGAATAAGCTGAACTATGTGCCTCCTTCATAAGCTCTTCACGAACATCCCCCTTTGGCACACACAAACAGCTACCATACCTCAACGAACCATCTTCGTAGACCAGTAAATCTGTTCGTAGTCCAGCCTCAACCCGCTCTCGAAACTTCTGCGGTCTAGGATCCTGCGATTGTGCCGCTTTAATCTTCTCAACCAAGGACAACTGTACTTGCAACTGCATCAACTGTCCCGTAGAATGTGGTAGCACAACTTCCAAGTCAAATCTTCGAAAATCTGCAATGATCTCCCCCTGTGTAGTTAACACCTGAATTGCTGGTAATCGACTAAGCGCATCCGGCACAACATTAACCTTCTCCGGATGGTACTTAAGATCAAGATCGTAGTCAGCCATCAGCTCTAACCATCTACGCTGCCTCATGTTAAGCTCCTTCTGTGTAAACACATACTTCAAGCTCTTATGATCTGTAAAAACTTCGAATCTTTCCCCCAAAAGGTAGTGTCTCCAAATCTTCAAAGCGAAAATCACAGCCGCACGCTCCAAGTCATGAGTTGGATAATTCTTCTCATGGGTCTTCAACTGTCTCGATGCGTATGCTACAACCTTCCCATGCTGCATCCAAACACATCCCAATCCTTTCCCAGATGCGTCGCTATGAATCACTAGTCCTCCGGAATTGTCTGGTACGGTCAGGATAGGGGCGGTTATCAACTTCTGCTTCAACGTCTCAAAAGACAACGCACACTTATCCGTCCATACAAAAGGTACCTCCTTGCGCGTAAGCTTGGTCAACAGTTCTGCCAAACGAGCGAAGTTCTCCACAAATCTCCTGTAGTATCCGGCTAATCCAAGGAAACTTCTTATCTCAGCTACATTCCTTGGAATAGGCCAATCTCGAACTGCTGCAATCTTTTCGGGATCGACGGCGATTCCATCGCCCGACACGACATGCCCCAGAAACTTCACTTCTTCCAGCCAGAATTCACACTTACTCATCTTCGCAGATAACTTCTCTTGTCTCAGCGTCTGCAGTGCGATCCTTAAATGCTCAGCATGCTCCGCCGGACTCTTCGAGTACACCAGAATGTCGTCAATGAATACCACAATAAACTGGTCCAAGAACGGAGAAAAGATCCTGTTCATCAAATACATAAATATTGCTGGCGCATTAGTCACTCCGAAGGGCATCACTAGATACTCGAAATGTCCATATCGAGTTCGAAACGCCGTCTTGCAAATGTCTTCTGCTTTTACTCGGACCTGATGATATCCTGATCGCAAATCCAGTTTCGAGAATACCCTCGCGCCACTGAGCTGCTCAAAAGTTCTCCAATGCGAGGGATCGGGTACTTGTTCTTAATAGTCACCCGGTTCAATTCTCGATAATCAATGCACATCCTTCTCGTGCCATCCTTCTTCTTTACTAAAAGAACTGGAGCTCCCCACGGTGAGTTGCTGCTCAAACCCATCCTTTCTCGAGTAATTCACCCACTTGTTTCTTAACTTCTTCCAATTCCACCGGTGCCATCGGATAATAAGACTTTGATACTGGCGCTGCACCAGGAATAAGGTCAATCGCAAACTCCACATCTCGCTTCGGCGGTAAGCCCGAAATGTCTTCAAACACATCTATAAAGTCGCAGACAACTGCCGGCTCTTCATCACTATCCACTACCATAGCCGCAAGAACATTGTTCGTCGGCCTAGTCCTAAACTCGTCTGGCCCGACAGAACTGCTTCCTTACCGCAACTGCTGTCCTCATCGTTGGCCGCGAAAGGTCCAGCGAGGCTACTGAGTCTCGTCCACTCTGCTGCATGCACGTCCACGGCTGCTCCATTCTGCCTTAGTCCGATGAACTTCTCTTCCATTTCCTCCCGTGCGGTCCGCGGGAAGAATTTCTCCAGGAAACTTTTAGAGAAATCCGCCCAACTGATCGGTCTGGGCAAGCGGGTCTCCTCCACAAGCCATCACTCTCGGGCGTAATCCACCAGCTGAATGCACACCACATCTACTCTCTTGTCTTCTGGGATCTGTGCCGCAATCAGTAAATTCTCCGTGTTACTAGCCACTGCTCGGCTGGCAACAGCTCCTCCAGACCAGTGAAAGTAGTAGGACCCAACCGTCTGAAATCTTCTACGGTCCTTACTCGGTTGACTGGTCTAGTTCCAACTTCGTTTACAGACTGCTGAACGATCTGCAAACCTTCCTGAAACAAGTCCGCGTGCTGCTGGATCAGCTCGGTCTGTTTCTTTGATTTCCAGTATTCCTCTTATCTCTCCAAGCATGGCGGCTTCGTTCACACGCCTCCGGTATGTCTTCAACTTCTTACCTGTCATAATCCTGAACTCAAAACACCCAACATTAGCATGATGATAGATTCTGAATGTGGATCAAGGCTAGAACTCCAAGATACTTAAATAGAGTGCTGCATTATAGCTATGCCGCGGTATCATAGCCGCAATTACTTAACTCCACCCAAGTCGCCCAAGTCCTAGGGATAACAAGAAATCAGGTTTCCGAGTCGACATGCAAAGTAAGTTTGCACGTCGTAAAAGATATAATCCGGAAGAATATGATTCAAGAATGGTGAAACGGTCAAGGCGGCAGGACATGTTTCCTAATCACGGGTATTCTGATTCGCGTATCGGGTGTAATACCCAACTACAAAGAATCGACCCAATTAACCTATGGCTCTGATACCAAAAGAACCATGTCACGCCCCGCTTCCCAGAGTACGCAAGATTGGGCACGTGACATAGCCAACCATGCTACCTGTGGATAGGAAGTATCCATCCACAGTCACATTACGGTTGTAAGGATATCAAGAACAAGATAAAATACTAATCTAACACATGTCCAAATCCATAATAACAGGAATCAATAAACAGTAAGTGCGGAAGCTAATGATCCAATACAATAATAGAAGGGTACGTCCCGTAATGCGGGATCACACCTGGGAATAAAATGCAATAAATGAACTGACCACTATAGAACTCGAATCAGCCTGCTGGCTGAAGTACTCCAGCTCGGTCGTCGACAGTGGTACGGAATCTGGGCCATGCAAAACCCAGACGTCAGCGCGTCAAGACATCAAGTATATAATGTAAACATGGTAATAAGCAGTGCAGGTATGAACATGAATAAAGCAGTACAATAACAGAGCAGGATAAAGTGCAATGGTGACTGAACTGTCCTATCAGGTTTCTACTCTATAGTCTTTGAAACCAATTGATGAATCGTCGATGTAACCCAATAGTATCCCGTACATACCCGGGACCACGGCCACAATATTCTCGGCTGCAGCCGAGACATGCCGTTAGGCACAGAATAGGAAAGTGTACACTCGGTATTACCCCGTACATACCCGGGATCACGGCCACAATATTCTCGGCCGAAACCGAGACATGCCGTTAGGCACAGAATAGGAAAGTGTACACTCGGTATTACCCCGTACATACCCGGGATCACGGCCACAATATTCTCGGCCGAAACCGAGACATGCCGCTGGGCACAGAATAGGAATGTGTACACTCGAACGGTAGTGAACTGTCGAGTTACAAGTCAGGTTCATCTTTGATTTCCCCATACCCCCAAGTTATGTATGTCAGGTCAGGTATTCAATAGTCAAGGACTAATGCCAACACAAAATCAGGTAAAGTAGGTCTGTCTGGATAGACAGCAGGAATGGTCAGGTTTGTCGGCATTAGGCATGAAATCAGGTAACCGGTCAGGTCACGTTTTAACAGGTTGAGTCGATATGTATAGGGTGTCATGTCATGTCAAGAGTGTACGGTACCATGTCATGTCAAGTAGGAAGTGTAACAGGTCATGTCAGGAAGCACAAGATGTCATGTGGGTGCTCATAATCAAACTAACATAAGCATGTGTATAAATAAACAAGCATGAGTACTATCAGAACAATAAACTGGAACATGTAATATGATATGTAAATAAATATAATTTCAAGGATATGGATGCACAGTTATCGATTAGGGTTACATTTATAGTTCCAATATTAATTAGGATGCAATTTATAAAACATGGAGTGTTAATATCACACTTTTATGTAAAGAACCATGTCACGCCCCGCTTCCCAGAGTACGCAAGATTGGGCACGTGACATAGCCAACCATGCTACCTGTGGGTAGGAAGTATCCATCCACAGTCACATTACGGTTGTAAGGATATCAAGAACAAGATAAAATACTAATCTAACACATGTCCAAATCCATAATAACAGGAATCAATAAACAGTAAGTGCGGAAGCTAATGATCCAATACAATAATAGAAGGGTACGTCCCGTAATGCGGGATAACACCTGGGAATAAAATGCAATAAATGAACTGACCACTATAGAACTCGAATCAGCCTGCTGGCTGAAGTACTCCAGCTCGGTCGTCGACAGTGGTACGGAATCTGGGCCATGCAAAACCCAGACGTCAGCGCGTCAAGACATCAAGTATATAATGTAAACATGGTAATAAGCAGTGCAGGTATGAACATGAATAAAGCAGTACAATAACAGAGCAGGATAAAGTGCAATGGTGACTGAACTGTCCTATCAGGTTTCTACTCTATAGTCTTTGAAACCAATTGATGAATCGTCGATGTAACCCAATAGTATCCCGTACATACCCGGGACCACGGCCACAATATTCTCGGCTGCAGCCGAGACATGCCGTTAGGCACAGAATAGGAAAGTGTACACTCGGTATTACCCCGTACATACCCGGGATCACGGCCACAATATTCTCGGCCGAAACCGAGACATGCCGTTAGGCACAGAATAGGAAAGTGTACACTCGGTATTACCCCGTACATACCCGGGATCACGGCCACAATATTCTCGGCCGAAACCGAGACATGCCGCTGGGCACAGAATAGGAATGTGTACACTCGAACGGTAGTGAACTGTCGAGTTACAAGTCAGGTTCATCTTTGATTTCCCCATACCCCCAAGTTATGTATGTCAGGTCAGGTATTCAATAGTCAAGGACTAATGCCAACACAAAATCAGGTAAAGTAGGTCTGTCTGGATAGACAGCAGGAATGGTCAGGTTTGTCGGCATTAGGCATGAAATCAGGTAACCGGTCAGGTCACGTTTTAACAGGTTGAGTCGATATGTATAGGGTGTCATGTCATGTCAAGAGTGTACGGTACCATGTCATGTCAAGTAGGAAGTGTAACAGGTCATGTCAGGAAGCACAAGATGTCATGTGGGTGCTCATAATCAAACTAACATAAGCATGTGTATAAATAAACAAGCATGAGTACTATCAGAACAATAAACTGGAACATGTAATATGATATGTAAATAAATATAATTTCAAGGATATGGATGCACAGTTATCGATTAGGGTTACATTTATAGTTCCAATATTAATTAGGATGCAATTTATTAAATATGGAGTGTTAATATCACACTATTATGTAAAGAACCATGTCACGCCCCGCTTCCCAGAGTACGCAAGATTGGGCACGTGACATAGCCAACCATGCTACCTGTGGGTAGGAAGTATCCATCCACAGTCACATTACGGTTGTAAGGATATCAAGAACAAGATAAAATACTAATCTAACACATGTCCAAATCCATAATAACAGGAATCAATAAACACTAAGTGCGGAAGCTAATGATCCAATACAATAATAGAAGGGTACGTCCCGTAATGCGGGATCACACCTGGGAATAAAATGCAATAAATGAACTGACCACTATAGAACTCGAATCAGCCTGCTGGCTGAAGTACTCCAGCTCGGTCGTCGACAGTGGTACGGAATCTGGGCCATGCAAAACCCAGACGTCAGCGCGTCAAGACATCAAGTATATAATGTAAACATGGTAATAAGCAGTGCAGGTATGAACATGAATAAAGCAGTACAATAACAGAGCAGGATAAAGTGCAATGGTGACTGAACTGTCCTATCAGGTTTTTACTCTATAGTCTTTGAAACCAATTGATGAATCGTCGATGTAACCCAATAGTATCCCGTACATACCCGGAACCACGGCCACAATATTCTCGGCTGCAGCCGAGACATGCCGTTAGGCACAGAATAGGAAAGTGTACACTCGGTATTACCCCGTACATACCCGGGATCACGGCCACAATATTCTCGGCCGAAACCGAGATATGCCGTTAGGCACAGAATAGGAAAGTGTACACTCGGTATTACCCCGTACATACCCGGGATCACGGCCACAATATTCTCGGCCGAAACCGAGACATGCCGCTGGGCACAGAATAGGAATGTGTACACTCGAACGGTAGTGAACTGTCGAGTTACAAGTCAGGTTCATCTTTGATTTCCCCATACCCCCAAGTTATGTATGTCAGGTCAGGTATTCAATAGTCAAGGACTAATGCCAACACAAAATCAGGTAAAGTAGGTCTGTCTGGATAGACAGCAGGAATGGTCAGGTTTGTCGGCATTAGGCATGAAATCAGGTAACCGGTCAGGTCACGTTTTAACAGGTTGAGTCGATATGTATAGGGTGTCATGTCATGTCAAGAGTGTACGGTACCATGTCATGTCAAGTAGGAAGTGTAACAGGTCATGTCAGGAAGCACAAGATGTCATGTGGGTGCTCATAATCAAACTAACATAAGCATGTGTATAAATAAACAAGCATGAGTACTATCAGAACAATAAACTGGAACATGTAATATGATATGTAAATAAATATAATTTCAAGGATATGGATGCACAGTTATCGATTAGGGTTACATTTATAGTTCCAATATTAATTAGGATGCAATTTATTAAACATGGAGTGTTAATATCACATTATTATGTAATAGTGTGATCTATGCTTGCAATTATATGTATCTTAAATGCGATAGATGCAAACGGGTATCCGAAAAGTTATAAAACTGTAAAATGGTAATGTGGGATGTACAACTAAACAATATGTGATATAAATATTGATATAATAATATTAATATGGATAGCATATTCAAAGCGATTAGTAACTATAAAAGATGTATTGATTAACCATGCACAAGAAGGTTCCGTTCAGAAATTCAGCGTCACCCTAATTTGTAAAATAGCTTAAAAATAACAAACGTTCTCCAAAAGAGACGTATCTTATACCAAAACAAAGATAATTCAATAAGGTTTTCAGTTTTATAAGTATAAGCATCTCAGGTTATCCCTACAAAAAGTTATGAATATTCGAAGTTGAAAGTTTGCTGCTGGAATTTCCCTGGACAGCAGTTTGGAGACATTTTCATTTGCATTTTAGGTCATTTAACCAATTTATTTTGCCAGTAAATACTTCATAGAGTTATAGTATTCTGAATTAGCTTCGTAACGAACTAAAAAACGTATACTAATGATTTTTCTATGATTTATAATGAATTTTATAAGATAAGGTGTACAGTAAATTTCAGATTTGTCATATCCGATTTTTCAACGACATTTCATATGTAAACTATAAGATTTTCAAATGTATAACATTATAAAATGAAGATTATAAAAGTATATAGCATGTAGCAAGATTAACTTGCCTCGATGGGTCGCGAATCGGGAAAACGGAACGTTAACCGTCGGCGGGGAAAACTCGCGACGGCGCACGGTTCACGGAATGAACCCAAACGACGAACAAAGGAACCACACGGGTCGGGGTATCTCGCTGGAACGTCGAGAAACGTCACCGGCACGACGGAATTCCGGCAACAAAAGAACAGTTAAAAGAAACGAGAAACGAGACATGAAGCAAGAAGAGAAAAATGATAAAGAGAAGTACGAGAGAATATACGAGGGAGAGGGAGAGGGAGGAAAAAGTGGAGAGAGAGAGAGAGAAAGTGGGGCCCACGGGGTTAAAGGGGAGGTTGCGATTGGCTGAGAGAATAAATTAAGAAGGATATAGAAGATTGTAAAAATATCATATGGTTAACTTAAAGATTTAAAAGATAGGTAATGAACAGTAAGATATCAGGTTAGTTAGAAAAATATATGCGAAGGTTTTAATAATATTAAAATTTAGGATTTTGGCGCCAAATGAAACATTTCCAAATTGCGTCCGGGTTGGGTTCAAAAATTCGAAATTCAAATAATAGGATTTTAGGCGGGTTCCAAATTTTAAAATGAAATGTTTTATGATTAAAAAGCATACTCCCAAAACGGACACACGCACGTGCACGTAGCCATCCAAACTCGCCCGTTTCACTGAACGGGACGAGAACACAATGCACGGACGCTACCACGAGGTTAAGGGTGTCAAGTAGGCCAAGATGAATATTTTTAATTTTATTTTAGGTGCTAAAATTTGTTATATGCAGAATGACTTAGCCGGTTAAAATTGTGCAATAAGAACCAAACAAGCAAGATAAATGAAATGAGCAATGCCAAACACTCAACCAGTAACAGAAAATAGCAGCATTGGGCTCGGGTGTTACACAAATTGTGAGGAACCCCTTTCAAGTGAAACCGTACCTAATCCTTTCGATCTTTACACCTCCACTCTAGAACCTACATTGATAAATATCCATGCTGTGGATAAAGTGTCTAAAGAATTTGATTTTCACTTGATTGAGGATATAGACGCCGGGAATATTTCGGATGATGAACCTGTCGATTTAATAGAAATTTTATGTTCAAATCATCATCCTGAGTTATTAAATGTTTCCCCCGAATCTCATATGCGTCTAGATTTTGATGATAATGGCATGGATGAATTACATATTGAGGATAGTACTGAGGAGAGCCTTGAGAATAATATCGAGGTTGAACCATTTTTATTTGATGTGTCGGATTTTCCAGTTCAGCCTCCTGAACCTTTGACTGTTATATCACCCTCCCTCCTTCCTACTGTTCCGACCGAACAAATGACTGTTACGCTTTCATCTCCTATACCAAGTTCGGCGTACCCATGTTTTCTTGCGAATCTTGAGGGATTTGACCCCATTGCACGACGAGTTGATAGGTTAGCGCAATCGCTTTTAACACATCGGTCATCACATATTGCGCTAATTTATTCACTCAATTTACACCCTCAAGATCGCACTTCACTTCTTTCTTCTTTCCATCTTTCTTCTCCCCCACCGAGACCTTATTCTACCATTCTTTTCTCAACACGGTCTCGCGTGCTTTACATCTCTTTTCTTTCCATCCCATTCTTGCACCAACTCTACCATTACCATGATAAGATTTTTGAATGGTTGGTGCTAACATTTGGCTTGTGTAAGGCCAAGCTTAAGTTTGGGGGGACCTTTGTATATATGTATATATCCTTTTGTTTTTTTTTAAAAAAAAAATTAAAAAAAAAATTTCAAAACATTAAAAATATAAAAAAAATTATAAATAAATAAACAGGGGAGTATCGGTATTTTGACCCTCTTGGTTTAGCATGACAGTGAGGACACTGTCAAGTTCAAGTTTGGGGGTGTGCTCGGTACGTCTTCTTCCTTCGCATTCATTTGTATATATTTTTGCATATTGCATACTTATTTGAAAACCCATAAAAATTTGAAAAAATTTGAAAAATTATAAAAATTATTGTATTCAATTTTGGCTAATTGACTTGAGTTTGACAAATTGGTTAACTGGTTAGGAACAACTAGATCTTAGGCTTAGTAAATTAAAAACCCTAAAAATAACATTCCTTAAAGTTTAACAGTAGAAAGTATATGCCTTGTAGTTTATTTAGAAATAGGCAAATTTTGGGTTCACTTCTTGGGCTAAGTCAAAATGAGGGAAGAGTATTGATGTTCTTATTAGAGTATAAGTTTGAAAAATAGTTCCTAGCTTAAGTCTAAATTCTGAAAATATATACCCTACAAATTGCACATTCACGTACCTTGAAACTTGGAATAGTAGAAGAGACCTTGAAATGCTCTTGTCTAAAGACCTTAGTATGAAAAAGTGTGAATAAAAAAAAAATGGACACTGGTTTTTGTGATTATTTAAGGCTGCAAAAATAGAAAAATATTTAGCGAGGGTGCTTCGTCACCTAGTGCCTTAGACCAACTGGTTTGGGAGTCACTGCTAAAGCCTTGGGTGTTGCAAGGACTAGGAAGTACGCTTTAAAGTGCAAACGCATTTTGTAATCGGTCGTTGGTACCTCAAGAAGTATTAACGGTCGCATGAAGGATGTGTAAGCAAATTTAATTTAAATTCACCAACTAATTAGTACTTTGGACAATGGACAAGGGCATGATTGCTTGAATTGAATTTCCGAATGTAGGGGTGATCTATACACACACGTAGGGGTATGTGATTGGAATTTAGATAAAAGAGAGGAATGAAGAATAGAACTTGTATTTTTAGTAGAGTTGATAGAAATTCCTAAGTGGAGATAAAACCCTAGAAGGAAAACTTAAGAAATGCCGAAAGCTAAGTAGATCTGCAGGATATATATAATCTTAAGTTAAATGATGAGGAAGTGTGAAGAATATGGGTGGATAATTTACAAGTAGAAGATAATAGAATTCCTTATTAGAAAACCTAATTGGAAAACAAAAGTCAATGGGCCGAGTTGATAGGATTTTGTGGGTAGTATCCGCTGAAAACCCTCAGGAGACAACACTCCTCCTACTAGGGACACCTAGAGGTTTAACGGCTTGTTGCACGTGCTCAGTGCAATCGCGTTTCCCTGCGAAAGTGCGGTTAGGATTTTTTAGAGAATAAAATAATAAGTTTGCTCGAGGACAAGCAAAAGGTAAGTTTGGGGGTATTTGTTCAGACCATAATATTGCATTTATCATTCCCCTATTCTTACCCTTTTTATAAATAAACAGGTACTCTTGACGCACGTTTGTTGCATATTACAGGATACAGGTTTCTGGAGCAAGTACAGTGAAAAAGACACAAAACAACAGAAAAATGGACTTTTGACCAACTATTAGACGGATCCTAGTCTAGCCTAGATGAAGAACAATGCAAGGTCCAAAATGTTAAAGCAAACGGTCAAAAGATACTTACAAGTGTTCACTGAAACATCTGGAGGAAAACCAGAAGCCCAAAAGAGAATACAAGTATGGAAACAGAAGCCCAAAGGGCCAATGAACCAAGCCCAAAAAGAACAGATCCCGACTCCTCAGTTTGGCCGCGGATCCGCGGCCAAACCCTACCTGGCGCCGCGGATCCGCGGCCGTTAGGAACACGTGTCGGTGCAGATTTTCTGAGGCGGCGCGACGGTTCGGGTGTTAGGATTTTACGTGGGCAAATCTGTAATTGCGCAAGTGCGAGAGTCTGTAACCCTATGTTTCCTATTTTCTATAAATTGTAATCTTAGATCTAAAAATTGTATGCCTCTTTTCAATAAATAAAATTCAGAAATTCTGGAAGTGACATTCAGATCTGTTCTTTATCGCTTGGAGGGAGCCATCACTATTAGTAAGTATTTTTCTTTTATTCTTTTAATGTTATTTCATCCCCTAATGAGCGAGTAGTCTCCTCGCTTGTTAGGGTTAGCCTTAGGGAAAGGGTTGAGAGATGAGATCTCTCACCCCTTTCAATGCCATATTAAACTAACCCATTAAGAACTCCATGCATGCGCGCACAACCGCTCCCTGCGGCACCCTACCCCTCGAGGTAACGGTGAACCGCAGTATAAAGGGCCGGTTGCGCGCGTTTTCCATAGGGGTTAGGGTAATTAACGACAAAGGAAGGATACGAATCTAGAGGAAGAAAACATCTTCCCAAAAGAGTCGTATCCACTTTATCGATAATTACTATAACACCTAATGGATCTAAAATACGGCATTGAAAGCGGTGAGGAAACATCAATCTCCAAAACTTCCTCTAAGCCTAACCCTAGCAAGAATTTAAATTAGATTAATTAAGTTTTAGATCTAGATTTTTATAAAACCAAAACGACAAATAGAATCAACTCGTTAAAACACATAAAAGGAATTTACCCGTCTCTGTGGATCGACCCGTACTCACCGGCTAGCTGCGAAGCGACGCCGTTTCTGATTGCGGTAAATTACAAGTTTTGAAACTAATCAGCATACCCAAAAGGACCGTCGTCGTGCTAAAGGACAATGTTTGATTTGTAGATCCAGTCAGCACAGGGTTAGTGGTTGTCCTCAGCGAATAGAGTTACACAGAGGATCTGGACCGCAACAACATAGGTCATTGGAGCAGAGGCAGACCAATACAGGTCGGGGTCAGGGGCGGGCTTTCACCCTGACTGCCGAGCAGGTAGAGGCCTCAGGTGAAGTTGTTACAGGTACTCTACTTGTTCGTTCTACGCCAGCTAGAGTACTAGTTGATTCTGGAGCATCACATTGTTTTATATCTGCACATTTTGTCGACACTCACTCCATACCACATGAACCATTGACCAAGGGATGGGAAATACATACGGGTAATGGTATTATAGTGTCTAGTAGAGAATGTAGATCGTGTCCAGTTGTAGTGTGTGGCAGGGAATTCTATGCGAATTTCTTTTTAATCGGGACAAGCAGCTATGACGCAATTCTCGGGATGAATTGGATGAGTACATTCCATCCAATCATCGATTGCCGAGCTAGGAATGTAACTTTCTGCATTCCCAATCACCCTGAGTTTATTTTCAAAGGCGGAAGCGAATCTTTAGAGCCAGCCAAGTATAGAGCCAAGCCGAAGGTGTTGACGGCTATGGAGATTGATGAGAACCCAGCACCAGAGACCGTTCAGGAATTTCTCGATGTGTTCCCTGAAGATTTACTAGGTCTACCACCTCCTCGCGTCTTGGGATTCTCAATCGACCTGATTCCAGGTACATCACCAGTTTCTAAAGTACCGTACAGAATGGCACCAGTTGAATTGGCAGAATTGAAGAAACAAATTGGAGATCTTCTGGAGAAGGAATTCATTCGCCCAAACGCTTCGCCGTGGGGTGCATCAGTCTTGTTGGTGAAAAAGAAGGATGGCTCGCTACGGATGTGCATAGACTACCGTGAGCTGAACAGAGTAACGATAAAGAACAAATACCCCATCCCGCGCATCGATGACTTATTTGATTAATTGGGTGGTGCCAAGGTATTTTCGAAACTGGATTTTCATTCGGGATATCACCAGATCAGAGTAACGGCTGAAGATATATGCAAGAAGGATTTCTGAACCCGATATGAGCATTATGAGTTTCTTGTGATGCCGTTCGGTGTTACTAATGCTCCAGCAATATTCATGGATCTGATGAACATGGTATTTGCAAAATAGTTGGACACGTTTGTCGTTGTATTCATCGACGACATACTAGTCTACTCTAAGACTCGAGAGGAGCACGCTAAACATTTGCGAACTGTACTCCAAACTCTGCGTGAAGAGAAGCTATACGCAAAATTGAGCAAGTATGAATTCTGGCTCGACAAAGTGCAGTTCTTGAGACACATTGTTTTGGGCGAAGACATTTCAATAGACCCAGCGAAGATAGAATCTGTTAGAGATTAGCCGACACCAAATTCAGTGGCGGAGATCAGAAGCTTCCTGGGATTGGCAAGATATTATCGGTGTTTCGTTCAGGACTTTGCGCGAGTTGCTGAACCCTTGACAAAGCTGACACGGAAGGAAGTGCCTTACGTACGGTCAGAAGAATGTGCTCAGGCTTTTGAGTTACTGAAACAAAAGTTGACCACGACTCATATTCTTACAGTGCCGGATAATTCGGGTGGGTTGATGATATACAGCGATGCTTCAGGGAAAGGTTTAGGCCATGTTCTGATGCAGCACGGTCGGGTAGTTGCTTATGCCTCACAACAACTGAAGAATCAAGACAAGAACTACCCAACTCATGACTTGGAGTTAGCGGTAGTGGTTTTCGCCTTGAAGATCTGGATACATTACCTTTTAGGCGAAAAAGTGGAAGTGTACACGGATCACAAGAGTCTGAAATACGTGTTCACTCGGAAGGAATTAAATATGAGGCAACGCCGATGGTTAGAACTAATGGCAGACTATGACTTAGACTTACAGTACCATCCAGGGAAAGTAAATGTTGTATCCGACGCTCTCAGTCGCAAGCCAGCGGTCATGATGTTGACCCATCAGAGGAGCATCATTGAGGACCTTCATAACCTCGAACTAGAGATTGTTACACCGAGTGCAACCGAGCAGCTTTGGCAATTACAGATGCAATCTTCACTTGTAGATCGCATTAAGGCTGCACATGCTGATGATCCTCGATTGCAGAAGTTCAGAGAGCAGGTAGAAGCCAGGTTGAGTACAGATTTACTTATACATCGAGACGGTTCCTTGAGATTCGGTAGCAAACTCTGCAAACCCAAAGGTGGTGTTCGAGAAGAAGTACTAGCTGAGGCGCATAGTTCAACTTATTCAGTGCATCCGGGAGGCACAAAGATGTACCGATATCTAAGGCAGCACTATTGGTGGAACGGGATGAAGCGAGAGATTGCACGGTTTGTTGCCAACAAGTAAAGGCAGAACACCAGAGAACAACTTTATTGTTGCAACCGCTTTCGATACCCGAATGGAAATGGTAACACATCACTATAGATTTCGTGACTGCCTTACCACAGATCCCAAGAGGCAACAACGCCGTCTGGGTTATCGTCGGCCGTCTTAAGAAACTAGCACACTTTATACCCTTCCAAGTGGGACAGTCGACAAAGTCGCTTGCGGAGAAGTACATACAGGAAGTAGTGCGACTTCACAGGGTTCCGGTCAACATAGTATCAAATCGAGACACCAGATTCGTTTCGCACTTTTGGAAGAGCTTACAGGAGATTCTGGGTATACGTCTCAAGTTCAGCATGGCCTACCATCCACAGACGGATGGACAGTCCGAGCGTACTATTCAGACGCTTGAGGACATGTTGAGGGCTTACATGCTAGACTTTCAGGGTTCTTCGGAGAATCACCTCCATCTAGTGGAGTTTTCTTATAACAACAGTTTCCAAGCTAGTATCCTCGGAAACTCACTATCCACAGACGGAAATGTCAATCCCCTGTTTGTTGGGATGACGTTGGTGAGAGAAAATTACTGGGCCCTGAGCTTATAGTTCAGATGGTAGACAAGGTCCAGATGATCAGATAGCGCATTAAGACGGCTCAGGACCGACATAAGAGTTGGGTAGATACCAGCAGGAGATCGTTAGAATCCAAAGTCGGTGATCATGTATTCTTAAAGATTTCACCTATCCGCGGTGTTATCAGATTTAGGAGTCGCGGGAAACTCAGTCCCCGATTCATCGGACCATTCGATGTACTAGAGCGAGTGTGGGAGGTGGCTTACCGACTTGCCTTACCCCCATCGCTAGTTGGCATGCACAATACATATCATGTGTCATAGTTGCGGCGCTATATTTGAGACGATACTCACATTCTCGATCGTTCGGAATTGACTTTGGGTACCGAATTATCGTATGTAGCGTAGCCTACTACTATACTCGATCGTAGAGAGAAGGTGCTAAAGAACAAGGTCATTCCGCTAGTCCAAGTATCTTAGGATGGTCATTCGCCTGGGGAATCTACTTGGGAACGCGAAGAGGATATCCGTTCGCGGTTCCCATATCTGTTCGAGTGGCTGTTTGTATCGTTGCTTTCTTGTTTTCGTTCTTTTAATTTCGAGGACGAAATTTTTGTGAGGAGGGTATGATGTAAGAACCGATTTCCTTGTGTACCTATTAACCGTATTTTAATAATATTTTCCCCTAATTTAAATTCTATTATTTTTCTATTGACTATTCCCTAATCCAAGCCAAAACACTTTTCCCTTTTCTTTTTCCTATCTCTTTTCCCGAGACCCAAACCCAATAGCCTAAACTCTCCTCTTTTTTTCCTCAACAGCTTCTTTCTCTTCCCCTTCAAATTCAAAAAAAATTATTCTCTTTTAATTTCCCATAAATCCTCATTAACACCCAAATCAATCCCAAATTAATCACCATAATTCATAATTATTCCTTTTAAATTTAACTTTAATTCTCTCTCTCTCTCTAAACTCTCTTTCTCTCGCTCACACACTCTCTCTCTTCTCGTTCTCACCCTCCTCTCTATCTTCCCCACAATCTCTCCTGTTTCTCTAGCCGACCCCCTCTAAAAACCCATCTCCATCCCGAGCTCATCTTACCGGGCCACCGCTCAACTTTACCTCGTCACCGGTCGACCCCCCTTGCCGACGAGCTTCACCGCGGCACCACCTACACCAACACCCCCACCACTATGAACCCGAGCACCAATCTATAGTGACCCACTCCTCCATCAACGAGCCCCGGCCAACCCTCCACCTCCGACCACGACAAGCGCTTCATCAACCGAGCCCACGCCCATTGCACAGCCACCTCTAACTTCTTCTTTCTCATTAACCCTCTCCTCACGTCACTAGCAACATCGACACCATCTTCCCTCTCAACCCACCGCAACCCGATCACCTGAGCTCACCGTCGGCCTCCTGTTGACGTCGCCAGCGCCACCACGAGCCTTCACCCCTGCGGCAACCTCTCGCCTCAGCTCCTCCCCCATCGGCCTAGACGTGGCTCCCCACTGCCGCTATCTCGCACCGCCAATACCATCCACTGCAGCCACCTTGCCATCGCTGTTGAGCCACCGGCGAACCCTTCTGAACCACCATTTCCAGGCCGAGCTCCCCGCATAGCCGAACCTCATGACTTTTCATCGAACCTCCTCGCCGTTACCTAGCTGCCTTGTGTACGCCATGTCATTGCCAACGTTCTCCGTATCACCTCATCGATTCGTCTTAAGGCAAGTGAAAATCTTCACTTGTTTTCATACTACAGTATAGAAAATCACAATAGAATTAAATATACAAACAAATGTAACTATATCGATATATTTAATATATATGTGTTTATATGTTTGGATGTGGTGTAATGAATCTCAAGACATGGCAATCTGAGTAGAGCCAGATTAGGACTTATGACGGGTTGATATCACGTGAAAAATCGTAAAGATAACAAACCGTTTCGAGAAATCTAAGGAAACGTGTGGTTGGTTTATACCGAATGCCCATATTAGATGTTCGATACGTATTTTGTTCGAAAACCCCATCTAGGGTGGCGGAATTTTTTGGTACTAGATTAATTTAATGATAATGGATAACGCCAAAAAATTTAGGGTGAAAACACGGGCTTTAACACCATAGAATGTCCACCTCATTTAGATCCGCCACATCGGAAATTTCCCGTACACCTAACTTGTGAAAATCATAGTAATTTGGATACATACTAGAATGTTGTGCTCGAGGGCTCGTAACAAATCCGACTCGACAACATAGAAACCCCCGTAATTTATATTTCATTTCTGTTTTAAAACGATGGCGAAAACTGTTCGGGAATGCGGCTCTGGACTGCAGTCCAGAGCAGTACTGCTTGTCGACACCTGGATTAAAATACTTTTACGACTCTGTATGAAAACTATATTATGCATAACCCTATACTGTTACGAATATTATTCTGTTAGCTAACTATTGGTGGTGGTTTCATTCATTTTTACCATCGTTTTCTATTTTAGTTATATTTTAAACCATCGTTGTGTACTGCAGTCCCAAACAGGGACAGAACGTATACCCTGATCTTAAACAGGGCATATCTTCCATCACACAGCAGATATTGCCAATCCGTCTGATGAGTTGGAAACCTAATTAATATACCTAAATATTACCCAACTGTAGCATCGGCTAATTATGATCTCAACAGGGTGAAAACTGTGTTACGAAACAAACTTTCAGTTCAGGAACTGAATTTCCGGCAGAGAACACTTAAAAAGAAATGACCGTAATTCGCAAACCCGAAACCCGAAACCCAATTGACTTGAAACCAATTTCGTTGAATTTCTAATTAAGTTTTATTTTTACCCCTTTTGTATCATTTTGCTAAATCCCGATCGTACGATTTAATGTGAATTTTTCTAAATTCCTAAGACACGTAATAACTTATTGCATATGACTTGTTTAGCGGCATAATTCACATATTTACCCGACTGTGATATCTTTAGCGATAGTGAGCGCCTTTATTAATTCTTAGTGTTTGTTGCATTGTCGAACGTGAGTTGTATCGGAGTAGTTGTGTCGAGTACGCCAGTGAAAAATGGACGATTTGTGATAGTGAACAGTACAGTGAATAGCGAACATAACAGTGTTATTGGTGCGTACTTGTACACAACCAGCCTATACATACATTTATTGAAACCTGGGGAAAAAGGGGAATCGAACTGGAAAAGAACTTGTATTTAGCAAGGATAGTGATTTAGAGGATGATCATTCGAACAACGACTCTTATATATATTAGGTTTGGACTTAGCGGTCCGGCTGACAGGGTTATGTCCCGGGCAACAGTGAGCCGTAGTCTCGGGTACGCACGAGACCCTCGTTAAACATGATCACTCCTTTCCGCAAACTCGATTTCAAAATTGACTTAGAGACCAGTAGGAACACATGTCATACATTGCATTGATTATTGACATATCGATTACCTGCATTTATTGTCTCCATTGTTATTACCTTTTATTTTCACGCCTCATTATTGTTATCACATTGTTGCTATTACGTCGCTCTGACGACCTGAGTATGCATGCTCAGAACTTAGAGAGGACCCAGCTCAGGAGTCAGCCTTATCGTTCGAGCTCACGGAGATCTAGATGGTTGTACCTTCAGTACTTTACCGCTTTTTATAAATCAATCTTGTATTCGCACTTGGTTACTAGTTTCTTTTTGTAAATTGTGAACAATGAAAGTTGATGTAATAAACTAGTGATGTGTTTGCTTTACTTCTGTGATACGTTTATTGATTACCATGTAAAGCTAGAAACCGAAGTGTGACTGCGGCGGGATCATTCCCTGACCGTAGGAGTATGGCTGGCCTAGTCGCCTCCCGTATTTCATATTTTGGGAAGCAGGGCATGACAAAGATCCACTTGGAACCAGGAAAAATGTTACAGTAATTAGCATCAGATTTAAACAGAAAGTCCCATTTAAATCAAGTAGTTCCACTTGAAGATCATAAAGTTCCGCTTGAAACTATATATAATTCCACTGTGATTAGTCGTAAGTCCCACTTGAAAACCTTTCTGTTTTTTTTTTGTTTCCAGCAATCATATTTTCACATTTCCACATATAAATATATAATGGTTTTGTCGTAGCAGACCTCGTTGACATTTGAACAGAATATTGATACTCGTTGTTCACCGACGCGTTTATTCCGGATCATTAAGACACTCAGTGATGAACAGGGGGCAGCAGATAAGCAGATTGGTTTTGAGAACATCTTACGTATGCCAGATGTACCCCTATTCTACAGTCTGATTGCCTTTCTTAAGGACTTAACCACTCCACAAGATCAATATCGATTGGTGATTGTGAAATCGAAATTACTAATCTTGATGCCCACATTCTTCTAAGTTTGAATATAACCAGGATAGACATAAAAGTTACGAGAAATGTTGTTATGGATAAACGCTATCTTGAAAAATATACAGACAACAACCTTAGGATTAATGTAGCAACCCTAGAGCAATCTATAATATCATCTGTCGTTGTGGTCGATAATTTCAAACGTAGATTTGCTCTTCTACTTATTGGATTGATTCTAGCACCTGATATCTCAGTAACAGTATCAACTGACTATTTGCCTCTCCTTGAGGACGTCGAAAGGATACTAGATTACAATTGGGCCAAGTTTACTGTTGACTTTCTATTATTGAGCAAAAGTTCTCAGAGAGAAAGATGTAGGTGGAAGAAGGAGTGTGTTTTCTTGCTCCAGGTATGTTTTGGATTGTGTCATATCAATAGACCCTTATTTGATTGTTATGTTTTGAATAACTTGCGCTTAGTGAATGACCAGAAGATAGATATCTGATCTTGTTCCCTATACATGAAAAATGATAGCAGTTTTGGTATTATGAGCACGTCCGTGTATGAGATGCAATTTTCAATTATGATGCACAATTCATCCATGTTATTGCTTGCTGGGACAAGCAGCGTTGCATACAGAGAGATAGTTCCATGTCGATACATAGGTTTGAAGGATTACAGATAATGTTGTATCACAAATACAATGTCTAACATTTTGTTATACAAAATGTAAATTTAAAGCTTTTGTTAAACACATGGAATGAAATTGCGAATGGAAATTGAAGTACCGAATAGTTTGGATAGAGGGGTCATTGGGATGCTATTTTCTCCACAGGTTTAATTTTTTAATAAATTCATAAGGTTCTATATGAACTTAATCATGTATTGTATAAAATACTAAGTGGAATTTTTGGATCAACAAGTGGGAATATTTGTTCTTGTGGGACGTTCCATATTCTAATATGGCCCTTCTATTTTCTGAGTGGAACTTTATATCTTCATGTTTTTTTAGTAGTACGCGGCGGAAATTCCTTTTACTTTAACACTTCAAAAACAGTAAGTCCTACTTGGAATCATCAAGATGGGAATGACTCTATCTTATTCTATTGGATTTATAAGCTCTGAAGCAAATATTTGTTCAGTACAATTTTTTTTTGAAGTCGCTAAGAATAGTGTAACGAAAATTGACCACGCAGAGCATGAAAAGAGCAGATCGGTCTCCGCCTTTTATGACATTAGGGGATCCTGATACCGTTGACTGTGAAAATTCTGAGGTGGACCAAGCACTTACCTGTTAATTATTGGTCAATAACAGTCAATTTTTTAGCTACTCACATTTGTCTTCTACGAATGCAGAGGTCGGTGAGAACTAGGCTGGTGGCATTAAAAAAAATGTAAACTTCACTAAGAGGGTTGTTATTCAAATGGATGACAAAATCACAGAAGTCTTGATGGTATGCCGTCATCTTAAGTCATTTTAATCGTTATTTATTTTTTCCTCCAACTAATGTATTATTCCATTTAATTATTTGTAGAGTTTGACTCAGTTAAGTAAAACCCTGCAAAGCAGAACTTTACATAACGAGAGACTAAACGTGTATTTCACTCCAGAATTCTCCAAGCCAAATATCGGACGATCACCTTCTAGTTGCTTCTCAACTCCGAAACCTACAAAAGTCCGCGAACATCCATCTTCGTCGGAAAACCAAAAAAATACAGTCTTGGTCTTGTTCGATTCAGAGTCGTTAATGAGTGAAAACACAACACTACACAATAATAACAAAGTTGACTCTGCTAAAAGTCCGAAAGAAAGAAGACAGCCGAAGCCCAGCGCCTGCCTGATGTCTCCCTTACATAAACATCCTCTTGATATAAATAGTTTTACCAAAACTATAGAAGAAAATCTTGACGTTATTGATAGGGTAATCATTCAGTATCTTCAAATCAACTGAGAAAAGGATGCCGTGGGAGTGCAGATTAGAAGGGTGTCAGTACAACTAAACGAGGTAGAATGCTTTCTTAACGTTAATGGAGACAAATCATGGATAAGTGGCATCGTATGTGTACATATACGTGTACGAACACAAACTGTATTTCTCACCAAGCTTCTTTTATATTATACAATACAAAACTCACCTCTTTTCTTTGCTCGGCAGATAATTTACTATTTTACGGAGTTATTAAGACTGGGAAAAGAAGAAAAAAGAGGGGTTATTTATTATAAAAGTGTGTTTAATACCACTAAACTCATCGACGAAGCATTTAGAAAAAAACAACTACAAATCAAGCCGCCTCGAACTGAAGAAATACGTGGAATTTAGCAAGGCAATTTCTGGCCATGATATGGTATATTTAAATTTAATTTAATTAATTCCCTTACCATAACAGAGACACAGCGGATTATATTAACTTTTTTTAATTTATATTAATTACTTGTGCATATTATTATTCGTTGTTATGTTTTATGATCTTATTCAGCTAATGTTCCCATGCAACCTTGACAAAGAGCATTGGTGTCTGGTTGTTCTTAATAAAATGCTTGAAGAACGATAAGTATTGGATTCTCTAAGAAACACATGTTTAGCAAAATATTGAACTCTTGTGGAAAACATTGTAAGCAATTATCTACGAGCAGTTATTTGTCTTTTAAGTACGATATTGTTTACGTGGTTTAATATTCAATTCTTATAAATGCAGAGTCGTGCTTTGGAGAGACGATTGGATGCAACCATAAAAGCCGAACCAGAATTGCTAGTAACCTTTGATGAATTACATTTTTGGATGTGGCCACTACATACAGTTTCCAAGATCCCTTTACAAAAAGGAAATAACGATTGTGGTTTGTATTTATGTAAATATATGGAACCGTGGAATGGAAAAGGGCCTGCTTACGAGATGGATAAGGTACTAACATGAGTCAGTTGGTTTAATTTTCCGCAATTTTCTTAATTAATTATCCTGCTTCTTTTCAATGAAGAATATAACAAAGTTGTTCCGAAAGCAACTCATTTCTCGCCTGCTAATATCTGCACACAACAGAGAAGAGTACGTAAAGAAAGAAGTGTACAATTTGATTCAGCAAATGTAATCAATTTGGTTCTAAGCGGGACTTTAATTTTCTCTAAGCTGGACTTTCTGCTTAATAACTGGAACTTTAAGTATACCGCGTGGGATTTTAAGCTAACTGAGTGTGACTTTTGGCTTCAAACGTACTTGAAACTGGGATTGTTTGCTTCTCAAGTGGGGCTTTTTGTTCTTTCATGTGGTACTTTAGGATTCGTAGGTGGAACTTCTGTTTTCTGAGTGGGAAATTCTTAGTTGCATCAACTTCTCTTGATAATAATTTGTAAATTAAAAAGTATCAATCATGAACTTTCAAGTTCTTCTAAGCGATACTTTATTTTTCTTTAGGTGGAACTTTCTGATAAATAACTGAAACTTTAAGTTTACTATGTGGGATTTTAAGGTAACCGAGTGTGACTTTTGACTTCAAACGTACTTGAAATTGGGATTGTTTGCTCTTCAATTGGCCATTTTTGTTCTTTCATGCGGTACTTTAGGATTTCTTGATGGCCCTTCTGTTTTCTAAGTGGGAAATTCTGAGTTGCTTTCTAAATTTTCTAAGTGGAACTTTCTGCTTACCAACTGAAACTTTAAGTCTATAACGCGAGACTTTAATATTACAAAGTAGGACATTTGATTAATGATGTAATAGATACTGGAATTGTTTGGACCTCAAGTGGGCCTTTTTGTTCTTTTATGTGGGAATTTATAGTCTCTAGGTGGGACCATCTAAGTTCCGAATGGGAATTTATTCTGAGTTGCATTAACTTTTCATGATAATACTCTACTTTGTAAATTAGAATGCATCATGTATGGAAGACAAGCGAATAAATTGATCAAATACACATTATAAACAGAAAACCTAAAGGATCATTCATTACATATGTCCAAGAAAATACCCAACACAAATGGAAAAAAACATTTAAAAAAACCACATCACTAACCCTAACACAAGCATTTTCTTTTCCATTGACCTCATCTCTTTAATTTCATATGAAAGTCGTGAGTTTTGAATAACATACCATTCTTGCATTGCTGATTCATCATCGCCTAATCTCTCTCGGCTTGCAATTTCAGATCCAACATGTGAATTGGAATAACCCTGAATTCTAAGTTTGTCATCCCATGCAAATGCCCCACAATATCCATCTTTGTTCCATTTAGGGCACCTCTAAAACTTTCTTCCAGGGTTATTTATAGTTCTCGAAGCGTAGGTGATGATTCTTTATATTGGCGATCTCCCAGATCAAGACACGTGGCAGATGACGTGTCCCAGAACTCAGAAGAGAGGGCCCACAGGGGGCCGACCAGGCCACCCCTGTACCCGACCTACAAGCACAAGCTGGCTCTCCTCAGGACCCCCTGCAAATTGGCCTCCTCGGCCTTTCAGCTCGCCCCGAGCTGCTACAGGACCAAGATTCCTCCGCCCTCCCGCTCGTTCCCGAGCTCCCCTGCCGAGGCCATCTTCCTCAGTCCCTCCGACCGACCAACTCCACCACTCACAGGCGTAACCGCCGCTCCACAAATCTCGCCATGCGCAAATTCTTCCCCGGCAACATCCCACGTTCCACGCCATCATGATCCCCATTAACGGGCGATCCGCTCGTTACGCGGTCGTGATGTCGGAAGCGTAACTGCCGGCGAGATTCTCGTGCCTGCTGCTTCGTGCTGCCGCCACTATATAAACCCCCATCACAGAGGGGTCAAGTAAGCTTTTTTCACCCCACTTAGCCGTTACTCTGCTCGGATCTTATGCTAACTTGATCGTCGGAGGGTCCTCGGTGGTACCAAACCACCCCGAGACTTCCTTGCAGGTACTCGGCGCAAACTCCTCAAAACACCAATCTCCTCAAAACCCATTGAGACCTACACGCAACAGGAGATCACCTCCAAAATCCACCGGGAGATCGACGGAAGACAACATCTGACAGAGACCCGAAAAGGACCTCTATCAGTTGGCGCCGTCTGTGGGAACTTGACTCCACAAAAAAAAAACAAAGTTGGCCTTCCGATCTCCATCCACATGGCAAGCGATCACCCTGAAGATCCAGGTACCAGCCGCCGCTTCCCCCTCAATGGGGGCATGGATGAACCTCCCCCGGCGACCGTCATCAATGCCCTCGCCGGCCGAATAGATCGACTACAGTCCCTCGTGGAGGCGGTCATCCGCGTCCAAACGGCTGCACTAGGGCCCCAGATCGCCGCTCTTCCGCCTCCAGAAGACTCTGCCCTCGTCGGCACGGCTGACCACCGGCAGGCTACGTCCCATGGCCACAGATCTTACGGGCCAATACTCTCTGCGGCCCGTTGGGCGCCCCACAGCTCCATACTAAGATCCGCCGCCAGAGTGCCTCGCATCGAGCCTCCTCGCGACCCCCACCCCCTGAGGAGATGTCGGTCACTTCGCCCGTCCCCAGGCATGACCGACACCCCCTCCCTTAACGGGGTCGCACAGAAGGGGCTCACCACGGCGGCTCAAGGGCCACCTAGCCTGGGGATCTGAGGAACCTCATCAAGAGGAACCGGGGGTGCGCCCAGACGCAGATCTCCCATAGCAGAGGCCAGGGATCACAAGGCGTCGAGTCCTCAGGGTACCACGGCCAACTCGACGCCCTCGAGAAGAAGATCGAGGGTTTACGCCGAGAAGGTCACCTCTCGGACGACGGGGCTAAGTACGCTGCCGACTCACTCACCAAGCTATTTACCGAGGGACTGCTCGCTGTACACGTCTCCTCGCGCAACAAGCCCCCGAAGGTCTCTCTGTTCGACGGGAAAACTGACCCGAAAGACCATTTGGATGCTTTCACCGCGGGGATGAGCTTCCAGGACCATTTCGACGCCGCTCAGTGCAGAGCCTTCCTAGCCACCCTCATCCGCTCTGGTCGGGACTCGTTTCGAGGGCTCGAGCCTCGCTCAATCTTGACCTTTGACGAGCTGGCTACTTAGTTCCTTGGCCACTTCGTCAGGAACCGTCGGCAGAAGCGTACGGTCGACTACCTCTTCACAATTAAGAGCGGGGACAAGGAGACATTCAAAGCTTACGTAACCCGCTTCTACAACACCCTCCTCGAAGTCCCCGAGCACCGGGACGAGACCGTCATCACGGCGCTCAGATCTGGTCTTAGGCACAAGGAGTGGTTGCGCTCCTTCGCATTGGCACAGCCTAAGACCATAGCCGAGGTCAAGGCGTGGACCGAGCGCGAGGTCCAGCTAGAGTCCGAGGTGAACGCGAACCTCCCTCGAGCAGAACGGTCCGACCAGAAGAAGAGGGCTCGGAAAGAGAGGCCGGAGCGTCAGCAGCCCTACCACCCGAAGTTCCAGGAGTACACCCCACTCAACGTCTCCCTCGCAGTGTTACTAGAAGAGGCCCAGGGCGAGGGGTTCTTCAAGTTCCCTCCAATCCAGCGTCAGGCCTCGAAGCGAACCCGGGGCCCCTACTGCGCCTTCCATCGGACGCTGGGCCATGCCACGGAGTATTGTAAGCAACTCCGGGACTACGTCGAGGAGCTCATCCAATCAGGGCACCTCGCCGCCTACTTAAGGGACAAGCGGCAGGCCGACCGCGAGCAGGAGCAGCGTCCCCCTCCGCCGAGCTGACCATCGGCCATATCATGCTCGTTTCGGCAGATGACCAGTCCGGCGCCCGGGGAGCCCCGTACCCGGCGCCGAGCATGGGAAACAACAGGTCTCCGAGGAGCTCGGGCCATGCTAATAAGGTCATCTATTAGCATGTACTTTTTTTAGGTGCAATGTAAACTCTTCCTAGGGTCTGTTGTCAATTTAATAAAAGATCAATGGAACATTGCGGAAAAAAAAGGGAAAGGTCTTATTTATTCAAAAAGGTATTATGGGCTCCTCAGCCATACATACAAAAAGAAAAAGGAAATTATAGTTGTGGGGGAAGGGGGTGAAGAGAGCACTGCTCATGGTACTCAGTAAAGATTTCCGCCAACCGGGGCTTTACGAGATCCACTGCCCTCGATTCCCCCTGCGCGCGTTGCCCTCGAGCTTCAGTTCGTAGCACTCACGGACGAGTGCCACCGAGCGAGCCAGCCGACTCGCGGAGATCAGGCCGAAGCGCCTTAGAGACCGCAGCTTGCCCACGGCCTCATTGTAGAGCTGCTCGGACAAGCGGTTGTAAAGCCCCGGCGACGCCCTCCAGATGGAGTACATCAGCAGCTGCAGCAGGGGGGAGCGTCGGGGAAGCAGTTGGCCGAAGTGGTCTTCGATGCTCCCATAGACCAACTGCACCGTGTCCTCGGTGCGGTTCTGGTCGTAGAGGTATACGTCTTCGAAGTGGATGATGTCGGGGATGGTAAAGGGGAAGTCTTCCATTCTCAACGATCTGTTTGTGAAGAAAAGAAGGACCAGCGCTCCCTCAGCTTTATATAGCCCATTGCGCCCCAACAGAACTCAACAGTCGCCCGTTCTCGTCCAAGGAGTCACTGCCGCGAGGCGATCATTGAGCCTTCTCTGGCGGAATTGAAACGATGCGACTCTGGCGCTTCGCCTCCCCACACATTCAATGCACATGTAATGCGCACGTTCGCCGCGGCCATTCCTGTTCCCCATACCTACAACTGGATGGTCAGGTGAAACCTCATGAAGAATCGGCCAGGCATCTACCATGCTTGGCTATTCCCGGCCGGTAGTTTCCCTGCACGCAACGCCGGGGATCAAAGCCATCACCAAGAGGCAACCGCGCAGCTTCACTGCCCGGCTATCCTTAGCAAGCCTCCTACGGCCCCTCCAACGCTAAGGGTCAAAGTCCTCCTTAGAGGCAGCCGAGCAGCTACCCTGCTCGGCTATCCCTGGCTGGTGGCTTCCCCATTCACAACGCCAGGGATCAAAGCCCTCGCCAAGAGGCAACCGCGCAGCTTCACTGCCCGGTTATCCTTAGCAGGCCTCCTACGGCCCCTCCAAAGTTAAGGATCAAAGCCCTCCTTAGAGGCAGCTCAGCAGCTACCCTGCTCGGCTATCCCTGGCCGGTAGCTTCCCTACACGCAATGCCAAGGATCAAAGCCCTCGCTAAGAGGCAACCGCGCAGCTTCATTGCCCGGTTATTCTTAGCAAGCCTCCTACTGCCCTCCAACGCTAAGGATCAAAGTCCTCCCAGAGGCAGTCGAGCGGCTTCCCTGCTCGGCTATCCCTGGCCGGTAGCTTCCCTACTCGCAACGCCATGGATCAAAAAGTCCTCCTAGAGGCAGTCGAGCCCGACCCCCGCTCGGCAATCCCCGGCTGGTAGCTTCCTACCACAACTGACAGGGATCAAAAGCCCTCCCAGAAGCAGTCGAGCCCGACCCTCGCTCAGCCATCCTTCAGGACAAAAGCCCTCGCCAAGAGGCACCGGGTAGTAGCCCTGCCCGGCCAAGGGTCCTTGGTAGGCTTCTTACAGCCCCTACCGCGCCAAGGACCAAAGTCCTCCTTTGAGGCGGTCGAGCCCGACCCTTGTTCGGCTATCCCCGGCTGGTAGCTTCCTACCACAACCGACAGGGATCAAAGTCGCCAAGAGGTACTGGGCAGTAACCCTGCTCGGTCCCCGTCCTGAATGATCAAAGCCCTCGCAAGAGGCAACCGGGCTGCTACCCCGCTCGGTCATCTCCAGCCGGTAGCTCCCTACCCATGACGCCAGGAATTTAGGCCCTCGCAAGAGGCATCTGAGCGGCTACCCCGCTCGGTCATCCCAGGCTGGTAGTTGCCTACCCATGACGCCAGAGATCAAAGCCCTCGCCCAGAGGCAACCGCGCATCTTCACTGCCCGGCCATCCTTAGCAGGCCTCCTACGGCCCCTCCAACACTAAGGATCAAAGTCCTTCTTGGAGACAGCCGAGCGGCTTCCCTGCTCGGCTATCCCTGGCCGGTAGCTTCCCTACTCGCAACGCCAGGGATCAAAGCCTTTCCAAGAGGCAACCGCGCAGCTTCACTGCCCGGTTATCCTTAGCAGGCTTTCTACGGCCCCTCCAACGCTAAGGATCAAAGTCCTCTTCAGAGGCAGCTCAGCAGCTACCCTACTCGGCTATCCCTGGCCGGTAGCTTCCCTACTCGCAACGCCAGGGTCCAAAAAGTCCTCCCAGAGACAGCCGAGCCCGACCCTTGATCGGCTATTCCCAATTGGTAGCTTCCTACCACCACCGACAGGGATCAAAGCCCTCCCAAGATCAACCGAGCAGCTTCCCTGTTCGGTCATCCACAGCAGGCATCCTCCTGCTCATCACATGCGGCGGATCTGAAGACCCAACAAGAGACATCAGGTCTATCCAAGTCTGAGTGATCCCCCCTCGACTCCGGGGCCATGGAGAAACCTCCTTCTCAGCAGCGCTCGGCACACTTAGCAAGTGATCGGAATCAACTCGAAGAACGATCGCTAGACGGATGGCCGACCCGACATGGAAGCCCAACAGTGCAAGCAAGGATATTTTACGAGCATTCTTCACAAACAGAAGATAAAGTACAAGCCGATGAAACAAAAAATTTTACTACCAAAAACGAAGTCTTTACAAAGGGTATTTTGGGCTCCCCATCCTTACAGACTGCCCGGAGGCTTACAAAAATTCCAGAAGCGGCAAAATAAAAGAGGAGGAAGACGGGGGCTTTAGGCCTCGGGGCCAGGCGCAACCTCGGGATCCTCGATATCTACCACGAGTCGAGCAGGGTCCTCGGCCACCTCCTTGTCAGGAATCTCTTCCCCCTGCTCATCGGCGTTTGCGAGGGGGTATTCGGCCCGGAGCTCTTCGTCGGCGAACCCCGGCATCCGGGCCTTAACGGCGTCGATGGCCTCGTGCCAGATGCGGGTGGTGGCCACGGCTAGGTCATTATAGAAGTCCTTCGACTTCATGTAGCCCTCCACCGCCTTCGCCGCCGAGAGGTCGGCCAACTTCTCCGCCTCGACCGCCGCCTCCAGCTCCTTCCGGAGGGTCCTCACCGTCTTCTTCATGTTGCCGGCGAGCGCCTGAGCGTCCTTAAGCTTGACCTCGGCAGCCATGGTGGCCTCGCGGTACCGGGCAACCTCCCATTTCCCAGCCTCCACCTCGCCCTCCAGGGCGGCAACCTTCTCCATCACCGCCTCCAGCTCCCGCTTGGAGCCCTCTTCCAGCGAGGCAAGCTGGTCCGCAGCCTTCATCGCCGGGGCTATCACCTCGGCCTCCATGCGTAAGGCAAGGGCGACGTGCTGGAGAACCAGAAAAATAGGAAAGAGGTCAGGAAGACGAAGGAGGCACCGAATCTCACAAACAACCGAGCACTTACCTGCACGGACTCCTGGGCGATGGACGCCATCTGGGCCCTGAAGGCCCCCCCGGGGACCCTACCCCCTGCCGACTTCTCTATTTCGTGTAGCAGGCTATCCGCGACGGATAGCCCCGAGGGCACCGCGAACAGGAGGCCCCCCTCCTCCACCATGATCGGCGAGGGCGGGTCCCGGGAAGACCTCCGGGAACCCCTCTTGAGTGGTCCGATGGGGAGCCGATCTCCTCCTCCGAGACCGGGTCCTCCAGAATTCGAGCCCGCTTCCGGCCCGGCGCTCTGCTAGGCCCCGGGGCGGGATCCACCCCCGAACGATCATAGAACGGGGCCACCGGAGGAAAAGGAGCCGGGGCAGGCTTCGAACGGGAAGAGCTGGCGCCTCCAGCCTTCGTGATCTTCCTCGGCTGGCGCATGGAGGCTCGGAGCTCGTTCATGTCCATGGGTCCTGCACAAAACCAAATGCAAAGAAGTCAGCGACACATACAATATAAAAGCCAAAAAGCAAGCCTAACTTACCGGCGAACTCAACGGGGCTGAGCCCTGCCCAACTCAGGACCCTCTCAGACAGCAGCACGTCGAATCGGGGAACGGGCTCCCACGACGCCACTCTCACCGCGGTGGGGTCATTTGACTGGTTCCCCGGCAAGCATTTTTCCCTCGACCACTTGGTGGGCATGGGCCAGTCCTCGCCCTCGGGCGGGGCAACGAAGAAAAACTTCTTATTCCAGTCGTGAATGGAAGAAGGCAGGACTACAACCCCTGTCCCGGCGTCCCCCCTGTCGCTTTCTAAAAGAGAGGTAGACCTACCTCGGGTCGCCCGCTCGCCTCCAGGATGATTTTTGAAAACGAGGGAAGAGTTAAGGATGGAGAGGCTGAAGGGAACCGTCTGTAACTTCAGGCGGATCAGGAACCCGAGGAGAATCCTCCATGAGTTCGGCACTAACTGGCCAGGGGCAAACCCGAAGAAGTTCAGCGCTTCGACGACCTCGAGAGAGAAGGGCTGGCGCATCCCACCCCAAAAAGCTTCCAAGTATAGAGCGATCTCCTTACCCCGTACTTGGTCTGCCCTCTCTCCCTCCTTGGCCAGACGAAGCGTATAACGTGAGGGGATGTGGAAGCGAGCTCGAGCATTGGCAAGCTCGTCCTCATGCCTCACCCAACACGATGCTCCGGGGGTAGCGTCTACCGCCTCCTCCCTGGGGGCTGCCCTCGACGCGCAATCCCGGGAAGAAGATCTGACTCCTGCTCCCCGGGAAGACTCAGGCTCAACTAGGGGGTCCCTAGAACCTACTCTTACGGCATCTACAGATTCTATGAAAGAAGACATCTAACCTGAAGAAGAGAGGTCCTCGAAAAACGAAAGCAGAAGAAAGAAGACGAGCGCCGAGCAACCAGGACTTAGAGCGAGGAAATATGAAGGAGTAGGGGCCCTGGAGTAGGCCCCACCCCTATTTATCACTGCAATCGCCCTCATCCAATGGCGCCCTTCATCTCCCGCCAAGACGCCTCCTCGCGTCCAACGGCCCTGATCGCTCCACTTGTCGTTCCCACACTAGGCCACATCCCATCAGACGCCGCAGGTCTGCACACGTCGCGTCGGCCAACCGACGCTTAACACGTGGACCGTCGCTTTAGTGACAGGATGCACGAACCGGCGCACCTTCCTTAAATGCAGAGATCTCGCCCTGATTCGCTGGCAGAAAAGACAGCTGACAGCCTGGGGACGCGTCCCGACGAAATCTTAAGAGGGAGCTCACCCCGGGCGGCCCAGCAGTCCACTCTTGACCCGACCCGCCATCTGGTCTGGACAAGAGTGGGGGGATAATGATGATGCTCTATATTGGCGATCTCCCAGATCAAGACACGTGGCAGATGACGTGTCCCAGAACTCAGAAGAGAGGGCCCACAGGGGGCCGACCAGGCCACCCCTGTACCCGACTTGCAAGCACAAGCTGGCTCTCCTCGGGACCCCCTACAAATTGGCCTCCTCGGCCTCTCAGTTCGCCCCGAGCTGCCACAGGACCGAGACTCCTCGGCCCTCCGCTTGTTCCCGAGCTCCCCTGCCGAGGCCATCTTCCTCAGTCCTTCCGACCGACCAACTCCACCACTCACAGGCGTAACCGCCGCTCCGCAAATCTCGCCATGCGCAGATTCTCCGCCGGCAACATCCCACGTTCCACGCCATCACGATCCCCATTAACCGGCGATCCGCTCGTTACGCCGGCGTAACGTCGGAAGCGTAACTGTCGGCGAGATTCTCGCACCTGCTGCTGCGTGCTGCCGCCACTATATAAACCCCCATCACAGAGGGGTCAAGTAAGCTTTTTCCACCCCACTTAGCTGTTACTCTGCTCGGATCTTGTGCTAACTTGATCGTCGGAGGTCCTCGGTGGTACCAAACCAACCCGGGACTTCCTTGCAGGTACTCGGCGCAAACTCCTCAAACCACTAATCTCCTCAAAACCCATTGAGACCCACACGCAACAGGAAATCACCTCCAAAATCCACCGGGAGATCGACGGAAGACAACATCTGACGGAGACCTGAAAAGGACCTCCATCAGTAGGGTTTAGCCAAAAATCCGCATTCACAAACGATCTTGATGGTGGGCCTCTTAATTCTGCTATTGGAATTCATAGCTGAAGAAGACATGCTGATTTAGGGTTTATATTGAAGAGCGGATGTAAGAATGAGAAAAACTTGAGAAAAGACCCTAAAATGGCTTGGAGAATAAGACTTAATCTCATTAGTTTTTTGACAGGCAGGCACATATGTATCAGGTCCATTTTCAGCTTTACAACCGGTCAAAACATTTTACAGCCAGTCATTTCAACCGGATAATCTGATTCGTTGATTTCAAATTGGATGGTCTACCTTTTAAAAAAAAATTCTTTAATGTTATTTTTGATCCCCTGAATCACTACGCAAGATATGAACCCAGCCCACACAAATTGGTATTTAGGCGCTGCATAATATTGAGTCCACCTATCATGGGTCCCTTCTAATAAACAACCATCTCTACAGTGACCAGTATTCCATAAACTCCTAACCTGCTGTCAGAAACTTGCCTGATTACCTTCTTCCTCCAACTCAAGCCTATTACTCATCCTCTTTGAGTTTGACAACTACCCTTTTCTCTCATATCTTCCTATATATTCCGCACCTTGCATCTCCAAGCTCCAGTCTGTGCTAGTGTTCTCCTGTTCTTTCTACTACTATATACCAGCTTCCTAGGCATGCCGATGTGCAACTCTCCCTTCTGCGGAGCACTGTTTTAACTTTTAAATATAGACCGTTATGAAATACGAATAATATACCGATATAAAAACGTTGGAGATTGCTCCAATAGAAGATAAGATGAGATAACCGATTGAGATAGGTTGGATATGCGCAACGAAGACCAATAAATGTCTATGTTATAGGAAGTGACATAATTGTAGTCGATGGCGCAATTAGGAATACGGGTAGGGGTAGACGGATATGGATAGAGACAATTAAGAATGATATAATAACTGTTGATTCAACCAAGGAGACGGTCCTTAATGATATAGCGGAATGGAATAAACGGTTTCTTACAGCCAATCCCAAAATTTTAGGATAAAGACTTGTTGTTGTATCATTACAGTGGCCTCACCGGTCCGATACATCCTTCCATATGAGGATATATTACCATGTTAAATGATTTATATTCATTTGTTGGTGCCATTGACATCTATTAATAAATTATGACCCTTTAGCGAAAAAGAATGAAGCGGAGATAGGCATTTTCTTATTAATTACTAATTGCCATACCTCAAAGTTGCTAAATCGTTCATTTCGAACTGATTGAGAGGTAAACCTTATTTGTTTACATTGCATGGATGCTTAAGAGCTAATTCCAAGTAAAAAACAACCCATTATTACAACTGATCAAGTTATATAAGTTGGTTAATTGTCTGCTCGGATTTTGCCTAATTTCATGTGTTTTAAATGTCAGCCGACATCACCGAAATGTCGGCGACATGTCAGATTTGGGAAAAAATGGTATAAACATGAAGAATTATTTCAGTTACCGATATATTGTAAATGTCGGCCGACGTTTCGTGATATTAGCATTTTACCCGACATTTACCGATATGTGGAAAAAAAAATTAGGTAATTTTCTTTTGGTTTTTGAGTTTTGTACATTAAGTAATTAACCTGGTCCATTGCAAAAAATAAAAACAAAAGACATCACCATTATCTACGACCGTTCGCTTAATGGACGATCTGACACGCCCCGCTTCCGAGAGCAGAAAACGTGACGAGACCCGCGGCGTATTTATTCGAGAATGTCTTTTCTTGCAACAAATACGCTAAGCGTAAAGTAAGCAGTATAATATTGATAAGAATAGACAGGTGTAATAAAATCCAACACTTTATATATTTATGTTCCTAACTTTACAAAATTTACACTGATACAAGACCACTTTAAAAAAAGTACAATTAGAGTGCCTAAACAGCGGCTTACTGGAATGAAAAGAAATAACTGCTGAAAAACTAGTAGTCGGTCTGGGCTCCAAACTGCAGGTAGTCCTCTGAAATCGGTTCCACCTCTTTAGTTTCTAGATTATCTGACGAACATTCTAAAAACGAAAGAAAGATGGATGGAATGCCCGACAGCGAACTTTCGCTCAGTAAGTCTCCAAAAAGGTTAGGTGATGTATATAAATGAAATGCGATGTGTAATTTGATATACTATGGATGGAATGAAGAATGAACAAGTAAAACATGGTAATGTTAAAGGAAATTATGTAAGTATGGAAATGTAACATAAGCATAGCAAACAAGTATAGCTTGGCAGTATAATGAAAGTATTGTGATCATAAAGTGTACTGTCAATATGTCCTGCAGAGGTCACTGAAAGTTAATCTAACTAACGTGAGTTTAAGTGTAAATATCAACGTATTTCAGAAGTATTATCGAACCCAACATGCTGTAATCCAGGGGCAAGAAACCACGGGCTCTCATTCGTAAATTCGTGAATTCATAATTTCATGATGTAAGTATAGGACTCATGAGATTCCGTCGGATTCACACTTAAACTACCCTAACACCCACGTATTCTAGATTACAGTTAAAGCTACTGGTCTTACTCGAATCCATGAATGTATCAAGTTGCAATATTTAGTTAATGTCAAGATCAAATATTCGTGTCAAGTGTTCATGTATTCAAATCAAGTTGTATTTATGGTTCGAGTCAAGTCGGTTTAAGAGTAGATATTGGGTTCAAGAATTCATATAGGATTCATGTATTCATGTCAAGTTGCAAGTATATAGTTCAGGTTCAAATCAAATTCAAGTTCAGGTGTAGATTTAAGTCAAGTTCGTGTTTAAGTTTAAATTCAAGTTCGAGTTCGAGTTTTGTGTTTGAGTTTGAGTTCAAGTTACATTAGAATTCAGGTCAAGTTCGGATTCGAGTTCAAGTTCTAAAATATATCTTATTAAAAAGATTTATCTTTTGAAATTAATAAGTTTGGGAACAATCGGGTAACCGCTGCACATGGACAGCAGGATTTGTGTCTTTTTCAAAGAAGATCGCCATTAATAATTCCTTTAAGTTGCAGTGTTATCTAACTTGGATAGGTAAACACTCACTTTCTCCGGCTCCACAAAGCTCAAAAGAAATGATACCGCTTAAATCCATGATTAATCTAAGGCCCTTAAATATTTATTCAAGTTGTTTATTGTGTGTATTTACATGTTTACATTTCTTGAGGGGGTTTTATGTAAAATGTTTTATTATTGTTTTGAAACTAAATCTCGAGGGTATTTTGGATAAAAAACATGTTAATTAGAACGTTAAGAGTTTTTATAAGATGTATTTTAGATTTAGTGGTATTTTAGTGATAAAATCTAGTTTTTAAAAGTTTATGGTATTTTTATGTAAAATATATCTTTTGGAAATTTGATAGTATTTTCTTAAAAACTTTAATATTTTCATTTTAGAGTATTTATCTAATTTTCACAAATTTGTTTTTCTTTGAAAAAACGTATATATGAATTAAATTATTTTCAATTTGCTTTAACTTTGTTTTAAAAAGTCGTATTTTCTTTAAAACCGTATTTTCTTTCTTTCGAGACCGAATTCTTCGTGAGGAGTTCTGTATCTCACTTTACTATCCTCAGGATGTGCGATAATCCGCACTATCCATAACGGATCCCCTAACGAGAGTTGTAGAAGCGTATTTGCAAAAGAAAAGATTAAATTCTATTTCTAAAACTTGAGGGTATTTTATTGTATATTCGATTCTTTCAAAAATGCTATAATATAGTATTGTGTTATGCTTTCCAAGTGTACCTGCGGGATGTGGGATAGATCGTTATCCCGTGCATGATCTACAATCTATTAAAAATAAATTACCACAAGATATTATATGAATGTGTTATTTATTCATTATATTGTTTTTTTTTCCAAACTAGATGTGACAAGATTTAAAAATCAATTAGTGTGAAATATTTAACATGATCAAGAGAACAGTATTATACTATAAGCAACAAAATTCTATGCACATGAAATACATATGTATATTTAATTCGGGGATCTTGATTTGATAATATTAATAATTTAATTCACCATTGATATACAATGGTCATCTAATAATTTCATTTATATAGCTATCAAAGTGGGGAGATACATTGAGAAAGGTACACTATTTTCGGAATGGGACATGACAAGGAGAGGGGGATGAATGAAATGAAGGGATATAGAGAAGAGAATTGACAGGAGACTTACCCACGGTGTGAATCGATCTAACAACAGATTCACCGTTTACAGAAGAGGAAGAGTTATTTCGATCGGAGGTACGACATATAGAAGGAAGAGCGTGGCGATGTCTGAAAGAAGATTCTTGGTCAACTTAAGAGCTTCGTAGAGATAGAAAAACTTGGTGAGAATTCGGCTTCTTGGAGAGGACTTATACTTGGAGAGAACTTTGGTTTTGAGAGGACTTGAGACTTTGAGAAAGTATAGTTTGAGAGTGGTATGCCTAGGGAACGAGCTAGGATTAAGTTGGGTATTTATAGGAGAAAGACAATTGAATTAGATGTAAAAGTTTGTGAGAAATGGGTATTAAAAGGTTTAATGGGGAAAATGAATGGATTGAGCAGCCTCAGGTTGATTTGAGAGTTTTAAAGTATAAAAAAGGGTTGAGAGGAGCCGAAAGGATGCACGTGCAAAAGGTGGAGTGTTTTAGGGATACTTGGGCCGCCGGTATCGTTTTTTCGTCGGCCGCGTTTACCTCGAAGTTCGTGCCCATAACTCCATTTGTTTTAAACATCTCATTTATATTATTTGTTTTTGTTGCAACTTTGGTATCTCCGTGTAATACTCATGCAAACTCTTTGACTTCCAAAACGTCAAAAAGAAAAATAATATAAAATATTGGGGCTGATGAGATTCAAACACACAAGTTATGAGACAACAACGGAAAGTATTAACCAATGAGCTAAAAAGAGTTTTTTGCACTTATTTTACAAGAATTTTCTTATAATTCGAAATCAGAACGGAATACATTCTCTTTTATGAACTAAAACGAAAGAGATGGTAGATAAGATTTAGGGTCGTTACACGATCGCTCTAACACTGAGCTATTGAGGAGAATATAAGTTTAATAAAACTAAAATTAAGAATAAGTTAATATTTTTTCAAAAAAATAAGTTATATAAATGACATTTACATTACAAAAATGTAGAACCCGATATTTAATAAAACCACTTGATATTTCACGATATCTGATATTCGATATCAAAATCTTTGGCCTGACACAACACTGACATATGAAATTTAGAACATTGCAGCATTTATTGTGTGGCGCAAACTTATATCATATCTAAATGCTTTGGCATGCATCTTATAACAACTTTATATGATAGATGCCCAGACACTAAGACACTTCACGGATATTTGGCTAGCAACAAAAAAGAATTGCAACATTTGTTTGATGTGGCATTTGTTGCAAAAAAATGCCATAATCTATTGTTTGGTTATCTTCAAGTTTTGTAATTAGATTACCAAATCCAAACCATTTTGTGTTTTATCGAAAAAAAATACTAAAGAAAATAGAGCAATTGTTGCAAATTTGCTTAGGTGGCATATACAAAGCTTATGTGGCATCTATAATTATTACAATACACACTATTTCCAAAGTTGCAACATTTGCTACAACCAAAATGGTTGCGACAAATGTTGCTAGAATTTGCAACCTTTAGCAGCTCCATTTCCATTTCCATCTCGAGTTTGTTGCCAACCAAACAAAAGGAAATGAAGAATATTTTTTGTTGCGACAAATGTTGCATACAATACCTTTGAGGATTATTTGGATACATGAAGTATATTAGTATATATGCCCAATGGTGCTCATAACCCTGATAGCTGATATATTGCCCATATATGCTATCCAAAATAGAAAACTCATATCCAAGACCAACACGATATCCGATATTGGAAACTTGAATATGCCGCACCCAAATTAATTTGATATCTCACAGATATCATTTGTTAAACTCGTCCCTCTGAAGCCCTTCTCATGCCTTGTGCTTGTATAATGAATAAGGCAATTAATTCTATAATTTTCCAAAACCTATGTATACTTCATTTTATGTATACACATTAAAGGTGGGCATTGGGTTCAAAATTTACACCCGTTGCCAAAATTGGAAGTCAAAAGTCAAAATCAACGCTCAACAAATGAGTTCAAGCTTAACCAATCCGGGTCTAAAACCAAGCAAGTGGACCCAAACCCAAACCATCTCGAGCCCCAAGCGAAGCCGACCGGCCATCAAGAGGAAAGAAAAAGTAAAGAAGAAAAAATATAATAAATAGATTTTATAAGTAAATAAATAGGAAAATGTAAAGCAAATGAGCAAAAAACCAAATTTTTGTAAAGTCGATGGCTAAAATGTGTGCACATGAATGCGAGGAAAAGGCAAAAAGACAATTATGTAAAGTCCAAGCAGCAAAGTGTAAATGTGCAAGGGTATGTAAACCCAACCATATAATGAAATATTAAGTTTTTCTCTTTCCATAAAAATGCTTGGATTTTTGTCTCCACACTCTCTCTCTTCAAGGTTCATCTTCTTCCCCAAATATAAAAATAAAGAGCCGAGAGAAAATCTCTGAAACCCATTAAAGGGTTCTTTTTTCGCCATCAAATCCACAAAAAAGAGTCTTTAGATCTTTTTCATCTTCCTTTTAAAAAATTCAAAGAAAATAGAAAGAAGAAAGAAAACTCATCTCTCAAAACACCTCTACTTCAAGATTCAAAGCATAAGAGTGAGACATTTTCTCTCATCCAAAACCCAAGTTCAAGATCTAAGAACAAAAAAAGCACTTTTGATATCAAAATAGGAAGAAGATTGAGGGTGACCCCACATGAGGGAAGGCCTTTGGGCATATCCCTCGAGAAAGCCCTCAGGATGCAGATTTTGATCCATAATCCCTCTCTTGAATGCAGATTTACATCTGTAAATCATCCAACGTGGAAGCATAGATTTCGTCTATGTTATCCTAATAAAATAAAAAAACAATAAAATTCAGCGGTTATGCCGCCGAATTTTCGTCAAAATCCTCACGTTAAGCCTCTAACAAAATAAAAATATAATAAACACACAAGTATATCAGACCGGGATGCCCCGACCCGAGGCTCCCCATGCCGCCTCTGAATGCTCCCTTATAAAGGGGGCACTCGGATCTGTTTCCTCTAAGGAGGGAACTAACCCTCGGCCCCCTATAAGGGAGGCCCGAGTTCCGGCTCCCACAAAGGGGGGTGTCATGCCCCGCTTCCCGTTGTACGGCGAAAGGGACGCGACTGATCGCTACGTAAGTAAATACACTAAGAGTAACTAAGCAATATAAAAGTAAATGCACAAGAGACAAGTTATAATAAAACAGCAATTTTATTTATTCACATTCTTTCTATACAATGCATGGAAATGTAAATACAACTGAAATAAAGCAATACAAAGATTTAATCAATGAGCTACAAGGTTGTTCATACATATATTTAATAAGACTTAAATATGTGATGTTGCTTAAAAAGAAAGTGGGCTTTTGGGCTCATAGATTTATTAAAGAAAATGAAAATGAAATTGGATTTGAATTATGAGCTGGGTTCTTATGTTTAATTTGAAAAAAGGTTAAAATTTAGTTTTAAAGAAATGTGTTTGGAAAAAAATTAGAGAGAAGAATAAAATAATATATTTATAAAAAACAAAATATACAGAAAATACTAAGAATAAATAAATACAATATTTTACTAAAGAAAGAAAACATGAAGGTATAGTAATACTAGGGTCGTTACAGGGGGGAACCAGCCTCGGCTCCCCTAAGGGGGGAGCCCCTCTGGAGGAGCGCCCCCCAATAGGTGAGCCGACTTTGGCCTCCCCATAAGGGGTTTGGCTTGGTGCTTCCCCCCAAGGGGGAGCAGACTCGAGTGCTTCTTTAGGAGGCGTCCGGACCTTTTTTTTTTTGGAGACACCCCCGTCGCGTTATATATATATATATATATATATATATATATATATATATATATATATATATATATATATATATATAACAAAACTTGTGCATGTCCACACACATACAAATTGAATTCGCATGATCGTCAAGACCCTTTAATCGGAGATTCTCTCGTCTCAAAGTGGGGGATAATGAACGGCAGATTTGTCCGCGGCTGTCGGAAATAAGGATCCCCACAATCAATAAACCCCTCCATCCACCATCAAGCAGGGGGGAATCTGTAAAGCGCATAACAAGTAAGCATATCCATCCTAGTGGGTGATGAAAAACACTACAGATTCTGGCACGCCGGGTGAGACCTATCTCTCCTCCCAATTTCGGGTCAAGCGTTCATGCGAACCATTCAACATAAAAATTGTTCTCTGTACTGAAATCATGCTCTTTCATGCAGATTAACTTTTAGTAGCTATCAACAACGATGTCTTAAAAATCAAGCTCGGCTTCTAATGTGACCACCGTCGCATATACGCTCAAGGCAACTGCCTAGGTGACTCTTCCGTCGAGTCTTATGCACCAATAGACCGAACAACTACTTCAGTTCGGGTCCATCATATTCAGCCTTATCTCTATCGTTGCTCCAACCACGGAGGCTCCAGTGAGCCAAGTGATCAAGTCGGTCTCAAAAGGGAGAAGGACGAACGTCATCGTCGCAAAGATAGTCGAGCAAATGCGCAAATCTGTCTTTGAACGGCTCTCTATCGCTCTAACTGGGGGCAAGGCCGTCAATTCAAAGAGGATGTTCTCAGCCGAAAACAGAGACGAGACCGCGTAGGTTCGTCTTGCATGGATTTTGAGGGCAGATGCTATTTGGTGCTATCTGTCCACCTCTCCGAAGATGCCAAGTTGATTTATGACACCGTGTATCGAAGGTTTAAACGGATGCGGTCGATGTAGCAGACTTCGTCAGATTCCCCCTCGTTGAGGGGTTTTTGATTGTGGGGACACTCTTCCCTGCAGGTGCAAGCCCCTGCAGTTAATTACGCTACCGCATCGCGGTAACCACTTTCTCCTTCTCCAGATGGTCACTTCATGTCGTGTGTGTTTATTTTGTTTTTGGTTGCCCGTGGATTGTATACGGAGACTAATTTATGTTGTTGCCCGTAGGGCGTGGATTAGTCCAAATCCGTATTTTTCTTAGATTTAGTTTTGGTTTTGGGTTTAAGGATACGTTAGCCTTATTTGAGACTAAGATCAACTTAAACGTTTGTTAAGAATACGTTAGTCTAATTTTAGACTAAGATCAACTTAACAGGATCATTTAGATCTAACAAAAGAGCATTTGGACTCTATTGTTCAGTTTAGGGACTTTGCAGTCCATAATTAGTTTAAGGACGTTGCGGTCCAAGGTTAAGGACATTATAGTCCATGGGCTTAAGGACCCCACAGTCCGAGATTAAGGACATCATAGTCCATGAGTTTAAGGACCCCACAGTCCAAGGTTAAGGACATCATAGTCTATGGACTTAAGGACCCCACAGTCTAAGGTTAAGGACATCATAGTCCATGGGTTTAAGGACCCCACAGTCCAAGGTTAAGGACATCATAGTCCATGGGTTTAAGGACCCCACGGTCCAATTTAAAAACGTCATAGTCTATGGAATGTCTGGTTGTCGGGACCCGTCACCTCTCTGAAGACGTTGAAGGATTACAACGACAAATATCAGAGGAGTAAAGAGATGTACCCTTGAAACAATTTTGGTTGGTGGATCTGTAGTCCAATTGGGACTAAGATATGAGATTTATGAGCATATGGGCTCAGTTAATCTGAATGAGGGGTTTATGGCCAACTTGGGCTCGGCCCACTCAGTTAAAATGTTAAACATTTGACAATGTTGGGCATTGATTTGAATTCTGACAATATTTTTGTCTTTTATTGAATGCTGAGCATTCATCATAGCTCTAGGGCTTTATTTTAAAGAACAGTTTATGTTCTATCAGCGTACACGTGAGAAACACGTGGCGCGCTTGGCGCTAGCGCCAGTCAATGAGCGCAGTGCGCTATATTTGGAGCGCTGAGGCGCTGCAGCGCTAGATGTGGAGTGCTGAGGCGTTTCGGTTAAGTAGCGCACACGTGAGGAGCACGTGACGCGCTTGGCGCTGAGCGCCAGTCAATGAGCGCAGTGCGCTATATTTGGAGCGCTAATGCTCTTTTAGATCAGGAGCGCCAAAGCTCTGCAGCGCTTTGCGCTAGATGTGGAGCGCTGAAACTCTTTTAAATTAGGAGTGCTAAGGCTCTTCTTTTATGCAACTTAGACCAGTTTTGCGCCCTGAGAATTAAATTCTCTTTTTATAAGAGACGCTGTCTCAAGGTTCTAAGAACAAAGTTCTTATTTTATAGGAGATATTTCAATCTCTTATTTTGGTGAAAGGCTTTGCCTTTATGGATCTGTGATCTAAGAGAATTGAATTATTTTCCCCCCTTTTGTAATGAGATGTTCATGATCTCTGAAAGACAATTTGTCTTATAGATCTATGATCTGAAGAAGCTTAATTTCTTTCTCTTATTCTTTGTGATAAGATACTTTGATCTCTTTGTGAAAGATCTTGGTCTTATAGATCTATGATCTTAAAGAAAAGAAGTGAATTCTTCATTTGATATGAGACGATTTCGTCTTTCTGTTCTTTTTACCTTGAAGAGAATTTTCTTCTTCTACCGAGAGCTTGCTCTTGTTTCTAAGATTTCTCAAAATTTAGGGGGGGGTTCCTCTCTATGTTTTTCTATCTCTTTTTCTATATCTGAGACTTGAAGTCTTGGGGTCTTTATATAGGGCGAGCTGATTTGTTCATTCGGTTAAGGAGATCTTTTCTCTAATTGGTTTGGAGATCTACCCATCGTTGGATCTTTGATCCAAGGGCTTCTGATTTACAGAAGGCAATCTTCTTATTTTTAACAAGATTGGGAAATCTTTGCCCATACAGAATTTATTTTGTATTTTAGTGATTTTTAATCACCATTGGATCATTGATCCAACGGTGCTCTGATTTACAGAGCAAAATCTTTTTGTTTGGAATGATTTTGAGGAATCTCTCCTTAACAGAATTTTATTCTGGTTAATTGATAATTTTTAATCATGTTCGTTGGATCTTTGATCCAACGGTTGGGAACGTTTAGTTCCAGAGCTAGCGCTCCCTGCTTTGCACGTGGTGCGCTGCTTAGAGTGCAGCGTACTTAGCGCTAGCGCTTACGTGCTTTGCACGTAGTGCGCTGCTTAGAGTGCAGCGCTCTTAGTGCTAGCGCTTACGTGCTTTGCACGTAGTGCGCTGCTATGAAGCGCTGCTTCATTTCAAAATTTGAAATTTTGAACAGAGTTTTGCTCTGATTGGGGGAAACAAATGCCCCCCACCGTTGTGCTTACGTGGCCCACACGTGAGTGCAGCGGTGGCAGCATATCTGCCATTGGATCAACTCAGAAGTTGAAACGGCTCTCAGCACCTATAAATAGGACCCTTGGCTCTTGAGATGATTTCTGTTCATCTTCTTTCTTGTTTTATGAGAATCAATTTCTCCTTTAGAGCATAGCTCTCTGTTTCTGAGAATCTCTCTTAAAGACAGAACTCTGTCAAATTTTTAAGTAAAAATTAAATCTTTTAAAGGATTATTTAAGAATCTAGGGTTTCACCCATTAACAGAGCTTTGCTCTTCATAGATCTCCGATCTAAAGAAAACCTTTTTTAGGGTTTCATTAACAGAGCTTTGCTCTCTTGGAATCATAGATCTAAAGAGATCTTTCTTAGGGTTTCTTAACCCATTAACAGAGCCTTGCTCTTCTTTTCAAATCATATAGATTTGTTAATCTTTCATAAAGAACTCTTAAGAGTTTGTTCATGGATCTTGAAGATCATGGAATTTTAATTCATTAAAACTTTACTTTAAATTTTCTGATGGGTTATTCCATCATTCTTACAGAGCAAGGCTCTTAAAATTTTTTTGGGGAATTTTTAATTCCCCTCATAATTGCCTTTGACAGGTGTCATTCCTGTCTGCAGAGCATTGCTCTCGAGGAGTTTAACTCCTTGGCCCGAGGAACCTTTTCATTAAATGCGAAATCCTTTTTAGGATTCCTTCCTTAATTGCACAGAATTAATTTCATTGAGTGATTTAATTAGTACTTATTTCCTCCTCGGAGGTATCATGAGTTGTTTAAATCCCGTGTCTATTTTTAATAAAGATTTTCTTAATCAGTCTGTCCACTAACTCCCGCCGATTTTCTTTTTCAGACGTTATGGACGCTCATATGTATGATCTCGCCGAAATTATTTCTTACGGAGACATTCGCGCAGTCGGCCGTTCTCAAAACCATGAATTCACAAACGCCCAGTGTGCTGAAATTATGGGTCGCTTTGATGCATACGATGGTCGCCTGCTTCCTCGTCGTTCCTTTCTCTTGAAGCTTATTGTGGGAGCGATCTGGGGGGCACTTCCTCTATTCTATGCCGGCATGCCGCTTAAGGCGTTGGACGACGCCGAAGATAAGGTGCACTCGGTGTATCTGATGGGCTTAATCTCAAAGAAAAGGCGAGATAACCTTATTAATATCCTGCATCAAGCTTTTCAGCAGGCGGCGATACTCGCTGCCTATCGAATGGTGGAGGACATCAGTGGGGATCTTGACGCTTGTGATCGGGAAAGGATGCACACAAAGATGGCTCGAGAGGCCCGAAAAATTTTGGATGGCCTCACTCTTGAATTTCTCAATCCATGTCCTGGATTTGATGTCTTACCTTTGTAAAAAAAATTTAATGGTGTTTTTATTTACTATTTTCATCAATGTAGGAATTTTCTGAAGTATGAATAGCAAACTTTTCCATTTCCATGTGTTTATTTTATGCATTAAACCTTTCCGCACATGCATGAATGGGTACGCTTTGAATGCTTAACTGAATGTGAATCAAATGCTTTCCTTACTGTCGCTTTCTTCTCTTTGCCGTGTTGTTGCCATGCGATTTTAGCAAGTGTGGCCTGTAGATAGTAAGTGACGGTCCATCTTGGACTCTTTGTCGGGTAACAATGGCTTAGGAAACAGGTTCAGGTCTGTCACCTAAAACTTTTCAACTTTATGAGCCGTGAGGGTCTCATAAAGATTTTTCTCCCTACGAGTCGAGAGGATCTCGCAGGAGTATTTTCTCCTTAGAAATCGTGAGGATTCCTAAGTGTGTTTTCTCTTGAGAGTCGTAAGGATCTCCCGAGAGAATTTTCTTCCTTACAAGTCGAGAGGACTTGTAAGTGGTTGATGAGTTGACTTGCTCCCGAATCAAAGAATTGCTTTGACGGGGAAGTCGAGGGTTGACTTTATCCACATTTCACGGAGTCAGGGGTTGACCTTATCCGCATTTCACGGGGTCAGGGGTTGAATTTATCCGCATTTCACGGAGTCAGGGGGTTGACTTTATCCGTATTTCACGGAGTCAGGGGGTTGAATTTATCCGCATTTCACGGAGTCAGGGGGTTGACTTTATCCGTATTTCATGGAGTTATGGGGTTGACTTTATCCGCATTTCACGGAGTCAGGGTTTTCTCTAGACGTTTCCCACGGGGTCAGGATTGACATTAACCGTGTTCTACGGGACCAGAAGGTGCTCTGGGAGTTTCCCACGGGGTCAAGATTGACATTAGCCGTGTTCTACGGGACCAGGAGGTGCTCTGGGCGTTTCCCACGGGGTCAGGATTGACATTAATCGTGTTCTACGTGACCAGGATTTGCTCTGGGCGTTTCCCACGGGGTCAGGATTGATATTAGCCGTGTTCTACGGGACCAGGAGGTGCTCTGGGCATTTCCCACGGGGTCAGGATTGACATTAGCCGTGTTCTACGGGACCAGGATTTGCTCTGGGTGTTTCCCACGGGGTCAGGGTTGATATTAGCCGTGTTCTACAGGACCAGGATTTGCTCTGGGCGTTTCCCACGGGGTCAGGATTGACATTAGCCGTGTTCTACGGGACCAGGATTTGCTCTGGGCGTTTCCCACGGGGTCAGAATTGACATTAGCCGTGTTCTACGGGACCAGGAGGTGCTATGTCGGTTGTCTGTGAACCGTCGAGATTTGGAACAGGGACTTTGCCATGGCTCCAAGGTTGATTGTCGCGTCTGAATCCTGCTGGAATGAGGATGAACGATGTTGGTGATCTCTAGGCTGCCTGTGAACCGTCGAGACTTGACTCTCTTTCTGATGGAGCCTGGTGGGGAGGTACGGTTCCCTTTTTGTTTGTGCCCCTGGATTGTATATAGGGATCGATATGATATCACCTGTAAGGCAAAAAGTTTCATTTTATATATTTTTCTTTCCGCGATGCTCTATCATTTCAGCTTTTATATCGCGAAAGTCGCGATTGCCCAATCATTTCGGCTATTTTTCGCGGTGCCCAATCATTTCGGCTATTTGTTTTATTTACTCGCTGCTTTTTATTGCGAGTTGCCCAACCATTTCGGCTATTTTTTCTTTTTACTCGCTGTATTTTATTGCGAGTTGCCCAACCATTTTGGCTATTTTGTATGCATATATTTTACTTGCTATTTTGTTGCAAGTTGCCCCATCATTTCGGCTATTTCATATGCATTTGTGGCTCGCTGGCTTTTCGCTGCGAGTTTGGGATTTGATACCGATTTAGGCATCAGCATCGCTGCAACTGGGAAATTGCCAGGAGCGAATCATCATTTTCCTTTGTCAATATCGAACAAAGGTGGCTTAGCGAACATGGTTAGGATCTTGTTGACTATAGCTTTTTGACTTTACGAGCCGTAAGGGTCTCATAAAGGTATTTCTCCTGACGATTTGTGAGGATCTCGTAGGTGCGTTTTCTCTTTAAGAATCGTGAGGAGTCTTAAGCGTATGGCCTCCTATAAGTCGTAAGGATCTTATAAGAGTGTTTTCTCCTTATAAGTCGAGAGGACTTACAAGGGTCGTCCACTGTGTAAACATATCCCTAGTCGCTAGTGGGACTCTGTTAGGGAAATGTTTATTCGTGCCCGTGGATTGTATACAAGGGTCAATATTGAACCGCTTATAGGGAAAAATCGGGGGGTATGACTGCTTAAGAACAGTTTCAGATCCCTGTAGCTTAAGGCTTTTGAATCTTATGAGCCGTGAGGGTCTCATAAGAGGGTTCTCCTTACGAGTCGTGAGGATCTCGCAAGTGTAATTTCTCCTTAGGAATCGTGGGGATCCCTAAGTGTGTTTCTCCTTTATGAGTCGTCAGGATCTCACGCAGGTGGTTTCTCTCTACAGCGTCGAGAGGACCTTACAAGTGTCTTTTAACGAGATTCCTCCCTTTCAGGTTTTCACAAAACTCGCCGGTAGTCCTGCTGTTTTTACTCACAGAGCCATTTCGGGTTTTCATCCGTGCTCATCTCGCTTATGGACATACCGTTTTTTTTGTCAGCCTTGGGATGCTGCGGTCCATAGTAGTTTATAGACGTCTCGGTCAACAGCCAGTTTTAGGACATAGTGATCCATCGTTAGTTTAGGGACGTTCCGGTCCATGGCGCCGGCTACTACTTATAGAGTTTGGGCTTAGGAAGATAGCGAGCGGACATAGGCGTCGTCATCTATCGTTGACCTAGGCCGTGACTCATCAGGCGTAGTATTTTTTCAGGAAGCGACCGTTTATTGGCCTGAAAGGTCTTTCACCATGAATGTCTGATTGATCTGTATTTTATGTGTAGTAGTTAACCGCAATCAATAACGGTGTCGCGTGTAGCTAGACCGAGATGAGTACGGGTCGTCTTAGGAAAACGTTGAACCTTTTAGTCTTACTTTAGGCGTGTTGATTAGGAAAGGAGGAAGAATAAAGAATGGTGAAGAATGGTTGTAGGATCTAGATTTACGTTAAACACGGATGCAAAATATAGATCTAGATTAACTACGGAGGTAAGTTTAATATTAAAAGGGGGCTTGTAGGGTTTATTAGGATTTAGTAGTTATGGATTATTAATTAAAGATTACGCTTTTTATCCTTTAATGGATTTAAAACTAGAACGACAGTGATGCATGTAGATTAGGGTTTCTGGATGGAAAAGGGTTCCCACTCTTAACCCCTGGAACTCTGTTCATATCTAGCCTTTACCAAAACAATTGTTAATCTAATCTCTAATTGTGGTCGCGATTATCAATGAATTGATAGCGCGCCCAATTAGGATGTTAACTATTCTTTTGATAAAGTTTATAAACTTTATAGGACTTAAAAAGAGTTTAAGGATCTTCATCATCCATTAACCTACCCTAATCCTATGAACCCTAACAAGCGAAGAATTACTCGCGCATGTTGGGAGAAGAAGAGATGGAGAGGGAAATCATATTAAAACTACAAAGAGATAGAATAAGAAAACAACTACCTTTATTAATCAACAATATTCATTTACACTTTGTTCCCTTAGAAAATGATTACAAAATGCTAGTTTTCTTCTCGATCTCTTCTAAGGAGGTAGATGAACCGTTGATGATCAGCCTGGATGCGTGAGCCTGTCGTGGACTTCGTGATCTCTTCAGCTTGATGATTTTTCCAAGAGGCTCTCGGTCCTTATTTATAGTCCCAGAGTCAGAACCCTAGTTTCCTAATATGGAATCCAGTGGTTAAGATCCCAACATAAAAAATCCCATGCCCTAACTACCCTAGTTTCCTAATATGGAAACCAGTGGTTAAGATCCCAACATAAAAAATCTCATGCCCGAACTACCCTATCGCGGTGGAACCGCGGCCAATAGGTAGGTTTGGCCGCGGTTCCGCGGCCTTATAGTGTCTTCGTGGGCTTAATCTTCTGAGGCTTCATCTTGATGACACGTGGTGATCTTTTGAATATCTGGAAACTGAAAATCTTCTCTACGTCACTGCCAGAATTGATTTCTTTAGTTTACTTTCTTATTTAGGCAGGTTTGTTTCGCCAACTTTGATTTCCTTGATTTCAGTCCTGAAAATTCTGCACAATAACTCAATAAATAATATTAGTAGAATTTTTTTTAATTGAGATATTAACTTAACCATTTGTCATGATATTATAGTTTTAAGAATTGGTCAAAGGTATTTAATAAGGTAAGCATATTTAAATGGGCCAAATGTTACATGGATATTATATGCTTACTTTTTCCTACATAATGTTAATTATAATATATAAACACATGAAAATAGTATTTTTGCAAATAAACCTTCATATGTGTCATATTCATAATAAACACCTTTTACTATATAGAAATAGTAGGAAAAATGTCATATTAAATGTGCAGTTTTATCAACTGAACAAATACCCCCAAACTTATCTTTGATCGTCCCGAGCAAACTAGTTTATTCAAGAGAAGGAGAAAAAGAAAGGAAAAGGCTAGGCACACTTTCGTAGGCAACACGATTGCACTGAGCACGTGCAACAAGTCGTTAAACCCCTAGGTGTCCCTAGTAAGAGGAGTGTTGTCTCCTGAGGGTTTTCAGTGGATTACACCCACAAAATTCTATAATAAAAGAGAGATGGTGAAAGTTACATATAAAGATAAGAACTATAAAAGAAAGAACTTGAAAATAAGAGTTTTCAACTGCACCAGTTTTTCAGTTGCTATGAGCCCTATCTTAATGGTCATGAAAAAATATTAGAAATCACATCATCTCTCAATAAAATATTGCCTTTAGTTTTCCTCCCTATCTTTCTTTCAAACATTGATCATATACCCCTACGTGTGTGAACTAGACATCCCTACACTCGGAGAATTCAATTCAAGCAATCATACTCTTGTCCATCTACCTTAGTACTTTTTAATCGATACTTATATGAAACATGCTCACATATTTTTCATGCGACCGTTAATACTTCTTGAGGTACTAACCGACCGATTACTCATGTGCTTGCTGATTAGGTGCTTTTCCTCGTCTTGCAATACCTAAGGCTTAGCAGTGGCTCCCAAACCAGTTGGTCTAAGGCACTATGTGATAAAGCACCCTCGCTATATTTTTTTATGCTGCCTTGGTGATAACAAAACCGGTGTTCATTTTTCTTTTCACCATTTTATTTTATTTTCACTTTTATTTTCTTCATACTTTGGTTTTTAGACAAGAGCATTTCAAGGTATCCTCTACTATCCCGAGTTCCAAGATATGTGTAAGTGCGTATAGTAGGGTATCAACGTTCAAATGTTTGGCTTCCAGAATAGGGATTATTTTTCAGACTTATTTTTATCCTGAGATTAGCAATTTCCTTCATCTTACTAACCCTTGGGTCAACAGCTCATAACTACTTATTACTAGTTTTGTTTAAGAAAATATCTAACTTTCTTACTTTTCTTAAACCATTCCTATCTTTCAAATGTAATTTTTTACTTTCTATCTTCCATTATCCAAATTTTTTTTGGTGCATACATATAGTATAATGCAAAATAATGCGTAAATAAGCACAAACCTCCCCCAAACCTGTTTGCAGCAGTGTCCTCACTGTTGTTTCTTTTAAATCTCAAAAACCTGTAGATTTTGGAGGAAAAGTTATTAACGGGGGAAACAAAAATTGAAAGTGAAAATCCTCCCCCAAACTTATTTTTGGCTCACAATTTTGAGGACAAATTTTATTTTCAAGAGACAAAAATATACCCCCCCCCCCAAAACTTGAGTTAAACATTATTAAGCATTTTAAGGGGGGTAAAGTTATTTGGTCAATATAAGACTTTACAAAGACCAAAAGTTAATACCAACCATTCAAAGATTTTATCAATGTAACGTATAGGTCGGTGGAAGAACATGTTATATAGAACCAAGAAAAAGTGGGGAAGAGATAAGTGGTGGTATGGAAAGGGTTTGCGTGAACGTGAATGTGAAGAGATAAGAGATGATAAATAAAAACGAGAATGTGAATGATCAGAAATGAGTGGAATATTGGCATTCTCGTATTTTATAAGAAGAAAGGATGGTGGTTCAACTTCTATAGGTGGATGTTAATTAATCACAAAATCCGTGTTGTTTAGGAATGCAAGTTCGTCAGCAAAAAGTTCTTTAAAACTTTCATCGATGGTGTAATTGAACATTTTGCTGTTAGTAAGTTTTGTGCCAGAATTTATCATACTTGATTTGTAAAAAATTATGGAGGTAGGAGACTCGAAAAACTCATCTACCTTATTTTCAAAAGTATCCAAATCAAGTTGGCCTTCTGGAATTATCAAACTTGAATTATCGGATTGTGATTCATCAATACTCACTGAAATTATAGGAAGAATAGAAGAAGAACTTGAGAAAGTAGAAGGTGAAATGGGCAAACAAATTGGTGTGTCGAGTATCGCTGAACCAGATGTGGAAGATGAAGGCTGAATTTCGGTCTGCTGTTCGGTTATACAATTATCATCAACTTCAAGACGCATATAGGATTCGGGAAGAATAATTAAAGGCTCGAGATGATGACCACAAGGAAGTGAAAGGACCTGATGAATTGGTGGGACAAACTCATCCAAAATTTTGGGTTCATCATTCAATATATCCCCAACGTCAATCTCCTCATTCAAGTGAAGGTTAGAATTCTCAAATACCTCATTAAAATTATGGGTTTCAATCAATTTTGGTTTAAGAGTGGAGGTGTAGAGATCACAAGGGTTGGGTGTGGTTTCACTTGAAATGGACCCTTCACAATCAGGTAAATCAAACACTTCAAAGTCACACAACTTATCAGACATTCTATCTTCAATTGATGAATCATTTGGTGTAATTGATGGATCTGTGAAACTGGAGTTGTGGATTTCAGTTTGGAATGGGAAGGTTTGATTAGGAAGGATGTACAGTTCTCTCTCACTACCCAAATTCTCACTTTGTTCTATGGCCGTATTAGACATTGAAAAAAATTTAGCTGGTTCGGAACTAGTTGCTCTTTCATATTTAGCCATGCTTCCCTTCCATTCTTCTCTGATGCGGTTCAATATCACTATACCTTCTTCTAATTTCCGCTCAAGACTAGACTTGGGTTGACAAGGGGTTTCAGTATAAGATTGAAATTCTTGTGGACAATTAAAACTCCCAAATGACTGATTAGAAGGACCGTTTAGAGAAGGTGGAAAAGTCGGATTGGATTGATAGGAACAGAATGGTTATGAAAATTGGGCAGGAGTAGGGTCAACATTATGATAAGAAGAAATTGATATGGGTTGGTTGGTTGGCTATTTTCAATAGACATCATATATGCCACAAACCGATTATGAAATTCTTCTTTATAAAGTGGTGGTGATGGTTGATATTGGTCTGGATTGAAACTTTGGCCGTTAGCCCTTGCTATATGCTCAGCAATGGACATGCGTCTAGGGGCATCCTCACTCGGAATATCAATGGAAACAGATGTAGAATTAGGATACAGTTGATAAGATCTGGACTGAGGTAGCCAACTGTTTCTATCCGCTTACGCGATCCGATCTCTTAAAGACATGGGAGAGTCGGATGGTATACCGAAGCGATTACGAAAACAAGAAATATCTGGTTATGGACAGCAAAGCTCGGCAAGAGTTCGTCTGTTTGGGTTACCCATTATAAAAAGGTGAAAAGAAAAGAGGGTGAAAATATTTAAGCTCTATTTGGATTGTTTTGCTTTGAAAGTGGACTTAGGGGTTTACTCACAAAAATCACAAAATGCACAAGCAAACCCTAGAACTAAGGTCACCTAGGTCAAGCACTAGACCGCTCCCAGACTTCCAAAGGACAAATCGCAGGATAAATCCTCTACTGCCTCTTTATCTCTCCTGTAGCCAGGTAAGTGCCAGGTAAGTGGGAGGTATCCGCTATACGAATCACCAAAAATAGCGGGTCTAATTAAGTAACCACTTGCCTTAGACACACTTGCCTAGACACCACAAACGAAATGCAGATAAGCGATAGATTACCCACGACCTTCCCCTGTCTTACTTGAGAGCGACGGTCCTTAGGGTCTTGATCTAGATATTTTTTAATTAATATAGGGTTATGCGGATGCTCGTTTTGTGATTTGGGGGCCTAGGAAGGGTAATGAAATCCCCACCTAATCTGAATTTGGTCTTTGCCCCTTAATGTCCGTATTAAAATATGCAACAACAAACCAATAACAAAACTTTGCAAAAAGATTTTTGGGCGGCGATATTTTGCAAAAAAATCCTGCAGAAAAGATATTTTATTGGATTTCAGAGGAGAGAGAAAGATATAGAAAAGATACCAGAGAAGTTTGAAACCCTAAATCCCCTAATGCACCGCGGTTCCGCAGCCAATATGCTCTTTGTGCCACGGTTCCGCCGCCGACTAGGAAGATCTGATGAAGATTTTTGCTACGTGACCTCCCTTGCTTCTCTGGATCTTGATGAATGTCTCTGAATCTCTGTTTCCTCAAGTCTGTGACTCCAGATTCCCTCGCAAAAATTCACACAATAATCGTTAAATATACAATTTGCAGTTTTGTTTATTTTTATGATATAGATCGAATAAGAATTCAACACAAATAGTAAGAATTACAAAATTACGCACGTATCCCCAGCAACTGCGCCATTTGACTGATCTGTATTTTATGTGTAGTAGTTAACCGCAATCAATAACGGTGTCGCGTGTAGCTAGACCGAGATGAGTACGAGTCGTCCTCAGGAAAATATTGAACCTTTTAGTCTTACTTTAGGCGTGTTGATTAGGAAAGGAGGAAGAATAAAGAATGGTGAAGAATGGTTGTAGGATCTAGATCTACGTTAAACACGGATGCAAAATATAGATCTAGATTAACTACGGAGGTAAGTTTAATATTAAAAGGGGGCTTGTAGGGTTCATTGGGATTTAGTAGTTATGGATGATTAATTAAAGATTACTCTTTTTATTCTTTAATAGATTTAAAACTAGAACGACAGTGATGCATATAGATTAGGGTTTCTGGAGGGAAAAGGGTTCCCACTCTTAACCCCTGGAACTCTGTTCATATCTAGCCTTTACCAAAACAATTGTTAATCTAATCTCTAATCGTGGTCGCAATTATCAATGAATTGATAGCGCGCCCAATTAGGATGTTAACTATTCTTTTGATAAAGTTTATAAACTTTATAGGACTTAAAAAGAGTTTAAGGATCTTCATCATCCATTAACCTACCCTAATCCTATGAACCCTAACAAGCGAAGAATTACTCGCGCATGTTGGGAGAAGAAGAGATGGAGAGGGAAATCATATTAAAACTACAAAGAGATAGAATAAGAAAACAACTACCTTTATTAATCAACAATATTCATTTACACTTTGTTCCCTTAGAAAATGATTAAAAAATGCTAGTTTGCTTCTCGATCTCTTCTAAGGAGGTAAATGAACCGTTGATGATCAGCCTGGATGCGTGAGCCTGTCGTGGACTTCGTGATCTCTTCAGCTTGATGATTTTTCCAAGAGGCTCTCGGTCCTTATTTATAGTCCCAGAGTCAGAACCCTAGTTTTCTAATATGGAATCCAGTGGTTAAGATCCCAACATAAAAAATCCCATGCCCTAACTACCCTAGTTTCCTAATATGGAAACCAGTGGTTAAGATCCCAACATAAAAAATCTCATGCCCTAACTACCCTATCGCGGTGGAACCGCGGCCAATTGGTGTGTTTGGCCGCGGTTCCGCGGCCTTATAGTGTCTTCGTGGGCTTAATCTTCTGAGGCTTCATCTTGATGACACGTGGTGATCTTTTGAATATCTGGAAACTGAAAATCTTCTCTACGTCACTGCTAGAATTGATTTCTTTAGTTTACTTTCTTATTTATGCAGGTTTGTTTCGCCAACTTTGATTTCCTTGATTTCAGTCCTGAAAATTCTGCACAATAACTCAATAAATAATATAAGTAGAATTTTTTTTAATTGAGATATTAACTTAACCATTTGTCATGATATTATAGTTTTAAGAATTGGTCAAAGGTATTTAATAAGGTAAGCATATTTAAATAGGCCAAATGTTACATGGATATTATATGCTTACTTTTTCCTACATAATGTTAATTATAATATATAAACACATGAAAATAGTATTTTTGCAAATAATAATAAACACCTTTTACTATATAGAAATAGTAGGAAAAATGTCATATTAAATGTGCAGTTTTATCAACTAAACAATGTCCATGAGTAGATAGGCTCCACGCTGGTAAACTTTGTCTATGATGTACGGGCCTTCATAGTTCGGCTCGAATTTCCTCCGCTTGGCTCGATTGGGGATCATAGGTCTCTTGACCAATAGCATGAGTTCGCCTTGGCGAAATGTTCTCGGCTTAGTCAATCTTTCATACGAGCGCGTCATCTTTGCTTTGTACGCTTCCAAGTTTTGTTGCGCCATGAGCCGAGTTTCGTCGAGGGCGTCGAGCTCCTCAAGCCGAAGATGAGCATTGTCTTCATCTATTAGCTCGTAACGAACCGCCACTCATAGAGAGGGTAACTCTATCTCGAGGGGGAGTACCGCTTCTGTGCCGAATACCAATGCATACGGCGTTGTGTTTGTGGCCGTTTTGAACGTAGTTCGATACGCCCAGAGAGCTTCATGCAGTCTCTCGTGCCAGTCCTTCTTATTCTTGGACACTGTCTTTTTCACGATCTTCGTCAAGGTCTTGTTGAAAGCCTCAGCTAGACCGTTAGCTCGGGGATTGTAGATCGAAGAATATCTCCAGTCTATATTATGTTGTTGTGCGAAGCGGCTGATCTTGTGGCTTCTGTAGGCTGGCCCGTTATCGGAGATAATCCGTCGCGGAGTGCCGAACCGATAGATGGCATGTGTCTTGAAAAAATGGAGAATATTCTCCGTCTTCACGTCCCTTAGCGGTACTGCTTCTGCCCATTTGGAGAAGTAATCAGTTGCCAAAATGAATCGATGTCCTCTGGACGATGCGGGTTCGATGGGCCCGATTATGTCGGTTCCCCACATTTCGAACGGCCAGCTAGCCACCGTTGGATGTAGTGGATTTGGATGCTGGTGGATAAAGTCCCCGTGAATCTGGCATGAGTGGCACTGCTTCGCGTATTCGAGGCAGTCTTGGATCATTGTGGGCCAATAATAGCCTATCCTTTTGATCTTCAGCTTCATCTTCAGCCCGGCTTGGTGAAAACCGCAGAGTCCGTCGTGAGTTTCTTGGACGACTCTCTTTGCCTCTTCAGGTCCCAGGCATCTTAGCCACAGGGAGTTAAAAGATCTCTTATACAGAGTATCGTTGACAAAGGCGAAGGATAGAGCTCGTTTCATGAGCTGATGTCTTGAGGACGCGTCTTCAGGTGTTCGACGGGATTTTAAGTAGTCTATCAAGTCTTCTCTCCAATCCATAGCCTTTCCCTGGTCTTTTACTTGTAGGGTTGCTTGCTCTGTCGTTCCTTTTCCTTCGGACGACTTTGGAGATATTTCTGTCGGTGCAAGAACCCGACGGCTTTGCACAACGATCCTCACGTCATCGAGATTCTCGTCGGCCAGTTCTTTAGCGAGCTTGGCTAATGCATCTGCCTTGCTATTTTCCGCGTGCGGTATGCTTTCCAGGGTATAGGCAGGGATTTGAGTCAGCAATTGTTGTACCATTTCGCGGTACTTTACCAACTCCGGTTTGCACGTCTGATAGTCGTCGTTTACTTGGCTAACGACCAGTTGGGAGTCTCCGTATATGTGGAGGTTTTCAATTGCCATATTGACAGAAATCTCAAGACCCGCTATCAAAGCTTCATATTCAGCTTCATTTTTTGTCCTCGGTTCCGTTAAGGAGAAGGCAAAGTGCATTATCCCTCCTTGTGGAGTCACGAAGATTAGGCCTACCCCAGACTTGATTATGGGGGAGTTGTGCTTTCACTTCTTCATGGAAGATGCTCCGTCGAAGTAGAGTTTCCACCGGGTATCATTCTCTCTTCTCTCCCCGTCGATCGTGTCAAACGCGTGCTCGTCAGGCAATTCATAGTTCAAAGGAGAGTCGGCAGGTATAGGATGTTCGACAAGGAAGTCGGCGATAGCTTGGCCTTTTACCGCCTTGAGGGGACGATAAGTTATCCAGAACTCCATCAAGAGCAGGGCCCATTTAGCGAGTCGTCCTGTTAGTATGGCTTTTGACATCAAGTATTTGAGAGGATCTACTTTTGATATGAGGTGGACCTTGATTGTTTGTAAAATTCGAGACTGTGTAGTGTGTATCAACTCAAATGATTCCCGATAACGGTTTCATTTGATCGATAAGAGTTTCTCGTTGTGTTGGTATGTATATTGAATAAAATTCACAATCAAAGAATTATATTTGACTGCAATCAACTACGGTGTCGGATGTAGATTGTAAGTGAGTGCGGATCATCCATAGGGATTGTGAGATTCGTTTTTATGTTTGAATTGTTTGAATTGAAAAGTTAATCGAAAAGAAAAGAAAACATGATTCAAGATTTTATCGATTGATTCAGGTGTCACTAGTCTAATCAAGAATCAAGAAATTGATAAACAATCGAGAATCGGGTTTCGATGATATTTCCAACCAAATGTCAAGAATCTAAATGAGGGTCGCAGGAATCGATCGGATTTATAGACGTGATATAATATCAAGATATCGTGTTCTTGTCCTTCGAAGAATTGATACTAGATCGATGATGATCGACGAGAGTTAGGGCTTCCTCGTGAAACTAGGGTTTCATCATTTAACTCTTGTTCTTTCGTCGATATCATTCACATTCTAGCCTCTAGTAATTTCAAGAAACGATCGTAACTCCCCAATTTAGAGCGATATCAATCAAGAAATCATCGCAACGAAATGGGTCGTTGGTTCTTGAACTTGCTAGGGTTTATAAAACTCGTAGGAATCAAGAATCGTTTTCAGATATATTACATCATCATTCTATTGATCGTCTCGACTCCTCGACGAGCGGAGTATTACTCAAACATCACAACAAGAACTACAACTAGAAATTGAGATCGAATCATGATGCAAGAATTTAAAGAAAACAAGATAAAAGAATATCACCTTTTATTTATATCAACAATTTGATTACAGTCGCTCAAGAACTACAAGAGGAAGAACTAAATTATCGATCTGGCGTCGCTTTTCTCCGTGAGTCGTGGATCGGCTTGGACCACTTGCTCTGTTGAAGATCGGCTCCGCTCATAAAAGGTTGCAAGGCTTCTTGCTTGATGGGATACTCGGGATCTTGGCTTTTGATTGGAATTAGGGTTAGGGTTTCACACAAGCCTTGTCACTAGACTTGTGGAAGAAGAAGATGAAGAAATAGAGTGAATGGATCAATCAATTTCAATGAATGAATTATTGATAATTACCCTAGGTCTAGGCTTCTATTTATAGACTTCCTAAACCCTAGCTCTAGGTTTGAAATTACAATTCCCTCCAAAAGTTTGTTGAGGAGTTTCTAGAAAGAGTTTGTTAGGAGCTAGCTTAGGCTTTAAGCTAGGATTAATTAAGCATTAGAAACCCTAGTTTGCTGAACTGGCAGAAGTCTCTGGAGTCTTCTAGAACTTGGAGTACATTTCTGAACTGTAGTAGCTGACATAGGAGTTATGGCCCAAAATTGAGGTGGTGACGTCGACAAACCGCCGCGGAACCGCGGCGCAAGCCGGCTCCGGCCGCGATTCCGCGGCTCTTTGGAGGCCTTAGGGCTTGTGTCTTCTGGTGTGATCTTGGGCTGACTTTTGGGGCTTTATCCGATGTGTTGATTTGTGTTTTGCCTTTTGTATTGCTACCAGAACTGAAATCATTGAGTTGGCGTAATGTTTGATCAGCGCCATGTAAATTTTTAGCTTTTCTTCTGGGTTTTCCTGCACAGATCTCAAAACAAGTGTTGCGCAATATAGGGATGATGCGATGCCATGAAATGCTGTCAATTTCCTTTATAGTGCCGGTTTTAGGGTCTAACACATGCAATCTGATATTTAACGACTGATTTTCTAATATGTGAAATATGAATACCGTACACTTCTAAATGAATGCAAATGATAGGGAAATTGCCGGTTAAAAGATGCAGTATTTTTGACTAATCAAATTCCCCCAAACTTAATTTCGATCGTCTCGAGCGAACTTTTATTAAAAAAAAGAAGGAGAAAATAAGGAAAGAGAAAAACTAACTAGCACACTTTCGTAGGCAACACGATTGCACTGAGCACGTGCAACAAGCCTTTAAACCTCTAGGTGTCCCTAGTAGGAGGAGTGTTTCTCCTAAGGGTTTTCAGCGGATTGCACCCACAAAATCCAATAATAAAAGAAAGATCATGAATATTACATTGAAAGAAAAGAATTGTAGAAGAAAAACTTTGAAAACTAGGGTTTCCAACTAAGCTAGCTTTTCGGTTGTCATGAGCCCCATCTTAATGGTCATGAAAAGATGTCGGAAATCACGTCCTCCCTCAATAAAACATCGTCTTATTCTTCATTCCTATCTTTCTTCCAAACATCGATCATATAACCCTGCGTGTGTGTAAAGGACATCCCTACACCCGGAGAATTCAATTCAAGCTATCATATTCTTGCCCATCAGCCTCAGTACTTTTTAATTAATGAATATTTAGACGAAATTGCTCACACACTTTCATGCGACCGTTAATATTTCTTGAGGTACTAACCGACCGATTACTCCTGTGCTTGCTTACTTGGTGTATTTTCCTCGTCTTGCACCACCTCAGGCATAGCAGTGACTCCCAGACCAGTTGGCCTTAGGGCACTAGGTGAAGAGACACCCTCGCTATATATTTTTTTATTGCCCTCGGTGATAACAAAACCAGTGTTCATTTTTCTCACCACTTTATATTTTCTTCATTTTTTTTATTTCCTTCATACTTTTGGCTTTAAGACAAGAGCATTTCAAGGTATCCTCTACTATCCCACGCTTTAAGACGTGTGTAAGTGGGAATAGCAGGGTAGCAACGTTCAAAATGTTTGGCTTCCAGAATAGAAACTATTTTTCAGACTTATTTTTATCCTCAGATTAGTGACGTCCTTCATCTTACTAACCCTTGGGACAACGGCTCATAACTACTTATTACTAGTTCGTATAAGAAAACTTCTAATTTTCTTAGTTTTCTTAAATTTTTCTAATCTCATGGATGTAATTTTTCACTATCTAAACTTTTATTATCTTATTATGTACAAAAAATATTTTTATCTTTTGAAATTTTTTAAATTTTTATAGGTTTTCAAAAATGTTTTGTGCTTATGCAATGTATGATGCAAAAATAAGCACAAACCTCCCCCAAACTTGTTTTCAACAGTGTCTTCACTGTTGCCATCCGCTAAATCTCGAAAAACTTGTAAGCTTGGGAGGAATTTATTAGTGTGGGCAAAATATTTAAGTGAAGAACCTCCCCCAAACTTATTTTTGGCTCATCATTTTGTAAAAATTTTCTTTTCAAGAGCCAGAAAAAATATACCCCCCCTAACTTGAGTTATGCAATGTTAATCTTTTGAAAATCATATGAGGGGGTCAAAAATCAATGGTCGATGCCAAGCTTTGCAAAGACCGAATGTTAACACCAACCATTCAAAAATTTTATCAATGCAGTGCTCTGGTTGGTGGAAGAAGAAGTGGGGAAAGGTTAAGTGGTGGAAGAGAGTGTGTGCGCGTCTCATGTTGGAGAGACGATGCAGTGAATGTGATGGATTACTCGCATTCTTTTTACAGTCCATATGAAGGGGTGGGGTTCAATTTCATTGATTTGGACATGATTCATCTCAACACCCGTGTTATTCAGAAATGCGAGTTCATCAGCGAAGATCTCCTCAAAAGTTTCATCAATACCCCGAAGAATAATGTCATCACAAAGTGCGGGGTGATCTTCAGACTCTAAAAGCAGTTCATAATCAGTGTTAATTGTTGACCCGGACATCTCGGTAGAAGAGTCCGTATGTGTATGATACATAGTTGGGTCAAACAATAACGTATGAAAAGAGTCAAGATCAGTATTATGAGGGTTATCAAATTCGCTGCTGTCGACATCCATTAAGTCGACAGAACAGACCTGAGCAGTAGGTTCGGAGGGTATACTTCCTAACTTGTAAATGTTCATCTCAATTGTCCTCTTCCCGAAAGATAGGGTCATAGAACCGTTACGACAATTGATGATAGCGTTGGAAGTGGCCAAAAAGGGGCGACCTAAAATCACCGGAATTTGATTCCGTGAGTTCGCTACAGGCTGTGTATCAATTACAATAAAGTCCACAGGGAATATAAATTCCCCGATTTTTATTAACACATCCTCTAGTTCACCCCTAGGTTTGGTGATTGATCGGTCAGCCATCTGGAGAGTGCAATGGGCTGGTTTCAACTCTCCGATCCCTAACTGCTCATAGACTGAGAAAGGAAGCAGGTTAATACTTGCCCCAAGGTCTAGTAGAGCACGGTTAATGTGTTTCTCCCCAATAGAGATGGAAATAGTAGGATATCCAGGATCCTTACGTTTCCTCGGTAATTGCTGGGGGAAAGCCGTGTCTACTGTTTTTGCCATGAATATTTTCTTGGGCATTTGTTTCTTCCTCTTTCTAGTGCACAAGTCTTTAAGAACTTTCGCATATGTGGGGACTTGTTGGATAGCATCTAGAAGAGGGATATTGATGTTAACCTGTTTAAACATCTCAGTGATCTTCTCCATATGTGGACTTGGTGTGTTAGCCCTTAACCGTTTAGGATAAGGTGCTTTAGCAAGAAGCGCTGGGTTCATCATAGGAGAAGGAAGTGTGTGTGGAACCGATCCCAGAATAGAAGTGGGGATCGTCCGTGGAGGAGTAAAAGAGGTGGGCTGAAGTGGCGAGCCTTTTGGGAACCGAAGAATAGGCTCGGAAGAAGGTGGTGGGGTAGAAGAACTGGGGTCAGAATTAGAAGTGTGTGTGTGAGGAAAGGTCTCAGCCGGGGTGTTGATAGGATTTTCAATATCATCAACTTCTTCCCCAACATGATTGTCAAGCACTCTCCCAGATCTCAACGTGGTGATTGCATTCACATGATGTGAATAGCCAGGATTGGGTAAGGGTTGAGCTGGGAGTTTCCCTTTCTCTCTTGCACTAATTTCGGCTTTTAATCGTGCAATTTCTTCTTCCATCGATTTAATACTCTCGTTTTGGGACGCAGAGTTTTTCTCAATTTTATCGACAGAAGACTTCATTTCAGCCGAAACTTGCATGATATTTGTTAAGACCAAATTCATGTATTGTGCAAAAGAAGAGGATTCATCAGTTCCGGTCAACTGTAAAGGACTAGGCAGTGCAGGTGTGTTGACCGGATTTTGAAAGTTATGTGCTTGAAAGGGGTGCTGACTCAATTGAAGTTGTGGTTGCTGTTGTGGTGGAGGGACCCTTTGGAAATTGTTTTGGTTTGGAACCGTGTTTTGAAATTGTGATTGGTTCCAAGCAAAATCAGGGTGATTCCTCCAACCCTGATTATATGTGGAAGAAAAAGGATCGTTTCTAGGTCTTTGAAATGCGGCATTGGTACGCTCACGACCTTGAAATGGACATTCTTTCGTCAAGTGAGACGGATCAGAATAGCAGCCACATACAGTTTTGGAAAGTGACTTTTGATTAAGGGAGGCAGCTAAAAATTTGTTTTCCATAGTCTCGAGTTTCTTATGTATAGCTGAAATGTCAGCTCTAACTCCTATGGAAACATCTGATTGGTTATTGCCACTCCTAAATGATGGACTTTCCCACTGTAAAGATTTTTCAGCGAACTCTTCTAAATATCTCCAAGCTTCCCCATCATCCTTAGTCATAAAAGTACCTTGACACATGTTTTCAAGACTCTGTTTAGTGTTAGGGTTACTGCCCTCATATATGATTCGGCAAAGCTCCCATCTCGGGATGCCGTGATGAGGACACTGAACCAATAGATCCTTGAAACGTTCAAAGCATTTAGAGAATGGTTCAGTAGGAAGCTGGGCAAATTGATTCAGTTCGCTACGGATTCGAGCTGTCTTTTGTATTGGGTAAAATTTCTTAAGGAATGCAGCGACGAATTCTTCCCAATTCGTAATAGAGTGTGCGGTAGTGTTACATAGCCACTTCTCGGCTATATCGTACAAGGTAAACGAAAAAAGTCGTAGACGCATAGCATCTACTGAAAGTTGTGCCGTACGATGAATCCTAGGAATTTGCCCGAGGAAACTCCGAACGCACATTTGAGAGGGTTCATCTTCAAGTTGTATTTCCGAAGGCGCTGAAACACGATCTTCAGATGCTCTAAATGTTCCTCGTATGATTTGCTTTTAACTACGAGGTTGTCAATATAGCATTCGACGATTTCATGTATGAGGTCATCGAAAATCTTTGTCATGGCCCTTTGATAGGTAGCGTCGGCGTTCTTCAGACCGAAAGGCATCACTTTGTAGCAGAATATGCCCAGCGGGGTCCGAAAAGCGGTATGCTTCTGGTCTTCGGGATGCATCTTTATTTGATTGTATCCTGATGAGCCGTCCATGAAGGAGAAGATTTCGTGAGTAGACGTGTTGTCTATCATTAGCTCGATAACCGGTACGGGAAAATCATCCTTCGGACATGCTTTGTTGAGGTCTCGAAAGTCCACGCAGATATGCACTGTCCTATTTTTTCATCACTGGGACGATATTGGCAATCCAGTCAGGATACTGAACCTCTTGGATGAAGCCGGAGTCGATTAGCTTCTTGACCTCGGCATTGATGCTCATCTCAAGTTCGAGCCGCATTCTTCTCGGTGCTTGTTTGATTGGCTTGACGTCCAGAGATATCGCCAATTTGTGCACAGCTACTTCTGGATCTAGCCCCGGCATCTCGGAGTAGTTCCATAAAAAGCAGTCTTTATACTGCATGAGCACGTCTCTAAGCGTAGCCACCTTTTCTTCAGACAACAACTCACCGACGAACGTCGGCCGCGGGTCATTTGCCGTCCCCAAGTCGATCTTTCTGAGGTTATCTGCAGTAGTATGTATCCCATCTTCCAGCTCTTTTGGCGCCAGTGGAAACTCTGAGATCACCTCATCATCATCGTTTTCGAAGCACCAGGGGAGGTCAGCCATATCCTCATGTACTTTTTCTGACAGCGTTATCACATGACAGGTATGGGATCACTTCCAAGACCGATGTTGGTCCGGTTCTACTCTCGCTGCATACGTGGCTTTCGGTTCATGCTTCTGTGGTGGGGTTACCCTCCAACTGCTAAATAAAGCGAACTTGCCTTGTTGATACTAGTCTTCTACCCAGTCTTTGAATGTGAAGCAATCTTCGAGAGGATGTCCTATCGCTCGGTGATAGGAGCAATGGTCTGGATGATAAACCTCACCTGCTTGCTCGGGGTGCTTGGACTCCGGGAGCGTCATCATCTGATATTTTATGACAAGATCGAATATCTTCCTTGTCTTGGGGAAAAGAGTATACTCGGCCCATCTTCTTTACAAGAGACGAATCCAGGCTGCCCAATTCTCGATCGCGAGGCTTCTTAGACCCGCTTTGCCGCTGTCGAGCGTCTTTTCCGTCCTTTAGCTTGTTTTTACCTTTGCGTCGGGTCTTCTGTGTGACGGGTTGACAACAAAAGGTATCGTCATTCTCTGTATCCTGCTGAAGGAGGCGTTGTTTCTTGGCTTTCTCATAAATGGCCATTTCGCGGCTATGGTCATCCCGGACTTTTTGACCCGCTTCCCTTATAAGCTTGTCCATCTGTTCTTCGAACGACGGACATGGCATTTTCACGGCGGGACCTCGTTTTAGTTCAGGGTTAGCATCTTCCCACAGAACATCTCCCTCTTCATCGAAGTCATGTATGACATAGCAACCATGGAATTGCTCCCATTTCTTGGATCGGATATATCCAAGCTCGATCGCTTCCATTCTCCCGTTAGGCAATTTTCACTGAGTTCCGAGGACGTTCCAGATCCTGTTGTAGAACTGAGCTTGTCGAGCAGTCTGCTTAAGGGGTACGCCTTGGTCTTCAACAGCCTCTTCAATCCTTCTGTGTAGTATCTGGGCAGACGGATGGGCTGAAGTCGGTTAAGTGTCGAGTCGGCACCGCGCCAGACTTCTTTCTCCACTTTAGTTTCCGTGGATTGATAAAAGAGGATCGCCTTTTCATCTTTTCGCCTGGGAGGGATGTAGAACGTCTGCAGTTCTTCCACACTGTAGGTATTAAGTGCGTCGAGTTCTTTGTAATGCTTCTGCGGGACCATGGCGATTTGCAAACTCCGATCATCGCCAGCAAAGGCTTGTATTGATGGCCGAACAGAAAATACTGCATTGACCTCATCTTCCGAGTCGCTGCCGAAGACTAGCGTAGGGGTGGACGGTCCCGGCTTGTTGCATTGGGGCGGCCCTGAATAAACTATCTCTTCCTCCTCCTCGGTATCGCTCCCGAAGACCGGAATGGTGGTGATAGCTTTTTTCTTATTCTCCGGCTTATGGCACCTTTCCGTGTCTTCAAAGTCTGACAGAAAGTATTTTGCATCTTCGTATTTTTGGACTTCATTCACGGAGAATGGGTTCAGCTCCCCTGTCACGGTACACTTGAGACCATTCTTGAAATACTTCATACACTGATGTTGTGTAGAACGGATGATGTTATACTCGTGTAACCAAGGCCTGCCGAGCAAAGCATTGTAACATGTCTTGGCGTCAATGACGTGAAATTTGATGTCCGTGACGAGTAGCCCAAAGCGTAACGTCAGTATCACAGATCCGAGCGTCCGTGATGACTGAGAGTCGAACCCGGAGATAGTGATCTTATCCCGAGCGAGGTGTTGAACGCTCATGCAGATTTCCTTCAACACTCTTATATTGAGGAGATTGACGGAGGACCCATTGTCAACCAGGATTTTGCCTATCTTGATATCATGACAGTATCCGGAGACGTAAAGGGGACGGTTATGCTCGCATGTCCCGAGGAGGAGATCTTCATCGCCGAACGTGATATCGGCCGTATGCACTTCTTCCAGCCCATCCTTCATCTTTTCTTCAGCCAGGAAAGCTTGAAATTGGTCAGGCTCCTGTAATTCCTTGATCAAAGAATCTCTCGCCTCCTTAGATAGCAGAAGGGCGTCGAGAATGCTTAGCTGTGAGGGGATCTTCCTCAGGTGTGCCAGAACGTTGTAATCCACCTTGTTTTTCTTGGGCGGGTCCTTGGCTGCCAGCTCTTCGATGAATCGATCATCGAGGGAGATATCCTCAGGGACCTTTTCTTTCCCCTTATCCTTTTTGTTCGATCCCTTGTTTGCGGGTCCGAGATTCTTTTCAGGTAACGTGTGGTTGTGCAGCTGAATGTTCTCGCAGCTCTTCGGTTCTTCCTCTTTTCCTGAGGTGGATTCTTTGAAGAGAGGGCCGAGAGTCATTTCTTCCTCAGAATCGCTCCTCAAGGTAAGAACTTGCGATCCCCTGCTATCCACCATATGACAGTTGCCGGCAGCTCTTCATCGTTCATCTGTTGCATTTTTCCGTTGTTGACGAGCTTCACGCTTCATCCTCTTGAAGTGTTGCCTGTGGGCGACATACCCTTGCCACCAATCTTTAAAGGCGTTGCATTCTTCAGTAGGGTGTGAGATCTTCTGATGATATAAGCAGAAATTAGGATGTACGTCTGCTTCACCGAGATGTATACCACCAGGAGAATTTCCTCTGAACGAGGGCAGCTTCATTCCCATCGATATGGTTTTGGCGAACCTTTTTCCTTGTCTTGAACCTGCTTTTATTTGCGGCGGATGTACTTTGATCTGGTGGGGGTGTTTCAACCCTTTCGTCCAGTCGTCGGCGTTTGGCCTTTTCAAATATGGCCATCTCGTGCTCTCGATCAGCTTTGCTTTTCAGAAGAGCTTCGTTCATGAATGCGTCAATCATTTCGTCTGATGGTCCTAGAAGTTCCGGCTCAGGATTTGCCCCCAGACTCTCTGCGTCCAGAGCTTCTTCACCGTTTATTAACGAGTGAGAGATCACATGGCAGCTTTCCACATAATCCTCATGTTCATCCGACGAGTCTTCTCCATTGTCATTATCTCCGTCCTCAAGGACGTGGCTGAGAAATTTTTGGAGTGTGACTGGGGTCCGCGCCTTCTGGTTATATTCTTCCAGTGCGTCAATATGTTTTTGCATGTCCGTGCGCTTGTCATTAGGCTTTACGGGCTTTTTGGTCCTTTTCTTCTTCTTCGAAGACTTTGACGGCTGGGTGTGGGCATTTTGACTATCACCACCAATTTTTGGAGTTGGGCACGGCTTCAGCATTCCCTTGATGACTTCAGGTTCCAACGGATTTTTCCATTTGATTGTCGGGCATGTTTGGAGATCCTTCAGCATTCTTTTCGTTTTGGCCGAAAGAACGACCTCCGATGGAGCTTCTTCGACAAAAGAGCACAATGCCCCCGGTGTGTCCCCCCTTTTAAGAGCATGCGGTTGAGGCGGGCTTACTTTCCAATTCTCGGACAGTGCGAATTTGCCATGTTGGTATTGGTCTTCAATCCAGCCTTTAAAGACGAAGCAATCTTCAATTGGATGGCCTATCGCTTGGTGATAGGGGTAATAATTGGGATTATTAGGCTCACCGGGCAGCAATGGGCATTTTGGATTCGGCAAATTAATGAGGCTGTTACGCACCGCTAGTTCAAACAATCTCGTCGTTTTATCCCGGGGAAACGAATAAGGACGCATCATTTTCTCATTAAAGAATCGTCGTTTCTCGTCTTGGCGATCAGTTAGTTTCGGACCACTGGGCTGCTGTTGAGCATTGGCGACGAAGGTCGCTTTCGCTTTCCCTTTTTCATTCCGAGATTCCAGCTTCGAAGGAGATGGTCTATGACACATCTGATCCATTTGGGCTAGCTTGTCAATCAAGGCCTGAAAAGTAGTTGGCTTGAAGAACATCATGAATTGAGATTTGGTCGCCTGAAGGTCTAGAGTACCCACGAACATGCCTACCGCAGGAGCCTCTTCGATGCGCTGCTCGTACTTCGACCACAAATTCCGCCACCGTACCGCATACTGCACCTAAGTTTTTCCTGGCTTCACCCTGGCATTGATCAGTGCCGTGATTGGGGTACGTTCGCTAGCGGTCTCAAAACGTTGGGTGATAGCAGCTCTATCTCTGCAAATGTCTTGATAAAGTCATTCGGGAGTTCCGAATACCACTCGAATGCTGTCTCTAACAAGCTGCCAACGAATTGGCGAAGCAGTAGCTTATCGTCACCTCCGGTGTTGCCGCACAGAGCCCTAAATTGAGCAACGTGCTGGTGTGGATTTCCCGTCCCCTTATATACGTGGAATTTGGGGATCGTGTATCCCGGTGGGTACTTTATCTGGTCGTACCAATCCGGATAGGGTCGTCCGGTCTTAACAATTTGCCCAGCCGCTTCATTCGCTTGATGAACTCGTATCTGCTGAGCGATGTAATCATCCAGGGCAGCTTTTGAGATGGTCTCCTCTTTGGCTGCTGAACAAGCCGGAAGAGGGTTTGACGTCTCCGCTCGGTCGTCTTCGAGAATAATCGGAGGATCTTCAGCTGTAGGATCCGGCTGTAACATCATCCCGACCATGTCTTGGAATAAGAACGCCATTCGTTTTATGTTGGCAGCTTGTTCCGCTGCCTCTTTGTCCTTCTTTTCGAGAATTCTGCGAAGGAACTCAGCATCAGTTTCTTGTTCTTGACGTTACTCTGATGACGTTTCCGGGCTTTCTTTTGTCCCTGTGAGTACGGCCATCTGCGTCAACATTTCCTGGAGCTTTGTTCATATCAGAATTTTGCATTATTATATTCCCCATTCTTAATCAGATTGCAAATAAATAGGTGCTTTTGATCCATGTCTGCTAAATAGTTGCAGGTTACAGGTTCTCGGAACAATACAGTGAAAATGGTGAAAAAACGCTACAAATGTGAGACTACGACCTACAAATAGATGAATCTGCAGGATGCCTCCTACCAGTTTGAGGAACAAACGAAGATCAGCAAACAGTTCAATATACAAAGTACAAGGGCAGCATAAGATTCAAGACTTCAACGCGAAGCTAACGGTAAAAATCCACAAATTCTGCACTGTTGGAAATCTGGAAGAAACTAGAAAATATTCTGAAGAACCAAGTGAAGAAAACAGAAGAAAAAGGCAACATGAAGCAACCCTGAAGAAACGAGCCAGAGATCCCACCAGATGGCCACGGATCCGCGGCCAAACATGGCTTTCTGCCGCGGTTCCGTGGCCGTGCTGTGCACGTGTCGGTGCAAATTGTCGGTGGGTGTCGGTGCGTTGACCCGGTTTTCTTAGGATAGTCTTGTAATTTCAGATGTGGATCAGATATAAACCCTAGGGTTTCTGCTATCTATAAATAGGAAACCCTAAAGCCTAATTAGGTGTGCCTCTTTTAAGGTGCCTCTTTTGAGATGACTCTCTTTAGTTCTTAATCTCTTTTCAATTTCTAGATTTAATTCTTATTTTGTAATGAATCGTTGAGAGGTCATCAATAAAGGTATTTTTTTATTTTTATCTTGCATTCTTTTTATCTGCAATTTTAATTCCTGCAATTTTTATCTGTTCTTTTATTATCTGCAATTTAGTTTTCTAATATTAAAAATTATAAAAATGAATTTGATTGTCACCTTCCTAATGAGTGAGTAATTCCTCGCTTGTTAGGGTTAGGATAGGGAAGGCTTGAGAGATGAAAATCTCTCTCATTCCTTTCATTGCTCGTATAAATGAATTAATTAGGACTCTATTTAAATTAACCACACACCGCTCACTACGGCACCCTATCCTATGAGATAGCGGCGATTCCCTAGTTAGACCGGTTGTGATTGATTTACATAGAGGTTAGGGCTAAGAGCCAAGAAAGGACGGATAAGGACCAAAAGGAAGAAACTATGTTTCTTGCTAATCGTGCTAATCCCCTTTGTTGACTATTACCCTAACACCTATGTTCTTAACTAAGGCAAAGAAAACAGTGAGTAGAATTCTTTTTCCAAACTAACCTAATCCTAACCCTAGCAAGCATTTTAAATCAATTTATTCTCATTCATAGATCTAAAACAAAACCACCAATTTTTTTGGACTTAACTCGTAAGAACAGAAAGAAAAGGAATCCTTCTCCCTGTGGACCGACCCGTACTCAACCGGCTAGCTACCAAGCGACACCGTTATTGATTGCGGTTAATTCTTTGATTTCAAAACGCGCACGCGAAAAGCTCAACCAATCAAATGGCGCCGTTGCCGGGGAGACGGTAGTTTTTTTCTTTGTGTAATTTCGGGTTAAAAGAAAAAAAAATTTAAAAATTAAAAATTATAAAAGGTGAAAATTTTTATAAAAAAAATAAAATAAAAATAAAATAAAAATAAAAACCATCTTGTTATTTTTTTAGGGGTATTGTGTGCATTGTGCAGGAAAAGAAGACAGACAGATTCAGATCTGGAAAATCCCAGTGAACAAATCAAAAAACAGCAGATCTGAACAAACAGAAGAGAACCACAACAGATAACAGAAAAATTTTAACGGCCTGATCCAACTGAACCACCGCGGAACCGTGGCTAAAAGAGGTGTTTGACCGCGGAACCGCGGTCAAATTGCTGACGTCAGCGCCCAAAAATTGTCTGTAAGTATTTTCTCTTTCCTCCTACCCCCTGAGCTCCATTGAAAATTTTTCCTGCAGGGTTCTTTGCGCAAAACCTTCTCCCCCTCCAATAAATTGTTTTTATGCAGGATTCTTTGCGCTGCCAAATAAAAATTTTTGCAAGTGTTTTAGATTTTTTGTGTGGTAATTGCTTTGCATTTTTAAAACGGACTTTTAAGGAGCTATAACACCAATCCAGATTGGGTGGGTATTTCATCACCCTTCCTAAGACCCCAAAAATCATAAAAAGTATATGCATCACCCTTGAGTTAATTAAAAAATATCTAGACTCAGCCAACTAAGGACTGTCGTTCTCATTAGGACAGAGGAAGGTTGTGGGCAATCGGTCGTTTATCTAAACCTGACTTTGTGGTGCCTAGGCTAGACAAGTGAGAAAGATAATTTTAAAAGGCCCGTCTCACGGTGATTCGTAAGCGGATCCCTCCTTTCTTCACTTGTGCTTACCTGGCCATAATTGGCGGTGAAGAGGCGATTTGAGGGATATCTCACAACTTGTCGCTTTGGACCAGTTAGGAGCAGCCTAGTTGACTTAGAAGACCCTAGCTCTAGGCTTGATTGTGTATGTATAAATTGTGATTGTTTGAAATTGTGCCGTAGTTCCGTACAAATTTTTGCAAAACTCTTTCTAAAAAAAACACTTTCAAAAATTTCAAAACTCCAAAAACAAACAATTTTTCTTAAATAAAAAAAATCAAAAAAATCATCACATTATTTTTCTTCTCCTTTCTCACATCATGGGTACCCCACCTCGCAAAACTCTTGCCGAACTTTGGTGCCCTTAACCAGACATTACTTCCTACGCGCATTGTTTTGGTCAAATTTCGGACGACCCCTCCATGCCCAAAATTTCTTTGAAAGATTGAATAGACGCGTCTAGGAGAAACAGTTGGACTCTGCAACCCACTTTGTATCAACCGTTTCAACCTTCACCACCTTCTTACGTTGATACCCCTTTTGAGAGTCCGGTGGTAACTCTGAAACCCATGTCTATTGCTGAACATATTGAACAATCTCGTAGCCGATCTTTCACTCCTTTCAACACTTCCAGTTCTTGGGATCAACAATTCCATTCACCTTTTTATCCAAATGTTGATCCTAATACTGTCCAACCATTCAATTCCTATCCATCTTACCCAACTGTTACACCTTCCCTAGACATTGTTTCTACACAGCCATTTGGGAGTTTCCAGTATCCAAACAACTTTGAATCTTTTACTGAAACCCCTTCACAACCCATGTCTAGTCTGGAACAGTCGTTGGAAAATTTTATGGTAGCATCAAGACAACAGATTAAGGATTTGAATGCATTCATGGCCGCCCTTATACAACCTAGTGACCCGGTAGCTAGTTTCCAACTAGCTCCAAATTTTCCAATGTATGATGAGGCGGTTGGACAGATTGAGAATTTGAGTGGTGAGAGTGAGCTGTACACACTTCCAAATCAAACCTACCCATCCCCAATTGAATCCCATAACTCTGGTATTGAATGTCTATCAAGTGTTCCAAATGATTCACCAGTTGAAGATAAAATGTCTAATGAGTTGTGCGACTTTGTAGTGTTTGATTTACCTGATTGTGAAGGGTCCCTTTCGAGTGAAATCACCTCCAATCCTTTTGACCTATACACCTCCACTCTAAAACCTGAATTGATTGATATACATGCTTTTGATGAGGTGTCTGAGAAATTTAATTTTCACTTGATCGAGGATATTGACGCTGGGAATATTTTGGATGATGAACCCACAAATTTGGATGAGTTTTTCTCTCCAATTCATCATCTCGAGTCATTAAATGTTTCTCCCGAACATCATATGCGTCTTGATTTTGATGAGAATGGCATGGATAAGCTAAATTTTGAGGAGAGCATTGAGGAAATAATTGAGGATGAAGCAGTTTTACTTGAGAAGTCAGATTTTCCAATTCATTCTATCCCTTTCATTGACTGCGCACACCCTCCTGAATCTTTAACCGATACCCTTCCTCAATCACTTCTCTCCGTCCTTGTTCCGACTTTGTAAGAAACTGTATCCCTTTCATTTTCAATGTCTGCTTTACCAAGTTCAACGTACCCATGTTTTCTCACGAATCTTGAGGGATTTGACCTCATTTCTCAGTGGGTTGATAAATTAGCACAATCGCTTTTTACACATCGGTCATTACAAATTGTGCTAATTTATACACTCCATTTCTACCCTCAAGTTCGTATTCAACTTCTTTCTCCCACTTTCTCAGGTTCCTCTTCTATTCTTCCTATAATTTCAGTGAGTGTTGATGAATCACAATCCGATAATTCAAGTTTGATCATTCCAGAAAGCCAACTTGATTTGGATACTTTTGAAAATGAGGTAGATGAGTTTTTCGAGTCTCCTACCTCCATAATTTTTGACAAATCAAGTCTGATAAATTCTGGCACAAAATTTACTGACAGCAAAATGTTCAATTACATCGATGAGAGTTTTGAAGAACTTTTTGCTGACGAACTTGCATTCCTAAACGACACGGATTTTGTGATTAATCAACCTCCACCTGAAGAAGTCGAACCACCACCATTTCTTTTTCCCTTCCGCCATTCTTCTCCTCCACCGAGACTGTATACTGCTTCTATCTCCACATGGTCTCGTGTGTTTCTCATTTCTTTTCTCTACACTCCATTCTTTCACCAACCACACTATTATAACGATAAAATTTTTGAATGGTTGGTGCTAACCTTTGGCCTGTGTAAGGCCTTGTATAGCTTGATACTGTGTTTTTTTTCCTCCCTAACTCTGAACTTTACGCTTAAACAGTGGAAACACTGTTTCACTTAAGTTTGGGGGGAACCCTTTTGTGTATATAATTTTTGTTTTCTTTTTCTGTTAATAAAAAAAAAATAGGGGAGTACCAGCAATTTTGACCCTCTTGGTGTGGCATGACAGTGAGGGCACTGTCAAGTTTAAGTTTGGGGGTGTGCTCGGTAAGGTTTCTTCCTTCGCATTCATGTGTATATTTTTGCATTTGCATACTTATTTTAAAATCCATAAAAATAAAAAAAAATTAAAATTATAAAAATTGAAAAGTTCAATTTTGGCCATATTTGACTTAAGTTCAACATGATGATTGACTAGTTAGGAAAAACTAGATCCTAAACTTAGTAAATTAAAAACCCTAAAAATAACCTTTCTTAAAGTTTAACTGTAGAAAATATATGTCTTTGTAGATTATTTAGAAATAGGCAAATTTTGATTTCAGTTCTTGGGCTAAGTCAAAATAAGGGAAGAGTATTGAAATTTTTATTTGAAGTGTAAGTCTGAAAAATAATTCTGAAGCTTAAGTCTAAATTCTTAAAATATATACCCTACAACTTGCACAAACACGCACCTTGAAACTTGGAATAGTAGAGGATACCTTGAAATATTCTTGTCTAAAATCCTTAGTATGAAGGAAAATAAAATAAAAATACAAGTGTGAATAAAGAGATAAAAAATTGAACACTGGTTTTGTAATTACTTAAGGCTGCATAAATAGAAAAATATACAGCGAGGGTGTCTTATTACCTAGTGCCTTAGACCAACTGGTTTGGGAGTCACTGCTAAGCCTTAGGTATTGCAAGACGAGGAATTACGCCTTAATGCGCGAACACATTTTGTAATCGGTCGTTAGTACCTCAAGAAGTATTAACGGTCGCATGAAGGATGTGTGAGCAATTTCATCTAAAATTCACCAGCTAAAAATACTTTGGACGATGGACAAGGGTATGATCGCTTGAATTGAATTTCCAAGTGTAGGGGTGATACATACACACACGTAGGAGTATATGATTGGGGTTTGGATGAGAGATATGGATGAAAGCTAGGGTTTATACCTTCAGTAGAGATGATAGAAATTCCTATGTTGAGATGGAACCTTAGAAGGAAAATTCAAAAGATGCTAAAAGCTGAATAAATTTGCAGAACATGTACGATCTTAAGTCAAATGATGAGTGAGTGTGAAAAATACGAGTTGATGATTTCTAAGTTGAAGATAATAGAATTTCTAACTAGAATACCAAATTGAAGAATGAAAGTTAAACAGGCCAAATTGATCGGATTTTGTGGGTAGTATCCGCTGAAAAGCCTCAGGAGACAACACTCCTCCTACTAAGGACACCTAGGGGTTTTACGGCTTGTTGCACGAGCTCGGTGCAATCGCGATTCCCTGCGAAAGTGAGGTTAGGATTTTTCGAGAATAAAAATAGTTTTTCTCGGGACGAGCAAAAGATAAGTTTGGGGGTATTTATTCATATAAGAATTTTGCATTATTATATTCCCCATTCTTAATCATATTGCAAATAAATAGGTGCTTTTGATCCATGTCTGCTAAATAGTTGCAGGTTACAGGTTCTCGGAACAATACAGTGAAAATGGTGAAAAGACACTACAAATATGAGACTACGACCAACAAATAGATGAATCTGCAAGATGCCGCCTACCAGTTTGAGGAAAAAACGAAGATCAGCAAACAGTTCAATATACAAAGTACAAAGGCAGCACAAGATTCAAGACTTCAACGCGAAACTAACGGTAAAAGTCCACAAATTCTGCACTGTTGGAAATCTGGAAGAAACTAGAAAATATTCCGAAGAACCAAGTGAAGAAAACAGAAGAAAAAGGCAACATGAAGCAACCCTGAAGAAACGAGCCAGAGATCCCACCAGATGGCCGCGGATCCGCGGCCAAACGCGGCTTTCCGCCGCAGTTCCGCGGCCGTGCTGTGTACGTGTCGGTGCAAATTGTCGGTGGGTGTCGGTGCGTTGACCCGGTTTTCTTAGGATAGTCTTGCAATTTCAGATGTGGATCAGATATAAACCCTAGGGTTTCTCCTATCTATAAATAGGAAACCCTAAAGCCTAATTAGGTGTGCCTCTTTTAGGGTGCCTCTTTTGAGATGCCTCTCTTTAGTTCTTAATCTCTTTTCAATTTCTAGATTTAATTCTCATTTTGTAATGAATCGTTGAGAAGTCATCAATAAAGGTATTTTTTTATTTTCATCTTGCATTCTTTTTATCTGCAATTTTAATTCCTGCAATTTTTATCTGTTCTTTTATTATCTGCAATTTAGTTTTCTAATATTAAAAATTATAAAAATGAATTTGATTGTCACCTTCATAATGAGTGAGTAATTCCTCGCTTGTTAGGGTTAGGATAGGGAAGGCTTGAGAGATGGAAATCTCTATCATTCCTTTCATTGCTCGTATAAATGAATTAATTAGGACTCTATTTAAATTAACCACACACCGCTCACTACGGTACCCTATCCTATGAGATAGCGGTGATTCCCTAGTTAGACCGGTTGTGATTGATTTACATAGAGGTTAGGGCTAAGAGCCAAGAAAGGACGGACAAGGACCAAAAGGAAGAAACTATGTTTCATCCTAGTCGTGCTAATCCCCTTTGTTGACTATTACCCTAACACCTATGTTCTTAACTAAGGCAAAGAAAGTAGTGAGTAGAATTCTTTTTCCACACTAACCTAATCCTAACCCTAACAAGCCTTTTAAATCAATTTATTCTCATTCATAGATCTAAAACAAAACCACCAATTTTTTTGGACTTAACTCGTAAGAACATAAAGAAAAGGAATCCTTCTCAATGTGGACCGACCCGTACTCAACCGGCTAGCTACCAAGCGACACCGTTATTGATTGCGGTTAATTCTTTGATTTCAAAACGCGCACACGAAAAGCTCAACAAATCAAGCTGCTGTTGTTGCTCCTGGCCCTTTGTTACAGATCGCGTAAACGGTCGATGACCTGTGGAGATACGGCTATCCTCTTTTCCGGATGCCATATAGACGGTATGCACCACCATGCCCCCAGACTTAGGGCGTTTAGGCTCAGTTCCCTTGACATTTGCCGCAGACATGGGAATTTTCTCCGGCCTTCTCCTCTTATGGGCGGTCGAAGTTGAGGGGGCCGTTGCAGTAGGCACCCAAGTAGCTGTCGCCTTCTGTGGCTTGAAAGGGTGATCCTTTTCTTGCTGAACCTTCATCTTTTTCTGTCGGCGGAGATAGTCTTGATCTATCACGGAGTCCTGGACCTGTCGCTAAACTTTATAAATTTTAGAGGACAGCCGCTGAGGGGGCTGCTCCAGCTTCGCCTTTGTGGCATTCTCCATAGGTGGAGGAGATCTTTTCAGCACAGCAGTTGGCGAATTCCTGCGTACCCTGTTAAGTAGTTCAAAGCTATTCCCAGTTAGAACAGCAGCATCAACTTCCACAGTTGGAGTTGGTGGAGTCAGTCCAGAGGGTGAATTGCCCCCAGCTTTCCTCACTCGGAGCCAGTGGCGACGTCAAGCATGTCGTGCGGCCGGGATCACCTCCGCTGTTGGATGTGCTTCTTCATGCCCCCTGCTTTGATGAGAGACTGTTATTGGTGCTAGCCTGTCGAACACTGACACCCGTTGAGATGGGGTAGTCAGTCTTGCAAAGGCCGACTTTCGAATAGGGTAAACAGCCTTCATGACTTCACGTGGAGTAGGAGCTGAAACGGCCAGTCTAATGAAGACCGACCCCTTTGCAGGAGAAGCCGCCTTGGTGACTTCAGGAGTAGGAATGGCTATCCGCTTTGGGATAACTTCTTCAGAAATTGTGCGCTTCTTCATGTGCCCATCTGAACTTCAGTCCAGTCTGTTGAAAATTGAAGCAGTGGACTTGGGCGACCTGTTGAGAGGGGCCGCAGTAGTTGCAAGCCGATCAAAGACCGACTTTTTCAGAGCTTCCTGCGATGGTACAGGAGCGCTAAAGCTTGTTGGCGGGATCATGGTCCCGAAGAACAGTCCAGTGGTGTCCTGGGTCACTTGTTCCACCGGCATTGTGAAAAGGGAGGCCGCTTGGGGCCCGTAAGTCACTCCTCCGGATAGGACGGCATGAGAGTTGTTGCTGCAGCTGGAACAGTTAGAGGCCATTGATGTTCTTTTTTCTGCACGGGAGCAAAACCAAATCTTAGTACCTCGAACCCAAGGGCAACCATATCAAACCGCGATTCGTTCGCGAATACGACATACGAAGTGTGGAGTGGAAAGAGGAAAAGGTCCTACCGGGCGTGCCAGAATCTGTTCTCCGCCGAAAACAGAGACGAGACCACGTAGGTCCGTCTTGCCTGAATTTCGAGGGCAGATGCTATTTGGTGCTATCCGTCCACCTCTCCAAAGATGCCAAGTTGATTTATAGCACCGTGTATCGGAGGTTTAGACGGATGCGGCCGATGTAGCAGACTTCGTTAGATTCCCCCTCGTTGAGGGGTTTTTGATTGTAGGGATGCTCTTCCCTGCAGGCGCAAGCCCCTGCAGTTAATTACGTTACCGCATTGCGGTAACCACTTTCTCCTTCTCCAGATGGTCACTTCGAGTCGTGGGTGTTTGTTTTGTTTTTGGTTGCCCGTGGATTGTATACGGAGACTAATTTATGTTGTCGCCCGTAGGGCGTGGATTAGTCCAAATCCGTATCTTCTTAGATTTGGATTTGGGGTTGGGTTTAAGGATACGTTAGTCTCATTTGAGACTAAGATCAACTTAAACGTTTGTTAAGGATACGTTAGTCTAATTTTAGACTAAGATCAACTCAGCGGGATCGTTTAGATCCAACAAAAGAGCATTTGGGCTCTATTGTTTAGTTTAGGGACTTTGCGGTCCATAATTAGTTTAAGGACATTACGGTCCAAGGTTAAGGACATCATAGTCCATAGGCTTAAGGACCCCACAGTCCAAGGTTAAGGACATCATAGTCCATGGGTTTAAGGACCCCACAGTCTGAGGTTAAGGATATCATAGTCCATGGGCTTAAGGACCCCACAGTCCGAGATTAAGGACATCATGGTCCATGGGCTTAAGGACCCCACAGTCCAAGGTTAAGGACATCATGGTCCATGGGCTTAAGGCCCCCACAGTCCAAGGTTAAGGACATCATAGTCCATGGGTTTAACGACCCCACAGTCCAATTTAAAGACGTCATAGTCTATGGAATATCTGGTTGTCGGGACCCGTCACCTCTCTGAAGACGTTGAAAGATTACAACGACAAATATCAGAGGAGTAAAGAGATGTACCCTTGAACCAATGTTGGTTGGGGGATCTGTAATCCAATTGGGACTAAGATATGAGATTTATGAGCATATGGGCTCAGTTAATCTGAATGAGGGGTTTATGGCCAACTTGGGCTCGGCCCACTCAGTTAAAATGTTAAACATTTGACAATGATGGACATTGATTTGAATTCTGACAATATTTTTGTCTTTTATTGAATGTAGAGCATTCATCATAGCTCTTGGGCTTTATTTTAAAGAACAGTTTATATTCTATCAGCGCACACGTGAGAAACACGTGGCGCGCTTGGCGCTAGCACCAGTCAATGAGCGCAGTGCGCTATATTTGGAGCGCTGAGACGCTGCAGCGCTAGATATGGAGCGCTGAGGCGCTTCGGTTAAGTAGCGCACACGTGAGGAGCACGTGGCACGCTTGGCGCTGAGCGCCAGTCAAGGAGCGCAGTGTGCTATATTTGGAGCGCTAAGGCTCTTTTAGATTAGGAGCGCCAAGGCTCTGCAACACTTTGCGCTAGATGTGGAGCGCTGAAGCTCTTTTAAATTAGGAGCGCTAAGGCTCTTCTTTTATGCAACTTAGATCAGTTTTGCGCCCTGAGAATTAAATTCTCTTTTTATAAGAGACTTTGTCTCAAGGTTATAAGAACAAAGTCCTTTTTTTATAGGAGATGTTTCAATCTCTTATTTTGGTGAAAGGCTTTGCCTCTATGGATCTGTGATCTAAGAGAATTGAATTATTCTCCCCCTTTTTTATAATGAGATATTGATGGTCTCTGAAAGACAATTTGTCTTATAGATCTATGATCTGAAGAAGGTTAATTTCTTCCTCTTATTCTTTGTGATGAGATACTTTGATCTCTTTGTGAAAGATCTTGGTCTTATAGATCTATGATCTTAAAGAAAAGAAGTGAATTCTTCTTTTGATATGAGACGATTTCGTCTTTCTGTTCTTTTTACCTTGAAGAGATTTTTCTTCTTCTACCGAGAGCTTGCTCTTCTTTCTGAGATTTCTCAAAGTTTATGGGTGGGGTTCCTCTCATGCTTTTCTATCTCTTTTTCTATATCTGAGACTTGAAGACTTGGGGCCTTTATATAGGGCGAGCTGATTTGTTCAATCGGTTAAGGAGATCTTTTCTCTAATTGATTTGGGGATCTTCCCATCATTGGACCTTTAATCCAAGGGCTTCTGATTTACAGAAGGAAATCTTCTTGTTTTTAACAAGATTGGGAAATCTTTCCCCCTACAGAATTTATTCTGTATTTTAGTGATTTTTAATCACCATTGGATCATTGATCCAACGGTGCTCTGATTTACAGAGCACAATCTTTTTGTTTGGAAAGATTTTGAGAAATCTCTCCTTAACAGAATTTTATTCTGGTTAATAGATGATTTTTAATCATGTTCGTTAGATCTTTGATCCAACGGTTGGGAACGTTTAGTTCCAGCGCTAGCGCTCCCGTGCTTTGCACGTGGTGCGCTGCTCAGAGTGCAGCGCACTTAGCGCTAGCGCTTACGTGCTTTGTACGTAGTGCGCTGCTTAGAGTGCAGTGCTCTTAGCGCTAGCGCTTACGTGCTTTGCACGTAGTGAGCTGCTATGAAGCGCTGCTTCATTTCAAAATTTGAAATTTTGAACAGAGCTTTGCTCTGATTAGGGGAAACAGAGGACAATCAGATGTCCCGAGCAAGCCAAGGCGATACACATAACGGCCGCTGTAACGACTCTAAAATCTTTGTACAGAAATTTTTCCTGTTAATATACAAGAAAAGAGTATTACAGCCTGAGTTTGAGTTATAAGTTACCTTTGTTAAATAAAAACAAGGAACAACTTGTAGCTCACTGGTAAACCCTTTACACTGCTGTGACGTAGTGTGTGTGTTCGATTCCCATCAGACACAAATTTTTTCTGAATTTTTCTTTTTAACTTTTTGGAAGCCTAAAAGATTCCACGTGCAATACACGGGGAAATGAAAAGTTCGGAAAAATCAAACATGTGGAAAATGGTGTAAACACTGATTTAATCATGTAGCATGAATCTCGAGGCCAGAGAGCCGAGATCGACCGGCCAAACATGCATTTGGGCCGGCGGGAACGGTCAGATCAAGCCCGATGAGCTCCGTGCTTTGCACACTCGTCTCTTCAACTCCCCTCAACTCCTCTGCACTGTTTGATTTCCCTGCAATCAAACAGAGACCCTTCAATTCACCAATTAACACCATTTTAATGCTTTTTAATCCACATTTTTAATTCCCAAACCCTAATTCTCCACTATAAATACCACCCCTTATCCTAGCTCTTCACCATTCTGAAAATTCTAGCAAAAAATCTCTCAAAAAGTCCTAAGTGCAAGTGGAGTAAAGTGGAATTAGCGATCGAACTTCTTCCATTGAAAGATCGAAGCCGATTCCGGAGTTTTCACGACGCCACGATGACACTCTTCCCTTCCTCACCCTCTTCTTAAGTTTTTCAAACCATAAGTCCCTCCCAAACTCTTTTTCTCTTCATTGAAATTCAACTTTAAAACTTATATCGGTAAGTGGAGTTATTACCGATATCCTTTTTATAAACCCTAGAAACTCCTTCTCCTTTATATTTTGATCAACCTAATTTTTACACAATACTTGTAATCTTAAATACCAATGTTTAGAATCAAGTTTAACCAAGAATCTCATGTGAAACATTCATAATTGAACTTTTTCATTAAAATACCATGAACTTTGATATCGCCTCTTTTAGTTTTGTTAAAACTATACCTTTAGGAAAAACTTCACGAAGTAACGACCTACCCCTCACGTACACTTTAGTTTCATAGCACAATACCTATTTTTATGTATTTTTATTTCAAAGAATAATCTTTACAATAAAGTACCACCTACTTTAAAATCGGCTTTCTTTTAAAACAGTATTTCGTATTCCTTTGCAATTATGCATCTCCAACCCTTGTTAGAGAACCCGCTAATGAATGGTGCGGATTATCACACATCCTGGGGATAGTAGAGCGAGATACAGCAATCCTCACGAAGTATTCAATCTCGAAAGGATATAAATACGGTTTTTAAGAAAAACGAATTTTCTAAAATAAAACTATTTTTTTAAAATTAAAAATTATATAAAATTATAAATCCATATTTTCATTATATTATGAAACTATATTTTTATAAAAATGAAAGAAAAAAATGCCAATAAAATACCATCAAGTTACTAAAAAGACTAGTTTTCAATAAAATACCATAAACTTTCAAAAGCTAGGTATTTATCATTAAAATAGCTCAATACTTAAAACACATGCTCATGAAAACCCTAAGTAATACAAATCACCCTCAAGGTTTTTATTTCTAATCTATATTAAAATATTTTTCATAAAACCCTCTCGAATTATACAAAACAATATTTTAAGGACTTAAGTAAATATAGGTTTAAGCGGGATCAATTCTTTTGTCATTCTTGTTCATTTTTATATATTTCTTACTTACGCTTAACGTATTTATTTCTTAGTAAATACGTTGCGGCTTGCCACGTCACTGTTTCCGTCTATTGGGAAACGGGGCATGACATGTTTTGTTGGCGGCCCATGCAGGTCCGTTCTGCATGAAGTTTTAAGCAATATATCACAAGAATTATAAGAATCAGGAACTATACATTCCTTATATTTCTAATTTCTTGAATCTATCCTAACCATTCCTTTTCTATCAAGGTAATGGATTCTCCGAACAACACCAGCACGAACGTCGACATCAATACCCCACTGCCTACTTTACCACCACCATCTACCGTTGCAGCTCCTATCAATGAGCAAACGGTACTACTTGAGGCTATCAAGAGCCTATTGGAGGGTCAGTAACAACAGACGGCTATCCTCATGAACCGCCCCGAATCCGAGGCACCCGGAGTCAAACAATTTCGGGCACTGCATCCAAAACATTTCTCGGGGAAAGAGATCCTACTAGAGGTAGAAGAATGAGCTCAATCGATCGAAGATGATCTGCCAGCAGCTCAAGTGCCAGATATTGCCTGGGTGGGAGTTGCTAAGCTGCAACTGACAGACAATACTAGAGTCTGGTGGAGGCTGAGGAAAGCTATCTCACCCAACCCATAGAATGGAAAGCGTTTTGCTATATGTTTGATGCGAAGTTCTTTTCCGAGATTGCTCGATTTGAGATGGAGCAACAGTTCATCCACCTGCAACAAGGTTCTATGTGGGTAAAATTGCTAGATGAATATGATGCCGAATTCATCATGCTCAGCAGGTAAAGATTTCGTATCAAATACTGTTCCGTTAAAACACATCACTATCCTGACATCAACATCTTATCAGGTTCGCGGCATATTTGATCCTGATTGATGAGATTCGGGCTAGACAATTTCAACAGGGCTTAGACCCGGAGATTCAGACGGCGTTAACCACAGGCGATTACCCGACTCATGAACTCGCCCTAAAAGCAGCTCGTCGTTATGAAGCTATGGTAAAGAAGAAGGGTAAGCCACAAACAGCTAGAATCAAACGTCCTGCTGCACAGATGTCAGGAGGAGCATCTTCTAGGCCGACCTTTACACCCAGGAGACTGGGAGGATTATTTAACCGGTCCAATCCAGATTTCTGCTTTTACTGCAAGAGGATTGGACACTTGGTGAATGACTGCAGGTATGCAAATGGCCTGTGTTTGGTTTTTGGCGCATCCACTCACGCTATAGGAGCGTGTCCATATCGTTTCAACACAGCACCGGCACGCAGACCCGCAATCACAGTCCCGCAACAGCCAGCCATTCAGACTCCTGCACCTCTCCTAGCTCTCCCTACACCAGCTCCACATAGACCTCCTGCACAGCCTCAACGTCAATTTCATCAGGCATAGAGAAACATGCCTCAGGGGCAGAGAAACGTGCCCCAAGGACAGAGGAATATGCTTCCAGCAGGAATGTACCACGATGTTAGGCATTTACAATGACGGTCGAGGAGGCCGAAGCCACAGGACAAGTCATCACCGGTAAATCCCTCAATCCTTTCAATTTTTCAATCCTTGTGTATCACTATAACTTTTCCTATATCTAAACCCAACTTCACACAACTTAGGTACTATACTAGTAGCCACCCTTTCTGCACTCGCACTTTTCGATACTGGAGCTTCATACTGCTTCATGTCCCAACAATTCATGAGAACGCATGCGAATCCCGTGAAGCCACTCATTTTAAGCTGGAATGTCAGTTTCGGGAATGGAGAATTGAAAGCAATTATGGGGTTTGATCAGTGTCCAGTTGTAGTTTGCGGACGAGAATTCTACGCAAATTTCAAAGTATTGGACATACCAAATTTTGATGTTGTGTTGGAAATGGATTGGCTGAGAATATTCTATGCTACTATTGACTACCGTCAAAGGAGGACGGTATTTGAGATACCAGATCATCCAGTCTTCTATTTCAAAAGTGGAGATAGAACTTTGGAGGCAGGAAGATACCGTGCTAAACCAAAGAATGCAGAAGTGTTCCCTCTACCGGCAGAAGAAGAAAAGCCTGAAGTAGTTCGAGAGTTCGAGAATGTGTTCCCTGAAGATATATCAGGTTTGCCTCCCGATCGAGCTCTTGAGTTTAGTATTGATTTACAACCTGGTGCACAACCTTTAATCAAACCTCCGTACCAGCTAAGTCTAGAAGGATTGAAGGAGATCCGCATTCAGTTGGACGAACTCCTGAAGAAAGGTTGGATTCGTCCCAGTACTTCAAGTTGGGGATCTCCGGTATTACTCGTGAAGAAGAAAGAAGGTTCTTACAGAATGTGTGTAGATTATCGAGCTCTGAACGAAGTGACGATTAAGAACAAGTATCCACTACCATGCATCGATGATCTGTTCGATCAGTTAAGTGGGTTTTGTGTATTTTTAAAGCTAGATCTTCGTTCGGGTTATCATCAGGTGAAGGTCAAAGAGTCCGACATTCCGAAGACGGTGTTTAGGACTCGCTATGATCATTATGAATATCTCGTAATGCCATTTGGAATGACCAATGCACCTGCCATCTTTATGAACCTGATGAACCAATTTTTCCGAGAGTACTTAGAGATGTTCGTTGTCATCTTCATCGACGACATCCTTATGTATTCAAAGAATTGGAAAGAACACGTCCCAACGGATTGTCCTGGAGACATTGCGACAACATCAGCTCTACGCCAAGTACAGCAAGTATGAATTTTGGTTAGATCAAGTCGGATTTCTCAGACATATCGTTTCAGGCGAAGGAATCTCTGTAGATCCAGCTAAGGTGTCAGGTGTCAGCTGTCAGCGAGTGGCCGACACCAAAAACGGTGAAAGATATACAAAGTTTTTTGGGATTAGCAGGATACTACCGACGATTCATTGAAGGCTTCTCAAAGATTGCATCACCCCTGACCAAGCTCACACGTAAAGATGAAGTATTCGTGTGGTCAGAAGCATATGAAAAAGCTTTTGTAGAACTCAAGTCAAGATTAACCTCTGCTCCTATTCTTGTAATACCGAATCAATCTGGAGAATTCGTTGTGCGTTGTGATGCATCCGGTAAAGAATTAGGATGTGTTCTATACCAGCATGAAAAAGTTGCGGCTTTTGCATCATGACAATTGAAGGTTCATGAGCGCAACTATCCAACACATGATTTGGAGTTGGCAGCCGTCATTTTTGCACTTAAGATTTGGCACCATTATCTTCTGGAAGAACGAGTGGATATATACACTGACCATAAGAGTTTGAAGTATGTATTTACTCAGAAAGAACTAAACATGCGGTAGAGAAGATGGCTAGAACTCATGGCGGATTTCGACATCAATCTATGGTATCATCCTGGGAAGGTGAACGTAGTTCTTGATGCACTTAGCCGCCAGCGATTAGCAATGAACCTCACCGCTCAGTGGAAGCTACAATAAGAATTGCACAGATTGCCGATCGAAGTAGTTGTGCCAGGTAACGCTTCATATTTGATGAACTTACAAGTCCAGTCCACTATTGTTAATCAGATCAAAGCAGCTCTAGCAAATAATACCAAGCTACAAAAGATACGAGAACAAGTAGAAAGTGGACATCGAACTAACTTCATCATCCACGAAAATGGATCCTTGCGGTATAGAAGTCGATTATGTGTGCCAATCGGCCCTGTTCGAGAAGAGTTGATGAAAGCTCACAACTCTCTGTATTCGGTACATCCCGGTGGTACGAAAATGTACAAGGATCTACGGCAACACTACTGGTGGAATGGAATTGTCATGCCCCGCTTCCCGGTGTACGGCGAAGGGGGCGCGACGAGGCCGCTACGTATCTACTGTGAAGTAAATACGCTAAGCGTATCTAAGCAATATAAATATAAATGCACAAGAGACAAGATATAATAAAACAACAACTTTATTTATTTACATTCTTTTTGTACAATGCATGGAAAGGTAAATACAACTGAATGAAAGTAATGCCTAAACAGTGGCATAACAGAAATGAAAAGTACTGAAATAAAAATGAATACAATGAAGCTAGAGCTCTGGGTCGTAGGCAAGCCGATCCAAGTCCTCGCTAGTAGGCTCGATCTCCTGGGTGTCCAGATCACCTGACAACATTCCAAAGAAGAAAGAGAAGGAATGTCGCCAGCGAACAATCGCTCGGTAAGTCCCAACGATAAGGAAGAAATAGAATAGACAGAGAGAAAAAGTAGCTTTTAAAGTTGTATTATATTGTTATAATGTTGTATTTAATGTTAACGCTGTTTTTTGTAGCTTGGTACAGAAGAATGCCAGTGTATACGAGAGGAGTCTCACTTGCCCCAGAGACTAAGGTATCAGGAACTCAAGGAACTGTTATGCCATGGTACAACAGCAACGGAATATAGGTTAGGTGTCTTATAGTTGCAGTCTCGTGCCACTTCTAACACCTTCCGTACCAATCTACCCCTTAAACCCCGCGATGTCTTGGTTGTATTGTTTGTATTGTATTGCAACTTGTAATGTCTTGTAATATAGATTGTATAATTGGATGACTTGTCGAAACCATGATATCAGTAAATGGGTGTAACTGAAGAATCATGAATGTAACTGGAGAACCATGTAAATGGAATTATATCCATGGTTCGGTTCAGTCAATATAGATTGAATATATCGAATATATGTATTCATGGATTCATATTGGATTGTAGTATTATAGATTGTACTTGAATCATATTCAAGTCAGATTATTTATAATGAGACCCAGTCTGAGTCAGAACAATTAGAAAAGAAATTGAAGTCCTGATTGTTTTGATGTTATCGGTAACCGCTGCACATGGGCGGCAGGATTTGTGTCTTTTTCAAAGACGATTACCGTGTTGATAATACCGTTGTTAAGTTATCTACCTTAAATAGGCAAGCACCCACTTCTCCGGCTCCCTGAGGCTCAAAAGATTGGTCCCGCTTAAACCTATATTTACTAGGATCCTTAGGGTAATTTATAGAACTTGAGGGGGTTTTATGTAAAAATACTTTTGTATAATTTTCAAAATACACCCAAGTATTTAATTATCTTCTTTAGAGTTGTCATAGATGTAGATTTTATATTTGTGACATTTCTAGCGAATAAACCTATTTTTCATAATACATGGTATTTAATTGTAATATTGAACTTGTATGGAATTCATGGTATTTTAATGTAAAGTGATTCTTGTGATTTTAGGAAAAGTTGGAATAGTTATATTACCACAAAAATAGATATTTTAATGATACATACATATATATATATATATATATATAAAAATAATTTTAATATATATTATATTTCTAGAAATCTCATTTTCTTAAGATTTTTGTATTTTAAATCTTTCGAGACCGAATGCTCCTTGCGGAGGTCTGCATATCGCACTACTAAGCCCAGAGATGTGCGATAATCCGCACCATCCCAGTCGGGTTCCCCAAAATGGGTTGTAGCGGCGCTTTGCAAAGATTTATAAAAAATACGAATTCTTATAGAAAACGGTTTTAATAGTTAGTGGTATTTGTATGTAAAGTTTCGTTTTCCCGTATTCTATGTTCCCGAAAGGTATTGTGCTATATTTCATATGAGTGTGTGAGGAGGTAGGTCATTACCTCATGATCTAATTAAAGGTATAGCAAGATTGTGATGTTTTAATGTCGAAATGAAACTACATGGTATTTTACTGAAAAAGAGCGATAAAATTTACAAAATGAAATAGATTGTCATGAGACTTGTTCAACATGTTTATTGATGTTTAATAGTCAACATGTAATGGTTTGGTATGATTTTTTTTTTAAAAAGATTGAATTGTTAGAAAGAACCGAATCGGAAATCGGATTAATTCCGATTCCGTCGGGTTTTGGAATTTCGTAATTTTTTTTAGAAAAAGAATAGAGAAGAGAGAGGTAGGACTTATTGGCTTAGATGTTAGCGATGAGGAAGAGGAAGTGAACGTAAGTTCCGGTGCGTCGTTTCGTCGCCGGGAGCTCTTAGGGTCGTCGTCGGAAGATCGTCGGAGTTTCGCCCTTCGCTAACTCCAAAAGTACACTAAAATTTCTAGAGATTTCTTGAGAATTTTGATCAGAATTTTGGAGTGAGGGGGTGTGTTTAGGGGTTGTATTTATAGGATAAGGTTAGGGTTTAGGTTAGGTTAAAGGTTTAATTGAAAAAAATGTAATAAAATGTATTAAAATAGAGTAATTAGGGTTTTAAAGGAGTTCCGGTACCGGTCTGCACATTTAAAGTGTACAGGGGTGCAGGGGAGTCCAAGAGACCCAACTTTATGTTGGTGACTCGGCGGCGGCCCGAGTCCGGCCGAGTCAGGTGGCCGGAGAGATCCTCGTCGCTTCAATAACCCCCTGAGACAGTTTGTTTATTAGTGTAGTGGGGTTTTACGGGTTTAGCACGTGTAGACTCTTGAACTTCTAAAATTTTAAAAAGAAAATAATATTAGAAATAATGTAGGATATGGGATTTGAACTCTGGTGACTTGGTTCAGCAGTGCAAGGTATTACCAATGAGCTACAAGCTCCTTCTTGCTATTAAAAAGCAAAACAAACTTATAAGTTGTGCTCAGGAAAAAATACCCCTTTATGTATTTTTTTGAAAAAATTTTGTACAGAAAGTTGTACAGGAAATTTAGGGTTGTTACAGGAATGAAGCGCGAAATAGCTAGAAGTAGCCAAGTGTTTGGTGTGTCAGCAAGTGAAGGCTGAACATCACAAAACTGCTGGTCTACTTCAGCCGTTACCAATCCCAGAATGGAAATGACAGCACATTACCATGGACATCGTGACTGCCCTTACTCGTAGCACGAAGGGTAACAATACAATATGGGTTATTGTGGATCGACTCACCAAGTCAGCTCACTTTATTCCATTTCAAGTTGGCCAATCAACCGAAACGTTAGCAAAGAAGTACATGGAGGTAAGCATAAATCTAAAGTAAGATTTAAACCTTCAAAATGTACTATATTTAATACCCATGAACTCATGCAGAAGATCGTGAGATTACATGGAGTACCTGTTTGCATCGTCTCTGATCGTGATACAAGATTCCGATCATAATTTTGGCAGAGTCTGCAAGCTAGCCTGAGAACGAGTCTGAACTTCAGCACAGCTTGTCATCCACAAACGGACGGACAGTCCGAATGAACAATTCAGATTTTGGAGGACATGCTAAGATCCTGTATGTTAGACTTCGGAGGTTCGTGGGAAGATCACTTACACCTTGTGGAGTTTTCATACAACAACAGCTATCAGGCAAGTATTAGAATGGCACCATTCGCAGCGCTCTACGGACGGAAGTGTCGTTCACCGCTAAGTTGGGGCGACGTTGGAGATCGTGAACTCTTTGGACTAGAGATGATCGTGGCAACTGTGGACATAGTTCGCACGATCAGGGAAAGAATGCGCATAGCCCAAGACCGACAGAAGTATTGAGCAGATGCAAAGCGTCGACATCTGGAGTTCCAACCTGGAGATCATGTATTCCTAAAGATTTATCCAAAGAGAGGAGTGATCCGCTTTGGCAAGAGGGGTAAGCTAAGTCCAAGATACATAGGACCGTTCGACATACTCGAACGAGTTGGAGAAATGGCATACCGTTTAGTACTACCACCCTCATTGGACGATGTGCACAATGGGTTTCACATATCCCAGCTATGATAATATGTGAACGACCCCGGTCACATACTCGATCACTCAGAGCTCACAGTACAGACTGACCTAACTTGCGAGTAACAACCAGTTGAGATCTTGGACCGAAAAGTGAAGACATTACGGAACAAGGAAGTAAACTTAGTCCGAGTGATGTGGAGAAAGGATTTGCCAGGAGAATCAACATGGGAACAGGAAGAAGATATGCGTGCAAGATACCCTTATCTATTTGAAAATTAGTCCCAATGTAAATGTAAATTTCGAGGATGAAATTTTTATAAGGAGGGTAGAATGTAACGACTCTAAAATCTTTGTACAAAAATTTTTCCTATTAATATACAAGAAAAGATTATTACAGCCTGAGTTTGAATTATAAGTTACTTTTGTTAAATAAAAACAAGGAACAACTTGTAGCTCACTGGTAAAACCTTTGCACTACTGTGACGTAATCTATGTGTTCGATTCCCATCAGACACAAATTTTTTTTGAATTTTTCTTTTTAACTTTTTGGAAGCCTAAAAGATTGCACATGCAATACACAGGGAAATGAAAAGTTCAGAAAAATCAAACATGTGGAAAATGGTGTAAACACTGATTTAATCATGTAGCACGAATCTCAAGGCCAGAGAGCCAAGATTGACCGACCAAACAAGCATTTGGGCCGGCGGGGACGGTCAGATCAAGCTCGATGAGCTCCATAATTTGCACACTCGTTTCTTTAACTCCCCTCAACTCCTCTGCACTGTTTGATTTCCCTGCAATCAAACAAAGACCCTTCAATTCACCAATTAACACCATTTTATTACTTTTTAATCCACATTTTTAATTCCCAAACCCTAATTCTCCATTATAAATTACACCCCATGTCCTAGCTCTTCACCATTCTGAAAATTCTAGCAAAAACTCTCTCAAAAAGTCCTAAGTGCAACTCGAGTAAAGTGGAGTTAGCGAGCGAACTTCTTCCGTCGAAAGATCGAAGTTGATTCCAGAGTTTCCGCGACGCCACTCTTCCCTTCCTCACCCTCTTCTTAAGTTTTTCAAACCGTAAGTCCCTCCCAAACTCTTTTTCTTTTCATTGAAATTCAACTTTAAAACTTATATTGGTAAGTGGAGTTATTACCGATATCATTTTTATAAACCCTAGAAACTCCTTCTCCTTTATATTTTGATCAACCTAATTTTTACACAATTCTTGTAACCTTAAATACCAATGTTTAGAATCAAGTTTAACCAAGAATCTCATGCGAAACATCCATAATTGAACTTTTTCATTAAAATACCATAAACTTTGATATCACTTCTTTTAGTTTTGTAAAAACTATACATTTAGGAAAAACTTCACGGGGTAACGAATTCCCCTCATGTACACTTTGGTTTCATAGCACAATACCTATTTGTATGTATTTTTATTTCGAAGAATAATCTTTACAATAAAATACCACTTACTTTAAAACCGGGTTTCTTTTAAAACAGTATTTCGTATTCCTTTGCAATTATGCATCTACAATCCTTTTTAGGGGACCCGCTAATAGATGGTGCGGATTATCGCACATCCTGAGGATAGTAGAGCGAGATGCAGCACTCTTCATGGAGTATTCGATCTCGAAGAGATATAAATACAGTTTTTAAGAAAAACCAATTTTCTAAAATAAAACTAATTTTTTTAAAATTAAAAATTATATAAAATTATAAATTCATATTTTCATTATATTATGAAACTATATTTTTATAAAAATGAAAGAAAAAAATGCCAATAAAATACCATCAAGTTACTAAAAAGACTAGTTTTCAATAAAATACCATAAACTTTCAAAAGCTAGGTATTTATCATTAAAATATCTCAATACTTAAAACACATGCTCATGAAAACCCTAAGTAATACAAATCAACCTCAAGGTTTTTATTTATAATCTATATTAAAATATTTTTTATAAAACCCCCTCGAGTTATACAAAACAATATTTTAAGAACTTTAGTAAATATAGGTTTAAGCGGGATCAATTCTCTTGAGCCCCAGGGAGCCGGAGAAAGTGAGTGCTTGCCTATTCAGGTTAGAAAACTTAACAGGAGTTATCAACGGCAATTGTCTTAGAAAAAGACACAAATCCCGCCGTCCATGTGCAGCAGTTGTCGATAACTCCCGACCTGAGAATTCAAGAGTTAAATCAGTTTACAAGTGTCTGACTCAGTCTGAGTCCAACCTCAAACCTGAATCCAAAATCAAACACTAATACTTGATCATGAACATGAATTCTAGAATTCAAACATCAATATCAAACATGTATACTTGACTTGACTTGACCGAACCATGGTTATAACTTGACTTAAACTTGACATGACTACTTGAATACATGATTACATCCTGAACATGAATACCTGAACATTTTTTATCCATGGTTTTGGCAAGACTTGTAAATATAATCTATACAATACATTACGCGAGGATAAAAGGGTAGATATGGAACGTATATCGTGGCACGAGAGGTCACTTAAAAGACACCTACATGAATTCTCGTGCCGTTGTCCCGTGGGTTATGACAGGGCCTTGTACTACTTGTTACTATAATCCATGGGGTAAGATGTACTCTTCTCGTATATATGAATACCTTCTTTACCAAACTACAAACAACCAAGTTATAATAACTATCATATACCAGTAAGCAGTCATATACACTTTACCTGTTCATTTCACTTAATATACTATCTTCTCTTTCTTCTTTTAGGAGTTACCGAGCGTTAGTTCGCTGACGATATTTCTTTCTATTTCTTTCTTTGGAATGTTCGTCAGGAGGACCGGACTCTGAGGAGACAGAGCCGAGCCAGGAGGGCTTGGACCAGCTTCCAGCTCAGCCAGACTACTAGTTCTTCTTGCACTTATTTTCTGTATGCCATTGTTTAGGCATTTGCTTTATATCATTGTATCTTTTCATTTCAAACAGTTATATGTAAAGTTGAATATAAATAAAGTTGATGTTTATTTTATTACTCTTGTCATTCTTGTTCATTTTTATATATTGCTTACTTACGCTTAACGTATTTATTTCTTAGTAAATACGTTGCGGTTTGCCACGTCACCGTTTCCATCTACTGGAAAGCGGGACGTGACAACCGCATGCTCGAGCGCCTTTTCTAGACTCTCCGTCGATTGGCCTACAACGGCTTCTAAGATAGCAGATGCTCGTCAAACCCTTAAATCAATAAACTAAGACAGAAACGGCTCAAATATAGAGTCAATAAAAGGGCGAGAGCTCCTGCTCATTTGGAGTTCATGGGGTTCCATGAACATGCTTACCCCGTGACAAAAGCCGAACTAGCCGTGAAAATCGCCAACTCCTTTAAACCGTTAAAGATGGTTTGAAAAAATGCCATGACCGCAGAGATAAACAAGGAGATTCAAAGAATCTTGCTACTTGTCTAAACCTCAAAATTGGGAGCGCAACACGAGCTCAATGATAGTCCATCAGGCACTCCTCGCTGCGCGAAAGTAACAAGGAGTATTCAAAAAGAGGACACCGGCTCCGCCCAAGACTCCAGCCAACCCGACTGTATTCTGCCGCTTGTCCTTCCCTGAGAAGGACGAGCCACAATGACGGTCCAAAAGCTCAGCAAATCTCGTTACTAATAATGAAGAAACGGATACACAATACATACTGTCTGGTTGATACACAATCTATACTGTCTATATGGCAGGCACAGGCCCCAGTGCTAACTTTCGCAGTAAAAATAAAGGCATGGCTGCCCCTTCGCAGTCCCAACTTGGTTTGGAGGTGTCTGCACTTCCCAATCCCAACTTAGTTTGGAGGTGGCTGCACTTTCTAGTCCGACATTTGGTTTCCCTTTCTCAACCTATTCCGAACAACAATGAAAACACTTTTGGTGAGACAGCTAAGCAAAAAGAGCCCACTGTCCCTTAAGGCACGGACTTTGACGATGATGATAGCCCTGTCTTCATTCCCAAGTACAAGGGACAAGAGTTGCTCAAATATATTTATAAACATCTTAAGGACAAAGACAAGAAAATGACCGAGCTCTACTCCAAACTCAATGACCTGATGAAAGTCGTGATGCAGCTCACAACACAAGATGCCCGAGTGTAGTCTCAACAAGCACAAGGATCTACCCATGAGCTGGGGGATAACAAATTGAAGCAACCGACACCTATCCCCTCATTCCTAAAGATATGAGAGCTTCTTGAAAGTTGACCACGTTCGGCTTCGGGGGATGTCTTGACGCTTGATGATAGCGCGCTAACGCAAGATAAGATCTTGGACTTGGTCACCAGTAAAGTCAAAATATTGGTGGCCGAAACCAAAGTATAGAAAAATTGTAGCCACAGCGGAAGGTCGTACTCGGCCGGGTATGATATGAAGGAAATCTCAATGGCTATGTCGTCCCTAAATTCAAAAGGTTCAACGGGATGGGAAACGCCAATTAACACATTGCCCGTGTCAAAGCGTCATGCAGAAATACTGGGGGCAATGATGCGCTGCTCCTCAGGCAGTTTGTTACAATTTCTAACCGACGTTGCTTTCGACTGGTACTCAAACATACCGGACGACTCGGTCACAGCATTTGCTCAAATGAAATCGTTGTTCAAACAAAGATTCACGAGTGTCAGTAACTTCTATTGTTGACCTCGTGAAGACTATACGAGAAGACAATGAAAGCATCACGGATTACAAAATCCGGTGGCGTAATCTCATCATCAAATGTGAACAACCACTAGAGCAGAAGTAAGCCGTCAACCTTCTAGTGGGAAATATCGATAATTGGAAGGATCCGTTCTAATGCACGGCGGGCCTCCGAACATTCCAGGAGCTGACAAAAAAAGTTCAGATGTTAGAACATGCGAATCCCGATGCCATTCGGGACCTCCAATTCACTAACAATTCCAAACACCGGAAAGACGACAACTACAGAGGTGGAAGTACTAACAGTATCGACTCTTCAATCAAGGTTTTAAATACCATTATATATAGGATATCGGTAACGTATCTGAGAGATGCTTCATATAGCGGAAATCGTCGATATATCGGGAGATATCGTCATATCGGACGATATATCGGATGATATATCGGGCGATATTATATCAGTATTATCGTATCGCTAGGGGTCCCAAAACGATATATGTAACGACTCTGAAATCTCTATACAAAATTATTTGTTTAAATGTATAGAAAAAGGTATTTCAGCCTGTGTAGAAGTTATAAGTTATTTTTGTTCAATAAAACCAAGAAGCAACTTGTAGCTCATTGGTAAAGGCTCTATACTGCTGTGACATAGCCTGTGCGTTCGATTTCCATCAGTCCCAATTATTTTTAAACATTTTTTTTTAATTTTTCGAAAGCCCAAGAGTTGCACATGCAATTCACGGGGAATCAAAAGGTTTCAGAAAAATCAAACAAGCGCAAAGAGGAGTAAACACTGATCTACACACGTGGCACGAATCTCGAGGCAAGACCCCAAAATCCGACCGCCCATTTCCATCAAATGGCCGCCGCCGACGGTCCGATATGCTCCAAATTGCTCCGTGCTTTGCACACAAGTCCTTTCAGCTCTCTTCAACTCCCTTGCAATGTTTGATTTTCCTGCAATCAAATAGAGACTCTTCAAATCCCTAATTAACACCATTAAATCCATTTTAATTCATTTTTATTTCACACCCTCTCTCATTTTTACTCTATAAACACCACCCATGCCCTAGCTCTCCTCTATTCTGAAAATTCCTTAAAATTATCTAAATTCAAGAACGGTTAAGGCTATTCAAGTGGAGTTAAGCAAGCCAAAGAGAGTAGCGATCAAATTTCGACGACCGAAGTATCTCCGACGAGACCAAGACCCGCTCTCTCTTCCTTAACCACTTCCTAGCACTACACAATCAGTATATCCCTTCATCTCTCTCTCTCTCTTCATTTCTACATAATTTTTAAGACATATCGACAAATGTGGAGTTAGCTCTGATAATATTTTTCTCAACATTTGTACTCCACTTTATAAGCAAAATAGGTCAAACTAATATCCTAACACCACTCTTAACATTATGTATATCATTTAGTTTGTAGTTTAAAAAAAATCCCATATGAAACAATCATATAACAAACTTTTCATTAAAATACCATGAACTTTTAATATAACCGTATTTTCAATAACTAGAGTATAAACCTTTAGATCATTCACGGGGTAACGAACTACCCCATATGAACACTATGGTTTTATAGCACGGTATTCTAAATATATGGTTAGTTCAAAGAATAGGTTTTACATTAAAATACCACATTTTTTTCAAAACAGGTTTCTTTTAATCGATATTTTTAAGTCCTTGGCAATTGCGTCTCTACAACCCTTGTCAGGGGACCCGCTAATGGATGGTGCGGATTATCGCACATCCTTGGGATAGTAGAGCAAGATGCAGAACTCGTCACAGAGTATTCGGTCTCGAAAAGAAATAAAAATACGGTTTTTAAGAAATACGACTTTTCTATAAAAAAAAAAACTAACTTTGGAAATTATATAAAACTATGAAGCTGTATTTTTAATAAAAACGTATTATGAAACTATATTTTTAAAATGAAAGATTAGAATTTTTAATAAAATACCATCAAGTTTCCAAAAGAGATAGTTTTCATAAAAATACCATAAACTTTTAAAAGGTAGGTTTTTATCAATAAAATACCGTAACAATTAAAATACATGTTCATGAAAACTCTAAATATTACAAATCACCCTCGAGATTATTTTTAAATAATATTAAAGTATTTTTCATAAAACCCCCTCGAGAGATGCAAACAATATAAATACAATGTAAACAACAAAATAACAAATATTTAAGGACTCTAAATTAATATAGGTTTAAGCGGTATCATTTCTCTTAACCCCCAGAAAGTCGGAGAAAGTGAGTGCTTACCTATTCAGGTTAGACAAGTTTAACGGAGTTATCAATGGAAATTGTCTTGGAAAAATACATAATTCCTGTCGTCCATGTGCAGCAGTTGCTGATTACTCCCGAACCTAAGAATTTCAAAAACTAAATCCTTTCATAAAATTCTGACTCCAACCTGAATCCAAACTCAAATTAGAATCCAAAAACAAACTCAAACTTGAATACTTAATCATGAACCTGAATATTCGAATTCAAATATCAAACTCAAACTTGAATACTTGACCCGACTTGACCGAACCATGGTTATAACTTGACATGAACTTGACATGACTACCTGAACACATTATTACATCTTGAATATGAACCTGTACATTTTATATTCATAGATTTAGCCAAGACCTGTAATCTTAATTTATACAATATAATACGCGGGAATAAACGGATAGATTGGTACGGAACGTATATCGTGGCATGAGAGGTCATTTTAAAAGACACCTACATGAATTCACGTGTCGCTGTCCCGTGGGTTATGACGGGGCCTTGTACTACATGTTACCACAGTCCATGGGGTAAGATGGACTCCTCTCGTATACATGAATACCTTCTTTATCAAACTATAAATAACCACGTTAGAATAACCATTTTATACCGGTAAATAAATATGTTTAGATACTCTCTTATATAACCGTGCCTATTCACTTTTACCTGGTTTTTCTTCACTTTATATACTATCTTCTTTAACTTCTTTAGGGACTTACCGAGCGCTAGTTCACTGACGACATTCCTCTATGTTCTTTTTATGGAATGTTCGTCAAGACGACCAGATTCGGAGGAGATAGAGCCGAGCCCGGAAGACTTGGACCAGTTCGCTTCTTAGCCCGATTTTTAGCTTCTGCTTGTATTTACTTCCAGTATGCCATTGTTTAGGCATTTGTTTTATCATTGTATCTTTTTATTACAAACAGTTGTATGTAAATTTGAATGTAAATAAAGTTGCTATTTCATTTTATTACTCTTGTTATTCTTGCACATTTTTATATTACTTAATTACGCTTAACGTATTTTCATAGTAAATACGTTGTGGGCTTGCCACGTCACTGTTTCCGTTTACTGGGAAGCAGGGCATGACAGGTTTTGTTGGCGGCCCATGCAGGTCAGTTCTGGATGAAGTCTTAAGCATTATATCACAAGAATTATAAGAATCAGTAACTATACATTCCTTGCATTTCAAATTTTTTGAATCTATCATAACCTTTTCTTTTCTAACAAGGTGATGGATTCTCCCATCCTTTCAACCTTTAAATTCTTATGCATCGTTATACTATCTCTATATCTAAACACAACCTCACACCACTTAGGTACTATATTAGTAGCTACCCTTCCTGCACTCACACTTTTCAACACAGGAGCTTCACACTGCTTCATATCACAACGATCCGTGAGAACGCACGCGATTCCCGTGAAGCCACTCATTTCAAGCCGGAATGTCAGTTCTGGGAAAGGAGTCTTGAAGGCAACTTTAGGATAGGATCAGTGTCTAGTTGTAATTTGCGGTCGAGAATTCTACACAAATTTCAAAGTACTGGACATACCAAATTTTGATATTGTGTTGGGAATAGATTGACTGGGAGTATTTTATGCTACCATAAACTGTCATCAAATGAGGGTAGTATTTAAGATACCATATCACCCAGTCTTCTATTTCAAAAGTGGAGACAGAATCTTAGAGCCAGGAAGCTACCGTGCTAAACCAAAGAATGAAGAAGTGTTCTCTCTACAAGCTGAAGAAGAAAAACCTAAGGTAGTTCGAGAGTTCGAGAATGTGTTCCCTGAAGACATATCAGGTTTGCCTCCCGATCGAGCTCTTGAATTTAGTATTGATTTAAAACCTGGTGCACAACCTGTAATCAAAGCTCCATACCGATTAAGTCCGGAGGGAGTGAAGGAGATCCGTATTCGGTTGGATGAACTAATGAAGAAAGGTTAGATCCGACCCAGTACTTCAAGTTGGGGATCTCCGGTGTTACTAGTGAAGAAGAAGGAAGGTTCCTACAGAATGTGTGTGGATTATCGAGCTCTGAACGAAGTGAAAATTAAAAACAAGTATCCACCACCGCGCATCGATGAACTTTTCGATCAGTTAAGTGGTTCATGTGTCTTTTCAAAACTAGATCTTCGTTTCAGGTTACCATCAGGTGAAGGTCAAAGAGTCCGACATTCCGAAGACGGCGTTTAGGACTCTTTATGGCCATTATGAATATTTCGTAATGCCATTTGGAGTGACCAATGCACCTGCCATCTTTATGAACCTGATGAACCAAGTTTTCCTAGAGTACTTAGATTTATTTGTTGTTATCTTCATCGACGACATCCTGGTGTATTCAAAGAATCGGAAAGAACGCGTCGAGCACTTACGCATTGTCCTGGATACATTACGACAACACCGGCTCTACGCCAAATACAGCAAGTGTGAATTTTGGATAAATCAAGTCGGATTTCTTAAACATATTATTTCAAGCGAAGGAATCTCGGTGGATCTAGTTAAGGTGTCAGCTGTCAGCGAGTGGCTGACACCAAAGACGGTGAAAGATATAAGAAGTTTCTTGGGCTTAGCAGGATACTACCGACGCTTCATCGAAGGATTCTCAAAAATCGCAGTACCCCTGACCAAGCTCATACGTAAAAATGAAGCATTCGTATGGTCAGAAGTATGTGAGAAGGCTGTTGGGACTTCACCCGCGCACGCTTTTGTAATTTTGAAAGAAATGGTTTTGAAAATGCGGCGCACGCGACCTTGGTCTTATTTTAAAATTTGAAAACTGCAAGTGCATGGCACGTTGTAGCAAGCCGGCAAGTACGGGTCGATTCACAGGGAATTGGTGATTGGAGATTGTTGTTAAAGGTTCAAAAAGAAAGAATTTGGGTTTTGTCACAAAAAGTAGAAAATATGAAAATATAGAATAAGGTTAAGAAAACGGCCGTAGCTCCAGTTCAGGTGGACGAATAGTGGCGAGGTCTTCGACACCCTCTTGATCATGTGCGTCCCTTCTTTTGTTAGAATCCAAAATGAAGAATGGTTTATCAAGGCGGTGGCGAAGTATAAACCATCAAAATGACGAACTATCAACGCTAGAAATGAACCAAATCGTTACGTTCTCACTTACCGTTTGTATGTCCAAGGATGTCATATCGAAGCACATCGCTAAGGATCACAAGGCATACCACATCAATAATCAACAAATGGCAAATAAGAAGTAAAGTGTTTAGTTTTAAATTTGCTAAGTGTTTTGGGTGATAGTATAGGATATTTACTTAATGAAGTGTGTCAAATAACAATAAACAACATACCCTATCTAAATTGTTTAGCAAACCTAACACTAAAACTTAATTATAATAAAATTGCAAAATGAAAGTGTTGAGAGAATAGGTTATATTCTAGAGGTTACTTGCAACCATTGAAAGAAAAATAACCTATCAAACAATAACCAAATTACAATCTTAAGATTACAATCAATAAATTAAGCACAAGAACAATTACAAGAGAATGGAGGAAGGCTTTGCCTTTCATCACCACCATAACCATCACCACAACCATAAGATTACTTAAGCATCATCGTAGAAAGAATGAAAAAAACAAAAACAAGGTTAAAAACAAGAAGAAATTAAAAGCAAAGAAGAAAAACAGGTTTTATTAACAATTGGAGAAGTTGAGATACATTGTTAGGTTACTTGTTCAACCTCCTTAATGGAGTTCTCAAATGAGAAGTCCAAGAAGAAGGAAGAAAAAGAAAACCATGGCTTGAGCTCTACACAACTCTCCTCTTAAACTAAACTAACACTTCTATAAAAACTTGGATAATATAATGCGCTTCTCTCTGTGCTGAACTGCTGTATTTATAAGTTTTGAAATGAAAGTCCAGAGGTGTTTTCCAAAGTGATATGAAGTTACTAAACTACCCCTGAAAAACGGAGACATTTGGCGCCAATATGGATGCGCTTCCGCTGCCATTCTTCACTAAAAGTCGCGGTTCCGCGGCCGTTTCTTGGAGTCAGGTTACCAATTTTCTTGTGTGTTCTCCTAACATGAAGTGATGATTTTTAGATATGTTTATATTCTCTAACTCACACTGGATTGCTCATACGAATTTGAAGACAGAGATGATGGCAACATTTCCATTTCACATCAAGACTTTCTCACATGATCCAATGGTGCAACTTGCACAAGTCATGATTCATAAGAATCATGGCTGTCCCAATTGTGTGTCCACTTGCATATCACATCAAAACTTTTCCAAATCATGAATCATGCCCACTTGTGTATCACATCCAAACTTTTCCACATCATGAATCATGCCCACTTGTGTATCATGTGTGCTCATTTGTGTGCCTACTTACAATATTATGTGTTCACACATGTACCATGATGGACCAAAAAGAATGAATTATTTGTACACCACTTTATTTGATGCAAACTTATTTGACTTTATCTATATTCTGTCCCGTTTGCAGTTCCGATTAAAAACCGCCATTTTCATTCATGTTGTGTACCGTTTCTAGTGTTTTTGCCTGTATATCTGTATTCTGTACTAATGAGCAGATAGAGATTAAATAGCATTGTTTATTGACAAAATGATAGGAAATGAGTGGTATTAAAATGTAATAAATCGTGCCGAACAAATACTCCCAAACCTATCTTTTTCTCGTCCCAAGCAAAACAAAATACTATCCTCATTTTCGCAGGGAACGCGATTGCACTGAGCCCGTGCAACAAGCCGTTAAACCTCTAGGTGTCCCTAGTAGGAGGAGTTTTGTCTCCTAAGGGTTTTCAGCGGATTACACCCACAAAATCACGTCAAGTTAGTTTCGTGAGTTGATTGTAATCTTAAGGTTAAGTATCAAAACTAGAAGTTCTATTATCCTAGTCAGAAACGTCCAACCCTTATTTTTCACTCCTCACATCTTATTTAACATAAGTTCATATATGTCTTCACGTGATCCTGTGAATAGTGTCGTTAAGTTTTAAAAACTTCGATTAGGGTCGTCATGTAACTAATATAGACCAGGAAAGACTTCTAAGGATCACACGAGTTTGAAAAGACTTAAGATTTTCTCAAGTTTCATTCTCCGGTTAAATTTCAAGTTAGAAATTATATCATTTTTAACATAACTAAGTATTATTCTTCACTCCTACCTTTTACCTATTTTAGTTCATACACACCTTTCGTGATCGTGTAAAAAGTCTTATAATCTTATAAATGAAACTTTCATATCTCCGCTAAAAAAACTGTTTATAATAGAAAACTCGTCCTTGCCAAGATTATTCTTTCACAAAGAACCGTGAGGACTTTTAACTCAGAGAGAATACTTGCTTAGCTTGTTTTATTTGGCTATTGGAGACTTAGCGAGATTTGGGTCAATGACTCCCAAACCAGACGGTTTTAGGGTATTAGGTGTGGAGATACCTCTAAGACTTAATTGCCCAAGTTACCAAGGCCACAAAACAAAAGACTTATTTTGTTTTATTTAAAATATTTTGAAATCAGTGCGAACGGAGATATTACCAGTTTTTCTTTTAATTCCAAAGACGTGTTCATGTGGATACGGTGTGTAATCACTCCAACAAAGTTCCAGATGGGTTATTTTTCAGACGTAAACTTCCATTAAAACTTTCAATAATATCCCTCATATCCACTGCACTTTATGGACTATTCTTGATATAACTTAATTTAGACCAAACCTGTTTGATCCTAAAAAACTCACGACACGTGTAAAGTGTTATAGAAGATGTATATTAGCTACAGTAAAATTCAAAGGAGGGTTGTCTTTCGGGTTTTCAATCTCTCGAAAAGGATTTAGTTGTTTCTATCTTATCAGCCGAACCGTCGACTTCGAGTCTAAGTTTCCCCGTTAGCTATCTTGACGACAAAGTTTTTATGTTTTTGAAAAAAATTCAAATTTTATAGGTTTTTCAATATATATGTAATACAGAATTTACACATGATGTAGTAAAGTAAATGGAGTGCTCACCCCCAAACCTGAGTTTTACGATGCACTCATCGTTGCCCCCGTCTTTGGTAGTTAGACTTAGACATCCAGGTGAGATTTTATTCACAAAAAGAAAACTCTAAGAGCTAATTACAGTATTCATAAAATAATAGATTGTGTTAGTCCAGAAATTAGTACCGGCCATTCAAAATTTTTGTCAATATAAGACCAGGGCTGGTAAAAGAGAAAGTATATGAAAAAGAAAAAGAAAATATACATGTTAGTGGTTTGGTTAGATGTTAGAAAAGAGCATGGGTGTTGGGTTACCCTAACGTCCAAGCCATCAAACGTGGTGGTTTGCGGAACAAAATTTTTCTTACAAGTTTAAAAACGGCGCTAGAATAACACATTAAACCGGATCTAACCATAAACCTAACTAGCTAAACTAGGAGTGCTATCTACTATGATAATAAAGCCTCACCAAACGATCCGTGTCCTTCGGTCTTTTTTCTTCATCATGTGCTCCTAGTGGCCATCTTGAACATGCTTGATCTTCTTTTCCCGCTCCATCAGTTCTCCGGGATCGAGCTTGTTCTCCGGTCCTTCTTTGTCGTAGATGATACACCCAAGAGATATGATCCATGGCTCTAGCTCCTAACTAAGTATCAATAGGAGCAACTAAAGAACTTGGGTTGCTAATCCAAGTTGTCTAGGATGTATTATGGAATTCTATGTGTTCTATTATCTCTATCTTGCCTCCTCTCTTGTTTCTCAACACATGAGAGTGTAGAGATGAGGAAGATAATGAAGGTGGAGGAACTCAAGTGGAGGGAGGAGGGTGAAGCAAAAATATGAGAGCTCAAAATAATGAGGCTTTCATGTGAGAGAAAATCCTCACTAAGGTTTTGTAAAACCAATTTTTACAACAAACAATCAACAGCCATGCTTCAATAGTTGCTACAAATGAATTAAAAATTCATTTGTCAACTATTGAAATATGGTTATCACCATGCTCCCTTCTCTTTTGAATTACACCTCATTATCCATTTAAAGATAAATGGAAATAACCAATAATGAGGTGTCCATCTTCTAGAAGGTTATCCGTAATAAAATACGGATTACAGTCTACTGTATATACATACCTGCATTCGGATAAAAACACGAATGCCCAAAGAGATAGAATAACACGAAGAACGTAATACTAGAATATACATATCGAAATAAATATATGTAAATTATCAAATCAATACCTGATTTAATAATCCGGCTCAAACCCGAGCCGGCCAGTATTACCAACTGTCCGATCTTAAGTCCGAGTACAAAGTACATCAATCGATCGGAACCCTGCACGTATCCAATACGGCTACTATATCATTTCGCCTGAACCAGGGAAACCCTCTGTGTGGGACTCTAAAGACTCGAAAGTATGCCGGTAGTGAGTTACTGGATAAATCCATAACCACAAGCACGTCAGCGGCACTGGCTGTATGTAGCGGCACTAGCTGTATGTAACGGCCACCCGGGTACCTATCGAAAAGGAAGGCCGATGAGCAAACTCATCTGGGTCCCTACTAAGCCTATCTGTGATAATCTCCATACAGTCCGGTCTCTTCGTCTGAGAGTATCGCATACCAGGTCTAGGGGTGGTAAATGTCAGAACCTAATAACCCGATAATTCGTGCTGATGCGGCTCAGGACCAATCCGGGAAACTACTGATCAGCCTATCAGTAAATCCCAATTGCCTTGGCCAAGGTCTTATGGTCCTGACCAATCGAACACAGTGCGATTTCGACTCCCAATACCGGGAGAGATGAATCCCCGACAATCGCTCGCTGCCTCCATGTGGCTCGGGACTGTACCCAACCAAAACTTGTTTGCATGACTCAGTAAAGCCGTGGTAGGGTAGTGATCAAAGCATAGTGGAAACTCATACGAGACAAATGACGATCTCAGGTCTAAAGGCTAATCTGTACTCATGTCACCTGAGAACTTCCACCTGACGATAGGTATAGTACCATCTGGAAGTTCTCGGCGAGTCCGTCCAGTGTACTCACCCCCAGTGAGCACCTATATACGATCTTAGGTGCAAAAGACCAATGGTTGAGGGACCGTACTATCGCCCCTCATCGGGGTCTAAAAACGTATACACTAGTCTACTCTGGAATATCGATGCCCAGTCTCGATACTTCCATGACTAGGGACAATTTAAGGATATGCGTACCGACTACCCAGCTCCCACAAGTATGAGCGCCATCACAACGCAGATAGTCTAGCAATGATCCTACGGGCTTTATCAACATGTATAAATGATATGTAATAGCAAGTAAAACATACGCACATGTTAAGATAAAGACAAACCAGATAGCATACTATCATACCGAGCAAGACTGTCTTGTACATATATATGTCCAAGCATCCACATGTATACATATACAATAATAGCCTCTAGGGCATACATATCCAACAATGGGTACGTGAAAGTAGGGATCAAAAGACGTTGAATGTGAAGACAAAGTTTTGAAGGAGTCGAAGAATTGTTGCCCGAATGAATTGTATGTTCAAGAAACATGTGTTGAGTTTCATTGTCAGGTTTGTTTAAAAACTGGAGATAATCCTCAAAAAGTTCAGCAAAAGAAAGGTCTGTAGGATGTTCCCAAAATGATACTGACTCAAACTCATAAAGAATATTATGTTCATCCGCAAATATCTCCTCAAAACTCGGCATGAAAGAATGTTTCCTATGGTTGTCTTCCTCCCTATAATCCTCCACAATCATATTCTCATCGTTACATCTCACATCTCCCAATACAAGTTCTCCCTCATCACATATGGGTATGTCTATGTCATCTAAAAATATAGTTTCCCACTCTAAAGTTTCATCAAACACTTCTTTAATTGGTAAAACTACAGTCGTGGGTTCCATATTCTTGATTTTCTCTAACAAGATGTCCCAACCATACCCGTCAAAATCACAAGTTTCCTTCTCTAAAATTTCTTCGATATAATCAGTCGGCACTAGAATCTCATTGTAGGGTGTTTTTCGTCACCCCATTGAGATGGGAATACGCGTCGCTTGTCAGGCGTACTATAGATTCCCTCTGCCTAGGGTAGGCGGGGGTTTATTGATTGTGGGGTTCCGAATCTTCGGCAACCGCGAACTAAGCTGCTGTTAATTACCCCTCGCCTTTGGAGCGAGGGAACCTCCGATTGACGGGTCAAACTGGTCGTGTGAACTCAATGTGCAGTGTGCGTATGTGTGTCTTGAGGGGTTTTGGATATATCGGGGGCCTCGCAGAGTTTACGGGGGTCCCGCTAACCGGATAGCGGGCTGGAGGTCAAGGGGGCTAGCGGGGTGTGGGGCAGCACCCCATTAGAAATTTTTTTCTAACGAGGGAGGTATTTTTAGTGTGGAGTGCATGGGAAAAGAGGGGTGAATAGCGTCCAAAGGACACGTGGGCGCGAGCGCCTCACGTGCTTGGTACACGTGCGCTGAATGCTGGCGGTGGGCACCAGCGCCTCACGCGCCCGGTATGTGGGCGCTGGGTGCCCGCGGAAAGAAGGGGCTTTTAACTCCGGAATTAGGAGTTAAACTTCGAAAGATGTTGAATGGAGTTAAACTCCTAAAAAAGTGTTTGATTTATGGAGTTAAACTCCAACGGATCTTGAATGGAGTTAAACTTCTAGAAATCTTTGGAGATGATCGAAGGGGACCCCCTTCCTCTCCCCTTTAGACTTAGATCTTCTTTTGAGCCTCGGATCCTTCCGGAATGGGATTTTTGGAGATGGGTCTCCTTCCTCTCTGTTGGCTGGATCTTGGAAAAAAAGGGTGAGACTTAAAAATCTTCCCTTTTAGGGATTTGATGGCAGATTCGAGCTCCCCTTCAAGGGTTTTATTGTGAAAAACTATTTATTTTTGGAAAAGGAAGAGTTAAACTCTTGATTTATTTCAAAAAAAAGATAAGAAGGTTTAGAACCTTGAGGAAGGAGAAGGAGGCACATAAGCCCTAAATTTTGAGGAGAATGAATTATTTTTTATATTTCATCATCATATTGCCTTTTATAGGCTTACAAATTTACATATAGCCACTTGGGCTTTACAAAATGGCATTTTTGCCCATCTCATGCCTCATGTGCTCATTTCTTTTGCACATGAGCCATGGGCTTTACAAAAATTTGGCTTTATGCCCATTTATTTTACATTCATGCATGAAAATTATATCAAACTTATTTATTACATAATTTTCTTCTTGTCATAGGGGAGGCCGGCCGCTTCATGTTCGAGCTTGACTTGGGCATGGGCCCACTTGGCCTGGGTTTGGGCCCATTTAGCTTGGGATTGACTTTGATTTTGACTTGGTCAACCGGGATGTAATTTTTGACCCCAACACTCACCTTTAAGTAGTATATCAGTTAAACTATTCTCAATATCACACGTGATAGGAAGCCTATTTGGTACCTGAAGGCAAGTGTCGGACTGACTCGAAGGGTGTTCTTGTATGTCCTTATAACACTCAGTCAACTCAATTACATCATCATCATCTATGAACCCATCAAAATTTATTTGATCTTTTATCTCACTTAGCTGACTTCCTAAATGACAGATATTGACATTATTGGGTTCAATTTGACTGTGTTCGCTCTCTAGAATCTTTACAGCTAAATGTTTCACTTGTTCATTGATTTTAGCCAATGATTGAGCTTGAGCATGAAACAATTGATCAGATTATTGTATGAACATGGCTAGCGTCGGAACTGTTTGATTCTCAATCGCAATCATCACTTCTAAACATTTCTCTAAGCAGTCAACTTAGCATCCATCTCACCATCATACCCTATTTGTGTGTCAACTATTTCACGAAGGAAGGGTTGTAACGGTAGTGATGCTAAACCAGTCATTTTGTCAACCTCTTTCTCTAAGTTTTCAATCATTTAATGCATATTTAAAGTGGGATTGGGTTCAAGAGTGTTAGGTGGGTGACCGATAACAAAATTCTGGGATGGTTGGCCACCCCCTAATAAAGAACAGTTTTCAAAAATGTGGAAAGATTCTTAGCAATTTGAACAAAAAAATTGGGTGTGTATAAATAAAAGAATATAGGTCGTGAAAAATTGAATTAAACTGTGTATCACCCATATCAACAAGCATTCACAAAATCACAAAAACAAAGAATATCACACCGCTAGCAGTCTAAATTATGCTAAGTCAACTAGACTTGCTCAAGAACCTGATTGTCGAACTAAAATTGTGTCGAGAAACGGGCTCAAAATATACGGATCACGAAGCCAAATAAGTGCAGAGATAAGGGAATGTTGTCCAACGCTTTCGCGAAATTCCTTAATTAGAATAACCCTTTATCTTTTGGCGGTTGCGTCGTTAACACTTGCCTAGATACCTCGTGAACAATAAACACAATTAACTTGCCTTATTGAGCACGAATCCTTAAAGTCAGAGTTCTAAGTGATTTTAAAATTACTGTGGGTATGCAAGAATGCAGTTTTGTGATTTGTGGGCCAGGGAAAAAGGTGATAAAATCCTTTACCGTATCTTGTTTGGTTCCAGTGCCCTTAATATCCGTATTAAGATGCAAATATGCACATCAATAAAAGAATTTAAGCAAATCAATCAAGCAAATCTTTTTCATTTTAGGCTTAAGCACCGCAACAAATACGGGTTAGTTCTCTATTCTATTGGCGGCAATTTTGCGAAGAATCCTGCAAAAGATAGAATAGTGGAGTGCGTCGGATTGGAGAAAAGGTGTTAGAAAAATACGTACCGATATGATTAGGGTTAAGAAATCCCCGTTGAAGTGATCCACGAGTACTTGAATATTCGCTTGCACGGGTCAAACTACCCGGATCTTTGGTACTGTGCTTCACTAACACCTTGTTATTGTCAATGAAGTTTGCACCGCATGATCGCTACTCGTACTTCCGTTGAAATCTAAAAATGTTGGAAAATACGATATTTAGTGCAAAAAGCGATATATATGGCCAATTATCTGAACACACAAAATTGTAAAATTTTGCATACACCAATCAATCACAAATAGGACAAAGAAGCAAATAGCAAAAAATTGGACCAAATGGAGGCAGATGGGCCGTAAATTGTGGCCAGAATGAATTAATTGGCGGCCAACTCTTTGAGTTGGTGCTCCAACTTTTCACTGTGTGCTTCTTGTCCTATTAGTGTCCCAATGATACATGCAAAATTTTGAAATTAAACTCAATATGACAGCAGATCAAAAAGACAGAGAACAAATGTTAGAAAAGTTTGTTTTGTTTGTTTTGTTTTTTGAAATATTTTAGTTAAAATTAGTTTGTTAGTTTGTATATACAATTGAACAAGAAATAACAACCCCTAATGACTACCGCTTCTCCGGCGACGGCGCCAAAAATTTGTTGGGACTTCACCCGCGCACGCTTTTGTAATTTTGAAAGAAATGGTTTTGGAAATAAGGCGCACGCGAGGTTGGTCTTGTTTTAAATTTATAAACCGCAAGTGCACGGCGTGTTGTAGAAAGCCGGCAAGTACGGGTCGATCCACATGGATTTGGTGATTAGAGATTGTTGCTAAAGGTTCAAAAAGAAAGAATTTGGGTTTTGTCACAAAAAGTAGAAAATATGAAAATATAGAATAAGGTTAAGAAAACGGCCGTGGCTCTGGTTCAGGTGGACGAATAGTGGCGAGGTCTTCGACACCCTCATGATCATGTGTGTCCTTCCTTTTGTTAGAATCTGAAATGAAGAATGGTTTATCAAGGCGGTGGCGAAGTATAAACCATCAAAACGACGAAATAGCAACGTGAGAAATGAACCGAATCGTTACGTTCTCATTTACCGTTTGTATATCCAAGCATGTCGTATCGAAGCACATCGCTAAGGATCACAAGGCATACTACATCAATAATCAACAAATGGCAAATAAGAAGTAAAGTGTTAAGTTTTAAATTTGCTATGTGTTTTGGGTAATAGTATAGGATATTTACTTAATGAAGTGTGTAAAACAACAATAAACAACATACCCTATCTAAATTGCTTAGCAAACCTAACACTAAAACTTAATTATAATTTTAACATTGCAAAATGAAAGTGTTGAGAGAATAGGTTATATGTTAGAGGTTACTTGTAACCATTGAAAGCAAAATAACCTATCAAACAATAACCAAATTACAATCTTAAGATTACAATCAATAAATTAAGCACAAGAACAATTACAAGAGAATGGAGGAAGACTTTGCCTTTCATCACCACCATAACCATCACCACAACCATAAGATTACTCAAGCATCATCATAGAAAGAATGAAAGAAACAAAAACAAGGTTAAAAATAGGAAGAAATTAAAAGCAAAGAAGAAAAACAAGTTTTATTAAAAATTGGAGAAGTTGAGATAAATTGTTTGGTTACTTGTTCAGCTTCCTTAATAGAGCTCTCAAATGAGAGCTCCAAAAGAGAAGAAGAAGAAGAAAACCATGGCTTGAGCTCTACACAACTCTCCTCTTAAACTAAACTAATACTTGTATAAAAACTTGGATAATAGAATGCTCCTCTCTGTGCTGAATTGCTGTATTTATAGGTTTTGAAATGAAAGTCCACGGGTGTTTTCCAAACTGCTATGAAGTTATAAAACTACCCCTGGAAAACGGAGACGTTTGGCGCCAATATGGCTGCGCTTCCGCTGCCATTCTTCACTAAAAGTCGTGGTTCCGCGGCCGTTTCTTGGAGTTAGGTTACCAATTTTGTTGTGTGTTCTCCTGACATGAAGTGATGATTTTTAGATATATTTATATTCTTTAACTCACACTGGATTGCTCATGCGAATTTGAAGATAGAGATGATGGCAACATTTCCCTTTCACATCAAGACTCTCACATGATCCAATGGTGCAACTTGCATAAGTCATAATTCATAAGAATCATGGCTGTCCCAATTGTGTGCCCACTTGAATATCACATCAAAACTATTCCAAATTATGAATCATGCCCACTTGTGTATCACATCCAAACTTTTCCAAATCATGAATCATGCCCACTTGTGTATCATGTGTGCTCATTTGTGTGCCTACTTGTAATGCTATGTGTTCACGCATGTACCATGTTGGACCAAAAAGAATGAATTAGTTGCACACCACTTTATTTGATGCAAATTTATTTGACTTGATCTGTATTCTGTCTCGTTTGCAGTTCCGGCTAAAAAATGTCGTTTCTGTTCATGTTGTGTACCGTCTCTAGTGTTTTTGCTTGTGTATCTGTATTTTGTACTAATGAGCAGATAAAGATTAAATAGCATTGTTTATTGACAAAATGATAAGAAATGGGTGGTATTAAAATGTAATAAATTGTGCCGAACAAAGGCTTTTTTAGAACTCAAATCGAGGTTAATCTCTGCACCTATTCTTGTAATACCGGATCAATCTGGCGGATTCGATGTGCATTGTGATGCATCCGGTAAAGGATTAGGATGTGTTCTGCATCAGCATGGAAAAGTTATGGCTTTTGTATCAAGGTGGTTAAAAGTTCATGAACGCAACTATCTAACACGCGATCTGGAATTGGCAGCCGTCATCTTCTCCCTTAAGATTTGGCGTCACTATTTATTGGGAGAGCGAGTGGATATATACACTGACAACAAAAGTCTGAAATATGTATTTACTCAGAAGGAACTCAACATACGGCAGAAAAGATGGCTAGAACTCATGGCGGATTTCGATATCAACCTAAAGTATCATCCTCGAAAGGTGGACGTAGTTCCTGATGCACTTAGTCGCCAGCCATTAGCAATGAATCTCACCGCTCAGTGGAGACTACAACAAGAACTGTATGAATTGGAGATTGAAGTAGCTGTACCAGGCAACGCTTCATCTTTGATGAGCTTACAAGTCCAATCCATTCTTATAAATCAGATCAAGCCAGCTCAAGCAAATGATTCCAAGCTACAAAAGATCCGAAAACAAGTAGAAAGTGGACTACGAACTGACTACATCATCCACGAAGATGGATCCTCGCGATATGGAAGTCGTTTATGTGTACCAGTCAGCTCTGTTTGAGAAGAGTTGATGAAAGAAGCTCACAGCTCTCCGCATTCAGTACACCCCAGTGATTCGAAGATGTACAAGAATCTACGGCAACACTACGGGTAGTATGGAATGAAACATGAAGTAGCAAGGAGTGTAGCCAAGTGTTTGGTGTGTCAGCAAGTGAAGGCTAAACATCACAGAACTGCTGGTCTATTTCAGCCGTTACCAATTCCAGAATGGAAATGGAAGCACATTACCATGAACTTCGCGACTGCTCTTTCTCGCAGCATGAAGGGTAACGGTGCAATTTGGGTTATTGTGGATCAACTCACCAAGTCGACCCACTTTATTCCATTTCGAGTTGGTCAGTCAACCGAGACGTTAGTAAGAAAGTACAACTATAAATCTAAAGTAAGATTTAAACCTTCAAGATGTACCATATTTGATACCCATAAACCCATGTAGGATATCGTGAGTTTACATGGAGTACCTGTTTGCATCGTCTCCGATCATGATACGAGATTCCGATCACAGTTCTAACAGAGTGTACAAGCTAGCCTGGGAATGAGTCTGAATTTCAGCACGGCTTATCATCCACAAACAGACGGACGGTCCGAGTGAACAATGCAGATTCCGGAAGACATGCCGAGAGCCTGAATGTTAGACTACGGAGGTTCGTAGGAAGATCACCTACACCTAGTGGAGTTTTCATACAACAATAGCTATCAAGCCAGTATTGGGATGGCACCATTCACAGCACTCTATGGACGGAAATGTCGTTCCCCGCTGAGTTGGGACGACGTTGGAGATCGTGAACTCCTTGGACCAGAGATGATCGTGGCAACTGTGAACGTGGTTCGCACGATCAGGGAAAGGATGCGTGTTCTCCACCGAAAAGACGCGGCCGGGACGTTGGGACGTCCGGCCTGAATTTCGAGGGCAGATGCTATTTGGTGCTATCCGTCCACCTCTCCGAAGATGCCAAGTTGATTTATGACACCATGTATCGAAGGTTTAAACGGATGCGGCCGATGTAGCAGACTTCGTCAGATTCCCCTTCGTTGAGGGGTTTTTTTATTGTGGGGACGCTCTTCCCTGCAGGCGCAATCCCCTGCAGTTAATTACGCTACCGCATCGCGGTAACCATTTTCTCCTTCTTCAGATGGTCACTTCGTGTCGTGGGTGTTTTTTTTTGTTTTTGGTTGCCCGTGGATTGTATACGGAGACTAATTTATGTTGTCGCCCGTAGGGCGTGGATTAGTACAAATCCGTATTTTCTTAGATTTGGGTTTGGGGTTGGGTTTAAGGATGCGTTAGTCTCATTTGAAACTAAGATCGACTTAAACGTTTGTTAAGGATACATTAGTCTAATTTTAGACTAAGATCAACTAACGATTTGTTAAGGATACGTTAGTCTAATTTTTAGACTAAGATCAACTTAACAGGATCATTTAGATCCAACAAAAGAGCATTTGGGCTCTATTATTTTAGTTTAGGGACATTGCGGTCCATAATTAGTTTAAGGACATTACGGTCCATAATTAGTTTAAGGACATTACGGTCCATGGGCTCAAGGACCCCACAGTCCAAGGTTAAGGACATCATAGTCCATGGGTTTAAGGACCCCACAGTCCAAGGTTAAGGACATCATAGCCCATGGGTTTAAGGACCCCACAGTCCAGTTTAGAGACATCATAGTCTGTAGGATTTGCTGGTTATCGGGACCCATCACCTCTCTGAAGACGTTGAAGAATTACAACGACACATATCAGAGGAATGGGGAAATGTACCCTTGAACCGATGTGGGTTGGGAGATCTGTAGTCCAATTTGGGACTAAGATCAATTAATTAGATTATGAGGACTTATGGCCAACTTGGGCTAAGTCAAATTAGGTTTAAAATGTTGGACATTTGTTTGGGCTGCTGAACATTTGTCTGGGCTCAGCCCCCCTTTATTTAGCAATGCTAAGCATGGGTCTGGGTTCTGACAATATTTTTGTCTTTTATTGAATGCTGAGCATTCATCATAGCTCTAGGGCTTTATTTAAAGAACGGTTTATGTTCTATCAGCGCACGCGTGAGGAACACGTGGCGCGTATGGCGCTAGCGCCAGTTAATGAGCGCAAAGCGCTTCTGTGATATAGCGCACACGTGAGGAGCACGTGGCGCGCTTGGCGCTAGCTCCAGTCTATGAGCGCAAAGCGCCGGTTTATGAGCGGAAAGCGCTATTTGTTCAGTGGTGCACACGTGAGGAGCATGTGGTGCGCTTGGCGCTGAGCGCCAGTCCATGAGCACAAAGCGCTATTTGTTAAGTGGCGCACACATGGGGAGCACGTGGTGCGCTTGGAGCTGAGCGCCAGTCCATGAGCGCAAAGCGCTATTTGTTAAGTGGCGCACACGTGGAGAGTACGTGGTGCGTTTGGCGCTGAGTGCCAGTCCAAGAGCGCAGAAGCGCTTCTGATCAGTTTTATGATCTAAGAAATAAATTCTCGTTTATAAGAGACTTTGTCTCAAGGTTCTAAGAACAAAGTTCTTATTTTATAGGAGATGTTTCAATCTCTTATTTTGGTAAAAGGCTTTGCCTTTATGGATTTGTGATCCTAAGAGAATTGAATTATTCTCCCCCCTTTTATAATGAGATGTTCATGATCTCTTTTTCTAAAAAGACCTTAGTCTTATAGATCTATGATATGTGAGAAGAATTATGTTCTTCTTCTTTAATGAGATTTTTCGTATCTCTGTTTTTTTTACCTTGAAGAAAAGTTCTTCTACCGAGAGCTTGCTCTTCTTTCTGAGATTTTTCAAAGTTTATAGGGGGGTTCCTCTATCTGTTTCTGTATCTCTCCCTGACTTGAAGTCTTGGGGCCTTTATATAGGGCAAGCTGATTTGTTCAATCGGTTAAGGAGATCTTTTCTCCAATTGATTTGGGGATTTCCCTATCGTTGGATATTTGATCCAAGGGCTTCTGATTTACAGAAGGAAATCTTCTTGTTTTTAACAAGATTAGGAAATCTTGTCCCATATAGAATTTATTCTGTATTTTAGTGATTTTTAATCACCTTTGGATCATTGATCCAACGGTGCTCTGATTTACAGAGCACAATCTTTTTGTTTGGAAAGATTTTGAGGAATCTTTCCTTAACAGAATTTCAGTCTGGTCAAATCATCTTTATTGGATCTTTGATCTGACGATGGGGAACATTTAGTTCCAGCGCTAACGCACTCGTGCTTTGCACGTGAGCACTGCTTCAGAGCGCTGGCGCTCTTTGCGCTAGCGCACTCGTGCTCTGCACGTGAGCACTGGCGCTCTTATGAAGCGCTGCTCATTTCAAATTTTGAAAACTTGAACAGAGCTTTGCTCTGATTGGGGGAAACAAATGCCCCCCCCCCCACCGTTGCGCTTACGTGGCTCACACGTGAGTGCAGCGGTGGCTGCATCTCCACCATTAGATCAACTTTGAAGTTGAAACGGCTCTCAGTGCCTATAAATAGGGCCTTTGGCCCTTAAGATGACTTCTGTTCATCTTCTTTCTTGTTCTGAGAATCAATTTCTCCTTTAGAGCATAGATCTCTGTTTTAAGAACTCTCTTAAGGACAGAACTCTGTCAAATTTTTAGGTAAAAGATCAAATCTTTAAAGAGATTAGTCAATAAACTAGGGTATCACCCATTAACAGAGCTTTTGCTCTTCTTAAATCATAGATCTTCAAGAAAACCTTTTTAGGGTTTCTCAACAGAGCTTTGCTCTTGTTAGATCTTAGATCTTTTTTTGGGTTTCCTAACCCATAACAGAGCTTTGCTCTTTTCAAATGATATAGATTTGTTAATCTCTTATGAAGAACTCTTAGAGTTTGTTCATAGATCTTGAAGATCTCAGAATTTTAATTCATTAAAAATTTTATTTTAAGTTTTCTGATGGGTTATTCCATCATTTTTACAGAGCAAGGCTCTTGAGGAATTTTTATTCCTTTCATCATCAGAGTTGACAGATGTCACTCTGTTATAGAGCGCTACTCTCAATGGGAGATTTACTCCTTGGCCCGAGAAGTTCTCATTAAATGAGAATCTTTTGAGGATTTCCTCGTTTAATGACAGTCTCATCAAATGATGAGACTGTTTTTTATTAATGATTAACTGTCATCTAGATTAAGTGGGCCCCCTTTGGTCCCTTTTCACTGCATTGCAGTGTGGTACGGATTTAAAGTACCAAGTACCGAACTTGACTTGTAGCATTGAAGGCTAACTTTGTTCTTTTCCGCGCAGGTACTATGTCTTTCGATACTTCGTTTCCCTTTGTCCGTTCAGAAGGAGGATTCCCCAAAGCGCCCGTAGACCGAGAAGTTTTTGCACTGATCAAAGACCATGATCCGGAGAACAAGAATCTTCATCTATAGGGAACATGGTACAGCCAAATCATCAGGGGTCGGCGGAGCTTTTCTTGCACGGTACCCTCGGAGCCCATTTTGGTTATCTCTTATGCTGACCCACCCCCGGTGAACTATACCGTGGAGGAGGTTAATTGGACTTCAGATGGTCTCCTTCAGCCTTCTTTGGCTGCGATACCCATACAGCCTCCAATGGCGTTGGATATCCTAGGGCGGCGTATATGCCAGGGTGAGTCGCGCCCTTGGGGACAGCCATACAACATAGGCTTGACTCCCCGTCACTCAGCCGGATAATTGCAGTGGGCCCGGTACATTCTGTCCGCCAAGAGGTTGCAGTTGCTGAGGCTTGGGTTGTATCCTGCAGTTTACGTTTCTCTCTTTCAGTACTCCATGCCTCCTATATGGTGGGTAAAAGCCTTTTTGGAACAATGGAACATTCCAACTCACGCCTTCCTTTTGTTGGATCGAGAAGTCTCCATCTCTTTAGAGGAGTTCACGGAGATTTCTGGCTTGCCTGTTAGAGGGGAGCATTATGAGGAACTACTTCCTCATGATGAGTACGTCTTTGCCGCCAAGTCGGTGATGATGGGCCTTACCCCGGACAACGCCATTCAACATCAATCACCAAGTTTGATTAAGGTGTTGAATATCTACGATGGCCTATTTCTCGAGTCTGGAAGCCGTGGGGTTAATTTTATGAATTTTATCGCTCGTTTTCTCCGCTCGGAAGTACTGCCAAAGGAAGCCGCGAAGTTCGCCAAACTTGACGATCCTTTTGGCTTAGGTTTGGGCAACCTGCCAACGGCGGAGGTGGATCAGAAGAGTTTCTTTCTCCCCGACACCCCGGTCGTCCCTTTTGCAGAGCTTGCAGCTCCTGGGATCGACGAAGAAACATTCTTTTTGGGGTTTCTCGGGCTATGGCTGAGCTGGTTTGCGCTTCCGATGCACCCTTGCCGTATGAGGTTGTCTGTCTTCTACCCAGTGCATCGAATGGTTATTGGGGTGAAAGTGGCCGTCGGGGTCACTGAGTTAGCCCATTTGTATCACGGCCTTAGCCTAGCGCGGGGGTGCAGCCCGTGAACTTCTCAATGCATTACTTCACCTCATGGCTCGAGTTACATGTGCTTGGCGCCTTTGGAATTCATAAAAGGCCTTTTTTATGAAAGATATAACTTTCCTCGACTGTTGCGGCTGGTTGACGCTTCTATTTTGGAACCGACCCCACAAGAGGCTAGGGGCTTACTCCTTCGCCCGCGTACCGTCGGGGATGGTATGACCTTTGTTGACAAGGTCTTAAGTATCGGCAAAGGATCCGCGAAGACGGTGTAGCCACTGCGGGACACCTTTAAAGATGGCGCCTCTACCTTGAAAGCTCGAGAGATTCTCCACCTATATTCGATCAGGCCGGGCTTTCTGGTGTTTAGGCAGAATGATGTGGCATTGTTTATGAGATACAACCCGCATCGTTTCGCCCACCAATCTAGCTACAATCAGGGTGTTCCGCTTGAGGCCTTTCTAGCTGAGCCGCCCGCCACAGAAGAAGGCATCCGCGGCGCGCTACACCATTTCATAAGGCTCAATACCGGTTCTAACTTTTTTATCAGTGAGCCCAGCTGCATCCCACAGGTGTTGAACGTGTACATGGCGTGGTACCAGCATGCGATGGGTGTTGTCATCAGGGAGGAAAAGAAGTTGTTGCTTGATCGTAAAGGTGCGGCCCCTGCAGGTAATCCAGCTAATCCTTTGAAGCAACGGACCGTCATTCGTCCTCCTCTGAGAGAGTTGCTGCGGTTGTGGTACCGCGTGATATGCCTGAGCTACAGCTACCCCATGCTCCCGTTGAAGTAGCAGCTGTGGCGTCTCCTGGGTCCGGCTTGGGTGCGGAGATTGGGACTCGCCGCCCGAAGTTACCCGCTAAGCGCAAGCTCGTGTTACTGGCGACCGGTACTCGCTCGCAGAAGAAGAAGAAGTCGATTCTTTCTGCAAACGTTGTACTCGGCCAGGAGCCTCATGCTCCTTATACCGAGGGCCTAAGCAAATATGGGACCAACGAGGGCTTATTTATGGTGCCGGATGATACTGATCTGGAGGCCGCCATCGCAGCTTCTGAGCGACTAGCTAGCCACAAAGCAGGACTGATCATCCTCGCACAATCAAGTAAACTTCAGTCATATCTTTTCGCTGTTACGTTTTGATTATCATGCCTTGACTGACACTTCTTCTTCAACAGGCATCTCCACTGAAGAGACTCTCGCAGCTTCTCTTAAGACTTTTGAGGAGGAGGAAAGGCTTCGTGCTTCCTTAGGCATCGGTACATTTCGGCTCACCGCGACTCCATTCCCGTTTTTATGGGTAAACTAACTCTTCTTTTCCATCTTATTGCAGGGACTACCTCGACTCAGGTTATCTCGAGTGCAGTGCCGACTTCGCAGGGCGGTGCGGAGACGCGTCCAAGGCCGGCTACCGAAGTATCAGCCTCTCCAGTATTACCAAAAGAGGCTTCACTTAAGCAACCGATGACGGACGCCACAGCGGCTCCAGAGGTAGCTCCTGGCTCGGACGATGACGTCTCCTTGACGTAGGTCTTAAGAAGATCAGCTCTCACGGCCCAAGCAGAAAGGAAGCGCAGGAGGCGTGCAGCAAGAGAACGTAACGCTGTCTTGGCTGTAGGCGCAGGCTCGAGCGCTGCTCCCCCTATCCCTGCTTCTTCAGAAGGTGCTCTGGCCGCCCTGTCTACCGCTCATAGGCAGGCGGTAAGCGCGGTTCGGGAAGCAATTGAAAAGCTGTCCCAAGATAACATAACACTGAGTCCTTTTGTCATAGTTTTAATCTTCAGATTCTCATATACCCTACCCTGCAGGGCCAAGTCCTGGTGAGGAGGTGGCAGGTGAGATGACGGCAACTACCGAGCTCGAAGCAGCTACTCTTTCTCAGGAGTCCGAGACTGCTCCAATTGCCGCTCTTTCCACCTGTGGTTCCCTGCCATCTCCTGGCATTGCGAGTGTCACGACGGCCCTCGTGGAATCAGGGGACGAAGCCACGGGCGGTGAAACCATCCCTCCGAATGAGATCGAAGAAGTCGTGATGCTTGGCGATGCTTCCGTCACCGTTTTGGCTGATAACCTGTCTGGTAGGTCTTGGGTCGCTACATTCTTTTCGTTTTGCAATCCCTTCTGATGACATTTTGTTCCTTTCAAATGTAGGTGTGGTGAGCGCTGAGGTTGCGATACCTGAAGAAGCACCACCAACTGCTGTTTTGACGGTCGTTGCCCCTTCGTCTCCTCTTATATCCTCTCAAATGCTGGAAGGTATGGGTTTGTGATCAATTTAAATCAGGGGCAGCATCTTTCATGTACTGACTATGTATCATCGTGATCTTGCAGGAGTTCTCTTTGATCATCTGTATCAAGTGCTGAACCCGCACTTCTCCTTCCAGTCGGAAATTAATCTGCCTGCTGGTGTCGGTGAGTACAGCTTTCTAAACCGACGTCCCTTCTTTTCTTAGACGGACGACCCGACCGTTGTTAATTTTGAGTTGATTTCAGCACTACAAATTGGAGGAGGGGACGAGGGAATCGTCATGCCCCTAGTACTCCCAACTCTGCCCCCTGTCGTAGCTGGTATGGTAGACTCTATTGTTCGTGCATTTTCTTTATTTCTTGAGCCGAAATCTGACTATGATTTGTTTTGCAGCGGTCACACCGACTCCAGCTCCGTTCGAGTCTCACATCACAATGCCGGCAGGCCCTTTTTCTAGACGTCTGTCTTCAAAAGGCGCTGTGACCAGTCTGCGTATGTTGAGCGAATACATCAAGGAGCTTGACGCGGAGGCCCCTACATTCACTGCAGATTTTGCTGTCGAGGTTAATCCAATGTTGGCGACGCTTGTGAACTTCCATAACAAAGGCGTCGTTAAGTCTTGGGTTAACCACTGCAGAAAGATTGAGGCCTGCCTGCACGAGCTTGAACTTAGACGTCCTGCTCCTGAGATTCTGGCTTTGAAATCCCAGCGGGCTGCGTGGGCCGAGCAGAGTGTGTCCTTCCTCCGGCATTTTGAACAAGAAGCGACCTTGAGGCGGAAGGAACGCGAGGAGGATTCAGGTGAATCTGCCCGGCTGCGCGTCCAAGTTGAAGCGAACGCCGCGCAACTGAGAGCCATCTTTGATAATTTGCAGCGATGTATTTCGGACGGGCTGGCATTGAGGCGGAAGCTCGACTTCATTAAGCGGGTTATGCAGAGTTGCGAAGCTGCCCAACGAGAAATCGATGAGAAGGTTTCCTCGTGCTTGCAGCAACGGGCTCGAATTGAAGTGGAGCTGGCCGCGTCGGCCGATCATGAGAAGGAGTTGAAAGGAGTGTGCGAGCAGCTAGCTGATTTATTGAAGACGCCTCCTTGTCAGTAGCTGTTTTTGTATAGATTGAACACTTGTAATCTTTGAATAACATGTATCCATTTTTATTCTTTTATATGATTCGTCTTGTACTCAATTGAATTTATGAATAAAAAATACACATTTTTTGTTCTACTGTTGCTTTCTTCTCTTTGTTGTGTTGTTGCTACGTGATTTTAGCTAGTGTGTCCTGTAGATAGTATGTAGCTGTCCATCTTGGACTCTTTGCGGGGTGGTCATGGCTTAGGAAACAGGGTTAGAATCTGTCACCTAAGACTTTTCAATTTTATGAGCCATGAGGGTCTCATAAAGATTTTTCTCCCTACGAGTCGAGAGGATCTCGTAGGTGTATTTTCTCCTTAGGAATCGTGAGAATTCCTAAGTGTGTTTTCTCTTGAGAGTCGTAAGGATCTCCCAAGAGAATTTTCTTGCTTACAATTCGAGAGGACTCATAAGTGATTGATGAGTTGACCTGCTCCCGATCAAAGCATTGCTTTTGGCGGGGAGGTCGAGGGTTTGCTCTAGCTGTTTCCCATGGGGTCAGGATTGACTTTGGCTGTGTTCTACATGACCAGGATTCGCTCTGGCCGTTTCCCACGGGGTCAAGATTGACTTTAGCCGTGTTCTACGGGACCAGGATTCACTCTGGCCGTTTCCCACGGGGTCAAGATTGATTTTAGCCGTGTTCTACGGGACCGGGATTTGCTCCGGATGTTTCCCATGGGGTCAGGATTGACTTTGGCCGTATTCTACATGACCAGAATTTGCTCTGGCTGTTTCCCACGGGGTCAGGATTGACTTTGTCCATATTCTACGTGACCAGGATTTGCTCTGGCAGTTTCCCACGGGGTCAGGATTGACTTTAGCCGTGTTCTACGTGACCGGGATTCGCTCTCTCGGTTGTCTGTGTGAAAGGTTTACCTAGCACCTCATGAAGGGTTTGGAAGCATCACATGTACCAAAGGTGGAGTCTTTAGTTTGCTAAGTTAACAAACATCGGATCGTTCCTAGAAAATTAGGGTTTCTAAAAGTGGCATATCAACATATGAAAGAAAAGCTAGGGTTTAGAGAGTACAACCTTTGTAGCTCCCTACGCTAGACTCCTCGGCTACTTGGGGTTTGGAAAAGCTCCGCTTGAACTCCTCTAAGTCACCGATGATCCACCCGGAGTCCGCTTTGTCCAAGCTAGCAACTTCGCAAAATCAAGAATGAAAATCGAAGCTAACACACTAAACAAGTGGGCTAGACTTGTGTAGAATGGTGTTGTGGTGGCTTTTCTCACTTCAAAATCCTATCTTGATGAATATTTTGCTCACTTGAAAATTCTAGAGAGCAAGAGCTCAAGGTTGAAGAAGATGATGGATATTTTTCAAGAGGAGAAGAATAACTCACTAGAGAAAAAGAAAAACATAAGAATATAAATTTTTCTTTCTTCATTTCAAACCATGGTTATCTCTTTATAAATATTTAATTTTACTTTAGTTAAACACAAGAGAAAGATTAAACCATGGTCAAAAGTTAGGTGCAAATGGTTAGGTCACAAGAAGAGTGTAGAAACTTTGACCATGATTCAATCTTATCTCATTTCTTTTGTTTTAGCAAAAATAGAAATAAATATCCATAAAATAAACCATGGTGTGAGTCTTATATATCCACCATTTTCTATGTATAAACAACCATGATAGATGATGTATGTATGTATGTGTGCATGCACATCCAAATGTGCATGAATCAACAAGGAATGCATACATGCATCCATACATCCAAAGATACAAGAAAAGATTTCTAGTGAGAATCTAATGGTTAAATGATAAATCAACACTTGATTTATCAATCCGGCCATATCACATACGACCCTAACCAAAAGCAAGCCTCCCGATCAATATACGGTATCCTATACACGTATTTTAATCGGGTCCATACGCATATCGCATACGCGCACCACAACGTTTCGCCTGGACTAGGTAACTCCATTGTGGGACTCTAAGACTCGTCAATACGCCGGCAGTGGGTGATGATCATATCAAGTACCCCCAAGCCGCAAGCGGTCAGCTAAACGTAACGGCCACCCGGGTATTGAGCGATCAGAAGAGAACAAGCGAACCTGCTACAACTTCCGTCGAGCCAACCGGAAACACTTCCCGTACAGTCTTGTCTCCTCGTCTGATATGTCGCATATCAAGTCTAGGGGTGGTAAACGTCAGACCCCAATAACCGATAAGTCGTGCCGATGTGAGGCTCATAACGGGTCGAGAAACTACTGGTAACACTTACCAGCAAATCTCTGAATCAGCCCTGGCCAGGGACTTCCCTGTTACGGCCAATCGAGCACAACGCAACATCAACCCCCAATACCGGGAGAGACGAAACCCCTCCTATCGCTCATTGCCTCCATATGACTCGGGACTGTACCCAAAAACCACCGTTTTGCACGCCCTCATGGACGTGGTAAGGTGGAAATCAAAGCACAGTGGGAATCACACAAGACTCTATGACGATCTCGGGTCTACAGACTAACCTGCACTAGTGTCACCTGAGAACTGCCATCTGACATGAGGTATAATACCATCTGGGAGTTCTCGGCGAGTCCGTCCAGTATACCCAGTCTCCACTGAGCACCCGTATACCATCTCTGATGTCAAACACCAATGGATATGGGATCATCCATCGCCCATCTCATGGGTCGAGAAGCGTATACGCTAGTCTACACTGGTATATCGATGCCCCGTCTCGATACACCTTCGACTAGGGACCTTGAAAGATGTACTTATGGACTACCATGTCCCCACTAGTATGATCTGCATTATAGTCCAGGTAGTCAAGTACACATCCTAAGGGCTTTACCAACATGTAACTCTAAGACAGTATAAAGAGACAAGTATACATGTTAAGATAAAGAGCAACCAGATAGCATACTATCATATCGAGCAAGAAAGTCATCTCTATATATGTCCAAGCATCCAATATAATATACATCATCTGTACAATACTGGCCTCTAGGGCATACATACAACTAACACTGTGAACCGTCGGGGTTTGGAACAGGGACTTTTCCATGGCTCCAAGGTTGATTGTCGCGTCTGGATCCTGCTGGAATGAGGAGAAACGCTGTTGGTGATCTCTAGGCTGTCTATGAACCGTCGAGATTTGGAACAGGGACTTTGCCATGGCTCCAAGGTTGATTGTTGCGTCTGGATCCTGCTGGAATGAGGAAGAACGCTGTTGGTGATCTATAGGTTGTCTGTGAACCGTCGAGATTTGGAACAGGGACTTTGCCATGGCTCCAAGGTTGATTGTCGCGTCTGGATCCTGCTGGAATGAGGAGGAACGCTGTTGGTGATCTCTAGGCTGTCTGTGAACTGTCGAGATTCGGAACAGGGACTTTGCCATGGCTCCGTTTGGTGGATGTCACGTCCGTATCCTGCTGGAATGAGAAGGAACGCCGTTGATGATCTCTATGCTGTAGATTTGCCATCGAGACTTGGCTCTCTTTCTGATGGAGCCTGGTGGGATGATATGATCCTCTCTTTGTTTGTGCCCTTGGATTGTATACAGGGATCGATGTGATCTCATCTGTAGGGCAAAAAGTTTCGTTTCATTTCATTTTTTATTTCTTTCCGCGATGCTCTATCATTTCAGCTTTTTATATCGCGAAAGTCACGATTGCCCGATCATTTCGGCTATTTTTCGCGGTGCCCAATCATTTTGGCTATTTTTATATGCATATATATTTTTACTTGCTGACTTTGTTGCAAGTTGCCCCATCATTTCGGCTATTTCATATGCATTTTTGGCTCGCTGATTTTTTTATCACGAGTATTGAGTTTGGAATCTGATGCCAATCTCAGCATCAGCATCGCTACGACTGGAATATTGCCAGGAGCGAATCATCATTTGCCGTGAAAGGACTTAGAATTTGATACCGATGTAGGCATCAGTATCGCTACAACTGGGATATTGCCAGGAGCGAATCATCATTTGCCGTTGTCGATTTAAACAAAGATGGCTTAGCAAACAGGGTTAGGATCCTGTCGACTAAGGCTTTTGACTTCATGAACCGTAAGGGTCTCATAAAAGTATTTCTCCCTACGAGTCGTAAGGATCTCGTAGTGCGTTTTCTCCTTAGGAATCGTGAGGATTCCTAAGTGTGTGTTCTCTTATAAGTCGTAAGGATCTTACAAGAGTGTTTTCTCCTTATAAGTCGAGAGGACTTACAAGGGTCGCTCGCCGTGTGAGCATATCCCTAGTCGCTGGTGGGACTTTGTTAGAGAAATGTTTATTCGTGCTCGTGGATTGTATACAAGGGTCAATATTGAAACGCTTGTAGGGCAGTATTGGAGATTGTGATGGCTTAAGAACAAGTTCAGATCCCTGTAGCTTAAGGCTTTTGAATCTTATGAGCCGTGAGGGTCTCATAAGAGGGCTCTCCTTACGAGTCGTGAGGATCTCGTAAGTGTAATTTCTCCTTAGGGATCGTGGGGATCCCTAAGTGTGTTGCTCCCTTGTGAGTCGTAAGGATCTCACGCAGGTATTTTCTCCTCACCAGGTCGAGAGGACCTTGCAAGTGTCTTTTAACGAGATTGCACCCTTTCGGGTTTTTATAAAACTCGCCAGTAGCCCTGCTGTTTTTACTCACGGAGCCCTTTCGGGTTTTCATCCGTGCCCATCTCGCTTATGGACATACCATTTTCTCTCTTTTTATATTTATTTTTTTATTTTATTTTTTTTGTGTCAGCCTCGGGATGCTGCGGTTTGTAGTAGTTCATAGACGTTTCGGTCAGTAGTTAGTTTCAGGACATTACGGTCCGTTGTTAGTTTAGGGATGTTTCGGTCCATCATTAGTTTAGGGACGTTTCGGTCCGTTGTTAGTTTTAGGACATCTCGGTCCGTCATTAGTTTAGGGACATTTCGGTCCGTTGTTAGTTTTAGGACATCTTGGTCTGTCATTAGTTTAGGGACGTTTTGATCCGTTGTTAGTTTTAGGACATCTCGGTCCGTTGTTGCCATTTTGGAGACAATGGTTTCACTGGATACTACTTATAGAGTTCGGATTTGGGAAGATAGCGAGCGGACATAGGCGTCGTTATCTATCGTTGACCTAGGCCGTGACTCGTCAGGTGTAGTATTTCTTTAGGAACTGGCCGTTTATTGGCCTGCAGGGTCTTTCGCCATGCATATCCATGAGCAGGTAAGCCCCATCTTGGTAGACTTTGTCTATGATATACGGGCCCTCGTAGTTCGGCTCGAATTTCCCCCGTTTGGCACGATTGGGGATCATAGGTCTCTTGACCACTAGCACGAGTTCGCCTTGGCGGAATGTTCTCGGCCTAGTCAATCTCTCGTATGAGCGCGTCATCTTTGCTTTATAAGCCTCCAGGTTTTGTTACGCCATGAGCCGGGTTTCATCAAGGGCGTCGAGCTCCTCAAGCCGAAGGTGAGCATTTTCTTCGTCGGTTAGCTCGTAGTGAACCGTCACTCATAGAAATGGTAACTCTATCTCGAGGGGGAGTACCGCTTCTGTGCCGAATACCAATGCATATGGCGTTGTGTTTATGGCCGTTTTGAACGTAGTTCGATACGCCAAGAGAGCTTCATGCAGTCTCTCGTGCCAGTCCTTCTTATTTTTGGACACTGTCTTTTTCACGATCTTCGTCAAGGTCTTGTTGAAAGCCTCAGCTAGACCGTTAGCTCGGGGATTATAGACCGAAGAGTATCTCCAGTCTATATTATGTTGTTGTGCGAAGCGGCTGATTTGTGGCTTCTGTAGGCTGGCCCGTTATCGGAGATAATCCGTCACGGAGTGCCGAACCGATAAATGACATGTGTCTTGAAGAAATAGAGGATATTCTCCGTCTTTACTTCTCTTAGCAGTATTGCTTCCGCCCATTTATAGAAATAATCAGTTGTCGCCAATATGAACCGATGCCCTCTGGATGATGCCGGTTCGATGGGCCCGATTATGTCAGTTCCCCACATTTCGAATGGTCAGCTAGCGACCGTTAGATGTAGCTGATTTGGATGCTAGTGGATAAAGTCCCCGTGAATCTGGCACGAGTGGCACTGCTTCGCGTATTCGAGGCAGTCTTGGATCATCGTGGGACAATAGTATCCCATCCTTTTGATCTTCAGCTTCATCTTCGGCCCGGCTTGATGATCAGAACCGCAAAGTCCGTCATGAGTTTCTTAGACGACTCTCCTTGCTTCTTCAGGTCCCAGGCATCTTAGCCATAGGGAATCAAATGATCTCTTATATAGAGTGTCATTGACGAAAGCAAAGAATAGAGCTGGTTTCATGAGCTGATGTCTTGAGGACGCATCTTCAGGTGTTCGATAGGATTTGAAGTAGTCTATAAAGACTTCTCTCCAATCCTTAGCCTTTTCCTGGTCTTTTATTTGTAGGGCCGTCAGCTTGATCGCTCTTTTTTCTTCGGACGACTCCGGTGATATTTCGGCCGGTTCAAGAACCCGATGGCTTTGCACGATGATCCTCACGTCATCGAGGTTTTCATCGGCCAATTCTTTAGCGAGCTTGGCTAATGCATCCGCTTTGCTATTTTCCGCACGCGGTATGCTTTCCAGGGCGTAGGCAGGGATTTGAGTCAGCAATTGTTGTACTCTCTCGCCGTACTTTACCAACTCCGGTTTGCACGTCTGATAGTCGCCGTTCACTTGGCTAACGACCAGTTGGGAGTCTCCATATATGAGGAGGTTTTCAATTCCCATGTCGACAGCGATCTCAAGACCTGCTATCAAAGCTTCATATTCGGCTTCATTGTTCGTCCTCGGCTCTGTTAGGGAAAAAGCAAAGCGCATTATCTCTCCTTGTGGAGTCACGAAGATAAGGCATACCCCAGATTTGATTATGGGAGAGTTGTGCTTTCGCTTCTTCATAGAAGATGCTCCGTCGAAATAGAGTTCCCATCGGGTATCACTCCCTCCTTTCTCCCCGTCGATTGTGTCAAACGCGTGCTCGTCTGGCAATTCGCAGTTCAGGGGAGAGTCGGCAGGTATTAGATGCTCAGCGAGGAAGTCGACGATGGCCTGGCCTTTCACTGCCTTGAGAGGTCGATATGTCACCGAGAATTCCATTAAGAGTAGGGCCCATTTAGCTAGCCGTCCCATTAGAATGGCTTTTGACATCAAATACTTGAGAGGATCCACATTTGATATGAGATGGACCTCATGTGCCAACGCATAGTGCCTGAGCTTCGTTATCGCGAATATCAACGCCAGGCTGTGTTTTTCAATGGGAGAGTAATTGTTTTCTGCCCCCAGAAGAACTCGACTCAAATAGTAAAGGGCTCTCTCCTTCCCTTGGTAGTTTTCTTGTACCCATAATGCGCCTAGAGAACCCTCAAGGGCGGTTGTATACAGAATGAGAAGTTTTCCCTTGACCGGAGCGGTTAGCACCGGAGGATTCTGTAGGCATTGCTTGATTTCGTCCAGTACGCTTTGGCATTTGCGATCCCAAACGAACGGGGTTCCCTTCTTCATCAAGTGACTGTAGGGACGGCATTTGCCGAAAAGATTAGCTATGAACCCCCGGATATACACGAGCTTCCCTTGGAGAGACTGCAGTTGCTTGAGTGTTCTTGGCAGGGGCATTTCCATGATCGCCTTGATCTTCGACGGGTCTATCTCGATGCATCGATGTCGTACGATGAATCCTAGAAATTTGCCCGAAGAGACTCCGAACGCACATTTCAGAGGGTTCATCTTCAAGTTATATTTCTGAAGACGTTGGAACACTATTTTTAGATGCTCCCAATGCTCTTCGTGCGATTTGCTTTTCACCACAAGGTCGTCAATATAGCATTCGATGACTTCATATATGAGGTCGTCGAAAATCTTCGTCATAGCCCTCTGATAGGTAGCGTCGGCATTCTTCAGACCGAAAGGCATCACTTTGTAGCAGAATATGCCCAGAGGAGTCCGGAAAGCGGTATGCTTTTGGTCCTCAGGATGCATCTTTATTTGATTATACCCTGATGAGCCGTTCATGAAGGAGAAGACTTCGTGAGTGGACGTGTTGTCTATCATCAGCTCGGTAACTGGTACGGGAAAATCGTCTTTCGAACAGGCTTTGTTGAGATCCCGAAAGTCTACGCAGACGCGCACTGTCCCATTTTTCTTCATCACTGGGACAATGTTGGCAATCCAGTCAGGGTACTGAACCTCTTGGATGAAGCCGGAGTCGATTAATTTCTTAACTTCGGCGTTGATGCTCATTTCAAGTTCTAGCCGCGTTCTTCTTGGTGCTTGCTTGACTGGCTGACGTCCGGAGATATCGCCAATTTGTGCACAGCAATCTCTGGATCTAGTCCCGGCATCTCTGAATAGTTCAATGCGAAGCAGTCTTTATACTGCATGAGCACGTCTTTTAGCGTAGCCACCCTTTCTTCAGACAACAGCTCACTGACGAACGTCGGCCGTGGGTCACTTACCGTCCCCAAGTCGATTTTCTTGAGGTTATCTGCAGTAGTACGTATCCCATCTTCCAATTCTTTTGGTGCTGGTGGAAACTCTGAGATCACCTCGTCATCATCGTTTTCGAAGCACCAGGGGAGGTCGTCCATATTCTCGCGTACTCTTTCTCCTGACAGCGTTATCGCATGATAGTATGAGATCGCTTCCAAGACCGATGTTGATCCGGCCCTACTCTCGTGGCTTTCGGTTCATGCTTCTGTAGCGGGGTTACCCTCCAACTGCTGGATAAAGCAAACTTGCCTTCCTGATATTGGTCTTCTACCCAGTCTTTGAATGTAAAGCAGCCTTCGAGAGGATGCCCTATCGCTTGGTGATAGGAGCAATAGTCCGGATGATGAACCTCATCTGCTTGCTCAGGGTGTTTGGATTCTGGGAGTGTCATCATCTGATATTTTATGACAAGATCGAATATCTTCCTTGTCTTGTCTTGGGGAAAAGAATATGCTCGACCCATCTTCTTTATAAGAGACGGATCCAGGCTGCCCAATTCTCGATCGCGTAGCTTCTTGGACCCGCTTTGCTGCTGTCGAACGTTTTTTCGTTCATCAACTTGTTTCTACCTCTGCGTCGGGTCTTTTGTATGACGGGTTGACGACGAGGATCATTGTCATTTTTCGTAGCCTGCTAAAGGAGGCGCTGCGTTCTGGCTTTCTCGTAAATGGCCATTTCGCGGATATAGTCATCCCGGGCCTTTTGACCTGCTTCCCTTTTTAGCTTGTCCATCTGTTCTTCAAACGATGGACTTGGCACTTTCATGGCGGGACCTTGTTTTGGTTCAGGGTTAGCGTCTTCTATCAGAGCATCTCCTTCTTCATCAAAGTCATGTATAACGTAGCAGCTATGGAATCGCTCTCATTTCTTGGATTGAACATATCCAAACCCGATCGTTTCCATTCTCCCGTTGGGCAATTTTTGCTGAGTTCCGGGGATATTCCAGATTCTGTCGTAGAACTGAGCTTGTCGCGCAGTCTGCTTCAAAGGTACGCCTTGGCGCCACAACAGCCTTTTTAATCCTTCTGTGTAGTATCTGGGCAGACGGATGGGCTGGAGCCTGTCAAGCGTAGAATCGGCGCCATACCAGATTTCTTTCTCCACTTTGGTTTCCGTGGATCGATAAAAGAGGATCGCCTTTTCATCTTTTCGCCTGGGAGGGACGTAGAACGTCTACAGTTCTTGCACACTGTAGGTATTAAGTGCGTCGAGCTCTTTATAATGTTCTTGCAGAACCATGGCAATTTGCAAACTCCGATCATTGCCAGCAAAGGCATGTATTGATGGCCGAACAGAAAATACTGCATTGACCTCATCTTCCGAGTCACTGCCGAAGACCAGCATAGGGGTGGACGGTCCCGGCTTGTTGCATTGGGGCGGCCCTGAATCAATTATTTCTTCTTCCTCCTCAGTATCACTTCCGAAGACCAGAATAGTGGTGATAGCCTTGTTCTTCGGTTTATGGCATCTTTCTGTGTCTTCAAAATCTGGTAAGAAATATTTCGCATCTTCGTACTTTCGGACTTCATTCACGGAGAATGGGTTCAACTCCCCTGTCACGGTATACTCGAGACCATCCTTGAAATACTTCATACACTGATGCTGTGTAGAAAAGATGATGTTGTACTCGTGTAACCAAGGCCTGCCGAGCAAAGCATTGTAACATGTCTTGGCGTCAATGACGTGAAATTTGATGTCCGTGACGAGTAGCCCAAAGCATAACGTCGGTATCACAGACCCGAGCGTCCATGATGACTGGGAGTCAAACCCGGAGATGGTGATTTTATCACGAGCAAGATGCTGAACGCTCATGCAGATTTCCTTCAACACTTTTACATTGAGGAGGTTGACGGAGGACCCATTATCAACCAGGATTTTGCCTATCTTGATATCATGACAGTATCCGAAGACAAAAAGGGGACGGTTATGCTCGCACGTCCCGAGGAGGAGGTCTTCATCGCCGAAGGTGATATCGGCCGTGTGTACTTCTTCCAGCTCATCCTTCATCTTTTCTTCGGCTAGGAAAGCCTGAAATTGGTCAGGCTCTTGTAATGCCTTGATCAAAGAATCTCTCGCCTCCTTAGATAGCAGAAGGGCATCGATAATGCTTAACTGTGAAGGGATCTTCCTCAGGTGTGCCAGAACGTTGTAATCCACCTTGTTTTTCTTGGGCGGGTCCTTGGCTGCCAACTCTTCGACGACTCGATCATCGAGGGCGATATCCTCAGGGACCTTTTCTTTCCCCTTATCCTTTTTGTTCGATCCCTTGTTTGCAGGTCCGAGATTCTTTTCAGGTAGCGTGCGATTGCGCAGCTGTATGTTCTCACAGGTCTTCATCTCTTCTACTTCAGAGATGGATTCCTTGAAGAGAGGACCGAGGGCTATTTCTTCATCCGAATCGCTCCCAAAGGTGAGAACTTGCGATCCCCCGGAATCAACCATGTGACATTCACTGGCAATTCTTTTATGCTCATCTGTCACATTTTTTCGCTGTCGACGAGCTTCACGCTTCATCCTCTTGAAGTGTTGCCTGTGAGCGACATACCCTTGCCACCAATTTTTAAAGGCGTTGCACTCTTCGGTGGGGTGCGCAATCCTCTGATGATATAAGCAGAAGTTAGGATGTACGTCATCTCCGTTAAGGTGCATCCTATCAGGAATGTTTCCTTCGAAGTGTGGCAGCTTCATTCCCATTAACAGGGCTTTAGCGAATCGCTTCCTTGTCTTGAACCTGCTTTTGCTGGCGGAAGAAGTGCTCCTATCTGGTTGGGGTGCTTCAATCTTTCCGTTCAGTCGCCGGCGTTTGGCTTTTCCAAATATGACTATTTCGCGCTCTCGAGTAGCCTTGCTTTTCAGAAGAGCTTCATTCAGGAATGCATCAATCATCTCATCTGACGGTCCTAGGAGCTCCGATTTGGGATCTGCCCCCAGTTTCTCTGCGTCGGGAGCTTCTTCACCGTTTATCGTCGAGTAAGAGATCACATGGCAGCTTGCCACATAATCCTCAGATTCATCCAACGAGTCTTCTCCTTCATCATTTCCGTCCTCAAGGATGTGGTTGAGAAACTCTTGGAGTGTGACTGGGGTCCGCGCTTTCTGGTTATATTCTTCCAGCGCGTCAATATGTTTCTGCAGGTCCGTGCGCTTGTCACCAGGCTTCACGGGCTTTCTGGTCTTCTTCTTCTTCTTCGAAAACTTTGACGGCTGTGCGTTTTAACCATCCCCACCAATTTCTGGCGTCGGGCGCGGCTTCAGCATTCCCTTGATGACTTCGGGTTCCAGCGGACTTTTCCATTTGATCGCTGGGCATTTTTGGAGATCCTTCAGCATTATTTTCGTTTTGGATGAAAGAACGACCTCCCATGGAGCTTCTTCTACAAAAGAGCATGATGCCCCCGGTGTGTCCGCCTTTTTGAGAGCGTGTGGCTGGGGCGGGTTTACTTTCCAATTCTTGGACAGTGCGAATTTGCCCTGTTGGTATTGGTTCTCAATCCACCCTTTGAAGACGAAGCAATCTTCGATTGGATGGCCTATCGCTTGGTGATAGGGGCAATAATTGGGATTATTAGCCTCACCAGGTTGCAATGGACGTTTTGGATCCGGCAAGTTGATGAGACTGTTGCGCACCGCCAGCTCGAACAATCTCTTCGTTTTGTCCCGGGGAACGAATAAGGGCGCATCATTTTCTCATTAAAGAATCGTCGTCTCTCATCTTGGCGATTAATTAGTTTTGGACTACTGGGCTGCTGTTGAGCATTGGCGACGAAGGTTGCTTTTCCTTTCCCCTTTTCATTTCGAGATTCCAGCTTCGAAGAAGATGGTCTGTGACCCATCTGATCCATTTGGGCCAGCTTGTCGATCAAGGCCTGAAAAGTAGTTGTCTTGAAGAACATCATGAATTGCGAAATGGTTGTCTGCGGATCAAGAGTACCCACGAACATGCCTACCGCAGACGCTTCTTCGATGCGCTGCTCGCACTTTGACCATAGATTCCGCCACCGTATCGCGTATTGCACCCATGTTTCTCCTGGCTTTACTCTGGCGTTAATTAATGCGGTGATTGGGGTGCATTCGCTAGCGGTTGTGAACCTCTGTGTAAAGAGTAACTCCATTTCTGCAAACGTCTTAACGGAGTCATTCGGGAGCTCGGAATACCACTCAAATGCTGTCTCTGACAAGCTGTCAACGAATTGGCGAAGCAGTAGCTTATCGTCACCTCCGGTGTTGCCACACAGAGCCCTGAATTGAGCAACGTGCTGGTGTGGATTCCCCGTCCCCTTATATACGTGGAATTTGGGGATCGTGTATCCCGACGGGTACTTTATTTGGTCGTACCAACCCGGATAGGGTCGTCCAGTCTTAACAATTTGCCTAGCCACTTCATTCGCTTGATGAACTCGTATCTGCTGAGCGATGTAATCATCCAGGGCAGCTTTTGAGATGGTCTCCTCTTTGGCTGCTGAACAAGCCGGAAGAGGGTTTGACGTCTCCGCTCGGTCGTCTTCGAGGATAATCGGAGGATCTTCAGCTGGAGGATCCGGCTATAACATCATCCCGACCATGTCTTGGAATAAGAACGCCATTCGTTTTATGTTGGCAGCTTGTTCCGCTGCCTCTTTGTCCTTCTTTTCGAGAATTCTGCAGAGGAACTCAACATCAGTTTCTTGTTCTTGACGTTGCTCCGACGACGCTTCCGGGCTTTCTTTTGGCCCTGTGAGTACGGCCATTTGCGTCAACATTTCTTGGAGCTTCTGTTGTTGCTCCTGGGCCTTTGTTACAGATCTGGTGAGTGATCGATGGCCCGTAAAGATACAGATATCCTCTTTCCCGGATGCCATATAGACAGTATGCACCCAGACTTGGGACGTTTAGATTCAGTGTTCTTGTGATTCGTCGCAGACACCGGGATTTTCTCCAGCGTTCTCCTCTTGTGAGTGGTCGAAGTTGAGGGGGCCATTGCAGTGGGCACCCAAGTAGCTGTCGCCTCCTGTGGCTTGACAGGGTGGTCCTCTTCTTGCCGAACCTTCATCTTTTTCTGTCGGCGGAGATAGCCTTGATCTATCACGGAGTCCTGGACCTGTCGCCAAACTTTATAAATTTTAGAGGACAGCCGCTGAGGGGGCTGCTCTAGCTTCGCCTTTGTAGCGTTCTCCATTGGTGGAGGAGATCTTTTTAACACAGCAGTCGGAGAGTTTTTGCGTACCCTTCTAAGTAGTTCAAAGTTGTTCCCAGTTGGAACAGCAGCATCGACTTCTACCATTAGAGCTGGCGGAGTTAATCCAGAAGGGGAATTGCCCCCAGCTTTCCTCACTCGGCGCCAGTGGCGACGTCGAGCATGTCGTGCGGCCGGGATCACCTCCGCTGTTGGATGAGCTTCTTCTTGCCCCTTACTTTGAGGAGAGGCTGCTATTGGCGCTAGCCTGTCGAAGACTGACGTCCGTTGAGAAGGGATAGTCAGTCTTGCAAAGGCCAACTTTCGAACAGAGGAAACAGCCTTCATGACTTCATCTGGAGTGGGAGTTGGAACGGTCAGTCTTGCAAAGACTGATTCCTTAGCAGGGGAAGCTGCTCTGACGACTTCAGGGACAGGAATGGTTATCCGCTTCGGGATAACCTTTTCAGGAATTGTGGGCTTCTTCATGGGCCTATCTGAGCTTCGGCCCAGTCTGTTGAAAATTGAGGCAGTGGACTTGGACGACCCGTTGAGAGGGGTCGTAGTAGTTGCGAGCCGATCAAAGAGCGACTTCTTCTTAGCTTCTTGTGGTGGCATTGGTGTGTTGAAGCTTATGGGTGGGAACATGGTCCAAAAGAATAGCCCTGTGGTGGCTTGCGTCACCTGGTCCACCGGCATTATGAAAACGGAGGCCGCCTGAGGCCCGTAGGTCACTCCTCCCGCAAGGATGGAGTGAGAGTTATTGCCGTTGTTGCAGCTTATGCAGTTGAAAGACATTTGATCTTCTATTTTTCTGCACGGAGCAAGATACCAAATCTTAGTACTTCAAATCCAAAGGCAACCATGTTAAACCGCGAATTGTTCACGAAACACGATACACGAAGTGTGGAGTGGAAAGAAAAAGAAGTCCCACCGGGCGTGCCAGAATCTGTTCTCCGCCGAAAAAACCCGACCGGGACGTTGGGACGTCCGGCCTGAATTTCGAGGGCAGATGCTATTTGGTGCTATCTGTCCACCTCTCCGAAGATACCAAGTTGATTTATGACACCATGTATCGAAGGTTTAAACGGATGTGGTCGATGTAGCAAACTTCGTCAGATTCCCCCTCGTTAAGGGGTTTTTTTATTATGGGGATGCTCTTCCCTGCAGGCGCAAACCCCTGCAGTTAATTACGCTACTGCATCGCGGTAACCACTTTCTCTTTCTCCAGATAGTCACTTCGTGTCGTGGGTGTTTGTTTTGTTTTTGGTTGCCCGTGGATTGTATACGGAGACTAATTTATATTGTCGCCCGTAGGGCGTGGATTAGTCCAAATCCGTATTTTCTTAGATTTGGGTTTGGGGTTGGGTTTAAGGATGCGTTAGTCTCATTTGAAACTAAGATCGACTTAAACGTTTGTTAAGGATACGTTAGTCTAATTTTAGACTAAGATCAACTTAACGATTTGTTAAGGATACGTTAGTCTAATATTTAGACTAAGATCAACTTAACAGGATCATTTAGATCCAACAAAAGAGCATTTGGGCTCTATTGTTTTAGTTTAAGGACATTACGGTCCATAATTAGTTTAAGGACATTACGGTCCATGGGCTCAAGGACCCCACAGTCCAAGGTTAAGAATATCATAGTCCATGGGTTTAAGGACCCCACAGTCCAAGGTTAAAGACATCATAGTCCATGGGTTTAAGGACCCCACAGTCCAGTTTAGAGATATCATAGTCTATAAGATTTGCTGGTTGTCGGGACCCGTCACCTCTCTAAAGATGTTGAAGAATTACAACGACACATATCAGAGAAATGGAGAGATGTACCCTTGAACCGATGTGGGTTGGGAGATCTGTAGTCCAATTTGGGACTAAGAACAATTAATTAGATTATGAGCATATGGGCTTAATTAAATCTGAATTGAGGACTTATGGCCAACTTGGGCTAAGTCAAATTAGGTTTAAAATGTTGGACATTTGTTTGGGCTGCTGAACATTTGTCTGGGCTCAGCCCCCTTTTATTTAGCAATGTTAAGCATTGGTCTGGGTTCTGACAATATTTTTATCTTTTATTGAATGTTGAGCATTCATCATAGCTCTAGGGATTTATTTAAAGAACGGTTTATGTTCTATCAGCGCACGCGTGGGGAACACGTGGCGCGCTTGGCGCTGGCACCAGTTAATGAGCGCAAAGCGCTTCTGTGATATAGCGCACACGTGAGGAGCACGTGGCGCGCTTGGCGCCAGCGCCAGTCTATGAGCGCAAAGCGCCGGTTTATGAGCGCAAAGCGCTATTTGTCGAGAGATGCACACGTGAGGAGCACGTGGTGCGCTTGGCGCTGAGCGCCAGTCCATGATCGCAAAGCACTATTTGTTAAGTGGCGCACACGTGGGGAGCACGTGGTGCGCTTGGCGCTGAGCGCCAGTCCATGAGCGCAAAGCGCTATTTGTTAAGTGGCGCACACGTGGGGAGCACGTGGTGCGCTTGGCGCTGAGCGCCAGTCCAAGAGCGCAGAAGCGCTTCTGATCAGTTTTATGATCTAAGAAATAAATTCTCGTTTATAAGAGACTTTGTCTCAAGGTTCTAAGAACAAAGTTCTTATTTTATAGGAGATGTTTCAATCTTTTATTTTGGTAAAAGGCTTTGCCTTTGTGGGTCTGTGATCCTAAGAGAATTGAATTATTCTCCCCCCCTTTTATAATGAGATGTTCATGATCTCTTTTTGTAAAAAGACCTTAGTCTTATAGATCTATGATCTGTGAGAAAAATTATGTTCTTCTTCTTTAATGAGATTTTTCTTATCTCTGTTTTTTTTACCTTGAAGAAAAGTTCTTCTTCTACCGAGAGCTTGCTCTTCTTTCTGAGATTTTTCAAAGTTTATAGGGGGTTCCTCTATCTGTTTCTGTATCTCTCCCTGACTTGAAGTCTTGGGGCCTTTATATAGGGCAAGCTGATTTGTTTAATCGGTTAAGGAGATCTTTTCTCCAATTGATTTGGGGATTTCCCCATCGTTGGATCTTTGATCCAAGGGCTTCTGATTTACAGAAGGCAATCTTCTTGTTTTTAACAAGATTGGAAAATCTTTTCCCATACAGAATTTATTCTGTATTTTGGTGATTTTTAATCACCTTTGGATCATTGATCCAACGGTGCTCTGATTTACAGAGCACAATCTTTTTGTTTGGAAAGATTTTGAGGAATCTTTCCTTAACAGAATTTTATTCTGGTCAATTGATGATTTATCATCTTTATTGGATCTTTGATCTGACGATGGGGAAGATTTAATTCCAGCGCTAGCGCACTCGTGCTTTGCACGTGAGCGCTGCTTCAGAGCGCTGGCGCTCTTTGCGCGAGCGCACTCGTGCTCTGCACGTGAGCGCTGCCCCAGAGCGCTGGCGCTCTTATGAAGCGCTGCTCATTTCAAATTTTGAAAACTTGAAGAGAGCTTTTCTCTGATTGGGGGAAACAATGCGCATACCCCAAGACCGACAGAAATATTGGGCAGATGTAAAGCGTCGACATCTAGAGTTTCATCCCGGAGAGCATGTATTCTTGAAGATCTCTCTAAACAGAGGAGTGATCTGTTTTGGCAAGAGAGGTGAACTAAGTCCAAGGTATATATGACCGTTAGACATACTCGAATGAGTTGGAGAAGTGGCGTACCGTTTAGCACTACCACCCTCGTTAGAAGGAGTGCACAACGTGTTCCACATATCCCATCTAGGACGATATGTGAGCGACCCCAGCCATATACTTGATCACTCAGAGCTAACGGTACAGACTGATCTAACTTGCGAGCAGCAACCAGTTGAGATCCTGGACCGAAAGGTGAAGACATTACGGAACAAGGAGGTGAACTTGGTCCAAGTGATGTGGAGAAAGGATTCGCCAAGGGAATCAACATGGGAAAGAGAAGAAGATATGCATGCACGATATCCTTACCTTTTTTAAAATTAGTCTCTATGTAAATGTAAATTTCGAGAACGAAATTTTTAAAAGGAGGGTAGAATATAACGACTCTGAAATCCCTATACAGAATTATTTGTTTAAATGTATAGAAAAGGGTATTTCAGCATGTGTAGAAGTTATAAGTTATTTTTGTTCAATAAAAGCAAGAAGCAACTTGTAGCTCACTGGTAAAACCTCTACACTGCTGTGACATAACCTGTGTATTTGATTCCCATCAGTCCCAATTATTTTTAAAGTTTTTTTTAAAAAAAATTCGGAAGCCCAAGAGTTGCACGGGCAATTCACGGGGAATCGAAAGGTTTCAGAAAAATCAAACAGGCACAAAGAGAAATAAACACAGATCTACACACGTGGCACGAATTTCAAGGCGAGACTCCAAAATCCGACCGCCCATTTCCATCAAATGGCCGCCACCAACGGTCTAATATGCTCCAAATCGCTTTGTGCTTTGCACACAAGTCCCTTCAGCTCCCCTAAACTCCTCTGCACTGTTTGATTTTTCTGCAATCAAACAGAGACTCTTCAAATCTCTAATTAAAACCATTAAATCCATTTTAATTCATTTTTATTTCACACCCTCTCTTATTTTTACCCTATAAATACCACCACATGCCCTAGCTTCCTCTATTCTGAAAATTCCTCAAAAAATCTCTAAGTTCAAGAAAAGTTAAGGCTATTCAAGTGGAGTTAAGTAAGACAAAGGGAGTAGCGATCAAATTCCGACGACCGGAGCATCTCTGACGAGACTAAGACCTCCCTCTCTTCCTTAACCTCTTCCTAACACTACACAACCATTAAGTCTCTTCATCTCTCTCTCTCTTTTCACTTCTACATAATTTTTAAGACATGTCGACAAAAGTGGAGTTAGCTCCGATATATATTTTTCTCAACATTTGTACTCCACTTTATAAGAAAAATAGGTCAAACTAATATCCTAACACAACTCTTAACATTATGTATATCATTTAGCTTGTAGTTTAACAAAAAAATTCATGTGAAAAAAAAATAACAAACTTTTCATTAAAATACCATGAACTTTAATATAACCGTATTTTCAATAGTTAGAGTACAAACCTTTAGATCATTCATGGGGTAACGACCTACCCCACACGCACACTATAGTTTCATAGCACGGTATTCTAAATATATGGTTGGTTCAAAAATAGGATTTACATTAAAATACCACATTTTTTTCCAAAACGGGTTTCTTTTAATCGATATTTTTAAGTCCTTGGCAATTGTGCCTCTACAACACTCGTCAGGGTACTGGCTAATGGATGGTGAGGATTATCGCACATCCTTGGGACAGCAGAGCGAGATGTAGAACTCCTCACGGAGTATTCGGTCTCGAAAGAAAATAAAAATAAAAATACGGTTTTTAAGAAATACGACTTTTCTAACTAAAAAAACTAAACTTTGGAAATTATATAAAACTATGAAGCCATATTTTCAATAAAAACATAATAGGAAACTATATTTTTAAAATGAAATATTAGAATTTTTAATAAAATACCATTAAGTTTCCAAAAGAGCTAGTTTTTATAAAAATACCATAAACTTTTAAAAGTTAGGTTTTTATCACTAAAATACTATAACAATTAAAATACATGTTCATGAAAACCCTAAATATTACAAATCACCCTTGAGTTTATTTTTAAACAATATTAAAATATTTTTCATAAAACCCTCTCGAGATGCAAACAATATAAATACAATGTAAATAATAAATATTTAAGGACTCTAGATTAATATAAGTTTAAACGGTATCATTTCTCTTGACCCCCAGGGAGCCGGAGAAAGTGAGTGCTTGCCTATTCGGGTTGGACAAGTTTAACGGAGTTATTAATGGCAATTGTCTTAGAAAAAGATACAAATCATGCTGTCTATATGCAGCAGTTGTCGATTACTCCCGAACCCAAGAATTTCAAGAACTAAATCATTTCATAAGATTCTGACTCCGACCTGAATCCAAACTGAAACCAGAATCCAAAAACAAACACAAACTTGAATACTTGATCATGAACCTAAACACTCGAATTCAAATATCAAACTCAAACTTGAATAATGACTCGACTTGACCGAACCATGGTTATAACTTAACATGAACTTGACATGAATACCTGAACACATGATTACATCTTGAACATGAACCTGTACATTTTATATCCATGAATTCGTCCAAGACCTGCAATCTTTATCTATACAATACAATACGCGGGGATAAAGGGGTAGATTGGTACGGAACGTATATCGTGTCACGAGAGGTCAATTTAAAAGACACCTACATGAATTCACGTGCCGTTGTCCCGTGGGTTATGATGGAGCCTTATACTACATGTTACCATAGTCCACGGGGTAAGATGGACTCCTCTCGCATACATGAATACCTTCTTTATCAAACTAAAAATAACCACGTTAGAATAACCATCTTATATCGGTAAATAAATATGCTTAGATACTCTCTTATATAACCGTGCATGTTCATTTTTACTTGGTTTTTCTTCACTTTATATACTATCTTCTTTAACTTCTTTGGGGACTTACCGAGCGCTAATTCGCTGATGACATTCCTCTATGTTCTTTCTTTGGAATGTTCGTTAGGAAGACCAGATTCGGAGGAGATAGAGCCGGACCCGAAAGATTTGGACCAGTTCGCTTCTCAACCTGATTTTTAGCTTCTGCTTGTATTTACTTCCAGTATGCCATTATTTAGGCATTTGTTTTATCATTGTAACTTTTTATTACAAACAGTTGTATGTAAATTTGAATATAAATAAAATTGATATTTCATTTTATTACTCTTATTATTCTTACATACTGTAATATTGCTTAATTACGCTTAACGTATTTTCATAGTAAATACGTTGTGGGCTTGCCACGTCACTGTTTCCGGAAGCAGGGCGTGACAATATATTGGCCGGTATATCGGTCGATATGCCCGATATTTCATGCAGTTTCAATATATCTGCCGACAAAGGGAAGCAAGGAACTGGCGGATCGAAAACTGACCAACCTCAAAAGCCAGTGTAGGGAAGATGAGGGTTGACTCTAGAAGAAAGTATTAGATATAGTGCCATCAAGGCGATTATTGTAATTACAGGTAGGCGATTATGATAATTGAAGGAGGGCATATACAAGTAGAACAATTTTACTCAAGATGATAGTATGTTATCTGGTTTGTCTTTATCATTAATGTGTATACGTTTTACTTGTTATTACGTGACCCTAATACATTAAAATAAAGCCCGTAGGATTCTTGCTTGACTACCAGTATTATGATGGCGATCATATACGTAAGAGCTGGGTAGTCCATAAGCACATCCTTAAATGTCCCTAGTCGAAAGAGTATCGAGACTGGACATCGATATTCCGGAGTAGACTAGCGTATACTTTTCTAGACCCCAATGAGGGACGGTGGCCAGTCTCACAAGCTATTGGTATTGTGTCACCTAAGATAGTAAACATATGCTTACTGGAGGTGAGTACACTGGACGGACTCGCCGAGAACTTCTACATGGTATTATATCTATCGTCAGATAGAAGTTCTCTAGTAACATGAGTACATGTTAGACTTTTGACATGACATCATCATTTGTCTCGTGTGAGTTCCCACTGTACTTTGATTACTACCCTACTACGGCTTAAAGGAGTCGTGCAAACAGGTTTTAGTTGGGTACAGTCCCGAGCCACATGAAAACAATGAGCGATTGTCGGAGATTCGTCATTCCTGGTATTAGGAGTTGATGCCGCGCTGTGTTCGGTTGGCCATCACCCTAAATCCGTGGCCACGGTGGGTGAGATTTATTGATAGGAGTTTAGTAGTTTCTCAGTTGGTGATGAGCTTGACTCCGGCACAACTTATCGGGTTATTAGGGGTCTGACGTTATCCACCCCAAGACTCGGTATGCGATACTCTTGGATGAAAAGACCGGACTGTATAGAGATTGTCACATTCAGACTCTGTAGGGTATGAACGAACTTGATTGTCGACCTCCCTTTCGGCATATACCTGAGTAGCCGTTACGTAAAACTAGTGCCGCTGATGTGTTTGTGGTTATGAATTTATCCAGTAATCACTGCTAACGTATTTCGAGTATTTAGAGTCTCACACAGAGAGTTTTCCCGGTTCAGGCGATATGATATAGATGACGTATGTTGGTACATACAGGTGTCTGATTAAATATATGTACAGACTACATGGACTTTAATCGGACGATTGATAATACTAGCCGGCTTAGGATTAAGCCGAATTATTAAATCAAGTTTTGATTTAATAATATATATATATATATATATATATATTTGATATATATTCTAGTATTATTGTTCACTATTCATTTTCTCTCTCTTGGCTATTCGTATTTTTTTATACGAATATGCGTATATATATTTCAATACGTATCCCGGATTGTATTCCGTATTTATACAGAAAATGTTCTAGAAGGAGCACATCTCATTATATGATTTTATTTTTAGAAAATCATTTGGAAATGAGGTGGAGGGTGGGGTGGCATTGAGCTTGGTTGAGGACATGTAGAGAGGAATGGGTTTCGTTTGTTTATTGGAAAATGTTGTGATATTTTTACATGGTTGTAAAAAGATTATGAAGCCATTCTCTCTCTCTCTCTCTCTGTCATTTTTTGAACACTTGATTCATTTGTTCTGGCTACCTCTTCTTCACCTCCTCCTTCTTTTTGATTGCTTTCTTGAACTTAAAGATTAGTGAGAAAATGATAGGGGGAAATTCTTACATCCCCACTCTCCATTCCTAGCAAGCTTGGAGCGTCAGTTGCTTCACTAGGTGAAGCTGGAGCTTGGATCGGTTTCCTATGGTGAATCATCTTCGGCAAGGGCGGTCGCCTCTCAAGCTTGTTCCTAACGGTCTACGAGGAGCTTGGAGGGGTCTTCCACGATTAGGTAGACACGCATTAAAGATTGTAATCCCTAAACCATTGCATTCTTGTATTCTAGTTTAATGTTTGGAACGATCTCTAAGGATTAGTTTTTAGTGATTCTCATGTAAATTTTTGTTTTTTGATTCCGTATCGGTCGCGATTGCCGCGGTGAAGGCACTAGGAACTTTCAATGATATCAGAGCCAACCCAAACACTAGAACTAATTTAGACAATGCGATAGTTTCGAAACCGAAATTCTTCCGTAACTAATTCCACACATCTAAATTTCTGTTGGGATTTTCAAACTCTTTTAAAAAAAATTTAAACAAGTGCAGAAGTCTTTTCTTGATGTTTAAATTACCCAGACGAAAACGAGTCCAATCAGTGAATAGTAAACTGACAGAAATGTGATTTTCCCCGACCTGAGCGATTTAGTTATCTTGGATTGGCCCCATTTTTCTTCATTTGCTTAGATACGTGGAATTAGAATTTTTAGAATTATTTGATTTTGCCCCGATTTTATTTTGCTATATGTGTTCATTTAGGCAATCACGGAAAAACTTTCAATCGAAATTTTGGTATGTTTAATGATCCGTAGTTTGCATGTGTTGTTAAATGTCCTAATTACTATATGTTCAATTAGACGGGATTGCACACTTACTTGTGTTACTTGTTTCTGTAATATATATATCTGTGATGGTTTAGCCGGATTGTCGTGTTGGATAACCCCGCGTGCGATTGCTTATACGATTTTGATTTATTTTTTTATATTCATTTGTTAAGGACGAGCTCCAACATGTGACCGCCGTTTCCGCTTTATGTATATTCTTTTATTGGGGCTCGATCGGGATACGGTCGATGTCACCGTTGTATATTTTTCATTTCTGTATTAGGATCGACCCGGGAAGAAATGCCCAAGTTACCGGATTCTAGAAAGCGACGGGTGACTGACTCATGTTATTGAGGGCGAGTTACCAAATTTCTAGAATTGACAGGAGGCTTGCCGCACTCGTAGGGGCTAGGATCGATTTTGTACGGCATATCTACACGACCGGAGAACGTCGCATCTCATTTACGGCTCAGATGGAATGTGGGGCTCCTAATTTATTCGTCATTCCATATTATTGTTCACATGCCTGTGATGTTTTTTATCTGCCTGCGATATATATATATAATGTTTTAGTAGATGCTTATATATGTTTTACATCCGCGCTAGCCCTGTCCCCGCCCTGCTGTAAATTAAGTGACCTTACGGTGAAGACCCGGGACCCCGTGACAGATGCGGATGGCATATAAAATCATGTTATTTTGGTTGTTTCTGGTGTGGCTTAGAAATTTGTAATTATGGGACTGCATTATATGTTTAATGAAAGGAAAACAAATCTAAATGATATTGTTGGAACCAATTTTCGAAAACTTATAGTTATATTCTTTTGCTTTGCATAGAGATATTCGGTTAGGAATATCCTGCACCTCATTCAATGAGAAAAGAGCCTTAATCCCTTCACGGAGAGTTCGCTCTTAAGCAAAAGTTTATTTTACTATAACTACTCAATTTTCTACAAAACCAATTGTTTTAAAATGCGGAGATTAAACCACTCCTTTTCAAAGCCACTCGAGTTCTTTCAATAATATCAAGTTCATTATGTTGAAGGTTTTTCACCAAAACCAACTGTAGCTCTCCGTCATTTCATATGGGTATCAACTAGTATTCATGCAATGTGTCTTGACATTCGCCAAGGCATAGTGTTTGGTAGCTAGGGGATACTTGTCTGTTGCATAGATTGATGCATTAATCTAGGACAGGTGTACAACTGTTGTGATCTTCGCCAAGGGCTAGTACGAATGGGTCTAGATTAATTAGGACAATGACAGGTTGAACTTAACTTGCGACTTATGATGTTTTGACCTTTGTCAAGGTCATAAGCGTTTGGAGAAAAAACCATATTGAGAGTTTCAAATATAAGGGAAACTTTTCAAATTTGTGCATATCTTGTGGAGTGTGGTAATTTTGGTCGGCTTCTGTCAAAATTATCACACAATAATAGTTGGGTCTCGATTCCCCTTGATGAGTAGGTATTACTCCTCAGGAGATTTCACTTCACAATTAGCTAACTTATTAGGTGTCTAGAAAGTGTTAATGAGATTACGCCTCTGTGGAAACGGGGTTATTTAATTGGATCTGTACGAAAGCACGAGAGACCTCCCTCATAGTACCAATACTGGCCTGGCTGAACGGTTAGCGAACCAGTAAGGTGTAAATGATCCCGATTAATTCTACTTTTAGTATTTGAAGGAGAATTCGATGAAACAGTGGGAGTCATCCTGATTAGATAAAGTGATAACCAATCTAATCTTGATAAAATGCACGCCGAGTGTTTCTTTTCTCTCTCTGGCGACCTATGACTTACCTTAAACTAAAACTCATTAACCAAGTTAACCGAACTTTCTTACACACTTTGGTTTTGGATTGTCATGATTCACGACAAAGTCGCATATTTCCCTACCACTCCTACTTTCCCTTTGAATTTCTCCAGAACACTTTGTATCACTGTGATGATCTATATTGCTTGGAACGGCCATCGTATAGTTACATACGAACTCGAAGAAGTTACTTCAGCCAAGGATGGCCACTGGTTCAGGAGAAATTGAATAGGATTATTCGATTGTATCTTCGCTTTATCTTCTCCCAGGTTACGTGAGCTCCTTGTATTAGGAGAGTATACCTATTACGCTTATTGGATAGTTTTCTTTCAAACTTTAGGCTGGTGCCAAAAGATAGGGAAAGAAGAAAACCTATTAGTCTAAGTGTGGTGTACAGAAGGTAAGATGAAGAGACATAAAGGGATTGAAGTGAGGGCAAAGAAAATTGCAACTAATGTCATTAATCTGGAGATTGGAGATAGCATTACTAAGAATAACCAGCCACCCCCTTGAAACATTTTCATGTTTCAGTTTTTCTGTATAGTTGTTGCTGAAAACTGTTTTCTCAATTAATTCTAACTTCAGGGTATGTATGCACCGGATTTGGATCTTACATCTGTACGACGTTACAGATGCTGAGTAGGAGTAGAATATTGGGAAATGGACGATTTGATTCTCAATATCGGAATTCGTAGCAATTGGTGATATTGGATTAAATCGCATGATTTTGCCTATCGGTAGATATATGGTTTTGAACAACAGTTGTTATGCACCAATTTTTAAAATGATATATTTGTATCTTTATTTTTTAAAATGGGATATAAAATTTGAAAATTGTGTTCTAAATATTTACCTTTTATCAGTTGAGGACAAGGTAAGGTGTATTGAATAACGGTGTAAGACATTCTTAACCAAAATACAGTTTTCAACTTACAACACACGGAATTTAATTTAGTATACTTTTAAGACTTATACATGGTTATGTATGTTGTCCGGTGTCCTTTAGGATAAGGGTTGGTACTCTTACTTTATTCAGATTTACCCATGAGTTCTCTGGTTATAGACATGCATTCGTTGTAATGCAAGGTTTTGAGATTTTGAGAAGTTTATAGATATATGAATAAAGTGGAGAACCATACGTTGAAAGTATCAGGATTCTTCGAAATGATCGAAGATGCAGAAACTTATGTTAGGTATTCCATTGTAGTAATATTGAGAACTTGATTCTTTCACAGGTTACTCATCCGTGGATGCGCTCCTTGATGAGTAATGTTGTATGGCATTTTCCATTTATATGATATGCATTGGAAACAGCTGCATGACAATTGAATTTAGTTCCATCTAAATTAGTGTCTTTGATTCTATATGTACATAGATTGGTTGCATATCTTGATGTTATTGAGATATGGAGTTACCCGGTTTTTGTTTAAAAGCATATTCCGGATAAACTCAAGGCACGCTTTGATAATGACAGTTTGTGGATTATCCCAAGCAATTGCTAGGGTTTTGATTCTACCATTTTCAAGATCAATAATTACATTGTTCTTGACTCGCTACCTTTTTATAAAAGGAATCTTTTTTCAAAACAAACTAGTGGGAGTATGGTAGAACTAGATGTGATTCCAGAACCACAAACGGTTACTGATAATTTAGTAAAACCTGAAAATTCAATTGGAATCGACAACTTTAGCCACTCCGCAGATTTAGTAGGTGACCTCAGCCACCCGAGAGATACTTCGGTGTTCTCATAGACGGTGATAGAGAGGTCAGCATCATTGTGATGATGGCCCTGCTAGTTATCAGTATGCCATGGGAAGTGGTGACTTCTGGATGATAGCTGGATGCTTTATATCTAAGTTGGACTCCACACACTTCAGCAAATTATGGATTTTTGGACTTTGCTGGGTACTTCTGATGGGGTAAAACCTATTGGGAGCAAGTATATCTTTCGAGATCTGCGCAGGTAGAAAGGTACTAATCTAATAAGACTAGACTTGTTGTAAATATTCTCATCAAATACCCGGTGTGGATTGTGATGGGACTTTTACTTCAGTGTCTACACTGAAGTCCATACGGATATAACTTGGCACTGTTGTTGTTCTTGACTGTGATATCTGGCAGGTGGACGACTATAACGACTTTCTAAATATGAATTTAGAAGTGCACGTGTATGACTCTGCCAGAGAGTTATCGTGGTTTGTGGGAGCAACGGAAGGTGTGCAAGTTGCTTAAGTTTATACGTAGGCTGAAGCATGTATTGCGGAGATGGGTCCTCTGTTTTGATGTAGCAGTCAAGATGATTGACTTTATCAAAACAACAGATGAACCTAGTAAGAAGAATGTAGAGAGTACTGTCATGGGATTTGGATGACATACTCCAGATAGGAAGTGACGTTCTTATATTACAATCGGTCAAACTTTGGTTGTCACAAGGTGTTTTCTCCACATTGGATATGGATATCAGGGATTCTAGTGACTAGATCTATGATTTTAGATCTAGATTTGGGAAGTGTCCCAATCCGAGTACTTCGATAACATTCTAAAAGTGTTTTAGAATGGACGGCTCATGACATGGTAATGTACCCGCAGGTGATGGAGTCATTCTCTTTAAAAAGACGTCTTTCAGAATGATGAGGAGAGGGGCTCGCATAAATGACATATCACTTACTTAGGCAATGTAAGTGTACGGTAGCGCCCCGGCCGTCTGTCCGAGGCCAAAATGCGGAAATGAAAACTTTTTCTAAACTAGAAACTGGCGCTATCGTATACTTTTCCCGGATCGAACCATTAACCTATAACTAGCAACTAGAGAAAGGGTTGGAGAGCTATACCGATCGATCCGTGTCCTTCGGTCTTTGGCCACCATCCCAAGCTCCTCGCGGCATCTCCGGTCGCGATCTCCTCTTCGGAAAAGGGCACCACATCATTGAGTCTTTTTACGGGCTCCCGCTTCATCCGAAGCAACTCGGGCACGAAGTTCGCTAGCCGACGTGTCCAAGGCGAAGTAGAGAATGTGTGTGACAACTTTGTCTCTTGCATCCATTGTATGGATGGAGGTTGAAGATGAACCCATCAATGGAGGTTGTGAGCTAGAGGAAGAAGAAGAAGAAGATGCTCTCTTTTTCTTTTCTTTTCTTGTGTTGAATTATTGTGAGAGAGCTTGAATGAAAATACAAGAGCGAACCCAATATCAAGTGGCTGCCCTCCCTCTCTCCTCACATCAATTCAACACACTAATCAATCACATAATGTGATATTTGCACAAGAAATGAGACCATGAATCATCTAGGAAGTACATGTCTCATTTAATGCACAAAATGATGGCTTAAGCTCACAATTTTCCATTTGTAAACATTAACCCAAATGTTTACAACAATAAAAAGATACGGCAACATCTAAAGTAAACTCGTGACGGATCACAAGGATACCCCTCACCTGTATATACATACCTGCATCCGCATTCCGACCGAATGCGAATGCGATGAGACTAAAGTAATCCAACAAATCTAATACTAGGATCCGGCTTAAACCAAAGCTCACTATTATGATCCGCCCGATCATGATCCGTGCACTACTGCACGTATATGATCGGACCCTGCCATATATCATACGGTCTCTACAACGTTTCGCCCGAAACTTGAGAAACAGTCTGTGGAGGACTCTAAAGACTCGTCAATATTTTGGCTGTGGATTTAACCACTAGCACGTCAGAGGTACTAGCCGTACGTAACGGGCTACCAGGTATTGACCAAAAAGGAGGTCGATGAGCGAACTCATCCTGACACCCTACTGAGCCTGTCAGTGACAATATCCGTACAGTCCGGTCCGTTCGTCTATGAGTATCGCATGGCGGGCCTAGGGGGTTGGTAAAAGTCAGACCCCCAAAAACGGTACAAGTCGTGTCGGAGTGTAGCCCAGAACACCCTGAGATACTACTGGAATACCTATCAGTAAATCTCTTGCCTTGGCCAAGGACTTCGTGTAATGGCTCTCCTAGACACAGCGCAATCTCACCCCCAATACCGGGAGAGACGAAACCCCTGCCGATCCGCTCACTGCCTCCATGTGGCTCGGGACTGTACCCAACTAAAACCTGTTTGCACGACTCCTTTGAGCCGTGGTAGGGTAGTAATCAAAGTACAGTGGAAACTCACACGAGACAAATGACGATCTCAGGTCGATGAACTAACATGTACACATGTCACCAGGGAACTGCTATCTGACGTCAGGTATAATACCAACTAGCATGTTCCCGGCGAGTCCTGTCCGGTGTACTCATAACCCAATGAGCACCTGTATACATCTTAGGTGAACCAACTGACACCAATGGCTTGTGAGACCGGCCACCGCCCCTCGTCGGGCTCTCGACTGTATACACTAACCTACTAATGGAGTATCGATGCCCAGTCTCGAAACTCCCACGACCAGGGACCACTTTAAGGATGTGCTTATAGACTACCCAACTCTCATATATATGATCGCCATCATACTGCTGGTAGTCAAGCAAGAATCATAAGGGCTCTATCAACGTGTAATAGCGACCTGTAAGGTCACCTAAAGCAGTGCACGATGATAAAGACAAACCATGGTAGCATAAAACTCTCGAGTAAGACTGTCCTACCGGTATAGGTCCTCCCTCAATCATTGCAATCACGTGCCTGTGATCCAATAATTGACTCTGAGGGCATTATATCCAACAATCTCCCACTTGCACTCAAGGCTAATTATTGCGATATCGCATACTCACAGCCCGTGTGATACCGAACATCCAACTCCTCTAGTAACCAGTCTCACAAAGCCCGTTTGCGAAACTATTGCGTTCGAGGAATAGCCTCAGTGAGTGGATCCGCCCTGATGTTTCTTTCTATGTCTCTATTTATCTCAAGTTCGCGGAGAAAGCCGTCTCCCGAAATGAGCAATACCTGTCTTAGAATATGTTTGGATATCTGATGGGACCTAGTTCATAAATGAACTCCAAATCCAAACTTCTCAGACTGTATCGTCAACTGAACTTAATCAGTATCCTGCGCCACACCTCCCTTAGTATCCGCTTGGACCATCTATTCAAAATACTTCCCCTCGTCAGAGGGAAAACTATAACTCTAACAATCACTCTGTCATCCAGGTCACCTTGGAAGTCTGGAATGATAACTGTCTCCTGAAGGAGGATGCCGTTATCATATCCCTAGAACATCCACTTATGTTCTAAAACTGCTTCCGAACGTTCCTCCTGGATAGGATTAATATCCACTTATTGCATCTCGTGCAAAAACAACATCCGGTGTGGTACTTGATATCTCATGATCAACTCAATTGCCTAAGCAAGTGATCTGCCAATCATGCGCATCCCTCTCCCCTTTAGTCTGTAAGACACCTTTAGAGAGGGTGACTCCATCACCTGCAGGTACACTACCGTGCCAGGAGTCGTCCATTCTAAAACACCTTTAGAATGCTGTCTAAGTACCCAGATTGGGAAACCACCCAAATCTAGATCTAAAACCATAGATCTAGTAACCAGAATGTCTGATATAATATCCAAGCCTTATGTGGAGAAAACACTGTGTGACAACCAAAGTATAACCGATCGTAGTATAGGAATTTCACTTCCTACTCTGTGTATGTCATCCAAATACCAGGATATCACACCCTACTACCTTCTTAACAGATCAATCCCCTATTCTGATGAAGTCAAACCTATGACTGTCACATCAGAAATAGATGATCTATCTCCGTTATATCTGCTTTAGTCTATAAATAGACATAAGCTACTTGGCCACTATGCTTCCGCTGCTCCCACTGACTATGACAACACTCTGGCAGAGTCATATACACGTGCACTTCTAGAGCTAGTTTAGAACGAAGCTATACTCATCCTCCTGCCGGGTCTCATAGCCTGGAACAACAGTAGTGTCAAGTCTGGGTAAACAAGAACCTCCTTGTCACCATCCTTGAGGCTACCGGAGTACCTCTCGGGTGCCTGAGGTTACCCACCATATCTGCGGAGTGGCTAATGGAATGTCAAACCAGATTGAATCTTTAGGTCCTATTAAATTTTCAGTAATCGTTTGCGTTTCTGGAATCACTTCCAGTTCTACCATACTCCCAGTACTGTTTTCTGAAAAAATCTATTTTTATTAAAACTGTGGCGAGTCAAGAACAATATCACTATTGATCTTCCAGATGGTAGAAAATCAACCCTCGTCATAGCCCGGGTCAACCCACAAACAGCCATTACAGAAACATGCCTTGAGTTATCCAGAGTCTGGTTTTAAGCATAAGCCGGAAAACTCCCCGTACCTTAACAATGTTAAGATATGAACTATTCTATATCCAATATAGAAACAGAGATACTGATTTAATCGAAACCAGATTCAAATCATGCAGCTATCTCCAGTGCATGTCAACTAAATGGAGAGAGGCCTATCAGCATTACCCAACTTAGGAATACATCCAATTATGAGTAACCTGAAAGAGAAGCAAGTTCTCATAATCATTACTATCAACTGAATACCATACACAAGTATCTACATCTTCGATCACCTTGAAGAATCCTGATACTTACAATACCTGGTTCTCTACTTTATTCATATACCTATAACATCTCAAAACATGGATCTTGTATTTCTATGAAACACATGTCTAAGAACTAGAGAAGTCACAAGTAAACAGAATATAGTACGAGTACCAACCCCTATGTCCTAATGGACACTGGACAACATACAATACTCTGTATAAGTCCCCTGAGTCCAATAACTCATTCCCTGTGTGTCGTAGGTTGAAAACTGTACTTATGGTCAAGAAGAATTACACCGCTGTTTAATACTACTTACCTAACCATCCACTGATATAGGTAAATGTCATAGACATAATTTCAAAAAGTTATATCTCACTTTATAAAAAATAAACGTACAGATATATCAATTTGAAATTGGTGCACAACAACGGATATTCAAAACCAAATATCTGCCGTCCGGCAAACAGCCCAGGCGATTTCCTCAAATATCACCAATTACAACTAATCCCGATATAATGAGGATGATCACCCAATTCCTAATAACTTACTCCCACTTATCATCTGTAAAACCATACAGATGTGAGAATCAAACCTGGTAAATACATACCCTGGAGTAAGTACTCATTGGGAAATCAATTTTCTATTAACAATACACAGTGAAACTGAAACATGTAAATGTTTCGAAGGGGTATCCGGGTATTCTTAGTAATGCCTCTTCCATTATCAGATTCACAACTGTAACCGTATATTTCTTTGTCATCTCTCCAAATCCCTTTATATGTCTTTAGTCATTACCTTCTGTACACCCCTTTAGGCTAAAAGGTTTTCTTCCCTCCCTACCGTTCGGCACCAGCCTATGGTTTGGAAGAAGACTATCCAATAAGCATAATGGGTGTAGTCTCCTAATCTTAGGAGTACTCGTAACCTGAGAGAAGGTGAAGATAAAAGACAACTGAATAAATCTTATTCTTATTTCTCCTGAACCAGAATCCATCCCCGAACTGGAACAAGTTCCTTCGAGTTCGTATATAACCATACGATGGAGTATCCAATAAACTGTGGATCTTCGTAGTGATATGGGGTGTTCCGGAGAAATACAAAGGTGAAGTAGGAGTGGCGATGAAATACTTGGTTTGGTCGTGAATAGCAGTCGCAATTTACTTTGCCATCTTACTAATCCCTTTATTTGTCTTTACTTAATACCTTCTGTACACTTTTTTAGGCTAAATGGTTTTCTTCATTCCCCACCGTTCGGCACCTGCCTATGGTTTGGATGAATACTATCCAATAAACGTAATATGTGTACTGTCCTAATCCAAGGAACACTCGCAACCTGAGAGAAGGTAAAAGGAAAAGACAACTGAATAGTCATATTCGTTTTCTCCAGAACCGGAAACCATTCTCGAATAAGTTCCTTCGAGTTCGTATATAACCATACGATGGTTTTATCCAATGGAAGTGGACGTTCGTAGTAATACGGGGTGTTTTGGAATAAAAAGGGTAAAAGTAGGAGTGGCAATGAGGTATGCAACTCTGACAATCCAAAAGCCAGTGGTTTAAGAAGGTTCGGTTAACTAGGTCACTGAGTCATAGTCAAGAGTCGGGTCATGGTCGCTGCCAAAGAGAGAGAGAAAAGAAACACTCTGCGTGCACTCTAACCTAGATCAGAATGGTTATCAATTTATCTGATCAGGAAACCTCCCACTGTAATCTCAAATTCTCCTCCAAACCTGAAAGAAGAATTAGTCGGGATCACCCGAGGAGTAAACCAACTCATCAGTGGGAATCGGGATCCAACTATCATCGCATGATAACGTGACGGAATCCACTCACGTCACCATACTCCAGAAGGTATGCGCATGCCTGGCAAGTTTCAGTTTCTTTAGAAACTCCCGATGTGATTTTTTACCCCTAGGACCCAAGTGACCTTGACGGAGTCAACAAATCAAAGAGTCCTAGTCAAGTTCAACCCGTCATAATCTGGATTGCATTAAACCCACCCGTACATGCCCTTGACGGAGTCAACAAGGCCGCACGACTGTCCTAACCAATCGCATATCTATGCTACAAACAAGCACCACTTAGCTACCGTACACTACGCCTTAACGGAGTCAACAAACGCAGCACGAATACCAAGTACTACTTGTAAGAAATGACGGAGGGCTACGACTGGTTTTTTGGCGAAAAACGCTTAGCATAATGAACTTGATATCGTTGAAGGAACTGCATAGCCTTTTATAAAAATATAGTGGCGAAAACCTTTGCTAAAGAGGTCACTCCCGGTGAAAGGATCTCGGCTCTTTCCCCGTAGAATGAGGTGCAGGATATTCCATCTGAATACCACGATGCAAAGCAAAAAGCAATCGACTATAGTGAAGTTATTACCCTGACGCAAACTTCTGTCCAAGGGGTCACTCCCGGTGAAGGGATCTCGGCCCTTGCCTCGTCGACTGAGGTGCTGGATATTCATAACCGAATACCACTGTGCAAAACAAAAGAGAACGTCCTTGCAATAACAGCTTTTTGAAAAATGTTCCAACAACATCAAACAGGTTTGTTTAGCTTGCATTGATCCGAATCAACGCAGTCCCATCAATTGATCACACCAATAAAGAACGAAAATACGATGTACGTATATGCCATCCGCATTCGCCACTGGGTCCCGTCATCACCCGTTAGGTTACTTAACTAACGACAGAGCGGGGACTGGACTAGCGCGGGTGAAAAACATATACAACATCTACTAGTATATATATCAATATATAATATTCGCTCATGGCGTGATAAAATGCAACATCAAGAAATGTAATAAGCATCACAGAACAATACAGATAATCTGGGATCCCCGGGTTTCATAGAGCCGCTACTGAAACCCGACGTTCCCCTGGTCGTGTGGATAGCCTGTGCAATGAAATCCTAGACCCCTACGGGCGCGGCAAGTTACCCGCCAAAACCTGAAGCGAAGCAGCCCCCTTTAACAAAGTGAATGGACCACCCAGCACTTCACGGAATCCGGTAACTTGAGCACCCCTCCTTAGGTCAACCTGTACCCCCTACGAGTGCGGCAAATAGCCCGCCAATTCTAGAGTGAAGCCCCCTCTGTCTCAAAGCCATAAGATGCGGGCTCGTTGCCCTCTACAACCCGGCTATCCGTGCACCCCACCGCGGGGTAATCCTAGTACAGAAAGTAAAATATATACAACGGGTACATCGACCTCAGCCTGGTCGTGCCCCAAAAGAATAATATACAAATAGGCAGTGACGGCAGTTCACATGTCAGACGCTCGCCCTGCAATATCAAATGTACAAATACAACCAAACTGTACTACCATTGCAACCAGGCTATCCACCACGACAAATCCGCAACATCACAGCACAACACAGAACATCAACGTGAATGTCACGTTCGCAAATCCGTCTAAAAGGGCTATAGCAATTAGACAAGATTTACCGATCTAATGGCATTCACGGTCGCAGATATAATGTAAATACTGTGAACTAACATATTTAAAATTTTCGATCGACAAAATTCCCCGAAGTGGGCCCCAAGTACAATACCCAGTACTCAAAATAATCTGGGCCAAAAATAAAATTACCAGAAAACCCATTTCCAAGTCAGAGACCACCTGAAGAAAGTTGGTGCGATGAAGCCCCAGAACGGTGGCGGAACCGCGGCCAAAACGAGGGTACGGCCGCGGTTCCGCGGCCTTCCTGTGGGATCGTCCTACCAAATTTCTGCAGTGCTCTTAAAAAACCCTGCCTGATTTTCTGACATACTCAAAATAATTTTTCGATGACAAGAAAAAATCGACAGAAAGTTCAGTATTGGAAATGCAGTTTCGGAAATTTTGTTTGATCGATATTTAAAATACGTTAGAACAAGCTAGTAAAGGTTAATGTCATGGCTCTGATACCATGTAAGTGTACGGTAGCACCCCGGCCGTCTGTCCGAGGCCAAAATGCGGAAACGAAAACTTTTTCTAAACTAGAAACTGGCGCTATCGTATACTTTTTCACGGATCGAACCATTAACCTATAACTAGCAACTAGAGAAAGGGTTGGAGAGCTATACCGATCGATCCGTGTCCTTCGGTCTTTGGCCACCATCCCAAGCTCCTCGCGGCATCTCCGGTCTTGATCTCCTCGTCGGAAAAGGGCACCACATCATCGAGTCTTTTTACGGGCTCCCGCTTCATCCGAAGCAACTCGGGCATGAAGTTCGCTAGCCGACGTGTCCAAGACGAAGTAGAGAATGTGTGTGACAACTTTGTCTCTTGCATCCATTGTATGGATGGAGGTTGAAGATGAACCCATCAATGGAGGTTGTGAGCTAGAGGAAGAAGAAGAAGAAGAGGCTCTCTTTTTCTTTTCTTTTCTTGTGTTGAATTATTGTGAGAGAGCTTGAATGAAAATACAAGAGCAAACCCAATATCAAGTGGCTGCCCTCCTTCTCTCCTCACATCAATTCAACACACTAATCAATCACATAATGTGATATTTGCACAAGAAATGAGATCATGAGTCATCTAGGAAGTACATGTCTCATTTAATGCACAAAATGATGGCTCTTAAGCTCACAATTTCCATTTGTAAACATTAACCCAAATGTTTACAACAATAAAAAAATACGGTAACATCTAAAGTAAACTCGTGACGGATCACAAGGATACCCTTCACCTATATATACATACCTGCATCCGCATTCCGACCGAATGCGAATGCGATGAGACTAAAGTAATCCAACAAATCTAATACTAGGATCCGGCTTAAACCAAAGCCCACTAGTATGATCCGCCCGATCATGATCCGTGCACTACTGCACGTATATGATCGGACCCTGCCATATATCATACGGCCTCTACAACGTTTCGCCCGAAACTTGAGAAACAGTCTGTGGGGGACTCTAAAGACTCGTCAATATTTTGGCTGTGGATTTAACCACTAGCACGTCAGAGGTACTAGTCGTACGTAACGGGCTACCAGGTATTGACCAAAAGGGAGGTCGATGAGCGAACTCATCCTGACACCCTACTGATCCTGTCAGTGACAATATCCGTACAGTCCGGTCCGTTCGTCTATGAGTATCGCATGGCGGGCCTTGGGGGTTGGTAAAAGTCAGACCCCCAAAAACGGTACAAGTCGTGTCGGAGTGTAGCCCAGAACACCCTGAGATACTACTGAAATACCTACCAGTAAATCTCTTGCCTTGGCCAAGAACTTCGTGTAATGGCTCTTCCAGACACAGCGCGATCTCACCCCCAATACCGGGAAAGACGAAACCCCTGCCGATCCGCTCACTGCCTCCATGTGGCTCGGGACTGTACCCAACTAAAACCTGTTTGCACGACTCCTTTGAGCCGTGGTAGGGTAGTAATCAAAGTACAGTGGGAACTCACACGAGACAAATGACGATCTCAGGTCGATAAACTAACCTGTACACATGTCACCAGGGAACTGCTATCTGACGTCAGGTATAATACCAACTAGCATGTTCCCGGCGAGTCCTGTCCGGTGTACTCATAACCCAATGAGCACCTGTATACATCTTAGGTGAACCAACCGACATCAATGGTTTGTGAGACCAGCCACCGCCCCTCGTCGGGGTCTCGACTGTATACACTAGCCTACTAATAGAGTATCGATGCCCAGTCTCGAAACTCCCACGACTAGGGACCACTTTAAGGATGTGTTTATAGACTACCCAACTCTCACGTATATGATCGTCATCATACTGCTGGTAGTCAAGCAAGAATCCTAAGGGCTCTATCAACGTGTAATAGCGACCTGTAAGGTCACCTAAAGCAGTGCACGATGATAAAGACAAACCGTGGTAGCATAAAACTCTCGAGTAAGACTATCCTACCGGTATAGGTCCTCCCTCAATCATTACAATCACGTGCCTGTGATCCAATAATTGACTCTGAGGGCACTATATCCAACAGGCAATTGAGTTAATCATGCAATGTCCTGTACCAAACTAGATGTTTCTTCTACACTTGCTGTAGAAGGAAGATATTAATCCAATGCTGGAGAAACAAAGGGAAGCAGTTAAGAACATAAGAGAATGTTCTTGGTATACGGTAACGGCAACCTTCTCGAAGAGGCGGTTATCGGTTCAAGCTTCCAAAGTGACCTGGATGACAGAAAACCAACCAAGGGAAGCAAGGAACGGGCAGATCGAAAACCGACCAGCCTCAAAAGCCAGTGTAGGGAAGATGAGGGTTGACTCTAGAAGAAAGTGTTAGATATAGTGCCCTTAAGGCAATTATTGTAATTACATATAGGCGATTATGATAATTGAAGGAGGACCTATACAGGTAAAACAATCTTACTCGAGATGATAGTATGCTATCTGGTTTGTCTTTATCATTGATGTGTATATGTTTTCCTTGTTATTACGTGTCGCTAATACATTATGATGAAGCATGTAAGATTCTTGCTTGACTACTAACATTATGATGGCGATCATATACGCGAGAGCTGGATAGTCCATAAGCACATCCTTAAATGTCCCTAATCGATGGAGTATCGAGACTGGACATCGATATTCCGGAGTGACTAGTGTATACATTTCTAGACCCCGACGAAGGGCGGTGGCCGGTCTCAAAAGCTATTGCTATTGTGTCACCTAAGAAAGTATACAGGTGCTCACTGGAGGTGAGTACACTGGACGGACTCGCCGAGAACTTCTAAATGGTATTATATCTATCGTCGGATAAAAGTTCTCTAGTGACATAAGTACAGGTTAGTCTTTTGACCTGAGATTATCATTTGTCTCGTGTGAGTTTCCACTGTATTTTGATTACTACCCTACTACGGCTCAAAGAAATCGTGCAAACAGGTTTTAGTTGGGTACAGTCCCGAGCCACATGGAGACAATGAGCGATTGTCGGGGATTCGTCTCTCCTGGTATTAGGAGTCGATGTTGTGCTGTATTCGGTTGGCCATCACCCTAAATCCGTGGCCATGGTGGATGAGATTTACTGATAGGAGTTCAGTAGTTTCTCGGTTAGTGATGAGCTCGACTCCGGCAAGACTTATCGGATTACTATGGGTCTGACGTTATTCACCCCTAGACCCGGTATGCGAAACTCTTAGACGTAGAGACCGGACTGTACGAAGATTATCGCATTCAGCCTCAGTAAGGTACGAACGGACTTAATTGTCGACTTTCCTTTCGGCATATAGCTGGGTAGCCGTTACGTACAGCTAGTGTCGCTGACGTGCTTGTGGTTATGAATTTATCCAGTAATCACTGTCAGCGTATTGTCGAGTCTTTAGAGCCCCGCACAGAGGGTTTTCCCGGTTCAGGCGATATGATGTAGATGACGTATATTGGTACATACAACTGTCTAATTAAATATTTGAACTGATTACACGGACTTTAATCAAACGGTTGATGATACTAATCGGCTTCGGATTAAGCCGGATTATTAAATCAAGTTTTGATTTAATAATATATATATATATATATATATATATATATTCTAGTATTATTGTTCACTATTCATTTTCTCTCTCTTGGCTATTCGTATTTTTTATACGGATACGCGTATATATATTTCGATACGTATACCGGATTGTTTTCCGTATTTATACGAAAAACGTTCTAGAAGGAGGACACCTCATTATATGATTTTCATTTTAGAAAATCATTTGGAAATGAGGTGAAGGGTAATGCGGCATTGAGCATGGTTGAGGACATGTAGAGAGGAATGTGCTTCATTTGTTTATTAGAAAATGTTGTGATATTTTTACATGGTTGTAAAAAGATTATGAAGCCATTCTCTCTCTCTCTCATTCTTTGAACACTTGATTCATTTGTTATGGCTACCTCTTCTTCACCTCCTCCTCCTTCTTGATTGCTCTCTTGAGCTTAAAGATTAGTGAGAAAATGATAGTGGAAAATTCCTACATCCTCACTCTTCATTCCTAGCAAGCTTGGAGCAACGGTTGCTTCACTAGGTGAAGCTGGAGCTTGAATCGGTTCTCTCGGATGGATCATCTTAGGTAAGTACGGTCGCCTCTCAAGCTTGTTCCCGATTGGCCTACAAGGAGCTTGGAAGGGTCTTCCACGATTAGGTGGACATACATCAAAGGTTGTAATCCCTAAACCATTGCATGCTTGTATTCTAGTTTAGTGTTTGGAACGATCGCTATGAATTTGTTTCTAGTGCTTCTCTTATAAATTTTTGTTTTTCGATTCCTCATCGGCCGCGGCTGCCGCGGCGAGGGTACTAGGAACTTTTAGAAAGAAAGAATAAAATCTACTTCTTCAGAAAAGACAAAGTCTACAAGATATTTAAAGACGCCCTGAATAATGGTCTGCAACTGCCATTATTCTAAATATCGGCTGTATCGGACGATCTCGGTATCGGCTCGGCCACGAAACGATGCAACTATTTTTCTCAAATCTCGTTTTAGGACAATATCGGCTGAGAAATCGGAATGTCGAGCGAGATATCGGGTATCTCGTATCGCTATTTTATCGGCCGAGATGGTACATAAAGTGTTTTGGTTTAAGATTAAACCCGAACCGACCCCACTCGACCCATTAACAGTTTTAATTATTAAAATATTTGCCCCCAATTGTTAAGCGGTTAAAAAATCCTAAAATTTTTGCTCGATTCCTCACCTCCTCCTTTCCGAGTCTCGAAGAACCCTTGTCATGCCCCACGCCCCACGCCCCACTGTATTGTCCGCTCTGGCCGAAACCGCACGGTTTTGTCCTTCGGAGCGAACCGGACTCGAGAAGGGGTCACTACCCAGGAGGTCACCCAACCTAAGATTTCATTAGCCCGAGCATGCTTAACTATGAAGTTCTTCAAACTCCGGAGTGTCTATTCATCCAAAAGGCACCTCCGTAATTGAGCATGGCATCATTACATTTATAATACAGTTCGGTCCTCTTTTGGAATGTGCTTCAGGGACCCGATCCCATTGTTCTGAAACAGCTCCACACTCATATCACCATGTGTCCACAACAGACCGCACCAAGTGTGGACAGAGCAGATCACCATGATGTCGGAAAACTGCACTGCTCTGGGGTATTACATTCCCCCGCCTAAGAATAATGGTTAGTCCTCGAACCACAAACCTACTACTGAGGGACCTGCATAGGCCACCATAAATGTCATGTCCCACGTCCTAGTACGAATAATATTGTCCGCTCTGACCAAAACCGCACGGTTTTGTCCATTAGAGCGAACCGGACTCTAGAAGGGGCCACTTCCCAAAAGGTCACCCATCTTAGGATTTCCCTAGCCCGAGCACGCTTAACTACAAAGTTCTTCAAATTCCGGTGTGCCGATTCATCCAAAAGGCGCCTCCGTAATCGAGGGTGACATCATTATATTTATAATGCAGTTCGATCCTCTTTCGGAATGTGCTTCAGGAACCCGATCCCATTGTTCTGAAGCGGCACTACACTCAGATCACCATGTGTCCGCAACAGACCGTGCTGCTTTGGCATATTGCATTCCCCCCACCTAAGAACAATGGTGTGCCCTCAAACCACAGATTTACTACTAAGGGACCTGCATATGCCACCATAAATGTCACGCCCCACGCCCAGTACGGATGGTATTGTCCGCTCTGGCCGAACCTACACTATTTTGTCTTTTGGAGCGAATCATACACGAGAAGGGGCCACTTCCCAGGAGATCACCTATCTTAGGATTTCCCTAGCCGAAGCACGCTTAACTACGGAGTGCTTCAAACTCCAGAATGTCGGTTCATCCAAAATGTGTCTCCGTAATTATGAAAGGCATCATTACATTTATAATGCAGTTCGGTCCTCTTTTGAAATGTGCTTCAGGGACTTGATCACATTGTTCTGAAGCGGCTCCACATTCAGATCACCATATGTCCGCAACAGAACGCACTGAGTGTGGACAGAGCAGATCACCATGATGTCCGAAGACCACACTGCTCTGGGGCATTACAACCCTCCTCCTCTTGAGTTTGTGCCTCTTCTCGAGTCTCGACCCTCAACAAGCCCTGCCTTCACCTCTTCCTCTCTCACGATACCTCCCTCGCCTTCCCCTCCGCCTCTCTCTCGAGTCTCGACGCCTGCCTTCTTCCTCTTGACGCTTACCCCTTATTCTATTGCAACGCCTGCGCCATCGCCATTCTCTTGACACCTTCCCCGCCTTCCTCTTGACGCCAACGCCATCGCCTGTCCTTCTCCTCTCAAGACTTGACGACGCTTACCTTTCTCCTCTCAATTCTTGATACACGCTCTACCATTTTCTTCTTCAATTTTTGTTCAGGTAAGAAGTGGGCTTATGTTCTTTAGTCTCTTCTATTTTATACAGATCAACATGGATCTATCTTTCATTGCTCCGAAAAATTACTGCCTACTAACATCATATCTACTTCTTACACATTTAATATAGCTTTTTAATACTAACATCACTAGCACACATAATATTTAATATGCCCAATATAATCATCCAATATGCTTGATATGTGCGTCCGATATGTCCGATATCGATATCCGATATAACCACTCGATATGAACCCGTGCCGCCACGATATCGCCCTTTTTCCACTATTCGATATTGAAAACATCTATCTGATACGCACCCGATATCCGATATTTAGAATCTTGGCAACTGACAGAATTGAAGAGGCTGCATGAAGCAAAAATGACCGACAACCCCAATTACTGCCCATATCACGGAGTGTTGGGACATACAATCGAACACTGCCGCATTTTCAAGGAATGGGTCGTAGACCAATACATGACGGGGGAAATCTTCCTGTCTAATGGCGTGTTAACGGACAATTAAGCTGCGACCGCCAATTTCATACAAACGAAAGCTGAAATCGTTTGGAAAGAGACCGCTCAATCTTCCGCTCCAGGAAATGACAGCAATTTGCCTCAGCCTCCATGGGAGACACATCTGCCCAAAAAGTCGAGGAAAATATTGAAGCTGCTTCAGAAAGAGCCAGTGATCAAATGAGATAATCGAATAAAGCCCATAGTCCCTGCCGTCAATTCAGCTCCGTCAAACTCAAAATACAAGAATCTTAAATAAACTTTGCAAAAAGACGCTAACAAGGCAAAACAAAGAATAAGCACGGTATTGACCCCTAAATCGTTAAACTGGGAATATATAACCCCTAAGTCGTTAAACTGGAAATAGATAACCCTAGATCATTAAACTGAGAACAAAATATCCTCCGAAGACAAATGATGAGTCGCTCATGGCACTATGTTTCATTATTAGCAGTATTGATGCTAACCAAAAACCCAAATTCAAAATCGGCAAATGATAATTCGCTCTTGGTATTATACTCCAGTGTAGAAATACCGATGCCAAACAACAATCCAAATTCCCAAAGCCTCCAAACGGTAAATGATGAGTAGCTCCTGATACCATACTACAGTGTAGCGATGCTGACACCAAACAACAATCCAAATCCCCTCCAAACGGCAAATGATTAGTTGCTCCTAGCATTACATTCTAGTGGGTAGCGATGCAGACACCAAACAACGATCTAAATCCCTAAAGCCTCCAACGACAAATAATGAGTCGCTCCTGGCATCACATTGCAGTGTTAGCGATGCTGACGCCAAACAAAAATCTAAATCCTCTAATGGCAAATGATGAGTCGCTAATGGTTCACACTCCAGTGCTAACAGTGCTGATGCCAAACCGAAATCCAAATCTAGATTCTAAACTCAAATTCAAATCCAACTTCTATTCAAATCTCAGCTAAAATTCAAACCCTACCAACTTCAAAAGTCCAAATTCTAAGCACTACCGGCAGTGGTTCCAAGCTCAAAAGTCCTGTTGGACAAGAATAGAGCCAACAAAATCAAATCAAATCAATCATGTCCACAAGCGACCCCTACGTTGAAGGCACCAACAGCGACCCCTACCTTGAAGGCACACCAACAGCAACCCCTACGTTGAAGGCGCCAACAGCGACTCCTACGTCGAAAGCACGTCAAGCAACAACGACTTCCATGTCAGAAACAAGTCAAGTATCGACAGTCCATGTCGGAAAAAAGGCAGTGCCAACCTCCAAAAAACGGGAACCAAATCAAATTAACCTCTCCACGAAAAAAGATGCATCAATTTCATGCACACAACACATATATATCATGTGCATTTATTGATGGGGCACTTTGTTGGGGTCAAAAATTACATCGCATTGTCAAAATTGAAAAGTCAAATGTCAACACCAAACAAGTGGGTCCAAGCCTAACCAACCCGGACCCAAGACCAAGCAAGTGGACTCAAGCCCAAACAGCTTCGAGCCCAAAGCGAAGCCGGCGGACCATCAAGAGGAAAGAGAAAGAAAAAAGAAAAAAAAGAAAAAATAAATTTCATGCGTAAAAAATTAAAGGCAAAAGGCCAAAATTTTGTAAAGCCAATGGTTAAAATGCAAAATGTGTGCACATCAATGTAAAGAAAAGGCAAAAAACCAATTATGTAAAGTCCATGGAGCAAAGTGTAAATGTGTAAGGGTATTTAAACCTAACTATATGATGAAATATTAAGTTTTTCCCTTCCCACAAAAATACTAGTGTTTTTGCCTCCACTCTCTCTCTTTTCAAGGTTCATCTCCTTCCCAAAACTAAAAAGAAAGAGCTCTCAAAGAAATGAGAGATAATCCCTCATTAAAGAGTTCTCTTTTTTCCATCCAACCCGCAAAGAAGAAAGTCATTTGGATCTCTCTCATTTTCCTCTTCAAAAATCCAAAAAAGAGAGGAAAAAGAAAGAGAACCCATCTCTCAAAACACCTCTGCTTCAAGATCCAAAGCCCAAATGAGAGAAAAGAGATCTTCTTTTCTCTCATCCAAAACCCAAGTTCAAAATTTAAGAACAAAGAGAGCACTTTTAACATCAAAATAGAAAGATGGTTGAGAATGACCCCACATGAGAGAAGACCTTTGGGCTTATCTCTCGGGGAAACCCTCGGATGCGGATTTCCATCCGTGATTCACCCAAACGTGGAATTATCGATTTCAGTTTATGCCATCCCAATAAAATAAAAAACGACGAAAGGCAGCAGTTATGCCGCCGAGTTTTCGTCAAAATATTCACGCTTGGCCTCTAATAAAATGAAAATAAATAAAAATAGAATAAACGAACAAGTATACCCGCCCAGGGTGCCTTGACTCGAGGCCCCATGCCGCCTCCAAATGCTACCCTATAACGGGGGCACCCGGATACGTTTCCCTCCCCAAGGGGGGGAACCAACCCTCAGCCCCCCATAAGGGGAGGCCTGAGTTCCGGCTCCCCCCCCCCCCCCCGGGAGCCGACCTCGGTCCACCCATGAGGGGAGCTGACCTCGGTTCCCCCTTATGGGCCGACCCTCCTGTAGGGGAGCCGGCTTCGGCTTCCCCCTGGGGGGTTGGCTTAGTGCTTCCCCCAAGGGGAGCATACGCGGATGCTTACCTAGGAGGCGCCCGTCCTGGACACCCTGTAGCGTTATCTTAAAAAAATATATAGCTTTTTTCAACAGATACATTAGGTACACAGTTAAAGGCACCCACCTGTTAATTAATAATAATTAGGTAATTTCAGGCTGATGAGGTTAATTCAGTTAAAAAGAAAGGGAAAAAATAATAATTATATGTCTCGGTTGTCATGTTAGGTGATAACATAACGGAAATTACAAGATACGTATGTTAAACAAGACTGTTGTACACTGATACAATTATATTTAAGAAACAAAGATACATAAGGTAGCTTACTACCTTTGATTAGAGGTGACAATTCTCACAGACAGTCAAATACGAAAATAAATAAATCCGCAAACAAATCTGAGCCAATTCACAAACAGTCAAACCCTATGAGACGTGATTCACATTGCATTCATTTTCACCAACGTTAAATATATTTCCTCAAACATTTGATAATCTGAAATGTCAAAATTTAGCCTTTATCAACCAAGATATAAAACAACATGCACACAAGTAAAAGAATTGTATCCAAACGAACAATTATACCTTGCATTATTATTGAGGTGAAGAAACATCAGCCAATAAGGCCCCAACCTGAAGCATAAGAGGATACACTGGACTAAACTCCTTGTCTCCTCAAGCCCTAACCTTCATCCCATAATCATCTAACGTCGCCTTAATCCCCTTCCATATCCAATCCTCCCCTTGTGAATCTAGCCATAGAGTGTACTGAAGAGGTGTGAGATTGTTTCTCTGCATTGGCAATTGCAACTCACCGGATCCCCAAGAATATAAGTGATGTACGATGACACTCCGTGGAAAATCTTGTAGCAACGGAGACCCAGCCAATTGTGATGTCTCTAAAAATATTACAGGATGAAACGCACGGAGGGCTCGACATGCCACACCGAGCTGCTCCACCTGAAACAAGTTTTGACCCACAGCAAGCTCGAGCTCGGCCATGTCCCTAACCATTCTCAACTTGCCCGATTCAGATAAAGGCCTCACTAACGCAGCATGCCTGATAAAGAAACTCAATACCCATGAAGCCATTCTACGAACAAGCTGTGTGCAGATAGTTTCGGATTTCGAAGCTGAGGACGCAGGTAAGAGCTTTAGACAGGAACTCGGTACGAAAATGAACCGTTTGACTTTTGAATCTCATCCATGTAACCCGATGCATTGTTATCCATTGCAGCATCCATTCCATAGCCCCCAAAGTCTTGGTGATGGATTTGAAGGATACAGGTTTCCAAACGATCGAGTATGGACTGAAATAGGGCGGTCACCGAATCACAAGCCACATCATAAATGACACCAAGTGGAGGTCACAACACATCAGCAACAGATGGAAGAGAGGAAGCCGTGGTACCGAGTCGAGTATGAATCTCTTGCAAATGCTAGCACAAAGCAAAGTTCTTGATTTGAGCCGGAGTAGCCGGACCCGTAACTTGCCTAGATTCAGGACCAGTTGACACCTGGTACTCAGCCCTCTTAGCCAACAACATCAAAACCTTTCCAATCTCATGCAACACAAGTAGCATCAAATGCCCATGAGGCTAAACAACCTCAATCTCCTCCTGGACCCTCAAAACGATCCTCGAAATCTAGTCTTTCGAAGGAATGCCCCCTCTGCTCGAAACGGGGAAAACACTATTCACATAATCAGACAACCTAATCAAACACTGAGCCAGGAAAGCCGTCTATCAATGGCAGCCACCATCGAGTCTTTCCCCTCAGGGCTAACCGCAGGGAGAACCCCTCTCAGGTCGGTATCTCTCTCGATCCACTCGATCAGATTCTTGACTATCGTAAACAGTTTAGGGTACCCATGAGTGCACGCCTCCTTGACGAAACTCGAGCTAGGATATACCGACTTTATGTGATTGGCGAAAGCCTTCACCAGAGCATCCCAGACTCGATCAGTCAGCAACGGCTCCCTTTCCTGCCACACCTCATGAAGGAATAACACCTGGGCAAAAGGCACCCTCTTCTTCGATAAAACGGTCTGCAGCTGCCAAACCGCCATCACCACCTTATGAATCTCGTCCATGCACTTCTCCATCCGCTCCCATAGGGCCTCGCCCGCCCGTTTCCCGCCGCCGATCTGCGGGGTGCCGCTCCGCTGGGCACCGCCGGGGAGCCCGACGGCGGCGGAGCGGGACAAGACCTTCAGGTCCAGGGCGGTGGTCACGCTCTTGATGCCGGATCCGCGGTACTTGACGACGAGGGCGTCGAAGGTGGACTTGAGCTCGCCGAGGTTGTAGAAGGCCTGGAGGCCACACCAGATGTCGTTCTGGTTGGTGTCGTCCATGCCCTTTTCGGTGGAGGCGATGGCCTGGGAGCGGAGGTGGGCGCCGGTCTCGGAGAGCCAGCGGATCTCGTCCTCGACGACGAAGATGCCGGAGGGGCCGCGCTCCTGGTAGAGGGTCTCGATCTCGCGGTGCATCTCCGCGGCCTTGGCCAAATCTAGGGTTTTGGAACTGGAATTGGATACTAAAGATCGGAGCGGAGAGCTTGAGGGGGCGGGAGGCGTTGGCGATGAGGTCGGTGGCGGAGTTAGCTTGTTTCTATGTATTTGCTCGGGAAATATAAATATTTCATGACATAAAAAAACCTATATAGAAAACCTAATCCAAACACAAAAAACCCAAAAAGAAACGTAGATAAAAAAACCTAATCCAAACCATATTACAACCCTAAATCAAAACCCCAAGCTAAACTCGATTTTTTTCAAGGAGAGCATTGGCTTGGAGTGGGATCATGGTTCCCCGGATGGGTCGCCGGTCTTGCAGCGGCGGGATCGAGGTGAAGACGGGAATGAGGAATAATGAGGGGCAATCTAGAGTAATTAATGCGGTGAGTCTCATTCCTTTAAAGGGGTTCGTGGGTCTTAGAGAAGGCCGCCGATTGTCACCGGCCTCACTAAGATCCAATGACTCAAAGATGCAAAAGAGGCCCAATGAAGAATTGACATTGCAGGAGGGAAAAACATACCGCGGCCCCCTATTCAGGACGTGGCCGACAAGAAATATCTGGTCACTAGCGTCCTAAAGGACTTTCCCTGACAACCCTAACCGTCTGGGGGTAGGATGGTAATCTGCCACACAGTAGCATAAAAACATACGAGGTGATCCCTCACATATATGCTCATTCATATCCAAGAACCGTTGATTACTCTTATGCAAATACTGACAAAAGCATCAGGGAGGCGACACCAGAGCAAGTCCCTTGCGTTGTCTTGTTTTGTAGATCGTCTTGGGATCACCAGCGCATTTCTTCTGCTTCTCCCTTGCTCTTCGTGGCCAGTTCAATAGGAATCGATCATAATTGAGATGTTTCAAATATTGAAGTGGCCTATTTGGTTTGGTTAGGACCTGATGATGCTCGATATCGGTGATCTCCCAGATCATGACACGTGGCTGATGACGTGTCCCGAAGCTCACAAGAAAGGACCTACGGTGGCCGACCAGGCCACTCCTGTGCCCGTCCCACAAACAAACGATGGCTCGCCTCCGAGCCTCCTGCACAATTGGCTTCCTCGGCCCTCTCAGCTCGTCCCCGGGCTACCGCAGAACCAAGATACCTCGGCTCTCCTGCTCGTTTGCGAGCTCTCCCGCCGAGGTCATCTTCCTCGGTCTTATCGACCGACCAACGGCACCACTCACAGGCGCAACCGCCATCCCGCGAATCTCGCCATACGCGAGATATCCGCCGACCACATCTCACGTTCCACGCCATCACGATCCCCCATTAACGAGCATGTCTCTCCATTAATGCGGGATCCCGCCCATCACGCGGGCGTGACGTCGGGAGCGTAACGGCTGGCGTGATTCTCGCGCCTGCCTGCCTGCTGCCACCGCTATATAAACCCCTCCTTCAGACGATTCAAGTAAACCATTTTTACTCCACTAAGCCGTTACTCTGCTCGGATTTCCTTTCTAACTTGACCGTCGGAGGGTCCTCGGTGGTACAACCACCCCGGGACTTCCTTGCAGGTAGCTCGGCCCAAACAACCTCAAACCCATTGAGATCCACACGCTTCAGGAGCCAGCCTCCAGATCCAATCTCAGCCGTCTATCGCCGCCATCAGCAGATCAACGGAATGTAACATCTTGACGCGATCCGACACGCGTCAGCTGGCGCCGTCTGTGGGAAAACTTGATTCCACAAAAACAAAAAGTTCATCTTCCGATCCCAACCCAATGGCGAGCGGTCATCACGACGATCCAAGCACCAGCCGCCGCCTCCCCCTCAACGGAGACGCGGACGAGTCCCCTCCTCCGACGAGCGTCTACAACGCCCTAGCCGTCCGGATAGACCGACTCGTGTCCGCCGTGGACGCGCTCGTCCGTGTCTAAACGGCGGGGCAAGCTCCCCAGGTCGCCGGCGCTCCCCCACCTCAGGACCGGGACCCCTGCAGAGGAAGAGAAGACTCTGCTCGCGTCGGCACCGCCGACCACCCCCTCGCTGCCTCCCACGGCCGCAGATGCCCCGTGCCGATACATTTTGTGACCCGCTGGGCGCCCCACAGTTCGACATTGAGGTCCGTCGCTAGGGCGCCTCGCCCTAAGATCCTTCGCGCATATGTCCCTCCCGAGGAGATGTCGGTCAGCTCGCCTGTTACCAGGCATGACCGACACCCCTTCACTCGACGGGGTCGCGTGGACAGGGCTCGTCACCGCAGCTCAAAGACTATCTCGCCCGGGGATCTAAGGGACCTCATCGAAAGGAACCAGGGCCGTGGCCAGACACGGGCCACCGACAGCAGAGGACAAAGATCAGAATGTGTCGAATCGACGGGATACCACGGCCGGCTCGACGCCCTCGAGAAGAAGATCGAAGGTATGCATCGGGAAGGTCACCGTTCGAGCGACGGGGCTAAGTACGCCGCCGACTCGCTCACCAAACCATTCACCGAGGAGCTGCTCGCCGTCCACGTCTCCTCTCGCAAAAAGCCCCCGAAGGTATCCTCTTCGACGGCAAATCTGACCCGAATGACCATTTGGATGCATTCACCGTGGGAATGAGCTTCCAAGATAACTCCGACACCGCCCAATGCTGAGCTTTCCCGGCCACTCTCATCCGCTCCGGACGAGACTGGTTCCGAGGACTCGAGCCACGCTCGATCTTAACTTTCGACGAGCTGGCCACCCAATTCCTCGGCCACTTCGTATGGAACAGGCGGCAAAAACGCACAGTCGACCATCTCTTCACAATCAAGAGCGGGGATAAAGAGACATTCAAAGCATACATCACCCGCTTCTACAACGCCCTTCTCGAGGTCCCAGAGCACCAGGATGAGACGGTCATTATGGTACTTAGGTCTGGTCTTAGGAGCAGGGAGTGGTTACGCTCCTTTGCATTAGCGCAACCTAAGACCATGGCCGAGGTAAAGGCCTGGACCGAGCGTGAGGTCCAGCTCAAATCCAAGGTGAACGCAAATCTTCCTGGGGCAGAGCAAACCGACCAGAAGGAAAGGGCGAGGGAAGAGAGAAAGAGACTTGAGCGGCCAAAGCCCTACTCCCCGAGGTTTCAAGAGTACACCCCGCTCAACGTCTCCCAGACGGTATTGCTTGAGGAGGCCAAAGGTGAGGGGTTCTTCAAGCTCCTCCCGATCTCGCGCATGGCGGCAAAGCGTACTCGGGGCCCCTACTGCGGTTTTCACAGATCGCTAGGCCACTCCACGGAGAGCTGTAAGCAGCTCCGAGACTACATCGAGGAGCCCATCCGTTCGGGACACCTCGCAGCGTACTTGGGGGACAAGCGGCAAGCTGACCGCAAGCAGGAGTAGCGTCCCCCTCCCGGCGAGCTGACAATCGGCCAAATCATGGTCGTATCAGTGGAGGGTACGTCAGGTATCTATGAAGCTCAGCACCCTATGCCGGGCATAGAGGCCAACAAACATCCAAGGGGCTCAAGCTGCACGAATAAGAGCATCTACTAACGTGTACTTCTTTTCAAGGCAATGTAAACCTTTCTTGAGAACTTTTATTTATGTAATAAAGGGATCAATAAAATATTGCAAAAAGAAGAGTCTTATTTATTCAAAGGGGCACTATGGGTTCCTCAGCCTCACAGAAAAAGAAGTGCCATAGCATCCTTAGCAGGCCTCGTACGGCCCCTCCCGGGCTAAGGATCAAAGCCCTAGCCAAGAGGCACTGAGCAGCTTCACTGCTCGGTCCGTCCTTAGCAGACCTCTTACGCCCCTTCCAGCGCTAAGGATCAAAGCCCTTACCAAGAGGCAACCGAGCGGCTATCCTGCTCGGCTATCCTTGGCTGGTAGTTCCCTACCCCACGACGCCAGGGATCAAAGCCCTCGCCAAGAGGCAGCCGAGCGGCTACCCTGCTCGGTTATCCCTGGCCGGTAGTTCCCTACCCCACAACGCCAGGGATCAAAGCCCTCGCCAAGAGGCACTGAGCAGCTTCACTGCTCGGTGCATCCTTAGTAGACCTCTTACGGCCCTTCCAGCGCTAAGGATCAAAGCCCTCACCAAGAAGCAGCCGAGCGGCTACCCTGCTCGGCTATCCCTGGATGGTAGTTCCCTACCCCACGATGCCAGGGATCAAAGCCCTCACTAAGAGGCAGCAAAACGGCTACCCTGCTCGGCTATCCCTGGCGGGTAGTTCCCTACCCCACGACGTCAGGGATCAAAGCCCTCGCTAAGAGGCATAGAGAAGCTTCACTGCTCGGTCCGTCCTTAGCAGACCTCTTACGGCCCTTCCAGCGCTAAGGATCAAAGCCCTCACCAAGAGGCAGCCGAGCGGCTACCCTGCTCGGCTATCCCTGGCTGGTAGTTCCCGACCCCACAACGCCAGGGATCAAAGCCCTCACCAAGAGGCAGCCGAGCGGCTACCCTGCTCGGTTATCCCTGGCTAGTAGCTCCCTACCCCAAAACGCCAGGGATCAAAGCTCTCGCTAAGAGGCAGCCGAGCGACTACCCTGCTCAGCTATCCTTGGCTGGTAGTTCCCTACCCCCACAATGCCAGGGATCAAAGCCCTCGCCAAGAGGCACCGGGCAGCAACCTTGCTCGGCCAGTCCTTAAGGATCAAAAGCCCTCGAAAGAGGCAACCGGGCCCGCCCTTGCTCAGTTATCCCTGGCTGGTAGCTCCCTACCCCAAAACACCAGGGATCGAAGCCCTCGCCAAGAGACACCGGGCAGCAACACTGCTCAGCCCGTCCTTAGTAGGCCTCTTACGGCCCCTCCCGCGCTAAGGATCAAAAGCCCTCGAAAGAGGCAATCGAACCCGCCCTTGCTCGGTTATCCCTGACTGGTAGCTCCTTACCCCCAAAACGCTAGGGATCAAAACCCCTCGCCAAGAGGCACTGGGCAGCAACCTTGCCCGGCCCGTCCTTAAGGATCAAAGCCCTCACCAAGAGGCACCGGGCAGTAACCCTGCTCGGCCCGTCCTTAGTAGGCCTCTTACGGCCCCTCCCACGCTAAGGATCAAAAGCCCTCGAAAGAGACAACCGGGCCCGCCCTTGCTCGGTTATCCCTGGCTGGTAGCTCCCTACCCCAAAACGCCAGGGATCAAAGCCCTCGCCAAGAGGCATCTGGCAGCAACTCTGCCCGGCCCATCCTTAAAGATCAAAGCCCTCGCCAAGAGGCACCGGGCAGTAACCCCGCTCGGCCCGTCCTTAGTAGGCTTCTTACGACCCCTCCCACGCTAAGGATAAAAAGCCCTCACTAAGAGGCAACCGGGCCCGCCCTTGCTCGGTTATCCCTGGCCGGTAGCACCCTACCCAACAATGCCAGGGATAAAAGTCCTCACCAAGAGGCATCCGGTCTATCCACGTCTGAGTGATCTCCACATCGATTTCGGGGCCATGGAGATACCGTCTTCCCGCCGGTCTTTGCACACTCGGCAAATGAACAGATTCAACTCGACACGTAATCGCTAGACGAAGAACCGACATAACACGAAGGCAGTACTGTGCAAATACATGTGTTTACCGACAAAGGAAAATACGCGCGCAAATACTACCACCAAAAGGATTTATTCACAAAGTCAAAGCTTTTACAAGGGTATTGTGGGCTCCCCAGCCTTACAAAATGCCCGCAGGCCTACAAAATTCCCAATGCAACAAAAGAAGAGAAACAAGAAGACGAGGGGCTTCAGGCCTCAGGGCCAGGCGCAACCCTGGGGAGCTCAATATCTACCATGACTCGGGCTGCGTCTGGAGGATCAACGCCCATCACAGGAGCCTCGGTGTCGCCCTCGCCGGGAGTCCCTTCCCCGACAGTGCTCCCGGGGACATCCCCCTGCACGTCGTCCCCACGAGGATATTCATTCCGAAGCTCTTCATCGAGGAACTTCGGAATCCGAGCCTTAACGGCGTCGATGGCCTCATGCCAGATGAGGGTAGTGGCTGCGGCAAAGTCGGTGTAAAAATGGTCCGACTTTTTATAGTTCTCCACCGCCTTCGCCGCCCTGAGCTCGGCTCGCTTCGTCCCCTCTATTGCCTCCCCCAGCTCCTTCCGGAGGGTGCCCGCCGACTTCCTCAGGGTGAGACGAGCACCTTGGAGTCCTAAAGCTTGGCCTCGGCGGCCTCGCGGTACCTGGCGACCTCGCGGTACCTAGCGACCTCCTGCTTCCCGGCCGCAACCTCCTACTTCCAGGCCGCCACCTCGCCCTCTAGGGCGGCGACCCTCGCTATCGCCGCCTCCAGCTCCAACTTTGAGCTCTCCTCCAGCGAGGAGAGCTCGCCCGCTGCTCGCATCGCCGGGGCAATTTTCTCTTCCTCCATCTGGACGACGAGGGCGACGTGCTAGAGAACCTGAAGAAATCAGAGGGCGGTCAGAAAGAAAAAGGGGGCAGCAAATCTCGCGAATGATGAGACGCTAAGTTAAAAATCAAGTGAGGAGCGAGCACTAACCTGCACGGCCTCTTGGGCAATGGGCGCCATTTGCTCCTTGAAAGTCCCCCGAGAAACCTTCTCCCCGGCTGACCTCTCCATGTCTGCCAGCAAGCTTTCTGCAACGGAGAGCCCCGAGGGCACCTCAAAGCGGAGGTCCCCCTCGTCCACTAAGATCGGGGAGGCCGGGGTCCGCGGAACTGTCCGGGGAAACCTCTTGAGAGACGGCCTCGGGGAGTCGATCTCTGTCTCTGGAGCCTGGGCCTCCTGTTCCCGAATCCGTTTTCGGCTCGGCGCCTGGCTAGGCTCCGGGGCACGGCCCGCACTCGAATGCCGGGGTGGGGCGGCTGCCGGGGGAGCTGGGGCTCACGTTGGACGGGAGGAGCTGGCACCTCCAGCTTTCGATCCCTTCTTCAGCTTGCTCATGGCTGCTTAAAGTTGGCTCAAGCCCATGGGCTCTGCACAAGACAAAATACACTGGAGTCAGCAACACAAGTAGAAATGAAAATAAACACGAGTCTAACAGATCACCTACGAGCTCCTAACTTACCGAAAAACTGGGCGGGGCTGAGCCCAGCCCAACCAAGGGCCCGCTCAGAAAGCAGCACGTCGGCTCGGGGAATGGGCTCCCACTCTGCCACTCTCACCGTGTCGGGATCGTTGGACCGACTCTCCCGCCGGCACCTATACCTAGACCACTGGGTGAGCACGGGCCAGTCCTCACCCTCTGGCGGCCCAACAAAAAAAATTTCTTCTTCCAATCGTGGATGGAATAAGGCACAGCGACGACTCCCGATCCGGCAACACTCCCCCGTTGTTTCCTGAAGGAGATGTAATCCCACCACGGCTCGCCCGCACGAGTGCCGGGGTGACGTTTGTAAATGAGAGAGGAGGCAAAGGTGGACAGCCCAAAAGGGATCGACTGCAACTTCAAACGGACCAGAAACCAGAGAAGAATCCTCCAGGAGTTCGGTACTAGCTGGCCCGGGGCTAACCCGAAATGATTCAGCACTCTAACAACCTCGAGGGAGAAGGGCAGGCGCATTCCGGCCGAAAAGGATTCCAAATATAGGGAAATCTCCATGCCCCGTACCTAATCCGCCCTCTCCCCTTCCCCGGCCAAACGCAACGTGTAGCCGGGAGGAATATGGAAATGAGTCCGAACGGTGGAGAGCTCTTCCTCATACCTCACCATGGACGACACGCCAGGCGCATCCGCGACCTCCACTCTGGGAACCGCTCCCGTTAGGCGACCCTGGGAAGTGGATCCGATCCTAACTCCCTGGGAGGGCTCCGATCCAAAAGAAGAAGAAGAAGAATGAGAAGAGGAAGAATTCGCAGAGGGCTTCCCAGACTTTACCCCAACTACTCTACAGACTCCTCAGAGGAAGACATCTAACCTGATGAAGATGAGTCCTCGGAAGAGTAAACGCAGGGATCCCAAACTAAAGAGGAGAACGTCGAGCTGACAAAACCAAAGACGAGGGAATTATGAAGAAGAATGGGGCCCCATATGGACCCCACCTCTATTTATAGCAGCCGGCGTAACACATCCAACGGTCTCAGTCATCTCCCGCCAAGACGACTCTTCGCACTCAACGACCACCATCGCTCCACCTGTCATGCGCACATTGGCCGCACCCCATCGGGCACAGGGGACCTGCGACCCGTCGCATCAGCCAACCAGCATCAGACACGTAGGCAATCGCTTCGGCGAAAGTACCCACGATCCGGCACACCCTCTTTAATGCAAAGATCTCACCCCTGATTCGCTGGCGTCATCCAGAAAATACAACCGATTGCCCGGGGACACGCCCATGTTCCCCGCCGAAACAAGGAGACGCGACCGCGTAGGTCTGTCTCGCCTGAATTTCGGGGCAGATGCTAATTGGTGCTGTAACAACCCCAAATTTCCTATACAATTTTTTTCAAAATATTTTTTTCCAAAAATTCATAAACGAATGTAACAACTCCATTTTTAATGTACAAAAAGAATGTAACAACTCCATTTTTAATGTACAAAAATTTTCTTAAAAATTAATGTATACTTAGGATATTTACATTTTCTGTAACTAGTTTAAGTAATTAAATAACTCCATAATTACAAGAATGAGCTTGGCTCATTGGTAATAGCTTGCACTGCTGAACCAAGCCACCAGAGTTCAAATCTCATGCCCCACAATATTTTTAATATTTATTTTGTTTAAATTTTATAGAAGCTCAACAGTCCACCTGAGATAACTCTCAAACTTTGAACTGAACCTGAAAAACTGAAAGTACCAGTAGCTACCCCCGGCGACCCCCCACCTTCCGAGACCCCGACTCGGCCTGACTCGGCCGAGTCGGTCGGCGGACCGGCCGACTCGGGCCGGCGCCGCCGGCCGGACTGGGCCGGTCGGCCGAGTTGTCAACACCAAAAAGGTGTCTCTTGGTCTCCCCACCTTTCCTGCATACTTTAAATCTGCACATCAATTCCAGAGAGCATATTAACACCTATTTACTACAATTTTTAATGAATTTCCTACATTTTTACATTTTTTTAATTAAAAACCCTACACCTACCCTAACCCTAGCCTAACCCTATAAATACACCCCTACCCCCTACCCTCTCATCCCAAAATTCTGAGCCCACTCTCTCAAAATTCCAAGAATCGTGTGTACTTTGAAAACGAGCGAAAGGCGAAGCTCCGGCGAAATCTACGGCGAACTTCCGGCGATCGTTTTAGGAACTACCGGCGACGACGCAACACATCGGCGATTCCCCTACTTCCATTTCACTCTCTTGTGTGACCTAAAACCCGTAAGTCCCAATTTCTACCTATCTCTTCTATCTAAAAATACGGATTTACAAAACCCGACGGAATTGGAACAAATCCGATTTCCGATTCGGTTTCCTATAAAATTCCACTTCTCACTAATACAATCATACTTAAACTTCATCATGTTGACTATTAAACACTAATCAAACAGATTGATCAAGTTTCATTACATAAAATGATGGCTATTTCAATTTATCGTATTTTCACTTAAATACCACATTGTTTCAATTCTACATTTAACTCCATTAAGCTTGCTAGGCCTTTAAGTAGATCACGAGGTAACGACCTACCTCCTCACACACTCATATGCAATATAACACGATACCCTCGAGAACCTAGAATACGAGAAAACAAACATTTTCATTTAAATACCCTTTACTTAATAAAACCATTTCTAAAAGATTTAGTATTGATACATCTTTATAAATAAATACCACTTATTATGAAAATAGGATAGGTTGTGGACATCAGTCGTTTATCTAAACCTGACTTTGTGGTGTCTAGGCTAGGCAAGTGAGAAAGGTAACTTTAAAAGGCCCCTCTCACGGTGATTCGTGAGCGGATCTCTCCTTTCTTCACTTGTACTTACCTGGCCACAATTGGCGGTGAAGAGGCGATTTGAGGTATCTCACAACTTGTCGTTTTGGACCAGTTAGGAATAGTCTAGTTGACTTAGGAGACCCTAGAACATAGAATACGGAAAATTGACATCTTTACAAATAAATACCACTTACTTCATAAAACCGTTTTCTAAAAGATTTAGTATTTATACAATCTTTGCAAAGCGCCGTTACAACCCATTTGGGGAACCCGTTCGGGATGGTGCGGATTATCGCATATCCTCGGGCTTAGTAGTGCGAGATTCAGACCTCCGCAAGGAGCATTCGGTCTCGAAACATTTAAAATACGACATCATAAGAAAACGAGATTTCTAGAATATTATAAATATATACAAAAATTATTTTCATATAAATATATGTATATGTAACATAAACATATCTATTTTTGAAGAATTATAAATATTCTACTTTTTTACAATATCACAAGAATCAATTTTACACTAAAATATCACGAATTCCATACAATACCAATATTACAAATAAACACCTTTTATTATGGAAATAGGATATTTTCACTAGAAATATCACAATATAAAATCTACATTCATTACAACTCTAAAGATGATTAATAAATACTTGGGGTGTATCTTGAAAAGTATATAAAAATATTTTTACATAAAACCCCCTCAAGTTTTATAAATTACCATAAGGACCCTAGTAAATATAGGTTTAAGAAATAATCAAAACTTCGATTTACATTTCTAATTGTCTGACTCGGGTTTGAGTCTGATTATATCTGACTTGAATATGATTCAAGTACAATCTACAATATTACAATTCAACACGAATCCATGAATCCATTATTCCATATATTCAATCTATCAATCTATACAACTTGACCGAACCGAACCATAGATATACATTCCATTTACATGATCATCCAGTTTACTTGATTCTACAGTTACATCCGTTTACCGATATCATGGTTTCGGCAAGTCATCCAATTATACAATTCAATTTACAAGACATTACAATGCAATACAGTACTATCAATACAATAACTACACGGGGTATTGGAGTAGTTCATTCGTGAATCCAACATAATCTCAAGATTCCCCCTAGATCATGAATTCATGTCTACTAACACAAGCAAGCAATCATGAGGGCCCGTGTTTCCATGCTCCTGGACTGTGGCCTGTTGCGTTTGGAATACTTCGGCGACGGTCGAAGTCCCGCTACTAACATTTGATTTGGGCTCGTGGTTCCCTACCCCTGGACTGTGGCCTGTTGGGTTTGAGAACACTCTTGGGATTGACATTCACCCTTGAACTTACGATAATAACAGCATTAACATTATAACAATATAATACAACTTTAAAAGCTACACTCTCTCTTTCTTCTCTTCTACTTCTCCCTTATCTTTGGGACTTACCGAGCGATTTGTTCGCTGACGACATTCTCCTTCTTTCTTCTTTGAATGTCGTCAGGTGTTTCGGACCTTCTGGAGATAGAGCCTCGCGCTGAAGACTTGGACCAGTTCAGTGAAGACCTCGAGCTCTAGTTCATTGTACACTTTTCCATTTCAGTACTTTTTCATTTCTGTTATACCATTGTTTAGGCATCGCTTTATTCCATGTATTTACTTTTCCGTGCATTGTACAAAAAAATGTTAATAAATAAAGTTGTTGTTCAGTTTATATCTCTTGTCTCTTGTGCTTACTTTTATATTGCTTAGATACGCTTACCGTATTTAATTCACAGTAAATACGTAGAGGACCAGTCGTGTCCTCTTCGTCGTATACCGGGAAGCGGGGCGTGACAGGTTTTGTTGGTGGCCCATGCAGGTCAGAGTTGTATGGAACACTGCCATGCAATTCTGTTCTGCGTGAACAACCTAAGCAATATAACACAAGAACCAGCAACTAAAATATTCTTTACAAGCATGTTCCTTGAATCCCATCATTTCTTATTCTTTGAATCTGTCCTAACCTAAATTTTTCATTCAAGGTTATGGATTCCCCAAACAACACCAGCACCAACTTCAACAACACTTCACCTCCACTACCAATCACACCTGCCGTTCCTGCTCCACTCAACGAGCAAACGGTTCTGCTTGAGGCAATCCGCAGCCTCCTAGAGGGACAGCAACAACTCTTGAACCGTCCCGAGGCTGAAGCATCTGGGGTGAAGCAATTCAGAGCTTTACATCCCAAACAGTTCTCAGGAAAGGGGAGCCCACTGTAAGCTGAGGAATGGGCTTAGAGTATCGAGGATGATCTGGCAGCAGCACAAGTGCCAGATATAGCTTGGGTCCGAGTTGCAAAGCTGCAGCTCACGGACAATGCACGGAACTGGTGGAAGGCGGAAGAAAGCCGTCTTGATCAGCCCATTGAATGGAAGACTTTTCGCGATAAGTTCGATGCGAAGTACTTCCCTGTGACTGCCAGGTTTGCCATGGAACAGCAGTTCATTCATTTACAACAAGGTTCTATGTGGGTCAAGTCAGTAGATGAGTATGACGCTGAGTTCACCATGCTCAGTCGATTTGCGGCACACCTGATACCGATGGATGAGATCAGAGCCCGTCGATTTCAACAAGGTTTGGACACGGAAATCCAGGATGCACTAGCCACAGGGAAATTTCCGACTCATGAAGATGCTCTGGAAGTTGCCCGTAGTTATGAGGCAGTGAGAAAAGCGAGGGGCAGACCTCAGTCTGCAGGAGTTAAGCGCCCTGCCAACCAGATGGCAGGAGAAGCCGCATCAGGACCACCATTTGTACCAAGGAGACTGGGAGTAGCAATCAACATGCCCAGCCCAGCCTTTTGTACCTACTGCAAGAGAGCTGGACATCTGATGGAAGTTTGCCGACGAACAAACGGTCTTTTCCTGATATGTGGATCATCCTCACATACCATAGGAACTTGTCCACACAACCGGACTAATCCTAATTCCGCAGCTAGACCAGCTTTCCAAGCCCCACCTTCCCGGTTAACTCTTTCTGCACCACCTCCACATGGACCACCTTTACCTCGACAATCAGCATTGTACCAGCTTGCACGAAGAAACATGCCGAGACGCCAAGCTTACAATTTGGCGGCCGTAGAAGCTGATACGGTTGATCAGGATAACCCTGGTAATTCTCTTCAACCTTTTTCACACCTTTGTATCACTTTGTTATTATTCACACACTGTCACCAAACTTTTCTTGAATCTGTTACACTTTCCTTTTACAAATTTCGAGGACGAAATTTTTATAAGGGGGGTAGAATGTAACAACCCCAAATTTCCTATACAAATTTTTTCAAAATGTTTTTTTCAAAAATCCATAAAGGGGTATTTTAACCTGAGCACAAATTATAAGTAATTATTTTGCTTTTTAATTACAAGTTAAAAGAATGTAACAACTCCATTTTTAGTGTACAAAAATTTGCTTAAAAATTAATATATACTTGGGGTATTTACATTTTCTGTAACCACTTTAAGTAATTAAATAACTCCATAATTACAAGAAGGAGCTTGTAGCTCATTGGTAATACCTTGCACTGCTGAACCAAGCCACCAGAGTTCAAATCCCATACCCCACATTATTTTTAATATTTATTTTGTTTAAATTTTATAGAAGCCCAACAGTCTACCTGAGATAATTCCCAAACTTTGAACTGAACCAGAAAAACTGAAAGTACCAGTAGGTACCCCCGGCGACCCCCTGTTCCCCTCCGAAAGACGCGGCGAACGTCTTGCCTGAATTTCGGGGCAGATGCTAATTGGAGCTATCCGTCCATCTCTCCGAAGATACCAAGTTGATTTATGGCACCATGTATCGAAGGTTTTAATGGATGCGGCCGATGTAGCAGACTTCGTCAGATTCTCCCTCGTCTGAAGGGTTTTTGATTGTGGGGACGCTCTTCCCTGCAGGCGCAAGCCCCTGCAGTTAATTACGCTACCGCATCGCGGTAACAACTTTATCCTTCTCCAGATGGTCACTTCGTGTCGTGGGTGTTTGTTTTGTGTTTGGTTGCCCGTGGATTGTATACGGAGACTAAGTTATGTTGTCGCCCGTAGGACGTGGACTAGTCCAAATCCATATTTTCTTAGATTTGGGTTTGGGGGTTTGGGTTTAAGGATACGTTAGTCTCTTTTAAGACTAAGATCAACTTAAACGTTCGTTAAGGATACGTTAGTCTAATTTTAGACTAAGATCAACTCAACGTTTGTCAAGGACACGTTAGTCTAATTTTAGACTAAGATCAACTTAACATGATCATTTAGATCCAACAAAAGAGCATTTGAACTCTATTGTTTAGTTTAGGGACATTGCAGTCGATTACCAGTTTAAGGACATAGTGGTCCAATACCAGTTTAAGGACGTAGTGGTCCAATACCAGTTTAAGGACATAGTGGTCCAATGTTAGTTTAAAGACATCGCGGTCGAGGTTAAGTACATCATAGTCCGTGAGTTTAAAGACCTCACATTCAAGGTTAAGGACATCATAGTCCGTGAGTTTAAAGACCTCACAGTCAAGGTTAAGGACATCATAGTCCGTGAGTTTAAGGACCCCGCAGTCCAGTTTAGAGACGTCATAGTCTGTGAAGTGTGTGGTTATCGGGACCCGTCACCTCTCTGAAGACGTTGAAGGATTACAACGACAAATATCAGAGGAGTGAAGAGATGTACCCTCGAACCAAAGTGGATTAAGTGATCTGTAGTCCAATTTGGAACTAAGATCAATTAATTATATTATGAGCACATTGGCTCAGTTAAGTCTGAATTAAGGACTTATGGCCTTCTTGGGCTAAGTCCAATCAAGTTTGGAATATTAGCCCTCTGTTGGTCCATTGAAAGGGATGCTTTGCCTCTAGAAAATTAGTCAATTGGGCTGAAACTAGTGTTCAACACTAAAGAACAACAGTGTTAAACACTAGTAATCAGATTATCAAATTACTAGAAATGAGATCCTCAAATTAGTGTTAAACACTAACAGATAACAGTGTTAAACACTGGCAACAAAATTATCAGATTAGTGTTAAATACTAGAAGAGGGAGGGGTCACGTGGGAGCTGAGGGCGCCCAAGAATGGTTTTGCCTTTGAATTTATTCTCTTTTGTTTTAGGAGTCACGTGGGGGCACATGAGGCATTGCCTCCGAGCTTTTTTCCTATCTCATTTTGGGGATCCTTTCAGGGGTCACGTGGGGACACGTGACCTTAGTCTTTTGCATGCATGGAGATCTTTTAAGTCTCTGTTATTTTCAAGAATTGAATTCTTTAATAGGGTTAAACCCTAATTATGATTTTGGAGGAATTAAATTCCTATTGTAAAAGAATTAAATTCTTTATATAGAGTGAAACCCTATTATCATTGAGGAGGAATTAAATTCATGTAAATCTGAGAGAATTAAATTCTCAATTAGGGTTAAACTCTAGTTCTGTCCATTTTGAAGGAATTAAATTCCTATAATTGTAGGAGAATTAAATTCTCAGATAGGGTTTAAACCCCAAGTTCATCATGAAGGAATTAAATTCCTGTGAGTTTGGGAGAATTAAATCCAACCCTAATTTTGTTTTTTGGGAGAATTAAATTCTCTAAACTCAATTCTCCCTCTAAGTTTTGGATCTGCATGGCAAGATCTCAACCCGATGAGAATTAAATTCTCAACTTATGGGGAGATGTGCTCTTTACAGATCTTCAACCAGAGGAAGAACTAAGTTCTTTTTGCAGAAGAGTTAAACTCTTAGATTGAGAATTAAATTCTCTTTTTGAAGTTTTGATCCCCTTTCTTTCCTCACCTAAGGTTATTCTTTGTTGAGAATTAAAGTCTCCTTTCTTTTTCTCTCTGAATTTTCAAGATTCCCAAAACTCTATCTCAAAATCCTCCTTTTTACTCTCTTCTTTTGGCTCCTATTTATAGGAGAAAGAAAAGAATCAATTTGTTTAGTAAATCTTTCATTGAAAGATTTTGTTTGTTTTCATAATTAATATGAGCCTTTAGATCATACAGTGAATTTTATTCACCGTTGGATTTTAAATCCAAAGATATTCTGTTTGTTATTTCTGGTGAGATTTTTAGGGAAATCTTTCCTTGTCTAAAATCTTTCCATAAATTGGTGATTTTTAATCACCAATTTATCTTTAATCCAACGGTCCCCATAATCCTTTTCCATTTGGAAAGATTTAGAAGCTTTTAGAATTTAATTCTATTAACTGTAAGGCTTTCGAAACCAGTCACGTGCTGACACGTGACCCTTGGTCACGTGTGAGCACGTGACCCCCAATTGAGTCCTTTTCTCAGCGTTTAGTTACACTTCAGTTGTAACCATCACGTGTCAACACGTGACCATTGGTCACGTGTGAGCACGTGACACCTCATTGAGGTATTTCCTTTAGCCGTTTGTTATTTTATTTCTGTTTTGATTGTCACGTGTGAGCACGTGATACCTCATTGAGGTAATTCCCGATTTTTAGAATTAAATTCTATTAAGCTGTAAGGCTTTCAAAGCCTGTCACGTGCTGGCATGTGACTCTTAGTCACGTGGGAGCACGTGACCCCAATTGAGCCATCTTTCAGCCGTTTGTTATCATTTCTGTTTGATGAGATTTTAACCATCACGTGTCATCACGTGACCGTTGGTCATGTGTGAACACGTGATACCCCATTGAGGTAATTCCTGATTTTTAATCAGGAAAAAAATGCCCCCACAGCGTTGCTCTCACGTGTCTGCACGTGAGTGCAACGCTGTCACTTTTGTGACCGTTGGATCCATCTAGGGAATCGGGGAGATGAAGCGTTTCCATCACATCCTATAAATGCAGGGGTCTCTTCAGAAGCGCCTCCACTCTTGCTTCTCTTTCCTTGCAAACTTTTCTTTTGAGAATTTAATTCTCATTCTCAGAGCTTAGTTCTCTGTTCCAAAATCTTCAGAGTTTAACTCTGTTTAAGAAAGACCCATCTCTTCAGGAAATGGCTTTGGATGATCGAAGAACTTTCATACATATAAAACTCTTCGGATTTTAAATCCACACCAAGGGTTTTCCCTTTTAACAAGAACCCATTTTTAAGTTCTTTAAGAAGAAAACCACTCATTCTTTATGTAAGTCCACATTGCCAACCCCGGTTCTTGCGGGGAGGCGGAAACGGTATAAAAAAACAAATTTTTAGCGCATTAGGCAACATGGACTAACAAAAGTCGGGATCTTTTCTAAACTAAACTAGCTACCAAGCTAAAGAGAGTTAGCTACTCGGAAAAGATGTTATACCTAACTTGAACTCCTTCTTCTTGAGACCTTTGTAGAGCTTGAATGGTGCTTTCCTCGTCGCCTTCTTCCGTCAAAGATGGATCCACCTGAGGGTTCAACCTTCGAGCTCCTTTCTCGAACTTTGAGAGAACTAGGATCTTTGGCTTGCTAGACCTCTAACCCTAGAGTGAGTAGAGAGTGGTTTTGGGGTGTTCTTATCTCAAGGAGAGAGTTTCTCAACACATGAGAGTGAGTCTCCTTGAACTAGAGGAGGAGGAAGAAGAAGAGAGGAGAGAGAAGTGTTATGATAGAATGAAAATGGCTTTTTACAACCATAACATAATATGAAATGAATTATCAAATTAATAATAATAATCTAAATGAAATAGTTGATGGATGGTTTGGAATGAAAATTATCATTACACACATTAAATGGTTTTGCTAGAATCAAAGAGCATCTTTGATATGTAATGATGATAGTCAAAGTTTCAACCATGGTCAACAAGTCAACCTTGGTCAAGAAGTCAACAAACCCAACCATGACACAATTTCATTTAATTAATATTATTAATTGATATATCATAAATTCATAAGGGTTTGGAAAAAGACGACTGCCAACTGTGCATACACACCTGTTCCGAAACCCTAATGAAAATCATCTTCCTCCGCCTCAAACAACTGTGCATACACACCCGCATTCTTGTTCCGAGGAACATGAACACAATGAGATAAAACTAACCCCAAAACATATACTAGTATCTGGCTCAAACCAGAGCCGGCTAGTAATATCCGTCCGGACTCCAAACGTGCACAAGTGGCGGATGAGAACGAACCCTGTCGCAAAACCATGCGACCTCTACTCTGTTTTGCCCAACGGTGAATAGCCCTCTGTGTGGGACTCTAAAGACTCGACACTACGCTGGCAGTGGGTTTAACCACAGACCGCAAGCGGCACTAGCTGTACGTAACGGTCCCCAGGTAGATGCCGATAAGAAGACTGACGAGGTGAACCCCATCTGAACTCCTACTGAGTCTGAATGTGACAATCTCCGTACAGTCCGGTCTGTTCGTCTGATACATCGCATGGCGGGCCTAGGGGCGGTAAACGTCAGTCCCCTAATAGCGGTACAAGTCGTGTCGGAGTGAAGCCCAAAACACCCTGAGATAATACTGGAAGCCTACCAGTATATCTCGATTGCCCTGGCCAGGGACTACTCGTGTAATGGCTCTCCTTGACACAGCGTGATGTCAACCCCCAATACCGGGAGAGACGAATCCTGTCTAACCGTCATTGCCTCCAAGTGCTTCGGGACTGTACCCAACTACTACCTGTTTGCACGACTCCTTTGAGCCGTGGTAGGGTAGTAATCAAAGTACAGTGGGAACACACTCGAGGCGAAGTGACAGTATCAAGTCAGCGGACTAAGCTGTACTCATGTCACCTGGGAACTGATAACTGACGATAGGTATAATACCAACCTGTCAGTTCCCGACGAGTCCTGTCCAGTGTACTCGTAACCTAACGAGCACCCGTATACTATCTCCAGTACGACGTACTGATGGCTATGGGACAGACCATCTCCCACACTGGGATGAGAAGCGCATACGCTAGTCTACTCCGGAGTATCGATGCCCTGTCTCGATAGTCCTGCGGCTAGGGACCTGTATAAGGATGTGCTTATAGATTACCCAGCCCCCACTAGTGTGACTGCCATCACAACGCTGGTAATCAAGCAAAGATCCTAAGAGCTCCACTAATGTGTATAGGTGATATACTAAAATAAACACAAGTACACATTGAAGTAGAAACAAACCAAGTAGCATACTACTATATTGATCAAGATTGTTTATACAAGGTGAATATCCCAAGCTTCCATTAAGTAATATACAAACTAGTATGATACAGTAATAGCCTCTAGGGCATATACACTAACAATCTCCCACTTGCACTAAGGCCATGCACTGGCGTATCGAAGACCTATCATCTCGATCAGCCGCTCGAACTGAGTCTGGGGCAAGGCCTTGGTGAATGGATCTGCAGTGTTTTCTTCTGAAGCAACCCTCCGAACCTCGATCTCCTGGAGATCCACGATCTCCCTGATCAGGTGATACTGCCTCAAGATGTGTCTGGATTTCTGATGGGACCTGGGTTCCTTCGCTAAAGCTATAGCCCCGTTGTTGTCGCAATACAGAGGTATTGGATCAACAATGGACAGAACCACCTGAAGTTCTTTCAAGAACTTCCTCATCCAGACGGCTTCTTTTGCGGCATCAGATGCAGCGATGTATTCCGCTTCCATAGTCGAGTCTGCAACGGTTTCCTGTTTGGAACTCTTCCAACACACCGCCCCTCCATTGAGGGTAAAGACAAAGCCCGACATGGACTTGGAATCATCCTTGTCACTCTGGAAGCTGGAGTCAGCAAAGGCCTCGATCTGGAGGTCTTTTCCTCCATACACCAAGAACATCTCCTTTGTCCTTCTCAGGTACTTGAGAATGTTCTTTACCGCTATCCAGTGTTTCTCCCCAGGGTTTGACTGATACCGGCTTACTACACTCAGTGCATAAGCTACATCCGGTCTGGTACACAACATCGCATACATTATAGAGCCTACCGCAGAAGCGTAGGGTATAATAGACATGCGATCCCTCTCCAAATCAGTCTTGGGAGACATCTCTTTAGAGAGGGTGATCCCGTGACAAGCTGGTAGGTTACCGCGCTTGGAATCTTCCATACTGAATCTCTTCAGTATGGTGTCGATGTACCTGGACTGTGAAAGTCCTAATATCCTCTTGGATCTATCACGATGGATCCGGATCCCCAGGATGTATGAGGCATCACCCAGGTCTTTCATGGAGAACCTGTGCGATAAGAACCCCTTGACAGATTGTAGCATAGGAATGTCATTTCCTATTAAGAGAATGTCATCCACGTATAAAACGAGGAATACTACAGTTCTCGCTACAAATCTATTATAGATGCATGGTTCATCTGGATTTTTGATAAAGCCAAATTCTTTGACCGTCTCATCAAAGCAGATGTTCCAACTCCGCGATGCCTGCTTTAGTCCATAGATGGACTTAAGCAACTTGCACACCTTTCCGCTGCTCCCACTTTGAATGAAACCCTCTGGCTGGTCCATATAGACACACTCCTCTAAATTTCCATTTAGAAAAGCGGTTTTTACGTCCATCTGCCAAATCTCATAATCATGGAAGGCAGCAATGGCAAGAAGGATCCGAATGGATTTCAGCATAGCCACTGGAGAAAAGGTTTCGTCATAGTCCAAACCAGGTCTTTGACGAAAACCCTTTGCAACAAGTCTAGCTTTATAGGTCTCAACCTGTCCATCTACACCAATCTTCCTTTTGAAAATCCACTTGCATCCTACGGGTTTTACCCCGTCTGGAGCAATGTCCAACGTCCATACTTTGTTGGTGTACATGGACTCCATTTCGGTCCGCATTGCATCCAGCCATTTTACCGAGTCAACGCTCTGAACGGCCTGCTGGAAGCTAGTAGGCTCATCATAATCTATGATGCAATCCTCTCTATCCCCCTCTATGAGAAAACCGTAGTATCTCTCGGGCGGATGAGACTGCCTACTACTTCTGCGGAGCGGCATAGGAATGTCCTGTTCTTTTGAACCTACTGGCTCTTCCAAGCTTTCAGTAATAGCTTGTGGTTCTGGAATTTCTTCCAGTTCTATTGCGCTCCCACTTATCTGGGTTTCTAAAAACTCAGTTTCCAAGAAGCGGGCATGTTGAGAAACAAGAACTTTTTGTTCCTCTGCGGAATAGAACAGATACCCCCTGGAGTTCTTTGGGTATCCCATAAACTTACACTGTACTGAACGTGCCTCGAGCTTGTCCGCATGCTGCTTTTTTACAAAAGCTGGACATCCCCATATCTTAAGATACTTAAGACAGGGTTTCTTCCCACTCCACATCTGATATGGGGTGGTAGGCACAGTCTTGGTTGGAGCCTTGTTCAAGAGATATGCAGCTGCTTCTAGTGCATAACCCCAGAAAGATCGCGGTAACTCAGCCTTGCTCATCATGGAACGAACCATATCCAATAGGGTTCGATTCCTTCTCTCCGATACACCGTTATGTTGCGGAGTGTATGGAGGAGTAAGCTGAGAGAGAATTCCATTCTCTTTTAAGTAATTCAGGAACTCGGCACTTAAGTATTCTCCACCTCGATCCGATCTTAGAATCTTGATACTTTTGCCTGTTTGTTTTTCAACTTCATTCTTGTAATTCCGAAATTTCTCAAAGGCCTCGGATTTGTGCTTCATTAAGAAGACATGTCCATACCTACAGAAATCATCTGTGAAAGTAATGAAGTATGAATAACCGCTTCGCGCATGTGTAGACATCGGACCACACACGTCACTGTGTATGAGTCCTAAGAGCTCGCTCGCTCTTTCTCCGTGTCCAGTGAACGGAGTCTTTGTCATCTTTCCCATGAGACAAGATTCATAAGTGGCATAAGACTGATACTCGAACGGATCCAAGTATCCTTCTTTATGTAACTTAGTCAACCGTGTCTCATTGATGTGACCCAGTCTACAATGCCATAAGAAAGTCTGATTGATTTCCGGAGACTTTCTTTTGTGTGTATTCTGGACATTGAAAATCTGTGGTTGGTTTAATACGTATATACCATTGCTCAATGTACCTGACCCAATCAGAACTTGATTAAGGTGAATGTTTACAACATTACTTACAAACGCAAATTCATAACCTTCTTTAGAAACCAAAGATACAGAAATGATATTACAAGTTGCGTTGGGTACAAAAAAGCAATTACGCAAAACCAAAACATGTCCATCTGACATTCCCAGGTGATAGTCCCCCATGGCTTTAGCATCCATGCTAGCTCCGTTTGCAACTCTGAGGGTCATGTCACCTGCCTTCAAAACCCTACGGTTTCTCAACGTCTGCAAAGAATTACAGATATGAGATCCTGATCCGGTATCCAATACCCAGGAAGTAGAGTTTATTGAAAGACAGTTTTCAATAACATACACACCTGAAGCTGAAGCCGCAACCTGCTTCAGTTCCTGTGTCCTGGCCTTCCAAGCCCTGCAATCTTTCTTTCAGTGTCCACTCTTATGACAATAGAAGCATTCTTCTTTACCCACAAGCTTCCCCGCTATCATTGTTGCCTTTGCCTTTCCCTTCGTATCCACTTTACTAACACCGCCCCTTGGTTTGGCGGGGGCTTTCCTCTTCTTTCCCTTGGCTTTTGCCTTGGACCTAGAAGAAGAAGATCCTCCTATAAACAAAGTGGATGTTTCCCTACTTTTCTGTAGGGTGCCCTCTGCGCTCCTCAGCATGTTGAGGAGTTCTGAAAGTTCAACCTCTTTTTCTTGTAAGTTGAAGTTCAGTATAAACTGGGCGTAAGTGGAAGGAAGGGACTGGAGAATCAAGTCCGTATAGAGCTCATTCTCCAACGTGGTTCCAAGTTCCGCGAGCTCCTCAATGAAGCCAATCATCTTAAGCACGTGTTCCGCTACCGATGATCCGATGGCCAACCTTGCCGAAAATAACTTCTTCGACACTTCGTATCTTGCGATACGAGATTGCTCTCCATACAGTTCTTTTGTATGGAGAAATATGGATTCAAGGTCCATATTCTCGTGCCTCCTCTGATGTTCGTTGTCCATCGAGGCAAGTACGAGGCACTTGGCCTTCGCGCTATCAATCTCCCAGGTCTTACGGATTTTCTTATTCGCGACGCTGGAGGTGGGACTTGGGACAGGGGGAGCTTTGGTGGTAAGAAGATACCCCAGCTTGTCGTAAGTGATTGCCATTTTGACATTCCTGAGCCAATCTTTGTAGTTTGGCCCTGTCAGTATGTTTTTATCTAGAAGTAACTTAAGTCCAGTCATGTCGATTGGTCGCTGCAATTAGGAGAGAGAAGAAGAAACACTCAGCACACTCTTGCAAGTTTAGAATGGTTTTTAATTTGTCTAAACAGGATGTCTCCCACTGTCTCTCGAATCCCTCCTCAAACCATAAAGGAAGAATTAGTCGGGATCAATCCCACCGCACAATACTTGCTTAACCGTTCAGCCAGGCCAGTGTCGGTACTTCGAGGGAGGTTTTCCAACGCTTTCGCGAAGTTCCTTAATTAAATAACCTCTTTTCCCTAGGGGCGTAGCCCCGCTAACACCTTTCTAGACACCTACTAGGTTTATAGCATTGATCGTTTAGTGAGAAATTTCCCGAGGAGTAGCATATACTCACAGTAGGATCGGGATCCAAATATCATCGCGTGACGAAACTGAAGGAATCCTACCAGAATCACCACACTCCAAATGGTATGCAAATCTAGCAAGTTTCAGTACTTATGAAACTCCCGATGTGGATTTTTTGCCCCATGCTCTTATGACCTTGACGAAGGTCAACAAATCATAAGTCACATGTCAAATTCTGCCCGTCATTTTCCAGGTTAATTTGAACCCACCCGTATATACCCTTGACGAAGGTCAACAAGGCAATACGACTGTCCCAAACCAACGCATCTATCTATGCTACATATGAACACTCAACAGCTACCAATCTCTATGCCTTGACGAAGGTCAACAAACATAGCTTGAATACTATTGAATATTCATACGAAACGACGGAGGGCTACGAATGGTTTTGGCGAAACCGTGAACGTAGTGAACTTGATATAATCGATGGAACGAGATAGCTTTTAAAAGGAGTGGCTCAAGCTCCGCATTTAAAAGTTAGTTTTGAAAAGAACCGAGTGGTTTTTCGAAAGTGTTCCAACGACTTTTGCTTGGTTTATTATCTTGCATTAGTTCTTTTAATGCGTGATATTCTTGCATTAGTTCTTTTAATGCGTCCCATCATTTAATCCTACCATTGCAGAAAACAACCAAAATATGACGTACGCTTATGCCATTCGCATTCGCCACGGGGCCCCGTCATCACCCGTTAGGTTACTTAACTAACGACAGAGCGGGGGCTGGGCTAGCGCGGCTGTAAAACATAAGCAACGCCTAAATAGTTATAAATATAAAGCAATGATAGACATTACAGATCACAGATGAATACATTGGATATACTAGGAATCCGCAATCCGTTCGAGCCTGCAACGAAAAGCGGATTACACGGTCGCGGTGAATAGCCAAAACCCCACCCAAGACCCCTACGGGTGCGGCAAACCACCCTCCAAGTACCCGAAGTGGAGCAACCTCCCTCAACGCCATGAGTAGGCCACTCGGCACTTCGAGATACCCTGTAGTTTGTGCACCCCCTCCATGGGTCTATCCTAGGAGCAAAAACAGTAAAAAGAATTATACAATGACGGCTACAACCCCGACCCGGTTGTGCGGCCAAACAAATAATAATATTACATCAATTTACATATTACATAAATGAAAGAAAAAGAAAAGCTCATCTCACATCCACCCCGGCTATTCACCCGCGACAGTCCAACGCATTCATATACACATACCATCATCAATCACAGATCATAGATATGTATAACCCCGACTAATCGACATATAGCGATTAGCCGACGTTCAATACATACAAACATCACAGGTATAACAGATTAGTCAAAGTATAGTGAAGTTCGATCAAAAAATACGGATTTATAGGCCCCCAAAAACAAATTTCTTTTCTGGAAAACCTGGGCGCAAATAAACCATCTTAAAAATCCCAAAACCCTACCAGAAGAACACTGCACCAAACCCGGTCGTGAGAGGAGCCAAAACTGCGGCGGTTCCGCGGCAAATGTATACTCATTGCCGCGGAACCGCGGCGGTTTGATGGATTCAGGCGACCGTTTTTGGTGGGTGTCTTCACAAAACCCTGAGCCGATTTTAAGAGTAAAACTTTTTATCTTTTGAGCACAAAAAATTTCAACAGAAAGTTAGGGTTTTTGATGTTTAGGTTTTTGTGATTTTTCCGATCGAACTTCCATACACTTTACTACTTAGCTAGTTTAAGTTTAGTTAGGCTCTGATACCATTGTAAGTCCACGTTGCCAACCCCGGTTCTTGCGAGGAGGCGGAAACGGTATAAAAAACAAATTTTAGCGCATTAGGCAACATAGACTAACAAAAGTCGGGATCTTTTCTAAACTAAACTAGCTACCAAGCTAAAGAGAGTTAGCTACTCGGAAAAGATGTTATACCTAACTTGAACTCCTTCTTCTTGAGACCTTTGTAGAGCTTGAATGGTGCTTTCCTCGTCGCCTTCTTCCGTCAAAGATGGATCCACCTGAGGGTTCAATCTTCGGGCTCCTTTCTCGAACTTTGAGAGAACTAAGATCTTTGGCTTGCTAGACCTCTAACCCTAGAGTGAGTAGAGAGTGGTTTTGGGGTGTTCTTATCTCAAGGAGAGAGTTTCTCAACACATGAGAGTGAGTCTCCTTGAACTAGAGGAGGAGGAAGAAGAAGAGAGGAAAGAGAAGTGTTATGATAGAATGAAAATGGCTTTTTACAACCATAACATAATATGAAATGAATTATCAAATTAATAATAATAATCTAAATGAAATAGTTGATGGATGGTTTGGAATGACAATTATAATTACACACATTAAATGGTTTTGCTAGAATCAAAGAGCATCTTTGATATGTAATGATGATAGTCAAAGTTTCAACCATGGTCAACAAGTCAACCTTGGTCAAGAAGTCAACAAACCCAACTATGACACAATTTCATTTAATTAATATTATTAATTGATATATCATAAATTCATTAGGGTTTGGAAAAAGACAACTGCCAACTGTGCATACACACCTGTTCCGAAACCCTAATGAAAATCCTCTTCCTCCGCCCCAAACAACTGTGCATACACACCCGCATTCTTGTTCCGAGGAACATGAACACAATGAGATAAAACTAACCCCAAAACATATACTAGTATCTGGCTCAAACCAGAGCCGGCTAGTAATATCCGTCCGGACTCCAAACGTGCACAAGTGCGCGGATGAGAACGAACCCTGTCGCAAAACCATGCGACCTCTACTCTGTTTTGCCCAACGGCGAATAGCCCTCTGTGTGGGACTCTAAAGACTCGACACTACGCTGGCAGTGGGTTTAACCACAGACCGCAAGCGGCACTAGCTGTGCGTAACGGTCCCCAGGTAGATGCCGATAAGAAGACTGACGAGGTGAACCCCATCTGAACTCCTACTGAGTCTGAATGTGACAATCTCCGTACAGTCCGGTCTGTTCGTCTGATACATCGCATGGCGGGCCTAAGGGGCGGTAAACGTCAGTCCCCTAATAGCGGTACAAGTCGTGTCGGAGTGAAGCCCAAAACACCCTGAGATAACACTGGAAGCCTACCAGTATATCTCGATTGCCCTGGCCATGGACTACTCGTGTAATGGCTCTCCTTGACACAGCGCGATGTCAACCCCCAATACCGGGAGAGACGAATCCTGTCTAACCGTCACTGCCTCCAAGTGCTTCGGGACTGTACCCAACTACTACCTGTTTGCACGACTCCTTTGAGCCGTGGTAGGGTAGTAATCAAAGTACAGTGGGAACACACTTCAGACGAAGTGACAGTGTCAAGTCAGCGGACTAAGCTGTACTCATGTCACCTGGGAACTGATAACTGACGATAGGTATAATACCAACCTGTCAGTTCCCGACGAGTCCTGTCCAGTATACTCGTAACCTAACGAGCACCCGTATACTATCTCCAGTACGACGTACTGATGGCTGTGGGACAGACCATCTCCCACACTGGGATGAGAAGCGCATACGCTAGTCTACTCCGGAGTATCGATGCCCTGTCTCGATAGTCCTGCGACTAGGGACCTGTATAAGGATGTGCTTATAGATTACCCAGCCCCCACTAGTGTGACTGCCATCACAACGCTGGTAATCAAGCAAAGATCCTAAGGGCTCCACTAATGTGTATAGGTGATATACTAAAATAAACACAAGTACACATTGATGTAGAAACAAACTAAGTAGCATACTACTATATTGAGCAAGATTGTTTATACAAGGTGAATATCCCAAGCTTCCATTAAGTAATATACAAACTAGTATGATACAGTAATGGCCTCTAGGGCATATACACTAACACTTTAATCAACAAGCCCTTTAGGGTTTTTCTGATCTTCAGGGATTAATGGTGGTGTTTGCCTTTTTCCATGGAATTTAATTCCATCTCAAAAATGATTCTGGGAATTTAATTCCCTTTTTCAAAAGGAATTTAATTCCTCTGAAGAACTTAGTTCTTCCCAGAGAGCTTCCTGGGGTTTTCTTGCCCTGAGTTGTCTCTCTGTAACCAAGAGGAAAAGGCCTGCAGTGGTGCCTTTCCCTAGAGAATGTACAGAGTTGCTTGAAATCCTTTGTTTATCTAGACAAGTTTCTTCTTGATTGGCTTATCCATTAAATTCTCATGATCTTTATTTCAGGTATTATGGATGCCCATTTATATGATCTTGATGAAATCATTTCTTACGAAAACATTCGTGCACTGGGCCGCAGCCAGAACCAGAAGTTCACCAACGCTCAGTGTGCTAAGATCATGAGCCGCTTCGACGAGTACAACGGTCGGCTACTCCCTCGTCGCTCTTCTCTTTTGAAACTCATCGTGATGGCGATCTGGGAGGCGCTCCCTCTATTTTGCACCGGCATACCGCTCAGGGCATTGGATGCCGCCGAGGATAAAGTGCATTCGGTGTATCTGATGAGCCTAATCTCGAAGAGAAGGCGAGACAATCTTATTGATCTCTTGCATCAGGCTTTTCAGCAGTCGGCCATACTTGCTGCCTATCGGAGGGTGGAGGACATCCGTGAGGATCCTGACACTTGTGATCGCGAAAGAAAGCACACTAGGATGGTTCGAAATGCCTGGAAGATCTTAGACAAAGTCACTTTTGAGTTTCTCAATCCATGCCCCGAATCTAAGGTCTTGCCGTTGTAATTGTTTCTTCTTATTTTGTATGAACTTTTTAAAGTATGAGTGATAAGTTTTTCCTTCCCTTCTGTGTTTGCATGCCTTCTTTATGGGATTTTGTCATATTGTCATTGTTGCTGCTGACGTGTTTGGCGTGTAAGGCACCATTTTACTTTTCAGTGCATATCAAGTTTGGTGCTCACGTGCTCTGCACGTGGGGCCCTTTTGATAGGGCTGTTTAATTTTCTCATGCCATATTTCATGTGCACAACATTAGATGCAGAAAAGGAGCCTTGGAAATAGTCTCATCTCCTTGATTTCCAATGCCTTCCCTTTTTTGGGCTTTGGAAATAGTTCCACCATGCAACATTCTCCGTGCGCAGCATTTAATGCTCATCTTTATAACCTGAGGCCATAGCCTTCTTTTTCTCTTCACAGAGAAATCTATTCTCAATTTAGTGTGGTTTATCTTGAGGAAACAACTGAGTGCCATGGCCTGCAACCGCCCCCATGCTCGTCGACAACCATGGGAAGTACCTATCGAGGAGATACTTCCTCCCTTTGTTGCACGACTGGTGGATCCCCTTCTCACCGACGACGAATGTGATTCGGCGACATATGAACTCTTGATCCGTAGGGGGTCCCCTCTTCCAATGGGATCCCTTTAACTCCGGATGATTCTTGCTGCCGTGCTTGCTGACATCCCTCCTCACCCAGCGGAGATGACCCTGGCGATGCTTGACGCGGCTGAAGACAAGCTCGAGTGTTTTCACGAAGCGTGCCTGATTTCTCAGACTCTGAAAGACTGCTCGGTTCACCTGTTGGGCCAAATAAGAGCCCGGCGGGCTATTATGTCTGCTTTTGCGGACGAACACGGCGCCAATCGGTGGGGATCCACTTCTCGTGAAAATCGTCGTTTCGATGTGCTGGAGAGGGCGGCGAGGGAGTTAGAAAATTTTGAATACTGTTTTGTTCACCCATGTGCCACTGATCCCTTGTTTGGCGATCTTTTCCCGGTAGTGTAGTATATTTAAATTAGTGTACTCTTTTTATCATTGGTTGTTGCATGCTTTATGTCGAATTTTTATGTTTGTCGGATACTCGTACGTGCGTCTTGCTTGCGTAAATGAGCTTCATATTCTTCCCATGAGAACTTTCTTTAATTGCGAGCACTATCGTTATGTTGTATGCACATCATAGCTTCGGGTATCATTTCCTTTCGAATATTCATATAGTTGAAAATGCATGCTTGATAGGATATACATCGGAGATTTTCCTTGTTGCCTCCCATATTAGGCGATGTGTGCGTGTTTTAGATCGAATATTGCCGTCGAATGGAGGCTTGTTTATACAGTATTGAGCGTACATGCTTTATATCAGGGGTTGTGGCTGCAAAGGCGAACTTGCGGGGCTTAATCGAGCAGTGCGCGGAGAATATGGTGTCATGCGAGAAGAGGCTCGGCCGCAAATTCTCAGAAAGGGAGCTGGCTTCGAAAGCTTTGAATGAGCTCCAAGCCAACCTTACGGCCAAGGCCAATAAAGCGTATAAACTTTAGCGAGTGCTTCAAGAGGCCATCAAGGAAGTGGTGGCCATCGACAAAGCCGCCGTGTTTACTCGCGAAAGGGTCGAGGCTCACAAAGCTACCGAGAAAGAGCTCGAAGGTCGGCTTGCCTCATATCAGGCCCAGCAGGCTCAAGCGGAGGCCCGTCTCTTGACGATATTGAACCATGAAGGCGTGGCCCAGCGAAAGAGGGATGAGCTGACCCAGCTACTAAATCGCCCGCCGACCTGAAGACTTGTATATCTTTTTTCTTCTTCTTTTGTACATACTCCTAAATGAGAGTATAATTTTGTTCTTTCACGAATTGTACTTTGTATCCATTTTGGTTCATGAATAAAAGACATATTTTTCTTCTCAATGGTGTGTCCCTTTTTATTGAATGTATTCTGCGGACAGTCTATCTTGATCTCTTTGCAGGACAAGGTGGCTTAGGATTCTGGGTTAAGATCTGCCTCCTGAGACTTTTCAACTTTATGAGCCGTGAGGGTCTCATAAAGAATTTTTCTCCCTACAGATCGAGAGGATCCCGTAGGTGTAATTTCTCCTTAAGAATCGTGAGGATTCCTAAGCGTGTTTTCTCTTGAAAGTCGTAAGGATCTCACAAGAGAATTTGCTCCCTTACGAGTCGTGAGGACCCGCAAGTGATGGGTGAAGTTGTCCTTATCCGTATTTCACGGAGTTAAGGGTTGCTCTGGATGTTTCCTACGGGTTCACTGCCGTATTCTGCGAGGACCAGGCTCCGCTCTGGATGTTCTCCGGGGTACCGTAGTTTAAAGACATCGCGGTCGAGGTTAAGGACATCATAGTCCGTGGATTTAAGGACTCCACAGTCCGTTGCTAGTTTTAAGACATTACGGTCGAGGTTAAGGACATCATAGTCCGTGGATTTAAGGACTCCATAGTCCGTTGTTAGTTTTAAGACATCACGGTCGAGGTTAAGGACATCATAGTCCGTGGATTTAAGGACTCCACAGTCCGTTGTTAGTTCTAAGACATCACGGTCGAGGTTAAGGACATCATAGTCCGTGAGTTTTAAGGAACTCACAGTCCAATGTTAGTTTTAAGACATCACGGTCAATGTTAAGGACATCATAGTCCATGGGTTTAAGAACCTCACAGTCCAATGTTAGTTTTAAGACATCACGGTCAAGGTTAAGGACATCATAGTCCGTGAGTTTAAGGACCTCACAGTCCAATTTTTGCTCTGGATGCTTCCCACGGGTTCACTTCCGTGTTCGGCGAGGACCAGGCTCCGCTCTGGATGCTTCACACGGGGTCATTGCCGTGCTCTGCGAGGACCAGGATCCGCTCTGGACGTTTCCCACGGGGTCAGGATTGACATAAGCCGCGTTCCACGTAACCAGGAATTTTGCTCTAGATGCTTCCCACGGGTTCACTACCGTGTTCGGCGAGGACTAGGCTCCGCTCTGTATGCTTCACACGGGTTCACTGCCGTGCTCTGCGAGGACCAGGATACACTCTGGACGTTTCACATGGGTTCACTGCCGCGTTTCACATAACCAGGAATTTTGCTCTGGATGCTTCCCACGGGTTCACTGCCGTGTTCGGCGGGGACTAGGCTCCGCTCTGGATGCTTCACACGGATTCACTGCCGTGCTCTGCGAGGACCAGGTTCCACTCTGGATGCTTCACACGGGTTCACTGCCGTGTTCTGCGAGGACCAGGATCCGCTCTGGACGTTTCCCACGGGGTCATTGCCGCGTTCCACGTAACCAGAAATTTTGCTCTAGATGCTTCCCACGGGTTCACTGCCGTGTTCGGCGAGGACTAGGCTCCGCTCTAAATACTTCACACGGGTCCACTGCCGTGCTCTGCGAGGACCAGGATCCGCTCTGGACGTTTTCCACGGGGTCAGAAGTGACATAATCCGCGTTCCACGTAGCCAGGAAGGGTTGACTTTATCCGCATTTCACGGAGTTAGGGTTTGACTCTCGATCATCTGTACACCGCCGAGTCATGGAACTGGGAGTTGTCGCTATTCCGCTTTGCTTGATGTTGTATCTGTTACAATGAGACGAATGTTGATATGATCTCCAGGCTATCTGTGAACCATCGAGATTTGACTTCTTCTTCTGATGAAACCTGGGGAGGAAAGGCATGATTCCTTCTTTGTTTGCGCTCCTGGATTGTATACAGGGATTGATGTGATATCACCTGTAGGGCATAAATTTCATTTTCATTTATATTTTATTTCTTTCCGCGATGCTCTATCATTTCAGCTTTTTATATCGCGAAGGTCACGATTGCCCAATCATTTCGGCAATTTCTTTTATTTTTACTCGCTGTTTTTTATTGCGAGTTGCCCAATCATTTCGGCTATTTTGCATGCATACCTTTTTTCTTTTACTTGCTGCTTTTGTTGCAAGTTGCCCCATCATTTCGGCTATTTCGTATGCATGTTTGGCTCGTTGACTTTTCGCCACGAGTATGGCACTTGGAATCTGGTGCTAATCTTAGCATCAGCATCGCTGCGACTGGAATATTGCCAGGAGCGAATCATCATTTGCCATGAAAGGACTTGGAATTTGATACTGATTTAGGCATCAGCATCGCTACAACCGGGATATTGCCGGGAGCGAATCATCATTTGCCTCTATCGATATCGAACAAAGGTGGCTTAGTAGACAGGGTTAAGATCTTGTCGACTAAGGCTTTTGACTTCATGAGCCGTAAGGGTCTCATAAAGGTATTTCTCCCTACAAGTCGTGAGGATCTCATAGGTGCGTTTTCTTCTTAGGAGTCGTGAGGATTCCTAAGTGCATGGTCTCCTATAAGTCGTAAGGATCTTACAAGAGTGCTTTCTCCTTATAAGTCGAGAGGACTTACAAGGGCTGTTCACCGTGTAAACATATCCCTAGTCACGGATGGGACTTTGTTAGGGAAATGTTTATTCGCGCCCGTATATTGTATACAAGGGTCAATACTGAACCGCTTGTAGGGCCGTATTGAAGGTTGTGGGGGATGCTTAAGAATAGGTTCAGATCCCTGTAGCTTAAGACTTTCAAATCTTATGAGCCGTGAGGGTCCCATAAGAGGATTCTCCCTACGAGTCGTGAGGATCTCGTAAGTGTGGTTTCTCCTTAGGGATCGTGGGGATCCTTAAGTGTGTTGCTCCCTTGTGAGTCGTAAGGATCTCACGCAGGTGGTTTCTCCTTATAAGGTCGAGAGGACCTTGCAAGTGTCTTTTAACGAGATTGAGCCCTTTCGGGTTTTCACAAAACTCGCCGGTAGCCCTGCTGTTTTTACTCACGGAGCCCTATCGGGTTTTCATCTGTGCCCATCTTGCTTGTGGACGTACCGTTTTTCCCCTTTTTGTTTTTTTCTTCTTTTTTTTATTCGAACGAGGTTGCGCCCTTTCGGGTTTTCACAAGACTCGCCGGTAGCCCTCTTGTTTTTACTCACGGAGCCCTTTCGGGTTTTCATCCGTGCCCATTTTGCTTATGGACATACCGTTTTCTTTTTTCTTCTTTTTTTTATTCTCTTTTTTTTGTATCAGCTTTGGGATGCTGCAATCCACCGTAGTTTATCGACATCTCGGTCAACGGCTAGTTTTAGGACATAATGGTCCGTTGTTAGTTTAAGGGCGTTTCGGTCCGTCGTTAGTTTAAGGACGTTTCGGTGCGTTATTAGTTTAAGTACGTTTCGGTCCGTCGTTAGTTTAAGGACGTTTCGGTCCGTCGTTAGTTTAAGGACGTTTCGGTCCGATAAGCCGGCTACTACTTATAGAGTTTGGGCTTAGGAAGATAGCGAGCGGACATAGGCGTCTTCATCTATCATTGACCTAGGCCATGACTCATTAGGCGTAGTATTTCTTAAGGAAGCGACCATTTATTGGCCTGAAGGGCCTTTCGCCATGCATGTCCATGAGTAGATAGGCTCCACCTTGGTAGACCTTGTCTATAATGTACGGGCCTTCATAGTTCGGCTCGAATTTTCCCCGCTTGGCGCGATTGGGGATCATAGGTCTTTTGACCACTAGCACGAGTTCGCCTTGGCGGAATGTCCTCGGCCTGGTCAATCTTTCATATGAGCGCGTCATCTTTGCTTTATAAGCTTCCAGATTTTGCTGCGCCAGGAGCCGGGTTTCATCAAGGGCATCGAGCTCCTCGAGGCGAAGGTGAGCATTCTCTTCATCCGTTAGCTCGTAATGAACTGCCATTCATAGAGAGGGTAACTCTATCTCGAGGGGGAGTACCGCTTCTGTACCGAATACCAACGCGTATGGCGTTGTGTTCGTGGCCGTCTTGAACGTAGTTCAATACGCCCAGAGAGCTTCTTGCAGTCTCTCGTGCCAGTCTTTCTTACTTCGTGACACCGTCTTTTTCACGACCTTCGTCAAGGTCTTGTTGAAGGCCTCAGCTAGACCGTTAGCTCGGGGATTATAAACTGAGGAGTATCTCCATTCTATGTTGTGCTGTTGTGCGAAGCGGCTGATCTTGTGGCTTCTGTAGGCTGGCCCATTATCGGAGATAATCCGTCGCGGAGTTCCAAACCGATAAATGACTTGCGTATTGAAGAAATGGAGTATATTCTCGGTCTTCACTTCCCTCAACGGTACTGCTTCTGCCCATTTGGAGAAGTAATCAGTCGTCGACAAAATGAACCGATGTCCTCTGGACGATACTGGTTCGATGGGGCCGATTATGTCAGTCTCCTATATTTCGAACGGCCAGCTAGCCACCGTTGGGTGTAGAGGATTCGGATGCTGATGGATAAAGCCCCCATGGATTTGGCATGAGTGGCATTGCTTCGCATACTCGAGGCAGTCCTGGATCATCGTGGGCCAATAATAACCCATCCGTTTGATCTTCAACTTCATCTTCGGCCCAGCTTGGTGAGAGCCGCAGAGTCCGTCATGAGTTTCTTGGACGACTCTTTTTGCTTCTTCAGGTCCCAGGCATCTTAACCACAGAGAATCAAATGACCTCTTGTACAGAGTATCATTGACGAAGGCAAAAGATAGGGCTCGCTTCATGAGCTGATGTTTTGAGGACGCATCTTCAGGTGTTCGACGAGATTTGAAGTAGTCTATAAAGACTTCTCTCCAATCCTGAACCTTTTCCTGGTCTTCTACTTGCAGAGCCGTTTTCTCGGTCGCTCCCTTTTCTTCGGATGACTCCGGAGATATTTCTGCCGGTGTAAGAACCCGACGGCTTTGCACAACGATCCTTACGTCATCGAGGTTCTCGTCGGCCAGTTCCTTAGCGAGCTTGGCCAATGCATCCGCTTTGCTATTTTCTGCACGCGGTATACTTTCCAAGGTGTAGGAAAGGATTTGAGTCAATAGTTGCCGTACTCTCTCGCCGTACTTCACCAACTCTGGCTTGCATGTTTGGTAGTCGCCGTTTATTTGACTAACGACCAGTTGGGAGTCTCCGTATATGAGGAGGTTCTCAATCCCTATGTCGATGGCGATCTCGAGACTTGCTATCAAAGCTTCATACTCGGCTTCATTATTCGTCCTCGGCTCTGTTAACGAGAAGGCAAAGCACATTATCCCTCCTCGTGGAGTTACGAAGATGAGGCCTACCCCTGATTTGATTATGGGAGTGTTTTGTTTGCGCTTCTTCATAGAAGATGCTCCATCGAAGTAAAGTTCCCATCGGGTATCACCTCCGTCGATCGTGTCAAACGCATGTTCGTCTGGCAGTTCGCAATTCAAAGGAGAATCGGCAGGTATCGGATGCTCAGCGAGGAAGTCGGCGATGGCTTGGCCTTTCACTGCCTTAAGAGGCTGATAAGTTATTAAGAATTCCATCAAGAAGAAGGCCCATTTAGCGAGCCGCCCCGTCAATATGGCCTTTGACATCAAATATTTGAGAGGATCCACCTTCGATATGAGACGGACTTCGTGCGCCAATGCATAGTGCCTGAGCTTCGTTATCGCGAAGATCAACGCCAGGCAGTGTTTTTCGATAGGAGAATAATTGCTTTCTGCCCCCAGTAGAACTCGACTCAAATAATAGAGGGCTCTCTCTTTCCCTTGGTCGTTCTCCTGTACCCATAATGCGCCTAAGGAACCTTCAAGGGTGGTTGTATACAGAATAAGGGGTTTTCCCTTGACCGGAGCAACCAGTACTGGCGGATTCTGCAGGTATTGCTTGATTTCGTCCAGCGCGCTTTGGCATTTGCGATCTCTGACGAAAGGGGTTCCCTTCTTCATTAGGTGGCTGTAAGGGCGGCACTTGCCGGAGAGATTGGCTATAAATCGCCGAATATACGCGAGCTTCCTTTGGAGAGACCGTAATTGCTTCAGAGTCCTTGGCGTAGGCATTTCCATGATCGCCTTGATCTTCGATGGATCTATCTCGATACCTCGGTGTCGGACGATGAATCCTAAGAATTTGCCTGAGGCACCCCGAACGCGCATTTGAGAGGGTTCATCTTCAAGTTGTATTGCCGGAGGCGTTGAAATACGATCTTCAGATGCTCGAGATGTTCCTCATATGATTTGCTTTTAACCACGAGGTCGTCGATGTAGTATTCAACGATTTCATGTATAAGGTCATCGAAGATCTTCGTCATGGCCCTCTGGTAGGTGGCGCCGTCGTTCTTTAATCCGAAAGGCATCACCTTGTTGCAGAATATGCCCAAAAGAGTCCGGAAAGCGGTGTGCTTCTGGTCTTCGGGAAGCATTTTTATCTGATTATATCCTGATGATCCGTCCATGAAGGAGAAGACTTCGTGAGTGGACGTATTGTCTATCATCAGCTCGGGGACCGGTACTGGGAAGTCGTCATTCGGGCAAAGTTTATTGAGATCCTGAAAGTCCACACATATGCGCACTATCCCATTTTTCTTCATCACCGGGACGGTGTTGGCGATCCAATCAGGATACTGAACCTCCTGGATGAAACTAGAGTCGATTAGCTTCTTGACCTCGGCGTTGATGCTCATCTCGAGCTCAAGCCGCATTCTTCTCGGCGCTTATTTGATTGGCTTGACGTCCGGGGATATGGCCAGTTTGTGAACCGCAATCCCTGGGTCTAGTCCTAGCATCTCGGAATAATTCCATGCGAAGCAATCTTTATGCTGCATGAGCACATCCTTTAGTGTAGCCACCCTTTCTTCAGACAACAATTCGCTGACGAACGTCGGCCGTGGGTCACTTGCCGTCCCCAAATCAATTTTCTTGAGGTTATCTGCAGTGGTATGTATTCCATCTTCTAGCTCTTTCGGCGCCGGTGGAAACTCTGAGATCACCTCGTCATCATTGTTTTCGAAGCACCAGGGGAGATTATCCATACCGTCAGGCTCTTCTTTTGATAGTGCCATCATATGACAAGTACGGGCTCGCTTCCAAGACCGATGTTGATCTGGTTCTATTCTCTCTGTATGGGCGGCTTTTGGTTCGTGCTTCTGTGGCGGATTTATCCTCCAGCTGTTGGATAGAGCGAATTTTCCGAGCTGATATTGGTCTTCGACCCAGTCCTTGAAGGTGAAGCGGTCTTCGAGAGGATGTCCTATTGCTCGGTGATAAGAGAAATAGTCTGGGTGGGAGATCTCGTTGACTTGCTCGGGGTGTTTGGATTCTGGAAGTGTAATCATTTGATGTCTTATGGCGAGCTCAAGCATCTTCCGTGTTTTGTCCTGAGGAAAGGAGTATGCTCGACTCATCTTCTTCATAAGGGACGAATCCGGATTGCTCGATTCCCGATCGCTTAGCTTCTTGGTCCCGCTTTGTCGCTATCGAACACCTTTCCCGCTCTTTGATTTATTTTTGCCTCGGCGTTGGGCCTTTTGTATGACGGGTTGATAAAGGAGAGCATTGTCATTCTCCGCGGCCTGTTGAAGGAGGCGCTGTGTCCTGGCTTTCTTGTAAATGGACATTTCACGGTTGTGGTCATCACGGATCTTTTGACCCGCTTCCCTGATAATCTTGTCCATTCGTTCTTCAAATGACGGACTCGGCATTTTGGTTGCAGGATCTCGTTTTGGTTCAGGGTCAGCGTTTTCTGACAGGGCGTCCTCTTCTTCATCGAAGTCATATATGACGTAGCTACCATGGACTCGTTCCCGTTTCCCGGATTTCACATATCCAAGCCCGAGCGTTTCCATCCTCCCGTTGGGCAACTTGCGCTGAGTTCCAGGGACATCCCAAATCACATTGTAGAACCGAGCTTGTCGAATGGTCTGTTTGAAAGGTACCCCTTGGCGCTTCAAGAGCCTTCTGAAGCCTTCCGAGTAATATCTAGGAAGACGGATGGGCTGGAGTCTGTCGAGCGTAGAATCGGTGCCATGCCAGATTTCTTTCTCCACTTTGGTTTCCCCAGATCGGTAGAATATGATCGCCTTTTCACCCTTTATCCTGGGAGGGACAAAAAATGTCTGCAGTTCTTGCACACCATAAGCTTTGAGTGCATTGAGATCTTTGTAATGCTCCCGCGGAACCATGATAATTTGTAGACTCTGATTATTGCCAGCAAAAGCTTGTATTGACGGTCGAGCGGAGAATACAGCATTAACCTCGTCTTCCGAGTCGCTGCCGAAGATCAACATGGGGGCGGACGGTCCTGGGTTGTTGCGTTGAGGCGGCCCCGAATAAACTATCTCTTCCTCCTCCTCGGTATCACTCCCGAAAACTGGAATAGTGGTGATAGCTTTGTCCTTCAGTTTGTGACATATCTCCATGTCCTCGAAGTCTGGTAAGAAGTATTTTGCATCTTCGTACTTTCGGACTTCGTTCACGGAGAATAGGTTCAACTCTCCCGTCATAGTGTACTCGAGGCCACTTTTAAAATACTTCATACACTGGTGCTGTGTAGAAGGAATAATGTTGTACTCATGTAACCAAGGCCTACCGAGCAAAGCATCGTAGCATGTCTTAGCATCAATGACGTGAAATTTAATGTCTGTGACAAGCAGCCCGAAGCGCAGCGTCAGTATTACAGACCCGAGGGTCCGTGATGACTGGGAGTCGAACCCGAAGATGGTGATCTTATCACGAGCGAGGTGTTGAACGTTCATGCAAATTTCCTTCAACACTCGCACGTTGAGGAGATTGACGGAAGACCCATTGTCGACCAGGATTTTGCCTATCTTTATATCGTGGCAGTATCCTGAGGGGACAGTTGTGTTCGCGCGTCCCAAGGAGGAGGTCTTCATCGCCGAAGGTGATATCGGCTGTATGTACTTCCTCCAGCTCATCCTTCATCTTTTCTTCGGCGAGGAAAGCTTGGAATTGCTCTGGCTCTTGCAGCGCCTTGATCAATGAATCTCTTACTTCTTTTGATAGTAAAAGGGCGTCGAGAATGCTGAGCTGTGAAGGTAACTTCTTTAGGTGCGCCAGGATGTTGTAGTCCACCTTACTTTTCTTTGGCGAGTCCTTGGCGGTCAGCTCTCTCATGACTTGGTCATCTAGGGCGATATCTTCAGAGACCTTTTCTTTTCCCTTATCTTTTCTATTTACGGGTTCGAGGTTCTTTTCTGGAAATGTACGATTGCGCAGCTGAATATTTTCACAGGCCTCCGGTTTATCCTTTTTCCCCAAGGTGGATTCTTTAAAGAGAGGACCAAGAGTCATCTCTTCGTCAGAGTCGCTCCCGAAAGTAAGAACTTGCGATCCCCCGGCGTTGACCATGCGATAGTTACCGGTGGTTCTTTTATGCTCCTCTGTCGTACTTCTCTGCTCCCGACGAGTTTTGCGTTTCATCCGTTTAAAATGTTGCCGGTGAGCAACATATCCCTGCCACCATCTTTTAAAAGCGTTGCACTCTTCGGTGGGGTGCGCAATCTTCCGATGATATAAGCAGTAGCTAAGATGCATTTCTGCTTCATCAAGAATGTTTCCTTCAGAGGGTGGTAGCTTCATCCCCATTGATATGGCTTTAGCAAACATTTTCCTCGTCTTGAACTTGTTTTTATTCACGACGGATGTCCATTGATTCGGCGGGAGTGTCTCGACTCTTTTGTCCAGTCGCCGGCATTTGGCCTTTTCAAATATGGCCATCTCACGCTCCCTATCAGCTTTACTTTTCAGAAGAGCTTTGTTTAGGAATGCGTCGATCATCTCTTCTGATGGACCTAGAAGTTCCGGTTCAGGCCCTGCCCCCAGTCTCTTGGTGCAAAGGGCTTCTTCATCGTTTATTGATGAGTGAGAGATCATATGGCAACTTGCCACGTAATCTTCAGATTCATCTGACGAGTCTTCTCCATCATCTCCATCCTCAAGGACGTGGCTGAGGAACTCTTGGAGCATAATTGGAGTCCGCGCCTTCTGGTTATACTCTTCCAGCGCGTCAATCTGCTTTTGTAGGTCCGTGCGCTTGTCGCCAGGCTTCACGGGCTTCTTGGATTTCTTCTTCTTTTTCGAAGATTTTGACGGCTGGATGTACTTTGGCCATCATCACCAATCTTTGGAGTTGGGCACGGCTTTAGCATTCCTTCGATGATTTGGGGTTCTAACGGATTTTTCCACCTGATCGCCGGGCATGTATGGAGATCATTCAGCATCCTTTTGGTTTTGGCCGAAAGAGCCACCTCCCATGGAGCCTCTTCAACAAAAGAGCATGTTGCCCCCGGTGTGTCCGTCTTCTTAGGAGTGTGCGGTTGTGGTGGGCTTACTTTCCACTTCTCAGACAGCGCAAACTTGCCTTGCTGATACTGATCCTTGATCCATCCCTTAAAGACGAAGCAATCTTCGATCGGATGGCTTACCGTTTGGTGGTAAGGGCAATAATTGGGATTATTCGCTTCGCCGGGTTGCAATGGCCGCCTTGGATTCGGCAAATTGATAAGCCTGTTGCGCATCGCCAGCTCAAAGAGTCTCCTCGTTTTGTCTCGTGGGAACGAGTAGGGCGCTTCATTTTCTCATTATAATAGCGCCGTCTCTCTTCCAGTTGATCCGTTAACTTTGGAGCACTGGGCTGCTGTTGAGTATTCGCAACGAAGGTCGCCTTTCCTTTACCCTTTTCATTTCGCGGCTCCGGTTTCGGGGGAGACGGTATGTGACCCATCTGGGCTAACTTGTCGATTAAAGCCTGGAATGTGGTCGGTTTGAAGAACATCATGAACTGTGAAATAGTTGCATGAGGGTCTAGGGTGCCTACGAACATGCATACCGTTGGCGCTTCTTCGATGCGCTGTTCGCACTTTGACCACAGATTTCGCTATCGGATTGCGTATTGAACCCAAGTTTCGCCCGGCTTCACCCTTGCATTGATCAACGCCGTTATTGGGGTGCGTTCGCTGGCACTCGTGAATCGCTGGGTGAATAGCAACTCCATCTCTACGAAAGTTTTGACGGAGTCGTTTGGAAGCTCGGAGTACCACTCAAATGCGGTCTCCGACAGGCTGCCGACGAATTGACGGAGTAAAAGCTTATCATCGCCCCCGGTGTTGCCGCACAGAGCTCTAAACTGGGCGACGTGCTGGTGGGGATTGCCTGTCCCCTTGTATACATGGAATTTGGGGATCGTGTACCCCGGCGGGTACTTTATCTGATCATACCAGCCTGGATACGGTCGCCCAGTTTTGACAACTTGGCCGGCTGTTTCATTTTCCTGGTGAACTCTTATTTGCTGAGCAATATAATCATCCAGGACATCTTTAGAGATTGTCTCCTCCTTGGCTGTTGACAGAGCCGGCAGAGGATTCGATGTTTCTCCCCTATCATCTTCAATTATTACTGGAGGATCTTCGGCTGGGGGATCCGGCTGGATCATCATGCCCACCATGTCTTGGAAGAGAAGTGTCATTCGCTTTATATTGGCCGCTTGTTCCGCTGCCTCTTTGTCCTTCTTTTCAAGCATTCTCCGAAGGAATTCAGCATCAGTTTCTTGTTCGTGACGCTGTTCTGATGATGCCTCCAGGCTTTCTTTTGGCCCGGTGAGTGCGGCCATCGCAGTCAACATCTCCTGAATTTTCTGCTGCTGTTGTTCCTGAGCTCTTGTGATGGATCGGGTGAGTGGTCGATGGCCCGTAGAAACGCGGCTATCCTCTTTCCCGGATGCCATGTAGACGGTATGCACCACAATGCTCCCAGACTTAGGGCGTTTGGGTTCAGCGTCTTTGTGGTCTGCCACGTTTACAGAGGCTTTCTCTGGCCTCCTTCTTTTCTGAGTGGTTGACGTTGAGGGGGCCGCTGCCGTGGGCACCCAAGTAGTCGTCATCTTTTGTGGTTTAACAGGACGGTTTTCTTCCCGTCGGACCTTCAGCTTCTTCTGCTGGCGGGAGAAATTTTGATCATTCACTGAGTCTTGGACCTGGCGCCAGACCTTGTAGATTTTAGAGGACAGCCGCTGAGGGGACTATTCTGGCTTGGCTTCCGCAACATTCCCCACCGGAGGAGGAGATCTTTTCAGTACGGCGGTAGGAGAGTTCCTGCGCACCTTGTTCAGCAGCTCAAAACTGTTCCCGGTTGGAACAGCAGCATTAATTTCCGCCGTTGGGGCTGGTGGAGTTAGCCCAGAAGGGGAGTTGCCCCCGGCCCTCCTTACTCGGCGCCAGTAGCGACGTCGAGCGTGTCGAGCTGTTGGGGTTGGTTCAGCAATGGCTTTGTCTTCCCCCCTTTCCAGGTGAAGGGTTGCTGCTGGCGTCAGCCTATTGAAGACTGATGTCCTTTGAGTAGCGGGAGCGGGAGTTGGGACTGTCAGTCTTGTAAAGACCGACCCCTTGGCAGGAGAAGCCGCCTTGACGACTTCAGGAGCAGGGCTGGTTACTCTCTTCGGAATAACCTTCTCTAGAGGTGCAGGCTTCATCATGGACCCACCTGAACTTTGGCCCAATCTGGAGAAGACCGAGGCGCCGGTGCTGGACGACCCGTTGAGAAGGGCCGTAGTAGCTATAAGCCGATCGAAGACCGACTTCTTAGGAACTTCCGGCGTTGGAACAGGAACGGTGAAGCTCGTTGGCGGGAGCATGGTCCCGAAAAATAACCTCGTGGTGGCTTGAGTGACCTGTTCCACGGGCATCGTGAACAGGGAAGCAGCTTGGGGCCCGTAGGCTATGACCCCAGTTGAAGCAGGACGCGGGTTGCAGTTGCATGTAGAACACTTTGAGCAGGTGAACGCCATTGATCCTTTGCTTTCTGCACCAAGCAAAACGCCAAATCTTAGTACCTCGAAACCCAAGGGCAACCATTAGCAAACCACGATTGGTTCGCGAACACGACACACGAAGTGTGGAGTGGAAAGAGGAAAAGGTCCCACCGGGCGTGCCAGAATCTGTTCCCCTACGAAAGACGCGGCGAACGTCTTGCCTGAATTTCGGGGCAGATGCTAATTGGTGCTATCCGTCCACCTCTCCGAAGATGCCAAGTTGATTTATGGCACCATGTATTGAAGGTTTTAACGGATGCGGCCGATGTAGCAGACTTCGTCAGATTCCCCCTCGTCTGAGGGGTTTTTGATTGTGGGGACGGCTCTTCCCTGCAGGCGCAAGCCCCTGCAGTTAATTACGCTACCGCATCGCGGTAACAACTTTCTCCTTCTCCAGATGGTCACTTCGTGACGTGGGTGTTTGTTTTGTGTTTGGTTGCCCGTGGATTGTATATGGAAACTAAGTTATGTTGTCGCCTGTAGGACGTGGACTAGTCCAAATCCGTATTTTCTTAGATTTGGGTTTGGGGGTTTGGGTTTAAGGATACGTTAGTCTCTTTTGAGACTAAGATCAACTTAAACGTTCGTTAAGGATACGTTAGTCTAATTTTAGACTAAGATCAACTCAATGTTTGTTAAGGACACGTTAGTCTAATTTTAGACTAAGATCAACTTAACAGAATCATTTAGATCCAACAAAAGAGCATTTGAACTCTATTGTTTAGTTTATGGACATTGCAGTCGATTACCAGTTTAAGGACATAGTGGTCCAAGACCAGTTTAAGGACGTAGTGGTCCAATACCAGTTTAAGGACATAGTGGTCCAATGTTAGTTTAAAGACATCGCGGTCGAGGTTAAGGACATCATAGTCCGTGAGTTTAAAGACCTCACAATCAAGGTTAAGGACATCATAGTCCGTGAGTTTAAAGACCTCACAGTCAAGGTTAAGGACATCATAGTCCGTGAGTTTAAGGATCCCACAGTCCAGTTTAGAGACGTCATAGTCTGTGAAGTGTGTGGTTATCGGGACCCGTCACCTCTCTGAAGACGTTGAAGGATTACAACGACAAATATCAGAGGAGTGAAGAGATGTACCCTCGAACCAAAGTGGATTAAGTGATCTGTAGTCCAATTTGGAACTAAGATCAATTAATTATATTATGAGCACATTGGCTCAGTTAAGTCTGAATTGAGGACTTATGGCCTTCTTGGGCTAAGTCCAATCAAGTTTGGAATATTAGCCCTCTGTTAGTCCATTGAAGGGGAGGCTTTGCCTCTAGAAAATTAGTCGATTGGGCTGAAACTAGTGTTCAACACTAAAGAACAACAGTGTTAAACACTGATAATCAGATTATCAAATTTCTAGAAATGTGATCCTCAAATTAGTGTTAAACACTAACAGATAACAGTGTTAAACACTGGCAACAAAATTATCAGATTAGTGTTAAACACTAGAAGAGGGAGGGGTCACGTGGGAGCTGAGGGCGCCCAAGAATGGTTCTGCCTTTGAATTTATTCTCTTTTGTTTTAGGAGTCACGTGGGAGCACGTGAGGCATTGCCTCCGAGCTTTTTTCCCTTCTCATTTTGGGGATCTTTTCAGGGGTCACGTGGGGACACGTGACCTTAGTCTTTTGCATGCATGGAGATCTTTTAAGTTCTCTGTTATTTTCAAGAATTGAATTCTTTAATAGGGTTAAACCCTAATTATGATTTTGGAGGAATTAAATTCCTATTGTAAAAGAATTAAATTCTTTATATAGAGTGAAACCCTATTATCATTGAGGAGGAATTAAATTCCTGTAAATCTGAGAGAATTAAATTCTCAATTATGGTTAAACCCTAGTTCTGTCCATCTTGAAGGAATTAAATTCCTATAATTGTAGGAGAATTAAATTCTCAGATAGGGTTTAAACCCCAAGTTCATCATGAAGGAATTAAATTCCTGTGAGTTTGGGAGAATTAAATTCAACCCTAATTTTGTTTTTTGAGAGAATTAAATTCTCTAAACTCAATTCTCCCTCTAAGTTTTGGATCTGCATGGCAAGATCTCAACCCGATGAGAATTAAATTCTCAACTTATGGGGAGATGTGCTCTTTGCAGATCTTCAACCAGAGGAATTGCAGATCTTCAACCAGAGGAAGAACTAAAGTCTTTTTGCAGAAGAGTTAAACTCTTAGATTGAGAATTAAATTCTCTTTTTGAAGTTTTGATCCCCTTTCTTTCCTCACCTAGGGTTTTTCTTTGTTGAGAATTAAATTCTCCTTTCTTTTTCTCTCTGAATTTTCAAGATTCCCAAAACTCTATCTCAAAATCCTCATTTTTACTCTTTTCTTTTGGCTCCTATTTATAGGAGAAGGAAAAGAATCAATTTGTTTAGTAAATCTTTCATTGAAAGATTTTGTTTGTTTTCATAATTAATATGAGCCTTTAGATCAAACAATGAATTTTATTCACCATTGGATTTTAAATCCAAAGATATTCTGTTTGTTATTTCTGGGAGATTTTTAGGGGAATCTTTCCTTGTCTAAAATCATTCCATAAATTGGTGACTTTTAATCACCCCTGGATCTTTAATCCAACGGTCCCCATAATCGTTTTCCATTTGGAAAGATTTAGAAGCTTTTAGAATTTAATTCTATTAACTGTAAGGCTTTCGAAACCAGTCACGTGCTGACACGTGACCCTTGGTCACGTGTGAGCACGTGACCCCCAATTGAGTCCTTTTCTCAGCGTTTACTTACTCTTCAGTTGTAACCATCACGTGTCAACACGTGACCATTAGTCACGTGTGAGCACGTGACACCTCATTGAGGTATTTCCTTCAGCCGTTTGTTATTTTATTTCTGTTTTGATTGTCACGTGTCAACACGTTGACACGTGACCATTGGTCACGTGTGAGCACGTGATACATCATTGAGGTAATTCCCGATTTTTAGAATTAAATTCTATTAAGCTGTAAGGCTTTCAAAGCCTGTCACGTGCTGGCACGTGACTCTTGGTCACGTGGGAGCACGTGACCCTAATTGAGCCATCTTTCAGCCGTTTGTTATCATTTCTGTTTGATAAGATTTTAACCATCACGTGTCATCACATGACCGTTGGTCACGTGTGAACACGTGATACCCCATTGAGGTAATTCCTGATTTTTAATCAGGAAACACCCCCCACCTTCCGAGACCCCGACTCGGCCTGACTCGGCCGAGTCCGGCCGGCGGACCGGCTCACTCGGGCCGTCGCCACCGGCCGGACTCGGCCGAGTCAGGCCGAGTTCTCTACACCAAAAAGGTGTCTCTTGGTCTCCCCACCTTCCCTGCATACTTTAAATCTGCACATCAATTCCAGAGAGCATATTAACACCTATTTACTATAATTTTTAATGAATTTCCTATATTTTCACATTTTTTTAAATTAAAAACCCTACACCTACCCTAACCCTATAAATACACCCCTACCCCCTACCCTCTCATCCCAAAATTCTGAGCCCACTCTCTCAAAATTCCAAGAATCGTGTGTACTTTGAAAACGAGCGAAAGACGAAGCTCCGGCGAAATCTACGACGAACTTCCGCCGATCGTTTTAGGAACTACCGGCGACGACGCAATACATCGGTGATTCCCCTACTTCCATTTCACTCTCTTGTGTTACCTAAAACCCGTAAGCCCCAATTTCTAACTATCTCTTCTATCTAAAAATATGGATTTACAAAATCCGACGGAATCAGAACAAATCCGATTTCCGATTCGGTTTCCTATAAAATTCCATTTCTCACTAATACAATTATACCTATAAATATATGTATATGAAACATAAACATATCTATTTTCGAAGAATTATAAATATTGCACTTTTTTACAATATCACAAGAATCAATTTTACACTAAAATATCATGAATTCCATACGATACCAATATTACAAATAAACACCTTTTATTATGGAAATAGGATATTTTCTCTAGAAATATCACAATATAAAATCTACATTCATTACAACTCTAAAGACGATTAATAAATACTTGGGGTGTATCTTGAAAAGTATATAAAAATATTTTTACATAAAACTCCCTCAAGTTTTATAAATTACCCTAAGGATCCTAGTAAATATAGGTTTAAGAAATAATGAAGACTTCGATTTACATTTCTAATTGTCTGACTCGGGTTTGAGTCTGATTATATCTGACTTGAATATGATTCAAGTACAATATACAATATTACAATTCAACACGAATCCATGAATCCATTATTCCATATATTCAATCTATCAATCTATACAACTTGACTGAATCGAACCATGGATATACATTCCATTTACATGATCATCCAGTTTACTTGATTCTACAGTTACATCCGTTTACTGATATCATGGTTTCGGCAAGTCATCCAATTATACAATTCAATTTACAAGACATTACAATGCAATACAGTACTATCAATACAATAACTACACGGGGTATTGGGGTAGTTAATTCGTGAATCCAACATAATCTCAAGAGTCCCCCTAGATCATGAATCCATGTCTACTAACACAAGCAAGCAATCATGAGGGCCCGTGTTTCCATGCTCCTGGACTGTGGCCTGTTGAGTTTGGAATACTTCGGCGACGGTCGAAGTCCCGCTACCAACATTTGATTTGGGCCCGTGGTTCCCTACCCCTGGACTGTGGCCTGTTGGGTTTGAGAACACTCTTGGGATTGACATTCACCCTTGAACTTACGATAATAACAGCATTAACATTATAACAATATAATACAACTTTAAAAGCTACACTCTCTCTTTCTTCTCTTCTACTTCTCCCTTATCTTTGGGACTTACCGAGCGATTTGTTCGCTGACGACATTCTCCTTCTTTCTTCTTTGAATGTCGGCAGGTGTTTCGGACCTTCTGGAGACAGAGCCTCGCGCTGAAGACTTGGACCAGTTCAGTGAAGACCTCGAGCTCTAGTTCATTGTACACTTTTCCATTTCAATACTTTTTCATTTCTGTTATGCCATTGTTTAGGCATCGCTTTATTCCATGTATTTACTTTTCCGTGCATTGTACAAAAGAATGTTAATAAATAAAGTTGTTGTTCAGTTTATATCTCTTGTCTCTTGTGCTTACTTTTATATTGCTTAGATACGCTTACTGTATTTACTTCACAGTAACTACGTAGCGGACCAGTCGTGTCCTCTTCGCCGTATACCGGGAAGCGGGGCGTGACAGGTTTTGTTGGTGGCCCATGCAGGTCAGAGTTGTATGGAACACTGCCATGCAATTCTGTTCTGCGTGAACAACCTAAGCAATATAACACAAGAACCAGCAACTAAAACATTATTTACAATCATGTTCCTTGAATCCCATCATTTCTTATTCTTTGAATCTGTCCTAACCTAAATTTTTCATTCAAGGTTATGGATTCCCTAAACAACACCAGCACCAACTTCAACAACACTCCACCTCCACTACAAATCACACCTGCCGTTCCTGCTCCATTCAACGAGCAAACGGTTCTGCTTGAGGCAATCTGCAACCTCCTAGAGGGACAACAACAACTCTTGAACCGTCCCGAGGCTGAAGCACCTGGGGTGAAGCAATTCAGAGCTTTACATCCCAAACAGTTCTCAGGAAAGGGGAGCCCAGTGGAAGCTAAGGAATGGGCTCAGAGTATCGAGGATGATCTGGCAGCAGCACAAGTGCCAGATATAGCTTGGGTCCGAGTTGCAAAGCTGCAGCTCACGGACAATGCACGGAACTGGTGGAAGGCGGAAGAAAGCCGTCTTGATCAGCCCATTGAATGGAAGACTTTTCGCGATAAGTTCGACGCGAAGTACTTCCTTGTGACTGCCAGGTTTGCCATGGAACAGCAGTTCATTCATCTACAACAAGGTTCTATGTGGGTCAAGTCAGTAGATGAGTATGACGCTGAGTTCACCATGCTCGGTCGATTTGCGGCATACCTGATACCGACGGATGAGATCAGAGCCCGTCGATTTCAACAAGGTTTGGACACGGAAATCCAGGCTGCACTAGCCACAGGGAAATTTCCGACTCATGAAGATGCTCTGGAAGCTGCCCGCAGTTATGAGGCAGTGAGAAAAACGAGGGGCAGACCTCAGACTGCAGGAGTTAAGCGCCCTGCCAACCAGATGGCAGGAGAAGCCGCATCAGGACCACCATTTGTACCAAGGAGATTGGGAGTACCAATCAACATGCCCAGCCCAGCCTTTTGTACCTACTGCAAGAGAGCTGGACATCTGATGGAAGTTTGTTGCCTGATATGTGGATCATTCTCACATACCATATGAACTTGTCCACACAACCGAACTAATCCTAATTCCGCAGCTAGACCAGCTTTCCAAGCCCCACCTACCCGGTTAACTCTTCATGCACCACCTCCACGTGGACCACCTTTACCTCGACAATCAGCATTATACCAGCTTGCACGAAGAAACGTGCCGAGACGCCAAGCTTACAATTTGGCGGCCGTAGAAGCTGTTACGGTTGGTCCGTCTCGCCTGAATTTCAGGGTAGATGCTAATTGGTGCTATCCGTCCATCTATCCGAATATGCAAAGTTGATTTATGACACCACGTATCGAAGGTTTAAACGGATGCGGCCGATGTAGCAGACTTCGTCAGATTCCCCCTCGTTGAGGGGATTTTGATTATGGGGACGCTTTTCCCTGCAGGCGCAAGCCCCTGCAGTTAATTACGCTACCGCGTCGCGGTAACAACTTTCTCCTTCTTCAGATAGTCACTTCGTGTCGTGTTTGTTTGTTTTGTTTTTGGTTGCCCGTGGATTGTATACGGAGACTAATTTATGTCGTCGCCCGTAGGGCGTAGATTAGTCCAAATCCGTATTTTCTTAGATTTGGGTTTGGGGGTTGGGTTTAAGGATACGTTAGTCTCATTTGAGACTAAGATCAACTTAAACATTTGTTAAGGATACGTTAGTCTAATTTTAGACTAAGATCAACTTAACGGGATCATTTAGATCCGACAAAAGAGCATTTGGGCTCTATTGTTTAGTTTAGGGACATTGCGGTCGATTACCAGTTTAAGGACATGGTGGTCCAATGTTAGTTTAAGGACATCTCGGTCCAAGGTTAAGGACATCATAGTCCTTGGGTTTAAAAGGACCCCACAGTCCGAGGTTAAGGACATCATAGTCCATGAGTTTAAGGACCCCACAGTCCATGGAATGATTGGTTATCGGGACCCGTCACTTCTCTGAAGATGTTGAAGGATTACAACGACAAATATCAAAGGAGTGAAGAGATGTACCCTTGAACCAAAGTTGATTGGAAGATCTGTAGTCCAATTTGAAACTAAGATCAATTAATTAGATTATGAGCACATTGGCTCGGTTAAATCTGAATTGAGGACTTATGGCCAATTTGGGCTAAGTCCAATTAAGTTTGAAATGTTGGCCCTTTGTTGGACTATTGAACATTTGTCTGGGTTCAGCCCACCCATTATTTAGCAATGCTAAACAGGGGTTTAGGGGCTCTGACAACATTTTGTCTTTGGCTGAGCATTAAACCCTTCATTATAGCTCTGGGTTTTACTCTGCATGTCATATGAAATGACCAATTTTGAGGTTCAGTTGAAGGAGAGGCTTGCCTCTGGAAAACTTAGCCAATTTGGACTAAGATTGGCTTTAAAAATAGTGTTAAACACTAGAGGACACTTGGTGGTCACGTGTTCCCACGTGATGCGTTTAAGATAGTGTTAAACACTAGGGATGAAGCATTTAAAATAGTGTTTAAACACTAGAAAGGAGGTAGTCACGTGGGGTTACGTGAGGCATCTGAAGATGGGGCTAGACTTCCTTTATTTTCTTCCCAGAATATTCAAATAAATGTTAAACACTTTCAGTTTTCACGGCCATCACGTGTGGGCACGTGATGGGTACCCATGCATTGATTTATTAAAGTGTTTATTAGGGGTCACGTGGGGACACGTGAGGGCGCCCAAAATTGATTCTGCCCTTGGATTTGTTCCCTTTTGTTTTGAGAGTCACGTGCGAGCACGTGAGGCGTTGCCTTCATGCCTTTTCTTTCTCGTTTTGAGGAGTCTGTTTGAGGGCCACGTGGGTCACGTGACCATGTATCATTCATTCTTTTCTGATCATTAAAGGAAGGGCCACGTGTTGCCACGTGACCAGGTTTACGTGCATGGATAATTTAAGTTCTTTGTTTGAGAATTAAATTCTTTGGTAGGGTTAAACCCTAATTCTGTTTTGAGGAATTAAATTCTTATGTATATGGAAGAATTAAATTCTTTTGTAGGGTTAAACCCTAGATTTGTTTGGGGGAATTTAATTCCTCGTCTTGGGGGGCACGTGACCTAGTCTTGTTCTTTCTTTTCTGATCCTTGAGAATGGGGGTCACGTGTTGCCATGTGACTAAGTTCTTTACGTGCATGGAGAGCTTTAAGTCTCTTGTTGTAAGAATTAGATTCTTTTATATGGTTAAACCCTAGTTCTGTTTAGAGGAATCAAATTCCTGTGTATTTGGAAGAATTAAATTCTCATATAGGGTTAAACCCTAGTTTCATTTGGAGGAATTGAATTCCTATGAATTTGAGAGAATTAAATTCTCATATAGGGTTAAACCCTAGTTTCATTTGGAGGAATTAAATTCCTATGAATTTTGAGGAATTAAATTCCTTAAACTCAATTTTCCCTCTAAGTTTTGGATCTGCATGGCAGAATCTCCCCGATGAGAATTAAATTCTCAACTTGTGGGGAGATCTGCTTCTGCGGATCTTCAACCAAGGGAAGAACTGAGTTCTTATTCAGAAGAGTTAAACTCTTAAATTGAGAATTAAATTCTTTTTTTGTTTTATGGAGCTTAGATCTCTTTCCCCTTTCTCACCTAGGGTTTCTTTTCTTCTGAAAAGATCTTTTTTTTCTCTTGAGAATTAAATTCTCCTCTCTTTTTTCTCTCTGTTGTTGTTTTTTCTCCAAAAATCCAAGATCCTTCCCTTCTCTTCTTGGCTCCTATTTATAAGAGAAAGAAAAGAATCAATTTGTTTAGTCAATCTTTCATTGAAAGATTTTGGTTGTTTCTGTAACCAACATGATCTTTTAGATCACTCAATGAATTTTTATTCACCATTTTTTTTCCAAAAGATATTCTGTTTGTTATTTTTGGTGAATTTTCAGGGAAATCTTTCCTTGTATAAAATCTTTCTATAAATTGGTGATTTTTAATCACCATTGGATTTTTAATCCAACGGTGCTCCACTTTACAGAGCACAATCTCTTTTTGTTTGGAAAGATTTAAAGAAATATTTTTCTATTTAGGGTCTTTGATTTCTCTTAATTAGAATTTAATTCTATTAGTTCAGAAGGTTTAAGAGCCTATCACGTGTTGGCACGTGATCCCACTGTTTGATCATTTCTGTAGAATTCAATTCTATTAATGAAGAAATTTAGGAACCCATCACGTGTTGACAAGTGACCCCCATGATTAACATTTTAAACAGAATTTAATTCTGCTGTTTTAAAGAGTTAAGGAATCATCACGTGTCATCACGTGACCCTTGGTCACGTGTAGACACGTGATGCCTCATTAGGATCTTTCCTTGCCATTTTATTATGCCTTTTAATTCTTTCTGTGGGTTCTTTAAAGGTCCATCACGTGTGGGCACGTAACTCCACTAATGGCTTGCTTGATTTAGAATTTTAATTCTATTATAACAGAGTCTCAGGAAACCATCACGTCTCATCACGTGACCCTTGGTCACGTGATACCCCATTGGGGTATTTCCTGATATTTTATCAAGGAACAAATGCCCCCACAGCGTTGTTCTCACGTGTTTGCACGTGAGTGCAACGCTGTCTCCTTTGTGACCGTTAGATCTGTCTAGGGAACATGGAAGATGAATCGTTCCCCGTCACATCGTATAAATGCAGGAGTCCCTTCAGAAGCGCCTCCACTTTCCATCTTCTTCCTTGCTTGTTCTTGCCTTGAGAATATAATTCTCTCTCTCAGAGCTTAGTTCTCTGTTTCGAAAATTTCCAGAGTTTAACTCTGTTAACAAAAGATTCCCCTTTTCAGGTAATGATCTTGAACGGCTGAAGAATTTCTTGTAGGAATTTGGATTTTAAATCCACACCAAGGTTTTTTCCCTTTAACAAGAACCCATCTTTCCAAGTTAAAATAATGTCCAATCTTTAAATAATAAACCTCTTAGGGCTTCTCTGATCTTCAGGGATCGATGGTGATACTTGTCTTCTCTCTGGAATTTAATTCCATTCCAAAGAGCTTTAGCCCTGAAAATGTTTTCTGGGAATTTAATTCCCCTGTTCAAAAGGAATTTAATTCCTCTAAAGAACTTAATTCTTTAAAAGAAGACTTCTTGGGATTTTTCCTCCTGAGTTGTTCTTACAGAAAAAGAATTTCAGTAAAGGTTCTGCTTGATTTTCGCAAAGTCCAAGATGGGTTTCTCTTTAGGGGAATGTGTAGAGTCATTTGAAATCCACCGTTCATTTATTGAGAATCTTCCTTTTGTTCTCATAATAATTACTCTGCCTCATCATTAGTGAACCGCCATCTTGATTTTGTGGGGCCCTTGTGTTTTGTAACCAATGATCCCATAAAATAAGTCATTTGTCACTTTCTTCCACTGTCTTTCTATATATATATATTTATGAATATATATACGTGTTGGCTTCACTTAACAGTTTCCCCTTCTTTTATTTCAGGAATTATGGCTTCTCTCCCATACTTTCCCTTTACTCGCTCAGAGGCGGATTTTCCTCAATCACTGTCGGAAAAAGAGGTGATGGCGATGATCAGGGCTCATGACCAGAATTGCAACAATCTACTTTTATGGGGGACCAGGTACGGTCATATCATCCGCGGTCGCCGCAGCTTTCTTTGCGAGATACCGACTACCTATCCATTTTTGCCGATGGATCGTCCACGGACCGCCTTTGCTGTGGAGATGTCAAATTGGACCCCTATGGGACGGCTTGAACCGTCTACAACTGGGATTTCGATCCACCCTGTGCCAGCTATAAGCATCTTAGGGCATCGCATCTGCCAAGGTGAAGCCCAGCCATGGGGACAAATTTACAAAATAGGGCTTACCCCTCGACATCCCACAGGCTACCTTCTCTGGGCCCGTTATATCCTGTCCGCCCATCGTGCGCGACTGCAGAGGGTCGGACTCTATCAGGCGGTATATGCGTCTCTCTTCCACTACCAGTCCCCCCATGTCTAGTGGGTTAAGGCCTTCTTAAACCAATGGAATCTTCCCACCAACACCTACTTTCTAGGGGACCGCGAATTTTCAATTTCTCTGGAAGAGTTTCGCGAGATCTCAGGGTTGCCGGTCAGGGGGACGCTTTATGAAGAACTGCTGCCTCCTGATGAGTATGTCTTCGAAAATGAGCCTGCTATGCTTGATGGCCTGTCGACTGAAAATGCCGTCCGCCACAAGCACCCAAGTTTAATCAAGACTCTGAGCATTTTTGAGAAGCTATTCACAGAGTCAGAGGAGCAGGGCGTCACTTTTAAAAGTTTTATCGCCTGCTTCCTTTGCGAAGACGTTCTATCAAAGACGGCTCTTAAGTTTGCAAATATCAACGACCACTTTGGGTTCGGTTTAAATAAGTGACCGGCTAAAGAAGAGGACTTGCCGCAGTTCTACATTCCCATCCTGTCGGCTGTATCTTTCGAATCAATCGCAGCCACTGGCATAGATGAAGAGACTTTCTTCGTGGGTTTTATCAGCGTCTGGCTTAGCTGATTCGCCATTCCCACGCACCGCCGTTTCATGAGAGCCTTGGTCATTTACCCTGCTCATCGCATTGCCGAGGGGACGCGACCAGCTGTGGGCATTGCGGGGCTAGCACATCTATATCATGGGCTAAGAGCCGCGGCCAATACTTCAACCCCAGACGTAGATGTGATAAATTTCTCTCTTCATTACTTTACGTCATGGATTGAGATGCACGTGCTAGGGGCATTTGCTGTGTAAGTCAATGTCGCTCATCCCGCAAGCTAGCGAGGAGGCGGAACAAGTAAAAATCAAAACTTTCTTACATAGCAACATAGACTAAGCATGAAGGATCTTTGCCAAACCATATCTAATGAAACTACGGGAGGTTTAATCTACTGTGATAGACGATTATACCTCACGAAACTTGTCCTTCGATTCTTTTCTCCGCTATCCTCCTCGTCCATGTGAGCTCCGAGGATCGATCCGAATCTTGGTCACATCCGCGGCCTCCTAGAGTCGAAGACGATCCACCCGAGAGTCTATAGTCTGAGCTCCACCTCAAGCCGAGGTAACTAGGGCAACAAGTTTGCCATGCTTGATGTCCTAGCTGATGTAGAGGAAGAAGATGGATTTGTTTGTCTATTTAGATCCTTATTTTCTCAACACATGAGAGCTAAAGGATTTTGTAGTGAGGAGGAAGAAGAAGCAAACCATGGGAGCTCTCATTTGATGAGAGAGAATGAGAAGGAGATAATGATCCATGAGAAAAATAATTACCAATCTTTTATCATGATAAATTATGATGGCAACCTTGATTTGACCATTATCATGTCAAGTTAAATCCAAAGCCAAAGAAGCATCTAGTGCTCACAAAAAATATCTAAGTCAACAATGGTCAACTAGGTCAAATGGTCAACATGGTCAAATGGTCAAAGCAATTAGCCATAACACGATTATCATTAAAAAGATTAGTAAATATTTTCCTCCACCTCATAATGGTTTTGACCAAGTCAATGGTCAAAACCCTAATGAGGCACCTCCTTCTTCGCTCCTCACAACCATGCATACACACCCGCATCCGCATTCCGTAGAATACGAATGCACAGAAGACAAACCTAATCCATCCATATAATACTAGGATCCGGCTTAAACCAAAGCCCACTAGTATTGTCTGCCCGAACATCATACGTACACAAGTGCACGTAAGTGATCGTAGCCCTGCCGTAAAACCATACGGCCTCTACACCTTTTGCCCAGTGCAGGGAAACTCTCTGTGTGGGACTCTGAAGACTCGACACTACGCTGGCAGTGGGTTTAACCATAGACCGCAAGCGGCACTAGCTATACGTAACGGTCCCTAGGTAGATGTCGATAAGAAGGCCGATGAGGTAAAACCATCCGAACTCCTACTGAGCCTGAATGTGACAATCTCCGTACAGTCCGGTCTGTTCGTCTAAGAGCATCGCATGTCGGGCCTAGGGGGCGGTAAACGTCAGACCCCTAATGGCGGTACAAGTCGTGCCGGAGTGTAGCCCAGAACACCCTGAGAAACTACTGGAAACACTACCTGTTTCCTGATTTAAAATCAGAAAAGCTTCTGGAAAAAGCTTCAGAAGAGGGTCACATGCTTACACGTGACCAGTAGTCACGTGTTGGCACGTGACATCCAAAAGCATCATCAAGGCAGATTCAGCTTCCTGACTACATCAAAGAAAAGGGCTTCAGAAAGGGTCACGTGCTCCCACGTGACCAGGGTCACGTGTTGGCACGTGACATTTTAAAGCGGATTCAGAGGCACATCGGTTCCCTGATCAAATCAAGGAAAAAGCTTCAAGAGAGGTCACGTGCTCCCACGTGACCAGGGGTCACGTGTTGGCACGTGACGCTCAAAACATCAGAATTGTTCTTCAGTTAAATCAAGAAAAAGAGTCCAGACAAGGGTCACGTGCTCACACATGACCAGGGGTCACGTGGTGGCACGTGACGGTTAAGCAGCAATCAGAAGACAGAGCGCAAAAAGAAAGAGGAAGGCTCGTTCCAAGGGGGTCACGTGCCCACACGTGACCATGGATCACGTGGTCACAAGTGATCGGCTTTCAAAGCCCGTTTTGTTAACAGAATTAAATTCTGAAGGAGATTCAAATCTTTCCAAAGGAAAGTGACTATCTGGAACCGATCGAATTAAAGATTCAGAGGTGATTAAATATCATCTATCTATGGGAAAATCTCTGGTTTGGAAAGATTTCCCCTTTAAATCTAACAGAAATAACAAAGGAGAATCCCTGGATTTGAAATCCAATGGTGAATAAAATTCACCCAATAATCCAAAGGTCCAAAACAAATGATGGATGCAAATCAAATCTCTCAATGCAGATTCGTCAAAAAACTAATTGACTCGGCTGCTTCTCCTATAAATAGGAGCCAAGAGATACAAAAAGGGGACATATACACACAGAGGGAGAAAAAAGGAGAGAGCCTTGATACTTTGAGGAATTTGGAGCTTCTGCAAAGGAAAACCCTAGGTAAGAAAGGGAAGGCTTTTTGAAAGAAGGAGAATTTAATTCTCAACAGAGTTTAACTCTGATATATAAAACAGAAGAACATATTTCTTCTCTCTTTGACAGAGGATCTGCAAAGTGCACATCTCCCCTTTAAGTTGAGAATTTAATTCTCAATGGGTTGAGATCCTGCCATGCAGATCCAAAACATAGAGAGGGAATGGAAACACGAGAATTTAATTCTCACAGAACTATAGGAATTTAATTCCTTTAAGATAAAACTAGGGCTTGACCCTGTGTTATGGGAATTTAATTCCTTCAGAACAAAAAGAAACAGGGTTTAACCCTAACTAAGAACCTAGTTCTGTTGGAACAGCGGGGATTTAATTCCCTTGATCATAATTTAACAGAGAATAAGAATTTAATTCCTTAAAAGCTTTTATGAGGGTTTAACCCTATTTAGTTCTTCACATGTATGAGGAATTTAATTTCTACAGAAAATTCAGAGTCCAACTCTATTCAGAATATAAATCTTCAAAAGGAAGTAGGAATTTAATTCCTCTGAAATTACTGTCAGGGTTTAACCCTACGAGGAATTTAATTCCTGGAAAAGATTAACAGATCCTCTAAACAACCTAGAGGCAGGGTCACGTGTCACCACGTGACCCCCCAAGAGATCTACAGAAAACCCCTTTGAGGCAGCACCCCACGTGACCCACGTGACCCTCGACAGAAGCTTTAACATATAAGCATTTAAATGCCCTTCACGTGAGGGCACGTGATGCGATAATCTCAGCAGAATAAATGAAGGGAGGGCGCTCTCACGTGTTGCCACGTGACCCCTCTTGCTTTAGTGTTTAACCCTAAATTGGAACTCTCGAATCCAGTATTGAAACACTGTTGGGCCTTAGTGTTCAACATTAATCAAAGAACTTTATTCGCAGTGTTCAACACTGATTACCTTAGTACTTAACACTAATCTGAGATCTCCAGTGCCAGTGTTCAACACTGATCTGTTTTAGTGTTTATGATAATTTGAAAGCCTTGTTGCTGGTGTTTAACACCAATTATCTTTTAGTGTTAAACACTAACTTGTCGACCTCATTCCCAGTGTTCAACACTGATTGCTCTGTAGTGTTTAACACTAGGCTTTGGCCCAATCGGCTAAATGGATAGAGGCAAAGCCTCTCCTTCAATGGACCAACAAGAAGCCAATATTCCAGACATGATCGGACTTAGCCCAAGCTAGGCCATGAGTCTTCAATTCGTAATTAACTGGGCTAATGGGCTCATAACATGATTAATCGGTCTTGATCCCAAATTGGGCCAAGGACTACTTAAGCCATCCCGGTTCTAGGGTACATCTCTTCACTCCTTTGATACTTGGCATTGTAATCCCTCAATGTCTTCAAAGAGGTGACGGGTCCCGACGACCACACATTGATATGGACTGTGGGGTCCTTAAACCCGTGTCTAATGCAAAATTCCTGGTTACGTGGAACGCGGATAACGTCACTCTTTGACCCCGCGGAAAACGCCCAGAGCGGAGCCTAGTCCTCGCCGAGCACGGCAGTGAACCCGTGTGAAGCATCTAGTGCAAAATTCCTGGTTACGTGGAACGCGGATAACGTCACTCTTTGACCCCGCGGAAAACACCCAGAGCGGAGCCTGGTCCTCGCCAAGCACGGCAATGAACCCGTGTGAAGCATCCAGAGCACATACCGGACCGTGGAGTCCTTAAACCCATGGAATATGACGTCCTTAACCTCGACCGAGATGTCTTAAAACTAACGATGGACCGCAATGTCCTTAAACTACCCATGGACCGCAATGTCCTTAAACTACCCATGGACCGTAATGTCCTTAAACTAGAACAATAGAGCCCCGCATGCTCTTTTGTCGGATCTAAACGGTCACGTTTAAGTTGATCTTAGCCTAAAAGATGGCTAACGTATCCTTAAACCTTCAAACAGACTGGACTATGAATCCCCCCAATTAACTCTGGCTCGAGGGTACATCTCTGAACTCCTCTGACATCCATCGTTGTAATCCTTCAACGTCGTCAGAGAGGTGACGGGTCCCGACGGCCACATATACGATGGACCACTATGTCCCTAAACTGGAACAATGGAGCCTAAAACACTCCTTTGTCGGATCTAAACGATCCCGTTAAGTTGATCTTAGTCTCAACGTTAGACTAACGTATCCTTAACAAACGTTTGAGTTGATCTTAGCCTCAAGTATGGCTGACGTATCCTCAAACCAAACCCCCCCAAACCCAAATCTAAGATAAACACGGATTTGGACTAGTCCACGCCCTACGGGCGACGACATAACTCAGTCTCCGTAAACAATCCACGGGCAATAAAACACGAAACGAACACCCACGACACGAAGTGACCAGCTGGAGAAGGAGAAAGTTGTTACCGCGATGCGGTAGCGTAATTAACTGCAGGGGCTTGCGCCTGCAGGGAAGAGCGTCCCCACAATCAAAAACCCCTCCACGAGAGGGAATCTGACGAAGTCTGCTACATCGGCCGCATCCGTCTAAGCCTCCGATGCACGGTGCCATGGATCAACTTGGCATCTTCGGAGAGGTAGACGGATAACACCAATTAGCATTTGCCCCGAATATCAGGCACGGACGCCCAAGTCCGGGCCGCCGTTCGGAGGGGAACAGATTCTGGCACGCCCGGTGGGACCTTTTCCTCTTTCCACTCCACACTTCGTGTGTCGTGATTCGCGAACCAATCGCGGTTCGCTAATAGTTGCCCTTGGGTTTCAAGATACTAAGAATTGGCATCTTGCTTATTGCAGAAAGCAAAGGATCGATGGCTTCTACTTCTGCGAAATTCTCCAACTGCTCAAACTGCAATTACGACCAACGCTTTGCCTCGCCAGGAGGTATAGCCTACGGACCCCAAGCTGCTTCGTTATTCATAATGCCAGTGGACCGAGTGACTCAGGCCACTACCGGATTGTTCTTTAGGACTATACTCCCACCAACAAGCTTCACGGCGCCGGTGCTGACAAAGGAAGCTCCCAAGAAGTCGGTCTTTGATCGTCTTACCCCTGCCGCGGCTCCCCTCAACGAGTCGCCCAACGTCAACGCCTCGGTCTTCTCTAGATTGGGCCAGAAATCCTGCAAACTCATCATGGGGCCTACAATCTCAGAGAAGGCTGCTTCTGAGAAAGTGGCCGCTCCTGCCCCCGAAATCATCAAGGCGGCTTCTCCGGCCACAAAGTCGGTCTTTACAAGGTTGACGGCTTCAGCTCCCGTTCCTGCTACCCAAAGGACATCGGTCTTTGACAGGCTAGCACCAACAGCGACCCCCCACCCACACAGGGGGCAAGACGAAACCATTCTTATCACTGACCCAACGCCGTCAGCTCGACACGCTCGACGTCGCCATTGGCGCCGAGTAAGGAAGGCTGGGGGCAACTCCCCCTCTGGGCTAACTCCATCTGCCCCGATGGCAGAAGTTAATGCTGCTGTTCCAACTGGGAACAGCTTCGAGATGCTAAATAAGGTGCGGAGGAATTCTCCTACTGCAGTGCTGAAGAGGTCTCCTCCCCCATTAAAAAAGGTTGTGGAAATAAAATCAGAACAGCCCCGATCCCCTCAACGGCTGTCTTCCAAAATCTATAAGGTTTGGCGGCAGGCCCGAGACTTGATCATCGATCCAAACTCCTCCCGCCAGCACAAGAAGCTGAAAATCCAACCGGAGGCTGTCTGGACGCCCACCTCAACGGCCCCCTCAACCTCCATGGCTCATAAAAGGAGGAGGACAGGGAAGACCCCCCAGCGTACAATGACGGCTAAAAGCACTGAGCCCAGACGCCCGAAGTCTGGGGGCATGGTGGTGCACACTGTTTACATGGCCTCTGGAAAGGAGGAAAGCCGCACTTCTACAGGCCACCGACCGCTTACCCGATCCGTGACGAAAGCCCAGGAGCAGCAACAAAAGCTTCAGGAAATGATGAATGCTATGGCCGCACTTACCAGGCCAAAAGAAAGCCCAGAAACGTCCTCAGACGCACGCCAGGAGGAAGAAACCGATGCTGAATTCCTTCGCCGGATACTGGAGAAAAAGGACAAAGAGGCTGCTGAACAAGCGGCCAACATACAACGTATGGGCCTTCTCTTCCAAGATATGATAAGCATGATGATCCAGCAGGACTTACCCGCCGAGGATCCCCCAATCGTTCTTGAAGACGACCGAGGAGAAATGTCAAATCCACCACCAGCCCTCTCAACGGCCAAGGAGGAGGCAATCTCTAAGGCTGACTTGGTTGACTACATAGACCAGCAAATCCCGGTTCATCATGCGACTGAGGTAGCTGGTCAAGTCGTAAAAACGGGGCGGCCGTATCCGAGCTGGTACGACCAAATCAAATACCCGCAAGGCTATACGATACCAAAATTCCACGTGTATAAGGGGACCGGCAACCCCCATCAACATGTCGCCCAGTTCCGGGCCCTCTGCGGTAACACCGGCGGTGATGATAAACTGTTGCTCCGCCAGTTCGTAGGCAGCTTATCAGAAACAGCGTTCGAATGGTATTCGAAACTCCCGAACGATTCTATCAAAACGTTCGCTGAAATGGAGCTGTTGTTCACTCAGCGATTCGCAAGTGCCAGCGAACGCACTCCAATAACTGCATTGATTAACGCCAGGGTAAAACCAGGCGAAACCTGGGTCCAGTATGCTATACGCTGGCGGAATTTATGGTCGAGATGCGAGCAACGCATTGAGGAAGCACCCGCAGTAGGCATGTTCGTGGGAACCCTAGACCCCCACGCAACTATCTCCCAGTTTATGATGTTCTTTAAGCCAACCACATTCCAGGCTTTAATCGACAAGTTGGCTCAGATGGACCAGATGGGTCATAGACCACCTCCCCCGAAGTCGGAACCTCGGAATGACAAGGGTAAAGGAAGGGCAACCTTCGTCGCGAATGCCCAGCAGCAACCTAACGCCCCGAAACCGGCAGATCAACTGGAAGAAAGACGCTGGTATTATAATGAGAAGATGAAACGTCCCTACTCGTTCCCACGGGACAAGACGAAACGGTTATTCGAGATGGCAGTACGCAACAGACTTATAAACTTGCCAAATCCAAGGCGACCGCTACAACCCATTGAGGTGAATAACCCCAACTATTGCCCTTACCATCAAACGGTAAGCCATCCGATTGAGGATTGCTTCGTTTTCAAAGGATGGATTGAAGATCAATACCTCCAGGGGAAGTTTGTACTATCCGAAAAGTGGAAGGTGAACCCACCACAGCCGCATACTCCTAAGAAAGCAGATACACCGGGGGCAACCTGCTCCTTTATTGAAGAAGCTCCATGGGAGGTCATGCTATCAATTAAAACCAAAAGAATGCTGAGAAACCTTCATGCGTTCCCTGCGATTGAATACAAGGACCTTCTTGAACCTCAAATTATCGAAGGGATGTTGAAGCCCCGCCCAACTACGAAGACTCGCGATGAGGACCCAAATACTCACGCCCAACCGTCAAAATCTTCGAAGAAAAAGAAGAAGAAATCCAAGAAGCCCGCGAAGCTTGGAAACGAGCACACGAAATTGCAGAAGCAAATCGACGCGCTAGAAGAATACAATCAAAAGGCGCGAACTCCTGTCACACTGCAAGAGTTCCTCAACCACATCTTTCAAGAGGGAGATGATGGAGAGAGCTCATCGGATGAATCCGAAGAGTATGTGGCGAGTTGTAACGTAATCTCCCACTCGTTTACCGATGATGAGAAAACTCCTGGCACTAAGAAACTGGAGACAGAGCCTGAACCAGAGCGTGTGTGGCCAACAAATGAAATGATCAATGCTTTTCTAGACGAGATTCGTCTAAAGAGTAAAGCGGATCAGGAGCGTGAGATGGCAACGTCAGAAGGAACCAAAGGTGGGCGACTGAACGAAAGAATTGAACTACCCCTGCCAGAGCGAAAGGCATCCGAAGTAGACAAGAAGATATTCAAGACGAGGAAAAGGTTTGCCAAAGCCATGTCAATGGGAATGAAGCTACCACCCTCGGAAGGAAACACACACGATGGGGTGGAGAGACACCCTGATTATTGCGCATATCATCGGAAAATCTCATACCCCACGGAGGAGTGCGACGCCTTTAAGATATGGTGGCAAGGATATGTTGCTCGTCGGCAACATGTTAAGCGCATGAAACGCAAGATCCGTCGGGAGCGAAGAAGTACTGTCGATGGGCACAACAGAACTACTGGCAACTGTTATATGGCTCACGCCGGGGGGTCACAAGTTCTCACCTTTGGGAGCGACTCTGATGAAGAAATGACTCTGGGCCCTCTCTTTAAAGAATCCGTTTTAGGGAAAGAGGAGAAATCGGAGGCCTGCGAGAACATTCAGCTACGCAATCGCACACTCCCAGAAAAGAATCTCGGGCCCGTGAGTAGAAAAGATAAGGGAAAGGAAAAGGTCACTGAAGATATCACTTTAGATGACCAAGTCATGAGAGAGCTGGCTCCCAAAGACCCTCCTAGAAAGGATAAGGTGGACTATAACATCCTCACGCACCTAAGGAAGCTACCTTCTTAGCTTAGCATTCTCGATGCCCTCCTATTATCAAAAGAAGCGTGAGACTCACTAATTAAGGCGTTACAAGAACCTGAGCAATTCCAAGCCCTCCTCGCCACTGAAAGGATGAAGGATGAACTGGAGGAAGTGCATACGGCCGACATCACTTTCGGTGACGAAGACCTCCTTCTCGGGACGTGTGACCACAACCGTCCCCTATATATCTCTGGATACTGCCATGATATCAAGATAGGCAAGATCCTGGTGGATAATGGATCCTCCGTCAATCTCCTTAATGTTCGGGTGTTGAAGGAAATCTGCATGAGTGTGCAACACCTCGCTCGTGACAAAATTACTATCTCCGGTTTCGATTCACAATCGTCACGGACTCTCGGATCTGTGATACTAACATTACGCTTTGGACTTCTCGTCACAGACATCAAATTCCATGTCATCGACGCCAAGACCTGCTACAACGCCTTGCTCGGCCGTCCTTGGCTACACGAGTACAACATCATCCCTTCTACGCAACATCAGTGTATGAAGTACTTTAAGGATGGTTTCGAGTATACTGTAACAGGTGAGTTGAACCCATTTTTCGTGAACGAAGTCCGCAAATACGAAGATGCGAAGTACTTTTTGCCAGATTTCGAGGATACAGAAAGGTGTCGCAATCCGGAGAACAAAACCGCCGCCACCATCCCTGTTTTCGGGAGCGATACCGAAGAAGAGGAAGAGATAGTTTATGCAGGGCCATCTCAACGCAACAACCTGGGGACGCCCGCCCCCATGTTGGTCTTCGGAAGTGATTCAGAAGATGAAGTTAATGCCGTGTTCTCCAATCGGCTGTCAATACAAGCACCCCCTGGCGATGACCATAGTTTGCAAATCACCATGGTACCGCGAGAACACTACAAGGATCTCGACACGCTTCAAGCTCACAATGTGCAGGACCTGCAAACATTTTACGTCCCTCTCAGGCAAAGGGGAGAGAAGGTGATCCTATTCTACCGATCCTCAGAATCGAAAATAGAGAAAGAGATCTGGCATGGCGCGGATGCTACACTCGACAGGCTCCAACCCATCCGTCTGCCTAGATACTATACAAATGGATTAAAGAAGCTATTGAAGCGCCAGGGAGTACCCTTAAAACAGACTGTTCGGCAGGCTCGGTTCTACAACAGGATTTAGGATGTCCCTGGGACTCAACGCAAATTGCCCAACGGGAAAATAGAAACACTCGGGCTTGGATACGCGAGAACCGGAAAACGGGAACGGGCTCACAGCAGCTACGCTATACATACCTTTGATGAAGAAGAGGACGCCCTGTCAGGAGATGCCAACCCCTCATCAAAACTAGACCCCGCGATTGAAGCACCGAGTCCGTCGTTTGAAGAACGAATGGGCAAGCCTATCAGGAAAGTGGGTCAGAAAGCTCGGGAAGACCACAACCGCGAAATGGCCATCTATGAGAAGGCCAAGACGCAACGTCTATTTCAACAGGCTGCAAAAGACAAAGATGCTCATCCTTGTCAACCCGTCGTACGAAAGGCCCAATGCGGAGACGGAAATAAGTCAAGAAGCGGAAAGAGGAGCCGACAACAACGACGCAGGATTAGAGGGTTACGTGATCGGGTATTGCGCGGCTCGGATTTGCCCCTCATGGAGAAGATGAGTCGAGCGTACTCCTTCCCCCGCGACAAGACGGAGAGGTTACTCAAGCTAGCTTTAAAACATCAAATGATCGCGCTTCCAAGGTCTAGACATCCGGAGCAAGCTAACAAAGCCTCTCATCTGAGCTATTGCTCTTATCACCGAGCCATAGGACATCTTACCGAAGACTGCTTCACCTTTAAGAACTGGGTCGAGGACCAGTACCAACAGGGCAGATTCGCTTTATCCAACGGATGGAGGGTAACGCCGTCACAAAAGCACGAACCCAAAGCCACAAGAGCAGAACCGGATCCACCTCAGTCCTGGGAGCGGATTCGGGCCTGTTATACGACTACGATATTAAAAGAAGAGCCCGAGAACATAGATGACCTTCCCCGGTGCTTTGAAAACAGCGATGATGAGGTGATCTCAGAATTTCCGCCAGCCCCGAAAGAACTGGAAGATGGTATACATACTATGGTGGATAACCTCAGGAAGATTGAGTTGGGATCGGCAGATGACCCGCGACCGACATTTGTCAGCGAGCTACTCTCTGAAGAAAGGGTGGCTGCGTTAAAGGAAGTGCTTCTACGGCATAAAGACTGCTTCGTGTGGAACTACTCCGAAATGCCAGGATTAGATCCGGAGGTTGCTGTGCATAAATTAGCAATATCCCCAGATATCAAGCCAGTCAAGCAAGCGCCAAGAAGGATGCGACTCGAGCTTGAAATGAGCATCAACGCCGAAGTCAAGAAGCTGATCGATTCTGGATTTATCCAAGAAGTCCAATATCCCGACTGGATCGCCAATATCGTCTCGGTAATGAAGAAGAATGGGACGGTACGCATATGCGTGGATTTCAGGGATCTCAATAAAGCCTGTCCAAGGGATGATTTCCCAGTACCGGTAACCGAGCTAATGATAGATAACACGTCCACTCACGAGGTTTTCTCCTTTATGGACGGTTCGTCAGGATACAATCAGATAAAGATGCATCCCGAAGACCAGAAGCACACCGCTTTCCGGACCCCTTTGGGTATATTCTGCTACAGGGTTATGCCCTTTGGTCTAAAGAACGCTGGCGCTACCTATCAAAGGGCCATGACAAAGATCTTCGACGACCTCATACATGACATCGTCGAGTGCTATATCGATGACCTCGTAGTAAAGAGCATGTCATACGAAGAGCATTTAAACCATCTGGAGACTGTATTTCAACGCCTTCGGTAATATAATTTGAAAATGAATCCCCTCAAATGCGCGTTTGGAGTCTCCTCAGGCAAGTTCCTGGGATTCATCGTTCGACACCGAGGTATCGAAATAGATCCGTCAAAGATTAAAGCGATCATGGAGATGCCTCCGCCAAGAACCCTCAAACAGTTGCGGTCTCTCTAAGGGAAGCTCGCATACATCCGGCGATTTATCGCCAATCTTTCAGGCAAATGCCGTCCTTACAGCCACCTGATGAAAAAGGGAACTCCATTCGTTTGGGATCACAAATGCCAAGGTGCACTAGACGAGATCAAGCAGTACCTGCAGAACCCTCCGGTGTTGGCCGCGTCGGTCAAGGGAAAACCCCTCATTCTTTATACAACGGCCCTCGAAGGTTCCTTGGGCGCATTGTGGGCGCAAGAGAACGATCAGGGAAAAGAGAGAGCACTCTACTACTTAAGTCGAGTTCTGCTGGGGGCAGAAAGCAACTACTCTCCCATTGAAAAACACTGCCTGGCGTTGATCTTCGCAATAACAAAGCTTAGACATTACGCATTAGCGCACGAAGTCCATCTCATTTCAAAGGTGGACCCTCTCAAATATTTAATGTCAAAAGCCATACTGACGGGACGACTCGCTAAATGGGCCCTGCTCTTGATGGAGTTCTCGATAACGTATCAACCTCTCAAGGCAGTGAAAGGCCAGGCCATTGCCGATTTCCTCGCTGAGCACCCGATACCGGCCGATTCTCCTCTAAACTGTGATTTGCCGGACGAGCATGCATTTGATGCGATTGGCGGCGGTAGCACCCGATGGGAACTCTATTTCGATGGAGCATCCTCCATAAAGAAACAGAAACAAGGTATCCCAATGGTCAAATCGCGGACAGGCCTCGTCTTTGCAACTCCACAAGGAGGGATAATGCGCTTCGCCTTCTCCTTAACAGAGCCGAGGACAAACAATGAAGCTGAATACGAAGATCTGATAGCAGGCCTCGAAATCGCCATCGACCTGGGAATTGAAGACCTCCTTATATACGGGGATTCTCAACTGGTCGTTAGTCAAGTAAATGGTGACTACCAAACGTGCAAACCGGAGTTGGTGAAGTACGGCGAAAAGGTGCAACAACTATTGACCCAAATTCCCTCCTATACTTTGGAGAACATACCACGCGCGGAAAACAGCAAAGCAGACGCGTTAGCCAAACTTGCTAAAGAACTGGCGGACGAAAACCTCGATGATGTAAGAATCGTGGTACAAAGCCGTCGAGTGCTTGCCCCGGCAGAAATACCTTCGGAATTATATAAAGAAAAGGGAGCGACTGAGCAGACGACCCTACAAATAAAAGACCATGAGAAGGCCGAGGACTGGAGGGAAGTCTTCATAGACTACTTTAAGTCCCACCGAATACCCAAAGAAGCGTCCTCAAAACATCAGCTCATGAAACGAGCTCTATCTTTCGCTTTCGTCAACGATACTCTATACAAGAGATCGTTTGATTCTCTATGGCTGAGATGCTTAGGACCTGATGAAGCAGAAAGAGTCATTCAGGAAGTTCACGACGGACTTTGCGGTTCTCACCAAGCAGGCCCAAAGATGAAGTTAAAAATTAAACGGATAGGTTACTACTGGCCCACGATGATCCAGGACTGCCTCGAGTATGCGAAGCAATGCCACTCGTGCCAGATTCATGGAGATTTTATCCACCAACATCCGAATCCACTACACCCAACGGTGGCCAGCTGGCCATTTAAAATGTGGGGGACTGACATAGTCGGCCCCATCGAGCCAGCGTCGTCCCGGGGACATCGTTTTATCCTGGCGACAACTGATTACTTCTCCAAATGGGCAGAAGCAGTACCACTGAGGGAAGTGAAGACGGAGAATATCCTCCATTTCTTCAAGACGCACGTCATCTATCGGTTTAGAACCCCACGGCGGATTATCTCCGATAATGGGCCAGCCTACCGAAGCCATAAGATTAGCCGCTTCGCGCAGCAGCACAATATAGACTGGAGATATTCTTCAGTTTACAACCCACGCGCTAACGGTCTGGCCGAGGCCTTCAATAAGACCTTGACGAAGATCATAAAAAAGACCGTTTCCCGGAATAAGAGAGACTGGCACGAGAGGCTGCAAGAAGCCCTTTGGGCTTATCGAACTACATTCAAGACGGCCACGAACACAACGCCGTACGCATTGGTATTTGGGACGGAAGCAGTGCTCCCCCTCGAGATAGAGTTACCCTCTCTACGAGTGGCAGTCCACCACGAGCTGACGGACGAAGAAAATGCTCACCTTCGGCTTGAGGAGCTTGATGCCCTCGACGAAACCCGGCTCATAGCGCAACAACACCTAGAAGCCTACAAAGCAAAGATGACGCGCTCGTACGAAAGATTGACCAGGCCGAGGACATTCCACCAAGGCGAACTCGTACTAGTGGTCAAAAGACCTATGATCCCCAATCGTGCCAAGCGGGGAAAATTTGAGCCAAACTATGAAGGCCCGTACATCATAGACAAGGTCTACCAGGGTGGAGCCTATCTACTCATGGACATGCACGGTGAAAGGCCTTTCAGGCCAATAAACAGCCGCTTCTTAAAGAAATACTATGCTTAATGAGCCACAGCCTGGGTCAATGATAGATGACGACGACTATGTCCGCTCGCTATCTTCCTAAGCTCAGACTTTACAAGCAGCAGCCGGCCTTCCCCTAACGATGGACCGAAACGTCCTTAAACTAACGACGGACCGAAACGTCCTTAAACTAACACTGGACCGAAACGTCCTTAAACTAACGCTGGACCGAAACGTCCTTAAACTAACGACGGACCGAAACGTCCCTAAAACTACTACCGCAGCCTCGTTGGGCTGACGAGATAAAAAAAAGTATATGAAAAAGAATAAAAAACGGTATATCCATAAGCAAAATGGGCACGGATGAAAACCCGAAAGGGCTCCGTGAGTAAAAACAGCAGGACTACCGGCGAGTGTTTGTGAAAACCTGAAAGGGCGCAACCTCGTTAAAGGACACTTATAGGGTCCTCTCGACCTTGTAAGGAGAAACCACCTGCGTGAGATCCTTACGACTCACAAAGGAGCGACACACTTAGGGATCCTCACGATTCCTAAGGAGAAAATACGCTTACGAGATCCTCACGACTCGTAAGGAGAATTCTCTTGTGGGACCCTCACGGCTCATAGGATTTGAAAGTCTTAAGTTACAGAAACCTAAACCTGTTCTTAAGCAAATCCTCCACAACCTTCGATATTGCCCTACAAGGGATTCAATACTGACCCTTGTATACAATCCACGGGCGCGAATAAACATTTCCCCGGCAAAGTCCAACCCTTGTAGGTCCTCTCGATCCATAAGGAGAAAGCCCTCTTGTAGGATCCTTACGACTTACAGAGGAATGCACACTTAGGAATCCTCACGATCCCTAAGGAGAAAATACACCTGCAAGATCCACACGACTTGTAGGGAGAAGTACCTTTGTGAGACCCTCACGGCTCATGAAGTTAAAAGCCTTGGTCGACAGGACCCTTAACCCTGTTTGCTGAGCCACCTTTGTTCATCGTCGACAAAAGCAAATGATGATTCGCTCCTGGCAACATTCCAGTTGTAGCGGTACTGATGCCGAAATCGGTGCCTAAAATCCAAGCTTGCGGCGAGAAAGCTAGCAAGCCGCACATGCATACGAAATAGCCGAAATGATGGGGCAACTTGCAATAAAAAGCAGCAAGTAAAGATGTATGCATGAAAAATAGCCGAAATGATGGAGCAACTCGCAATAAAAAGCAGCGAGTAGAGAATAAATAAATAGCCGAAATGATTGGGCACCGCGAAAAATAGCCGAAATGATGGGGCAATCGCGACCTTCGCGATATAAAAGCTGAAATGATAGAGCATCGCGGAGAAAGAAATAAAATAAAAATAAAATTTATGCCCTACAGGTGATGTTACATCTACCCCTGTATACAATCCAGGGGCGCAAACAAAGAAGGGATCATACTCCTTCCCCAGGTTTCATCATAAGAAGAGGCCAAATCTCGACGGTTCCCCGATAACCTAGAGATCATCTCGACGTTCGTCTCATGGCAGCAGACACAACATCAAGCGAAACGGAACAGCGGCAGCCCCCAGTTCCATGGCTCGGCGATATACATATCACCAAGGGTCAAACCTCCATTCCGTGAAACACGGATATATTCAGCAAAAATTCCTGGTCCTCGCAAAGCACGGCAGTGAACCCGTGTGAAGCATCCAGAGCGGAGCCTAGTCCTCGCCTAACGCGGCAGTGAACCCGTGTGAAGCATCTAGTGCAAAATTCCTGGTTACGTGGAACGCGGATAACGTCACTCTTTGACCCCGTGGAAAAACGTCCAGAGCGGATCCTGGTCCTCGCAGAGCACGGCAGTGAACCCGTGTGAAGCATCCAGAGTGGAGCCTAGTCCTCGCCTAACGCAGCAGTGAACCTGTGTGAAGCATCTAGTGCAAAATTCCTGGTTACGTGGAACGCGGATAACGTCACTCTTTGACCCCGTGGAAAACGTCCAGAGCGGATCCTGGTCCTCGCAGAGCACGGCAGTGAACCCGTGTGAAGCATCCAGAGCGGAGCCTAGTCCTCGCCTAACGCGGCAGTGAACCCGTGTGAAGCATCTAGTGCAAAATTCCTGGTTACGTGGAACGCGGATAACGTCACTCTTTGACCCCGTGGAAAAACGTCCAGAGCGGATCCTGGTCCTCGCAGAGCACGGCAGTGAACCCGTGTGAAGCATCCAGAGCGGAGCCTAGTCCTCGCCTAACGCGGCAGTGAACCCGTGTGAAGCATCTAGTGCAAAATTCCTGGTTACGCGGATAACGTCACTCTTTGACCCCGTGGAAAACGTCCAGAGCGGATCCTGGTCCTCGCAGAGCACGGCAGTGAACCCGTGTGAAGCATCCAGAGCGGAGCCTAGTCCTCGCCAAGCACGGCAGTGAACCCGTGTGAAGCATCTAGTGCAAAATTCCTGGTTACGTGGAACGCGGATAATGTCACTTTTTGACCCCGTGGAAAGCGTCCAGAGCGGATCCTGGTCCTCGCAGAGCACGGCAGTGAACCCGTGTGAAGCATCCAGAGCGGAGCCTAGTCCTCGCCGAGCACGGCAGTGAACCCGTGTGAAGCATCTAGTGCAAAATTCATGGTCACGTGGAACGCGGATAATGTCACTCTTTGACCCCGTGGAAAGCGTCCAGAGCGGATCCTGGTCCTCGCAGAGCACGGCAGTGAACCCGTGTGAAGTATCCAGAGCGGAGCCTAGTCCTCGCCTAACGCGGTAGTGAACCCGTGTGAAGCATCTAGTGCAAAATTCCTGGTTACGTGGAACGCGGATAACGTCACTCTTTGACCCCGCGGAAAATGCCCAGAGCGGAGCCTGGTCTTCGCCAAGCACGGCAGTGAATCCGTGTGAAGCATCCAGAGCAAATACCGGACTGTGGAGTCCTTAAAATCCATGGACTATGACGTCCTTAACCTCGACCGTGATGTCTTAAAACTAACAATCAACCACCCCGATTCCTTACAGATTTTGCCTTGGTTTAAGGGTACATCTCTTCACTCCTTTGATGCCTGGTGTTGTAATTCCTCAACGTCTTCAAAGAGGTGACGGGTCCCTGCAACCACACATCGGACTGTGGAGTCCCTAAATCCACGGACTATGAGGTCCTTAACCTTGACCGTGATGTCTTAAAACTAACATCGGACTGTGGAGTCCCCAAATCCACAGACTATGAGGTCCTTAACCTTGACCGTGATGTCTTAAAACTAACAGCGGACTGTGGAGTCCTTAAATCCACGGACTATGAGGTCCTTAACCTTGACCGCGACGTCTTTAAACTACAATACCCGGAGAAACCCCTGACTCCGTAAAACGCGGGCAAGGGTGACCACATCCAGCACTTACAAGTCCTCACGACCTGTAAGGAAGAAAAAAAAACCTCTCTTGTGAGATCCCTACGACTCTCAAGGAAAAACCCGCTTAAGGATCCTCACGATTCTTAAGAAGAACTTACACCTATGGGATCCTCTCGACCTGTAGGGAGAAAAACTCTTTATGAGACCCTCGTAGCTCATAAAATGCAGAAGTCTTAGGAAGCAGATCTTAACCCTGAATCCTGAGCCATAGCTGTCCTGCAAGGAGATCGAGATAGAATATCCGCAGAATGCATTCAATAAAAAGCGGACGCACCATTGAGAAGAAAAATGTATCTTTTATTCATAAACCAAAATGGATACAAAGTACAATTCATGAAAGAAACAAAAAAGAAAGATACTCTCATCCATGAGTGTATACAAAAAAGGGAAAAAAGATACAAGTCCTCAAGCCGGCGGGCGGTGCAATAATTTTACCAGCTCGTCATTCTGTTGCTGAGCCACGGCTTCATGACGCAAGATCTCCAGAAGACGAGCCTCCGCCTGAGCTTGCTGAGCCTGATACAAAGCGAGCCGAGCTTCGAGCTCTTTTTCGGTGGCCTTATGAGCCTCGACCCTTTCACGAGTGAACGTGGCAGCTTTGTCGAGAGCCACCACCTCTTTGATGGACTCCTGAAGCACCCGCCAAAGTTCATACGCTTTGTTGGCCCTGGCTGTGAGATTGGCTTGAAGCTCGCCCAGCGCCTTGGAGGCTAGCTCCCTCTCCGAGAACTTGCGACCAAGCCTCTTCTCACATGACGTCATGTTTGCCGCGCACCGTGCTATCAGCCCCCGTAGCTCCGCCTTTGCAGCCACGGCCTCCGAGGAAAGGCGAGAACACCCGAGAACGTACAAACAAGCCTCCACCTTCCTACAGAACTCCACCCAGACCCGCACCACCTCCTCGCTGTGATAGGTGGCGAGAAAAGGGAGGGAGCCGTTAGCTTCAGCGGCAAACGCTTCGGCTGTGGTCGCACTACCAGCACGGAGCTCCTCGACGAAAGAAGATAAGGAGACAAGGCTCAATTGGGCCAAGCGTTCTGAAGCCCGCAAAGCATAGGGGCCGGGCGGCATCACAATGCGTGATTCCAAAGCCATGGAGACTGGCAGGGCTATTCAAATTTGGCAAATGTTAGTAAAACTCTTAAACGCAGAACGAACGGGACTATAATAAAAATGTCACTCACCGACAGTCATGCAAGTAGGAGCTGAAGGTTCCCCTGGCCCTTCAACGACCTCGACCTCATCGTCGGCTTCCAAAACTATAAAAGACATCAACGTCATTTCGCAAAATAGTAACAATGCTATGGTAAAGGAAGGGCGAATGACACTGACCTTGCCCCAGAGGAAAGGACAATACGCTGAGGAGAGATCGCCTGCGGAGCTGCCATCTTCAATAAACGCTGAAATGACTGTCGAGGCGACAGATCCGCGATCGTGGCCGCCAAACCGCGCAATTCTGGGAAAGAAAAAAAAAGGGTTCGGACTATGAAGGGGTTGCTAAATTAAGATGCAGAGGGATACCTTCAACACTCCTCTCATTCTGAGCCGGAGGGATGGCAGCTTCAACGGTCTCCGCTGTGACCTCAGGCTCCAACAAAGGGAGAGTAGTCCTGACTGCCTCGCTTCCAGCCTTTGGGCCACCCTCAGCAAGAGTCATTGGGGTGGCGGCCTCCAGGGGAGCCTCCCCCAATGGGGTAAGCACTCCCTAATCAAGAACCGCCGCTGGAAGTTCTACCATGAGAGGAGCAACCTCATCAGCCTCCTCCACATCCAGCAAGGCTTCATTAAGAATTTCGGCAGGCGTTAGCTTTAATGGGCCAGTAGGGAGATCCCCCAACGTCGAAGGTTCTACACGATTCAAATAAGAATAATGATACATATGCACGGGCATAAATAATCGGAAAGATTACGGAAGAAGCACAACATACCTATACGCAAAGAAGCCCTCAATATGGCTTCTTCAAGCCGCTTCTCCTTCCCAAGGAGGTAAGCTCGCCGAGGTTCAAGAGTAGACTCATGACCGCCGGTCCATAAAGAAAGTGCATCAGCTGCGTCTTCTGAAGCGGCCTGCTTCAAAGCCCTTTCCCCCCATTCCTCCAAAGGGCCGATAAATCGCCGCCGAATCCACGAAGGGTCTTCGTAAAAAATTACGGCGGGATAAGACTTCTTCGGAACCTTGGCGTTATGGGACGCGTCTTTTGAACGCCGTATGGCCTCAGCCAACCGTGCAGCCTCCTCATCAGCCGAACTCGGGAAAAGAAGTTCAGTGCTTGACTCTTGCAAGGACAATGGTTCGTCCTCAAGGATAGGCTCAGACTCCACCACAGAATCAAGCGGGGTGGTAGCCGCTTTCCTCCGCCGTTTAGACCCAGAGCCGGTCGCTGAGGATGACCGCTTCCTCCCTCGCGAAGCCTTAGGGCGGCGCTGGCCCACATCGCCTTCAGCGCCCTCATCCCTGTTACTTTCGCTCGGTGCCACAACCGAGGACGACATCGCTATTGTCGACGCCACGGGGGGCGGTGCCGCCACCGGCAGAGATGCTACTACCGGAGCCCGTTTACCCCGCGATCGGGAACCCAAGGGCATACCAGCAGTTGGAGTAAGGTCTACCCCTGACTCCCCCGGAATGAGGGCGGTGCCAATCTCCCTCAAAGGGAAGCGGACCGGAACCCTCGGTCACAGCTTAGCTCCCGAAACCTGAGGAGGGGCGTCGTGACCAAGAAGAACCCTTCTTTCTTCAGCAATAATTGGGGTGATCCGATGAAGATACCAGCCCGTAAATGCACCTACGCATCGGGGCATGTACTCAGCTTCAGGGACCATGAAATGAGAGCCGGTGTTCAGCCTCATGAAATGATGAGCGGCATCGCGAACGGCATCGAGCGAAGGGATTGGGGCGACTATAAAAGCCTCAAAAGGAACACCCTGGTCGTATCCAAGCTGCCGGGCAAATCGATGCGGATTGTACCGCATAAAAAGAGTTGCACTGTCCTGGCGAAACACCAAATAGCCCGGTCTAATTGTATACAAATGCGTGGCCTCCCGGGGCTTCAGAGAAGGCGAGTTGTCTTTCGACTGGTCCCGGAGTTGTTGAACGGGACCCGAAGGAGTAGACAAAACCCGATCATTAAAAACCAACCCGCCAGCGGTGGCATGAGGAGAAATCAGCACCCGAATAGCCCCAAATTGAGTCGGGTCGGCAGCAGAAGCACCCACTAGTCGCATAAGTCGCGGGAAGGGATAGGCGTCGTAAAAGGCAGGCCTCTGATGCATAGCAAAAGACCCCAGCACATGCATTTCGACCCACGACGTGAAATAATGAAGCGAAAAGTTCACTACGTCCACGCCCGGCGTAGAGGTATTAGCTGCGGTGCCCAATCCATTATAGAGGTGTGCCAAGGCCGGGATGCCAATGGCCAACCGCATCCCCTCAGCAATACGATGAGCCGGGTAGATGACCGAGGCTCTCATGAAGCGGCGATGCATGGGGATAACGAACCAACTAAGCCAGAAACTAACAAACCCCACAAAGAACGTCTCCTCGTCCATGCCTGGGACAGCAATGGATTCAAAAGATATCGGCGATATAATAGGGATGTAATACTGAGGTAAATCTGATTCGTTGGTCGGCAACCTCTTCGGACCAAACCCAAAGGGGTCCCCAGTGTTGGCAAACTTCGGGGCTGTCTTCGATAAGGTGTCCTCACGAAGGAAACGAGCAATGAAGCTCTTGAAAGTAACACCCTGCTCCTCCGACTCGGTGAATAATCGGTCGAAGATGCCTAGCGCCTTGATTAGACTGGGACGCTTGTGGCGAGCAGCATTCTCAGCAGACAGGCCGTCAACCGGGGCGGGCTCGGGTTCAAAAACGTACTCGTCAGGAGGCAACAGCTCCTCATACAAACTACCCCTGATCGGCAACCCCGAAATATCATAGAATTCTGCTAGGGAGATCGAGACCTCGCGATCTCCTAGGATGAAAGTGTTGGTAGGAAGATTCCATTGGTTTAAAAACGCCTTAACCCACCAGACATGCGGGGACTTATAATGGAAAAATGACGCGTATATGGCCTGATAAAGCCCGACTTTCTGCAACCGCGCACGATGGGCAGAAAGGATATAGCGAGCCCAGAGAAGGTAGCCCGTAGGATGCCGGGGAGTAAGCCCTATCTTATAAATTTGCCCCCACGGGTGGGCCTCACCCTGGCAGATACGCCGTCCCAAGATGTCTATGGCCGGGATCGGATGGTTCGGAATACCGGTCGTCGAAGGCTCGAGCCTCCCCGTTGGAGTCCAGTTGGGCATTTCCACAGCAAAAACTGTCCTCGGAGGATCCATCGGTAAAAATGGGAAAGTGGGCTCCGTCGGCACCGCGCAAAGAAAGCTCCGGCCACCCTGAATAATCTGATTGTACCAAGGTCCCCATTGAAGAAGGTTGGTGCAGTTCGGATCATGGGCCCGAATCATCGCCATCGCTTCCTCATCAGATGGCGACTGAGGAAAAGCAGCCTCCGAGCGGGAAAAGGGAAAGCGCGAAACAGAAGCCATCGCACCTGAAATCCAATAAAGGAAGACCGTTAGAAGAAAAGTCATCAACATATATCCATGCATGAACATGAAGACTAGTTAAAGAAAGCAACAGCAGAGTTTTCTGGGGTCATTGGCCACAAAACCTATGGGCCCCACAGAATCCGGATGACGGCTCATTAATAATGAGACCAAATAGTTACAATAAAACAAAAGGAATATCCTCATTTAATAAAGAATGATGACCATGCACATCCCCCCCAACAGGATCTGTCTCGGGCTCTGCAATGAATCCCACGAGATCAAAGGAATTAAATTCCCGCAGAAGACATCATTACAAAAACCCCATTGCATTAATTGCAGAAGAACAACCTAGGGCCAAGAGACCTCAGGAAGCCTCCGCGTGAAGAAATCAAGTCCTTCATTGGAATTAAATTCCTTATTAAGAAAAGGGAATTAAATTCCCAGAAACATTTTTGATGGAATTAAATTCCATGGAGTTGAAACGCCATCATCACCTCCCCAAAGATCATCTAGACCCTAAGAGATCTACAGTTTGAAGGTTAAGCTGTTTCATGTTCTTATGGAAAAATATAAAAAAAGGGGGGGTAAAAACCCTTGTTTTGGATTTAAAATCCAGAGGAATGTGAAGGTCCATCGTTGTCCAAGAACATTACCTGAGGAAAAGGATTCTTTTCTAACAGAGTTAAACTCTGAAGATTGTTTCAAGACAGAGAACTAAGCTCTGGAAGCGAGAATTAAATTCTCAAGGAAGAAGTTCTCAGAAGAAGAAGATGAGCAAAGTGAAGGCTCCTATGAAGAGACAGAGATATTTATAGAAGGCAATGGAAACGTTTCATCTCCCCAGATCCCTAGAGGAATCCAACGGTCACAAGAGGTGACAGCGTTGCACTCACGTGCAGACACGTGAGAACAACGCTGTGGGGGCATTTGTTTCCTGATTTAAAATCAGAAAAGCTTCTGGAAAAAGCTTCAGAAGAGGGTCACATGCTTACACGTGACCAGTAGTCACGTGTTGGCACGTGACATCCAAAAGCATCATCAAGGCAGATTCAGCTTCCTAACTACATCAAAGAAAAGGGCTTCAGAAAGGGTCACGTACTCCCACGTGACCAGGGTCACGTGTTGGCACGTGACATTTTAAAGCGGATTCAGAGGCACATCGGTTCCCTGATCAAATCAAGGAAAAAGCTTCAAGAGAGGTCACGTGCTCCCACGTGACCAGGGGTCACGTGTTGGCACGTGACGCTCAAAACATCAGAATTGTTCTTCAGTTAAATCAAGAAAAAGAGTCCAGACAAGGGTCACGTGCTCACACGTGACCAGGGGTCACGTGGTGGCACGTGACGGTTAAGCAGCAATCAGAAGACAGAGCGCAAAAAGAAAGAGGAAGGCTCGTTCCAAGGGGGTCACGTGCCCACACGTGACCATGGATCACGTGGTCACACGTGATCGGCTTTCAAAGCCCGTTTTGTTAACAGAATTAAATTCTGAAGGAGATTCAAATCTTTCCAAAGGAAAGTGACTATCTGGAACCGATCGAATTAAAGATTCAGAGGTGATTAAATATCATCTATCTATGGGAAAATCTCTGGTTTGGAAAGATTTCCCCTTTAAATCTAACAGAAATAACAAAGGAGAATCCCTGGATTTGAAATCCAATGGTGAATAAAATTCACCCAATAATCCAAAGGTCCAAAACAAATGATGGATGCAAATCAAATCTCTCAATGGAGATTCGTCAAAAAACTAATTGACTCGGCTGCTTCTCCTATAAATAGGAGCCAAGAGATACAAAAGGGGGACATATACACACAGAGGGAGAAAAAAGGAGAGAGCCTTGATACTTTGAGGAATTTGGAGCTTCTGCAAAGGAAAACCCTAGGTAAGAAAAGGAAGGCTTTTTGAAAGAAGGAGAATTTAATTCTCAACAGAGTTTAACTCTGATATATAAAACAGAAGAACATATTTCTTCTCTCTTTGACAAAGGATCTGCAAAGTGCACATCTCCCCTTTAAGTTGAGAATTTAATTCTCAATGGGTTGAGATCCTGCCATGCAGATCCAAAACATAGAGAGGGAATGGAAACACGAGAATTTAATTCTCACAGAACTATAGGAATTTAATTCCTTTAAGATAAAACTAGGGCTTGACCCTGTGTTATGGGAATTTAATTCCTTCAGAACAAAAAGAAACAGGGTTTAACCCTAACTAAAAACCTAGTTCTGTTGGAACAGCGGGGATTTAATTCCCTTGATCATAATTTAACAGAGAATAGGAATTTAATTCCTTAAAAGCTTTTATCAAGGTTTAACCCTATTTAGTTCTTCACATGTATGAGGAATTTAATTTCTACAGAAAATTCAGAGTCCAACTCTATTCAGAATATAAATCTTCAAAAGGAAGTAGGAATTTAATTCCTCTGAAATTACTGTCAGGGTTTAACCCTACGAGGAATTTAATTCCTGGAAAAGATTAACAGATCCTCTAAACAACCTAGAGGCAGGGTCACGTGTCACCACGTGACCCCCCCCAAGAGATCTACAGAAAACCCCTTTGAGGCAGCACCCCACGTGACCCACGTGACCCTCGACAGAAGCTTTAACATATAAGCATTTAAATGCCCTTCACGTGAGGGCACGTGATGCGATAATCTCAGCAGAATAAATGAAGGGAGGGCGCTCTCACGTGTTGCCACGTGACCCCTCTTGCTTTAGTGTTTAACCCTAAATTGGAACTCTCGAATCCTGTATTGAAACACTGTTGGGCCTTAGTGTTCAACATTAATCAAAGAACTTTATTCGCAGTGTTCAACATTGATTACCTTAGTACTTAACACTAATCTGAGATCTCCAGTGCCAGTGTTCAACACTGATCTGTTTTAGTGTTTATGATAATTTGAAAGCCTTGTTGCTGGTGTTTAACACCAATTATCTTTTAGTGTTAAACACTAACTTGTCGACCTCATTCCCAGTGTTCAACACTGATTGCTCTGTAGTGTTTAACACTAGGCTTTGGCCCAATCGGCTAAATGGATAGAGGCAAAGCCTCTCCTTCAATGGACCAACAAGAAGCCAATATTCCAGACATGATCGGACTTAGCCCAAGCTAGACCATGAGTCTTCAATTCGTAATTAACTGGGCTAATGGGCTCATAACATGATTAATCGGTCTTGATCCCAAATTGGGCCAAGGACTACTTAAGCCATCCCGGTTCTAGGGTACATCTCTTCACTCCTTTGATACTTGGCATTGTAATCCCTCAATGTCTTCAAAGAGGTGACGGGTCCCGACGACCACACATTGATATGGACTGTGGGGTCCTTAAACCCGTGTCTAATGCAAAATTCCTGGTTACGTGGAACGCGGATAACGTCACTCTTTGACCCCGCGGAAAACGCCCAGAGCGGAGCCTAGTCCTCGCCGAGCACGGCAGTGAACCCGTGTGAAGCATCTAGTGCAAAATTCCTGGTTACGTGGAACGCGGATAACGTCACTCTTTGACCCCGCGGAAAACGCCCAGAGCGGAGCCTGGTCCTCGCCAAGAACGGCAATGAACCCGTGTGAAGCATCCAGAGCACATACCGGACCGTGGAGTCCTTAAACCCATGGACTATGACGTCCTTAACCTCGACCGAGATGTCTTAAAACTAATGATGGACCGCAATGTCCTTAAACTACCCATGGACCGCAATGTCCTTAAACTACCCATGGACCGCAATGTCCTTAAACTAGAACAATAGAGCCCCGCATGCTCTTTTGTCGGATCTAAACGGTCACGTTTAAGTTGATCTTAGTCTCAAAGATGGCTAACGTATCCTTAAACCTTCAAACAGACTGGACTATGAATCCTCCCAATTAACTCTGGCTCGAGGGTACATCTCTGAACTCCTCTGACATCCGTCGTTGTAATCCTTCAACGTCGTCAGAGAGGTGACGGGTCCCAACGGCCACATATACGATGGACCACTATGTCCCTAAACTGGAACAATGGAGCCTAAAACACTCCTTTGTCGGATCTAAACGATCTCGTTAAGTTGATCTTAGTCTCAACGTTAGACTAACGTATCCTTAACAAACGTTTGAGTTGATCTTAGCCTCAAGTATGGCTGACGTATCCTCAAACCAAACCCCCCCAAACCCAAATCTAAGATAAACACGGATTTGGACTAGTCCACGCCCTACGGGCGACGACATAACTCAGTCTCCGTAAACAATCCACGGGCAATAAAACACGAAACGAACACCCACGACACGAAGTGACCAGCTGGAGAAGGAGAAAGTTGTTACCGCGATGCGGTAGCGTAATTAACTGCAGGGGCTTGCACCTGCAGGGAAGAGCGTCCCCACAATCAAAAACCCCTCCACGAGGGGGAATCTGACGAAGTCTGCTACATCGGCCGCATCCGTCTAAGCCTCCGATGCACGGTGCCATGGATCAACTTGGCATCTTCGGAGAGGTAGACGGATAACACCAATTAGCATCTGCCCCGAATATCAGGCACGGACGCCCAAGTCCGGGCCGCCGTTCGGAGGGGAACACTACCAGTAAATCTCGCTTGCCCTGGCCATGGATTTTGTGTAATGGCTCTCCTAGACACAGCGCGATATCAACCCCCAATACCGAGAGAGACGAATCCTATCTTACCGCTACTGCCTCCAAGTGCTTCGGGACTGCACCCAACTACTACCTGTTTGCACGACTCCTTTGAGCCGTGTAGGGTAGTAATCAAAGTACAGTAGGAACACACTCGATGCGAAGTAGCAGTGTCAAGTCGACGGACTAAGCTGTACTCATGTCACCTGAGAACTGCTACCTGACGATAGGTATAGTACCAACTAGCAGTTCCCGATGAGTCATGTCCGGTATACTCGTAACCTAACGAGCACCCGCATACTATCTCCAGTACGACGCATTAATGGTTGTGGGACAGACCATCTCCCCTGCTGGGATGAGAAGCGTATACACTAGTCTACTCCGGAGTATCGATGCCCCGTCTCGATAATCCTACGACTAGGGACCTGTATAAGGATGTGCTTGTAGATTACCCAGCTCCCACTAGTGTGACTGCCATCACAACGCTGGTAATCAAGCAAAGATCCTAAGGGCTATACTAATATGTATAAGCGATATGCTAAAAGAAACACATGCACATATTGAAGTAGAAGCAAACCAAGTAGCATACTACCATTTTGAGCAAGATTGTCTATACAACTGTAAATATCCCAAGCTTCCATTAAGTAATATACAAACTAGTATGATACAGTAATGGCCTCTAGGGCATATACACTAACAATCTCCCACTTGCACTAAGGCCATGTATTGGCGTATCGAAGACCTATCATCTCGATCAGCCGCTCGAACTGAGTCTGGGGTATGGCCTTCGTGAGTGGATCTGCAGTGTTATTCTCCCAATCTACTCTCCTCACCTCGATCTCCCGGCGATCTACGATCTCCCTGATCAGGTGGTACCGCCTCAAAATGTGTCTGGACTTCTGATGGGACCTAGGTTCCTTCGTTAAAGCTATAGCGCCATTGTTGTTGCAATACAGCGGTATTGGATCAACAATGGTAGGAACCACCTGAAGCTCCGTGAGGAATTTCTTCATCCAGACAGCTTCCTTTGCGGCATCGCAAGCAGCTATGTACTCTGCTTCCATCGTTGAGTCAGCAACGGTTTCCTGCTTGGAGCTCTTCCGGCAAACCACCCCTCCATTGAGGGTAAAGACATAACCCGACATGGACTTGGAGTCATCCTTGTCACTCTGGAAGCTGGAGTCAGCAAAGGCCTCGATCTGGAGGTCTTTTCCGCCATACACCAAGAACATCTCCTTAGTCCTTCTCAGGTACTTGAGAATGTTCTTTACTGCTATCCAGTACTTCTCCCCTGGGTCCGACTGATACCGGCTTACAACGCTTAATGCGTATGCTACATCTGGTCTGGTACACAACATCGCATACATTATAGAGCCTACCGCAGATGCGTAGGGTATAAATGACATGCGAGCCCTTTCCAAATCAGTCTTGGGAGACATCTCTTTGGAGAGGGTGATTCCGTGACAAGCTGGTAGATTACCGCGCTTTGAATCTTCCATACTGAATCGTTTCAGTATGGTGTCGATGTACCTGGACTATGAAAGTCCCAACATTCTCTTAGATCTATCACGATAGATCTGGATCCCCAGAATATAGGAGGCATCACCCAGGTCCTTCATGAAGAACCTCTGTGACAAGAATCCTTTGACTGACTGTAGCATAGAAATGTCATTTCCTATTAAGAGAATATCATCCATGTACAAGACGAGGAATACCACAGTTCTCCCTCCAATCTTACTGTAAATGCATGGTTCATTTGGATTTTTGATAAAGTCGAATTCTTTGACAGTATCATCAAAGCAGATGTTCCAACTCCGCGATGCTTGCTTTAGTCCATAAATGGACTTAAGCAACTTGCACACTTTACCGCTGCTCCCACTCTGAATGAAACCCTCTGGCTAATCCATATAGACGCACTCTTCTAAATTACCATTTAGAAAAGCCGTCTTTACGTCCATCTGCCAGATCTCATAATCGTGGAAGGCAGCAATGGCAAGAAGGATCCGAATAGTTTTGAGCATAGCCACTGGAGAAAAGGTTTCGTCATAATCCAAACCAGGTCTTTGACGAAAACCCTTTGCAACAAGTCTAGATTTATAGGTTTCAACCTACCTATCTACACCAATCTTCTTTCTGAAGATCCATTTGCAGCCTACGGGTTTTACCCCTTCTGGAGCAATGTCTAAAGTCTAAACTTTGTTGGTGTACATGGACTCCATTTCGGTCCGCATTGCATCAAGCCATTTTACTGAGTCGCCGCTCTGAATGGCTTACTGGAGCTAGTAGGCTCATCATTTTCAATGATGCAATCCTCTCGATCCCTGTCTATGAGAAAACCGTAGTATCTCTCGGGCGGATGAGACTGCCTACTACTCCTGCAGAGTGGCGCTGGGATGTCCGGTTCTCCTGAAACTTCTGGTTCTACCAAGCTTTCAGTAATAGCTTGTGGTTCTGGAATTTCTTCCAGTTCTATTGCGCTCCCACTTATCTGATTTTCTAAAAATTCAGTTTCCAAGAAGCGGGCATGGCGAGAAACAAAGACCTTTTGCCCCTCTGCGTAATATAAAACATACCCCTTGGAGTTCTTTGGGTATCCCACAAACTTACACTGTACTGAGCGTGCCTCGAGCTTGTCCGCATGCTGCTTTTTAACAAAAGCTGGACATCCCCATGAATTAAAGTGTTTAAGACAGGGTTTCTTTCCACTCCACATCTGATATGGTATAGTAGGCACTGACTTAGTAGGAACCTGGTTCAAAAGATATGCAGCTGATTCTAGTGCATAACCCCAGAAGGTCGCGGTAACTCAGCCTTACTCATCATGGAACGAACCATATCCAATAGAGTTCTATTCCTCCTTTCCGATACACCGTTGTGTTAAGGTGTGTATGGTGGAGTAAGCTGAGAGAGAATTCCATTCTCTTTTAAGTAGCCCAGAAACTCGGTACTCAAGTATTCACCACCTCGATCAGATCTTAGTGTCTTGAAACTTTTGCCTATTTGTTTTTCCACTTCATTCTTGTATTCCCGGAATTTCTCAAAGGCCTCGGATTTATGCTTCATCAAGAAGACATGTCCATACCTTGAGAAATCATCCGTAAAAGTAATGAAGTATGAATAACCACTTCGCGCATATGTAGACATTGGACCACACACATCGCTGTGTACAAGTCCCAAGAGCTCGCTCGCTTTTACTCCGTGTCCAGTGAACGAAGTCTTTGTCATCTTTCCCATGAGACAAGATTCATAAGTAGCATAAGATTGATATTCGAACGGATCCAAATATCCTTCTTTATGAAACTTCGTCAACCATATTTCATTGATGCGACCCAGTCTACAATGCCATAAGAAAGCCTGATTTAATTTCGGAGACTTTCTTTTAAGTGTGTTTTAGACACTGAAAACCTAAGCTTGATTTAATATGTATATACCGTTATCTAATGTACCTGACCCAATCAGAACTTGATTTAGGTGGATGTGGACCACATCGCTTACAAACGTAAAATCATATCCTTCCTTAGAGAGTAAGGATACAGATATGATATTACATGCTAGACTAGGTACATATAAACAGTTATGTAGAATCAATATCTGCCCACTTGTCAATCCTAGGTGATATTCCCCTACGGATTCAGCGTTCACGCTCATTCCGTTCGCAACTCTGAGAGTCATATCACCTACCCTGATAACTCTACGTTTTCTCAAAGCCTGTAATGAATTACAGATATGAGATCCTGATCCGGTATCTAGTACCCAGGAAGTAGAGTTAATTGACATACAGTTTTCTATTACAAACACACCCGAAGCCGAATCCACAACATGCTTCGAATCCTGGCTACTGGCTTTGCTAGCCCTGCAATCCCTCTGCCAATTTCCTTTCCCGTAACAATAGGAACGTCCCTCCTTCACCACATCTAGTCCCGAAACTATTGCCCTTCCCTTTCCTTCTACTTCCCTGGTTTCCTTCAGGGTGTAAGTAGAGGGCAGATACTGTAGAATCAAGTCAGTATTTGACCCGTTCTTCAACGTGGTCTTCAGATCCATGAGCTCATCAAAATAGCTAGTCTCTGTAAGGACGTTGTCCCCTACAGATGACCCGACAGCCAACCTCGCTTGAAGCAATACGTTCGAGGTCTCATATCTTGCGATACGAGATTGCTCTCCATATAAATCTTTGTTATGGAGGAAGAAAGAAACTAAGTCCATCTTCTCGTGCTGCCTCTGGTATGTACCATCAACTGAGGCCAACACGAGGCACTTGGCATTCGCACAGTCTTTTTCTGATGTCTTACGGATATCAATATCCGTGACAGTGGAAACTGGTCCTGAGACGGCAGTGGTTTGATTAGTGAAGAGGTGTCCCAGATTGTCATGGGTAATGGACATCTGGATAGGCCTTTGCCAGTCATAACAGTCAGATTCAGTCATTTTATTATCTAGATGTAACCTATGTCTGGTCACTGGGTCGCTGTAATTAAGAGAGAGAGAAGAAAACACTTAGCATGATGCTCTTGCAAGTTTAGATTGGTTTTTAGTTTATCTAAACAGGATGGCTCCCACCGTTTCTCGAATCCTTCCTCAAACCATAAAAGAAGAATTTAGTCAGGATTAATCTCACCGTACAATACTTGCTTAACCGTTCAGCCAGGATAGTGTCGGTACTTCGAGGGAGGTTTTACGACGCTTTCGCGAAGTTCCTTAATTAAATAACCTCTTTTTCCTGGAGGCGTAGCCCCGTTAACACTGTTCAAGACACATACTTGGTTTATAGCATTGATCGTTAAGTGAAAAAATCTCCCGAGGTGTAGCGGATACTCACAGTAGGATCGGGATCCAAATATCATTGTGTGATAATGCTGAAGGAATCCTACCAACATTATCAAACTCCAAATGGTATGCAGCAATAGCAAGTTTCAATTTCCTAAGAAACTCCCGATGTGGATTTTTGCCCCATGCTCTTATGACCTTGACTAAGGCCAACAAATCATAAGTCACATGTCAAGTTCTACCCGTCATTGTCCAGGTTAATTTGAACCCATCCATATATACCCTTGAATAGGGCCAACAAAGTAATACGACTGTCCCAAACCAACGCATCTATCTATGCAACATATGAATACCCAGCAGCTACCAATCACTATGCCTTGACTAAGTCCAACAAACATAGCTTGAATACTATTGAATATTCATATGAAATGACAGAGAGCTACAAATGGTTTTGGCGAAACCGTGAACGTAGTGAACTTGATATAATCGAAGGAACCTGATAGCTTTTAAAAGGAGTGGTTTAAGCTCCGCGTTTTTAAAAGTTTTGCTGTTTTGAAAAAACCGAGTGGGTTTTGAAATTGTTCCAACGATTCAGTTTTGGCTTGTTTTCTTTGCATTAATGTAATGCGTCCCATCATTTTAATCCTACCATTGCAGAAAACAATGAAAATATGGCGTACGCTTATGCCATCCGCATTCGCCACTGGGCCCCGTCATCACCCGTTAGGTTACTTAACTAATGACAGAGCGGGGGCTGGACTAGCGCGGATGCAAAACATAAGCAACGCCTACTAGATATCATATATAGAGATATACATTCGTCAAATGCAATGATAGCCATTCCAGATCACAGATGAACACATTGGAATCCGCATTTCGTTTGAGCCTGCAACGAAAGACGGATTACACGGTCGCGATGAATAGCCAAACCCCACCCTAGACCCCTACGGGTGCGGCAAGCTACCCGCCAAATACCCGAAGTGAAGCAACCTCCCTCAACAACGTGAGTAGGCCACTCGGCACTTCAAAGTACCCGGTAGTTTGTGCACCCCACCTTGGGTCTATCCTAGGAGCAAAAACAGTAAAAGAAATAATATACAATGGTGGCTACAATCTCAACCCGGATGTGCGACCATAAAATAATATTACATCAATTTACATCGAATGAAAAATGAAAACTCTCATCTCACATACCCGGCTATTCATCACGACGATCCAACAAGTTCATATACACATACCATCAACATCACAGATCACAGATATGTACAACCCTCACTAATCGACGTATAGCGATTAGTAGACGTTCAGTACATATATCACATCAAAGAAGATCCGATTAGCTAAAGTACTTAGAATTTCGATCAATTACCAGATTTGAATCTATCCCAAGTACAACATAGCACTCAAACAATCTGGGTAGAAACAAAATATCAGAAAAATCACAAAACACCATGCTGGACACTCTGCATGAAAAACGAGTTGACTCGGAGTCGACTCGGCCGCGGATCCGCGGCGAAATGCTTGGTTTTGCCGCGCTTCCGCGGCGGTCTGACCGATTCACGATCTCGTTTTTCTTGGGTGTCCCTAAAAAAGCCTGCACGTATTTTTAAGGTCCCTGGAAAAAATTTTGGACCAGTTTTTAAAAACGACAGAAAAGTGCATTTTTAGTTCGTGTTTTGCGATTTTTCCGGCGATCGAATTTCTAACACTTTGCTAATAAGTTAGTAATGGTTTAGCGAGGCTCTGATACCACTGTAAGTCAATGTCGCTCACCCCGCAAGCTAGCGGAGATGCGGAACAAGTAAAAATCAAAACTTTCTTACATAGCAACATAGACTAAGCATGAAGGATCTTTGCCAAAGCATATCTAACGAAACTACGGGAGGTTTAATCTACCGTGATAGACGATTATACCTCACGAAACATGTCCTTCGATTCTTTTCTCCGTTGTCCTCCTCGTCCATGTGAGCTCCGAGGATCAATCTGGATCTTGGTCACCTCCGCGGCCTCCTAAAGTCAAAGACGATCCACCCGAGAGTCTAAAGTCCGAGCTCCACCTCAAGCCGAGGTAACTAGGGCAACAAGTTTGCCATGCTTGATGTCCTAGATGATGTAGAGGAAGAAGATGGATTTGTTTGTCTATTTAGATCCTTATTTTCTCAACACATGAGAGCTAAAGGATTTTGTAGTGAGGAGGAAGAAGAAGTAAACCATGGGAGCTCTCATTTGATGAGAGAGAATGAGAAGGAGATAATGATCCATGAGAAAAATAATTACCAATCTTTTATCATGATAAATTGTGATGGCAACCTTGATTTGACCATTATCATGTCAAGTTAAATCTAAAGCCAAAGAAGCATCTAGTGCTCACAAAAAATATCTAAGTCAACAATGGTCAACATGGTCAAATGGTCAAAGCAATTAGCCATAACACAATTATCATTAAAAAGATTAGTAAATATGTTTCTTCACCTCATAATGGTTTTGACCAAGTCAATGGTCAAAACCCTAATGAGGCACCTCCTTCTTCGCTCCTCACAACCATGCATACACACTCGCATCCGCATTCCGTAGAATACGAATGCACAGAAGACAAACCTAATCCATCCATATAATACTAGGATCCGGCTTAAACCAAAGCCCACTAGTATTGTCTGCCCGAACATCATACGCACACAAGTGCACGTAAGTGATCGTAGCCCTGCCGTAAAACCATACGGCCTCTACACCTTTTGCCCAGTGCAGGGAAACTCTCTGTATGGGACTCTAAAGACTCGACACTACGCTGGCAATGGGTTTAACCACAGACCGCAAGCGGCACTAGCTGTACGTAATGGTCCCCAGGTAGATGTCGAAAAGAAGGCCGATGAGGTAAACCCATCCGAACTCCTACTGAGCCTGAATGTGACAATCTTCGTACAGTCAGGTCTGTTCGTCTAAGAGCATCGCATGTCGGGCCTAGGGGGCGGTAAACGTCAGACCCCTAATAGCGGTACAAGTCGTGCCGGAGAGTAGCCCAGAACACCATGAGAAACTACTGGAAACACTACCAGTAAATCTCGCTTGCCCTGGCCAGGGACTTTGTGTAATAGCTCTCCTAGACACAGCACGATATCAACCCCCAATACCGGGAGAGACGAATCCTATCTAACCGCTACTGCCTTCAAGTGCTTCGGGACTGCACCCAACTACTACCTGTTTGCACGACTCCTTTGAGCTGTGGTAGGGTAGTAATCAAAGTACAATGGGAACACACTCGAGGCGAAGTAGCAGTGTCAAGTCGACGGACTAAGCTGTACTCATGTCACCTGAGAACTGCTACCTGACGATAGGTATAGTACCAACTAGCAGTTCCCGATGAGTCCTGTCCGGTATACTCGTAACCTAACGAGCACCCGCATACTATCTCCAGTACGACGTATTAATGGTTGTGGGACAGACCATCTCCCCTGCTGGGATGAGAAGCGTATACACTAGTCTACTCCGGAGTATCAATGCCCCGTCTCGATAATCCTACGACTAGGGACCTGTATAAGGATGTGCTTGTAGATTACCCAGCTCCCACTAGTGTGACTGCCATCACAATGCTAGTAATCAAGCAAAGATCCTAAGGGCTCCACTAATATGTATAAGCGATATGCTAAAAGAAACACATACGCATATTGAAGTAGAAACAAACCAAGTAGCATACTACCATTTTGAGCAAGACTGTCTATACAACTGTGAATATCCCAAGCTTCCATTAAGTAATATACAAACTATTATGATACAGTAATGGCCTCTAGGGCATATACACTAACATGCTGCGCACCAAAGACCCAGCTTTTATGACGCTTACACTTTTCCGCGACTCATGCGGCTGGTGGACGCTTCTGCTCCTGACCCGACTCAGTCCGGGGCTATTCGCGTGCTGATTAATCCCTATGCCAATACGGGCGGGATGGTATTCAACGATCGAGTCCTCTCTTCTCCTTCGGGGCCGATTCAACAGCTTTATGACTCGTCGAAAGAGGGAGTACCTTCTCTGAAGCCCAAGGAAGCCATGCACCTATATTCGATCAGACCAGGTTATCTGGTATTTCGTCAGAACGGTGCGACCCTTTTATGCGGTACAACCCACACCGCTTTGCTCGGCAACTCGGATATGACCAGGGTGTCCCTTTTGAGGCATTTATAGTGGAGCCTAGCCCGTCGTCAGAATTTGTTCGTGACGCTGCTCATCACTTCATGCGGCTGTACACCGGCTCTCGCTTCGTGATTCCTGAAGCTGATTATATTCCTTGATGTGTGGTGTCTTTCACGGGCTGGTACCTCCACCGAGTCAGTCCCATTATTGCCGAGGAGAGGAGGGTGCTCCTCGGATATAGGGCTCCCACTCCGATCCAAGCCACAGGAGTTCCGCCGCGACCGCATGCAGTGGTTCGCCCTCCCCTGAGAGATACTGGTATCGTTCTTATTCCGGAGGCGGCGGAAGTGGATTTAACTCCCACAGCTGGTATGCCTCCGCGAACTAGAGCTCAATCAAGGGCCAATCGGGTGCCAGTAGCAGTATCATCAGCTGCGGCGTCAGCAATGGCAGTGTCGTCGTCGGTGGCACCGCCGAGTGAGGATATTGAAGACGAAGTAGGTCAACGTCACGCTAAAGCATCGACAGGAAAGAGGCGATCGTCTTCTGCAGTTAGTTCTGGGTTCAAGAGGCGAAAGAAGACGGTCACCAATCTACTCAACTTTCTAGTGGAATCAGAGCCTATCCTCCAAGACGAACCACTAGCCATGAAAGAATCAGATGGTGGTATACTTTTCCTGGGTTCATCTGCTGAGGAAGCCGCACAATTGGCTGAGGCAATAAGACACTCACAGGATGAATCCGAGAATGTAAGGACCCCGAAGAGGCCTTATCCTGCCGTCATCTTTTACGAAGACCCTCCATCAATACGGAGGATATTTATAGGTCTTTTAGAAGAGGGAGGCGAGAGAGCTCTTAAACAGCCTATCTCGGCCGATGCTGAAGACGCGCTTTCATTGTGGACCGGTGGCCACGAGTCTACCCTCGAACCCCGGCGAGCATACCGTTTCCCCCAATCAGAGCAAGGCTCTGTTTGAATTTCAAAAATTCAAATTTTGAAGCAACGCTTCAGATCCTCTGCGCTGCGCGCAACGCGCCACTTGTCAGAAGTTGATGCGTCAGCACAGCGCCCAAGGCAGTGCATCCAATCAGAGCAAGGCTCTTTTAAAATAAAAGTAAAGGAAGCAACGTTTCAGCTGCACAAGCGCTGCGCTGCGCGACACGTGTCTGCGCAGTTGCGCAAGCACAGTTGCGCAAGCACAGCTGCGCAAGCGCTGCGCTGCACGACGCGTGTCTGCGCAGCTGCGCAAGCGCTGCGCTGCACGACACGTGTCTCGCAGTTGCGCAAGCACAGCTGCGCAAGCGCTGCGCTGCACGACACGTGTCATGCGCTGGGGCGTTTGCGCAAAACAGAATTGAAATTTTAAAGAAATCTTTTCTGTTCTTGTTAAAACAAGAAGATTTTCTTCTGTAAAACAGAGGCCTTTGGATCAAAGATCCAACGGTGGGGAAAATTCCCCAAATCACTCAGAGAAAGATCTCTTTAACAAATTTAACTAATTTATGAGCACTATAAAAAGGACCCCAGACCTCAATTCAAAAAGGAGGGACATCAACATTTGGTAAAAAATTAAACAGAGAAAACTCTGAAGAACTGGAGAGAAATCCTCAAGAACAAAGAAAAAGGTAAAAACCTTTAGAAAAAGAGAAAGTTCTCTTATGAACAGATCATTGATCTGAGAACAAGATCAAAGATCTCTAATGAAAAGAAAAATAATAAATAAAAACAGTGCCTTGCACTTCTTTTTATGAACCATGGGTTCTGAATCTAAAAGATTCTCAAGATAACAGTGCCTTGCACCTTATATGAACCACTGGTTCTTTAAAAAACAAAAAAAAAACTTGTTTTCTATGATCTGAAATTGATCCAAAAGAATAAGAACAATGCCCAGCACTTACCAAAACTGCACCATTGCGCAAGCCGCCAGGAAGCGCCACGTGTCAGCAGTGCAACAGTGCAGCGCACTGCGCTGTTGCGCTTGCGCTCATCGGAACGTGACACGCGTCACCTCTACGAACGCTTGCGCTCTTTAATTGCGCAAAGCACCTGACAAGCCATGTGGGGCACTGTCAGAATATTAAATGCAATGCATTATTAAGGGGCAGAGCCCAATCAAAGGTCAAATGGACCAAATAGAAGTACTGCACATTATTTTAAAAAGGCAGAGCCTAATTAAAAAGTCTAAACAGACTAAAAATAATGCTATGCATTGTTTAAAGGGCAGAGCCCAATTGAGAGGTCCAATGGACCAAAAACAAATGCTCTGCATTATTCTAAAAAGGGCAGAGCCCAGTCAATGGCCTGAAGTAATGCTATGCATTATTCTAAAAAGGGGAAAAGCCCAAACAAAGGCCTAATAGGCCAAATGCAAACAAAATGTGAACATTTTCAACTGGACTTAGCCCAATTCTGGCCGTAAGTCCTTAAATTAAATTGACTGAGCACAGCTGCTCTCTTAAATCAATTTATATCCGGTTCGAGGGTACATCTCCGAGCTCCTCTGACACCTATCGTTGTAATCCTTCAACGACGTCAGAGAGGTGACGGGTCCCGACGACTACACATCAATATGGACTGCGGGGTCCTTAAACTCGTGGACCGAAATGTCCTTAAACTAATGATGGATCGAGACGTCCTTAAACTAATAGTGGACCGAAATGTCCTTAAACTAATGATGGACCCTCACGTCCTTAAACTGGAATATGGACCCTCACGTCCTTAAACTGGAATAGGGACCGAGACGTCCTTAAACTAATAGTGGACCGAAACGTTCTTAAACTAATGATGGACCGAGACGTCCTTAAACTAATATTGGACCCTCACGTCCTTAAACTGGAATATGGACCGTCACGTCCTTAAACTGGAATATGGACCCTCACGTCCCTAAACTGGAATATGGACCACCACATCCTTAAACTGGCGATAGACCACCACGTCCTTAAACTGGAACATAGACCACCACGTCCCTAAACTGGAACAATAGATCCTCCAAATGCTCTTTTGTCGGATCTAAACGATCCCGTTTAAGTTGATCTTAGCCTCAAATATGGCTAACGTATCCTTAAATAATCAAACGGGCTATAAAACTCCAAATCAATTCTGGTTCGAGGGTACATCTCCGAGCTCCTCTGACACCTATCGTTGTAATCCTTCAACGACATCAGAGAGGTGACGAGTCCTGACGGCCATATATTAAACGGATCACTGCGTTGAGTCGATCTTAGTCTCAAACAAGACTAACGCATCCTTAACAAACGTTTAAGTTGATCTTAGCCCCAAACACAGCTAATGTATCCTTAAACTAAAAACACCAAACCCAAATCTAAGTAAATACGGATTTGGACTAATCCACGTCCTACGGACGACGGCATTACTCAGTCTCCGTATACAATCCATGGGCAACCACAAACAAAACAAACACACGCGACACGAAGTGAAATTCTGGAGAAGGAGAAAGTTGTTACCGCGATGCGGTAGCGTAATTAACTGCAGGGGCTTGCGCCTACAGGGAAGAGCGTCCCCACAATCAAAAACCCCTCAAGCGAGGGGGAATCTGACGAAGTCTGCTACATCGGCCGCATCCGTCTAAACCTCCGATACACTGTGCCATAAATCAACTTGGCATCTTCGGAGAGATGGACGGATAAAACCATATAGCATCTGCCCCGAATCTCAGGCAAGACGCCCTCGCGTCGTCGGCCGCCATTCGGAGGGGAACAGATTCTGGCACGCCCGGTGGGACCTTTTCCTCTTTCCGCTCCACACTTCGTGTGTCGTCTTCGCGAACCAATCGCGGTTTGTTAAATGGTTGCCTTTGGATTTCAAGTTACTAAGATTTGGTCTTTTCCCTGGCGCAGAACTCAAGCATCAATGGCCTCTAACTGCACCAACTGCTCAAAGTGCCACTGCGACGGACGCTCCACCTCACCGGGAGGTGTAGCATATGGGCCCCAAGCGGCCTCCTTCCTCGCTCTGCCAGTAGATCAGGTGACCCAGGCCACCACCGGCCTGTTTTTCGGGACCATGATCCCACCTACAAGCTTCTCTATGCCAATACCTGCACCGGAAGTGAACAAGAAGTCAATCTTCGACCGGCTCACTGCCACGACGGCCCCTGTCAACGGGTCGCCCACTACATAACCAACAGCCTCTGTTTTCGCCAGGCTGGATCAGAACTCTAAATTGGCTTTCCCAAGGAAGGCAATAACTGCTGCTCCAGAAGTCGTCAAGGCGACTTCCCCTGTCAAAGAATCAGTATTTTCAAGACTGACGATTCCTGCTCCTGCCCTTGCTCGAGGATCCGTCTTCGACAGGTTGAATATCACCCCTCAAAAAACAACCTCAGTCTTTAAGAGGTTAACACCGGTGGCGCCTCATTCAGACAGGGGGCAAAAAGAAGCTATCTCTATCTCCGAGCCAGTCCCAACGGCTCGTCGTGCTCGACGTCGCCATTGGCAACGAGTGAGGAAGGCAGGGGGAAACTCCCCCTCAGGGTTAACTCCACCGGCTCCAGTGGTGGAAGTCAACGCTGCTGTTCCAACTGGGAACAGCTTTGAACTGCTGAGGAGAGTACGTAAGAATTCTCCAACCGCTACATTGAAAAGATCTCCTCCACCCGCGAAGAGAGTTCTGGAAACAAAGCAAGAACAGCCCCCTCAACGGCTGTCCTCAAAAATATACAAGGTTTGGCGAAGGGTTCAAGATTCCGTGATCGACCCAGATCACTCTTGTCAACAAAAGAAGACTAAGGTGCAAAAAGAAAAGGTCCGTCCTATTGAACAGCAGAGGACAACAATCGCTAGGATGCCTACTGCAACGGCACCTTCAACTTCAACAGCCCACAAAAGAAGGAGGCCGGAGAAAACCCCCGCACCGGCGACAAATATCAGAGGTGGTGAACCCAAACGCCCTAAGTCAGGGGGCATTGTAGTTCATACCGTCTATGTGGCGTCTGGTAAAGAGGACAGCCGCATATCTACGGGTCATCGACTGCTTACGCGATCAGTGACCAAGGCGCAGGAGCAACAACAGAAGCTCCAAGAGATGATGAACGCTATGGCTGCACTTACTGGGCCAAAAGAAAACCCTGAAACGTCCTCGGATGAACGCCAAGAGGAAGAAACCGACGCCAAATTCCTTCGTCGAATATTGGAGAAGAAGGACAAAGAGGCTGCTGAACAAGCAGCCAACATACAGCGTATGGGCCTCCTGTTCCAAGACACGGTAGGGATGATGATACAACAAGATCCTCCGGCTGAAGATCCCCCGATCGTCCTTGGTGACGATAGGGGAGAAACGTCGAATCCTCCGTCAGCTTTGTCAACAGCTAAGGAGGATACAATCTCCAAAGCTGATTTGGACGAGTACATAGCCCAACAAATACAGGTTCATCATGCGACCGAAGCAGCCGGCCAGGTCGTAAAAACAGGGCGGCCATATCCAAGTTGGTACGATCAAATCAAGTACCCGCCCGGTTACACAATTCCCAAGTTCCATGTTTACAAAGGGACGGGCAATCCTCACCAGCATGTTGCCCAGTTCAGGGCACTCTGCGGCAACACCGGCGGTGATGACAAGCTTTTGCTTCGCCAGTTTGTTGGAAGTTTATCAGATACGGCGTTCGAGTGGTACTCTGAGCTCCCGAACGACTCTATCAAAACCTTCGCGGAGATGGAGCTGTTGTTTACTCAGCGTTTTGCAAGCGCCAGTGAACGCACCCCGATGACGGCACTGATTAACGCCAGGGTAAAACCAGGCGAGACATGGGTTCAATATGCTATACGGTGGCGGAACTTATGGTCAAAATGCGAGTAGCGCATTGAAGAAGCTCCCGTGGTGGGTATGTTTGTGGGAACCCTTAATCCGCAAGCAACTATCTCGCAATTTATGATGTTTTTCAAGCCGACTACCTTCCAAGCCTTGATTGACAAGCTAGCGCAAATGGATCAGATGGGCCATAAACCCCCCCTTCCAAAGCCGGACTCCCGAAATGACAAAGGAAAAGGAAAAGCGATCGTTGTCGCTAATGCTCAACAACAACCGAGCAACTCGAAGCCGGTTGTGCGTCAAAATAATATGCGCCCGTACGTAGACCTTGAGGAGAGGTTAGGACGTCCTTACTCGTTTCCCCGCGATAAAACGAGAAGGTTATTTGAGCTGGCATTGCGCAACCGACTCATAAATCTGCCGGATCTAAAACGTCCGTTGCAACCAAGTGACGTCAACGAGCCCAACTACTGTCCTTATCATCGAGTACTGGGCCATCCGATCGAAAATTGCTACGTTTTCAAAAATTGGATTGAAAACCAGTACCGACAGGGCAAATTCGCGTTATCTGACAAATGGAAGGTGAATCCCCCACAGCCCCATACCTCTAAGGGGACGAATACGCCGGGGGCAACATGCTCCGTCGTTGAAGAAGCTCCTTGGGAGGTTGTATTATCAGCCAAGACAAAGAGGATGCTAAATGATCTTCAGACATGTCCAGCGATTAGGTGGAAGAACCCGTTGGAACCACAGGTCATTAAAGGGATTTTGAAGCCACGTCCAGCCCCAAAAATCGATGGTGGCGGCCCAAACACTCGCAACCAGCCGTCAAAATCTTCGAAAAAGAAGAAGAAGAAATCTAAGAAGCCCGTGAAGCCTGGCGACAAGCGCACAGACTTGCAAAAACAAATTGACGCGCTGGGGGAATACAACCAGAAGGCACGGACTCCCATTACATTCCAAGAGTTCCTCAATCACGTCTTTCGAGAGGAAGATGAGGGAGAAAGTTCATCTGATGAATCTGAAGAATGCGTGGCGAGCTGTCATGTGATTTCCCATTCATTCATGGACGATGAGGAAACTCCTTGTACTGAAGCGCTGGGGGCAGATCCTGAACAAAAAATTCTGGGGCTATCAGATGAAATGATTGACGCGTTCCTTAACGAAGCTCGATTGAAAAGTAAAACTGATCGAGAACGCGAGACGGCTATATTTGAAAGGGCCAAGCGCCAGCGACTTGATGAAAGAGCTGAGACGATCCCACTGGAGCAAAATGCCTCCACCGTCGACAAAAGCCAATTCAAGATGAGGAAAAGGTTTGCTAACGCCATATCAATGGGCATGAAGCTACCATCCTCTGAAGGAAGCATCACCAGTGAAATAGAAATGCACCCCTCCTATTGCTTATATTATCAGAAGGTTTCGCACCCCACCCAAGAGTGCAAAGCTTTCGATAGATGGTGGCAAGGGTACGTTGCTCATCGGCAACGCTTTAAGCGGGAAAAGCGTAAAACTCGTCGGGAGCAAAGAAATACGATCGAAGAGCTTAAAAGAACCACCGGCGATTGTCGCATGGTTAACACCGGCGGGTCACAAGTGCCTACATTCGGGAGTGATTCTGATGAAGAGCTAGAACTTTCCCCTCTCTTTAAAGAGTCCACTTCGGGAAAAGAAGAAGAGCCGAAGGTTTGCGAAAATATTCGGCTGCGGAATCGGACGCTGCCCGAAAAGAATCTCGGACCCTCAAACAGAAAAGATAAAGGGAAAGAAAAGGTCTCTGAAGATATCGTCTTAGATGACCAGGTGGTGGAGGAGCTAAGTGCCAAGGACCCGCCGAAGAGAAATAAGGTGGATTACAACGTCTTAGCGCATCTGAGGAAGCCACCCTCACAGCTCAGCATTCTTGACGCCCTTTTGCTATCAAAAGAGGCGAGAGATTCGTTGATCAAGGCACTACAAGATCTGGAACAATTCCAAGCTTGCCTGGCCGAGGAAAAGATGAAGGATGAATTGGAGGAAGTGCGCACGGCCGATGTCACTTTCGGCGACGAGGACTTTCTCCTTGGTACGTGCGAACATAATCACCCCCTCTATGTCTCAGGATACTGTCACGATATAAAGATAGGCAAAATCCTGATCGACAATGGATCCTCCGTTAATCTCCTTAATGTGCGGGTCTTAAAAGAAATCTGCATGAGCGTCCAGCACCTTGCTCGGGACAAGATTACCATTTCCGGGTTCGACTCCCAGTCATCAAGAACTCTTGGGTCTGTAATACTGACGCTACGCTTTGGGCTACTCGTCACGGACATTAAGTTCCACGTCATAGACGCCAAGACATGCTACAACGCTTTGCTCGGCCGACCATGGTTACACGAGTACAACATCATCCCTTCTACGCAACATCAGTGTATGAAGTATTTTAAGGATGGTTTCGAGTATACCGTGACGGGAGAACTGAACCCGTTCTCTGTGAACGAGGTCCGCAAATACGAAGATGCCAAATACTTCTTGCCGGATTTCGAAGATACGGAGAAGTGTCACAAGCCGGAGAACAAAGCTAACGCCACCATCCCTGTCTTCGGCAGTGATACCGAGGAGGAAGAGGAGATAGTTTATTCGGGTCCATCCCAACACAACAAGCCAGGGCCGTTCGCTCCTACGTTGGTCTTTGGTAGCGACTCGGAAGATGAGATCCATGCTGTATTCTCTGCTCGACCTTCGATACGAACGTCTGCTGACGAAGAGCAAAGTCTACAAGTCGTTATAGTGCCGCTTAAACACCATAAAGAACTGGATGCACTTAATATTTACAATGTAGAAGAGCTGCAAACGTTCTATATCCCTCCCAGGCGAGAAAGCGAAAAAACAATTCTGTTCTACCGCTCTGAAGAAACCAAGGTGGAAAAAGAAATCTGGCATGGCGCGGATCCTACGCTCGACAGGCTTCAGCCTATCCGTCTCCCCAGATATTATACAGAAGGTCTGAAAAAGCTACTGAAACGCCAGGGGATATCCTTCAAGCAAACCGTTCGAAAAGCCAAGTTCAATGACAAAGTCTGAAATGTTCACGGAACTCAACGCAAACTGCCTAATGGGAGAATGGAGAAAAAAGGACTTGGATACACCCGGTCAAAGAAACAAGAGCTACTAAACAGCTGCTATGTCATGTATGACTTCGATGAAGAAGCAAATGCTCAATGAAACAACGCTGATCCTGAGACAGTAAAAGTTCCAGATGCAAAAGTTCCCAGTCCTTCGTTCGAAGAATAAATGGACAAGCTTATAAAGGAAGCGGGTCAAAAAGTCCGGGACGATCATAACCGTGAAATGGTCATCTACGAGAAAGCCAAAACACAACGCCTTCTCCAACAGGCCGTGAAAGATGAAAATGCTACTCCTTGTCAACCTGTCATAAAGAAGGCTCGACGCAAAAGCAGAAATAAGTCGAAAGGCCAAAAATGCGCTCAGCAGCAACGAAGCAGGGCTAAGAAGCCACGCAAACGGGAGTCGAGCGTTATTGATCTATGCCTCATGAAGAAAATGGGTCGAGCGTACTCGTTTCCTCAGGACAAGACGAAGAAGATACTTGATCTTGCTCTAAAATATCAGATGCTTACACTGCCGGAGTCTAAACACCCCGAACAAGCGGGTGAGGTCTCACACCCGGACTATTGCTCTTACCATCGAGTAATAGGGCACCCTCTCGAGGACTGCTTCACCTTCAAGAATTGGGTAGAAGATCAGTATCAGCTTAGCAAGTTCGCTCTGTCCGACAACTGGAGGGTAGCGCCGCCACAGAAGCACGAACCCAAGGTCACGAAAGAAGAACCAGTTCCACATTGGGATTGGAAGCGAATTCGTACTTGTTACGTGATAACGATATTAAAAGAAGAGCCCGAGAACATGGATGACCTTCTCTGGTGCTTCGAAAACAGCAACAAAGAGGTAATCTCAGAATTCCCACCAGCACCAAAAGAGCTGGAAGATGGAATCCATACCACTGCAGATAACCTTAGGAAAATTGAGTTGCGAATGGCGAATGACCCGCGACTGAAATTCATCAGCGAGCTACTATCTGAAGAAAGGGTGTCTGCGTTAAAGGACGTGCTCATGCAGCATAAAGATTGCTTCGCATGGAACTATTCCGAAATGCCGGGACTAGATCCAGAAATTGCTGTGCACAGATTGGCGATATCTCCGGACGTCAAACCAGTCAAACAGGCGCCGAGAAGAATGCGGCTCGAGCTTGAGATGAGTATCAACGCCGACGTCAAGAAGCTAATCGACTCTGGCTTCATCCAGGAAGTTCAATACCGTGAATGGATCGCCAATATCATCCCGGTAATGAAGAAAAATGGGACAGTGCGCATATGCGTAGACTTCCGGGATCTTAATAAAGCTTGCCCGAAGGACGATTTCCCAGTGCCAGTCACCGAATTGATGATAAACAATACGTCCACTCACAAGGTTTTCTCCTTCATGGACGGCTCGTCAGGATATAATCAGATAAAAATGCATCCCGAAGACCAGAAGCACACCGCCTTCAGGACTCCTTTGGGTATATTCTGCTACAGGGTGATGCCCTTCGGTTTAAAGAATGCCGGCGCCACCTACCAAAGGGCCATGACGAAGATCTTCGATGACCTTATACACGAAATCGTCGAATGTTATATCGACGACCTCGTGGTCAAGAGCAAATCATACGAGGAACATCTCGAGCATCTAAAGACTGTATTTCGACGCCTTCGACAATACAACCTGAAGATGAACCCTCTTAAGTGTGCGTTCGGGGTTTCCTCGGGTAAATTCCTGGGATTCATCGTCCGACACCGGGGCATCGAGATAGATCCATCAAAGATCAAGGCGATCATGGAAATGCCTCCGCCAAGGACTCTCAAACAACTGCGGTCTCTCCAAGGGAAGCTCGCATACATACGGCGATTTATAGCCAACCTTTCAGGCAAGTGACGTCCTTACAGCCACCTGATGAAGAAGGGAACCCCGATCGTCTGGGACCAAAAATGCCAAAGCGCGCTAGACGAGATCAAACAATACCTGCAGAACCCGCCGGTGTTGGCTGCTCCGGTCAAAGGAAAGCCCCTCATTCTTTATACAACCGCCCTCGAAGGTTCCTTAGGCGCACTATGGGCACAAGAGAACGATCAAGGGAAGGAGAGAGCACTCTACTACTTGAGTCGAGTTCTGCTGGGGGCAGAAAGCAACTACTCCCCCATTGAAAAACACTGCCTGGCGTTGATCTTCGCGATAACAAAGCTCAGACACTATGCGTTGGCACATGAAGTCCGTCTCATTTCAAAGGTGGACCCCCTTAAATATTTGATGTCAAAGGCCATATTGACAGGACGACTTGCTAAATGGGCACTGCTCTTGATGGAGTTCTCGATAACCTATCAGCCTCTCAAGGCAGTGAAAGGCCAGGCCATCGCCGACTTCCTCGCTGAGCATCCGATACCCGCCGATTCTCCTCTGAATTGCGATCTTTCAGACGAACATGCGTTTGACGCGATCAACAGTGGTGATACCCAATGGGAGCTTTATTTCGATGGAGCATCTTCCATGAAGAAACGCAAACAAAGTGCCCCTATAATCAAATCGGGAGTAGGACTCATCTTTGTAACTCCACAAGGTGGGATAATGCGTTTTGCCTTCTCTCTAACAGAGCCGAGGACATACAATGAAGCCGAATACGAAGCTTTGATAGCAGGCCTCGAGATCGCCATCGACATGGGAATTGAAGACCTCCTCATATATAGAGATTCCCAGCTAGTCGTTAGTCAAGTAAACGGCGATTATCAAACGTGCAAACCGGAGTAGGTGAAGTATGGTGAAAAGGTGCAACAATTGTTGACCCAAATTCCCTCCTATACTTTGGAAAGCATATCGCGCGCGGAAAACAGCAAAGCAGACGCGTTGGCCAAACTTGCTAAAGAACTGGCTGACGAGAACCTCGATGACGTTAGGATCGTGGTACAAAGCCGTCGGGTGCTTGCCCCAGCAGAAATATCTCCAGAATCATCCGAAGAAAAAGGAGCGAGCGAGCAGACGACCCTGCAAGTAAAAGATTGGGAAAATACCGAGGATTGGAGAGAAGTCTTCATAGACCACTTTAAATCCCACCGAATGCCTGAAGAAGCGTCCACAAGACATCAGCTCATGAAACGAGCTCTGTCTTTCGCCTTCGTCGATGATACTCTGTACAAGAGGTCATTTGATTCTCTGTGGCTGAGATGCTTAGGACCTGACGAAGCGAAAAGGGTCGTCCAGGAAGTTCATGATGGACTCTGCGGTTCTCACCAAGCAGGCCCAAAGATGAAGTTGAAGATCAAACGGATGGGCTACTACTGGCCCACGATGATCCAGGACTGCCTCGAATATGCGAAGCAATGCCACTCATGCCAAATTCATGGGGACTTCATCCATCAGCATCCAAATCCACTACATCCAACGGTGGCTAGCTGGCCGTTCGAAATGTGGGGGACTGACATAATCGGCCCTATCGAACCAGCATCTTCTAGAAGACATCGTTTTATCCTGGCAACGACTGATTACTTCTCCAAATGGGCAGAAGCAGTACCGTTGAGGGAAGTGAAGACGGAGAATATCCTCCATTTCTTCAAGACGCACGTCCTATATCGGTTTGGAACTCCACGATGGATCATCTCCGATAACGGGCCAGCTTACAGAAGCCACAAGATCAGTCGCTTTACGCAGCAACACAATATAGACTGGAGGTATTCCTCGGTTTATAATCCACGAGCTAATGGTCTAGCTGAAGCCTTCAACAAAACCTTGACAAAGATTGTGAAGAAAACGGTGTCCCGAAATAAGAAGGACTGGCACGAGAAGCTGCAAGAAACTCTTTGGGCGTATCGAACTACGTTCAAGACAGCCACAAACACAACGCCATATGCGCTGGTATTCGGTACAGAAGCAGTACTCCCCCTCGAGATAGAGTTACCCTCTCTACGAGTGGCAGTCCACTGCGAGCTAACAGATGAAGAAAATGCTAACCTTCGGCTTGAGGAGCTTGATGCCCTCGATGAGACCCGGCTCATAGCGCAGCAAAATCTGGAGGCCTATAGAGCAAAGATGACGCTCTCATATGAAAGATTGACCCGACCGAGGACATTCCGCCAAGGCGAACTTGTGCTGGTGGTCAAAAGGCCTATGATCCCCAATCGCGCCAAGCGGGGAAAATTCGAGCCAAACTATGAAGGCCCGTACATTATAGATAAAGTTTACCAGGGTGGGGCCTATCTACTCATGGACATGCACGGTGAAAGGCCTTTCAGGCCAATAAACGGTCGCTTCCTAAAGAAATACTACGCTTAATGAGCCACAGCTTAGGTCAATGATAGATGACGACGACTATGTCCGCTCGCTATCTTCCTAAGCTCAAGCTTTATAAGCAGTAGCCGGCCTTCTCCATGACGGACCGAAACGTCCTTAAACTAATAGCGGACCGAAACGTCCTTAAACTAATACCGCAACATCCGTAGGCTGACAAAAAAAAATAAAAAAAATATATAACTAAAGACGGTATGTCCATAAGCAAAAAAGGGCACGGATGAAAACCCGAAAAGGCTCCGTGAGTAAAAACAGCAGAGCTACCGGCGAGTGTTCGTGAAAACCCGAAAGGGCGCGACCTCGTAAAAAAAAAGAGAAGAAGAAAATAAATAAAATAAAATAAAATAAAAACGGTATGTCCATAAGCAAAATGGGCACGGATGAAAACCCGAAAGGGCTCCGTGAGTAAAAACAGCAGGACTACCGGCGAGTGTTTGTGAAAACCCGAGAGGGCGCAACCTCGTTAAAAAACACTTATAAGGTCCTCTCGACCTTATAAGGAGAAACTACCCGCGTGAGATCCTTATGACTCACAAAGTAGCAACACACTTAGGGATCCCCACGATTCCTAAACACTTGCGAGATTCTCACGACTCGTAAGGAGAAATCTCTTATGGGACCCTCACGGCTCATAAGAGTTGAAAGTCTTAAGTTACAGAGACCTAAACCTGTGCTTAAGCAACCCCCACAACTTCCGATATTGCCCTACAATTGGTTCAACACTGACTCTTGTATACAATCCACGGGCGCGAATAAACATTTCCCTAACCAAGTTTCATCCCTGATTGGGGATATGTTTGCATGGTAAACAGCCCTTTTAGGTCATCTCGACTTGCAAGGAGAAAACCCTCTTCTAAGATCCTTATGACTTATAAGAGGAAACGCGCTTAGGAACCCTCATGATTCCTAAGGAGAAAATACACCTACAAGATCCTCACGACTTGTAGGAAGAAATACCTTTGTGAGACCCTTACGGCTCATGAAGTTAAAAGCCTTAGTCGACAGGACCTTAACCCTGTTCGCTAAACCACCTTTGTTCAACATTGACGGAGGCAAATGATGATTCGCTCCTGGAAATATCCCAGTTGTAGCGGTGCTGATGCCGAAATCAGTGTCTAATTTCAGGTTTACGGTGAAAAGCCGATAGGCCGCACATGCATGCAAAATAGCCGAAATGATAGGGCAACTTGCAATAAAAAGCAGCAAGTAAAAATGTATGCATGCAAAATAGCCGAAATGATTGGGCAACTCGCAATAAAAAGCAGCGAGTGAAAACAAAATAAACAGCCGAAATGATTGGGCACCGCGAAAAATAGCCGAAATGATTGGGCAATCGCGACCTTCGCGATATAAAAGCTGAAATGATAGAGCATCGCGGAAATAAAAAAAAAGATGATAAAACTTCGGCCCTACAGCTGAGATCACATCGATCCCTGTATACAATCCAAGGGCACAAACAAAGAGGGAACCATACTTTCCCAACAGGCTCCGCCAGAAAACGAAGCCAAATCTCGACGGTTCATCCCAACTCCGAAGAAACCAGTGTCTTCGGCAAATACCTCAACTCAAGGAAACAAACACTCCTTGACGAGAGCCTCCTGATTCGCGTCGACTCGCAGAGCAACCAGTGCCTCCGTGGGAAATTCTCGATCCGTTTCAAAACCAAGGAAACAAATAATCCTTGGTGCTAGGGAAACAAATAATCCCTAGCAAACTCCTCAACTCAAGGAAACAAACACTCCTTGACGAGAGCCTCCTGATTCGCGTCGACTCGCAGAGCAACCAGTGCCTCCGTGGGAAATTCTCGATCCGTTTCAACACCAAGGAAACAAATAATCCTTGGCGTTAGGGAAACAAATAATCCCTAGCAAACTTCTCAACTCAAGGAAACAAACACTCCTTGACGAGAGCCTCCTGATTCGCGTCGACTCGCAGAGCAACCAGTGCCTCCGTGGGAAATTCTCGATCCGTTTCAACACCAAGGAAACAAATAATCCTTGGCGCTAGGGAAACAAATAATCCCTAGCAGACTCCTCAACTCAAGGAAACAAACACTCCTTGACGAGAGCCTCCTGATTCGCGTCGACTCGCAGAGCAACCAGTGCCTCCGTAGGAAATTCTCGATCCGTTTCAACACCAAGGAAACAAATAATCCTTGGCGCTAGGGAAACAAATAATCCCTAGCAAACTCCTCAACTTAAGGAAACAAACACTCCTTGACGAGAGCCTCCTGATTCGCGTCGACTCGCAGAGCAACCAGTGCCTCCGTGGGAAATTCTCGATCCGTTTCAACACCAAGGAAACAAATAATCCTTGGCGCTAGGGAAACAAATAATCCCTAGCAAACTCCTCAACTCAAGGAAACAAACACTCCTTGACGAGAGCCTCCTGATTCGCGTCGACTCGCAGAGCAACCAGTGCCTCCGTAGGAAATTCTCGATCCGTTTCAACACCAAGGAAACAAATAATCCTTGGCGCTAGGGAAACAAATAATCCCTAGCAAACTCCTCAACTCAAGAAAACAAACACTCCTTGACGAGAGCCTCCTGATTCGCGTCGACTCGCAGAGCAACCAGTGCCTCCGTGGGAAATTCTCGATCCGTTTCAACACCAAGGAAACAAATAATCCTTGGCGCTAGGGAAACAAATAATCCCTAGCAAACTCCTCAACTCAAGGAAACAAACACTCCTTGACGAAAGCCTCCTGATTCGCGTCGACTCGCAGAGCAACCAGTGCCTCCATGGGAAATTCTCGATCCGTTTCAACACCAAGGAAACAAATAATCCTTGGCGCTAAGGAAACAAATAATCCTTAGCAAATACCTCAACTCAGGAAAACAAACAATCCTTGACGAGAGCCTCCTGATTCGTGTCGGCTCGCAGAGAAACCAGCGTCTCCGCGGGAAAATTCCCGATTCGTCTCAACTTACAAGATGAAGCCTCAGGCAGCAGGGACTAAAAAACTTGCTTCCTGAACAATGGGACCCTGCAAGTCGATCTGAACGGTCTCTTGCATACTATCCACGGGTCTCACTCTCCGAAGTCAAGTTTCGACAAGGAGGGAAACAGCCGCTTATGAGTCCTCTCGACTTGTAAGAGGGAAAAATTCTCATACAGGATCCTTACGACCTATAAGAGAAAACACACTTAGGAATGCTCACGACTCCTAAGGAGAAAAACCCACCTACGAGATCCTCTCGATCCGTAGGGAGAAAAGTCTCTATGAGACCCTCACGGCTCATAGAGTTGAAAAGTCTCAGGCGGCAGATCTGAACCTGCAGCCTAAGCCATCGCTATCCTGTGGAGAAATCAAGAGTCCTACTCTATTATATGCTAATTATGACGACATGCTGAGAAAGAAGAAAGCAACAGAAAGAGTATCCGATTTACATTTGATTAAGCGTTTAAGACACATTCATTCATGCATAAGCAAAAGACTCAGAACAAAAGATAAGACAGGCTAGGAAAAACAAAAAATTTCATTAATATTGCCGGAAGTTCTTACAATCATAAAAAAGCAATAAACGAAAAACATTATTACAAGGGAATAACCTCGAACCCAGGACATGGATTGAGGAATTCAAAAGCGACCCTATCTATGACTTTCCAAGCCTCGCGGACCATCCTAGTGTGCTTTCTTTCGCGAGCACAAGCGTCAGGGTCCCCCCTGATGTCTTCCACCCTCCGATAAGCAGCGAGTATGGCAGACTGTTGAAAGACCTCGTGCAAGAGATCGATAAGACTGTCTCGCCGTCTCTTCGAGATAAAGTTCAACAGGTACACCGAGTGCACCTTGTCCTCAGCAGCATCCAACGCCCTAAGCGGCACGCCGGAACAGAATAGGAGAAGCGCTTCCCAGATGGCTCCTACGATAAGCTTAAGGAGGGAGGAACGCCGGGGAAGCAGTGGACCATTGTATGCGTTGAAGCGGCTCATTATTTCAGCACACTCCGCATTTGTGAACTCTCGATTTTGAGAGCGGCCAAGTCGGCGGATGTCCCCATAAGAGATGATCTCGTTAAGAGCATACGTATGGGCGTCCATTGTTCCTGTGAAAGAAGATCAACAGAATTAGCAGACCGACTGATTAAGCGAATTCTTGTTAAAAAACGAGCACAGAGAGTTAAACTCCTCGAGAGCAATGCTCTACGAACAGGAGTGACTATCAAAATCCTAATAAGGGAGATTTAAAGAAGTCCCCCAAGACTCTGAGATCATTATTATTAAAAAATGATATAATCCATTAAAACATAAAATTCCATTTTTAATTTTCATTATCCATACTCAAACTCTTAAGAGTTCATTTGTTTTTTAGATCAAAGGGATCTATGTTTTGCCAAAGATGCAAGGTTCTGTTCATGGGTCAAGAAACCCTAAAACAGATTCTTGAGAGCAAGGCTCTATTGGTGAGACCCCAAAAAGGTTTTTTTTTTAGATCAAAGATCTATAAGAGCAAGGCTCTGTTAATTAAATTTAATTTAATTTAAATTACCTAGAGTGATTCTAAGTTCTGAATTTTGAAGTTCTTGGGGAAAGAACAAGAGCAAGGCTCTGAAAGTTCTAAAGCAAGAACAAGGCTCTGAGAATAAAAAATTCTTGAAAGTTGTAAAGAATTTTCTAAGGACCAAGGGTCCTATTTATAGGCGCCTGCGCCCCTTCAACTTATCAGTTGATCCAAAGGCTGGGATCTTGCCACCGCTGCACTTACGTGCGCGCCACGTGAGCGCAACGGTGGGGGGGCATTTGTTTCCCCCAATCAGAGCAAGGCTCTGTTTGAATTTCAAAAATTCAAATTTTGAAGCAACGCTTCAGATCCTCTGCGCTGCGTGCAACGCGCCACTTGTCAGAAGTTGATACGTCAGCACAGCGCCCAAGACAGTGCATCCAATCAGAGCAAGGCTCTTTTAAAATAAAAGTAAAGGAAGCAACGTTTCAGCTGCGCAAGCGCTGCGCTGCGCGACGCGTGTCTGCGCAGCTGCGCAAGCGCAGCGCTGCACGACGCGTGTCTGCGCAGTTGCGCAAGCACAGCTGCGCAAGCGATGCGCTGCACGACACGTGTCTACGCAGTTGCGCAAGTACAGCTGCGCAAGCGCTGCGCTGCGCGACACGTGTCATGCGCTGGGGCGTTTGCGCAAAACAGAATTGAAATTTTAAAGAAATCTTTTCTGTTCTTGTTAAAACAAGAAGATTTTCTTCTGTAAAACAGAGGCCATTGGATCAAAGATCCAACGGTGGGGAAAATTCCCCAAATTACCCAGAGAAAGATCTTTTTAACAAATTTAACTAATTTATGAGCACTATAAAAAGGACCCCAGAGCTCAATTCAAAAAGGAGGGACATCAACATTTGGTAAAAAATTAAACAGAGAAGACTCTGAAGAACTGGAGAGAAATCCTCAAGAACAAAGAAAAAGGTAAAAACCTTTAGAAAAAGAGAAAGTTCTCTTATGAACAGATCATTGATCTGAGAACAAGATCAAAGATCTCTAATGAAAAGAAAAATAATAAATAAAAACAGTGCCTTGCACTTCTTTTTATGAACCATGGGTTCTGAATCTAAAAGATTCTCAAGATAACAGTGCCTTGCACCTTATATGAACCACTGGTTCTTTAAAAAACAAGAAAAAACTTGTTTTCTATGATCTGAAATTGATCCAAAAGAATAAGAACAGTGCCCAGCACTTGCCAAAACTGCACCATTGCGCAAGCCGCCAGGAAGCGCCACGTGTCAGCAGTGCAACAGCGCAGCGCACTGCGCTGTTGCGCTTGCGCTCATCGGAACGTGACACGTGTCACCTCTACGAGCGCTTGCGCTCTTTAATTGCGCAAAGCACCTGACAAGCCATGTGGGGCACTGTCAGAATATTAAATGCAATGCATTATTAAGGGGCAGAGCCCAATCAAAGGTCAAATGGACCAAATAGAAGTACTGCACATTATTTTAAAAAGGCAGAGCCTAATTAAAAAGTCTAAACAGACCAAAAATAATGCTATACATTGTTTAAAGGGCAGAGCCCAATTGAGAGGTCCAATGGACCAAAAACAAATGCTCTACATTATTCTAAAAAAGGCAGAGCCCAGTCAATGGCCTGAAGTAATGCTATGCATTATTCTAAAAAGGGGGAAAAGCCCAAACAAAGGCCTAATAGGCCAAATGCAAACAAAATATGAACATTTTCAACTGGAATTAGCCCAATTCTGGCCGTAAGTCCTTAAATTAAATTGACTGAGCACAGCTTCTCTCTTAAATCAATTTATATCCGGTTCGAGGGTACATCTCCGAGCTCCTCTGACACCTATCGTTGTAATCCTTCAACGACGTCAGAGAGGTGACGGGTCCCGACGACCACACATCAATATGGACTGCGGGGTCCTTAAACTCGTGGACCGAAATGTCCTTAAACTAATGATGGACCGAGACGTCTTTAAACTAATAGTGGACCGAAACGTCCTTAAACTAATGATGGACCACCACGTCCTTAAACTGGAATATGGACCCTCACGTCCTTAAACTGGAATATGGACCGAGACGTCCTTAAACTAATAGTGGACCGAAATGTCCTTAAACTAATGATGGACCGAGACGTCCTTAAACTAATAGTGGACCGAAACGTCCTTAAACTAATATTGGACCCTCACGTCCTTAAACTGGAATATGGACCGTCACGTCCTTAAACTGGAATATGGACCCTCACGTCCCTAAACTGGAATATGGACCACCACGTCCTTAAACTGGCGATAGACCACCACGTCCTTAAACTGGAACATAAACCACCACGTCCCTAAACTGGAACAATAGATCCTCCAAATGCTCTTTTGTCGGATCTAAACGATCCCGTTTAAGTTGATCTTAGCCTCAAATATGGCTAACGTATCCTTAAACAATCAAACGGACTATAAAACTCCAAATCAATTCTGGTTCGAGGGTACATCTCCGAGCTCCTCTGACACCTATCGTTGTAATCCTTCAACGACATCAGAGAGGTGACGAGTCCTGACGGCCATATATTAAACGGATCACTACGTTGAGTCGATCTTAGTCTCAAACAAGACTAACGCATCCTTAACAAACGTTTAAGTTGATCTTAGCCCCAAACACGGCTAATGTATCCTTAAACTAAAAACACCAAACCCAAATCTAAGTAAATACGGATTTGGACTAATCCACGTCCTACGGGCGACGGCATTACTCAGTATCCGTATACAATCCACGGGCAACCACAAACAAAACAGACACACGCGACACGAAGTGAAATTCTGGAGAAGGAGAAAGTTGTTACCGCGATGCGGTAGCGTAATTAACTGCAGGGGCTTGCGCCTACAGGGAAGAGCGTCCCCACAATCAAAAACCCCTCAAGCGAGGGGGAATCTGACGAAGTCTGCTACATTGGCCGCATCCGTCTAAACCTCCGATACACTGTGCCATAAATCAATTTGGCATCTTCGGAGAGATGGACGGATAAAACTATATAGCATCTGCCCCGAATCTCAGGCAAGACGCCCTCGCGTCGTCGGCCGCCATTCGGAGGGGAACACATACCTCCTCAGGAAGGAGCGTCAGCTTGAACAAGCCATACTAGAAGCTCCTTTGCGCATTGGTACACTTATATATCCTTTTGTAGTATTTTGCACTACTTATATATATATACATATCCTTATCCTCGTGCAAACTTTGCAGGGACTTCGGCAATGGCGGAGGATATGAGTTCGAGTCGCGCTTTGATTGTGGACTCCTCAAATATCCCCGATGAGACACTAATCAGTGTGGAGGGGGTCGATGCAACTGTTGTTCCTGCGATGGAACTTCCCTCGGTGATTCCCGTTCCCCAAGTGCTTGCTCTCCCGGAAGAGGCATCTTCATTGGCTGCCGATTCAATGGATCTTTCTGGGGACAGCCTGGAGGCCGTGGGGCAGGTAGTCGAGGCCACCGTCCTTTCATCGGAGCCTGCGACGATGGCCATTGCTCCACAACCGGAAGTTATTATACCGGCCCACATCCCCGATGATGTGCCTGGGGGCACGGAGGGGGCCGCCAAAGCTGCTATCCCTCCAGTCCAAAGCGGGAGAAGCATCGAAGGCATCCTTCTATATTTTATTTTGATAATCTCTCCATTATCTGAACCTTTCTGTCTTTTCAGAATTGCGCGGGTTGGCGGCGTCTATTGCTGATCTGTCTCCCAGGAAATCTTTTCAACGTCTGCTGGAGATGGCCGCTCCGCAGGCAATATCCCCTCAACGCATCGTCTTATCTTCCGAGCAAGGTTAGTGTTGTTTGCCTTCTTCACGGCATTATCATTATTCCATATAGCGATACTGATGTCTTCTCCAGTTCTGGAGGCCGATGACGAAGTTGAGATTCTTGACGGGCCTGGGGAGCCTTCAGACCCTTCTTGCATGACCGTGGGTAAGTAAAGTTTTAATGTTGTTCCATTCGCTCTTTACTTGTGAATCCCACTAATTGTTTTCTATGAATCTGAACAGCTTTTTCAGTTCATACCACGCTGGAATCTCGCATCGTGATGCCGCCCGGCCCCTATGCTCTACGTGCCTCGGAACGGATGGCAAAGCTAAGTTTTCACTCCTTGTCAGCTCTGATCGAAGACCTTCGTGCTGGCAGTCTGATCACGGCCGAAGCATTTGCCGCTGAAGCCAACGGTTCTCTTCCTTTTCTTGTTACTTACCATAGTGAGACCTTGGTGCAAGTCTGGGTTGAGTTCTGTCATCAGGTGGAGGCTTGCTTGCATATTCTTGAATCTACATGCCTTCCCTCAGAGGTTGTAGCTGCGAAGGCGAGCTTGCGGGGGCTGATCGAACGATGCGCCTCAAATATGTTGTCATGCGAGAAGAGACTCAACCGAAAGTTTTCGGAGGGAGCTGGCTTCCAAAGCGCTGAGGGAACTTCAAGCTAATCTTACGGCCAAGACCACTCGGGCATATGATCTTTGGCGAGGGCTTCAAGAGGCTATCAAGGAGGTGGTAACCATTGATAAGGCCGTCATTTTCACTCGCGAAATGGTCGAAGCTCATAAGGTTACCGAAAAAGAGATTGAAAGTCGGCTCGCCTCATACCAGGCCCAACAGGCTCAAGCGGAGGCCCGTCTTTTGATGATAATGAATCATGAAGCCGAGGCCCAGCGGAAAAAGGATGAACTGGCAAACCTATTGAATCGTCCGCCGGCTTGAAGAATTGTATATATATTTTTTATTCTTCTTTTGTACATTGTTTACCGCCGGAAACCGGGAAGACAAACGCCTTGCCTGAATCTGGGGGCAGATGCTATTTGGTGCTATCCGTCCACCTCTCCGAAGATGCCAAGTTGATTTATGGCACCATGTATCGAAGGTTTAAACGGATGCGGCCGATGTAGCAGACTTCGTCAGATTCTCCCTCGTTTGAGAGGGTTTTGATTGTGGGGACGCTCTTCCCTGCAGGCGCAAGCCCCTGCAGTTAATTACGCTACCGCATCGCGGTAACCACTTTCTCCTTCTCCAGATGGTCACTTCGTGTCGTGGGTGTTTGTTTTGTTTTTTGGTTGCCCGTGGATTGTATATGGAGACTAATGTATGTTGTCGCCCGTAGGGCGTGGATTAGTCCAAATCCGTATCTTCTTAGATTTGGGTTTGGGATTGGGTTTAAGGATACGTTAGTCTCATTTTGGGACTAAGATCAACTTAAACGTTAGTTAAGGATACGTTAGTCTAATTTTTAGACTAAGATCAACTTAACGCTTATTAAGGATACGTCAGTCTAATTTTAGACTGAGATCAACTTAACGGGATCGTTTAGATCCAACAAAAGAGCATTTGGACTCTATTGTTTAGTTTAGGGACATTGCGGTCGATTAACAGTTTAAAGACATGGTGGTCCAAGGTTAAGGATCATAGTCCGTGAGTTTAAGGACCCCACAGTCCAAGGTTAAGGACATCATAGTCCATGGGCTTAAGGACCCCACGGTCCAAGTTAAGGACATCGTAGTCCGTGAGTTTAAGGACCCCACAGTCCAGGTTAAGGACATCATAGTCCGTGTGTTTAAGGACCCCACAGTCCAGGTTAAAGACATCGTAGTCCGTGAGTTTAAGGACCCCACAGTCCGGTTTAAAGACGTCATAGTCTATGAAATGTATGGTTGTCGGGACCCGTCACCTCTCTGAAGACGTTGAAGGATTACAACGACAGATATCAGAGGAGTAAAGAGATGTACCCTCGAACCGATGTAAGTTGGGAGATCTATAGTCCAATTTGGGACTAAGGTCTGTTAAAAGGTTTATGAGCATATGGGCTCAGTTGATATGAGTTGAGGACTTATGGTCAATCTTGGGCTAAGTCCAATCAGGTCAAAATGTTTAACATTTTTATTCTGGCTATTGAGCCTTTATTTGGGCTTGGCCCTTTTAATAATGCTGAGCATTAGATCCTGACATTTCTTTTTTGTCTTGTATTGAATGCATAGCATTCATCAGAACAATGTGTGTTCTGACAGTGCGCCACGTGGTGCGTCAGGCGCTTTGCGCCAATTAAAGAGCGCATTGCGCTTCTGCCAAGTAGCGCACACGAAAATGACACGTGTAGCGCTTAGCGCTAAGCGCCAGTTTATAAGCGCATCGCGCTTTCAATTTATAAGCCTGTTGCGCTAGTTTAGTGGCGCACCAGTGAGTGACACGTGGTGCGCTTGGCGCTGAGCGTCAGCCCATGAGCGCAGTGCGCTGTTTCAGAAGCGCAAAGCGCAAGTTGTATCTGTGGTGGGCACGTGGCACGTTTTAGCGTTGAGCGCCGGTCCAAGGAGCGCAGAAGCGCGGTTCATGAGTGCAAAGCACTTTTCAATAGCGCAAAACGCATTTGATCAAATTTTATGATCTGTGAACAAATTTATGTTCATTTTTAAAGGAGGCTTTGCCTCAAGTTTCAAGAACAACAGTTCTTATTTTTTTGAAAGGGCTTTGCCTTTGTAGATCAATGATCTGTGAATGAAGTAAATACTTCTTTTGTTTTTATAATTAGATCTTTTGATCTTTTACGAAAGACCTTGATCTTTATAGATATATGATCTTTTAAGAAGATGTTTCTTCTGTTTTAATGAGATGATTTCATCTCTTTGTTCAAGAACCATTCTTTTTACCTTGAAGGAATGATCTTCTTTCAAGAGCTTGCTCTCTTTCTTTTGAGTTTTCTCAAAGTTTGTAGGGGGTTTCTCTTTTTTTCTCTTTTTGTATTTCTTCTTTTTTTTTGGAAAGGAGGATCATTGGTCGTTAGGACCCCACCACCTCTCCGACGACGCTGAGAGATTACAGTGCCATATATCGAAGGTGTGGAGGGATGTACCCTTTGAACCATGTCTCACTCATCAGGGGGGAAGAACATGCTAGAGCTTAAGCTTCTCGCTGCTGAAAAATGCTTCTTTGCGTTCGCGCACGTGCATCGCACGAGTTGGGCGCACATATTTGCACGTAGTGTACATGGAGTTTGCGCATATGCGCATTATGGGGGGAGCAAGCTCCTATGGGGAACGAATCTCTTTTGAGTATTATTGAATATTCTCATGTGGTGCGCACGTGCGTTGCACGTGGTGCGCGCATGGCGGGCACACGTGCGTTGCACGTAGCGCGCATGGCGCTTGCGCATATGCGCATTATGGGGAGGAGCAGGCTCCTATGGAGAACGAATCTCCTTTTAATATTATTGAATATTCTCATGTGGTGCGCACGTGCGTTGCACGTGGTGCGCGCATGGCGGGCACATGTGCGTTGCACGTAGTGCATATGGCGCTTGCGCATATGCGCATTATGGGGAGGAGCAGGCTCCTATGGAGAACGAATCTCCTTTTAATATTATTGAATATTTCATGTAGTGCGCACGTGCATTGCACGTGGTGCGCGCATGGCGGGCACACGTGTGTTGCATGTAGCGCACATGGCGCTTGCGCATATGCGCATTATGGGGAGGAGCAAGCTCTTATCTTGAAGAACTAAGCTCCTATGGAGAACTAAGCTCCTTTGAGAATTGAATCCTTTGAGGATTGAACTCTGCCTTTTCTAAGAGGTATCCCCTCTTATTTATATGGGAGTGGTAAAGAAGGGATCTCTCCTTTTCCCGATGTGGGACTAAAAATGCATTCTCCATGTGTAGAGCATTGCTTTAGATTACACATGCATAACACATTTGCTCATAACTTTTGATCCCGGATGAATTATGAGGCCCATAATATATCAAATCGAAGGATTTTTCAAGACACTTTCGATATCATCAGAATTTAGCTGTTTCTCATTCCGGAGTTTGTCAAAATACAGCTCGGAAAATACTGGTTCGCATTTTCTTCCTTAGATCACATGTACATAGCACATTTGCTCATAACTTTTGATCCCGGATGAATTATGAGGCCCATAATATATCAAATCGAAGGTTTTTTCGAGAAGCTTTCAATACCATCAGAATTTGGTTGTTTCTCATTCGGGAGTTTATCAAAATACAGTCCGGAAAATACTGGTTCGCATTTTCTTAAGTGTATCGCTGCTATTTGATACCTTGGGCTCTTTTGCGCAGAAATTTTTGGCGGGAACATACATACTCCTGAATGAGAGTATATTTTTTTTGATTTTTTCATAAATTGTACTTTGTATTCATTTTGATACATGAATAAAAGACATATTTTGCTTCATGATGGTGTGTCCCTTTTAGTAAGTGCATTTTGTGGATAATCTATTTTGATTTCCTTGTAGGACAGCGATGGCTTAGGAGTCAGGGTTAAGATCTGCCTTCTAAGACTTTTCCAACTTTATGAGCCGTGGGGGTCTCATAAAGAATTTTCTCCCTACATGTCGAGAGGATCCCAAAGGTGTAATTTCTCCTTAAGAATTGTGAGGATTCCTGAGTGGGTTTTCTCTTGAGAGTCGTAAGGATCTCACAAAAGAGTTTTCTCCCCTACGAGTCGTGAGGACCCGTAAGTGATGAGGTTGACATTATCCGCATTTCACGGAGTCAGGGGTTGCTCTGGCCATTTCCCACGGGATCAAGATTGACTTTAGCCGTGTTCTATGGGACCAGGATTTGCTCTGGATGCTTCCCATGGGGTCAGGATTGACATAGTCGTGTTCCGCAAGGACCAGGATCCGCTCTGGACGCTTCCTACGGGGTCAGGATTGACATAGGCCGTGTTCCACTAGACCAGGATTTGCTCTGGATGCTTCCCACGGGGTCAGAATTGACATAAGCCGTGTTCCACAAGGACCAGGATCCGCTCTGGATGCTTCCCATGGGTCAGGATTGACATAGGCCGTATTCCACGTAACCAGAATTTGCTCTGGATGCTTCCCACGGGGTCAGAATTGACATAAGCCGTGTTCCACGAAACCAGGATTTGCTCTGGATTCTTCCCACGGGTCAGGATTGACATAGGCCGTGTTCCACTAGGACCAGGATCCGCTCTGGACGTTTCCCACGGGGTCAGGATTGACATAGGCCGTGTTCAACAAAACCAGGAGTTGCTCTGGATGCTTCCCATGGGGTCAGGATTGACATAGGCCGTGTTCCACTAGGACCAGGATCCGCTCTGGACGTTTCCCACGAGGTCGGGATTGACATAGGCCGTGTTCCACGAAACCGGGATTTGCTCTGGATGCTTCCCACGGGGTCAGGATTGACATAGCCGTGTTCTGCGAGGACCAGGCTCCGCTCTGGACGTTTCCCACGGGGTCAAGATTGACATAGGCCGTGTTCCACAAAACCAGGATTTGCTCTGGATGCTTTCCACGGGGTCAGGATTGACATAGGCCGTGTTACGCAAGGACCAGGATCCGCTCTGGACGTTTCCCACGGGGTCAGGATTGACATAGCCATGTTCCACAAGGACCGGGATTTGCTCTGGATGCTTCCCACGGGGTCAGGATTGACATAGCCGTGTTCCGCAAGGACCAGGTTCCACTCTGGATGCTTCCTGGGGTCAGGATTGACATAGCCGTGTTCCGCGAGGACCAGGATCCGCTCTGGACGCTTCCCACGGGGTCAGGATTGACATAGGCCGTGTTCCACGTGACCAAGATTTGCTCTGGATGCTTCCCACGAGGTCAGGATTGACATAGTCGTGTTCCACAAGGACCAGGATCCGCTCTGGACGCTTCCCACGGGGTCAGGATTGACATAGGCCGTGTTCCACGTGACCAGGATTTGCTCTAGATGCTTCCCACGGGGTCAGGATTGACATAGCCGTGTTCCGCAAGGACCAGGAAGGGTTGACTTTCAGTTGTCTGTGCATCGCTGAGTCATGGAACTGGGAATTTTGTCGCAGCTCCGATTTGCTGATGTTGCGTCTGTTGTAATGAGATGAATGTTGAGATGATCTCCAGACTGTCTATGAACCATCGAGATGTGGCTTCTTTTTCTGATGGAGCCCGGTGGGAAGGTATGGTTCCCTCTTAATTTGTGCCCCTGGATTGTCTACAGAGATCGATGTGATCTCACCTGTAGGGCAAAAAGTTTCATTTTATTTATTTTTCTTTCCGCGATGCTCTATCATTTCAGCTTTTTTATATCGCGAAAGTCGCGATTGCCCAATCATTTCGGCTATTTTTCGCGGTGCCCAATCATTTTGGATATTTGTTTTATTTACTCGCTGCTTTTTATTGCGAGTTGCCCAATCATTTCGGCTATTTGCATGCATACATTTTTACTTGCTGATTTTGTTTGCAAGTTGCCCCATCATTTCGGCTATTTCGTATGCATTTGTGGCTCGCTGGCTTTTCGCTGCAAGTTTGGGATTTGATACCGATTTAGGCATCAATATCACTACAACTGGGATATTGCCAGGAGCGAATCATCATTTGCCTCTGTCGATATCGAACAAAGGTGGCTTAGCGAACATGGTTAGGATCCTGTCGACTAAGGCTTTTAACTTTACGAGCCGTAAGGGTCTCATAAAGGTATTTCTCCCTACGAGTCGTGAGGATCTCGCAAGTGCATTTTCTCCTTAGGAATCATGAGGATTCCTCAGTGTATGGTCTCTTATAAGTCGTAAGGATCTTACAAGAGTGCTTTTCTCCTTATAAGTCGAAAGGACTTACAAGTGTCTTTTGCCATATGAGCATATTCCCAGTCTTTGGTGGGACTCTTGTTAGGGAAATGTTTATTCGCGTCCGTGGATTGTATACAAGGGTTAAGACGCTTGTAGGGCAGCATTGGAGGTTGTGATGGCTGCTTAAGAACAGGTTCAGATCCCTGTAGCTAAGGCTTTTGAATCCTATGAGCCGTGAGGGTCTCATAAGAGGGTTCTCCCTACGAGTCGTGAGGATCTCGCAAGTGTAATTTCTCTTTAGAAATCGTGGGGATCCCTAAGTGTGTTGCTCCCTTATGAGTCGTAAGGATCTCACGCAGGTATTTTCTCCTCACAAGGTCGAGATGGCCTTGCAAGTGTCTTTTAACGAGGTTGCTCCCTTTCGGGTTTTCACAAAAACTCACCGGTAGCCTTGCTGTTTTTACTTACGGAGCCCTTTCGGGTTTTCATCCATGCCCATTTTGCTTATGGACATACCGTTTTTTTATTTTATTTTATTTTTTTTGTGTCAGCCTTGGGATGCTGCAGTCCACAGTAGTTTATCGACGTCTCGGTCAACAGCCAGTTTTAGGACATAGTGGTCCATCGTTAGTTTAAGGACGTTTCGGTCCGTAGCCGGCTACTACTTATAGAGTTTGGGCTTAGGAAGATAGCGAGCGGACATAGGCGTCGTCATCTATCGTTGACCTAGGCCGTGACTCATCAGGCGTAGTATTTTTTTAGGAAGCGACCGTTTATTGGCCTGAAAGGTCTTTCACCATGCATGTCCATGAGTAGATAGGCTCTACCCTGGTAAATTTTGACTACGATATATGGGCCTTCATAGTTCGGCTCGAATTTCCCCCGCTTGGCACGATTGGGGATCATAGGTCTTTTGACCACTAGCACGAGTTCGCCTTGGCGGAATGTTCTTGGCCTAGTCAACCTTTCATATGAGCGCGTTATCTTTGCTTTATAAGCCTCCAGACTCTGTTGCGCCACGAGCCGGGTTTCATCAAGGGCATCGAGTTCCTCAAGCCGAAGGTGAGCATTCTCTTCGTCTGTTAGCTCGTAATGAACCGCCACTCGTAGAGAGGGTAATTCTATCTCGAGGGGGAGTACCGCTTCAGTGGCGAATACCAATGCATACGACGTTGTTTTCGTGGTTGTTTTGAACGTAGTTCGATACGCCCAGAGAGCTTCTTGCAGTCTCTCGTGCTAGCCCCTCTTACTTCGAGACACCGTCTTTTTCACGATCTTCATCAAGGTCTTGTTGAAAGCCTCAGCTAGATCGTTAGCTCGGGGATTATAGACCGATGAATATCTCCAGTCTATGTTATACTGTTGTGCGAAGCGGCTGATCTTGTGGCTTCTATAGGCTGGCCCGTTATCGGAGATAATCCGTTGCGGAGTGCCAAATCGATAAATGACGCGTTTCTTGAAGAAATGGGGGATATTTTCCATCTTCACTTCCCTTAGCGGTACTGCTTCTGCCCATTTGGAAAAGTAATCGATCGTTGCCAAAATGAATCGATGTCCTCTGGACGATGTCGGTTCGATGGGCCCGATTATGTCAGTTTCCCACATTTCGAATGGCCAGCTAGCCACCGTCGGGTGTAGCAAATTTGGATGCTGGTGGATAAAGTCCCCGTGAACCTGGCACGAGTGGCACTGCTTCGCGTATTCGAGGCAGTCCTGGATCATCGTAGGCCAATAGTAGCCCATCCTTTTGATTTTCAGCTTCATCTTCGGGCCGGCTTGGTGAGAACCGCAGAGTCCGTCGTGAGTTTCTTGGACGATTCTCTTTGCCTCTTCGGGTCCCAGGCATCTTAGCCATAGAGAATCAAATGATCTCTTATATAGAGTATCATTAACAAAAGCGAAGGATAAAGCTCGTTTCATGAGTTGATGCCTTGAGGATGCATCTTCAGGTGTTCAACGGGATTTGAAGTAGTCTATAAAGACTTCCCTCCAATCCATAGCCTTTTCCTGGTCTTTTATTTGCAGAGCCATTTGCTCGGTCGCTCCCTTTTCTTCGGACGACTCCGGAGATATTTCTGCCGGTGCAAGAACCCGACGACTTTGTACCACGATCCTTACATCATCGAGGTTCTCGTCAGCCAGTTTTTTAGCGAGTTTGGCTAACGCATCCGCTTTGCTATTTTCCACACGCGGTATGCTTTCCAGGGCGTTGGAAGGAATTTGAGTCAGCAGTTGCTGCACTCTCTCGCCGTATTTCACTAACTCTGGTTTGCACGTTTGATAGTCGCCGTTTACTTGACTAACGACCAACTGGGAATCTCCATATATGAGGAGGTTTTCAATTCCCATGTCGACAACGATCTCAAGACCTGCTATCAAAGCTTCGTATTCGGATTCATTGTTCGTCCTTGGCTCTGTTAAGGAGAAGGCAAAGCGCATTATCCCTCCTTGTGGAGTCACGAAGATGAGGCCTACCCCTGATTTGATTATGGAGGTGCTTTGTTTGCGCTTCTTCATGGAAGATGCTCCATCGAAGTAAAGTTCCCATCGGGTATCATTCTCTCTTCTTTCCCCGTCGATCGTGTCAAACGCGTGCTCGTCGGGCAATTCGCAGTTCAAAGGGGAATCGGCAGGTATCGGATGCTCAGCAAGGAAGTCAGCAATGGCCTGACCTTTCACTGCCTTGAGGGGACGATAAGTTATCGAGAACTCCATCAAGAGCAGGGCCCATTTAGCGAGTCTTTCCGTTAATATAGCCTTTGACATTAAATATTTGAGAGGATCCACCTTCGATATGAGATGCACCTCATGTGCTAACGCGTAGTGTCTGAGCTTCGTTATCACGAAGATCAACACTAGGCAGTTTTTTTCGATGGGAGAATAATTGCTTTCTGCCCCCAGTAGAACTCTACTCAAATAGTAGAAGGCCCTCTCCTTCCCTTGGTCGTTCTCTTGTGCCCACAGCGCGCCTAAGGAACCTTCGAGGGCGGTTGTATACAAAGTGAGAGGTTTTCCTTTAACGGGAGCGGCCAGTACTGGAGGATTCTGCAGGTATTTCTTGATTTCGTCTAGTGCGCTTTGGCATTTGCGATCCCAGACGAACGGGGTTCCCTTCTTCATTAGGTGACTGTAAGGACGGCACTTGCCAGAGAGATTAGCTATGAATCGTCGGATATATGCGAGTTTCCCTTGGAGAGACAGCAATTGCTTGAGAGTCCTTGGCGGAGGCATTTCCATGATCGTGTTGATCTTCGAGGGGTCTATTTCGATGCCTTGGTGTCGGACGACGAATCCCAGGAACTTGCCCGAGGAAACTCCGAACGCGCACTTGAGAGGGTTCATCTTCAAGTTGTATTTCCGAAGGCGCTGAAACACGATCTTCAGATGCTCTAAATGTTCCTCGTATGATTTGCTTTTAACTACGAGGTCGTCGATATAGCATTCGACGATTTCATGTATGAGGTCATCGAAGATCTTCGTCATGGCCCTCTGATAGATGGCACCGGCGTTCTTTAGACCGAAAGGCATCACCCTGTAGCAGAATATGCCCAAAGGGGTCCGGAAAGTGGTATGCTTCTGATCCTCGGGATGCATCTTTATCTGATTGTATCCCGATGAGCCGTCCATGAAGGAGAAAACTTCGTGAGTGGACGTATTATCTATCATCAGCTCAGTGACTGGTACTGGGAAGTCGTCCTTCGGGCAGGATTTATTGAGATCCCGAAAATCTACGCATATGCGTACCGTCCCATTTTTCTTCATCGCTGGGATGATATTGGCGATCCAGTCAGGGTACTGAACCTCTTGGATGAAGCCGAAGTCGATTATCTTCTTATCCTCGGCATTGATGCTCATCTCAAGCTCGAGCCGCATTCTTCTCGGTGCTTGTTTGATCGGCTTGACATCCAGGGATATTGCCAATTTGCGTACAGCAATCTCTGGATCTAGTCCTGGCATCTCGGAATAGTTCCATGCGAGCACGTCCTTTAGCGTAGCCACCTTTTCTTCAGACAACAGCTCACTGACGAATGTCGGCCGTGTGTCACTTGCCGTCCCCAAATCAATTTTCTTGAGGTTATCTGCAGTAGTATGTATTCCATCTTCCAGCTCTTTTGGGGCTGGTGGAAACTCTGAGATCACCTCGCCATCATCATTTTCGAAGCACCAGGGGAGGTCATCCATATTCTCGGGCTCTTCTTATGACAGCGTTATCACGTGGCAGGTACGAGATCGCTTCCAAAACCGATGTTGATCTGGTTCCATTCTCGCTGCATACGTGGCTTTCGGTTCATGCTTCTGCGGCGGGATTACACTCCAACTGCTGGATAGAGTGAACCTGCCGAGTTGATATTGGTCTTCAACCCAGTTCTTGAAGGTGAAGCAGTATTCGAGAGGATGCCCTATTGCTTGGTGATAAGAGCAATAGTCTGGGTGAGAGACCTCGTCTGCTTGCTCGGGATGCTTGGACTCCGGGAGTGTCATCATCCGATGTTTCATGACAAGATCGAATATCTTCTTTGTCTTGTCTTGAGGAAAAGAATATTCTCGACCCATCTTCTTTATAAGAGACGGATCCGGGCTGCTCGATTCTTGATCGCGTGGCTTCTCAGACCTGCTATGCTGCCGTCGAACGTTTTTTCCCTTCTTTGGTTTATTTTTGCTTCTGCGCCGGGTCTTTTGCATGACGGGTTGGCGACGAAGAGCATTGTCATTCTCAGCCGCCTGTTGAAGGAGGCGTTGCGTCCTGGCTTTCTCATAAATGGCCATTTCGCGGTTATGGTCGTCCCGGACCTTTTGACCCGCTTTCCTTATTAGCTTGTCCATCCGTTCTTCAAACGACGGACTCGGCATTTTGACCGCAGGACCTTGTTTTGGTTCAGGGTCAACGTCTTTTAACAGAACGTCTCCTTCTTCGTCGAAGTCATGTATGATGTAGCTGCCATGGACTCGCTCCCGTTTCTTAGATTGAACATATCCAAGCCCGATCATTTCCATTCTCCCGTTGGGCAACTTTCGCTGAGTTCCGGGGACGTCCCAGATCCTGTTGTAAAACCGAGCTTGTCGAGCAGTCTGCTTAAGGGGTACACCTTGGCGCCTCAATAGCCTTTTTAAGCCTTTTGTGTAGTATCTGGGCAGACGGATGGGCTGGAGCCTGTCAAACGCAGAATCGACGTCGTGCCAAATTTCTTTCTCCGCTTTGGTTTCCGTTGATCGGTAAAAGAGAATCGCCTTTTCATCTCTTCGCCTGGGAGGGACGTAGAATGTATGCAGTTCTTGCACACTATAGGTATCAAGCGAGTCGAGCTCTTTGTAATGCTCTTGCGGAACCATGGCGATTTACAAACTCCGATTATCGCCAGTGAAGGCCTGTATTGATGGCCGAACAGAAAACACGGCATTGACTTCATCTTCCGAGTCACTGCCGAAGATCAACATAAGGGTGGACGGTCCCAACTTGTTGCATTGGGGCGGCCCTGAATAAACTATTTCTTCTTCCTCTTCGGTATCACTCCCGAAGACCGGAATAGTAGTGATAGCTTTGTTCTTCGGTTTGTGACATCTTTCCGTGTCTTCGAAATCTGGTAAGAAGTATTTTGCATCTTCGTACTTTTGGAATTCGTTCAAGGAGAATGGGTTCAGTTCCACCGTCACAGTATACTCAAGACCATCCTTGAAATACTTCATACACTGATGTTGTGTAGAAGGGATGATGTTGTATTCGTGTAACCAAGGCCTGCCGAGCAAAGCATTGTAGCAGGTCTTGGCGTCAATGACGTGAAATTTAATGTCCGTGACGAGCAGCCCAAAGCGTAGTGTCAATATTACAGACCCGAGCATCCGTGATGACTGGGAGTCAAACCCGGAGATGGTGATTTTATCACGAGCGAGGTGCTGAACGCTCATGCAAATTTCCTTCAACACTCTCATGTTGAGGAGATTGACGGAGGACCCATTGTCAACCAGGATTTTGCCTATATTGATATCATGACAGTATCCGGAGATATAGAGGGGACGGTTATGCTCGCACGTCCCGAGGAGGAGATCTTCATCGCCAAAGGTGATATCGGCTGTGTGCACTTCTTCCAGCTCGTCTTTCATCTTTTCTTCGGCAATGAAAGTTTGAAATTGGTCGGGCTCTTGTAATGCCCTGATCAGAGAGTCTCTCGCCTCCTTAGATAGCAGAAGTGCATTGTGAATGCTTAGTTGTGAGGGGATCTTCCTCATGTGTGCCAGAACGTTGTAATCCACCTTGTTTTTCTTAGGCGGGTCATTGGTTGTTAGCTCTTCGACGACTCGATCATCGAGGGCGATATCCTCATGGACCTTTTCTTTCCCCTTATCCTTTTTGTTCGATCCTTTGTTTGCAGGTCCGAGATTCTTTTCAGGTAATGTGCGATTGCGCAGCTGAATGTTCTCACAGCTTTTCGGTTCTTCTTCTTTTCCTGAGGTGGATTCTTTGAAGAGAGGGCCAAGAATCATTTCTTCGTCAGAGTCGCTCCCGAAGGTGAGAACTTGCGATCCCCTGTAGTCAACCATATGACAGTTGCCGGTGGTTCTTTTGCGCTCCTCGGTCGTTTTTCTTTGCTCCCGACGAGTTTTGCGTTTCATCCGCTTGAAATGTTGTCGGTGAGCAACATATCCCTGCCACCAGTTTTTAAAAGCATTGCACTCTTCGGTGGGGTGCGCAATCTTTCGATGATATAAGCAGTAACCAAGATGTATATCCGCTTTATCAGGAGTGTTTCCTTTGGAGTGTGGCAGATTCATTCCCATCGATATGGCTTTGGCGAACCTTTTCCTCGTTTTGAATCTGCTTTTATTTGCGACGGATGTACTTTGATTCGGCGGGAATGTCTCGACCCTTTCGTCCAGTCGCCGGCGTTTGGCCTTTTCAAATATGGCCATCTTGCGCTCCCGGTTAGCTTTACTTTTCAAAAGAGCTTCGTTTAGGAATGCATCGATCATTTTGTCTGATGGTCCTAGAAGTTCCGGCTCAGGATCTGTCCCCGGTTTCTCTGCGTCCAGAGCTTCTCCATCGTTTACCAATGAGTGAGAGATCACATGGCAGCTTGCCACATAATCCTCAGATTCATCCGACGAGTCTTCTCCGTTGTCGTCATCTCCGTCCTCAAGGACGTGGCTGAGAAATTCTTGGAGTGTGACTGGAGTCCGCGCCTTCTGATTATATTCTTCCAGCGCGTTGATATATTTTTGCAGGTCCGTGCGCTTGTCACCAGGCATCACGGGCTTCTTGGCTTTCTTCTTCTTCGAAGACTTTGACGGCTGGATGTGAGCGCTTTGGCTATCACCACCAATCTTTGGAGTTGGGCGCGGTTTCAGCATTCCCTCGATGATCTCGGATTCCAGTGGATTTTTCCACCTAATCGCCGGACATGTTTGGAGATCCTTCAACATTCTTTTAGTCTTGGTTGAAAGAACGACCTCCCATGGAGCTTCTTCCACAAAAGAGTATGATGCCCCCGGTGTGTCCCCCCTTTTAAGAGCATGCGGTTGAGGCGGGCTTACTTTCCACTTCTCGGACAGTGCGAATTTGCCCTGTTGATACTGGTCCTCAATCTAGCCCTTGAAGACGAAGCAATCTTTAATTGGATGGCCTATCGCTTGATGATAGGGGCAATAATTAGGATTATTAGCCTCACCGGGTTGCAATGGGCGTTTTGGATTTGGCAAATTGATGAGCCTGTTGCATATTGCCAGCTCGAACAATCTCTTCGTTTTGTCCCTGGTAAACGAATAAGGGCGCTTTATTTTCTCATTATAGAATTGCCGTCTCTCGTCAAGGCGATCAGTTAGTTTTGGGCCACTGGGCTGCTGTTGAGCATTTGCGACGAAGGTCGCTTTCCCTTTGCCCTTTTTATTCCTTGGCTTCGGCTTTGAAGGAGACGGTCTATGACCCATCTGGTCCATTTGGGCCAGTTTGTCAATCAAGGCCTGGAACGTGGTCGGCTTGAAGAACATCATGAATTGGGAAATAGTTGCTTGAGGGTCAAGAGTGCCCATGAACATGCCCACTGCCGGCGCTTCTTCGATGCGCTGCTCACATTTTGACCATAAATTCCACTATCGTATTGCGTATTGAACCCATGTTTCGCCAGGTTTCACCCTGGCATTGATCAATGCCGTTATTGGGGTGCGTTCATTAGCACTCGCGAAACGCTGGGTGAATAGTAGCTCCATCTCTGCAAAAGTTTTGACGGAGTCGTTGGGAAGCTCCGAATACCACTCAAACGCCGTCTCCGACAAGCTACCGACAAACTGGCGGAGTAAAAGTTTATCATCACCTCCGGTGTTGCCGCACAAGGCTCTGAATTGGGCGACATGCTGATGCGGATTTCCCGCCCCCTTATATACATGGAATTTAGGGATCGTATATCCCGACGGGTACCTTATTTGGTCATACCATCCTGGATATGGTCGTCCAGTCTTAACGATCTGTCCGGCCGTCTCGCTCACATGATGAGCTCGTATTTGCTGAGCGATATAATCATCCAGAGCGGCCTTGGAGATGGTCTCCTCCTTGGCTGCTGAAAGAGCCGGAGGAGGGTTCGATGTCTCCCCTCTATCGTCTTCAATGATAATCGAGGGGTCTTCAGCTGGAGGTTCCGGCTATAACATCATCCCAACCATGTCTTGGAACAAAAGAGCCATTTGTTTGATGTTGGCTGCCTGTTCCGTGGCCTCTTTTTCTTTCCTCTCGAGCATTCTTCGGAGGAAATCAGCATCAGTTTCTTGCTCCTGACGTTGCTCTGAGGTCTCCGGATTGTCTTTCGACCCAGTGATTGCCGCCATTGCAGTTAGCATCTCCTGAAGTTTCTGCTGTTGCTGCTCTTGAGCCTTTGTTATCGATCGAGTAAGCGGTCGATGACCTGTGAAAGCACGGCTTTCCTCTTTTCCGAAAGCCATATAAACGGTATGTGTTACCATGCCCCCAGACTTGGAGCGTTTAGACTCAGCGTCTTTGCGGTTTGCCGCGGTCACAGGGGCTTTCTCCGGCCTCCTTCTCTTATGAGCGGTTGACGTCGAGGGGGCCGTTGCAGTGGGCACCCAAACAGTTGTTTCCTTTTGTGGCTTGACAGGATGGTTCTCTTCTTGCTGAACTTTCACCTTTTTCTGTCAGCGAGAGTAATCTTGATCAATCACCGATTCCTGAACCCGTTGCCAAACTTTGTAAATTTTAGAGGACAGCCGCTGAGGGGGCTGCTCTGGCTTCTTTTCTGTAGCAATCTCCATAGGTGGAGGAGATCTTTTCAGCACGACAGTCGGAGTGTTCTTGCGAACCCTCCTAAGCGGTTCAAAGCTGTTCCCAGTTGGAACAGCAGCATTGATTTCCACCATGGGAGCTGGTAGAGTTAGTCCAGATGGGGAGCTGCCCCCAGCTTTTCCTACTCGTCGCCAGTGACGACGGCGAGCATGTCGTGCGGATGGGATTGTCTCAGCTGTAGGGGTGACTTTCTCATACCCCCTGTGTTGGTCAGAAGTCGTCGTCGGCGTCAGCCTCTTGAAGACCGATGTCCGTTGAGAAGCAATGTCCAATCTATCAAAGACAGACCTCTGGGCAGGGGAAGCAGCTTTGAGGACTCCGTCCGGAGCGGGAGCCGGAACAGTCAGTCTTGTGAAGATCGACCCTTTGGCGGGAGAAGCCACCTTGACGACTTCATGAGTAGGAATGGCTATCGGCTTAGGGATAACTCTTTCCGGTATCACGGGCTTCTTCATGGGCCCAAATGAGGTTTGGCCCAGTCTGTCAAAGACTGAGGCGTTGGATCTGGACGACCCGTTGAGAGGGGCCACAGTAGTGGTAAGTCGATCAAAGACCGACTTCTTTGGGGTTTCCTGCAACGGCAGCGGGGCATTGAAGTTCATTGGCGGGAGCATGGTCCCGAAGAACAATCCAGTGGTGGCCTGAGTGACCTGTTCCACCGGCATAGCGAAGATGGAGGCCGCTTGGGGCCCGTAAGTCACTCCTCCGGACGGGATGGAGCGAGAGTTGCAATTGCAGTTAGTGCAGGTTGAAGCCATTGATTTTCTGTTTTCTGCACGGAACAAGACACCAAATCTTAGTAACTCAAACCCAAGGGCAACCATATCAAACCGTGATTCATTCGCGAACACGGCACACGAAGTGTGGACTGGAAAGAGGAAAATGTCCCACCGGGCATGCCAAAATCTGTTCCTCGCCGAAACACGGAGACGCGACCGCGCATGTCCGTCTCGCTTGAATTTCAGGGCATATGCTAATTGGTGCTATCCGTCCATCTATCCGAAGATGCCAAGTTGATTTATGACACCACGTATCGAAGGTTTAAACGGATGCGGCCGATGTAGCAGACTTCGTCAGATTCCCCCTCGTTGAGGGGTTTTTGATTGTGGGGACGCTTTTCCCTGCAGGCGCAAGCCCCTGCAGTTAATTACGCTACCGCGTCGCAGTAACAACTTTCTCCTTCTTCAGATAGTCACTTCGTGTCGTGTTTGTTTGTTTTGTTTTTGGTTGCCCGTGGATTATATACGGAGACTAATTTATGTCGTCGCCCGTAGGGCGTGGATTAGTCCAAATCCGTATTTTCTTAGATTTGGGTTTGGGGGTTGGGTTTAAGGATACGTTAGTCTCATTTGAGACTAAGATCAACTTAAACATTTGTTAAGAATACGTTAGTCTAATTTTAGACTAAGATCAACTTAATGGGATCATTTAGATCCGACAAAAGAGCATTTGGGCTTTATTGTTTAGTTTAGGGACATTGCGGTCGATTACCAGTTTAAGGACATGGTGGTCCAATGTTAGTTTAAGGACATCTCGGTCCAAGGTTAAGGACATCATAGTCCATGGGTTTAAAGGGACCCCACAGTCCGAGATTAATGACATCATAGTCCATGAGTTTAAGGACCCCACAGTCCATGGAATGATTGGTTATTGGGACCCGTCACCTCTCTAAATACGTTGAAGGATTACAACGACAAATATCAAAGGAGTGAAGAGATGTACCCTTGAACCAAAGTTGATTGGGAGATCTGTAGTCCAATTTGGAACTAAGATCAATTAATTAGATTATGAGCACATTGGCTCAGTTAAATCTGAATTGAGGACTTATGGCCAATTTAGGCTAAGTCCAATTAAGTTTGAAATGTTGGCCCTTTGTTGGACTATTGAACATTTGTCTGGGTTCAGCCCCCCCATTATTTAGCAATGCTAAACAGGGGTTTGGGGGCTCTGACAACATTTTGTCTTTGGCTGAGCATTAAACCCTTCATTATAGCTCTGGGTTTTACTCTGCATGTCATATGAAATGACCAATTTTAAGGTTCAGTTGAAGGAGAGGCTTGCCTCTGGAAAACTTAGCCAATTTGGACTAAGATTGGCTTTAAAAATAGTGTTAAACACTAGAGGACACTTGGCGGTCATGTGTTCCCACGTGATGCGTTTAAGATAGTGTTAAACACTAGGGACGAAGCATTTAAAATAGTGTTTAAACACTAGAAAGGAGGTAGTCACGTGGGGTCACGTGAGGCATCTGAAGATGGGGCCAGACTTCCTTTATTTTCTTCCCAGAATATTCAAATAAATGTTAAACGCTTTCAGTTTTCACGGCCATCACGTGTGGGCACGTGATGGGTACCCATGCATTGATTTATTAAAGTGTTTATTAGGGGTCACGTAGAGACACGTGAGGGCGCCCAAAATTGATTCTGCCCTTGGATTTGTTCCCTTTTGTTTTGAGTGTCACGTGCGAGCACGTGAGGCATTACCTTCATGCTTTTTCTTTCTCATTTTGAGGAGTCTGTTTGAGGGTTACGTGGGGCACGTGACCATGTCTCATTCGTTCTTTTCTGATCATTAAAAGAAGGCTCACGTGTTGCCACGTGACCAGGTTTACGTGCATGGATAATTTAAGTTCTTTGTTTGAGAATTAAATTCTTTGGTAGGGTTAAACCCTAATTCTGTTTTGAGGAATTAAATTCCTATGTATATGGAAGAATTAAATTCTTATGTAAGGTTAAACCCTAGTTTTGTTTGGGGGAATTGAATTTCTAGTCTTGGGGGGCACGTGACCTAGTTTTGTTCTTTCTTTTCTGATCATTGAGGATGGGGGTCACGTGTTGCCACGTGACCAAGTTCTTTACGTGCATGGAGAGCTTTAAGTCTCTTGTTTTGAAAATTAGATTCTTTTATAGGGTTAAACCCTAGTTTTGTTTAGAGGAATCAAATTCCTGTGTATTTGGAATAATTAAATTCTCATATAGGGTTAAACCCTAGTTTCATTTGGAGGAATTGAATTCTTATGAATTTGGGAGAATTAAATTCTCATATAGGGTTAAACCCTAGTTTCATTTAGAGGAATTAAATTCCTATGAATTTGGGGGAATTAAATTCCTTAAACTCAATTTTCCCTCTATATTTTGGATCTGCATGGCAGAATCTCCCTGATGAGAATTAAATTCTCAACTTGTGGGGAGATCTGCTTCTGCAGATCTTCAACCAAGGGAAGAACTAATTTCTTATTCATAAGAGTTAAACTCTTAAATTGAGAATTAAATTCTCCTTTTGTTTTATGGAGCTTAGATCTCTTTCCCCTTTCTCACCTAGGGTTTCTTTTCTTCTAAAAAGATCTTTTTTCTCTTAAGAATTAAATTCTCCTCTCTTTTTTCTCTCTGTTGTTATTTTTTCTCCAAAAATCCAAGATCCTTCCCTTCTCTTCCTGGCTCCTATTTATAGGAGAAAAAAAAGAATCAATTTGTTTAGTCAATCTTTCATTGAAAGATTTTGGTTGTTTCTGTAACCAACATGATCTTTTAGATCACTCAGTGAATTTTTATTCACCATTTTTTTTAATCCAAAAGATATTCTGTTTGTTATTCTTGGTGAATTTTCAGGGAAATCTTTCCTTGTATAGAATCTTTCTATAAATTGGTGATTTTTAATCACCATTGGATTTTTAATCCAACGGTGCTCCACTTTACAGAGCACAATCTCTTTTTGTTTGGAAAAATTTAAAGAAATATTTTTCCATTTAGGGTCTTTGATCTCCCTTAATTAGAATTTAATTCTATTAGTTCAGAAGGTTTAAGAGCCAATCACGTGTTGGCACGTGATCCCACTGTTTGATCATTTCTGTAGAATTCAATTCTATTAATTAAGGAACTTAGGAACCCATCACGTGTTGACACGTGACCCCCTTGATTAACATTTTAAACAGAATCTAATTCTGCTGTTTTAAAGAGTTAAGGAATCATCACGTGACCCTTGGTCACGTGTAGACACGTGATGCCTCATTGGGATCTTTCCTTGCCATTTTATTATGCCTTTTAATTCTTTCAAAGGGTTTTTTAAAGGTCCATCACGTGTGGGCACGCGACTCCACTAATTGCTTGCTTAATTTAGAATTTTAATTCTATTATAACAGAGTCCCAGGAAACCATCGTGTGTCAGCACGTGATACCCCATTGGGATATTTCCTGATATTTTATCAGGGAACAAACCCGACGATATCTTCGAAAAGGAGCTCACCTCGGGTGACCCGACAGACCGCTCTCGATCCGACCTATGATCTGGTCGGGACGAGAGTGGGGGGCTAATGATGATGCTCGATATCGGTGATCTCCCTGATCATGACACATGGCTGGTGACGTGTCCCGAAGCTCATAAGAAAGGACCTACGGTGTCCGAACAGGCCACTCTTGTGCCCGTCCCACAAACAAACGCTGTCTCACCTCCGAGCCCCCTGCACAATTGGCCTCCTCGGCCTTCTCAGCTCGTCTCCGGGTTGCCGCAGAACCAAGATACCTCGGCTCTCCCGCTCGTCTGCGAACTCTTCCGCCGAGGTCATCTTCCTCGGTCTCATCGACCGACCAACGACACCACTCACAAGCGCAACCGCCATCCCACGAACCTCGCCATACGCGAGATATCTGCCAGCCATATCCTACGTTCCACGCAATCACGATCCCCCGTTAACGAGCCCGTCTCTCCATTAATGCGGGATTCCGCCCATCACGCGGGCGTGACGTCGGGAGCATAACGGCCGGCGTGATTCTCGCGCCTGCCTGCCTGCTGCCACCGCTATATAAACCCCTCTTTCAGACAGTTCAAGTAAGCCATTTTTACTCCACTAAGCCGTTACTCTGCTCGGATTTCCTCTTTAACTTGACCGTCAGAGGGTTCTCGGTGGTACAACCACCCCGGGACTTCCTTACAGGTAGTTCGGCCCAAACAACCTCAAACCTATTGAGATTCACACGCTTCAGGAGCCAGCCTCCAGATCCAATCTCAGCCGTCTATCGCCGCCATCAGCAGATCAGCGGAAGGTAACATCTTGACGCGATCCGACACGCGTCAGGACCTGAGGAGGTTATTTTTAAATATTGAAGGTTTAGAAGTTGTATTCAAAATCCCTATGTTTTGGGACACTGTATATAAAACCCTATTTTCTTTTTGTTCTTAGGTATGGATATTTTGGTATAAAAAAATTGTTTCCTGCGGGAAAAAGTTAACAAAGGTTAATTCAAGTGGATTTGAAAGTTTTTAAAACTCGGGAATATATCTTACATTTTGGCCAAAACTTAACTGCAGAATGCCAGCTTTGTCCGGTTCGACATCAATTTTGGAGTTTAGATAACTACGGTCATCGAACGTCCAATATGATCTAAGGTCAGTAAACTTCATTTTTCCAAACATTTCTCTAAAATCATAATCATAGTTTATTTTGAAATAGTGTCTGGGGGTTAGAAACTGTATTTTGTATCCGTTCTAACTTCACCTCCAAATAAACTCTAGTTTTCCGAAATCAATAACCAAACAGGGGCTTACAGGGGCTTATAGTATTAGGATTTTACCGGTATAAATCGGGCCGGGCCGGGCAGAATTAGTCAGCCCAACCTCAATCAGGTCAACACATTAAAAAGAGCAACCCCTGAACCCTATAAAAATCCACTCCCATGGCTCTAAACCTCAGCCCCAACCGTCTCTCTCCCCTCCCTCACTTCATATTCCCTTCGCCCCTTCGATTTCCCCCGCTCAAATTCATCTCAATTCGCCCCCAACTCCCAAACCTAGGGTTTCGCATCAAAAACCCTCGCGGCATCTCCCGCAGCGAGATGAGCACCGCAGGGCCTCCGATGGTGAAGGAGACGATCGATCTGACGCAGAATGAGGCGACGATCTTCAATCGCCTCCTCGATGTCTTGAAGCACTTCGAGCTGGACACGCAACTCCGCGTCGCCGGCGGCTGGGTCCGCGATAAGGTCGGAATCGCTTTCTTTCTTGCTTGATTTCGCCGTGAGTTGTTTTTGATTAGGTTTCTCTGGAGCTGTGTAGCTTTTGGGGAAAGATTGCAATGATATCGACATTGCGCTTGATAACATGTTGGGGCGAGAGTTTTGTGAGAAGGTGAATGAGTATCTGGAATTTGTTGGCGAAGAACAGCATGGGATAGGTGTTATACAGAGGTATGTGCAATGTTCTTTCGATGCGATTACTACTGTTGGGTTATTTGTTATCAAGTATTGCTGCATGTTGAATACACTGTCATGAGTCTAAATCTGTTTATGTTACTTTCACGTGGACAATGAAGAAGGACTAGTTTAATACTAGTAGAGAAGATTCCGAATCCTTGAAGTATCCGTTTTGTCATATATGAGTGAATTTTTGAGACACTGTCATGAGTCTAAATCTGTTTATATTACTTTCACGTGGACAATGAAGAAGAACCAGTTTAATACTAGTAGAGAAGATTCTGAATCCTTGAAGTATCCGTTTTGTTATATATGAGTGAATTTTTGAGACAAATGTTCCTTGTAAATTATGCCCTTTTGATGTGAAGCACGACTTCATGAAACCGCTCACCCATCCCCTTATATTCGTGAATTTGAGTGGATTTGTTCTTTGCATATCAGAGTTGTGAATCTCAATTTCTGTAGATGAGTAAATTGAAAAGATTAATTTGGATGCTTCGTGATTTGACCTGATTCACAAATCAAATTCGCATGTCCGTTTTGATCATTTAGATTGGTTTTTAGGTATGGTTTGGGCCGAATATATGAATTGGTTCTTAGATGCAGTTTGGGTTGATAATTTAAATTGAATTTCATTCGACAAAATTAGGGGTTCTCGCTCCACAAAAATTAGGAATCTCCCTTGGGGTATTGCAGCTTACCAAAGACCCGGTTTTTCCTGTATACATTATATAATGTTTGAATATTATCAGCTTAGAATTGTTTACTAGCTATTTTTGTTATTTATATATATTACGTATATGTTAATATATTAGATTTCTTTTTAAAAATTTGGTACAAAAATGTATCCCGCATCCTATGTTATTAGAAAATTGTGAATCCAAAACGTTTCATATCCTGTATCCTTATTTGAATCTGTGCTACGTAGTCCTTTTGAGCTTGTTTATTTGGAGGTTACATTAGCTCTAGTAAAATAACTGAAGTAGCCGACGCAATCCTTTCCACCATACTTACGAATAGCCATCTTAATAAGATTGGTGATCAAGAAACTATTTTATCTCGCTTTCATGCTTAAATATTCCATTGAACATTGATTTGGTTTTTAAGCTGTGAAAATAAGCCATTATATAAGAAAAATAGAAATGAGTCAAATAATTGAACTACACTAGAATATTCAATTTAATCAAATGTTCATGTAATGCATATGTTGGTGGTTTCTCAGTGTATTTAGCGTGGCTCGGTGGAGGCGCCACTTATTGATAAAGAGGATGTTTACAGTTTAGCATGCTGCGATTGGAGCTAGTAAATTTTTTATCCTGTAAATTACACGCACACACTGTGTGCGTACATGCCAACATATTGTTGTGTGCATAACTGATTGATGTAGACTGTTTAGGATATAAAGATATGTGCTGTTTTCTTATCAACATGTTGTGATCCCCTGGATATATTCATGCAGCAATCCCGACCAGTCTAAACATTTGGAAACTGCAACGATGCACTTGTATGATACTTGGATTGACTTTGTCAACTTGAGATCTGAAACCTACGCAGAGAACAGCCGTATCCCTACAATGGTACTACTCTCATTTGTAAATTCTATAAACTTAGTGTTATGTCCTCGTTTGTTACCAATTAATTCGGCCGTTGTATTCCAATTTATATTAGTTGATAACTTTGTGAAGTCTTGATTATGATAACATGGAAAAATTTATGAGGTTAAAGTTCCTCTGAGGAGCTCTTCGTAATCTTCCTCAGGAAAATAGATCTTCTTGATATCTTGTCAGTATATTCCGGTAAGTAACTTTCCTGAAGGTTCGTGTCACGCCCCAAATAAGACATATAAAGCTTCCTTAATATCACGTGTGAGAGAAGTGGTATTAGAGCTTAGGCTTTAGGTCTTGAGGAAAACTTTGCAATGTTTTAGGAATATAAGGATTATATGAGAATATGAGTTATGAGAATTTGGTATTCGTTCGGAAGGTATTTTTTCGGGGTGCGACAGTTTGACAGTGGTTAGATCCTGATGTTATTATAGTTTATACAAGCGATGACACTGGTTGTCTAAAGTGCGAGGTTAATGGATATCCTAGCTGTCACGCCCCGCTTCCCAAAATACGGAATATAAGGGGTGACAAGGTCAGCCATGCTCCTACGGTCAAGGAAATATCCTGCCGTAGTCATACTTCGGTTTCTAACATTACATGGTAATCAGTAATCAATGCACAGGTAATGAAAATTGCAGTCACTAATTCTATCAAAACAGATATAAGATATACCAGATAGAGATTAAGGAGAAGACAGCGCTGATGTCGCTGATCTAGATGTCCGTAATATCCTCGAGGTACGATAGATCCTAATCCGAGCTAAGTCCACTTCTCACTCTAAGCATGCATACTCGGGTCGTCAGAGCGACACAATAGCAATATATATAAATACATATGCAAACACGTGCAATAATAATCACGAAACAGTAAACATGGAGTAATGACATGAGCATGAAGTAACCGGTATAGGTAAACAATAAAGCAGGTGTATCGAATCAGTGATCAATGCAATATCCATGTCACTAAACCTATCAGTCTTTAAGTCTCAATGTCCCAGTCTCTAAATCTATCGTCAACCCAAGTGTGAGCGCCAACCATCGCAGTAGTATCCCCAACCCAAGGATAGGCCCCAGGGGCAAGAGAACACGGGTCCGAATGCTTGCTAATAATCAGTAATACCATCCATACGACTCTCGAAATCGCTATATATGCCGGCAGTGGGACTCCTGAGATTCCGTTGATCGAACTCACATTCAAACTACCCCATATCCCGTGGGCTACATCAAACACCGACCATGAATCCAAACACTAGTTGCTTCATGACAAGTCTACGTGAGAATTGGAGACGAGGTCTCCATCAAATATGTCTCGACTGGTATCCAAGATAAATGGACAGTGTTCGACGTCTTACCTATGACACTAATATAAATGCTTCCATAACCGTCCCATTCCAGTTATAGTTACACTTATATATGTTCCATAGGCGTCGACAATGCAATAATTTAACGGGTTCTGCTGATTGTATACATGTACGTGTCACTTCACTTATTCATCCACGCTTTTACACTAACGTACTTTCCACAATCCAATCACTAACATTTATCACTTGGTAATGTAACACTGTCACTAGGTTATCAATATATATGACCACTATTCACTGAGGGTATAACCGCTATATGATATGATAAGAATGCAATTAATTATGATACGAATAAAAATATAGCAGACAGTGTCATACCACTTGCAAAATTTACTATAAATCACACGTGCAGAATTAAGCAAAACGATACAAAGGGTGTAAGCAGTATATTTAATTATCTGTCCATCAAAATTGATTTCGCGTCAGTCGGGTTTCAGGTTCGCTAGTTATGGTCATTTTATTCTAAGTGTTTACTGTTAGAAATCCAATTTCTGAACTGGAAGTCCGTTTCGTAATACGTTTTACTCCCAGTTGGGAGCATAATTAGACGATACTACAGTTAAATAATATTTAGAATTATCAGTTATGTTTGCAACGCATTAGACGGATCAATGATATCCGCTGTACGCAATGAGATATACACTGTCTAATGTTGAGATATACATTTTGTTTCTGCATGAAACTGCAGAACATAACGACGGTTTAAAAGATGTCATAAATATCAAACGACACTGGAATGCAACGAGACCGGCACCGTTAGAAAGCTAATTCGATTATCTACATTGCTATGTATGGTTCCGCACACTTGCCCACCTAAACAGGGAGAAACATGCGTTCCAAAACGGGTGAAGGTAAAGATCCTTGCTCTGGACAGTGGTCCAGAGCCACGAATCGCCACAGTTTTCGTTGCTATAACTTAATAAATTCAGAGATCAACTATGAGATACTGTAGGTTTGTCTGTTGACTTCGATACAAGCCCTAAAACATTAAGTTGCGAGTTTTATCTAATTTAATATAGATTTTAGAACGTGGCATGTGCGGTGAATTCCAGATTCGACGTCGCCTTTTGGGGGCGTCGTTTCATGATATAAACTTCATTATTTGCAACCCAAATTCCTACATGATGTTCTTTATCGGCAAATGGATCTATCTATAACTAGTTCCGCCATTTTATCATGAGCTTATGGTTCGCATCGAACATCTAAGTTAAGTATAAGATTAGCGATCGAGTGTTCGTTTTCTTTAACTAAACCAATACGGTTTGGTTCTACGATTCCCATATGACGTTATCATTAGGTTTTAGACTCGTATGTCTCTCAACTCAAATGACTATTTGTTACGGAGTATTATGAAAAACACTAAGGAAATGTCCGATGTAAAATAACTACATATGTTAATATGTATATTCTTCACATAACATGTAAGCAAGTGAGGACACTTGCCTGACGACGGTTAACTGGCGTGCTCCGACCGCGAGAGGCGAACAACGACGACGTCACGGCGGCAGAGAAGGTCGACGACCACAACATGGGTGTTCGATGAAACGCCGACGGAGGACTCTGCTTGGCGTTGTGCAGCGGGGAGGTGTGCTTTGACGACGTAGTGGTGGAGATGGTAGTGGTGTGGTGGCGTCGTCGGTTTACGGGAGCTCCGGCGCGGTGGCAACGGTGATGAGACAAAAGGTGTGTTGGCGGGGTGCTTGGGTGCAAGGGCGAAGGGGGTTGCAGAGGAGGAGTTGGTGGTGCTGGGGTCCGGCTGCAGGAAGAAGGAGGATGCCACGATGATCGAGTGGTGGTCGCAGTGGCAGAGGAGGTGGTGACGGGGTAGTGTCGTTGGGAGTTGGAAGTGCTTAGTTAGGATGAGGAGAGGAGGTGGGATTGTAGATGAGGGGGCTCAGTGCAGTAGGGATTGCGGCGACAAGGTTGGCGGAGGAGGCAACGATGGTGTTGTTGTGTTGGTGACGAGGAGGAGATCGGCGGCGTTGAGTTGGGTTGGGCTGTGATATGTTGGCGAGGGTCTCGGGGAAAGGAAGTTGGCAACGGTGAAGGCTAGGGTGCGGTTGGGAATGAGCAGAAGATAGGGTCGGCAATGGTGTCGGTCGGTTTTGTGGCGGGGTGATGGCTGAAGTTGGGCTCTCGGGTGTAAGAGGAAGAGGGAGGAGTCGATGGGGATGAGGTTGAAGGAGGAGCTCGTTGTGGGTGAGCGCGGGTCGTGCGGGGGTGGTTGGGATTGTGAGCTTCGTCGTCGTGGAGGTGGGCACGGGATTCGTGGTTAGCGCGAGGGAGATGGAGGACGTGGGGCGAGGACGAGAGAGGGAAGCCGTTGGGGGAGGAGATTTGGTAGGGGATCGCGGGGAGTTCGTTCGCGACGGGGGCACGGTCGTCGCGGCGTGGGTCTCATGGTGTGGGCGCGAGGAGCGGGAGAACGTTGGAGGGGAAAAAGAAGCGGGAAAGGAAACGAGGCGAGGAAAAGAAGAGAAGAAATGGGGTGAGGGAGTCGGGTTGGGCGTGGGTTGGGTCGGGTAGGCTTAGGATTGGGCTGAGGGAGTTGGGCCGGGGTTAAGAAAAGAATTAGGAAAAACAAATAAATAAAAGGTTAGGGTTTGGGTTTAGGAAAAGAATATAATAAGGGTTTAGGGTTTAATTAGGGTAAAGATTTAGAAGTTAGGTTTTAGAAAAATATAGAAAATTATGTTGGAAAATTTGGGGAAAAATACTTGAAAATTATTTATTAAAATACGGCTACGGTATATCGGAACTGGGTATTACATCATACCCGACTTATATAAAATTTCGTCCTCGAAATTTAAAATACGATAAGCTGTAAAATGCCATGCGAAAAGCAACAAAAGCCCAATATTATTATATAGCGATTTACGTAAAAGCAACTATATGAACTTTAAAGATTTTTATATATATAAGAAATAGCGCAGCTAAAAGGATAGTCACAAGTAAGTACGAGGCATAACCATTCGTAGTAATAGACTATATATACAAACACAATGAAAGATATAATAACATTGATAAACAATAGTGAAGGATTTGCTGATTAGCCAAAAATATTTTAGTAGAACTACATATCAAGCAATTTAAAATAACTTGAGAAAACCCATACGGTAAAATACAAGAGAAAATAAAACAAAATAGTATATGTGATATAAGTTTGCACTATTGAAAATGGGAAAAATAGTAAATCATTCAAGTAAAACAAAAGTAGTTAATAATACACAATTTTGATAAATACAAAAATATAGAAAACTAAATTTCGAATAACAAACGTCACTGAATGTAATTTCAGTAACGGGAAATAACACTAGTAATGTATAAGAGACTGGTCAGGGCATGGATTACAGTAGAATATGGCCTAATCGAAAAGAAGTTGGGAATGCGGTGTTTAACTATAGTGTCGATGGGGGCTGGAGGTCAGGTTACTACAGGGGTTCAAGAATGAAGTAACGACAATGAATCTCAAGAAGGGACGGAAATTATTGTAAGAAGGAACAATCAATACATCATGCGGACCTTAAAGGTACAATACTTAAAAAGATTTGCGTGCCCAGAAACTTTATTTTTCAGAAATTTTAACAAAGCATACTTGAAAGATAAAAGTGGCCTTAAGCTATACATAGTTTTATTTGGCCAGAAGAACAGAAAAACAAGTTGCGTTAGTCGCGATCGTGGAAGTTCAATAGATTACGGTAAACTCTTGCATTAAGATAGGGACGTCCATTCCCATAGCGTCTCGCAGGGATTGCTACTGACGGTTCTTTTGTCTCGAATTCCTTCTTACTCGAGATTTCATCCTCCGACTCTTCTTCGACTGGGCCTCGTTTTCGGACTCTTCCCCCATGAGGTTTTCTTCTCCCTGTCCTTCTTCCTTGGCAGGAGCTTTCTCATTGGGGTCCTCTTCCACGTGATCCGTCTCTTCTGGATCTTCTTCCACTGGGTCCTCCTCAGGATCTTCCTCTTCTGGATTCTCTTCTAGTGGGTCCTCCTCAGGATCTTGAGTCTTCTTCGGGGTCCTCTTCTTCATCGTCAGAGTCACTGATCATGTTGACTTCTGGAGCTGCGTCCGCGACTTCTGCGTCCGCGACTTCTGCGTCATCGGAATCGCTGTTGTCGAAAATAACCTATGGGCGATCGGCCTCGTCATCTGAACTCACCAGCATGCAGTCTAAGAAAACGCAGGACCGAGTGTCCTTATCGAGAGGCGGCGCTGCCCCAGGGTTGGCCATGGTCTGAAAAGAGAGAGTCATGATTAGATAGTGGAACACACAAAAATAACTAAATATATGGAGCACATGGAAAATATAAGGTAGGTAAAAGAATGTAAAATCAAAATTTTGAATAATAATGCAGTAAGTAGTATAAGGAAGTGAGTGGTAAGGGAACGATATATAAATCACAATTCACATTTTTTCCATTTAAAGCAAGGGGTCCAATAAAAATACAAAGTTCAGACGAAAAGAAACAATTACTAAATAAAATAACAAGGCTTTTATTGAAAGCAGGAAGGTGACAACTTCGCGTTGATATCTAGATCGCTATGATCTCGTAAAGCGAGTTTGAATCCTGTGTTGGGTCCGTACTATCCTCGAAACTCGAACTACGAAATAACCAAGTTACTCAGCAGAAGTGGAGAGCGTTGACGAATCTCCTCCTTGTAGCTCTTTCCTTTGAGGGCAATCATTGATAAGATGCTTGTTGGATCTACAAATCAAGCACTGCCTTTTGGCCCGGCAACAGTCCTTCTGAAGGTACCCTGGCTTATTTCAATAACCACAACGTTGGGTTCTCCGCTGCTTCTGTTGCTGAGAAACAAATTGGCGTTTCATCCGCATACCCCCTACGATTGGGAGCTCCTCATGGTGTTCGAACTAGTTGCCTCCTTAACCCCTCGGCTAAAAGATCGTTCGTCCTCTTCTGGGCTTCCATCAAGCCTTGCAGTACACCCAAAATCTCGGCGGTCAGACTCTGGGGAGTGGAGGAGGAAGGAGAGTTGCTGGAAGTCATGGTTCTGAAACAACAAATTTTAGGACGGCATAAAGTACAAGGTGTAAGAATTAGAATAAGATATAGAATTGACAACGAAACAAGAATATGTGGTGAGGTGAAACTCAATCAGGCGGAAATCAATTTGTAGAACTCCAAGTCACTCAAGAAGAGTGATGTCTTGTAACTATGCTGCAGTTCATAGTTACAATCATATAACTCTACTAAGTCATCCAAAACTCTAGCGGATGGAGTCAAAAATGTAGCTCGACAAACTATAGGGATCCTAGTCAAGGATAACAAGTTTTCGATCTAGACCGAATGGGCGACTTGAATTGTCAAGCCCTAGCCGGAACCTGTAATCCCAAACTAAACATGGCGTTCTGATACCAACAAAACCATGTCACGCACCGCTTCCCAAAATACGGAATACGAGAGGTGATAAGGCCAGTCATGCTCCTACGGTCAAGGAAATATCCTGCCGTAGTCACATTTCGGTTTCTAGCATTACGTGGTAATCAGTAATCAATGCATAGGTAATGAGAATTGCAGTCACCAATTCTATCAAAACAGATATAAGATATACCAGATAGAGATCAAGGGAAAGATAGCACGGGCGCCGCTGATCTAGATGACCGCGATATCCTCGAGGTACGACAGATCCTGATCCGAGCTAAGTCCACTTCTCACTTTGAGCATGCATACTCAGGTCGTCAGAGCGACACAATAGCAATATATATAAATACATATGCAAACACGTGCAATGATGATGATCACGAAACAGTAAACATGGAGTAATGACATGAGCATGAAGTAACCGGTATAGGTAAACAATAAAGCAGGTGTATCGAATCAGTGATCAATGCAATATCCATGCCACTAAACCTATGAGTCTCTAAGTCTCAATGTCCCAGTCACTAAATCTATCGTCAACCCAAGTGTGAGCGTCAACCACCGCAGTAGTATCCCCAACCCAAGGGTAGGCCCCAGGGGCAAGGAAACACGGGCCCGAATCACGCTCGCTAATAATCAGTAATACCATCCATACGACTCTCGAAATCGCTATATATGCCGGCAGTGGGACTCCGGAGATTTCGTTGATCGAACTCACACTCAAACTACCCCACACCCCGTGGTCTACATCAAACACCGACCATGAATCCAAACACTAGTCGCTCCATGACAAGTCCACGCGAGAACTGGAGACGAGGTCTCCATCAAATATGTCTCGACTGGTATCCAAGATAAATAGATAGTGTTCGACGTTTTACCTATGACACTAATATAAGTGCTTCCATAACCGTCCCATTTCAGTTATAGTTACACCTATATATGTCACATAGGCATCGACAATGCAATAATTTAACTGGTTCCGCTGATTGTGTATAAGTACGTGTCACTTCACTTATTCATCCACGCTTTTATACTAACGTATTTGTCACAATCCAATTACTAACACTTATCACTTGGTAATGTAACACTGTCACTGGGTTATCAATGTATATGACTACTATTCACTGAGGGTATAACCGCTACATGATATGATAAGAATGCAATTAATTATGATACGAATAAAAATATAGCAGCCACTGTCATACCACTTACAAAATTTCCTATAAATCACATGTGCAGAATTAAGCAAAACGATATAAAGGGGGTAAGCAGTATATTTAATTATCTATCCATCAAAATTGGTTTCGCGTCAGTCGGGTTTCAGGTTCGTTAGTTATGGTCATTTCATTTTAAGTGTTTACCGCTGGAAATCCAAGATCTGAACTGGAAATCCGTTTCGTAACACATTTTACTCCAAGTTGAGAGCATAATTAGACGACACTACAGTTAAATAATATTTAGATTTATCAGTTATGTTTGCAACGCATCAGACGGATCAATGATATCCGCTGTACGCAGTAAGATATACACTATCTAATGTTGAGATATACATTCTGTTTCTGCATGAAACTGCAGAACATAACGACGGTTTAAAAGATGTCATAAATATCAAACGACACTGGAATGCAACGAGACCGGCACCGTTAGAAAGCTAATTCGATTATCTACACTGCTATGTATGGTTCCGCACACTTGCGCACCTAAACAGGGAGAAACATGCGTTCCAAAATGGGTAAAGATAAAGATCCTTGCTTTGGACAGCGGTCCAGAGCCACGAATCGCCACAGTTTTCGTTGCTATAACTTAATAAAATTCAGAGATAAATTATGGGATACTGTAGGTTTATTTGTTGACTTCGATACGAGCCCTAAAACATTAAGTTGCGAGTTTTATCTAATTTAATATAGATTTTAGAACGTGGCATGTGCGGTGAATTCTAGATTCGACGTCGCCTTTTGGAGGCGTCGTTACATGATATAAACTTCATTATTTGCAACCCAAATTCCTACACGATGTTCTTTATCGGCAAATGGATCTATCTATAACCAGTTCCGCCATTTTATCATGAGCTTTTGCCTAGGGTTCGCATCGAACATCTAAGTTAAGTATAAGATTAGCGATCGAACGTTCGTTTTCTTTAACTAAACCAATACGGTTTGGTTCTACGATTCCCATATGACGTTATCATAAAGTTTTAGACTCATATGTCTCTCAACTCAAACGACTATTTGTTACGAAGTATTATGAAAAACACTAAGGAAATGTCCGCTGTAAAATAACTACATATGTTAATATGTATATACTTCACATAGCATGTAAGCAAGTGATGACACTTGCCTGACGACGGTTAACTGGCAGGCTCCGACCGCGAGAGGCGAACAACGGCGACGTCATGGCGGCAGAGAAGGTCGACGGCCACGATATGGGTGTTCGATGAAACGTCGATGGAGGGCTCGGCTTGGCGTTGTGCAGCGGGGAGGTGAGCTGTGGTGATGTAGTGGTGGAGATGGTAGTGGTGTGGTGGCGTCGTCGGTTCACGGGAGCTCCGTCACGGTGGCAACGATGATGAGACAAGGTGTGCTGGCGGGGTGGTCGGTGCTCGGGTGCAGGGGCGAAGAGGGGTGCAGAGGAGGAGTTGGTGGTGCTAGGGTCGGGCTGCAGGGAGAAGGAGGATGCCGCGATGATCGAGTGGTGGTCGCGGTGGCAGAGGAGGTGGTGACGGGGGTAGTGTCGTTGGGTGCTGGAAGTGCTCAGTTGAGATGAGGAGAGGAGGTGGGTTTGTAGGTGAGGGGGCTCGGTGCAATGGGGGTTGCGGCGACAAGGTTGGCGGAGGAGGCAGCGATGGTGATGATGGTGGTGTTGTGTTGGTGACGAGGAGGAGATCGGCGACGTTGAGTTGGGTTGGGCTGTGATATGTTGGCGTGGGTCTCGGGGAAAGGAAATCGACAACGGTGAAGGTTAGGATGTGGTTGGGAATGAACAGAAGATAGGGTCGGCAATGGTATCGGTGGGTTTTGTGGTGGGGTGATGGCTGAAGTTGGGCTCTCGGGTGCAAGAGGAAGAGGGAGGAGTCGATAGGGATGAGGTTGAAGGAGGTGCTCGTTGTGGGTGAGCGCGGGTCGTGCGGGGTTGTTGGGATCGTGGGCTTCGTCATCGTGGAGGTGGACACAAGATTCGTGGTTAGCGCGAGAGAGATGGAGGATGTGGGGCGAGGACGAGAGAGGGAAGCCGTGGGGGGGAGGAGATTTGGTGGAGGGGAGTTCGTTGGCGACAGGGGCGCGGTCGTCGCGGCGTGAGCGTGGGTCTCGTGGCGTGGGCGTGAGGAGCGGGAGAACGTTGGAGGGGAAAAAGAAACGGGAAAGGAAACAAGGTGAGGAAGAAGAAGAGAAGAAGTGGGGTGAGGGAGTCGGGTCGGGCGTGGGTTGGGTCGGGTAGGTTTAGGATTGGGCCGAGGGAGTTGGGCCGGGGTTAAGAAAAGAATTAGGAAAAATAAATAAATAAAAGATTAGGGTTTGGGTTTAGGAAAAGAATATAATAAGGGTTTAGGGTTTAATTAGGGTAAAGGTTTAGAAGTTAGATTTTAGAAAAATATAGAAAATCATGTAGGAAAATTTGGGGAAAAATACTTGAAAATTATTTATTAAAATACGGTTACGGTATATCGGAACTGGGTATTACACTAGCACTTGATTTCTATGATTATAACCTCTTAGTAGTTTTGTACAGAGCCTACTTTCTAGAGCTATTGTAACTAAGAAGTGCTACTTGTGTATGGGATCCACACCAGTATCACATGTCCAAGCGATCTAAATTGTCCGGCTTGTAAATTTGTTAGAAAACTAAATAAAGTATGTGTGCATGCGTGCGTTATTTGGACAATAGGCTATGTGCAACATTATTTTTTACTAAGCATGGCATGTAGAAAATTGCTTGACATGGTTTGGGACGGCAGTGGTAGTAAAAGAGGATAACAACAGATTATTCCTATTTTCTCTTATGGATCCTTTATAACATTTGTAACTTCTGTTTTACCTTTTTTTAAATAAAAAATTAACACTTTCCCCCCTATTTTTAACACTATTTTCTTACACGTTGTGTGCCCTCTTGTCCGATATGGCAAAATTTTGTGACAATTGAGTGAGTAGGTGCCATTGGGAGAACTCAGCGTTTTATTTTCCTTTGAGAAGAGTTGATTATAATGTTTATCTTCCCATGTGCATTGTTACGTACATTGATTATCTATTTCAAAGTCTGTAATTTTCTTTTCCATTGGCAGCATTCTTTGTTTGAACAATAAAGCTCTTTTGCATATGTAGAAATTTGGTACTGCTAAGGAAGATGCATATCGAAGGGATCTAACTATCAATAGGTAATCCAACATGAGATCCCTCTTGATTTCTTTTTTATAATGTGTGAATATTGGTAATCAACATGCATTCCTTGGTCAAACGAGTTTAATCGGTCAGTCCACCCGACAACTGTTAATGTTTTTATGCTGTAATCTTTACTTAGCATATTCTTGGCCTGAAATTTGACACCGTCATAATGGCTGAACCCGTTGTAAACCGTAAAACACATTCAATTCTTTATGGAGTCCTTGTTTTACTTGAGCCATGGCTTCATGATCCAATTTTTTTAAAAAGTGCTTAATAAAACTGACAGGCGGGGACGACGATGTTTAACGCATACACTTTGAGCAAATATTGCTATAATTATTTCAATCTATTTGTTGAATTTTCTCAACAACTCAATCAACCATAAGAAAACAATAGCAGGGAATATGACATCATTCATTGTCTATTTGTTGAATTTTGTCAACAACTCAATCAACCATAAGAAAACAATAGCAGGGAATATGAAATCATTCATTATTGCTGCATACAAAGTATGCCAAGGATTCAGTATCTTTCTCTTTCATGGATAGAAATTTCTTCCTTTTTCCGATTAACTTAGAATGCTTTAGGAATAATATGGAGCAATGAAGTAATGTGTCAGCAACAATGCTAATATAGCGATCACCCAGGATGTGGTACTTGACAATGATCACCGCTTTTCAAGCCAGCATACTGATAAGAGAACTTTCATTGCAACTTATTGATCAGAGGAAGCTGTTTATTAGATCCACTGTTGAGGTTAGCTTAATGTTCAAAGGATTTTCCACCTGATATAGTTATAGACAAACCTTGATTATATGCACCTTCGGCAATATTAATATGCCTGTAATGTGTTTTTGCTCTTCGCAACTGCCTGCTTCTCGAGCTTCTGGTAATTGTCTGTCACTATGGACCATCTTAGGTAAAGCGGACGACATTATATAGTTATTAGCATTTTCTTTTAAGACAATTGCAGATATTATGGTTAGGACTTAATCATATAATCTTCAACATTCCATTTGTTCCCAATCACATTATAATTGTTGAAAAGAACTAATTCTTAATGTATTCCGTTTTGAAATATTCTAGTATTGAGATGAGTTTCCTATGATACACTTTTAGTGTTGCAAATATGTGGAGAATTCAGCAGCAATAGCTGTAAATACATCAATATTAATTCATCTCCACATATTTTAACTAAGTTTGCTTTTAGGAGTGTTTGAATATTATTCTCGAATCTTGGTTCATTTGGACCTCTTTAATTATTGTTTTTAATGTTTTCAACAGTTTGTTTTACAATATCAACACCAACTCAGTTGAAGATTTTACTGGAAGAGGTCAGAATATTCTGTTGGTATATCAATCTTGACAGTACTTGATATAAAAATTCTTGCTTTAGGTTGTTTTTGTGTCACATGCGCCCATTTTGTGCAGGCGTTCAAGACCTGAAGAATGGACATATTGTAACTCCTTTGCCTCCGAAGTCTACATTTTTGGACGACCCCCTTCGAGTTCTTAGAGCCATACGGTTTGGTAAATATCAATTTCCTTTCGTGTTTTTCTATAATGATGGAATATGATTACGACCGTCATTCTCTCTATTTAACTTGGGCATCGTTCTGTTATTCTTATTGTTATTTTAGTCTTTTACTTGGTTCTCTTTGCATCATGGAATAAAAGGTTGAGTTGGAAATATTGTCTATTTCTGTACTAGTTTTGGCCCAAAATAGTCAAACGAAGATCAGATACTATCATATTTGTTATATCAGCTTGGTTATGTAGAACACGAGCACTGGACAGAATTCAGAACAAAGGAATTGTTACAAATTGTATATTTTGAAATTAAAACCTTTTCTTTTAAATATGATATTCTTGTAATTGAGTCAATCTTTCATGCATATTTTGAATAATATAGCGTTAATTTGTACAATATAGTTGTACATACAGGAGTAATCTGATCCTCAATTTATATGAAGACGAATCATATCGAAATAAAAAATGCTGTGTTGAAATTTGGAAAAACCATTAGTCTTGCTCTGACGCAGTAAATTATGTCTCTCTTTTCTGTTAACTGCCTTAGGTGCTAGGTTTGCCTTTGTCCTGGATGAAGAACTAAAAAAAGCTGCTTCTGATGAGGAAGTGAAAGCTTCCCTTGCAAATAAAATCAGCAGAGAGCGCATTGGGCATGAAGTATGTTCTGGTTTTCTCAACCCCTTTTCCCTTGAACTGTTTCTTTGGGTTTCATTAGCTGTTGATTGTTTTTATTGTTTACTCTTAATGCGCAAAATGCAAGCATAAGTCTTTTTTATCACCTTTCCCCAGTCTGGCTGCATATGGTTGGGTGCATGGTTGGATGTGTGTATGTGTGTTGGACATGTTAAATTGGTGGGTGGTTAGTATATTTGTGTGTGAATGTAGAGTGCGCTGTTTTTTTTTCTTTTTTTTTTTCTTTTTTTTCTTTTTTAAATTCTCTTCCAACGTCTTTCTTTTGATGGTGAATCTCCTCCTATGTTAATTCTGTACAGGTTGATCTCATGGTTTCTGGCAATCACCCGGTCAAGGCAATGGCTTACATCTGTGATTTACAGTTATTCTTTGTTGTTTTCACTTTGCCTGATAATCCTCAGCCTGATGTTATTGAAGGATGTGATAGGTTTGGTTTATGTGATCAAATTAATCCCCTTATCTCATTATTCAAAATTCAAAGTTATTGAAAGTTCATGTAAATGCAACTGATCTTATGCACTATCTGTGCAGCTTGTCCATGTATTTTTGTGCTGACCATAAAGTTGCAACAAAACTACGTAGGGTCATGAGTTTGGATTATCCATTAAAATATTTTGTGGACACGGTAACCTGAACAGTACTTAAGTCAAAATAAAAAAAGAAAATTGAAAAAACAAAACCAAACTGTATATGATTATACGTCTTATTTGAAGACGCCTTTCATGGAATCAGAAGATTCTTTTTCTTTGAAGGCGCCATGCACTGTACTTCCAGGAATATCATCTGGATTCCCAACTTAAAGTTAATCTTCTAATTTATTTCACATATGCAGTCAGGAAAGTTTAGCTGAGTCATTCTTGTTGGATTTCAAACATTGATATTATATCTTTATCAACATCGGAAAAAACTAAGCTGAACCAACTGTCAATTATCAACTGTAGGTCCAATACTTTTTCTTTGTTTCAGAGGAGATTTAAAAGATCTGGCAATCGAATAGGATTGTATCATTAATTTTTCCAATCCATGCTCTCGTATATAGTCTGTTATATGCCTTTGTTACCCTATAGTTCTTGCATTGCATCTCTTAAAGTTTTTATCAAATTTAAGCAGAGGTCCTGCCATGTCGTTGTTTCCCCCCCTACCTTATCTGTGCTACTTTCTGTTTTATATCTCTCGGAATATGTGATTTCGAAGCATCTTTCTTGCAGGCTTTGTGTTTCTTTCATGGATGCTTCATGGATTTTTCTGCATTTGATTGGTCCATCAAAATTCAGCGTGAGTGTGCTTTCTTACTATACAATTGATTCCTTTAATGCATCTCAAATCTAGATTAAATAAGTAAATATGTTTATGCAGTGACATATTTGTGTGACATATATGTTTACTCTCAGACTGTTGTGAGATAGTTTTAAGATTGTGTTTTGCAAACAATCTGCAGGATATTTTTCTTTCCTTATGGCAGTCAGTGTAACTTTGTATATTTTCTAAGCTAAAGCAAGACCTGCCACTCTGTTTACAGATACATGCAAGTTATTAGATTATTAAATTATCAAAGGGACTATTTTATGCCTGGAAAGTAATCTATTTTGTCTATTTTCATTGTAATATACCCCCTGCATCTTCGTTTAGGCGTTGACTTTATCTTTACATGAGTAGTTAGCATATGCCAAACACAGTTTCGATTGCCAAAATTATTGAAAATTCCTACAATAGCACTTGTTTAAATAAATTAAGTGATGAAAGGTCAAATGTTTCTTTAATTTTCCCCATTCCTTTTAACATTATGCTCTGGCGGAATATGCAATACTGTTTGGGGAGGGTTGCATTTGGTCAGCCTTGACTCTGCATTGTGTGAGGCTATCCCTGCTCTTTGAACCTGTTGTTTTGGAAGGTTTCATAATGCATTGCTGGATCTTCATACTTCAATGAAACAAATTTATGCTTGTTAAAATGCAAACTGAGCGAACTGTTTTTTCTTTTATATTTTTCTTCCAATTTATTAGATGCAACTGCAGAAAAAAGAATTGTGTTTTCCTTTATACATGCCACAGTTATCAATACGTACGCAGTTATAAACTTCAGATTTTCTTACATCATAAGTAGCATAATAATTTCTTTTCCTCTTGTGGCTTGTCTGCTTGCTGTTAATTATTGCCTGTCATTTAAATTCAGGATGAACAGAAGAGGCTTTACCTTTTTGCTTCCTTGTTTCTTCCAATGAGAAATATGGTGTACACTGATAGAAAGTCCAAAAAGGTAATAATATATTAGTTTATCTAACAATTGTCCTATCATCCAGGTTTTAAATCTAGATTTTTTTTTCTTACGGACTCTATTGTCTTCTGAATGCATAGGTATTGTGTGACAAATTAACCTATGTTTCACAATGTAGAAGTATGCTACATGCAACAAGTTTTTTTTAATAAAATATTCCTGCATAGGCAGTTTGCATGTGTTTATATTATCTGAATGTGTTGCAGAGGCAAATCATACCTTAGTGCTAGTTCCTTGTCAAATATGCCAATAATGTGTTTTGTCAATGCTGAAGTTGGTTAACTTGCAAAAGTCTTTCCAAATTGGTTATGGACAATTACTTCTTACAATGTAATGCCAATAGTTCTGAATGCTTGAAACGAGTTCTAGCCATCTAGAATGAGGACCAGCCAAGAGCTCATAATTTTTCTTTTCTCCAATCATTTATATATCATTAGTTTAGATGATGATATCGAGTTAGTGTACAAGCTAGGGTCATACGATAAAAGTTTAAAGCATTTGTTAATATGTAGACTTAGTAAGCAATCCTAGTATCCTTGCTGCAAGCCACTATTTCGTGATTAAGAGGCGATTAATTTTTTAAATATTTTTTTATTGTTTATTTTTTTTCCTTACATTTGGTTGTGCACATTGTAAACTTTGATGTCCTGTTCTCTGGAGGAAGAGCTGATGGAACTAAGGGTACACACCAAAAACGGTCATAAATTCATGCGATGGAGATGACAATATAGCTGTATAACAGAGGAGAGAAGCCACCAAGCTTTATGATAGCAATTGTTTCATGTCTGCCAAAAACAGCACCCACCTCACTTATTTCACTGTACACCGGGATTAATTTTGGCAAAGCATTCATTATATATGTGATCTTGTGGTTTGATGGAATTATTTTGGATTATTGCGCAATTGTTGCATCCATTTACTTGTCTCTGTGATCAGATTTGATTTTCTTTTTACTAAATTGGTTCTTCTTTGTCAGAATTTGTGACATTCTAAGAATAAGTTTTCACCCTTTCCCCCCCAAGCTATTAGTATAATTACTGCATGGGTATTCGAGCAAATTTCCTTTAAAGCAATCAACATGATACTGCTTAAAGTCTTTTGTTTACGTTTTTCCCCCACTTCATTAAACTCACTCTTAGTTGCCCTTGTTTCAGATTCCTGTTTCCAGCTACATCTTTAAAAATTCTCTCAAATTGAAGGCTAATGATGCTGAAATGGTTAGTTCAGAACCATCCTCTTAAATAAGCTCTATGATTTTTCAATCATTTATATTTGTAGTTCATTTGCCTATTTTCATTTATTAGCGCATTTTCTGAAGCAACTTTAACTACCTCGATTTTAGTAGGTCATGAGCCTTCATGCTGCATGTGAGAGATTCATTTCATTGATCCCTTTTCTGGAGTCAAGTGGGGATCCTGAAATTAATTTAGAGCTGGATGATGAATACCTTGATATCCCACTGATTTCTAAAAGACGTGTATTGGCAGGTTTGATTGCTTTTTTCTCTATTCGCCCTACTTCTATTTTTCTTGATAATATTTTTGGATTTTTTTAACTTTTTCCTGCCACATAAAAACCGGACATGATTTCTATTTCTAACCTTCCAGGTTTAAAAATTATACCAGAAAGTTGCTTGTTAAGGGTGTGTGTGGGGGGGGGGGGGGAACACCTCCTATTTTGAATATTTGCAAATAAGCGGCTGTGATCACTTGTTTCTTGCTAACCTCATGAGTTTTTAATTTCTAACCCCATGAGTTTTTCCTTCTAATTTAGAATTTATAACTGGTTATATGCATTACACATGTAATGCACGTAAAGAGTTATAAAATAGATATCAGTTCTCTTTTTATGAATATGAGAAGAGTGTAATGAAAGGTTGAGTTATAGCACATGCACCCTGACAAAAGAACTGAAAAATGCATGTGTAGAATAAAGAAAAGAATAGACTCTAATGTATGCTGCCCAAAAAGAATTGAAAGATGTAAATGTTAAAAACAGAAGTGCGAAGATGTATATGTTAAAAAAAGAAGTGTGAAGATGTAATGAAAATTATAAACCAAATATATTTATACAAGAGAGTAGGTAACAATTTGCAGGCAATGAAATGTATATTTAATTTTTTTTGGAAGCTAATTTTGACTTTCAATATAATAGCAAAGAATAATTTACTAAAGATGTAGAAGCATATGTACAAATGCTAGAGAAATATGGTATATAATTGTAACTGAAAATTTCAATAAGAAACATCATTTCTCTTTAAATTTAAATTTTTGGAAAATAAAATTAGTTTTCCTTATAATACGGATTGAAAATTGATTAATTCATTAAAGTTTCCTAACGAAGAAGTGGAAGTTTCAACAAAACCTAAATGAGAAAGAATAACAATTTAGAGCTTTTTCGTGATAATTTAATATAAACAAATCAATCAATTACAAAAAATAAATATAATCATCAGATTATATAGACCGACACAATTAAATAAAAAATAAGAAGAGCAAATTCCTATATCTCAAAAACCATATTCACAGGAACTTAATCTTTATTTTTGATCATCTATATTCTATTCTTTATCTTATCTGTAAACTTAAAAACAAATTAGTTAATCCCATTTCAATTAATAAAGATATAGAGAAAAGAAGGTTTTGACAATTTATTCACCTCACTTCCACCTCGTTTCTCTTCCCATCAAACTTCGATATGTTATATTTTTGCTCCTTCATTTAGCATTTTCATAAGAACTTGTTTCAAAATTTTGAATAACAATGTAACACATTAATATTCATCCAATAATATATTTTATACTGAGATAGATAAAGAGAATAAACATTCATAATTTTAAATTATGTCATTTTTATTTTATGCATTCGTCTTCTCATTTTGGGCTTCAACTTTTAGTCTTGGACAAAAATGAACATTTTGATAATACAAGCACAAAATTGATTTAAATAGCAAATAATGTAACTTCATGGAAATCCATTTTTTTTCCTTTGAGGACTTATTTCCATTAAATATAAAAATAAAAAATGATAAAATTATATACCGGAAGAATACATTTTCAATATGAATGATGGATACACTTTTATTATGGTTCTCTTGGTTGAACTTCTTTCTTATTTCCTTTCTATTCGTATCCAACAAATAAAAATGTTGGATCAAAACGAAGTCTCGATAGATTGATTAAAGCACTGGAAGTATACCGGATGCAATGTATTCAGTTATAAGGAGAATAATGTTGGTAACATTTCTATTAGTTTTATAACATCAAATTACTTTTTAATTTTCCCATTAATTTGTATATATGATCGGCACATCATATGTACTTTTTAATTTTCCCATCAAATTACTTTTTAATTTTCCCATTAATCAAATTACTTTTTAGGAGGCTAGTTCATTTTGTTCGGACATTTTCTATACGTTGAATTGTATTTGAATTTGGATGGTGGAAAATTAATTAAACTCATGTTCCAAAGAAATTTAAAAACAAAATCAAGAAATACAATTAATTCTATTACTATATCTTCTTTTCTGCTATTTTCCTTTCTCTTCTTCATAATAATGAGGTGATATAAAACTCTATGGTGATTAAGATATAAAATTAGTGAGATTGGAACAATCCATTGCTTGAAATTAATAACATCTAGAGAAAATTCAAGTCTAAGATAATGGGTTTTGGATTTGTTTTAGTTGCAAAGAATATTATATGGCTGACAGATTTGCTCAATAGAAAACTGTAAATCAAACTTATATGGAAATAAAGATGGAATAAATTCCTTTATTATAGATTGATTTAGACAAGGTTGTCCCTGCCTTTGCCCTTTCATTGTTGAAACTGCAAGAGGAAGACAAATAAAATTATGCAATATGCATATATCAATAATAAGTGGCTTAAAAAATGATTCATCAGAAAGATGCGTTGAGCTTTATGCAAAAAAAATTGCATATATCAAACGAATCCATTCCTAACAAATACTAAGTTTACCTTAAGTAACTCAAAGTTTCATTCATATATTAAAATAAATTATAAAAATTAAATATATCATGAAATACCAAAGATTATATGACACGGTGATTTTATAATTTGTAAATTGCAAGCAACTCACATTCTCCAAAAATCTGAGTAGATTGCTAATCGCATGCTTTTTTGATACGCGACTATGTGGCATGGTGTCACTCAAGTCTAAAGCATGCATTGTATAACCCATGATGTTTTTGAGAAGTGCAATTAGCAATCTACTCATCAAATAAGCATGCAAATTATATTGGGTATCATCTACATTATAACCTTTTTATTACCATTTTTATAATCTATCTTTGTAGATGCAACATACCAAAACAAATTGAGTTGCAAGGCGAATAAAGGCTTATTTTAAAAAAAACTTACCTATAGTTTCAGAATTTAAAAAACCACTCTATATTGAATCCTATAAAACTATCCATTTAAAGGCGCCATGTCAGCGGTAACGGCGTCAAGTCATAAAAAATCATATTTTCAAAATACCCTCAATTATACACCAACCCTAATTCCAATTCAAACCTAAATCATCCTCCACCTGCCGTTCGTCGCCGCCCTGCTGCTGGTGTTTCCTTGTATTATCATTTTTTTTTCTTTCTCCTCCCTCAAACCCTCACCACCACCACCATCAGTCCATCATCTTCATCGTTCTATCACCCCCGCCAGACCTCCTTACCTCTCAACTGCCACCTCAATCTCTCTGTTGGCCCCTCCCTTAACCTCCAAGACCTCCGTCCCGATCTCTCCTACCCGACCTTTGTCCCCCTTCCTCGACCTTCATCGATCTTCGCCCTGATCTTCCTCTATCCTTTCCCCCACTCCGCCCCTATCCCGACCTCCTCTCCAATCCCACCGTCTTGTCCCATTAATTATGTAATTAATAATTACAATTATATATAATTATTAATAGCAAGTAGACTATAATTCTACCGATAGAATTGGACTTATGTCTCAGCCTTTAGATTTGTTTTGGGATGTAATAACAATCATGAAATTGATTAGAAAAATGAATTCTCTTTTTCCATAATTGCTAGTACACATCCCAAGTAAATGTAATGGCTAAAACATGGGTAGGATTCATTTTCAAATCCTACCGATAGGATTATAGGCTCTTCTTATTAATGGTTTAATTATTAAATATTTATGTTAATTAATTATATTTAGTAAAAGTACAAAATGGTCATAACTAATATATTTAAACATTGGCCCTCATTGATCGTGAAAATTGATAGTTTTTTGTAGACCTTAAACTGTAAGATAGTTTTTTGGAAAATTCTGAAATTATAGAAGAGTTTTTAAAAATAAGCTGAAAATAAAAGAAAATGTCTCTATAGTAGCTCATAGTCATATCCTATGCACATATAGCATATGCTATGACTCCTATTTATTCATAAAGATGATATTAAATACTAAATATCTTGGCAATCTCAGATTAGATTCATCATATTTAAAAAAAATCTCTTTGAATAAAACCAATAAAGACTATCTTTTTAATCACTTACATTAACTTTTAAGAGGAAGTATTAAACTTTGTAACACAACCATTTGATAATTTATAAATATCATTCTGTTTCAACACCATCCAAATCTTAACATAAGAATATATTATTTCCTACACATTAATCAAAAGGATATCTTTCTTTTTCAATTTTACGAAGGTTCTGGAATAGACCAATATTAAAAGAATAATTTTGAAGAATTTAATTAATATATATAACTTAAGAGAACTACACCTGGCAATATATTTTTTTTTGAGAAAAAGACTTGTTTATATTCAAATATACAAAAATCATTGATAAATGATATGAAAATATGTTAAAAGAAAGTGTTTCTTAATGAGTTTTTAATCTAAGAAAATTAAGGTTTAAAATTGATATTAAAATTTCATACATTTATTAAAAGCCAATATGAATCAAATTGAATCCAATGTTTGTTTCTTTTGATCATTGGGTTCCTTTTATTTTTTATTAAGAAGATGCAAATTCAACAACGATCAAGTCGATTTTCTTTCTTTTTATTAAAGTAATAAACAACTAAGTTTTTAAATTGAACTTACTCCGATTTTTTTAAAACCGACAATTTAACTATAAGAAGCGACAATCTTATATATAAAGCAAAGTTCTTTTTTGTTCCATCAATTTGATCTTATTTTTTTATTAGAGAAATGAATATGAAACCAATCTTCTTCTAAAGTCTGAATATACATCCAAGTTCAATATAGTTGATACTCGAAGTTCTTCATGAGTTCAAGATCAAATATTTAATTATTTTCTTCGATTTCTTGTATATTATTCATTCACTTTATCGACCAAATTAAGTATCGAAAATACAAATTACTAAGATAGTATATTGATATGAGTTTAAGAAATATTTTTTCTAGAATATAAATTAAGCACAATTATTTATGAATCTTTTATTGACTAACAATTAGTAGATTTCATTAAGAATTCCATACTCATGCCCATTGAGGTAAATGCCATAAAAATGTATTTAATTAAATTTTCCACTTTTGCCATTTTTTATCACCAAATGAATAATTATATTTTTATCGAAATAACAATTTTTTGAATCAAATCCTAGACAATAAAAATTCAAAAAGTTACAATGAAATATAACCATCATATATTCTTTGAAACACATTATAAATTTCATAAAATTTGAAAAGTAATTGGAAAATATTGGCCATGAGCAAAAAATTAGGAAACAAACCAAAAATTAATATGAAGTCTAGAATTTTTCAGTGTTCCTTTCTAAAAATTAAACAGATCACGATTAGTTTTTAAAAGAAAAATAAACAAAATATTAGATCAAAATAAGAGAACACTGAGTGATTGATAGGATCATATTTTTAAAAACCACTAACTAATAATAGATAAAGTAAGATGAGGAGAAAAAGAAGAAAAAACATCATCATAAGTATCTCCAAAAGGAAAATGGAGATTAGCCCTCACCATCATCTCTTTTGCACTTATTATCTTATCCGAAGTAAATTATTTTGAGTTTAATGGACCAAACAGTCACTGATGGATTCAAAATTTTAAACTTAATAATAAGATTAAGTAAAAATACCCAGGCAATCGAATTATTCACCAACAAAAACACCAAAATATATCATACAATTCAAATTGGAGAATTTAAGCACAAATCACAGTTGACATATCCGTCACCCAAATTTTGATCGTTAAAAGTCTATTAAAAAGTAAATAAATTGTCGGTCCATTATCCATACATGATGGCTTGAAACCGACTAATGATGTGGAGAATACCTTGCTTGAGAGAGGATGAGGATTGAGGGGATAGGGGGATTGAACGTTGATGGGGAGATTTGTGGTGGAAAGATGTGATCAGGAGAATTAGGGCAAAGAAAGAGGACTGAGATTTGAGGCGGAAAAGAATTGATCTTGAGATTTGGGGAGCGCAGAAATTGCGGAAGAAAGTTTCATATGAATTGGTGATATTACCACCTTGTGATTTAATAAACTAGATCTCATGTATCAATATAAATATTATATTTTAAAACGGGTGAACATAACAGGATCAAAAGAAAAGTGGGTTATATCTTTTTTGCTTTTAGGAGTGTTACAGATAATTGAATGAATCCATGAGCAGGTGCAAATACCCTTCTTTAGTATATTGCTTTGCATTTTGTCTTTTGTTACCGGTTTCTTGCTTCATACATTTTCTTTTGTGAACTAAGTTGCTCCGGGGTGAAATGCATATGCCATAATGTTTCTCTACACACGTAGTTTAGAATCTAGAAATGTATGGATTTGGTATATGTGGGTGGCAAATTCTAATCCATGAGGCGACTTGTATCAAAAATTTAATATTGGTTTTTTTATTATAAGATGAATTTGATAAGGAAACTAGTAGCTTAATACTAGACTGCCCTTGTATCTAGGAATGGTATTAGGGTATTTTTGGTTATTTACATTTCGTAAAATATACAAATTTCACCCCACCTTGTAAAATTAGATACTTAGCTTTGCATATATGCACATGCCCATTCTACTTGCTGCCAACTTGAACTTCCAGGACCTAGGTTTCCTCATTTTAGAATAGAAAAATCCAACCTAGCCAATAAGCCAAGATTGAGCTATGTTGTTATTATGCTGTTTAATGTATGTGTTATGCGATGATTATACCGATTGTTCTTATCTGCTATCATTATTTGGGCCTTCTTGTTGAACCATTCCGTATATATCATTTGAATACCTTTCTGAGAATTGTTAGTTTTTGAAGCTGATTTAGGCTTTGAATAATGCACATTTAACTGTGACAGGATTGCTGCTGCGCCAGATTAAAGATTTTTGGCGTGCTGCCTTGTTGATGTCCACACTATTGTATCCCATTGCTGATGCTCCTAGTAATTCTAATGGACACTTTGATTTGGACAGTAGAAGGGAAATTTTCTTTCGAGTTGAAAGCACTATAACTGAATTAGGTATGGCTACTATGGTACCTTGTATCCAGGAAAAGTAAACTCTTTATGTTGTTGGTTGTAACTTCGGGTTGTATATTGCACTTCGAGCAAATAAATCTGATGAAGTCCTTTTTGGATACGCCAAATTGCAAGAAAACTCCCACTTTTTGCTGCTCATAAAAAGCAGGATATCACCCTAACTTATAAAAAGCTGCATTTTACCTTCATTGATGCTAATCGTTCCGTTTCTGCCAGTTTTTCCTTTCCAAAGTACTTGTTGGTGGACACTGTCAGAAATTGGGGTAATTTTGGAATAAGAATCTGCATAAACGGGTAAAAAATATTTGTTGAAAGTTGGGATAGAGCGTAGCTTTTTAGTAGTTAGAGTGATATTCTGGCATGAAGGCAAGTCTTAAGGTTCTAATTAAATCTTTCTAATAAGTCCACACCATCTTTAAATTTCAAGTTGATTTTACAAAAAATCTCAAATTTCCACCGATGTTTAGCTTATTATTTTTCTCTACCAATTCTATTACGCAGAGCTTGACAATGTTTGGGAAATGAAGCCGTTGCTTGACGGGAAGGCCATAATGAGTGTTTTGCAACTTAAAACAGGAGGGCCCTTAGTCAGAGAATGGGTAAAGGATAATACAAATTTGCGAGTATAATTCATTCTCTGACTGAAATTTAACAAATCAAATTTTCCTCTTGGTGCAGCAAGAAAGGCTGTTGAAGTGGCAGCTCGCACATCCAGAACGAAACTCAGAGGATTGCCTTGATTGGATGAGACAAACTCAAGCAAAGCGCATGAAGCTAGACTGTTCATAAAGCTCGAGCATCACAAACTTGTTTTATCAGTTTTGTGCAGCTATAAGAGGATAGAACGGCTTTTCTTTTATCCCTTTTGTTTTCTTTTTTTGATTATTTCTAGAGAATACAGGAAGACAATCATGTGTTGGAAATATTCACATCAGCTAATTTGAGGATGAAACTGCCCCTCATCAGAAGCCATAGAGCTCAAATTTTGTATCACTTTGCGGAAGTGCTCGTCAGGCCAAGCTTTGTATTTGGTGTAAATGAATACAGGGAACTGATGCTTTGTATTCAATATACAAATTCAAGAACTGGGGCATGTTAAAGTGACTAAACTTGGTAGGGTTTGATTGTTCATGATATTGTTAGGTTTTATTTATCAATTGATATTTTTCCAATCTTTGTTAGCATTGTCGTATGGTTTCTATTATCAAGTAATATCTTCCAGTCCCTGAAAGCTTAAAATTCTGAACCGATAACTGCTTTTTGTTTCCTCCCTGTTTAAAACCTATAGCAAAAGTTGTTCCATAAACCCGAGGCTAACATAGATTAAGAATCGGCACCACTGTTTGATGTAACAAACATGTAATGCTGGTAATTGTGCAAATTTTCTCTGTAGTTTATCCCGCATAGCACTTATACCTGTTAAGCGACTTACCAGAGCAAACACTCTTTCTGCTCATCGACCAAAATCAAAATCTTAAGCCCTAGGCAGGATAACCCACTAGGGTTTTTATGCATTTAACCTTATTCTAAATCAAGGCTGAATTACAATCGAATGGAGAATATATCATGACAGTTTTGAGAACTCTGCACCCTAAATAATAACGCCATTACTGCTTGTGCTTTGCTCACCAAGAGAATGATGGTGGGCTCCACATGGCCGGAAGAAGTAGCGGAAACAAGAAATCTAAGTTTTCTCTCTCGAGTTTTCCACAAACATGGGAAGCCGACTCTTTTAATTTGCAGAGGAGATTAATTCGCTTCCAAATATAAAATATAGAGGTAGCCGTGTAAAACTTCTGAAAACGCTACAGTCTGGATTGGCAACATGGTTTCTAAAGCCATCCTTTCGCTTTATTCAATCTCATGTTTTGAAATTGGGGTTTCCCTGATCTTATTCAATTTCTTATTCTGATTTTTTTAAAATGTTATACTCATAATATCTTTCTTTGAAAGAAATTAGAGGAAACAGAGACTGCAGGTCGAGATTGCAGGGACTATGCAAGTCCAAACTGCAGTGGTCTCTCATATGGACTAGTTGGGACTTCTTATTTGTTGTTAGACTTCTGGACCCCACTGGTTAATGTGACTTGCAGGCCCATTTTCTCAAGAAATAAATTCAATTTGTCCCCAGGCCACTTCTAAAACAGAAAGATTTGGAACCAAGATGTTGGCCCAAATTCTTTTGATTTTATTGGTAAATTGTCCAAAATCTTGCGGGGGTGACAAAGAACCCTGATATTTTCAAAATTATTGGGAAGGGTCCAATGTTCAAAATCTTTGTGAAAAAACATTTTTAATCTCTTCAACTGCTTAGATATTACATGCTGCTTAGATATTATATGCAGCTTTTTAGATATTATAAGCAACTAGTATAAAGAGGGTTTTAATCGGCCTCGGGTTTTTTTAACAAGACAAAAGACGCAGGGGTTTTCACACTAGTTTGAAGCAGGCTGGGCCTTTTTGACAACTTACCCATATATTTCATTTGGTTATGATCACCGGGGCTTGCTTAGTACGGAGGTACTTCTGCTTGGCAACACATCGTTTGAGCGTCAGCCTTAGCCTTCACTTTATTTTACATTGTATTTTCTTTCATTATGTCATTTTATCTTTTTATACCCCTTTGGTTAATTCTCTTTAATAGAGCATGGAGGGTTATGGCAATCGTTTTTATTTCAAAAAACAAAAGGTTAGAGACCCATAGTTGATTCCAAATTGTGCTATTGTTTATTTATTTATTCAAATGGTCGGCTTCTCTCTCTTTTATTAAAAAGACAATCATCACTTTGATTCCAAAACCGTTCGATTATACTTACATAATTTATCGAATTTATGATCTTATGAACAGATTTGTGCTCTATAAGTGAATTATTTTTCCATGGTTCTTATCGAGTTAACTTGCCTTTGTTATAGACTATTTCTTAAAATTTCATAATAATATTATCACATATTTATTGAGTTTGTTTGCATTTTGGATATAAGTATCTTAAATCTGGTTCCGAATTGAATTTGGAATGCATATTTTGAATTTTAAGTTTTGTGTTTCTTATAGCTGCCTTAGTTTCTTATAGATCTTTTTTAGAAAAAGAAATTATAGATATTTATGTGTTCAGTAAATTAAATGGTGTTCGTTGATTTTACTATTGAAATTGCATTATTCATTTATGACATTTTACAGTCAGAGATTTTGCAAATGACTAAAATATATTTTGTCTCATTTTTTTTTATCCGATAGTCAAAAGCATTTTTGCAACCTAGCCTTGTAAGAGAGATCTTTATAATACATCTAGCCCTGAGGAGATCGAGCATACTACTCTTTTTCCAAACTTTCACACCATAGCGTCAAGGGACCCAGAGAGCTGCATTCGCTTTTCACATTCATTTGTAGATATTCATATTTCACCTCTATAGACGAAATACCACGAGAATTTATTCTAGACAGCATCCGATCAAATTAGAGAAAAAGACGGGGTTTTGGATACCTTTCGGGCAACTTTATAGGATCCATATTATTATTTCTTTCTTTCTCGTATGTGGACACATGCATCTAGCACATGCAAGAATTTCTTTTTGAAAAAATAGTCAACATTTTAAATTCCTACAAAATGAAAAATCTTGCGAAAAGCATGCTTTAACTAAATCATTTGTCTTCTCGAATTTCCGTCCGTGATATTAAAATATACAAAAAGTGTATCCATGTTGTATTGAATACGAGGTATACTGTAATTAGCTTTTGATAGCTCATCATTTATCCAACTTACCCAATCAATCTTATTATAACTATCATCCCTGTGACATTGAATTATTATGCAAACATAAAAAAGGACAAGCAACAAACACCGAGTCAGCTGGCACATCACCCTCAATAAAAAAGACACGTGTCAACACAATATCAAAGGCTAGGGAGACCAACGAATCTCAATTGATGTTGTGGATTCTTTTGTTTGTGATTGATGCCAGATGTTTTTGAAAGTGATTTGTGAATTATTTGCACCCACGAATGATTAAAGAAAGAGTGGGGAAAAATTGGCCCAATTTGCCCAATTGGATGAGGAAAGGGATCACTATGAGTGGAAAAAAGATCCAAGTCCCACAAAATCAAGCATTTGGATGGGAGCAATGGCCATTTGATGATTGTCTAACTACTTTTTTTTAGGATATTTTTCCAAAACTTTTTTTAGGTGCTCTTACTCCTATATCAAAGCTATAATCACTAGCTTAGAGCCATGATTGGAATAAAAGCTACTCCTAAGTTGCTTGGTTTGTTGAATTTCAGGTCTTTTTTTAAGCCTTAGTTGTGAAAAAAGCAGGGAGAAAGTGGATGGGCAAACCCTGGAGTCAAAGTTCTATAATAGCAACCATGTTTCTTTAAATCGCATTTGAATATTTTAGAAGAAAATGTCTCTATAGCTAGTTTTCAGCAAACAAAAACTATTTATAACAGTCCATCAGTTATCCCTAAATAGTGAAACTTCATAAGTTAATCTATACTCAAGGCTTGACAAAGAAAAAGAAAATGCATACAGAAATCTAACTTTTATATAGGTCTGCAAATATTTAGATACAGCTCTATCATTTTTTTAAGAGATGTTGGGAAATTTCTTCAACTAAGGTACGATTGTTTTAAAGAGTTGATCGATTGTAAATCTTAATAGATTAAAAGAAGTGCCCCATACAACTATCTATTGAATTTACAACTTTAGTCTTTGTCAGGTGTATACATACCTGCAAATTACAACTGTGTCAAAGCCACATTTGATATTTTGAATCGACCTAATCCAAGTAACAAAAAAAAATCACATTGGATTGGGTTTGGTTCTTAAAGTGGTGGGACCCATCCGAGAATCATTGGGATCACATATAATTTAGGGCCAGGTATTCACCAATCAACTAGGTTTGTCACACTCAATCATGCCCCAAATGGATTCATGTATATATTCGTACGGTACAATTTCATATATATATATATATATTTTTGGAGTGTGTACAAATTTCAGTGTCATGATATGAGAAAGCAACAACAGGGTAGCTTTGGGCACTGGGCAATGGACATGACCAAAAGGCCTTTTAATAAGACCTCATATGATTTTTCTTTCCATGTCGTATTTGTACATGGTTATGGAAGGATGGATGACCTGCTCGGTATCCGTCTCAATTAATTTGTAAGAGGTATTTATTAGTATATTTTCGAGTCTAATATTGTATAGTCAGAAAATAGGAGAACCAATGGCTAGATTTTATAGAGCATGACATCTTATTCGGTTATTCGATGATTAGCTTGCACAAAACACTCCAGCAGTCAAAATATAACACTTTATATATACACACTGAAGTGATCAAAATCATAAAATCCATTGAAATCCATCCGTTTAAATTGTTTATTACCAACTCAGTCGATCGTTTATTAATTTGAGTTGTATGGGGTTTGACTTGAGTGTTTTAAAAATGATTTGATAGTTGAACAAAGCACATGTTTGCACTAAGAAGTCACTTGAGAAGAACTAAATTACGATGTGAGGTAAATAATAATGAGAGGTTTTGCTCAATTAACAATAGATTGATAGTTGAACAAAGCACATGTTTGCACTAAGAAGTCACTTGAGAAGAACTAAATTACGATGCGAGGTAAATAACAAGGAGAGGTTTTGCTCAATTAACAATAGAAACCAAATAGATTTACATCATCAAAAGAGAGTTGACTGCAGCAATTTTGATGTGAGAATATTTGTCGAATATTTTAACAACAATCTAAATTACCTTTTTTTGAACAAGAAGACAACTCCATTATATAAATTGTCATGATTGTTTCACATCATTAAAACAATAGAGTTACCTATAGTGTTAGCGAGCATATAAAAACAACATTGGTTTCAAAGCTAAATTATAAGTTATCGAAAAGTATTATACTTAAAAGATGATCAACATATCTTAAGGCTCATAAAAGTGCAAATAAAATTCACAACAAAGCTTGATTTGGATTCTAAAAGATAAGAAAGCAATAAACCCGATCACTTTTATTACGTGATAAATCATCACAATTTATATAACTCACTGCTAACTAATAAACCTAACAATCCAACAACATCATAAATCAAGTTATGATAACCATAATATCTAATACAGTTATATTCAAAACAAGCAAAAATCTGAATGATTCAAATTGTTTTATGAATGATCACAGCTGCTTTATTAAATATTTTATCAAACTCCAAAAACCCTAAGCTATTCATAATCATAGAAAATAAAATCAAATTGAAGATATTTCCATACACTTATCATGATCACATGAAGTAATCTTATAATGTATCAAAAATTCGTCATCAAAATTATTTTTTGGTATTCTGGATCGAAACCCATCAATGCCACCTGTAAATAATACAATAAATAAACCGCACTGCAAGCACAGTATGATATGTACGGCTCTGCTCTAATCCATCATAAAACCCGTAAAAAAATAAACTTGATAAACTTTACGTTAATGATTGCACCAATAGAAGAAAGACACGTGTCGACCGACAAGCCTGGACCCTGTTGCTGTGCTGTACAGTCGCCGTGGAGTCTCTCTCGTTAACTGTCCACAAGTGGGCCCATCTCTCTTTCCATGCGATGTTTATCACTTGAGAATTCGAATATGTAATTTGTATTAAAAATGAACAATACTTTTTGTTGCTCATTTTGTTGCATTTTAATATCTTAATATTTTTGCTCATGTACTTGTAAGGGATACTGTAGTTTTATTAGATTGGTCCAAGTTATGACTTTGATGTATTGAGAATCTATTGCAGGGACAGAGCCATTATTTTAATCTTGCGGAGGCGGCCCAAACCAGCGGTCTTATTTAGTCATAGGACTTTGCAAATTACATAATTTATCATCTCAAAAACTTATGTCCTCAATTAAATTTGTATGATTTGCAAATTCTTCAAGATCAAGATACAACTAATAATTTTATACTGTAATTATATTAAAAAAAAATTAAACTGGTTGATAACATATACATTGCATATTAACATTTCCTAGGTAGTAGGAAAAAAGAAAATTTTAAAAAGTTATACACACAAAAGGCTAAGCTACATATATAACTATCTTTATTTGTGGTGTTTTCAAACAAGAGGATAATTTTCAGACAACAAACATAACATAGTTGAGAGGGTTAATCTATACCCAATTAATTGTTGTTATTCTTAGTCTTCTACTTCTTATTGACAACCGATCTTTCTTTTCTTTTCTCCATCATTTGAAGTTCAAGGACCCTTAGAATGCAATAAAACTTATAGCGTTGGAGGTGTGATGAAATTTATTTTTATATGAATTAATTTGGAAGTCATGATAGATTTGACTTTCATAGGATTTTTTAGTGAGAAAAAAATGTAACCTAGTCACAAGGGATTACAAGATGTTTTAGAAGATTTTTTATAACAGTAACCAATCAAAACAGTATAAAATAATGGAATCAATTTGACTGCCTTAATTGTAGGAGGCAGTTACTATTATATATATATATAGAAAGATAAAGGCTAAATATGTGATTACTTGATTTGCTTTGAGGATTTTAGGAGAGGAAGTAACTTATCTGGAATGGGACAAAATTTCGGAGTCAGGGGTACGACCGTCCCGCATGCCCCCCTTGGCTCCATCCCTGGCCTTTTTCTCTTTCATCCAAAACCACGGTTAATTTCTCCATTCGATTTTCAAGACGAGCTATAGATTGGGTATTAGCAAAACTGGTAGAAACTTGTATGAAGTTTTGGAGTGTAGATGAAAGACTATCGGTTTTTGGACATAAATTTCGTAAATTTACAAGGCTTTTTTTCCGAAGATAATTTTTCATACCCCCGATTGAGAGAAAGCGTTATTAGATTGAGCATGATTGTGAAAGGTTGATTGAATTGTGGAGCAGGAGGATTAAAAGATTGATTTGATGGAGGAATCTTTTGAAAGAGTTGTTATTGTTGTTGGAGTTGAGATAAAGAATTAGAATTTTGACTTCCGTGAATATTGTTGTTATTCCAATCAAAATTAGGATGATTTCTTCATCCCACATTATAGATTGATAAGAAAGGATCGGTCATAGATCGTGGATATAGAGTGTTTAGATGATCGGAACTTACGAGACTTGCAACTAATGGACAGTCATCCGTGAGATGCGATGGATCGGTACAATTCAAGCAAGATGAATGAGAGAGTTGATTGATAGAAACGGATGGAGAAACATTTTTTCCTTCAACCGCCTCAAGACGACGCATAACCGTGGTCATATGGCTTTGGAGACAACTGAAGATTCAACTTTATGAACACCACCTTTAGAAGGTGAACTATACTCTCATTGTATACTTTTCTCGGACAACTCCTCAAGGTAAGATCAAACTTCTTGGGGATGCATTTTCATGAAGTTTCCGTTACACATAAATTCTAAAAAAACGGTGGATAAGGTGGGGACCCTACAAGAAATATAGACTTATTTCTTTGGATGTGTTATTCCGTCGGGTCAAGCCGACGAAACAAACCAAAATTAAACAGAAAATAATTTAATTAGTTTATTAGGTTATTCCATCGGATAATACCTGACGGAATAACCCAATAAATAAAAAGGGGCTGGGTCGATCCCTTTCCTCATTTCTCACCCAAATTAAAAAAAAACCTAATCGCCTCCCCCTCACTCGTCTCTCTCTCCCGTCGCCTCCCTTCCCCCCTCCACTACCCGCTTCCTCCTCCCCCTCCTCTCCAGCAGCCACCGCCTCCTCTAATCGCATCTTTCCTCTCTTGCCTCCTTTGTCGCATCCCTTTCCCGGAGCTCCCTTATCCCGTCGCTTCCTTAGCTGCCTCCTTTGCCCCCTCTACTATCCGCCTCCCGTCCTCTCTAGCAGCCGCTGCTTCCTTCTTCTCTCGGAGCTCCTCCAGCAGTCGCCTCCCTTCGCCTTAGTCGCCTCCTTCCTATCCGTTGCCCTCTCCTCCGTCACCGCAGCCGCTACCGGTAATGCCTCTTTCTCTCTTGCCACCACCATAGCCACAACCGTCGTCGTCTCCTTTGCAACTGCAGCCGCAACCTTTCTATAGAGCCGGAGCCAACGCTATCCACTAGAGCCACTGCTATTGTAACGACTCTAAAATCTGTACGGAAAATTTTCTGTTAATATACAAGAAATGAGTTTTACAGCCTGAGTTTGAGTTATAAGTTACTTTTGTTAAATAACAGCAAGAAACAATTTGTAGCTCACTAGTAAAGCCTTGCACTACTGTGACATAGCCCCTGTGTTCGATTCCCATCAGATCCAATTATTTTTTTTCTATTTTTTCTAACATTTTGGAAGCCCAAAAGATTGCACGTGCAATACATGGGGAAATGAAAAGTTTAGAAAAATAAAAAATATGGAAAATAAATTAAACTGAGGGTTGATCAAGTAGCATGAATCTCGAGGCAATTGCCTTGAGATCGACCGACCAAACTTGAAGGAAAACCGGCACCGACGGTCGGATGAAGGCCAATGAAGCCCGGGCTCTGCATACTTGTCTCTTTATCTACCCCTAACTCCCCTGCACTGTTTGATTTCTCTGCAATCAAACAGAGACCTTTCAGTTCACAATTTATTACAATTTTAATGCTTTTTAATCCACACTTTTAATTCCCAAACCCTAATTCTCCACTATAAATACTACCCCCTATCTTGACTCAGTATCATTCTGAAAATTCTAGCCAAAACTCTCTAAAAAGTTCCTAGTGCAAGTGAAGTCAAGTGGAGTTAGCGAGCAAGTTGGTTCCGGCGAAAATCGAAGCAAATTCCGGAACTCCCGCAACAATTATTCTCTATTCTAACCCTTTCTTTGAAATTTCTAAACCGTAAGTCCCTCCCAATCTCTCTCTCTCTTCATTGAAATTCCATTTTAAAACTTATATCGGTAAGTGGAGTTAATACCGATATCCTTTTTCTAAACCCTAGAAACTCCTTCTCCTTTATTCTTTAATCAACCAAGTTTTTACACAATACTTGTAACTTTAAATATAAATATTTAGAATCAATTTTATCCAAGAATCTCATGTAAAACAAATATAGTTGAATTTTTACATTAAAATACCTTAAACTTTGTTATCACATCTTTTCGACAAATTGCTTAACAATACGTTTAGGAAAACTTCATGGGGTAACGACCTACCCCACACGCACACTTGGATCCATAGCACGATACCTCTTTTGTATGGATATTTGTTACGAAGCTAATATTACAATAAAATACCATATAATTTAAAAACCGGATTTCTTTTAAAGCAGTATTTCATATCCTTTGCGATTACGCATCTACAACCCTCTTTAGGGGACCCGCTAATAGATAGTGCGTATTATCGCACATTCTTGGCCTAGTAGAGCGAGATGCAGACCTCCTCACGGAGCATTCGATCTCGAAAGGATTTAAATACGGTTTTTATGAAATACGAATTTTCTAAATAAAATAAAATTATTTTTAAAATTAAAATTATATAAAATTATAAATCCATATTTTCAAAATTTAATAAATCTATATTTTTCAAACATGAAAAGATTGACAAATGACAATAAAATACCATTAAGATACCAAAAAAGATAAGTTTTTCAATAAAATATCATGAACTTCCCAAGCTAAGTATTTATTATTTAAATACCTCAATACTTAAAATCCATGCTCATGAAAACCCTAAATAATACTAATCACCATCGAGATTTACTTTTTAATTATATTAAATTTTTTTTTTTCATAAACCCCCCTCAAGATATATAAAATAACATTTAAGGAGTTTAGTAAATATAGATTTAAGCGGGATCAATTCTCTTGAGCCTTAGGGAACCAGAGAAAGTGAGTGCTGGTAGACAACTTAACGGAGTTATCAATGGTAATTGTCTTGGAAAAAAACACAAACCCTGCCGTCTATGTGCAGCAGTTATCGATGACTCCTGAACCTTTTTCAAGAGCTAAAATGTCTAACTCAGTCTGAGTCCAATTCAAATCTGAATCCAATATCAAACATGAATACTTGATCAAGAACATGAATACTCGAATCCAAACATCAATATCCAACATGTATACTTGACCTGACTTGACCGAACCATGGTTATGACTTGACTACTTGAATACTTGATTACATCCTGAACATGAATACTTGAACAATTTGTATTCATGGTTTCGGCAAGTCTGATAATTATAATCTATACAATGCATTACGTGGGGATAAAGCGGTAGATTGGTATGGAACGTATATCGTGGCACGAGAGGTCACTTAAAAGAAACATACATGAATTCACGTGCCGTTGTCTCGTAGGTTATGACGGGGCCTTGTACTACATGTTACTATAGTCCACGGGGTAAGATGGACTCCTCCCGTATACATGAATACTTTCTATATCAAGCTATAAACAACCACGTTAGAATAACAATCATATACCGGTAATCAATCATACACAATTCATTTCATATACCGTTTTCTTTTTCTTCTTTTGGGACTTACCGAGCGCTAGTTCACTGACGACATTCCTTTCTATTTATTTCTTTGGAATGTTCGTCAAGAGGATAGGACTCTCAGGAGATGAGCCTAACCAGAAGGACTTGGACCAGCTTGCGGCACAGCCTGACTTCTAGTTCCTTATACTTAGTTTCCTGTATGCCATTGTTTAGGCACTGCTTATTATCATTGTATCTTTTCATTTTCAAACAGTTGTATGTAAAGATGAATGTAAATAAAGTTGTTTTATTTTAATACTTTGTCATTCTTGTACATTTTATATACTTAATTATGCTTAACGTATTTATTTCTTAGTAAATATGTTGCGGCCTGCTACGTCATCGTTTTCGTTTACTGGGAAGCGGGTCGTGACAGGTTTTGTTGGTGGCCCATGCAGGTCAGTTCTGCATGAAGTTTTAAGCAATATATCACAAGAATTATAAGAATCAGCAACTATACATTTCTTACATTTCTAATTTCTTGAATCTATCCTAACCATTCCTTTTCTATCATGGTCTTGGATTCTCCCAACAACACCAGTACCAATGTCAATGGCAACCCTCCACCGGCTACTCTACCACCACCACCTACCGTTGCAGCTCCCATCAACGAGCAAACGGTACTGCTTGAAGTGATCAAGAGCCTTCTGAAGGGTCAGCAGCAGCAGACTGCTATCCTCATGCACCGCCTCGAAACGAGGCAACCATAGTCAAGCAATTCCGGGCACTGCATCCAAAACATTTATCGGGGAAAGAGAGTCCACTGGAGGCAGAAGAATGGGTTCAATTGATCGAAAATGATTGGCAGCAGCTCAAGTGCCAGATATTTCCTGGGTGAGAGTTGCTAAGCTGCAACTTACAGACAACGTCAGAATCTGGTGGAAGGCTGAGGAAAGCCGTCTCACCCAACCTATCAAGTGGAAAACGTTTTGCGATCTGTTCGATGCGAAATACTTTCCGGAGACTGTCCGTTTTGACATGGAGCAGCAGTTCATCTATCTACAACAAGGTTCGATATGGGTCAAGTCTGTGGATGAATACGATACTGAGTTTACCATACTCAGCAGGTAAGATATTGTCTCAAATTCAAATTCTTGATTCCACTCATTACACTGCTAACACAAGGTTGTAACAGGTTCGCTGCACACCTGATTCCTACCGCTGAGATCCGGACATGACGATTTCAGCAAGGGTTGGACCCGGAAATCCAAGTAGTACTCACTACAGGGGATTTCCCAACCCATGAACTTGCTTTGAAGGCTGCCCGACGCTATGAGGCAGTTGTGAAGAAGAAGGGCAGACCGCAGACTGCTGGTGTGAAACGTCCTGCCACACAGATGACAGGAGGAGCCTTTTCTAAGCCGACTTTTGCACCTAGGAGACCAGGAGGATCATTTAACCGGTCCAGTCCAGACTTTTGTTTTTACTGTAAGAGGACGGGACACTTGGCGAAAGACTGCAGGTGTGCAAATGGCCTGTATTTGATTTGTGGCGCATCCACTCATGCCATAGGAGCATATCCATACCGTTTCAACACAACTCCCGCACCCAGACCCACAATCACGGTTCCGTAGTGGCCAGCTATTCAGGCTCCTGCACCTCGCCTAGTTCTCCCTGCACCAGCTCCACGTGGACCTCCTGCACAGCCTCAACGTCAGTTCCATCAGGCATAGAGAAACGTGCATCAAGGACAGAGAAACATACCCCAAGGATAGAGGAATGTGCCTCTAGTAAGAAGGAATGTACCACGACGTCAAGCTTTCACAATGACGGCCGAGGAGGCCGAAGCCACAGGCCAAGTCATCACTGGTAATTCCCAATCCTTTCAAACCTTTTTCAATCCTTGTATATCACCATAACTTTTCCTATACCTAAACCTATCTCACACAACTTAGGTACTATACTAGTGTAAGTCCATGTCACGCACCCCACGAACTTGCGGGAAGACGGAATATATGAAAAAAGATTATCAAAGCTTCGTAACACGGACTTGAGCGCATGAATCATATCTAAACCGTTACTAGCAAACTACGAAAGGTTTAACTACTCGGATTCGAAATTATACCTCACGTTACTTGTCCTTCGGGTCTTCATCACGGTCCTCCACTCCTCGTAGGCTCCTTGGAACATCGGCACCTCAACGGCCTCCTCGAATCAAAGATGATCCACCCGAGAGCTTCTACTACAAGCTTGATCTCTAACTTGAGATAACTCGGTTGCTCAAAGTGCTAATCTAAGCTACCTAGGGGATATAGAGTGAGGTTATGGATGTATTAGTCTAGCTAACTCTTGATCTCAACATATGAGAGGTTAGGGTTAGGGTTTCAAGAATGAGAGAGCTTGAGGAAAGAGAAGGTGATGATAAGAATGATATTGAAAAATGAACTCATTAGAATATATCAACCATAACAATTTATCAAATAAATAATATATATGATTAATCATCATGGTTAATGCATTCACCTTGTGTGATTCATCTCATGAGTCATTAGCTTCATAAATGAAGCATTAACTCCATGGATGAATCATGCAAATGAGTCATTAAGCAATAAATGCTTATGCCACCTTAACCCCCAAGTCACCATACTTCTAGAAGCTTCCCGGAAAATTACGAGAACGCCCCTCCAATCCGTGAAAACACGGAAAAACTTTAGACTGTATAAATCCAATAACCTGATACTAGAAACTGGCTTAAACCAAAGCCGACTAGTAAAAACTGTCCGAACGTCGTACGTGCGTAAACACACGTATGCGTCCGAACCCTTGTCGTAAAACCATACGACCTCTATATCGTTTCTCCTGGAGCAGGGAAACTCTCCGTGTGGGACTCTAAAGACTCGACACTACGCTGGCAGTGGGTTTAACCACAGACCGCAAGCGGCACTAGCTGTACGTAACGGTCCCCAGGTAGATGTCGATAAGAAGACCGATGAGGAAAACCATCCGAACTCCTACTGAGCCTGATGTGACAATCTCCGTACAGTCCGGTCTGTTCGTCTAAGACTATCGCATATCGAGCCTAGGGGGCGGAAAGCGTCAGTCCCTTAATAGCTGTATAAGTCATGTCGGAGTGTAGCCCATTACACGCTGAGAAACTACTGGAACCCACCAGTGAATCTCGCTTGTCCTGGTCAGGGACTTTGCGTAATGGCTCTCTGACACAGCGCGATATCAACTCCCAATACCGGGAGAGACGGATCCTGTCTAACCGCCACTGCCTCCAAGTGCTCGGGACTGCACCCAACTGCTATCTGTTTGCACGACTCCTTTGAGCCGTAGTAGGGTAGCAATCTAAGAACAGTGGGACACACTCGAGGCGAAGTAGCAGTGTCAAGTCTACGGACTATGCTGTACTCATGTCACCTGGGAACTGTTAACTGACGACGGGTATAATACTAACCAATCAGTTCCCCTGCGAGTCCTGTCCGGTGTACCCGTAACGTAACGAGCACCTGTATACTATCTCCAGTACAATGTACTGATGGCTGTGGGACAGACCATCTCCCCAACTGGGATGAGAAGCGTACACACTTAGTCTACTCCGGAATATCGATGCCCTATCTCGATAATCCAACGACCAGGGACCTGTATAGGATGTTGCTTACAGACTACCCAGCCCCCACTAGTGCGACTGCCATCACAACGCTGGTAATCAAGCAAAGATCCTATGGGCTCTACTAATATGTATAAGTGATACGTTATAAGAAACATATTAAAGTAGACACAAACCAAGTAGCATACTACCATTTTTAGCAAGACTGTTATATACAACTGTGAATATCCCAAGCTTCCATTAAGTAATATACAACCTAGTTTGATACAATAATGGCCCCTAAGGTATATACACTAACAACTAGTAGCCTCCCTACCTGCTCTAGCACTCTTCGACACTGGTGCATCACATTACGTTATGTCGCAACGGTTCGTCCGAACTCGTGCGATTCCAGTTAAACCGCTCGTATCCATTCGGAATGTTAGTTCAGGGAACGACGTTCTAAAAGCAAATTTGGGATACGATCTATGTCCAGTGGTCGTATGCAGTAGAGAATTTTATATGGATTTCAAGGTGCTGGACATACCGAACTTCGATGTAGCCTTGGGAATGGACTGGCTGGGAACTTTCTTCACTACCATCGACTGTCGCCAAAGGAGGGTAGTATTCGAAATACCAGAACATTCAGTGTTTTATTTCAAGAGTGGAGACCGTACCTTGGAACCTAGCGTCTACAAAGCAAAACCAAAGAAGGCAGTGGTTGTGTCATGCCCCGCTTCCCAGAGTGCGCTAAGATCGGCACGTAACAGAGCCAACCATGTTACCTATGGCTAGGAAACATCCCTCCACAGTTACATTATGGCTGTCTATAAGATATTAAGAATAGTAAAATAAAATAAACTATCTAGTACATGTCCATATGCCAGAATAAGCGAGTCAAGAAATAATAAGCGGAAGTAATAAATCCGATAAACAATAACATCAGGAAAGTACGTCCTAAATATGGGCTCACATCAGGAAATGAAAGTGCGAAAATAAAACTAAGCTAAACTAACAAGATCCTCACTGCTCGGCCTGACGGCGGAAATACTCCTGATCAGTCTGCGAAAGAGACGTAGGATCTGGGCCATGCAAAACCCATACGTCAGTGCATCATAATATCAACAATAATAAGTAAACATGATGTAACGAGATGTGTAGGCATGAGTATAAACATGAAATAAACATGTAAGCACGGATATAGAACAGTGAAGTGTATGAGAGTATGTGTCGTGCAGTGAGTAATCTAAACTATACTACTGGGTTAATTACTCTCAAGTCTTTAAAATCAATTTAATGAATTGTCGATGTAACTCAATAGTATCCCGTGCATGCCCGAGACCACAGTCCAGATTCTCGGGCCGAAACCGAGACGTGCCGCTAAGCACAAAACAGGAAACATGTACAGATGAATGATGTCAGCAGCATCATCCCAGGGCTGGCCTCGCCCTCAAAACTGATAAGTATAAGCGTTGAACTGTTGAGTTACAAGTCAGGTTTCATCATTGATTTCCCCTTACCCCCAAGGTTATGTGTTCAAGTCAGGTATTGATTAATCTGGAGCTAATGCTAACACAGGATTAAGCAGGTACAGGTTTGTCTATGTAGACAACAGGATACGTCCATCTGGACAACAAGTCAGGATTATCGGCATTAGTAACAGGATCAGGTATCAAGTCAAGCAGTGGTGTATCAGGTTATGTCAGGCAGTGTACAGTGCATTCAATGGATGCCCAACAGTAAAATGCAACTAGTATCGAAACACGGTGAAACACGGATGCACAAGTGTTTATCAGGGATCACATCTACAACTCCATGACTAAGTATGATGCACATTGTCACGCCTCGCTTCCCAGAGTGCGCTAAGATAGGCACGTGACAGAGCCAACCATGCTACCTGTGGATAGGAAATATCCATCCACAGTCACATTACGGCTGTAGAGATATCAAGAACAGTAAAAATAATAAACAACTATCTAATACATGTCCATGGGCCAGAATAACGAGTCAAGAATAAAAATAATGCGGAAGCAAAAAGATCCAATACAATAATAAACTGGAATGTACGTCCCATAATGCGGGCTCACATCAGGAATGAAAATACTGAAAGGAAACTAAACCAACTAATAACAGGTCCTCACTGGTCGGCCTGTTGATTAAAATACTCCTGGACAGCCTGCGATAAGGATAAGAGATCTGGGCCATGCAAAACCCAGACGTCAGTGCATCATAATAACAATAACTCTAAGCAAGCAGGATGCGATGAAATATGCAGGCATGAAGTATAAACAGTAACAATAACATGAATATAGATCAGTGGACAGAATATATTTAGGTGAAGTGCAGTGAGTAGTCTAAACTGTAACATAGGGTTATCTACTCTAAAATGATTGAAATCAATTAGAGTAATCCTCCATGTAACTCAAAGGATATGTCCCGTTATCCCCCGGAACCACGGATCAGGTAGTGGAAGTCATGAATGACTCTGTCCCGTTATCTCCCGGGACCACGGATCAAGTAAGAATCACGAATGATTCTGTCCCGTTATCCCCTGGGACCATGGATCAAGTAATACCCTTGTAAGCTACACTTTAGTTTACACTTTTGATTTCCCCATACCCCCAAGGTTATGTGTTCAAGTCAGGTATTGGTAAATCTGGAGCTAATGCCAACACAGGATCAAGCAGGTACGGGTTTGTCTGTATAGACAACAGGATATGTCCGTAGAGATAACAGGTCAAGATTGTCGGCATTAGTAATAAGATCAGATAACACGTCAAGCTGTGGTACATCAGGTCATGTCAGATGGTGTACAAGGAATCAAATCACGTCAAGTAGTGGTGTATATATCAAGTCGTATTAAGTAGCAGTGTATCAGGTCATGTCAGGTAGCGCACAAGTATCAAGTGGGTGCTCATAATCAAACTGTAATAAGTATGGGTACAAAAAAACAAGTATGGGGTACTAATATAACAATAAAATGGAATAATGTGATATGGTATGCAAATAGATATAAATTCAAAGATATGGATGCACAATTATCGATTAGGGTTACATTTATAGTTCCAATACTAATTAGGATGCACTTTATTAAACATGTGGTGTTAATATCACAGTGTTATGTATTAATGTGATCTATGGATGCGGTTATATATATTTTAAATGAGATGGATGCAAACGGGTATCCGAAATCAGTTAACTGTAAAATGGTAATGTGGGATGAACAACTAAGCAATATGTGATATAAATATTCCATTGGGTGCAGTATGTTGTAATATAGTAAGTAACAAGATAAGTTTTCATGACCTAGATCTGAAATGATATGAATGGATGCAAACTGAATATCGAAAAGTTATAAAACTAAACATGGGGTGCTTGATTTAAAATACAGGTGTGATATTTATTTAAATAGGTATATAATGAGTTATATAGCATGTAGCAAGATTAACTTGCCTGAACGGATCACAAAACGGAATGCGTACGCAGCGTCTAAAGTCGGTAAAAGTCTCGATGCACGCTCGCGCGTACGGAACAGGACCAGGCAATGCAAGAGAGTGACCACGCTGGTTAGGAACGTCCACAGGGTTGCTCGGATCGACGGCAGCGGCACGGGTCCGGTGATCATCGGGAAATACGAATCAAGAAAGAGAAGAGAAAGAAAAGAAGAAGAAAGAAGAAGAAGAAGTAGAAGAAGGCTGGAAAAGGGCTGGGGCTGAGTTAAGGATTCAGAGGCGCGGCAAGGGATGCGACGACGACTATGGGCCGTCGACGGTGAGATCCACGGCGATGACAGTGGCCGTGGGGTGCAAGTTCTTACAGTGTCGGGTTCTGATCAGGGAAGAGCAGGGGTCGAGGGCTTGTAGGGTATTAGTGAGGAGATAGAGGTGGTGCTGGTGACGAGGGGAGGCCGAAGAGGATGGTCGGCAGTGAGGCCGACGAGATGGAGACAGGGATCACTGGCGAGGAGGGTGTGCAGCGGGAATTTCTTGATGTCGGAAAGGAGAGGAGAGGAAGGAGGTCGAGAAAGGGAGAGGAAGAAGTGGTGGCGAGGGAGTGGAGGCGACGGCGAGGTGGTCGGAGCTTCAGCGAGGTGAGAACAGATGCAACGATGGGTTCTCGTCAGAGTTGGGGTTCTGTGGATTTCTTGGATCGGGTTGTGGGGATGGTTGTGGTGTTAGGAGAAGAAGAGAGAGGTCGAGGAGGGGAAGTCGACGGTTAGAGGGAACGAAGGCGACGGTGAGGCGACGACGGTGGTGAGGCGCGGCGAGGGTTGCACGGTTGGGTCGTCACGGGGTTTGGAGAGAGGAGATGCAGGAGAAGGTGGAGGTGGAGATGACGAGAGCGAGGGTGGATGCGGCGAAGGCGATGCAGGCGAGGCGAGGGCGTGAGTAAGGTTTCACGAGAAGGCGGCGGGAAAAGGGAATATGAAATGAAGAAGAGGAAGTGAGGAGAGAGAGTACGTGTGGAAATTTGTATGGGTAAAGAAGGAGAATTAATATATAGTATTAATATATTGGAGAGAGAGAGATATTACGGGAGAGAGAGAAGGAGAGAGAACGTGCATGGTAAAATATTAAAGATTAATATTTAAAAAAGAAAACATGGAGAGTTAGTTGAGATTTAATATATAAATTTTTTTTTGTTGTTAAAAACGTATATTAATAGTTAGAAGGAATTAAAGAATATAATAATAGTACGTTTTGAGATTTTGGCAAATACAAACTTACTCCAAAACGCGCCCGGGCCAGGTCTAAAAATCCGGTTTAAAAATATGAAAAATATACATGTCGACCAAAATTAAAGTTGGATATCCGGGTAACGACCCCCAAGAACGGATGCACGTACGTGCGCGTAGCCATCCAAACAAATCCGTTTCACTGAACGGGACGAGAACAAAATACCCGGATGCTACCACAGGGTCAGGGGTATCATGTAGGCCATGTTATATATTTTAAAAATATTTTACGTGACTTAAAATATTATATGGTAAAACATGCAATGCCAGATAAAATGCCAGTATGCAGTATTTATGAAAATGCATATGTCTATGTAACAAGTCAAGATAATTCATAAATATGAATCAAACAAGTTTCACGCAAGCGGGTCGGATCGAATGCAATATAAAATGTAAAATACCATTCGCACCCAAAACACGATAAATCAAGAAAATACCAAAATACACAAATACGATAACTGGAAATGGTATAAATGAACTAGGGTGTTACACACATTATCAAGCATGGGATGCTAACATAACGGTAACATGATATAATATGACATGGCATGCAACTAGATATATAATCAATAACACGGATACGAACGGATATCGGAGAAACGGTAAAACTGTAACATGGATGTGAAATGCAATGAACATGTAATAATTCTATACCTAAGGATGTAAAATACGTTGTATAACCTGTAACGAGATAAAATTGCATGCAACTAGATATGTAATAAGCTGTACGGATGTGAACGGATATTGTAAAACTGTAAAACTGTAACATAGGACGCACAATGCGATGAACATGTAACATTATTATTAATATGGATGCAAAATATGTATCATATCATGTAGCAAGATAAACTTGTATGCGACTGGATATGTAATAAACGGTATGGATACGCACGAGTGTCGTAAAACTGTAACATAGGGTGCACAATGCAGTACACATGTGATATTTTTATTCATATGGATGCAAATATAATAACATAGCATGTAGCAAGATAAACTTGCCTGATCGGATCTCACGACGGGATGCGTACGCTGCGTCCTACGTCGGGTAAACGTCGCAATGTATACACGTGCGCACGGGGCAGGACCAGGCAAAGCAAGAACGTGACCACGCTGGATGGGGATGTCTACAGAGTTGCCCAGATCATCGGCGATGGGTACGTCTCTGGGGATCACTGGAAAATACAAGATCAAGAAAAAGAAAGAGAAGAAGAAAGAAGAAGAAAAAGGAGAAGAGGATAGACTCTCTGGGTTTGGATGTACTGGGATCAGAGAGGAAGGTGAGGGGACGACGTCGACGATGGGCCGTCGACGGTGAGGATGCAGGCGAGGGTTTTTCGGCGATGGGTAGTAGGGTTCTTGAAGTCGGGGATCGGGTGTGCGGGGTTTTTGGTGCAGGGAAGGGGCTCTGGTGTTGGGGAGAAGGAGAGAAGAGGGAGAAGGTGGTGGTGAGGGGTGAGGGTTTGGCGACGGCGAGGCGAGGTCGGGTCGTGCGTTCTTGAGTTAGGTTCGGGTTTCTTGAGGTCGGGGATCGGTGAAGGTGACGATGGTTGTGGTGTTGGGAGGAAGCGGAGGAGGAGAAGAACGAGGTCGGCGAGACGAGAGGAGAGAAGTCGACGGTGATGGCGACGAGGGCAGAGGCTCGGCGCGGGCGTGGGTTTCGTGAGGCGGGAAAAAAGAATGTAGGCGAAAGAGAAGGGAACGTGGGGTTAAGGTTTAAATAGGGGTTCTTAAAAAAAATAAAAATAAATATAAAAATAGGAGAGATGCAAGGAAGTTAGGATTAGGATAGATTTAGAAAAATATTTTTAGTTAAAAAATTATATATTCGTATATTATAAACAGTTATATATATATTAAAGGATATAATATTAAATATATGGGTTTTCTGGCTAATACAAAAATACTCCAAAATATGCCCGGGTTGGGTCTAAAATTACGGTTTGAAAATACGGATAATATACTTGTCAACCAAAACCAAAATGCGATATCCGGGTAACGAAAATGTATACCCCCACGAACGGATACACGTAGCGTGCACGTAGCGTACACGTAGCGTGCACGTAGCGATCCAAACGAGTCCGTTTCACTGAACGGGACGAGAACACGATACACGGATGCCACCACAGGGTCAGGGGTATGATGCAAGCCATGCTAGATATTTTAAAAAAAAATATATTATTAGATTATAGTTGTATTATAAAAAAAATGCAGATGCCAGATATAATGCAAGTACGCAGGATATACAATATGAAAGTGCACGGATCCTCATAACTAGCCGAGATAAATCATAAATAAGAATCAAGACAGGTTTCCAGCATGCGGGTTGGGTCGGATGCAAACACGGATACCAACTATACTATTCGCACCCAAAACACAATAAATCTAGAAATAGCCATAAATAAAGAAATACCCAAAACAGAATCGGTATAAATGAACTAGGGTGTTACAGGTTGCAGCATTGCAAGCGGAAGTATCGAAGCCAGAAATAGTTCGAGAGTTCAAGACTGTATTTCCGGAAGATATATCAGGTTTGCCTCCCGATCGAGCTCTTGAATTCAGTATCGATTTACAACTTGGTGCGCAACCGGTAATCAAAGCCTTGTACCGGTTAAGTCCAGAAGAATTGAAGGAGACCCGCATTTAGTTGGACGAACTTTTGAAGAAAGGTTGGATTCGTCCCAGTACTTCAAGCTGGGGATCTTCGGTATTACTGGTGAAGAAGAAAGAAGGTTCATACAGGATGTGTGTGGATTACCGAGCTCTGAACGAAGTGACGATAAAGAACAAGTATCCACTACTGCGCATCGATGATCTTTTTGATCAGCTAAGTGGTTCTTGTGTATTTTCGAAGCTAGATCTTCGTTCGGGTTATCATAAGGTGAAGGTCAAAGAGTCCGACATTCTGTTCATACCAGAATAGTGCATTTTATACCACCCATTCTTACGCTCGAGTGTTTATAGGTAGGTGCTTTTAATCTGTGTTTGTTACATATTTACAGAGTACAGGTTTCCAGTACAAATATTGCAAATCAAGACAAAATCTCCACAGTTACGCCAAATACAGAACATCTGTTGACAGCAGATAAAAGCCGGGTTCCGGTCATCCATATCCGTCCGGTGCCGAGTACCTGTTCCTGAGACAAGACATATGACAGTGGTCATTCGTATCTGGGACAAGCACAAAGCACGAGGGGGGCTGCACAAGAATCAATGGGTGCGCGGAGCTCGAGGGAGATAAAGCCAAAAGTAAATAAAAGAGTGCAATCTTGGACTAAGAATTCTGAAGATATTCTGGAAAGATTATCAGAAAATACATGTACCAGACAAGAGGGGACAGCAGAACAGGGCAGCACACAAAAACTGACAACCCAACTCACCCATAGGGCGGCGGAACCGCGGCCAATAGGGGGCATAGGCGGCGGTTCCGCGGCCGTATGGTGGCTTCAGCCGACCACTTTTCAGGGGCTATTTGGTCTTTCTATGTTTGTTCTGATGGTTGCCCTAGATTGCCAGTTCACCTCCTATAAATACTCTAGAACTGAGCCAAGCCAAGGGGTCAATTCTTTGTTTTTCTTTTTGTTAGGATTTAGTCTTTTTCTTCTTCTTCTTCATTCTTTTCTCCATGAAAATTGTAGTGAGAGCTTTTTGAGTGGAAGATCAATGAAGATGAGGGTTTTTGTATCATTCTCTTTTGTTTAACTTCCCCTTGAGATTCTTGCTTTCTCTTGATCATTCAACCTTTTCATTGAGCTTGAAAGGTTAAGGGTTAGTTATTGATCTCAAGAGTCGTATTTTCTTATGGAATTAGCACTTCATTTCACACGCGTTCTCTACCCTTCTCTTGATCTTGCAATCTCTTGATTGAGCTTGCAAGTTTAAGGGTTGGCTATTGATCCCATGCTTGTCTTGAGTTCTAGTTTCTTGTTCTTTTTATTGCTTATTTATTACTTGCTTTTTATTACCTTGCTTTACTTTCTTGCAATTTATATTCATGCACTTAATTACTTGTAATCTTTTCTTTTCTTTGTTCTTTTCTTTTGCTCTTCTTTGTTCTTTTTTGTGAATGAATGTAATTATTATTGTTAAGAAGAAATACGATATTATAAGTCAACGTTTCTTTGCTCGTTTCCTTTTCCCGTTATTTTCCATTGAACTCCGCCCAAACCATACGCAAGCGCTCCGTTAGGCACCCTACCCCAACAAGGTAACGGTGATTCCTAACCGCGACCGGTTGCGTTCGGTTTGGCCGGAGGCGAAAGCAAGAGACAAGAACGGAAGGACAAGGGTAAATAAGCCGCATTCCATGAATACCGCGCTTAAATCCCCTAATCCACGTTGTTGCCGATTGCTCTAGCTTCAATTGGTCAAGACTCGGCTCAAAGGTTTTGAGTACGGATTTCTTTAGCTTACAATTTCGTATCTTTTTCTTAACAACTTTATACCTGCAAATAATACACATAGGTTAGATTGAACAAACTCATACATATTCTTTATTGACTCGTCTAAGACAAGAACGGACATACAACCATCTCCCTGTGGATCGACCCGTGCTGAACCGGCTAGCTGCATAGCGACACCGTCCTGATCGCGGTAAACTTTAGAACTTTGAACTTCCGACACGCCAAAAGCGTGCGATCACATTCCAAAGACGACATTTAGGACTCGCTATGGTCATTATGAATATCTCGTAATGCTATTTGGAGTGACCAATGTACCTTCCATATTTATGAATCTGATGAACCAAGTTTTCCGAGAGTACTTAGACATGTTCGTTGTCATCTTCATCGATGTCATCCTGGTGTATTCAAAGAATCGGAAAGAACTGATGAACCAAGTTTTCCGAGAGTACTTAGACATGTTCGTTGTCATCTTCATCGATGTCATCCTGGTGTATTCAAAGAATCGGAAAGAACACGCCGAACATTTACGGATTGTTCTGGAGACATTGCGACAACATCAGCTCGATGCCAAGTATAGCAAGTGTGAATTTTGGCTAGATCAAGTCGGATTTCTCGGGCATATCATTTCAGGCGAAGGAATCTCAGTAGATCCGGCTAAGGTGTCAGTTGTCAGCGAATGGCCGGCAGCAAAGATGGTGAAAGATATATGAAGTTTTTTGGGATTAGCTGTCACGACCCAAAATTTAGCCCGTAACCGGCACTTAAACTACGTAATGTCTACAGGCGTACGCAACTCAAGTAAGCCGAAACCCAGAAATCTAAACCACCCAAATCTGGATCAACGGAGAGAAACATAGTTTAAACATTCGGAAATTCTCACGTAAAATAATCTTTAAGTTTAGTTTTCTTTCTTGAAAACGGCAGCACCTCCTTTGTAAAAACTAGCCCCGAAAACGGGTACAACACAGATAATATATAAAGCATCCCAAACGGGAGCAAATCATGCCCAACGGCGGAGACAACCACCACAAGATATAAATACGACGCCGAAGCGAAGAATATAAAGGAAAACTGGATAAAGAAATAAACTTTTCAACATAACCGGCTCCCACGAGCATGGCACCCAAAGTCACCAAAATATACAACACAGAATCCTCACAAATCGTCTCTATGTCACATACAAGAAGTGGTAGATGGAGAATACTAGATCCAACAAAAAGATATACAATATACAAACAGATAACCGCAAACCCACCTAAAAGCAAAGGCCTCACTGCCTAACGTAGCGGTATCCGCAAAAGTAGAGATGATAAGACGCCCTGCCGCGACTACTCAGAGGGTAAGTCCTGCAAAACACTGTGGCACAACGGGGGTGAGTTGCCAACTCGTGAATAGTAAATAACATCATATTGAAATCGCAAGTATGCACTAACAACAATGATCAATAGCATGTAAGCTGGTAGCATGAGTATGACAATATAAATATGCGACTATCATAATCAAGGTACACCACCAGGTATTATATCTACATGAATAAGTGCATATCAACTGAGTACTGAGTGCAGGATAATAAATAATCTCATGCAAAAATCATAAGCACGGAAAAACACGGTGTAACTCAACAACACCCAAATCCCAAAATAATACTCATATCGGCCCTCAGATCGAGCCTCAAATCCTGTAAGTCTCATGGAACCTGAGTGTCAAACATCGACACTCTAAAATATCATGAAAGCCAGTGCCTAACATCGAAACGTAAATACTCGTATCCATACGTTCCTCGAAACCCAAGTATCCCATCTTGACACTTGTGTTCCACGTATCGGTCTTTCTGATATCCATACGTTCCTCGAAACCCAAGTATCCCATCTCGACACTTGTGTTCCACGTATCGGTCTTTCAAAATCCATATATCTCTCGGAATATAAGTGCCTAACACCGACACTTGAAATTCCCATATCGCATGAAAACATATCTCAAATGCGTAAATCCATGTAAAATAGCATATGCAACACAAAACATCAATATGAGCATATCACGAGAAAAATCCGCTATTTAAATGCATCAAGTTATTAAATATATCTCGCGGTTCCCAAAATCCAAATCCAAAATACATATATATACAGCGTCCCATTCCACCGATATATATGTTATAAAAACTGATCATGTAACAATAGCAAAGTATATGTGCGAGCATATATGTATAGTATGGCATATGTATGGGCATGTAGGTAAACAAGGATGCTATATGTCATATGCGCTATCACACAAGAATAACTGTTTCAATGTCGCTAACCAATAGCAAGGTATATCAAGGAATATTTGTGTTATGTGTATCATGGAAATTACCGACAGTGTGTGTGTAGCATATCATTGGTGCTCGTGCAACATGGACTGTCAATAATAGTGCAGTGTACAATAGATACAGTATCAGGCACAACAAGTAACTATATGCAATGAAAATCATGCAATATCTCTATATGAGCACATAAATATACGGCTAATATCATATCATATCTAGCCCCGACGCTTAGCGCCATACGGGAGATTTCCCCGTAGATGTTAAATCTACTCACCGATGGTTTCGAGCTATGAAAATCCGACCACCTGCTTCCCCTTGTTCACAACGTTCGAAGTCCCCGCTTGCGACGCTATAATTTCACAAACACACAAATAGTGCAAACATATCAGAAATCGACCAATATAACGTAAAACCACGTTTTAAAACAACGCACCAACACTAAACTAACTCACGAGTGTCCGTCTAGTGGCTAACGTGCGTAACGATAGCACTAAACCAATCTAAGTACAGCAGCTGCACAAGGTCACGATTCGTGTCGCAAAACGTAACACGCGGACTCAAAACACGAGATTATAGTTAAACGATTCCAGATTTCTCATAATGCAATTACTAAAAAGGTAAACAGTACCAAACACCACTAACCAACAGCAGACAACTACCCATAAAATCAAACCCCAGAACTTCCCTCAGTAGCCGGCGTCGCCGGAATTTCGCCTTGGGTCGCCGGCCATAGCCGGTGGGGTGGTGCTCGTGTCTCAGGTGGTGCTCCAGGGTTACTAGTATATCACTACAATTTTGTTTGATTTTTCTGTAAAAAGTCCAGGTCACAGCAGTTCTCAGAGGTTCAAAAGACACTAAAAATACGATATTTCACAAATCGATTACTTTAAGTATTCTACGCTACAACCAACGAGCTACATAACATAAAAACTATAAAATAACAGATTAGGGATTATACCTAACAACCCTTGCTCCCAAGATCCAAGCTTTCCTAGCTCCAAGTGATCAAGAAGCAAAAACCAAGACTTGATGTATTTTAGTGATTTATTTAGGAATTTTGGAGATTTATGAGCTTGGAAATTGTTGTAAATGGTGTAGAAAAGATCAAGGGCAGGAAGAAGGAAGAGGGTTCTGCCAAGGAAGGAGGTAGGGAGTTGTGTGGAGTGTTCTAGCTCATTTTTTTGAAATAAATGCACACATAAATGCATTCACATGCACATGCATGCACCTCACTCATTTCTTTTCTTTTTCTTTAACTTTAATTCTAAAACCCATACAAATATCTAGATACTAAGTGAGGGTTGAATTAACTCAAACTTAATTGTTGAAAAGACCACTTAAGAGAAATTTCCCAAAATGTGAATACCGTATTAAAATAATATTAAAAATTGGGAAAAATTCTAATTGAACCAAAACGTCCCATATACCCCCAAAGCTTGCGCACTAGCTTTATTTTAGCTAAACTAGGTGCTGATAAGTCTATATGGTCGTTTGAACACAGTCGGGTTAAAACGAAAAATACCGACAACTTAACCCTAAAACGGAAAAATTCTCATAACGATTTCTAAAACGTTACAATCTCCCCCCTTATAGAAATTCGGTCCCTGAATTAAAATTAACTACTAAGCGTACCTTCAAAGAGACGGGGGGAATTTCTTCTGCATCTCGCTCTCGGCCTCCTCAGGGATCTCCTCACTAGTAGGGCTACGCCAAAGAACCTTCACAGACGGCAAGACCCTTGACCGAAGTTTCTTCACCTGCCGATCCAAAATAACTACCGGCTGCTCGGTGAACGAAAGATCGCGCTCAAGCTGAATGGTCTCATGCTGAATCATGTGAGAAGGATCATGAAGGTATCTACGAAGTATCGACACATGGAAAACGGGGTGAACATCCGGAAAACTGGATGGGAGCGCTAAATGATAAGCAACGGAACCCACTCGCTCAAGGATCTTGAAAGGACCTACAAATCTGGGACTGTGCTTCCCCCTCTTCCCAAATCGCATAACGCCCTTAATCGGAGAAATCCTCAGGAATACATGATCCCCTACTGCGAACTCGAGTCTGCGACGACGACGGTCGGCATAAGACTTCTGTCTACACTGGGCTACTCTCATCCTGTCCTGAATCAGCTGGATTTTCTCTGTAGTCTCCTGAACTAGCTGGGGTCCCAAAACCAGACTCTCACTGAGTTCGGTCCAACAGACTGGTGATCGACACTTCCTACCATATAAAGCCTCAAAAGGTGCCATTTGAATAGTCTCCTGAAAGCTGTTGTTGTAGGAGAACTCAATCAACGGCAAGTGACGATCCCAACTTCCACCAAAATCAAGCACACATGCACGGAGCATATCCTCCAGAGTCTGAATAGTCCACTCCGACTGGCCTGTAGGGTGTTTTTCGTCACCCTATTGAGATGCGAATACGCGCGCGCTTGTCAGGCATACTACAGATTCCCCCTGCCTAGGGTAGGCCATGGTTTATTAATTGTGGGGATCCGAATCTCCGGCAGCCGTGGACTAAACTGCCGTTAATTACCCCTCGCCTTTGGAGCGAGGGAACCTCCGATTAACGGGTTAAACAGGTCATGCGAACTCAATGTGCAGCGTGCGTGTGTTGTGTTTTGAAAGGGGGTTTTGGATACATCGGGAGCCACGCAGAGTTTTTACGGGGGTCCCGCTACCCGGATAGCGGGCTGGGGGTCAAGGGGGCTAGCAGCCCCCTTGCGAGGTGTGGGGCAGTGCCCCGGCCCAAAATTTTTTTTGGGAGGGACAGTGTTGTAGAGTATTTGTGTATCTATCTATATATATATGTATACATATAAAAAAAGGAAGAAAAAGAACCTAAAGGACGCGTGGGGCCAGCGCCTTGAGCGCTGTGCGCTTAGGTGCTGTGCGCTTAGACGCTAGCGTGCCACGTGTTCGACGCGTGGGCGCTGGGCGCTTAAGAGCTAGGCGCTCGAGCGCCAGCGCACCACGTGTCGACACGTAGGCGCTTGGCGCTTGAGCGCTGGGCGCTTGAGCGCGGGCGCACCACGTGTCGACACGTGGGCGCTAGGCTCTTGAGCGCAGGGCGCTCGAGCGCTGGCACGCCACGTGTCGGCACATGGGTGCTTGGCGCTTGAGCGCCAGGCACTCGAGTGCTAGCGTGCCACGTGTCGGCATGCGGGCGCATGAGCGCTGGGCGCTAGGTGCTCGAGCGCTAGCGCGTCACGTGTCGGCAGGTGGGCGCTGGGCGCTCGAGCGCAAGCGAGCCACGTGTCGGCACGTGGGCGCTGAGCGCTTGAGCGCAAGGCGCTCGGGTGCTTGGGCACAGGCAAGAAAATGGGCTTTTAGCCCCAAAAACTCTCAAAAGGGAAATTTGAGTGGAGTTAAACTCCTGAGCTATTTTGAAGTTGATGAAGGGCTTCTCCCTTTGAGCCCTAGTTCTTCCCTAAAGTGGGGTTTCTGAAAATGGGTCTCCTTCTTCTTTCTCTGTTGGCAGGATCTTATAGATCAAGAGATGTGAGATTTTAAAAATCTTTTCTTTTTGAGATCTGATGGAAGATCTGAGTTCCCCTTTATGGGTTTTGTGGTGAAAAACTATTTAGTTTTATAAAATGAAGAGTAAAACTCTTTATTTAATTCAAAAGAAAGGAGAATGTTTTAGAACCTTGAGGAAGGAGAAAGATCTCAGATTTAAAATTTTTTGGAGAGAGAAAAAGTTGTTGGGATATTTTCATTATCCTTGTCTTTATAGTCTATTCACTTTACACATAGCCCCTTGGGCTTCACAAAATGGCATTTTCCCTATCCCATGGCTCATGTGCCATTTCTTTTTGCACATAAGCCATGGGCTTTACAAAAATTTGGCTTTATGCCCATTTCTCTTACATTCATTCGTAAAATAAAATAAAAGAAATACAATAAAATTATTTATTACAAAATTTTTATCTTGGCATGGGGGGAGGCCGGCCGCTTCATGTTCGGACTCGACCCGGGTATGGGCCCACTTGATCTGGGCTTGGGCCCACTTGGCTTGGGGTTGACTTTGATTTTTGACTTGGTCAACCGGGGTGTAAATTTTTACCCCAACAAATTGCCCCCATCAATAAATGCACACCACACACGTGGGTTGTGTGCATAGAATGCATAGAATTGATGGATCTTCTTTCATGTGGAGGCGACTTGATTTGGTTCCCGCTTTTGGGAAGCTGGCACTACCCTTTTTACGACATGGACGGTCGATTCTGCCCTTTTTGCGACTTGGACGATCGGTTTTGCCCTTTTTGTGACTTGGACGGTCGGTGCTGCCCTTTTAGCGACGTGGACGGTTGGTTCTGGCCTTTTTGCGACTTGGACGGTCGGTGCTGCCCTTTTAGCGACGTGGACGGTCGGTTCTGCCCTTTTTACGACTTGGAGGGTCGGTGCTGCCCTTTTAGCGACATGGACGGTCGGTTCTGCCCTTTTTGCGACTTGGACGGTCGGTGCTGTCCTTTTAGCGACATGGACGGTCGGTTCTGCCCTTTTTGCGATTTGGACGGTCGGTGCTGCCCTTTTAGCGACATGGACTCGGGTCTTCCCTTTTTGCGACTTGGACGGTCGGTGCTGCCCTTTTAGCGACGTGGATGGTCGGTTTTGCCTTTTTTGCGACTTGGACGGTCGGTGCTGCCCTTTTAGCGACGTGGACGGTCGGTTCTGCCCTTTTTGCGACTTGGACGGTCGGTGCTGCCCTTTTAGCGATGTGGACGGTCGGTTCTACCATTTTTGCGACTTGGACGGTCGGTGCTGCCCTTTTAGCGACATGGACGGTCGGTTCTGCCCTTTTTGCGACTTGGACGGTCGGTGCTGCCCTTTTAGCGATGTGGACGGTCGGTTCTGCCCTTTTTGCGACTTGGCGGTCGGTGCTGCCCTTTTTGTGACGTGGACGGTCGGTTCTGCCCTTTTTGCGACTTGGACGGTCGGTTCTGCCCTTTTAGCGACGTGGATGGTCGGTTCTGCCCTTTTTGCGACTTGGACGGTCGGTGCTGCCCTTTTAGCGACATGGACGGTCGGTTCTGGATTTGACTTGCTCCGCTTTTTGCGGTGTCAAGGATGAAGTTGACCTGTTTCCGAGGTGGAATTTGATTCTGCTAGGGAGGTCGTTGGTTGTTTTTCCGATTTGATGTGATTTGGATTGACATCAGCACCGCTACACTGGAATATGGTACCAGGAGCGAATCATCATTTGCCATGAGAAGATTTGGGGATTTTGGTTTTGGTTTGGCATCAGTATCGCTACACTGGAATATGGTACCAGAAGCGAATCATCATTTACCATGAGAAAATTTCCCTCGTTCCCAGTTTAACGACTTAGAGGTCATTTGGATTGGAGTTTGGAATTTTGAGGTTAGGGTAGGCATCAGCGTTGCTAACACAGAAGCACATGTGTCAGGAGCAATTCATCATTTGCCTTTTCCTGTTGGGGGAGCGATGGCTTAGGAGACTGGTTTAGGTCCCTATCACCTAAGGCTTTTCAATTTTATGGGCCGTGAGGGTCCCATAAAAGTATTTTCTCCCTACGAGTCGTAAAGATCCCGCAGGTGTATTTTCTTCTTAGGAGTCGTGGGGACTTCTAAGTGTGTTTTTCCTTTGTGAGTCGTAAGGATTCCACAAAGGTTTGTTCTCCTCATGTATCGTGAGGACACATGAGTGGGTCTTCCAAAACGGAGCATAAGTCCAAGGGCGAAGACCGGCTGCTGGATTGGTGATTGCGGTGGGGCATGTGTATGCTGAGAATTATTTGAGCCCGTGGATTGTATACGGTAGTTAAGTTAGGGACTGGCCGTAGGGCTGGGAGAATTTTGAGAAATTGGATTTTGGTTGGCGTCTGCATCGCTGCACTGGAATGTGGTACCAGGAGTGACTCATCATTCGCCGTTTGGGGACTTGGAATTTGGATCTTGTTTGGCATCAGCATTGCTGCACTGGAATAATGCCAGGAGCAACTCATCATTTGCCTTGGGAGGACTTGGGATTTGGTTTTTTGGTCGGCATCAGCACCGCTAACACTGAAGCGTAACGCCAGGAGCGACTCATCATTTGCCATTTCCCGTTGGGGAGTGATGGCTTAGGAGACAGGTTTAGGTCCCTGTCACCTACGACTTTTCAATTTTATGAGCCGTAAGGATCCCATAAAAGCATTTTCTCCATACGAGTCGAGAGGATCTCGCAGGTGTATGTTCTCCTTAGGAATCGTGAGGATTCCTAAGTGTGTTTCTCCTTTGTGAGTCGTAAGGATCTCACGCAGGGATTTTCTTCTCACAAGGTCGAGAGGACTTTGCAAATGTATTTCATCTTCTTTTTTTTACGAGTTTGCGCCCTTTCGGGTTTTCACAAACTCGCCGGTAGTCCTGTTGTTTTTACTCACGGAGCCCTTTCGGGTTTTCATCCATGCCCGTTTTGCTTGTGGACATACCATTTTTTTCCCGTTGGTGGGACTTTAAAAATAGTCTCACCGGCAGGATTTGGGAGAGATAAGGGACGTTTACGCCCGTGGATTGTATACAGTTTTGCAGGATGTATGATCCAGACCGTAGGGCTGATGTGCTCAATTCGCCTGCGGCTTGGAGCATTCACGCATAGTATTTTTTGAGATATCGGCCATTGATGGGTGGCATGGACCTTTCTCCCTCGGCACTTATTAGTTGGTAGGATCCTCCGTCGAACACTTTCTCGATGACGTATGGTCCTTCCCAGTTTGGCTCGAATTTTCCCTTGGCATGTCGATTGGGGATGATCGGTCTTTTGAGGACGAACACCGATTCGCCTTTCTTGAAAGCGCGGAGACGGGTTATCTTGTCATAGGCCCGTGACATTTGGGATCGGTATAGCTCCAGATTTTGCTGCACCACGAGCCTCTTTTCTTCGAGGGCGTCGAGCTCTTCAACCCGAAGGAGCACGTTTTCCTCCTCCGTTAACTCGTGCTGAACGGCCATTCTTAAGCTTGGAACTTCGACTTCGAGGGGGAGGACCGCCTCCACTCCGAAGAGCAATTAGTAGGGAGTGGACTGAGTTGGAGTATGGTCCATGGTACGATATGCCTACAATGCCTCATGAAGTTTGAGATTTCAATCTCTCTTTTTAGCTGAAGCATTTTTCCTCAGGAGCTTGCACAGAGTTTTATTGAAGGCTTCGGCCAGCCCATTGGCCCTTGGATTATAGATGGAGGAATATCTCCAGTCTATCTTGTGTTGAGTAGCGAACCTTGCGACTTTAAAGCTCTTGAAAGAAGGCCTATTGTTAGATATGATTCTTCTTGGTGTACCGAAGCGGTATAGAATATTATGCTGGAAGAATGTCAGAATATCTCCTGTCTTGACTTCTTTTAGCGGGACAGCTTCAGCCCATCTGGAGAAGTAGTCTGTTGCGGCCAGTATGAACCGGCGGCCTCTACATGACGGAGGATCAATTGGGCCAACTATGTCGGTGCCCCAAATTTCGAAGGGCCACGACGCCACTGTAGGATGCAACGGATTGGGGTGCTTGTGAATGAAATCACCCTGAATTTGGCAGATATAACATTTCTTTGCATGCTCTCCGCAATCCCGTATCATGGTGGGCCAGTAATACCCAAGCCGTTTAATTTGAAGTCGCATCTTGGGGCCAGATTGGTGAGCACCGCAAACGCCTGAGTGAACTTCTTTCGTGACTTTTTGGGGTTCGGTCGATGACAGGCACCTGAGCCAGAGTTGGTCTATGACCCGCGGTATAGCGTGTTATTTACAAACACGTATCGGAGAGATCTCTTCTTCAGCTGAACCCTCGTAGACCTTCCTTTGGGCAGCTTGTCGTATCGGAAGTACTCTATGAAGGGTTCTTTCCAATCAGGCTCGTCTTGGATGATTGAAGCTTCTTCGGCGGGACTGCTCTTCTGTTCCGCGCTTTCCTCTTCTCGTAGAGAGACTGGGGGTAGAATTTTCCGGCTCCTGACTGTGATCAGAATTTCATCCATGTCAGGATCAGCCAGCTCCTTGGCTAAACGAGCGAGTACGTCAGCCTTTCCATTCAACGCTTTGGGGACTCTCATTAATTCAATGTGAGTGAACCGTTTCATGAGTTCCACCACCCGGCTTCAGCATAAGAGTCTGAAGTATGTATTTACTTAGAAGGAATTAAATATGTGGCAGAGAAGATGGCTAGAACTCATGGCGGACTTCAATATCAACCTACAATATCATCCTGGGAAGGTGAACGTAGTTTGTTCAGTCGAAAATATTGCATTCTTAACACATCAATTTCCCTACTCTTTCTAATCATCTAAAGGTGTTTATTGTAAATATGACACGGATTACAAATTCATCTGGAAAATACCAAATACCACGTGTTATAGTTATAATCGACACTCTGGAGGGAAATTATGTGTTTATTATTACACGCATGATATTGTATATCTCAACACATTTTATTGAGATTGTGTGCAGAAAATTTTTCAGGTCAAAGAACCGGAATCGCAAAAGTGCCAATAAAATACAGCAAGTCAAAGAATTTAAGTCTGGCAGAGATTCAGAAGAGATTAAATGATTTTTGACAGCAAAAGAACATCCAAAGACCAACATCAGACTACCCAGAAACATGAAGCAGCGATCTCTTCAAATGGCCGCGGAACCGCGACCGAGTTGGCCGAGTTGCCGCGGATCCGTGGCCGAGTCAGAGTGTCAGAAAACGAGAAATCTCCAGAATCTTCTTCTCAACAACCTTGCTTCCTCAAGACACTTCATTACTGTTGGAGATAGTGCCCTCAGAGTCAATTATTGGATCACAGGCACGTGATTGTAATGATTGAGGGGAGGACCTGTCCCAGAAGGACAGTCTTACTCAAGATGATAGTATGCTATCTGGTTTATCTCTATCATCGTGTAATGCTTTAGGTGACCTGACAGGTCGCTATTACACGTTGATAGAGACCCTAGGATTCTTGCTTGACGGCCAGCAGTATGATGGCGATCATATACGTGGGAGCTGGTAGTCTGTAAGCACATCCTTAAAAGGTCCCTAGTCGTGGGAGTTTCGAGACTGGGCATCGATACTCCATTAGGAGACTAGTGTATACAGTCGAGACCCCGTCGAGGGGCGGTGGCCGGTCTCACAAGCCACTGGTGTCAGTTGGTTCACCTAAGACGTATACAGGTGCTCATTGGGTTATGAGTACACCGGACAGGACTCGCCGGGAACCTGCTAGTTGGGATTATACCAGACGTCAGATAGCAGTTCCCTGGTGACATGTGTACAGGTTAGTTCATCGACCTGAGATCGTCATTTGTCTCGTGTGAGTTCCCACTGTACTTTGATTACTACCCTACCACGGCTCAAAGGAGTCGTGCAAACAGGTTTTAGTTGGGTACAGTCCCGAGCCACATGGAGGCAGTGAGCGGATCTGCAGGGGTTCATCTCTCCCAGTATTGGGGGTGAGGTCGCGCTGTGTCTAGGAGAGCCATTACACAAAGCCCTCGGCCGAGGCAGGAGATTTATTGGTAGGTATTCCATTAGTATCTCAGGGTGTTCTGGGCTACACTCCGACACGACTTGTACCGCTTTTGGGGGTCTGATCTTTTACCAACCCCCTAGGCCCGCCATGCGATACTCATAGACGAACGGACCAGACTGTATGTATATTGTCACTGACAGGCTCAGTAGGGTGTCAGGATGAGTTCTCTCATCGACGTCCCTTTTGGTCAATAGCTGGTAGCCCGCCACGTATGGCTAATACCTCTGACGTGCTAGTGGTTAAATCCATAGCCATAGTATTGACGAGTCTTTAGAGTCCACCACACAGACAGTTACTCAAGTTTCGGGCGAAACGCTGTAGATGCCGTATGGAGATATGGCAGGGTTCAATCAGATACGTGCGGTATTGCACGGATCGTGATCGGACGGATTTTACTAGCCGGCTTTGGTTTAAGCCGGATCCTAGTATTAGACAGTGTAGATTTTGTCTCGTTGCATTTGTGTTCAGTGGGAATACAAATGCGGGCATGTATATGCAGTAGCGTGGTTTTTCCTGTAATTAATTACGGGATACGTTTTCTGAAGTTGCCAGTTTGCATTCCGTTCCTGCCGGTTTTTATTTGTTCCTTCCCGGCCGGACTTTTCCGATGGAGGGGGTTATTTGCAAGTTTGCAAATAACATTTGTGGAGGGGGTTTCTTGCTTTTATGGGATCATGATTTGATTAGCATCTTTGCTTTTTCATGATGCTTGGATTTGATTGAGATTAGAGTTGATTTGAATGGAAATGACATTGTTATCATGGCTTTTGATGTGGTCACCTCTTGCCTTTTACTACACTCACCTCCCTCATGTATTATGTTTTTTTCCTCCACCATTTTGATGAGAGAGGGGCCGGCCATCACTAGAGAGAGAGAGAGAAGTTCATTTTTTCATGTGTAGCAATTTGCTTCATCTCATTTTATTCTTGGCTTGTAAAAGTTTCAAAGCTCTCTCCATTGCTCTTTCTTGATTCCTCCATCAATGGCAACTACATAAACCCCAAGAGACAAAGTTTCCACACTTGCCTACAGCAAATCTTGGACGCGTCGGCTAGCCAACTTTGCGCCCGAGTCGCCTCGGTCCAGAGGTGGGAGCCCGTAAAAGAATCCGGCTACGTGGTGCCCTCTTTCCGGCGAGGAGATGAAGATCAGAGATTCCGCGGGAGATCGGGACGACGACGAGAAGACCAGAGGACACGGATCACTTGGTATAGCTCTCTTCCCTTCTCTTGTTTGTTAGCATTAGGTTAATGGTCACGATCCGGGTATATTGTCCGCGGTAGCGCCGGTTTAAAGTTAAGAAAAATTTGATTCCGCATTTTGGCCTCGAGTAGTAGGCCGGGGCGCTGCCGTGGCGCAACATGGTATCAGAGCCACGCCATTAACCTAGTCTAGCTTGCTCTAACGTGTTTACAAGTTCGATCGAACGGATTTTCTGAAAACCCATTTTCATTTGCACAGTTTTCTGTCGAAATTTTTTTGGCTCCAAAATTTTTTCAGTACATTGTAGTGACATGTGCAGGGAATTCTAAGCATTCTGTGAAAATTTAGTAGCGTGATCTCACTATTCCACCGCGGAATCGCGTCCAAACCCACGTATTTGCGGCGGTTCCGCTGCCGTTTTTACTATTCATTGGACCAAATTTTTGCAGTGAGCTCCTGGGTTGAAAATGGGGTTTTTGGAATATTCTTTTTGGGCCTAGACTCTCTTTAAGTGCTACAGTAATGCTTGGGGTCCACTTCGATAAATTTGATCGATCGAAAAGTTTAAACACATTAGTTCATAGTATTTACATTATATCTGGGACCGTGAATGTCACTTGATCGGTAAATCCTGTCTGACTGCTATAGCCCGGTTAGACGGATTTGCGAACGTGACATGCACGTTGATGTTCTGTGATTGTGCTGTGTTGTTGCGGATCGGTCGTGGGGGATAGCCTGGTTGCAGTATTAGTACAGTTTTGTTGTATTATGTACATTTGATATTGCGGGGCGAGCGTCCGACATGTGGACTGCCGTCGCTGCCTGTTTGTATTATTCTTTTGGGGCACGACCAGGTTGCGGTCGATGTACCCATTGTATGTATATTTTACTTTCTGTACTAGGATTACCCCGCGGAGGAGTGCATGGATAGCCGGGTTCTAGAGGGCAACGGGCCCGCATCTCATGGCATTGAGACGGAGGGGGCTTCACTCTAGAATTGGCGGGCTATTCGCCGCACTCGTATGGGGTATAGGTTGACCCAGGAGAGGTGCCCAAGTTACCGGATTCCGTGAAGTGCTGGATGGTCCATTCACGTTGCTGAAGGGGGCTGCCTCGCTTCATGTTTTGGCAGGTAACTTGCCGCGCCCGTAGGGGTCTAGGTTTTCATTGCACAGGCTATCCACACGACCAGGGGAACGTCGGGTTTCAGCAGCGGCTCTGTGAAACCCGGGGATCCCAGATATCTGTATTGTTCTGTGATGCTGTACATTTCTGTGATGTTGCATTTTATCACGCCTTGAGCGAAAATTATATATTATATATATACTAGTAGATGTTGTATATGTTTTGCATCCGCGCTAGTCCAGTCCCCGCTCTGTCGTTAGTTAAGTAACCTAACAGGTGATGACGGGACCCAGTGGCGAATGCGGATGGCATATACGTACATCATTATTTTCGTTCTTTATTGGTGTGATCAATTGATGGGACTGCGTTGATTCGGATCAATGCAAGCTAAACAAACCTATTCTGATGTTGTTGGAACTTTTTTCAAAAAGCTGTTATTGCAAGGGCATTCTCTTTTGTTTTGCACAGTGGTATTCAGTTGGAATATCCTGCTCCTCAGTCGACGAGGTAATGGCCGAGATCCCTTCACCGGTAGTGACCCTTTGGACAAAAGTTTGCGCCAGGGCAATAACTTCACTATAGCCGATTACTTTTGCTTTGCATCGTGGTATTCAGTTGGAATATCCTGCACCTCATTCTACGGGTAAGAGCCGAGATCCCTTCACCGGGAGTGACCTCTTTAGCAAAGGTTTTCGCCACTATATTTTTATAAAAAGTTATCCAGTTCCTTCAACGATATCAAGTTCATTACGGTAAAAGGTTTTTCGCCAAAAACCATTCGTAGCCCTCCGTCATTTCGGATTAGTTATGCTTAGTATTCGCGCTACGTTTGTCGTTGCTATTCGCCGAGGCGTAGTGTGCGGTAGCTCTGTAATGCTTTCTGTCGCATGGATATGTGGATTGGTTAGGATAGTCGTACGACTTTGTTGATTATTCGTCAAGGGTCGTGCGGGTGGGTTTAACGCAATCAAGATAATGACGGGTTGAACTTGACTAGGACCTTTTGATTTGTTGATTATTCGTCAAGGTCACTTGGGTCCTAGGGGTAAAAATCACATCGGGAGTTTCTAAAGAAACTGAAACTTGCCAGTCATGCGCATACCTTCCGGAGTGTGGTGACGTGAGTGGATTCCGTCATGTTATCATGCAATGATAGTTGGGTCCCGATTCCCACTGATGAGTTGGTTTACTCCTCGGGTGATCCCGGCTAATTCTTCTTTCAGGTTTGGGGAAGAATTTGACGTTACAGTGGGAGGTTTCCAGATTAGATAAAGTGATAACCATTCTGATCTAGGTTAGAGTGCACGCCGAGTGTTTCTTTTCTCTCTCTCTTTGGCAGCGACCATTGACCCGACCCTAGACTATGACTCAATGACCAAGTTAACCGAACCTTTTTATAAGACTGGCTTTTGGATTGTCAGAGTTGCAGACCTCATTGCCACTCCTACTTTTACCCTTTTCTTCATGACACCCCGTATTACTACGAACGTCCACTTCCATTGGACAATACCATCGTATGGTTATATACGAACTCGAAGGAATTCGAGGATGGTTTCCAGTTCTGGAGAAAACGAATAGGACTATTCAGTTGTCTTTTCCTTTTACCTTCTCTCAGGTTGCGATTACTCCTTGGTTTAGGAGATAGTACACCTATTATGAAAATTGGATAGTCTTTTTCCAAACCTTAGGCTAGTGCCGAACGGCGGGGAATGAAGAAAACCAATTAGCATAACGATGGTGTACAGAAGGTATTAAGTTAAGACAAAGAAAGGGATTAGTAAGAGGGCAAAGTAAATTGCGACTGCTATTCACGACCAAACCATATATTTCTTCGCCAATCCTAAATCACCTTTGTATTTCTCCAGGACACTTCGTATCACTACGAAGATCCCAGTTTATTGGATAATCCATCGTATGGTTATATACGAACTCGAAAGGAACTTGTTCCAGTTCGGGGATGGATCCCGGTTCAGGAGAAATAGGAATAAGGTTCATTCAGGTGTCTTTTATCTTCACCTTCTCTCGCGTTGCGAGTGCTCCTAGGACTAGGACAGTACACCCATTATGCTTATTGGATAGTCTTCTTCCAAACCATAGGCTGGTACCGAAAGGTAGGGAAGGAAGAAAACCATTTGGCCTAAAGGGGTGTACAGAAGGTATTGACTAAAGACATATAAAGGGATTTGGAGAGGTGGCAAAGAATTATACGGTTACAGTTATGAATCTGGATAATGAAATAGGCATTACTAGGAATACCAGGATACCCCATCGAAACATTTGAATGTTTCAATTTCACTGTGTACTGTTAAAAGAAAACTGATTTCCTAATTAGACACTTGCTCCAGGGTATGTATTTACCAGGTATGATTCTCACATCTGTATAGTTTTACAGATGATGAGTGGGAGTAAGTTATTGGGAATTAGGTGACCATCCTCATTATATCAGGATTCGTTGTAATTGGTGATATTTGAGGAAATCACCTGGGTTGTTTGCCGGTCGGCAAATATTTGGTTTTGAATATCCGTTGTTATGAACCAATTTCAAATTGATATATCTGTATGTCTATTTTTTATAGAGTGAGAGATACCTTTTTGAAATTATGTCTATGACATTTACCTATATCAGTGGATGGTTAGGTAAGGAGCATTGAACAGCGGTGTAATTCTTCTTAACTATAAGTACAGTTTTCGACCTACGACATACAGTGAATGAGTTATTAGACTCAGAGGACTTATACAGAGTATTGTATATTGTCCAGTGTCCATTAGGACAGAGGGGTTGGTCCTCGTACTATATTCTGTTTACTTATGACTTCTCTGGTTCTTAGACAGGTGTTTCATAGAAACACAGGGTCCAAGTTTTGAGAAGTTATAGGTATATGAATAAAGTAGAGAACCAAGTGTTGCAAGTATCAGGATTCTTCAAGGAGATCGAAGATGTAGATACTTGTGTGTGGTATTCAGTTGATAGTAATGATTAAGAGAACTTGCTTCTCTTTCAGGTTACTCATAATTGGAAGCATTCCTAAGTTGAGTAACACTGATCGGCCTTTTTCCATTTTATTGACATGCACTGGAGACAGCTGCATGATTTGAATCTGGTTCCAATTAAATCAGTGCCTCTGTTTCTGTATTGGATATAGAACAGTTCATATCTTGACATTGTTAAGGTACGGGGAGTTGTCCGGCTTATGTTTAAAACCAGACTCCGGATAACTCAAGGTACGTTTCTGTAATGGCTATTTATGGGTTGACCCGGGCTATGACGAGGGTTGACTTTCTACCATCTGGAAGATCAATAGTAATATTGTTCTTGACTCACCACAGTTTTAATAAAATTGGATTTTTTTCAGAAAAAAGTAGTGGGAGTATGGTAGAACTGGAAGTGATTCCAGAACCGCAAACGATTACTGAAGATTTGATAAGAACCTGAAGATTCAATCTGGTTTGACATTCCATTAGCCACTCCGCAGATATGGTGGGTAACCTCAGGCACCCGAGAGGTACTCCGGTGGCCTCAAGGACGGTGACAGGGAGGTTCTTGTTTGCCCAGACTTTCCATTGCTGTTGTTCCAAACTGTGAGACCCGGCAGTAGGATGAGTATAGCGTCGTTCTAAACTTGCTTTAGAAGTGTACGTCTATATGACTCTGCCATAGGGTTGTCATAGTCAGTGGGAGCAGCGGCAGCATTGGTGGACAGTTGGCTTATGTCTATTTATAGACTAAAGCGGATACAGCGGAGATAGATCATCTATGTTTGATGTGACAGTCATAGGTTTGGCTTCATCCGAATAGGGGATGGATCTGTTAAGGAGGTAGTAGAGTGTAATGTCCTGGTATTTGGATGACATACACAGAGTAGGAAGTGATATTCCTATACTACGATCGGTTATACTTTGGTTGTCACACAGTGGTTTCTCCACACAGGACTTGGATATTATACATTCTGGTTACTGGATCTATGGTTTTAGATCTAGATTTGGGTGGTTTCCCAATCTGGGTACTTAGACAACATTCTATAAGTATTTAGAATGGACGACTCCTGACACGGTGGTGTACCTGCAGGTGATGGAGTCACCCTCTCTAAAGGTGTCTTACAGACTAAAGGGGAGAGAGATGTGCATGATTGACAGATCACTTGCTTAGGCAATTGAGTCAATCATGAGATGTCAAGTACCACACCAGATGTTGTTCTTGCAGGAGATGCAATAAGTTGTTATTAATACAATCCTGGAGAAACAATCGGAAGCTGTTTTAGAACATAAGTGGATGTTCTAGGGATTTGATAACGACAGCCTCCTTTAGGAGATGGTTATCATTCCAGGCTTCCAAGGTGACATGGACGACAGGGTGGTCGTCAGAGTCATGATTTTCCCTCTGACGAGGGGCAGTATTTTGGACAGGTGGTCCAGGTGGATACTGAGGGAAAGGCATGGCGCAGGATACTGATTAATGTCAGTTGTCGATACAGTCTTAAAAGTTTGGATTTGGAGTTCATTTATGAGCTAGGTCCCATCAGATATCCAGACACATTCTAAGACAGGTATTGCTCATTTCGGGAGTTGGCTTTCTCCGCGAATTTGAGATAAAGAGAGACATAGAAAGAAACACCACAGCGGATCCACTCACTGAGGCTATTCCTCGAACGCAATAATTTCGCAAACGAGCTTTGTGAGACTGACTAGTAGAGGAGTTGGGTGTTCGGTGTCACACGGGCTGTGAGTATGCGACATCGCAATAATTAGCCTTGAGTGCAAGTGGGAGATTGTTGGAGATAGTGCCCTCAGAGTCAATTATTGGATCACAGGCACGTGATTGCAATGATTGAGGGGAGGACCTGTCCCAGTAGGACAGTCTTACTCAAGATGATAGTATGCTATCTGGTTTATCTTTATCATCGTGTAATGCTTTAGGTGACCTGACAGGTCGCTATTACACGTTGATAGAGACCTTAGGATTCTTGCTTGACGGCCAGCAGTATGATGGCGATCATATACGTGGGAGCTGGTAGTCTATAAGCACGTTTTTAAAAGGTCCCTAGTCGTGGGAGTTTCGAGACTGGGCATCGATACTCCATTAGGAGACTAGTGTATACAGTCGAGACCCCGACGAGGGGCGGTGGCCGGTCTCACAAGCCACTGGTGTCAGTTGGTTCTCCTAAGATGCATACAGGTGCTCATTGGGTTATGAGTACACCGGACAGGACTCGCCGGGAACCTGCTAGTTGGGATTATACCAGACGTCAGATAGCAGTTCCCTGGTGACATGTGTACAGGTTAGTTCATCGACCTGAGATCGTCATTTGTCTCGTGTGAGTTCCCACTGTACTTTGATTACTACCCTACCACGGCTCAAAGGAGTCGTGCAAACAGGTTTTAGTTGGGTACAGTCCCGAGCCATATGGAGGCAGTGAGCGGATCTGCAGGGGTTCGTCTCTCCCAGTATTGGGGTGAGGTCGCGCTGTGTCTAGGAGAGCCATTACACAAAGCCCTCGGCCGAGGCAGGAGATTTACTGCTAGGTATTCCAGTAGTATCTCAGGGTGTTCTGGGCTACACTCCGACACGACTTGTACCCCTTTTGGGGGTCTGATTTTTTACCAACCCCCTAGGCCCGCCATGCGATACTCATAGACGAACGGACCGGACTGTACGGATATTGTCACTGACAGGCTCAGTAGGGTGTCAGGATGAGTTCTCTCATCGACGTCCCTTTTGGTCAATAGCTGGTAGCCCGTCACGTATGGCTAATACCTCTGACGTGCTAGTGGTTAAATCCACAGCCATAGTATTGACGAATCTTTAGAGTCCACCACACAGACAGTTACTCAAGTTTTGGGCGAAACGCTGTAGATGCCGTATGGAGATATGGCAGGGTTCAATCAGATACGTGCGGTATTGCATGGATCGTGATCGGACGGATTTTACTAGCCGGCTTTGGTTTAAGCCGGATCCTAGTATTAGACAGTGTAGATTTTGTCTCGTTGCATTTGTGTTCAGTGAGAATACAAATGTGGGCATGTATATGCAGTAGCGGGGTTTTTCCTGTAATTTATTACGGGATACGTTTTCTGAAGTTGCCAGTTTGCATTTCGTTCCGGCCGGTTTTTATTTGTTCCTTCCCGGCCGGACTTTTCCGATGGAGGGGGTTATTTGCAAGTTTGCAAATAACATTTGTGGAGGGGGTTTCTTACTTTTATGGGATCATGATTTGATTAGCATCTTTGCTTTTTCATGATGCTTGGATTTGATTGAGATTAGAGTTGATTTGAATGGAAATGACATTGTTATCATGGCTTTTGGTGTGGTCATCTCTTGCCTTTTACTACACTCACCTCCTTCATGTATTATGTTTTTTTCCTCCACCATTTTGATGAGAGAGGGGCCGGCCATCACCAGAGAGAGAGAGAAGTTCATTTTTTCATGTGTGGCAATTTGCTTCATCTCATTTTATTCTTGGCTTGTAAAAGTTTCAAAGCTCTCTCCATTGCTCTTTCTTGATTCCTCCATCAATGGCAATTACATAAACCCCAAGAGACAAAGTTTCCACACTTGCCTACAGCAAATCTTGGACGCGTCGGCTAGCCAACTTCGCGCCCGAGTTGCCTCGGTCCAGAGGTGGGAGCCCGTAAAAGAATCCGGCTACGTGGTGCCCTCTTTCCGGCGAGGAGATGAAGATCAGAGATTCCGCGGGAGATCGGGACGACGACGAGAAGACCGGAGGACACGGATCACTTGGTATAGCTCTCTTCCCTTCTCTTGTTTGTTAGCACTAGGTTAATGGTCACGATCCGGGTATATTGTCCGCGGTAGCGCCGGTTTAAAGTTAAGAAAAATTTGATTCCGCATTTTGGCCTCGAGTAGTAGGCTGGGGCGCTGCCGTGGCGCGACAATTACCACGTGGCTTCTTCTGGAAGGCTCTGTATAACAACCTTCTTCTAGAAGGCTCCTTGTAACAACCTCATTCTAGAAGGCTCTCTCTAACAACCTAGCTTATGAGGGAAGATTCATTTAAGATCTATAAAAGGGGATATAGATCTCAATTTAGGGGGGTTGTTCATTAGTTATTGAATATTGAGCCAAATCATTGCACAAGTTGAGTGACACAACTTGATCCAAAACAAAATCCAAATCAAATTCCAATTCAAGATCAAAATCCATTGAGAAATTCATCGAGCAATTCAAGCAAGATCCTTTATCGTGAGGCCGATCGTCATCCGAACACGTGATCCTCGACGGTCTAAGACTCACGGCGATTGAGCGAAGTGAAGATCGACGGAACATTTACATCTTCAAAGGAGTGATCGAGAGTAATTCTTCTTGTAACCTCGAATTGAAGAGATTGTAAATTGTGAAGAAGATTTAATAAAGGTGATCATTCTTTTATAGTTGCTTTCTTTAAATTCTTGCATTATGAAATTCTTCATTCTTGATTATTCTATTTTCATAATGTTTGAGTAAACCCCCACTTGTGAAGGATTCGAGAGAATCGGTAGATCAAGTGATGATAAAATCGTAATACTAATCTTAAGTCTTATGAGGATTGTGAACTTTAGGAAAAAGAATCATCAATAACCTAATTTGGATCGAGATCACGTTCTTGATAATTTCGTTGCAAATTAGGGATCAAATGATTGATGATTCTCTTTGCTAGAGGCTAGATTTGAATGATGATCAATGAAAAGACAAGGGATAGTGGAGGAGAAACCCTAGTTTTCTCAATAGATCCCTAATCTTCATTCATCTCCATCGTCTTAGCTACAATTCATCAATAGATAAGATAAGTCATTGTTAGATTCATCATTGCTACTAATTTGATCGGATCCTACAAACTATTCTTCATATTCTTGATAATTCAAATTGATATTGGACACTTTCTTGATTTCTAATTCATGAATATATTCTTGATTTTCTTGAAATGACAACTCAATTAAATCTAGAAATACTTTCTTGAATTTTCTTTTATATTTTCATTTCAACTCATCTAAAGCAAGATCGAAAAAGTACACGCATCTCAGTGGACGATCCGTATTCATTAACGAGCTACATCAACACCGTTATTTGATTGCGGTTATAAATTCTTTGGTTGTGAATATATATTTCAAAACACGATCCAAAATTTTAGAATCAATCAAATGGCGCTGTTGCCGGGGATGCGTGCGTAATTTATTCGTTCTTACAATTTGAGTTGAAAAATTATTATTTCATCAAATTTTAATCCAAGAATCGCATCATGTGCTTAACGTTTAGTGTTTGAATTTTTGCGAGGGAATCTGGAATCATTGTAGCAGTGAGATCAAGATTCAAGGAAGATCTACAAATTCCAGAGAAGTACAAGAAGCTACAGGAAAATTTTGAAACCCTAATTCCTCCATTCCACCGCGGATCCGCGGCTAATGGCAGGTTTTTGCGGCGGTTCCGCCGCCGTTTAGGCGTTTCAGTGTTCCAAACTTCTGTGGTATATTCTCTGTTCTCTCCTCGTCTCTCTGATCTTCTCCAATAACAATTTTCTGCAGGATTCTTTGCAAAAAATTCACAGCGCGCTAAAAGAAATTTTTTTTGTTGCGTTTCTTGAAATTGGTTGTTTTGTGCATATTTTTAATACGGAAATTAAGGGACAAAGACCAAATTCAGATTAGGTAGGGATTTCATTACCCTTCCTAAGCCCCAAAAATCACAAAATTAGCATCCGCATCACCCTCATTAACTAAAAAATATCTAGACAAAACTTTAAATACCGTCGCGCTCAATTAGGACAGAAGGAGATTGTTCAGTTGATAAAACTGCACATTTAATATGACATTTTTCCTACTATTTCTATATAATAAAAGGTGTTTATTATAATATATGATACATATGAGGGTTTATCTGTAAAAATACTATTTTCATGTGTTTATATATTATAATTAACATTATGCGGGAAAAAGTAAGCATAAATATTCATGTGACATTTGGCCCATTTAAATATGCTTACCTTATTAAAAGCCTTTGACCAATTCTTAATAGTTAAGTTAATATCTCCATAAAACAAACTAATATTATTTGTTGAGTTATTGTGCAGAATTTTTAGGACTGAAATTAAGGAAATCAAAGTTGGCAAAACAAACCTGCCTAATTAAGAAAGTAAACTAAAGAAATCAATTCTGGCAGTGACGAAGAGAAGATTTTCAGTTTCCAGAGATGTGAAAAGATCACCACGTGTCATCAAGATAAAGCCCCAGAAAAACAATGTGACGATCCCCCTACTTGGCCGCGGAACTGCGGCCAAACCCACTTATTGGCCGCGGTTCCGCCGCGTATTGAACGAGTTGGGAGTTGGGATTTTGCTGTTGGGATCTTAACCACTGATTTCCAAATTAGGAAATTAGGGTTCTGGCTCTGGGACTATAAATAAGGACCGAGAGCCTCTTGGAAAAAACATCAAGCTGAAGAGATCACGAAGTTCACGACAGGCTCACGCATCCAGGCTGATCATCAAGGTTCATCTACCTCCTTAGAAGAGATCGAGAAGCAAACTAGTATTTTGTAATCATTTTCTAAGGGAACAAAGTGTAAATGAATTTTGTTGATTAATAAAGGTAGTTGTTTTCTTATTCTATATCTTTATAGTTTTAATATGATTACCCTCTCCATCTCTTCTTCTCCCAATATGCGCGAGTAATTCTTTGCTTGTTAGGGTTCATGGGATTAGGGTAGATAAATAGATGATGAAGATCCTTAAACTATTTTTACGTCCTATAAAGTTTATAAACTTTACCAAAAGAATCATTAACATCCTAATCGGGCGTGCTACCAATTTATTGCTAGCCTCGACCGTGATTAGATATTAGATTAACGATTATTTTGGTAAAGGCTAGACATGAACGGAGATCCATGTCAAGATAGGGGTTAAGAGTGGGAATCCTTTTCCCTCCAAAAATCCTAATCTACATGCATCACTGTCGATCTAGTTTTAAATCTATTAAAGGATAAAAAGAGTAATCTTTAATTAATCATCCATGACTACTAAATCTTAATGAACCCTACAAGCCCCCTTCTACTATAAAACCTACATCCGTAGTTAATCTAGATCTATATTTTGCATTCGTGTTTAACGTAGATCTAGAACCTACAACCATTCTTCACCATTCTTTATTCTTCCTCCTTTCTTTCTCAACACGCCTAAAGTAAGATTAAAAGATTCAACGTTTCCCAGAGGACGACCCGTACTCATGTCGGTCTAGCTACACGCGACACCGTTCTGATTGCGGTTAACCACTACACATAAATCTAGATCAATCAAATGGCCCCGTTGCCGGGGATTGAACCCGGGTCACCCGCGTGACACGCGACACCGTTCTGATTGCGGTTAACTACTACACATAAATCTAGATCAATCAAAGGTCGTGGGTAATCTATTGCTTATCCGCGTTTCTTTTGTGGTGTCTAAGGCAAGTGTGTCTAAGGCAAGTGGTTACTTAATTAGGCCCACTACTTACGTAGTGGAGAACCTCCCACTTACCTGGCCACAGGAGGGATAAAGAGGCAGTAGAGGATTTATCCTGCGATTTGTCTTCTGGAAGTCTAGGAGCGGTCTAGTGACTTGACCTAGGTGACCATTAGATATAGGGTTGCTTGTGCATTTTTGTGTGAATTTTCATAAATCCATCTTTTTTTTCAAAAAAAACCAATTATTTTCTCTCCCTTTTACCCCTTTTCCCCACTTCTCTTCTTATAATGGGTGACCCAAACAGACAAACTCTTGCCGAGCTTTACTATCCACAACCAGATATTTCTTGTTTTCATAATCGCTTCGGTATACCATCCGACTCTTCCATGTCTTTAAGAGACCGGATAGAACAAGCGGGTAGAAACAGTTGGCCATCTCAGTCCAGGTCTTATCAACCGTATCCTAATTCTACATTTGTTTCAATTGATGAGTGGGGATGCCCCTATACGCATGTCCATTGCTGAGCATATAGCTAGGGCTAAAGGCCAAAGTTTCAATCCGGACCAATATTAACCATCACCACCACTTTCCAAAGAAGAATTTCATAATCGGTTTGTGGCATGTATGATGTTTATTGAAAATAGCTACCAACCAATCAATATCAATATTCTTCTTGATCCTACTCCTGCATAGTTTTCACAACCATTCTGTTCCTATCAATCCGATCCGACTTATCCACCTTCTCTAGACAGTCCTTCTAACCAATCATTTGGGAGTTTTACCTATCCACAAGAATTTCAATCTTATCCTGAAACCACTTATCAACCCAAGTCTAGTCTTGAGCAGACATTAGAAAAATATTTGGAAATGTCGAACCAACTTAGGAAGGAGACGACAGAGTGGATGCAAGCAAATAATTTTAAACCAGCCCAAAATTTTTCAGTATATAATTCAGGCATAGGACAAAGTGAGAATTTGGGTAGTGAGAGAGAACTGTACACCCTTCCTAATCAAACCTTTCCATTCCAAACTGAAATCCACAACTCCAGTTTCATAGATTCATCGAGTAGACCAAATGTTTCATCAATTGAAGATAGAATGTATGAGAAGTTGTGTGACTTTGCAGTGTTTGATTTACCTGATTGTGAAGGATCCATATCAAGTGAAACTATGCCAAATCCTTGTGATCTCCACACTTCCACTCTTGAACCTAAATTGATTGAAAACCATACTTTTGATGAGGTGTTTGAGAATTCTAACCTTCACTTAAATGAGGAGATTGACGTTGGGGATATATTGAATGATGAACCCGATGTAACAACTCCATTTTTAGTGTACAAAAAATTTGCTTTAAAATTAATGTATACTTGGGGTATTTACATTTACTGTTATTACTTTAAGTAATTATTTAGCTCCATAATTACAAGAAAGAGCTTGTGGCTCATTGGTAATACCTTGCACTGCTGAACCAAGCCACCAGAGTTCAAATCCAATAACCCACATTATTTTTAAATTTGTTTTATTTTGAAATTTTTAGAAGTTCAAGAGTCAACACGTCCTAACTCCCAAAATTCCCACTACACATGAAAAAGTGAATGCACCAGTAAGCACACCAAACGACGAGGCACCCTCCGACCATCGAACTCGGACCGGATCGGCCAACTTGGCCGGCGGACCGGCCGACTTGGCCCGCCGCCACCGGCCGGAGTTGCCGATTCGGCCGAGTTGTCAACTGATGAGTTGTGTCTCTTGGGCTACTCTACCTCCCTGCACACCTCAATTTCCCAGATCGGTTCCAGAGACTTTTGAAATCCCTATTTACTCAATTTTTAATGAATTTTAATATATTTTTACATTTTTTTCAATTTAAACTCTTTATCTACCCTAACCCTATAAATACCACCCCTACACTCTACCCCCTCACCCCAAAATTCTGAACTAACTCTCAAGAAATCCTTAGAAATCCTAGTGTGCAATCGAAGTGAGCGAAAGGCGAAGCTCCGGCGGATTTTCCGGAGACAACCGTAGGAACTCCCGGCGACGAAATGACGCACCGTCAACTCCTCTCGTCTCCCTTTCCTCTCTTTTAAAGTCCTAAACCCGTAAGTACCATTTCTATCTTCCTTTTTTCTTTCTAAAAATATGGAATTACAAAACCCGACGGTATCGGAACAAATCCGATTTCCGATTCGGTTTCTTTATAAAACCTCACTTTTCTTTAATACAATTATACTTAAACCATTACATGTTGACTATTAATCACTAATCAACCATATTGATCAAGTTTCATATCATAAAGTAATTGCTATTTCATTTTACCGTATTTTTCATTTAAATACCACATTGTTTCAATTCTACATTTAACATCACAAAACTTGCTATACCTTTAAGTAGATCACGAGGTAATGACCTACCTCCTCACACACTCATATGCAATATAGAACAATACCCTCGGAAACATAGAATACGTGAAATCGATATCTTTACAAATAAATACCATAATTAATAAAACCGTTTTTCCTTAATGATTAGTATTTATACAAATGTTTGCAAAACGCCGCTACAACCCATTTAGGGAACCCGTTTGGGATGGTGCGGATTATCGCACAACCTCGGGCTTAGTAGTGCGAGATGCAGACCTCCGCAAGGAGCATTCGGTCTCGAAAGATTTAAAATACGACATTTTAAGAAAACGAGATTTCTAGAATATTATATATATATATATATATATATACAAAAAATTATTTTCATATAAATATATGTATATGTAACATAAAAATATCTATTTTGAATTATTATAAATATTCTATTTTTTTTCTAAAAATGTCACAAGAATCATTTTACACTAAAATACCATGAATTCCATACAAATCAATATTACAAATAAATACCTTTATTTATGAAATTAGGATATTTTCACTAGAAATATCACAATATGAAATCTACATTTATTACAACTCTAAAGACGAATAATAAATACTTGGGGTGTATTTTGAAAAGTATATAAAAGTATTTTTACATAAAACCCTCTCAAGTTCCATAAATTACCCTAAGGACCCTAGTAAACATAGGTTTAAGCGGGACCAATCTCTTGAGCCTCAGGGAGCCGGAGAAGTGGGTGTTTGCCTATTTAAGATAGACAACTTAATAATGGTGTTATCAATACGGTAATAGTCTTTGAAAAAGACACAAATCCTGCCGTCCATGTGCAGCGGTTACCGATAATATCAAAACAATCAGGACTTCAATGTACTTTTCTAATTTTCTGACTCAGAGTGAGTCTCGTTATAATCTAACTTGAATCAATCTAACTTGAATATGATTCAAGTATAATCTACAATCTACAATCTTCAATATTACAATTCAACATGAATCCATGAATCCAATTATCAATCTATACAATTTGATCGAACCGAACCATGGATATACATTCCATTTACATGGTTCTCCAGTTATTCCATTTACATGATTCTACGCTTACATCCGTTTACTGATATCATGGTTTCGGTCAGTCATCCAATTATACAATCAATACAATTTACAATACAATATAATACAAACAAGATATCTCGGGGTTTAAGGGGTAGATTGGTACAGAATGTGTTAGAAGTAGCACGAGACAGTAAGACTTAATATACCTAACATGAATCCAGTTGTTGTTGTACCGTGGCATAAACGGTTTCTTTTACTATACTTGCCTCTAGTCTCTGGCATATAGAGACTCCTCTCGTATACACTGGCATTCTTCTGTAACAAGCTACAAACAACAGCGTTAACATCACAATATAATATAACTTTAAAAGTTACCTTCTTATTTTGTCTATTCTATTTCTCCCTTATGTTTGGGACTTACCGAGCGATCTTTTCGCTGACGACATTCTCTTTCTTTCTTCTTTGAATGTCGTCAGGTGATTTGGACCCGTCAAAGATCGAGCCCACTGCTGAAGACTTAGACCAGTTCAGTGAAGACCCCGAGCTCTAGTCATTGTACACTTTCCATTTCAGTACTTTTCTTTTCTGTTATGCCATTGTTTAGGCATTGCTTTTTATTTCAGTTGTATTTACTTTCCATGTATTGTACAGAAAGAATGTGAATAAATAAAATTGCTGTTTTATTATATCTTGTCTCTTGTGCTTTACTTTTATATTGCTTAGATATACTTAGCGTATCTAATTCACAGTAAATACGTAGCGGCCTCGTCCCGTCCCCTTCGCCGTATACCGGGAAGTGGGGCGTGGCAGGTTTTGTTGGTGGCACATGCAGGTCAGAGCTGCATGAAATCCTATCATGCAGTTCTGTTCTGCGTGAACAACCTAAGCAATATAACACAAGAACCAGCAACTAAAACATTCTTTACAATTCATGTTTTTTGAATCTTACAATTTCATATTCCTTGAATCTTATCATTTCATGTATTTGAATCTGTTTTAACCTAAAATTTTCAAGGTTATGGATTCCCCAACCAACATAAGCACCAACTTCAACAACACTCTACCTCCACTACCAATCGTACCTACTGTTCCTGCACCACCCATCGAGCAAACAGTTTCGCTTGAGGCGATCCACAGCCTCCTAGAGGGACATCAGCAGCTCTTGAACTGTCCCGAGACTGAAGCACCTGGGGTAAAGCAATTCAGGGCTTTACATCCCAAATAGTTCTCCGGAAAGGGAAGCCCACTTGAAGCTGAGGAATGGACACAAAGCATAGAAGATGATCTGGCAGCGGCACAAGTGCCAGATATAGCTTGGGTTCGTGTGGCAAAATTACAGCTCACGGACAATGCACGGAACTGGTGGAAGGCTGAAGAAAGCCGTCTTGATCAGCCCATTGAATAGAAGACTTTTAGCGATAAGTTCGACGCGAGGTACTTCCCTGTGACTGCCAGGTTTGCCATGGAACAACAGTTCATTCATCTACAATAAGGTTCTATGTGGGTCAAGTCAGTAAATGAGTATGACGCTGAGTTCACCATGCTCGGTCGGTAACATATGTCATAGTATTTCAAATTTTTAATATCACATACTACACATCTAACACAATCCTTTAAAGAGATTCGCGGCACATTTGATACCGACGGACAAGATCGGAGCCCGTCGATTTCAACAGGGGTTGGACACGGAAATTCAGGCTGCACTAGCCACAGGGAAATTTCCAACTCATGAGGATGCTCTGGAAGCTGCCTGCAGTTATGAGGCAGTGATAAAGGCAAGGGGAAGACCTCAGTGTGCAGGAGTTAAGCGCCCTGCCAACCAAATGGCAGGAGGAGCCTCGTCCAGGCCATCTTTTGTGCCAAGGCGACCAGGAGTACCAAAAAACAGGTCCAGCCTAGCCTTTTGTAGCTACTGCAAGAGAAATGGGCATCTGGCAAGAGATTGCCAGCGTGCGAACAACCTTTGCTTGATCTGCGGCTTAGCTGCTCATGGTATTGGGTCTTGTCCTCATAAACAAGATCTAATTGCTGCACCTAGGCCAGCAAACACTTACCCAAAGCGCCCAGCCATTCAAGCACCTGCTCCAAGACTTGCACTACCTGCACCACCCAGAGGACCACAAGCTGCACCACCTTCTCGTCAGTTCCATCAAGCTCAAAGGAACGTTCCGAGGAATGCTCCTTAGGCCAGGAGGAATGTACCAAGGCGCCAGGCTTTCACGATGACAGTGGAAGAAGCTGAGGCCACTGGCCAAGTTATCACTGGTAACCCTTTCTTTCTCAAAAATTTCTTTCAGTCTTGATATTTATCCTACATATTTTTCCTATACCTAAAACATATTCCACATACCTTAGGTACAATCTTAGTATCCTCAATACCTGCACTAGCACTGTTTGATAATGGAGCATCTCACTGCTTTATGTTGCAACGGTTTGTTCGAACCCATGCGATTCCAGTCTCACCGCTTGTATCCAGCTGGAATGTCAGTTCTGGAAATGGCGTTCTAAAGGCAATAATGGGATACAGCTTGTGTCCGGTAGTCGTCTGCAGCAGAGAATTTTATGCTGACTTCAAAGTGCTGGACATACCGAACTTCGATGTGGTTCTAGGTATGGATTGGCTTGGAACTTTTTATGCTACTATCGTCTGTCGTCAAAGGAGGGTAGTATTCGAGATTCTAGACCATCCGGTCTTCTATTTCAAAAGCGGAGACCATACCTTGGAGCCAAGTACCTACAAAGCGAAGCCAAGGGAAGCAGTAGTTGCAGCAGCTCAAGCGGAGGAAGAATCAAGACCAGATGTGGTTCGAGAGTTCGACGATATGTTTCCTGACGATATATCAGGTTTGCTTCCCGATCAAGCTCTTGAATTCAGCATTGATTTAGTACCAGGAGCACAACCGGTGATCAAAGCACCTTATCGACTAAGTCCGGAAGGGTTGAAGGAAGTTCGAACACAGTTGGAAGAATTACTGGCGAAAGGATGGATTCGTCTCAGCACTTTAAGTTGGGGATCACCTGTACTACTTGTGAAGAAGAAGGAAGGTTCATACAGAATGTGCATCGATTACAGAGCCTTGAACAAAGTCACTATAAAGAACAAGTATCCACTCCCGCGCATCGATGATTTATTCGATCAGCTAAGTGGATCTTGTGTTTTCTCTAAATTGGATCTTCGTTCAGGTTATCATCAAGTGAAGGTCAAGGAAGCTGATATTCACAAAACAGCTTTCAGAACTCGCTATGGACATTACGAATTTCTAGTGATGCCATTTGGAGTGACCAACGCACCAGCAATATTCATGAACCTAATGAATCAAGTTTTCCGGGAGTACTTAGACAGGTTTGTTGTCACCTTCATCGACGAAATCCTGGTGTATTCAAGGAGTCGGAAAGAGCATGCAGAGCACCTATGAATTGTCCTGAAAACTCTTCGACAACATCAGCTCTATGCCAAGTACAGCAAGTACGAGTTTTGGCTAAAACAAGTTGGTTTTCTCAGACATATCGTATCAGGAGAAGGAATCTCTGTGGATCCAGCGAAGGTTTTAGCAGTCAGCGAATGACCTACACCAAAGTCAGTGAAGGACATTCGGAGTTTCTTGGGTTTAGCTGGATATTACAGAAGGTTTATTGAAGGCTTTTCAAAGATAGCAACACCCCTGACCAAGCTCACGTAAAGATGAAGATTTTGTGGTGTCAGAAGAATGCGAACAAGCTTTCGTAGAACTCAAGTCAAGGTTGACATCAGCGCCTATTCTCGTCATACCGGATCAATCTGGAGGATTCGAAGTGCATTGCGATGCATCCAGTAAGGGATTAGGATGTGTTCTACATCAGTACGGGAAGGTTGTGGCTTATGCTTCAAGACAGCTAAAGATTCATGAGCGCAATTATCCGACTCATGATCTGGAGTTGGCAGCCGTCATCTTTGCTCTCAAGATTTGGCGCCATTATCTACTTGGTGAATGAGTGAACATATACACAGATCACAAGAGCCTGAAATATATGTTTACTCAGAAGGAGTTGAATATGCGGCAGAGAAGATGGTTAGAACTCATGGCGGACTTTGATATCAACTTACAATATCATCCAGGGAAGGTGAATGTGGTACCTGATGCTCTTAGTCGTCAACCATTATCGATAATCTCACCGCCCAGTGGAAGCTTCAACAAGACTTGCATCAGATGGAGATTGAAGTAGTCATGCCAGGTAATGCTTCAAGTTTGATGAATTTAAAAGTTCAATCAACCATTGTCAATCAGATCAAAGCGGCTCAAGCAAGTGATGCTAAGTTGCAAAAGATCAGAGAACAAGTGGAGAATGGACTCAGAACAGACTTCATCATCCATGAAGACGGATCTTTGAGATACGGCAGCAGATTGTGTGTACTAAAAGGTCCTGTTCGGGAAGAGTTAATGAAAGAAGCTCACAGCTCTTCCTATTCAGTATACCCTGGAGGTACCAAAATATACAAGATCTATGTCAGAATTATTGGTGGCATGGAATGAAGCGTGAAGTAGCCAGAAGCGTTGCAAAATACTTGGTGTGTCAGCAAGTAAAGGCTGAACATCACAGGACAGCTGTACTACTTCAACCGTTACTAATCCCAGAATAGAAGTGGCAACACATCATGATGGATTTTGTGACTGCTCTTCCTCGCAGCACAAAGGGTAACGATGCCATATGAGTTATTGTGGATCGATTCACAAAGTCGGCTCACTTCATCCTATTTCGAGTTGGCCAATCTACTGAGACACTAGCAAAGAAGTACATGGAGGTAATAATCTACTTAAGATTTAAAAATCTTCATAATGTTCTATCCCTGATACCCATGAACTCATACAGGAAATTGTGAGACTTCATGGAGTACCGGTCTGCATTGTCTCCGATCGTGACACCAGGTTCTGATCGCAATTTTGGCAGAGTCTGCAAGCAAGCTTGGGAACAAGTCTGAACTTCAGCACGACTTATCATCCATAAACAAATGGTCAGTCTGAGCAAACTATTCAGATCTTGGAGGATATGCTCAGAGCTTGTATGTTAGACTTCAAAGGATCGTGGGAAGATTACCTGCATTTTGTGGAGTTCTCGTACAACAACAGCTATCAAGCAAGCATAGGAATGTCACCTTTTGCAGTATTGTTTGGAAGGAAGTGTCGATCGCCATTAAGTTGGGATGACATCGGAGATAGGGAACTTCTCGGACCAGAGATGATAGTAACGACTGTTGATGTGGTTCATACTATCAGGGAAAGGATGCGCATAGCCCAAGATCGACAGAAGCACTGGGCTGATGCAAAGAGACGTTACTTGGAGTTCCAGCCAGGAGATCATGTATTCTTGAAGATATCTCCGAACCGCGGAGTGATCCGATTTAGAAGACGGGGTAAACTAAGTCCGAGATACATTGGACCGTTCGACATACTTGAACGAGTTGGATAAGTGGCATACTGCTTAGCGCTTCCACCCTCATTGGAAAGAGTGCATAATGTGTTCCACATATCCCAACTCAGAAGGTATGTGAGTGACCCCAGCCATGTTCTCGACCATTCCGAGCTCACTATACAGCCTGACTTATCTTATGAGCAACAACATGTGGAGATCCTGGACAGAAAAGCGAAGACACTTCGGAACAAGGAAATTAACTTGGTCCGAGTAATGTGGAGGAAATACACTCCATGAGAGTTCACTTGGGAAAGGGAAGATGAAATGCGTGCAAGATATCCACACTTCTTTGTAAACTAGTCCTTAAATAAAAGTTGTAAATTTCAAGGACGAAATTTTTGTAAGGAGGGTAGACTGTAACAATTCCATTTTTAGTGTTCAAAAAATTTGCTTTAAAATTAATGTATACTTGGGGTATTTACATTTACTGTTATTACTTTAAGTAATTATTTAGCTCCATAATTACAAGAAAGAGCTTATGGCTCATTGGTAATACCTTGCACTGCTGAACCAAGCCACCAGAGTTTAAATCCCATACCCCACATTATTTTTAAATTTGTTTTATTTTGAAATTTTTAGAAGTTCAAGAGTCAACACATGCTAACTCATAAAATTCACACTACACATGAAAAAGTGAATGCACCAGTAAGCACACCAAATGACGAGGCACCCGCCGACCATCGAACTAGGACCGGATCGGCCAACTCGGCCGGCCGACTCGGCCCGCCGCCGCCGGCCGATGTTGCCGATTCGACAGAGTTGTCAACTGATAAGTTGTGGCTCTTGGGCTACTCTACCTCCCAGCACACTTCAATTTCCCAGATCGGTTCCAGAGACTTTTGAAATCCCCATTTACTCTATTTTTAATGAATTTTAATAAATTTTTACATTTTTTTTCAATTTAAACTCTTCATCTATCCTAGCCCTAGCCTAACCCTATAAATACCACCCCTACACACTACCCCCTCACCAAACTTTGAGCCAATTCTCAAGAAATCCCTAGAAACCCTAGTGTGCAATCGAAGTGAGCGAAAGGCGAAACTCCGGCGGATTTTCCGGCGACAACCGTAGGAACTCCCGGCGATGAAACGACGCACCGCCGACTTCTCTCGTCTCTCCTTCCTCTCTTTTAAAGTCCTAAACCCGTAAGTCCCATTTCTATCTTCCTTTTTCTTTCTAAAAATACGGAATTACAAAATCCGATGAAATCGGAACAAATCCGATTTCCGATTCGGTTTCTTTATAAAACCTCACTTTTCTTTAATACAATTATGCTTAAACCATTACATCTTGACTATTAATCACTAATCAACTATATTAATCAAGTTTCATATCATAAAGTAATTGCTATTTCATTTTACCGTATTTTTCATTTAAATACCATATAGTTTCAATTCTATATTTAACATCACAAAACTTGCTATACCTTTAAATAGATCACGAGGTAATAACCTACCTCCTCACAAACTCATATGCAACATAGCACAATACCCTCGGGAACATAGAATACGGGAAATCGACATCTTTACAAATAAATACCATAATTAATAAAAACGTTTTTCCTTAATGATTATTTATACAAATCTTTGCAAAGCGCCGCTACAACCCATTTGGGGAACCCGTTCGGGATGGTGCGGATTATCGCACATTCTTGGGCTTAGTAGTGTGAGATGTAGACCTCCATAAGGAGCATTCGGTCTCGAAAGATTTAAAATACGACATCTTGAGAAAATGAGATTTCTAAAATATTATATATATATACAAAAAATTATTTTCATATAAATATATGTATATATAACATAAAAATATCTATTTTGAATTATTATAAATATTCAATTTTTTTTCTAAAATTGTCACAAGAATCATTTTACACTAAAATACTATGAATTCCATACAAATCAATATTATAAATAAATACCTTTATTTATGAAATTAGGATATTTTCACTAGAAATATCACAATATAAAATCTACATTCATTACAACTCTAAAGACGAATAATAATACTTGGGGTGTATTTTGAAAAGTATATAAAAGTATTTTTACATAAAACCCCCTCAAGTTCTATAAATTATCCTAAGGACCCTAGTAAACATAGGTTTAAGCGGGACTAATCTCTTGAGCCTCAGGGAGCCGGAGAAGTGGGCGCTTGTCTATCTAAGGTAGACAACTTAATAATGATGTTATTAATATGGTAATTGCTTTTGAAAAAGACACAAATCCCGTCGTCCATATGCAGCGGTTACCGATAACATCAAAACAATTAGGACTTCAATTTACTTTGCTAATTGTCTGACTCAGAGTGAGTCTCATTATAATCTGACTTGAATATGATTCAAGTACAATTTACAATCTACAACCTTCAATATTACAATTCAACATGAATCCATGAATCCAATTATCAATCTATACAACTTGACCGAACCGAACCATGGATATACATTCCATTTACATGGGTCTCCAGTTATTCCATTTACATGATTCTACGGTTACACCCGTTTACTGATATCATGGTTTCGGTCAGTCATCCAATTATACAATCAATACAATTTACAATATAATACAATACAAACTAGATATCTCGGGGTTTAAGGGGTAGATTGGTACGGAAGGTGTTAGAAGTGGCACGAGAAAGTAAGAGTTAATACACCTAACATGAATCCAGTTGCTGTTCTACCGTGGCATAAACGGTTCCTTGTACTATACTTGCCTCTAGTCTCTGGCATATAGAGACTCCTCTCGTATATACTGGTATTCTTCTGTACAAAACTACAAACAACAACGTTAATATCATAATATAATATATCTTTAAAAGCTAGCTTCTTATTCTGTCTATTCTATTTCTCTCTTATCTTTGAGACTTATAGAGCGATCTGTTCGCTGACGACATTCTCTTTCTTTTTTCTTTGAATGTCGTCAGGTGATCTGGACCCGTCGGATATCGAGCCCACTGGTGAAGACTTGGACCAATTCAGTGAAGAACCTAAGCTCTAGTCATTGTACACTTTCCATTTCAGTACTTTTCTTTTCTGTTATGCCATTGTTTAGGCATTTCTTTTTATTTCAGTTGTATTTACTTTCCATGTATTGTACAGAAAGAATGTGAATAAATAAAGTTGCTGTGTTATTATATCTTGTCTCTTATGCTTTACTTTATATATTGCTTAGATACGCTTAGCGTATTTACTTCACAGTAAATACGTAGTGTCACGCCCCGCTTCCCAGTGTACGGCGAAGGGGACGCGACGAGGCCCGCTACGTATATACTCAGAAGTACATACGCTGAGCATATCTAAGCAATATAAAAAGAATACATAAGAGACAAGAGGTAATAAAAACAACAACTTTTATTTATTAACATTCTTTTGTACAATGCATGAAAAGGAAATACAATTGAAATAAAAAGATGCCTAAACGGTGGCATAACAGGTAATGAAAAGTACAGAAAGGAAAAGTGTACAATGAAACTAAAGTGCAACGTCTTCGGCAAACTGCTCCAAGTCTTCTTGAGATGGCTCGATCTCTGCTGGGTCCAAATCACCTGACGACATTCAAAGAAGAAAGAAATAGAATGTCGTCAGCGAACAGGTCGCCCGGTAAGTCCCAAAGGTAAGAGGAAAGTAGAATAGACAGAATAAGAAGATATCTTTTAAAATTGTATACTATTGTTATAATGTTGTGTTAACGCTGTTGTTTGTAGCTTGGTACAGAAGGATGCCAGTGTATACGAAGGGGGTCTCTATATGCTAGGGACCAGGGCAAACAGAATATACAAGGAACCGTTAAGCCACGGTACAACAGCAATGGAATACAGGTTAGGTGTCTTAATCTGACCACCTCGTGCCACCTTTAATACCTTCCGTACCAATCTACCCCTTAAACCCCGCGATATCTTGTTTGTACTGTTATCTTGTAAATTATATTGATTGTAAGATTGATTGACCGAATGACTGAAACCATAATGTCAGGAAACGGTTTTAACCATAGAGTCATGTAACTGGAATAGCAGAGAATCATGTAAAATGAATATATCCATGGTTCGGTTCAGTCAAGTTGTATAAATTGATAATTGGATTCATGGATTCATGTGTTCATATTGAATTGGAATCTTGTAGATTATAAATTGACTTGAATCATATTCAAGTCAGATTAATCAGACTCAAGCCCGAGTCAGACAATCAGAAATGTGAATCGAAGTCTTATAATTGCTAGGGTCCTTAGGGTAATTTATAAAACTTAAGGGGGTTTTATGTAAAAAATACTTTTATATACTTTTCAAAATACACCTCAAGTATTCATTATTCGTCTTTAGAGTTGTAATGAGGGTGGATTTTATGTTGTGACATTTCTAGTGAAAATATCCTAGTTTTTATAAATAAAGGTATTTTATCCATAATATTGATTTATTTGAAGTTCATGGTATTTTAGTATAAAACTTATTCTTATGATTTTTAGAAAAAGGTGGAATATTTATATTATAATAAAATAGATATTTAAATAATAAATATACATATATTTATATAAAAATAATTTTAATAAATATTTTATATTCCAAAAATCTCATTTTCTAAGATGTCGTATTTTAAACCTTTCGAGACCGAATGCTCCTTGCGGAGGTCTGAATCTCGCACTAATAAGCCTGAGGATGTGCGATAATCCAGACCATCCCAAATGGGTTCCCCAAAGGTGGGTTGTAGCGGCGCTTTGCAAAGATTGTAAAATACTAAATCCTTTAGAAAACGGTTTTATAATGTAAAAGGTATTTATTTGTAAAATGTAAATTTTCCGTATTTTAGATTCTAGGGTTTCCTAGGTCAACTAGCCTATTTCTAAATGGTCTAAACGACAAGTTGTTAGATGCCTCAAATCATCTCTTCACCGCCAATTGTGGCCAGGTAAGTACAAATGAGGAAATGAGGGATCCGCTCACAAATCACCGTGAGACGGGCCTTTTAAAGTTACCTTTCTCACTTGCCTAACCTAGACACCACAAAGTCAGGTTTAGATAAATGATCGATGTCCACAACTTATCGTGTTTTCCTAATAAAAGGTATTTGTTTTAAAAGTGTATCAAAGCTAAAACTTTTAGAAATGGTTTTATTAAGAATGTGGTATTTAAATGAAAGTATTGTTTTATCGTATTCTAAGTTTTTGATGATATCGTTTTAGGTTGTATTTGTGTATGTGTGGAGGTAGGTCATTACCTCGTGCTCTACTTTAAATGTATAGCAAGATTAAGGGGTTAAATGTGAAATCGAAACATTGTGGTATTTAAGTGAAAAATATGATAATTTGGAAAGGCTATCATTTCATGTGATGTAACTTGTTCAAATTATTTCTTAAATGTTTAATAGTCAACAATAAGATGTTTAAGCATGAATGTATTGGTGAGAAGTGAAATTTTATAGAAAACCGAATCGAAAATCGGATTTGTTCCGATTCTGTCGGGTTTTGTAATTTCGTATTTTAGAGAATAAGAAAGAGGGATAGAATGGCACTTACGGGTTTCGATTAAGTAAAGGAGTGAGGGGGGACTAAAGGGGTTGTCGAGGCGTTGCTTTGTCGCCGGTTGTTTCTCAAAACGTCGCCGGAATTTCCGCCGGAATTTCGTCGGAACTTCGCCGCGAACTTGTTTTCAAAGTACACAACTCTTGAGGAGATTTTGAGAGAGTGGGCTCAGGGTTTTGGGATGAGAGGGTAGAGGGTAGGGGGTGTATTTATAGGGTAGGCTAGGGGTAGGGTAGGTGAAGGGTTTTTATTTAAAAAAAATGTAAAAAGTGTGAAAAATCATTAAAAATTATAGTAAATGGGGTATATTTAACTCTCGGGAACCGATCCAATTAAATGGTGTGTGCAGGGGAGTTGGGCAACTGAAAAGTCACAACTTTTCAGTTGCCGACTCGGCCGTCCGGCGGCGCCGGCCCGAGTCAGCCGGTCGGGAGGTGGAGGGTCTCGTGGGGTAGGCACTGGTGCTTTGAGATTTTCAAGTGTAGTTCAAGTTTTGGGAGTTATGGTGTTTGGACTGTTGGGCTTCCAAAGGATTTAAAACAAAAATAATATAAAAATAATGTGGGGCAGTGGATTTGAACTCTGGTGGCTTGGTTCAGCGGTGCAAGGTGTTACCAATAAGCTACAAGCTCCTTCTTTTAATTATTGTGGGAAAATAAATACTTAAAGTGGTAACAACAACATTAAATACCCCAAGTATACTTCAAATTTAAATCAATTTTATGTATACAAAAATTGGAGTTGTTACAATCTACCCTCCTTATAAAAATTTCGTCCTTGAAATTTACAACGTTTATTTGAGAACTAGATTACAAAGAGGTGAGGGTATCTTGCACGCATTTCATCTTCCCTTTCCCAAGTGGATTCTCCTGGAGTGTCTTTCCTCCACATTACCCATACCAAGTTAACTTCTTTGTTCCGAAGTGTCTTCACTTTCCTGTCCAGGATCTCCATAGGCTGTTGCTCACAAGACAAGTCGGGCTGTATAGTAAGCTCGGAATGATCAAGAACGTGGCTGAGGTCACTCACATACTTTCTGAGTTGGGATACATGGAACACGTTATGCACTCCTTCCAATGAGGGCGGAAGTGCTAAGCGGTATGCCATTTCACCGACTTGTTCGAGTATGTCGAACGGTCCAATGTATCTCGGACTTAATTTACCCCGTCTTCCAAATCGGATTTCTCCACGGTTCGGAGATATCTTCAGGAATACATGATCTCCTGGCTGGAACTCCAAGTGTCGTCTCTTCGCATCAGCCCAGCGTTTCTGTCGATCTTGGGCTATGCGCATCCTTTCCCTGATAGTACGAACCACATCAACGGTCGCTACTATCATCTCTGGTCCAAGAAGTTTCCTATCTCCGATGTCGTTTGTTCAGTTGATAAAACTGCACATTTGTTATTACATTTTTCCTACCATTTTCATATTAAAAAGGACTTTATTATAATATATCATACATATGAGGGTTTATGTGTAAAAATACTATTTTCCATGTGTTGATATATTGTAATTAGCATTTGGTAGGAAAATGTATGCAAATAATATTATTGACCTAATTCTGGTAGAACTAAATCTACTAAATATTATCTAAGTTGTTGTGCAGAATTTTCAGGTCTTAAATCAAGGAAATCAAGTTGTTAAAACTAACCTGCCTAATTAAGAAATCAAAATGAAGGAATCAATTCTGGCAGAAGAAAAGAAAAGATTTCCAAATTCTGAAGGTGCCAAGGATCGCCAAATGTCACAAGTAGCCATCCCCAGAAAATTGATGGACGGCCGTGATCATCAAGCCGCGGATCCGCGGCAATAGCCCCTTTATGCCGCGGATCCGCCGCGGTTAAGAAGAGATGGAGGCTGAGGACTTTTGGGGAAAATCTTTTCTACTTTTTCCCTAATTTAGAAGCTTGGGATCTGGCTTTGGCACTATAAATAAAGACCGAGAGCCTCTTGGAAAATTTATCAAGTCGACGAGATCACAAAGTCCAAGACGGCTCACGCATCTAGGCTGATCATCAACGGTTCATCTACCTCCTTAGAAGAGATCAAGAAGCAAACTAGGTTTTTGTAATCATTTTCTAAGGAATCAAAGTGTACTTGATCTTGTTGATTAATAAAGGTAGTTTATTGCATTTTATTTTCTTCATGATTTCTATCTTTTGTTATCCCATCATGCGCGAGTAATTCTCCGCTTGTTAGGGTTCGTAGGATTAGGGTAGGCTAATGGATGATGAACATCCCTAAACCCTTTTTAAGTCCTATAAAGTTTATGAACTTTATCAAAAGAATCATTAACATCCTAATCGGGCGCGCTAACAATTCTTTGCTAGTTCTGACCGCGATTAGCTATTAGATTAATGATTGTTTTGGTAAAGGCTAGATATGAACGGAGTTCCGTGTCGAGATAAGGGTTAAGAGTGGGATTTCTTTTCCCTCCAGAAACCCTAATCTACACGCATCATCGTCGTTCTAGTTATAAATCTATTAAAGGATAAAAAGGGTAACTTTTAATTAATCGTCCATAACTACTAAATCCTAACGAACCCTACAAGCCCTTTTATTATATTAACTACACCCCTAAAATAATCTAGATCTATATTTTTGCATTCTTGCTTAACGTTGATCTAGAAACCATTCTACAACATTCTTATTTCTTCCTCCTTTCTCAACACATCTAAAGTAAGAGTAAAAGATTCAACGTTTCCCTGAAGACGACCCGTACTCATCTCGGTCTAGCTACGCGCGACACCGTTATTGATTGCAGTTAACTACTACACAACACTCTTCCGAACCAATCAAATGGCGCCGTTGCCAGGGATACGTGTGTAATTTTTTATTCTTACTATTTGTGTTGGATTCTTAGACAGGTCATATCATTATTAACACAAAACTGCAAATTGCATATTTAACGATTTGTGCGTGAATTTTTGCAAGGCGATCTGCAGTCACAGAATTGAGGAAAACAGAAGACAGAGACATTCATCGAGATCCAGAGGAGCACAGAGGGCCACGGAAAAATTTTCACCAACTGTTCTCTCCACCTTGCGGCGGAACCGCGGCACAAAGGGGATTATGGCGGCGAAATCGCGGCAGGTTAGAGGGATTAGGGCTACAGAACTCTCTGGTAAGATTCTCAACTCCTTCTCTCTCCTCTCAAATCCAATAAAATCTATTTTCTGCAGGATTCTTTGCAAAATAGCGCCGCAAAAAAAAAAATCTTTTTACAAAAGTTTTGTGATTGGTTTTGTTTTGCATATTTTAATACGGACTTTAAGGGGCAAAGACCAAATCAAGATTAGGTGGGGATTTCATCACCCTTCCTAAGCCCCACAAATCACAAACCGAGCATATAGATCAACCCTTCATTAATTTAAAAAATATCTAGACCAGACTCTAAGGACTGTCACGCTCATTAAGGACAGAGGAAGGTCGTGGGTAATCTATCGTTTATCCGCATTACTTTTGTAGTGCCTCAGCAAGTGTGTCAAAGGCTAGTGGTTTTTAATTAGGCCCACTACTGTGGTTCCTTCCCACTTAGCTGTCACTTACCTGGCTACAAGGGTAGTACGGAGGCGGTAGAGGATTGATCCTGCGGCTTGTCCTTTGGAAGTCTAGGAGCGGTCTAGAGACTGGACCTAGGTGACCTTAGTTCTAGGGTTGCTTGTGCATCTAAGGGTGATTTGTCTTGAGTCCCACATTTTTCAAAACAAGCCAATTTTAAATCACACACACGCTGCCACTTGCACTAAACCCACTTAGTGCATGCTCGGCTGGACACGGGATTCTAGTGCCCGTCTTGTCCGCGTTCCTGCTATCGATGCCGAAGTTGGTACTTCTTCATCTTATTTTCCCCCACCACACACCACGACCGAGATGAACGGCACTCCATCAGAATATAACACCACGCTGCCACCGCCCGTAGGTGCGCAGAATCCACCGCGCATCTCTCTCCAAGAGAGATGCTATCCCATCCGTGGTCCTTGTTCAGACCATAATATTGCATTTATCATTCCCCTATTCTTATCCTTTTTATAAATAAACAGGTACTCTTGACGCACGTTTGTTGCATATTACAGGATACAGGTTTCTGAAGCAAATACAGTGAAAAAGACACAAAACAACAGAAAAAGGGACTTTTGACCAACAAGCAGACGGATCTTACTCAAGCCGAGACGAAGAACAGTACAAGGTCCAAAATATCATGTGAACGGTTAAAAGATCGCTACAAGTATTCACTAAAGATCTGGAGGAAATTAAGAAGCCCAAAAGATAAAAGAAATATATAAACAGAAGCCCAAATAGCCAAGGAAAAGCCCAGAAAAAGTACAGATCCTGACTCATCAGTTTGGCCGCGGAACTGCGGCCAAACCTAGCCTGGCGCCGCGGTTCCGCGGCCATCTAGCGCCCGTGTCGGTGGAAAATCTCTGGGTTGTTGCGTCGGTGCAGATGTTAGGATTTTACGTGGGCAAATCTGTAATTTTGCATGTGCGAGAGTCTGTAACCCTAGATTTCCTATTTTCCTATAAATTGTAATCCTAGATCTGAAAAATGTATGCCTCTTTTCAATCAATAAAATTCAGACTTTCTGGGAGCAAAAATTCAGATCTGTTCTTCTTGTTTGGAGGGAGCCATCGAATTAGTAAGTATTTTATTTCTGTTCTTTTAATTATAATGTTTTCTCATCCCCTAATGAGCGAGTAGTCTCCTCGCTTGTTAGGGTTAGCCTTAGGGAAAGGGTTGAGAGATGAGATCTCTCGCCCCTTTCAATGCCACCTTCACCTAATGAATTAGAACTTCACGCATACGAGCACAACCGCTCCCTGCGGCATCCTACCCTTCGAGGTAACGATGAACCGTAGTATAAAGGGCCAGTTGCGCACGTTTTCCGTGAGGGTTAGGATAATTATCAACAAAGGAAGGATACAAATCTAGAGGAAGAAACATCTTCCCAAAAGATTCGTATCCACTTTATTAATAATTAACTTAATATCTAATAGATCTATAAAAAATTGGCATTGAAAGCGGTGAGGAAGAACCTTAATCTCCAAAACTTCCCCTAAGCCTAACCCTAGCAAGATTCTTAATTAGATTAATTAGATCCAGTATTTTAGATTTTTATAAACCAATCAAAACTACAAATAGAATCAACTCGTTAAAACACAATAAAAGGAATTTACCCGTCTCTGTGGATCGACCCGTACTCACCGGCTAGCTGCGAAGCGACGCCGTTTCTGATTGCGGTAAACTACGAATTTTTGGATTAATCAAATGGCGCCGTTGCCGGGGACGGCGTAATCTTTCTTTTTGTGAATTTTCGGGTTGATATAAATTTTTAAAAATTATAAAAATCTGAAAATATAAAAAAAAATATAAAAAAAATAATCAAATTTGATCTGTTTGAAGGGTGTATCTTTTGAATCTTGCAGGAACAGCGAAGGACTGTGAATCTGGAATTTTACAGGGAGTAAAACAGAAAAGGGAACATCAGAACAGAGTAGACTTTGTGAACAGGAGATGCACAAAATTTTGCAGAGGCTGAACGCACCAACCTGCCGCGTTTCCGCCGCATAAAGGGGCAATCCACCGCGGTTCCGCGCCTTCTCTGCCACGTCAGCACCTGAAATTTTGTGGGTTTGTTCTCTCTTTCTTCCCTCTGCAACCTACAATATATCTCTCTGTAAAAAGTTTTCTGCAGGAATTCTTTGCGTAAAGAGTCTTTCTCCCCCTTCTAAATAACAGATCTCTGCAGGTTTCTTTGCGCCGCGCTAAAAAAATTCTGATTGCAAGTGAAATTTTATTTGTTTTGCATAATTTAACCGGATTCTAAGGGGCTAATTGACTAAACTCAGATTGGGTGGGGATTTCATCACCCTTCCCAGGACCCCAGAAAACACCTAAAGCATTTTGCATCGACCACAATTAATTAAAAAAGATTAGACTCAGACCTAAGGACATCGAGCTCAATAGGAAAAGGACTAGTATAGGCATCGGCCGTTTATCCTAACCGACTTTGCGGTGTCTAGGCTAGTGGTTATTAATTAGGCCCACTGTAGTGGTGGTTCCTTCCCACTTACCTGGCCGTATTTGTCCGTGAAGAGGCGGTTTGAGGTCCTATTTCTAGCCCTAGTTAGGAGCTGTCTAGCAGACCTAGGCAACCCTAGATTTAGGCCTGATTGTGCATGTGTGGTTGATACATTTGTGTCACGAGTCCCATTTTCTAAAACCGTCTTGCAAAACTCTCCAATAAAAAAAATATAAAGAAAAATCTTTTCAAAACTTGCAACTTGCCGCTAAGAAAACTTGCACCTCACTTCCACCATTTCTCCTTCATTGACGTTATCTTACCCCCACATTCTGTTTTTCTATTTTTTTCTGACTGCACTATCCTTTAGTGTATGTCATCTTGGACTAGGGATACTAACGCCCGATTAGTCCGTGTTTCGTTGGTACCGATCAACGAACCCTTCGACGAACCCTTCGTCGACATTCCGTCCACTTCCTTACCTCCACATTCAAATTCTTCTTTCGAAGGTATGTCGGGATTCAACCCCAACGATACCTTACAGACGGGAATGATTCTACCTCCGCCAGGTGCGAATAATCCGAATCTTCCGCCTGTTGTAGCGCCCGCACGAGTTGCGCTCCAGGATCTCTTCTACCCCGTCCGCACTTCCTTACCTACATGTCTTTCACCCCCACCGGCGAATGGGGATAATTTTGAAATAAAACCACACTTCATCAATATGCTGCCTAAGTTTCTTGGTTTGGAATCCGAAGATGCATATATTTTCATTAATAAATTCCAAAACGTTTGCAGCATGATGAAGACAACCCAATTAAGTGATGACGCAATAAGGCTAAGGGTCATTCCTTTTACCTTATGTGACCTAGCCGAGAAGTGGCTATACAGCACCGCATCACATTCCATTAGAAATTGGGACGAGTTTGTGAGAGCTTTTCTGAAAAAGTTCTATCCTCATCATAAAACTGCTAGAATCCGAAACGAGATTATACAATTTTCACAGCTTCCGTCCGAACCATTCTGGAAGTGCTTCGAGAGATTTAAAGACCTACTTGTTCAATGCCCTCATCATGGGATAGAAAATTGGCAACTTTGCCAAACATTATACGAGGGATTGAACGCAGCAACGAAGCAGTTGCTAGAAACAATTTGTCAAGGTCATTTTCTCTCCAAGTCTAGCGACAAAGCTTGGCAGTTTCTTGAGGACCTAAGTGAGCAAACAATTCAGTGGGAGAGTACCAAGACCACATCATCTTCTTCAGTTGGTCAATCTAGGGCAGGCATACATCAAATAGATATGTCGATAGCTATGAAGGCCGAGATGGCCTCACTTATGAAAAAGCTAGAAGCCATTGAGACAAAAATCTCATCGACTTCTCCTGCCCCTACTCTACCCACACGAACTGTTTGTGCTTGTTGTTCTAATCCATCACATCTAACCGAAGAGTGCCCTTATAATGCACCTATTCAAGGGCAGGATCAAGTCAATGCTGCATTCCAGCAAAGACAAAGAAATGATCCGTACTCTTCGACATACAATCAGGGGTGGAGAAGTCACCCAAATTTCGCTTGGAGCCAAAATCAACAAGTCCAAGGAAATAACAATTTTCAAAGACCTCCTCCACCACAACAACAAGCACCTTCACAAACTCAAAACCAGCAACCTTTCCAACAACAACCTTATACAAATCAAACGAACAATTTGGTTCAACCAAATGATGATAAGGTTATCTCGCTCGAAAAAAGTCTAGATGCATTTCTTAAGCAAACTACAGAATCCGCAGCAAGATTTGAAAGTTATGTTCAATCTTTAATGAATAACAATGCCTCACACGATCAAAGTATCAAATCTATTGAGGCACAAATTGCATAATTAACTGCTGCGTTGAGCGAGAGAGAAAAGGGAAAGCTTCCATCTCAACCATTGCCCAATCCCGGTCACACACAAAACGCATATAACAATCACAATGTGAATGCGGTGACCACGTTGAGATCCGGAAGAGAGTTGCAAAATAATGTGGGAACTAGTGATGACATCCCCGCCGGTGGTTCTTCTTCTTCTTCCCCTTCTTCATTTTCTTCACTTCCTTCTTCACCTTTTTCTTTAGAGCCTATTCTCCACCCTTCACACGGCTCTACTTCTCCTGACTCGAACGGACCCATTTCTCACAACACGAACACATCCACACCGGGATCCGTTCCTACTCCTCATTCTGCTCCACAGACTTTTGACTCAACAAATTTTCAGAACGCTCCATTCCCAAACAGGTTGAGTCCTAATAAACCAAATACACAAGTGGAGAAGATTTTGGAGATATTTAAGCAGGTTAGCATAAATATACCTCTCTTGGATGCTATCCAACAAGTCCCTTCATATGTGAAAATCTTAAAGGGCTTGTGCACCTCGAAGAGAAAGGCATCTCAAGTACCCAAGAAAGTGCTAGTGGCTAGTGCAGTGAGCAATGCTATTAACCACCATCAAACCTTACCCCAAAAACGAAAGGACCCCGGCTGTTCTACTATTTCAATCACAATTAGGGATAAGAAAATTAATCGAGCACTTTTAGATCTTGGGTCTAGTGTTAACCTGATTCCTTACTCCGTGTACGAACAATTAGGGGTTGGAGAGTTGAAACCAAAACGTTAGATGTTGGTCCCTACTTCGTGCACTCTCCAAATGGCTGATCGATCAATCACCTATCCAAGGGGTCAACTAGAGGATGTGTTGATCAAAGTCGGGGAATTCATATTCCCCGTTGATTTTATCGTTATGGATACACAACCTGTTGCTAACCCAAGAAACCAAATTCCGGTGATTCTTGGTCGACCATTTTTGGCCACTTCCAATGCCGTAATAAATTGTCGCAATGGCTCCATGACTCTATCCTTCAGAAAGAGGTCTAGTGAGTTCAATATTTATAAGATGGGAAGTCTGCCCCCCGTGCCTAAAACTAGTACACGAGAAGTGTCACGACCCGAAAGAGCACGTGACTGGCCCTTGAACCATATGAAGTCTATATGACTCCATCTGATCCAAGTAAGCCAAAAGCCCAGAAATCTAAAAACATTTTTAAGAATAAGTAAAGAAACTGGTTTAAAAAAGTGAAGAAAAACATGTTTGAAATCAAGGTTTTTAAATAACTAAGCCGAATATGCATTTTTAAAAACAGTACAGTCTTTTCTAAAAATTTCGGCAGAGTTTCTTTTGTAAAACTGGCCCCGAATGGGGTATAACAAGGATAACAATATATGCAATGATAAAGGCATCCCCAAGCGGGAGCTAGCTCTTCGTCAATCGACGGTCACCACCACATGCAACAATAATATACAACGCCAAGTGGCGAGGATCAAATCCAAAAGAAAGCTCAAAAGCAACAAGAAAACCGCAACACTACTAAGCACGACTCTATGGTCGAATAATACATCACTAGTCTAGGTCTGAAACAATATACGAGTTTTGGTTGATGGATATTCTAGATACAATGAATAATATAAATACAACGGCGGTTCTGATACAAAAGAACCTACCTATCCAAGCAAATCACCCAAAAGGAAGCAGTGTGCCAGAAATGCCGCTATAGAACTGTACGGCAAACCTGCAAGAACTGGGGCACAACGGGGGTGAGTTGCCAACTCGTGAATAGAAAGATATCTACAAGCAGAGATCGAATGCATGACCCAACCTAGGTCAATACGATCAGATATAAAGAAACCTCAATATGAATAAAGCTGAAGCATGCTAAACTGGCAATGTAATCTCTATACGTGAATGTAGTGCCAAGTGCTCGTGCTAGTGCCTCAGGTAATAGTATGTCATGAATATGAGGTATGAATGCATGAAAGCAGAATACATGTAAATGAAGAAACTGTTTTCATAATTTAGTGAGATTTCCCTTGTATTTTTAGTTGAGGTATCATAATGAAATCAGCATAAAACAGTGCCTAGCATCGGCACAAAACGTAATCCCAATATCTCGATATCTCTGTATCACAATCTCTGTACCTCGAAATCTCGAAATCCCAATGTCTCAATCATAATATCTAGGGCGCCGTCAGTCCAGACCGGCCCCTACCATCCATCTCAAGACCACGACAGTATCCTCCGGATATCCGACGCGTCGGGTAAAATCACCGGTAGGTAGTGCTCCCCTGCCAGGCTCACATCGTCATCACCACGCGCTTCTTGCCCCGGGGTACCTTACCGGGTCCACCATGTACCCGAAACGGTTCATCCGTCTCCTCGAATCGGGTTTCCAAATCCATCAGCAAACTCATGGTGGACGACTCATACATCATGGGAAAACCGCACTTTTTATTTTAAAGAGAGAAAAGAAGTTTATATAAGTTTTGCGGTTTTCCCCCAAATCCAGAAAATCTCATGGAAATCCGAATCCAATCCTCAATAGCATGTAAACAGTGCATACAGGCATAAAAATCCAAGAATAATAACATGCATGATGTAACAACTAATAATTACAACGTCTAATCTAGCATATAATGCAAGTACACTAATATCATGTCTAAATTATTAGCTAACAACCTATGTCGATGCAATAATATTTTCTAAGGTGTACGTGACATGGCAATTACCGATGAAGATGTGTGTGAGCCGGCAAGTAAGTGTACGTGGTACATACGCATCATCGGTAATGGTGCTGGTGTCCTAACAGCACAACATCAATAATGGAGTATGGAACATAATATAAGCATGCGATGCGATGCGAACCACAATAATGAGCGGAAGCTGAATACTAGACGCAACTATAACTAATCTGCATTAATCTAAAATAACCTCTACAATTGGTGCCTTTTGAAATAACACGAATCATGGGGTTTTGAAAATAGGGGCTACGGTGTTTTTATGAAAAGATACGTCTTTTGAAATATCCGTAGGATCCCTTGGGCTGTCTTTTAAAATACCCACGATTCGTTAGTTTTTGAAATAGGTAGGAGTCTAATCTAATCTAACAACCATCCTAAACTATACGGCTGAACTAACAAGTAGAGCTATGGGTGAGGAAACCGCCTAACATCTGAGTCGATACATATACATACATGTATATATATTAGTCGGTGATCCCGCCTCAATAATATCATATCCGATACCCTATCTATAATCAGACATCCCAAGTCAAGAGTGCGGATCAATCATCAAAATATAGCTTGTACGTAAATCCGTCGTACGGCATCCCAAATCTGGGTACGGGTCAATATCACATTCATCATACTATTTATCTGGTATCCTCTTTATCAAATGTCATGATCGGGGTACTGATCTACGTCTAGTACAATATTGATACCCTCTATGTATGCATGCAGGTGTAAGAATCACTACGTCAAAAGACCCGCTAAAACATCGTGTCGTATCTCAATACGAACCAAATCACATCACCGATCTCCTGGCCTCAAGCCCAATCTCATCGACTCATCTCAAATCCCAAATACTATCCTCAAATCCAGTATATAAACACATAGTCCCATACCCATGTGTAGATATACGCACCATCATATGCACTCTAATAAATGAAAGAATGAATGCAAGTATGTGTGTAAATGTATGTGTGAGTGCAACCACTACTCTAGGGTTCGCACTAAACTAAACCAATATATTCTTATCATCAAAATATCATTATTACCATCAATAACCCTAAACAACACATAATAAATATTCGTGTGTATACATATTCGTATACATCACCACGGACTGCGGGGGTGCTATACGCCATCCACCCGACTTCTCCCCACAGATATAAATCTACTCACATTGCTTCTCGTGTGCCAAAGCCGATGTCGCTATCTTCACCTCCTTTGCCTCAACATCACGCGGGGTACCTACAAGTATATCACAATGCTAAAGCACATGAAAATCACATCGGGAACCAAAATAGCACACGCTACCCGCATAGGTAAAAACCTATCGACTCGCATGTAAACACAATCAAAATCCACTTGTCGTTGACGTCCAAACGCCACCCGACAGGAATGAATCACCAAATACCAAAATCCATGCTAAAACAAGTCCCAAATTATACACCAACATAGGAAAATCAAGCCAGATTTCACCCTAGATGGAATCAGTCAAAACTAGACATACTCAGGGTCAAAACTAGAGGAAATGGGGGCATGCACAGAAAACGAAGCAATTCCTTAAAATACCTTATTTTAGAATTTTCCATAATTTTTCCCCATTTATCTGTATTTAATTATACCAGAATATTAAAATATTCATTAAAATAATATTAAATTATAAAATTTCCCAAAAATCATATTTTATTATTTTGAAGACGTTACAAGAAGTTTGCTCTATTCACGAAGTCACGCAGGAGGACTGCGAGCTTGAAAGATTTCTATTTGATGAAAACAGTTCTGACGCCACTAGTGCGTCCCTCCTTGAGCCTACTACCGTTGACACAACCGATGTTGATTATGAATCTTTCACTTTTTTGGATGATGACGACTCACAGCCCGAATATGAGTCGTTTGAATTTTTGGATGAGTCAGTCGAGCCATCCGAATCGGTTGTTTGCAGTGATTTCGAACCTGTGTTGGAGTCCTTTAGGAGCGAGATCAACCAGTTCACCCAGCTTCCCAATGAAATATTTTGGAAGTGCTTTGAATGTTTCAAAGATCTGCTTGTCCAATGCCCCCATCACGGAATACAAAGATGGGATTTATGTCGGATTATATATGAGGGCATTAATCCAGCGACAAAGCAGATGCTTGAAACAATGTGTCAATGCAATTTCATGTCTAAAGATGACGGTGAAGCATGGAAATATCTGGAAGACCTTGCTGAACACACGTTGCAGTGGGAAAGCGTAAGACCACCTTCAACTAAGGGAGGTATTCACCAGCTCGATGTTTCTATCGCAGTAAAAGCCGAAATGGCAGCGATACAAAAGAAACTCGACGCTATTGAAAACAAGTTCTCATCATTCTCCCTAAATCAGGTCACGCTTCCTAAGGCCGTCTGTGGTTGCTGTTCGGATCTTTCACACTTAACGGAAGAATGTCCTATGAATGCATCGTTTCAAGCTAATGCTGCTTTTCAGCAGCGACCTAGAAACAACCCTTATTCTTCCACGTACAATCAAAGATGGAGGAATCATCCTAACTTTGCTTGGAACCAAAATCAACAAAGCAATTATCAAAGACCTCCTCCACAGCAACCATAACCACAGAATCAGCCCCCCTTTCAGTCACAGAATTTCCAAAATCCGGCCAACATTTCTACACCACAAGTGGCCGGTACTGACAACTCACTTGCACAAACTTTGGATATGTTCATGAAACAATCCATGCAATTTTCGGCTGAGATGAGGTCTTCTATTGATACTATAACGAAAAACTTTGCCTCCCATGGTGAGAGTATTAAATCATTAGAAAACCAAATCGCACAGTTAAACGCCGCAATGAGTGCGAGAGAGAAAGGGAAACTCCCATCTCAACCCCTACCGAATCCTGGCCATTCACAAAATCATAATGTGAATGCCGTTACTACGTTGAGATCGGGGAGAGTGCTGAATAACCGAGTAGGTGAGCAATTTGATGTTAGTGACACATTTGATACCCCATCTTCTTCTTCTTCTTCTTCCCCTAATTCGTCTAGTCTTCCACCTTCATCCGAGCCTATTCTCCGTTTTCCCCAAGGCTCGAACATTTCACCAAATCTATCTAAGTCGATTCCCACTCCAATTTCGGGATCGAATCCGTCGCCACAGTCTTCTCCACAAACGTTGGACCCAAAACTTATTGATCGAGCTCCATTTCCAAACAGATTAAGGGCCAACAGACCTAACCCGCAAATGGAGAAGATTGTGGAAATGTTTAAGCAAGTTAGCATGAATATTCCTCTCCTAGATGCTATTCAACAAGTCCCATCTTATGCAAGAATTCTTAAAGACTTGTGCACTAGGAAGAGAAAAACTCAAGTGTCTAAGAAGGTTTTCATGACGAGTAATGTTAGCACCGCTTTTACCTAACAAATACTAAAGAAACGTAAGGACCCCGGCTGTCCTACAATCTCTATTTCTATTGGGGGTAAAAATATTAATCGTGCTTTACTCGATCTAGGCGCTAGCGTCAACTTGCTTCCTTATTCAGTATACGAGCAGTTAGGAATTGGAGAGTTAAAACCCGCCCATTGTACTCTCCAGATGGCAGACCGATCGATCACCAAACCTCGGGGCGAACTAGAGGATGTGTTAATTAAAGTCGGGGAATTCATATTTCCCGTGGACTTTATTGTTTTAGATACACAACCTGTGGCAAACCCACGCAATCAAATCCCGGTGATACTTGGTCGACCCTTCCTTGCAACTTCTAACGCTGTAATTAATTGTCATAACGGTTCTATAAACTTATCCTTCGGGAAAATGACAATTGAGCTTAATATTTACAAGCTAGGAAGTCAGCCATCAGAACCTTCTGCTCATTTGCTGGATGTTTGTTCCATCTACGAGATAGCTTCCGAAAGCTGCATGGATGAGGAGCTTTGGTTTGATGTTCTCAACAACATTAATGAGACATCGTTTGGTCTTGCACCACTTTATAGTGAGGATATGTTCAATGAGTCCGACCTTGAGATTGAACCCGTTGACTCGTTGCAAAAGTCAGCAGCACTTTCCGAGTCAATATCTTATGCAAGTTTTGAACCTCTTCGGGAGTCCGAATATCATTCGCTTACCCCACCTTCTATTGTCTCTCCGCCAATTCTTGATCTCAAACCGCTACCTTCTCATCTTAAATATGCATATTTAGGAGAGAATGAGACTTTGCCAGTGATTATTTCCGCTTCTCTAGCCTTAGAGCAAGAGAATGCACTTTTGGCAGTGTTGAGATCGAATCGGGAAGCATTTGGTTGGACAATGGCCGACATCAAAGGGATTAGTCCCTTAATTGTTGAACATTACATACATCTGATGGATGAAGCCAAACCAACCCGAGACCCCCAAAGACGGTTAAATCTCGTTATGAAGGAGGCGGTAAAGAAAGAAATCGTCAAGTGCCTTGATAGTGGAATAATTTATCCCATATCTGATAGCCAATGGGTAAGTCCAATTCATGTGGTCCATAAAAAGTCTGGCATCACGGTCATCACTAATGAGGCTAATGAGTTAATCCAAACACGCACCCAAACTGGGTGGCGCGTATGTATTGATTATAGGAAACTCAATGCCGCAACGAGAAAAGATCACTTCCCTCTACCTTTCATTGACCAGATGTTGGAACGATTCGCGGGACACGAATACTACTGTTTCTTGGACGGATACTCTGGCTATAACCAGGTCCCCATCGCCGAAAAGGATCAAGATAAAACCACTTTTACTTGTCCTTTCGGAAATTTTGCTTATAGACGCATGCCTTTTGGGTTATGCAACGCTCCCGCTACATTTCAGCGGTGCATGATGGGGATATTTTCTGATATGGTGGAAAATTTTCTAGAAATTTTTATGGACGTTTTTTTCCATTTTTGGGGACTCCTTTGAGGACCGCCTTCGTAATCTTGACGCGGTTCTTACCCGCTATAAGGATAAGAACTTGACTTTGAATTGGGAAAAATGCCATTTTATGGTCCAAGAAGGTATTGTACTTGGACATATAATTTCACATAAAGGCATTGAGGTTGACAGAGCTAAAATAGATGTCATTCAAAACCTCCATCGTCCCAATTGCGTCAAAGATATACGATCCTTCCTTGGTCATGCAGGATTTTATAGAAGATTTATTAAGCACTTTAGCAAAATTGCTAGACCCTTAACCCTTCTATTGGCCAAGGACACTACTTTTCACTTCGATTCGGATTGTGAGGCTGCTTTTGAATCGCTTAAAGAATCACTCACTACAGCCCCCGTTCTATCATCTCCGGATTGGAACCACCCGTTTGAGCTTATGTGTGACGCATCAGATTTTGCTATTGGTGCTGTCTTAGGACAGCATATTGATAAGATGCCACATGTAATTTACTATGCAAGTAGGACCTTGAATGATGCACAAATAAATTACACAACTACCGAGAAAGAACTTCTGGCAGTTGTATTTGCATTAGAGAAATTCAGGCCCTACTTGATTGGCTCGCCTATTGTGGTTTACACAGATCACTCCGCCCTACGACATCTTTTAACGAAGAAGGATGTGAAGGCCAGGCTAATACGTTGGATCCTATTGTTACAAGAATTTGATCTTGTCATCAAAGACAAGAGTGGATGTGAAAACGTTGTAGACGACCATCTTTCACGCATCACTTCTTCGCCAACTATGACCGTGCTGATAAATGACTCATTTCCTGACGAACAACTCTTGAATGTATCCTACGAACCTTGGTTCATGGATATCGTGAACTATCTTGCGACGGGACTTATTCCTAGTGATTGGTCGAAACAAGACAAACTTCGATTTCTATCCCAAGTAAAATATTTTTACTGGGATGAACCTTATCTATTCAAGTATTGTTCCGATCAAATCATTCGCAGGTGTGTCCCGAACGATGAATTCAAGAGCGTGTTATCATTTTGTCATGATCAGGCATGCGGCGGTCATTTTGGACCTCGAAAAATGGCAGAGAAAGTTTTGCAATGTGGCTTTTATTGGCCAACATTATTTAAAGATGCATATGAACATTGCAAAACTTGTCCGCGATGTCAGCATTTGGGTCGGATTTCACGAAGGAATGAGATGCCGCTCCAACCTATATTGGTTGTGGAAATATTTGATGTTTGGGGTATTGATTTTATGGGCCCTTTTCCCAACTCCTTTGGGAATCTATATATCTTGTTAGCGGTTTATTATGTCTCGAAGTGGGTGGAAGCTATACCGTGTCGCACTAATGACAACAAAGTTGTCATTAAGTTCCTTAAAGAAAATATCTTTTCGCGATTCGGACACCCTTGCGCTATAATTAGCGACAACGGGACACATTTCTGCAATAGGTCTTTCGAGGCCTTGATGCGGAAATATTCAATCACTCACAAGCTTTCTACGCCCTATCATCCCCAAACAAGCGGGCAGGCTGAGATCTCAAATAGGCAGATCAAACAGATATTGGAAAAGATGGTTTCTAAGAACCGTAAAGATTGGTTAACCAAATTGACGGATGCTCTTTGGGTATTCCGCACAGCTTATAAGACCGATCTTGGTATGTCTCCATACCGCCTTGTGTTTGGGAAGTCATGCCACCTCCCTGTCGAGATTGAACATAAGGCAATGTGGGCTATTAAAGAGCTTAATTTTGATCTTGATCATGCAGGCAGCTATCGGAAGCTGCAATTGAATGAGCTAAGCGAACTCCGCGATGAAACTTACGATAATGCGGTGATAGTAAAGAACAGGACTAAAGTGTTCCACGATAAAAATCTTTTTAGAAAACCTTCACATCGGGGCAACAAGTCCTTCTTTACGATTCCCGTCTCCATCTTTATCCGGGTAAGCTTAAATCTCGTTGGAAAGGACCTTTTGTGGTGCGGTATGTACACCCGCACGGGGCAGTTGAAGTCGAAAATTTGAAAAACGGTTCAATTTTTAAAGTAAATGGGCATAGATTAAAACCGTATTTTTCTGCTGACCCCGCGGAGGAGCTCCTGTTTTTACAGGAGCTGCTTTATCAAAACTAAATTTTCTCCGCCTCACCTCCATGTTTTTGTAAAATTTTCTCATTTTCAGAATGGAGGTGAGTAAAAATGGATTTGATTGAATATTTGTGCGTGTCAAAGAATAAGTTTGGGAGAATTTTTCATTTAACTATTATTTTACCCCTCGTATCTCTCCCTTAGTATACAGGTCCATGTTCTAAAAAGGTTACATCAGTGAGGACACTGCTGAAAACAGGTTTGGGGGGGGAGAGGTTTGTATTCACTGAATTATCTTTGACACTGGGCATTAAATTTTTTTTTTATAACAAACGAGTAGAAAGTGAAAAATTACATCCAAAAGATAGGAATAGTTTAAGAAAACCAAGAAAATTAGAAGTTTTCTTAAACGAACTGGTAATAAGTAGTTATGAGCCGTTGTCCCAAGGGTTAGTAAGATGAAAGAAGTCACTAATCTGAGGATAAAAATAAGTCTGAAAAATAATTTCTATTCTGGAAGCCAAACATTTGAATGTTGATACCCTACTATATGTACTTACACACGTCTTGAAACTCGGGATAGTAGAGGATACATTGAAATGCTCTTGTCTAAAAGCCAAAGTATGAAGGAAATAAAAAAAAAATGAAGAAAATATAAAAATGGTGAAAAGAAAAAAAATGAACACTGGTTTTGTTATCGCCAAGGCAGCAATAAAAAAATTTAGCGATGGTGCCTCTTCACCTAGTGCCCTAAGGCCAACTGGTCTGGGAGTCACTGCTAAGCCTTAGGTGGTGCAAGATGAGGAAAATATTATCACCGAATCAGCAAGTACATGAGTAATCGGTCGGTTAGTACCTCAAAAAGTATTAACGGTCGTATGAAAAGGTGTGAGCAAACCTATATATTCATCAAATTAGAAAGTACTAAGGTAGATGGACAAGAGTATGATAGCTTGAATTGAATTCTCCGAGTGTAGGGATGTTCTATACACACACGCAGGGGTATATGATCGATGTTTGGACGAAAGGTAGGAATGAAGAATAAAGACGATATTTTATTGAGGGATAATGCGATTTCTAATATCTTTTCATGACTACTAAGATAGGGCTCATAACAACTGAAAAGCTAGTGTAGTTGGAAACCCTTATTTTCAAAGTCTTTCTTTTATGGTTCTTATCTTTATATGTAAATTTCACTATCTCTCTTTTGTTATTGGATTTTGTGGGTGTAATCCGCTGAAAACCCTCAGGAGACAACACTCCTCCTACTAGGGACACCTAGAGGTTTAACGGCTTGTTGCACGTGCTCAGTGCAATCGTGTTTGTCTACGAAAGTGTGTTTAGTTTTCTTCTTTCTTTTTCTCCTCTTGAATAAACTAGTTTGCTCGGGACGATCAAAGATAAGTTTGGGGGTATTTGTTCAGTTGATAAAACTGCATATTTGTTATTACATTTTTCCTACCATTTTCATATTAAAAAGGACTTTATTATAATATATCATACATATGAGGGTTTATGTGTAAAAATACTATTTTCCATGTGTTGATATATTATAATTAGCATTTGGTAGAAAAATGTATGCAAATAATATTATTGACCTAATCCCAGTAGAACTAAGTCTACTAAATATTATCTAAGTTGTTGTGCAGAATTTTCAGGTCTTAAATCAAGGAAATCAAGTTATTAAAGCTAACCTGCCTAATTAAGAAATCAAAATGAAGGAATCAATTCTGGCAGAAGAAAAGAAAAGATTTCCAAATTCTGAAGGTGCCAAGGATCGCTAAATGTCACAAGTAGCCATCCCCAGAAAATTGATGGACGGTCGTGATCATCAAGCCGCGGATCCGCGGCAATAGCCCCTTTATGCCGCGGATCCGCCGCGGTTAAGAAGAGATGGAGGCTGAGGATTTTTGGGGAAAATATTTTCTACTTTTTCCCTAATTTAGAAGCTTGGGATCTGGCTTTGGCACTATAATTAAAGACCGAGAGCCTCTTGGAAAATTTATCATGTCGACGGGATCACGAAGTCCAAGACGGCTCACGCATCCAGGCTGATCATCAACGGTTCATCTAGCTCCTTAGAAGAGATCGAGAAGCAAACTAGGTTTTTGTAATCATTTTCTAAGGAATCAAAGTGTACTTGATCTTGTTGATTAATAAAGATAGTTTATTGCATTTTATTTTCTTCATGATTTCTATCTTTTCTTATCCCATCATGCGCGAGTAATTCTCCGCTTGTTAGGGTTCGTAGGATTAGGGTAGGCTAATGGATGATGAACATCCTTAAACCCTTTTTAAGTCCTATAAAGTTTATGAACTTCATCAAAAGAATCATTAACATCCTAATCGGGCATGCTAACAATTCTTTGCTAGTTCCGACCACGATTAGCGATTAGATTAATGATTGTTTTTGTAAAGGCTAGATATGAACGGAGTTCCGTGTCGAGATAAGGGTTAAGTGTGGGATTCCTTTTCCCTCCAGAAACCCTAATTTACACGCATCATCGTCGTTCTAGTTATAAATCTATTAAAGGATAAAAAGGGTAACTTTTAATTAATCGTCCATAACTACTAAATCCTAACGAACCCTACAAGTCCTTTTATTATATTAACTACATCCCTAAAATAATCTAGATCTATATTTTTGCATTCTTGCTTAACGTAGATCTAGAAACTATTCTACAACATTCTTATTTCTACCTCCTTTCTCAACATATCTAAAGTAAGAGTAAAAGATTCAACGTTTCCCTGAGGACGACCCGTACTCATCTCGGTCTAGCTACGTGCGACACCGTTATTGATTGCGGTTAAAAACTACACACTTTTTCACATCAATCATCGTCCCAACTTAATGATGATCGACACTTCCTTCCATACAATGGTGCAAAAGGTGCCATTCCTATGCTTGCTTGGTAGCTGTTATTATACGCGAACTCCAAAAGATGCAGGTGATCTTCCTACGATCCTTTGAAGTCTAACATACATGCTCTGAGCATATCCTCCAAGATCTGAGTAGTTCGTTCTGACTGACCTTCTGTTTGTGGATGATAAATCGTGCTGAAGTTCAGACTTGTTCCCAAGCTTGCTTGCAGACTCTGCCAAAATTGCGATCGGAACCTGGTGTCACGATCGGAGACAATGCAGACCGGTACTCCATGAAGTCTCACAATTTCCTGTATGAGTTCATGGGTATCATAGATAGTACATTATAAAGAGTTTAAATTTTAAATAGATCATTACCTCCATGTACTTCTTTGCTAGTGTCTCAGTTGATTGGCCAACTCGAAATGGGATGAAGTGAGCCGACTTTGTGAGTCGATCTACAATGACCCATATAGCATCGTTACCCTTTGTGCTGTGAGGAAGAGCAGTCATAAAATCCATCGTGATGTATTGCCACTTCCATTCTGGGATTGGTAATGGTTGAAGTAGTCCAGCTGTCCTGTGATGTTCAGCCTTTACTTGCTCACACACTAAACATTTTGCGACGCTTCTGGCTACTTCACGCTTCATTCCATGCCACCAATAATTCTGACGTAGATTTTTGTTCATTTTGGTACCTCCAGGATGTAATGAGTAGGGAGAGCTGTGAGCTTCTTTCTTTAACTCTTCCCGAACAGGACCTTTTGGTACACACAATCTGTTGCCGTATCTCAAAGATCCGTCTTCATGAATGATGAAGTCTGTTCTGAGTCCATTCTCCACTTGTTCTCTGATCCTTTGCAACTTAGCATCACTTGCTTGAGCTGCTTTGATCTGATTGACAATGGTTGATTGAACTTGTAGATTCATCAAACTTGAAGTATTACCTGGTATGACTACCTCAATCTCCATCTGATGCAAGTCTTGTTGAATCTTCCACTGAGCGGTGAGATTCATCGATAATGGTTGGCGACTAAGAGCATCAGGTACTACGTTCACCTTCCCTGGGTGATATTGCAAATTGATGTCAAAGTCCGCCATGAGTTCTAACCATCTTCTCTGCCGCATATTCAACTCCTTCTGAGTAAACACGCACTTCAGATTTTTATGATCTGTGTAGATGTTCACTCGTTCACCAAGTAGATAATGGTGCCAAATCTTGAGAGCAAAGATGACGGCTGCCAACTCTAGATCATGCGTCGGATAATTGCGTTCATGAGTCTTCAGTTGTCTTGAAGCATAAGCCACAACCTTACCGTGCTGATGTAGAACACATCCTAATCCCTTACCGGATGCATCACAATGTACTTCGAATCCTCCAGATTGATCCGGTATTACGAGAATAAGTGCTGATGTCAACCTTGAATTGAGTTCTACGAAAGCTTGTTCGCATGCTTCAGACCTCACAAATTCTTCATCTTTTTGTGTGAGCTTGGTCAGGGGTGTTGCTATCTTCGAAAATCCTTGAATAAACCTTCTGTAATATCCAGCTAAACCCAAGAAACTCCAAATATCCTTCACTGACTTTGGTGTAGGCCATTCGCTAACTGCTGAAACTTTTGCTGGATCCACAGAAATTCCTTCTCCTGATACGATATGTCCAAGAAAACCAACTTGCTTTAGCCAAAACTCGCACTTGCTGTACTTGGCATAGAGCTTATGTTGTCGAAGAGTTTCCAGGACAATTCGTAGGTGCTCTGCATGCTCTCTCCGACTCTTAGAATACACCCGGATGTCGTCGATGAAGATGACAACAAACCTGTCTAAGTACTCCCGAAAAACTTGATTCATTAGGTTCATGAATATTGCTGGTGCATTGGTCACTCCAAATGGTATCACTAGAAATCGTAATGTCCATAGCGAGTTTTGAAAGCTGTTTCGTGAATATCAGCTTCCTTGACCTTCACTTGATGATAACCTGAACGAAGATCCAATTTAGAGAAAACACAAGATCCACTTAGCTGATCGAATAAATCATCGATGCGCGGGAGTGGATACTTGTTCTTTATAGTGACTTCGTTCAAGGCTCTATAATCGATGCACATTCTGTATGAACCTTCCTTCTTCTTCACCAGTAGTACAGGTGCTCCCCAACTTGGAGTGCTGGGACGAATCCATCCTTTTGCCAATAATTCGTCCAACTGTGTTCGGACTTCCTTCAAACCTTCCGGACTCAGTCTATAAGGTGCTTTGATCACCGGTTGTGCTCCTGGTACTAAATCAATACTGAATTCAAGAGCTCGATCGGGAGGCAAACCTGATATATCGCAGGAAATATATCGTCGAACTCTCGAGCTACCTCTGGTCTTAATTCTTCTTCCGCTTGAGCTGCTGCAACTAATGCTTCTCTTGGCTTCGCTTTGTAGGTACTTGGCTCCAGGGTACGGTCTCCGCTCTTAAAATAGAAGACCGGATGGTCTGGAATCTCGAATACTACCCTCCTTTGATGACAGTCGATGGTAGCATAAAATGTTCCAAGTCAATCCATTCCTAGAACCACATCGAAGTTCGGTATGTCCAGTACTTTGAAGTCAGCATAAAACTCTCTGCTGCAGACGACGACTGGACACAAGCTGTATCCCATAGTTGCCTTTAGAACGCCATTTCCTGAACTGACATTCCAGCTGGATACAAGCGGTGAGACTGGAATCGCTTGGGTTCGGACAAACCGTTGCGACATAAAGCAGTGGGATGCTCTAGTGTTAAACAGTGCAAGTGCAAGTAGTGAGGCTACTAGGATTGTACCTAAGGTATGCGGGATATGTTTTAGGTATAGGGGAAAGTGTGTAGGTAAGCAAGACTAAAAGAAAAGTTTGAGAAGGAAAGTTTACCAGTGATGACTTGGCCAGTGGCCTCAGCTTCTTCCACGGACATCATGAAAGCCTGGTGCTTTGGTACATTCCTCCTGGCCTGAGGAGCATTCCTCGGAACGTTCCTTTGAGCTTGATGGAACTGACGAGGAGGTGAAGCTTGTGGTTCTCTGGCTGGTGCAGGTAGTGCAAGTCTTGGAGCGAGTGCTTGGATGGCCGGGCGCTGTGGGTAATTGTTTGCTGGCATGGGTGCAGCAACTGGGTTTTGCCTTTGGGGGCAAGACCCGATATCATGAGTAGCTGAGCCACAGACTAAGCAAAGACGATTGGATCGCCGGCAGTCTTTTATCATATGTCCAGCTCTCTTGCAGTAGGTACAAAAGGCTGGGCTGGGATGATGGTTCGGTACTCCGGGTCGCCTTGGCACAAAAGGTAGCCTGGACGAGGCTCTACCTGCCATCTGGTTGGAAGGGCGCTTAACTCCTGCAGACTGAAGCCTGCCACTTGCTTTTATCACTGCCTCATAACTGCGGGCAGCTTCCAGGGCATCCTCATGGGTCAGAAATTTTCCTGTGGCTAGAGCAGCCTGAATATCCGTGTCCAGTCCTTGTTGAAAGCGACGGGCTCTGATCTCGTCCGTCGGTACCAAGTGTGCCGCGAATCTGTTTAAAGATCGTGTTAGCTGTGTAATATGTGATATTTTAAAATTGAACTGTTATGACATATCTTACCGGCTTAGCATGGTGAATTCATCGTCATACTCATCTACTGATTTGTCCTACATCGAACCCTGTTGTAGATGAATGAACTGCTGCTCCATGGCAAACCTGGCAGTCACAGGGAAGTATTTCGCGTCGAACTTCTCGCGAAAAGACTTCTATTCAATAGGCTATACCAGAAGGCTTTCTTCCGCCTTCCACCAGTTGCGAGCATTGTCCGTGAGCTGTAGTTTCGCCACACGGACCCAAGCTATGTCTGGCACTTATGCTGCTTCCAGATCATCTTCTATGATTTGTGCCCATTCTTCAGCTTTAAATGGGCTTCCCTTTCCGGAGAACTGCTTGGGATGTAAAGCCCTGAATTGCTTTACCCCCGGTGCGTCAGTCTCGGGACGGTTCAGGAGTTGTTGCTGTGCCTCAAGAAGGCTGCGGATCGCCTCAAGTAGCACTGTTTGCTCGGTGGGTGGCGCAGGAACAGCTGGTGTGAGAGGTAGTGTTGGAGTTGGAGGTGTGTTGTTAACATTGGTGCTGGTGTTGTTCGGGGAATCCATAACCCTGAAGAAAATTTGGGTTAGGACGGATTCAAATACATGAAATGATAAGATTCAAGGAATAGAAAATTGTAAGATTCAAGAAACATGAATTGTAAAGAATGTTTTAGTTGCTGGTTCTTGTGTTATATTGCTTAGGTTGTTCACGCAGAACAGAACTGCATAGTATGGTTCTATATAGCTCTGACCTGCATGGGCCACCAACAAAACCTATCTCGCCCCGCTTCCCAGTGTACGGCGAAGGGGACACGACGAGGCCCGCTACGTATATACTCAGAAGTACATACACTGAGCATATCTAAGCAATATAAAAAGAATACACAAGAGACAAGAGGTAATAAAAACATCAACTTTTATTTATTAACATTCTTTTGTACAATGCATGAAAAGGAAATGCAACTGAAATAAAAAGATGCCTAAACAGTGGCATAACAGGAAACAAAAAGTACAGAACGGAAAAGTGTACAATGAAACTAAAGTGCAGGGTCTTCGGCAAACTTCTCCAAGTCTTCCTGAGATGGCTCGATCTCTGCTGGGTCCAAATCACCTGACGACATTCAAAGAAGAAAGAAATAGAATGTCGTCAGCGAACTGGTCGCTCGGTAAGTCCCAAAGGTAAGAGGAAAGTAGAATAGATAGAATAAGAAAATATCTTTTAAAGTTGTATACTATTGTTATAATGTTGTGTTAACACTGTTGTTTGTAGCTTGGTACAGAAGGATACCAGTGTATACGATGGGGGTCTCTATATGCTAGGGACCAGGGCAAACAGAATGTACAAGGAACCGTTAAGCCACAGTACAACAGCAATGGAATACAGGTTAGGTGTCTTAATCTGACTACCTCGTGCCACCTTTAACACCTTCCGTACCAATCTACCCCTTAAACCCCGCGATATCTTGTTTGTATTGTTATCTTGTAAATTGTATTGATTGTAAGATTGATTGACTGAATGACTGAAACCATGATATCAGGAAACGGTTATATCCATACAGTCATGTAACTGGAATAGCAGAGAATCATGTAAAAGGAATATATCCATGGTTCGGTTCAGTCAAGTTGTATAAATTGATAATTGGATTCATGGATTCATGTGTTCATATTGAATTGGAATCTTGTAGATTATAAATTGACTTGAATCATATTCAAGTCAGATTAATCAGACTCAAGCCCGAGTCAGACAATCAGAAATGTGAATCGAAGTCTTTAATTGCTAGGGTCCTTAGGGTAATTTATAAAACTTGAGGGGGTTTTATGTAAAAAATACTTTTATATATTTTTCAAAATACACCTCAAGTATTTATTATTCGTCTTTAGAGTTGTAATGAGGGTGGATTTTATGTTGTGACATTTCTAGTGAAAATATCCTAGTTTTTATAAATAAAGGTATTTTATCTATAATATTGATTTATTTGAAGTTCATGGTATTTTAGTGTAAAATTTATTCTTGTGATTTTTAGAAAAATGTGGAATATTTATATTATAATAAAATAGATATTTAAATGATATATATATATATATATATTTATATAAAAATAATTTTAATAAATATTTTATATTCCAAAAACCTCATTTTCTAAGATGTCGTATTTTAAACCTTTCGAGACCGAATGCTCCTTGCGGAGGTCTGAATCTCGCACTAATAAGCCTGAGGATATGCGATAATCCGGACCATCCCGAATGGGTTCCCCAAAGGTGGGTTGTAGCGGCGCTTTGCAAAGATTGTAAAATACTAAATCCTTTAGAAAACGGTTTTATAAAGTAAAAGATATTTATTTGTAAAATGTAAATTTTCCGTATTTTAGATTCTAGGGTTTCCTAGGTCAACTAGCCTATTTCTAAATAGTCTAAACGACAAGTTGTTAGATGCCTCAAATCGTCTCTTCATCGCCAATTATGGCCAGGTAAGTACAAATGAGAAAATGAGGGATCTGCTCACGAATCACCGTGAGACGGGCCTTTTAAAGTTACCTTTCTCACTTGCCTAACCTAGACACCACAAAGTCAGGTTTAGATAAACGATCGATGTCCACAACTTATCGTGTTTTCCTAATAAAAGGTATTTGTTTTAAAAGTGTATCAAAGCTAAAACTTTTAGAAATTGTTTTATTAAGAATATGGTATTTAAATGAAAGTATTGTTTTATCGTATTCTAAGTTTTTGATGATATCGTTTTAGGTTGTATTTGCGTGTGTGTGGAGGTAGGTCATTACCTCGTGTTCTACTTTAAATGTATAGCAAGATTAAAGGGTTAAATGTGAAATCGAAACATTGTGGTATTTAAGTGAAAAATACGATAATTTGGAAAGGCTATCATTTCATGTGATGAAACTTGTTCAAATTATATGTTAAATGTTTAATAGCCAACAATAAGTTGTTTAAGCATGAATGTATTGGTGAGAAGTGAAATTTTATAGAAAACCGAATCGGAAATCGGATTTGTTCCGATTTTGTCGGGTTTTGTAATTTCGTATTTTAGAGAATAAGAAAGAGTGATAGAATGACACTTACGGGTTTCGATTAAGCAAAGGAGTGAGGGGGGGGACTAAAGGGGTTGTCGAGGCGTTGCTTTTTCGCCGGTTGTTCCTCAAAATGTCGCTGGAATTTCCGCCGGAATTTCGTCGGAGCTTCGCCGCGAACTTGTTTTCAAAGTACACAACTCTTGAGGAGATTTTGAGAGAGTGGGCTCAGGGTTTTGGGATGAGAGGGTAGAGGGTAGGGGGTGTATTTATAGGGTAGGCTAGGGGTAGGGTAGGTGAAGGGTTTTTAATTAAAAAAATTGTAAAAAGTGTGAAAAATCATTAAAAATTGTAGTAAATGGGGTATATTTAACTCTCGGGAACCGATCCAATTAAATGGTGTGTGAAGGGGAGTTGGGCAACTGAAAAGTCACAACTTTTCAGTCGTTGACTCGGCCGTCCGGCCGAGTCAGGCCGGCGGTGGCCCTAGTAGGCCGGTCCGCCGGCCGAGTCGGGACGAGTCGGATGGTCGGGAGGTGGGGGGTCTCGTGGGGTAGGCACTGGTGCTTTTAGATTTTCAAGTGTAGTTCAAGTTTTGGGAGTTATGGTGTTTGGACTGTTGGGCTTCCAAAGGATTTAAAACAAAAACAATATAAAAATAATGTGGGGCAGGGGATTTGAGCTCTGGTGGCTTGGTTCAGCAGTGCAAGGTGTTACCAATGAGCTACAAGCTCCTTCTTATAATTATTGTGGGAAAATAATTACTTAAAGTGGTAACATCAACATTAAATACCCCAAGTATACTTTAAATTTAAATCAATTTTATGTATACAAAAATTGGAGTTGTTACACGTAGCGGCCTCGTCCCGTCCCCTTTGCCGTATACCGGGAAGCAGGGCGTGACACCCGAAATTTTGGATGAGGTTGTCCCACCAATTCATCAGGTCCTTTCACTTTCTTGTGGTCATCATCTATTGCCTTTAATTATTCTTCCTGAACCCTAAATGCTTCTTGAAGTTGATGATAATTGTATAACCGAACAGCAGACCGAAATTCAGCCATCATCTCCCACATCTGGTTCAGCGATACTCGATACACCAATTTGTTTACCCATTTCACCTTCTACTTTTTTAGGTTCTTCTTCTATTCTTCCTATAATTTTAGTGAGTGTTGATGAATCACGGTCCGATAATTCAAGTTCGATAATTCTATAAACCCAACTTGATTTAGATACTTTTGAAAATGAGGTAGATGAGTTTTTTGAGTCTCCTACCTCCATAATTTTTGACAAATCAAGTATGATAAATTCTCGCATAAAACTTATTGACAGCAAAATGTTCAATCACACTATCGATGAAAGTTTTGAAGAACTTTTTGCTGACGAACTTGCATTTCTATACAACACGGATTTTGTGATTAATCAACCTCCAGGTATAGAAATTGAACCACCACCCTTTCTTCTCATAAATTATAAGAATGCCAATATTCCACTCATTTCTGATCATTCACATTCTCGTTTTCATTCATCCTCATTCTTTCATTTCTATAATTTAAGACTCAAACCCTTTCCATCACACCACTTATTTCTTCCCCACTTCTTCTTGACTCTATACAACATGTTCTTTCACCAACCTATACGTTACATTGATCAAATCTTCGAATGGTTGGTATTAATTTTTGGTCTTTGTAAAGCCTTATATTGACCAAATAACTTTACCCCCTCTTAAAATGCTTAATATTGTTTAACTCAAGTTTTGGGGGGGGTTATTTTTGGCTCTTGAAAATAAAAGCTATTCTCAAAATTGTGAGCCAAAAATAAGTTTGGAGGAGGATTTTCATGTTCATTCATTCTTGTCCCCGCTAATAAATTTTCCTCCCAAACTTACAGGTTTTTGAGATTTAACAGATAGCAACAGTGAGGACACTGTTGTAAACAAGTTTGGAGGAGGTTTGTGCTTATTTATGCATCACATTGCATAAGCATAAAACATATAATAAAAAAATAATAAAAAATGTGTATATAAATAAGATAATAAAAGATTAGAGAGTGAAAAATTACATTTAAAAGATTGGAAAAATTTAAGAAAACCAAGAAAATTTGAAGTTTTCTTAAACGAAACTAGTAATAAGTAGTTATGAGCCGTTGTCCCAAGAGTTAGTAAGATGAAAGAAGTCACTGATCTGAGAATAAAAATAAGTCGGAAAATAGTTCCTATTCTGAAAGCCAAACATTTGAATGTTGATACCCTACTATACGCACTTATACACGTCTTGAAACTCGGGATAGTAGAGAATACCTTGAAATGCTCTTGTCAAAAAGCCAAAAGTACGAAAATTATAAATGAAGCAATAAAATATAAAATGGTGTAGAAAAATGAACACTGGTTTTGTAATCACCGAGGCAGCATAAAAAAAATATAGTGAGGGTGCTTCATCACCTAGTGCCTTAGACCAACTGGTTTGGGAGCCACTGCTAAGCCTTAGGTGTTGCAAGACGAGAAAATTACTAATAGCTTAATAAGCAAGCACATGAGTAATCGGTCGGTTAGTACCTCAAGAAGTATTAACGGTCGCATAAAGAATATGTGAGCAATTCCATCTAAAATATTCACCAATTAAAAGTACTGAGGTAGATGGACAAGAGTATAATAGCTTGAATTGAATTCTCCGAGTGTAGGGATGTTTTCTACACACACGTAGGGGTATATGATCGGTGTTTGGAAGAAAGGTAGGAATGAAGAATAAAGACGATGTTTTATTGAGAGATGATGTGATTTCTAATATCTTTTCATGACTATTCAGATAAGGCTCATGAAAACCGAAAAGTTAGTGTAGTTGGAAACTTTGATTTTCAAAGTCTTTCTTTTACAATTCTTATCTTTATATGTAACTTTCACAGTCTTCCTTTTATTATTGGATTTTGTGGGTGCAATCCGCTGAAAACCCTCAGGAGACAACACTCCTCCTACTAGGGACACCTAGAGGTTTAAAGGCTTGTTGCACGTTCTCAGTGCAATCGTATTTACCTACGAAAGTGTGCTAGTTAGTTTTTCTTTTTCTTAATAAAATTTTCTCCTTCTCTTTAATAAAAGATGTTTGCTCGAGACGACCAAAATTAAGTTTGGGGGAATTTGTTCAGTCGAAAATATTGCATTCTTAACACATCAATTTCCCTACTCTTTCTAATCATCTAAATGTGTTTATTGTAAATATGACACGGATTACAAATTCATATGGAAAATACCAAATTCCATATGTTATAGTTATAATCGACACTCTGGAGGGAAATTATGTGTTTATTACTACACGCATGATATTGTATATCTCAACACATTTTATTGAGATTGTATACAGAAAATTCTTCAGGTCAAAGAACCGAAATCGCAAAAGTGCCGATAAAATACAACAAGTCAAAGAATTCAAATCTGGCAGAGATTCAGAAGGATTAAATGATTCCAGACATCAAAAGAACATCCAAAGACCAGCATTAGACTACCCCAGAAACATGAAGCAGCGATCTCTTCAAATGGCCGCGGAACCACGGCCGAGTTGGCCGAGTTGCCGCGGATCCGCAGCCGAGTCAGGGTGTCAGAGAACGAGAAATCTCCTGAACCTTCTTCTCAACAACCTTGCTTCCTCAAGACGCTTCATTACCACGTGGCTTCTTCTGGAGGGCTCCGCATAACAAGCTTCTTCTAGAAGGCTCCTTGTAACAACCTTCTTCTAGAAGGCTTCTTGTAACAACCTCATTCTAGAAGGCTCTCTTTAATAACCTAGCTTATGAGGGAAGATTCATTTGAGATCTATAAAAGGGGATCTAGATCTCAATTTTGGGAGGTTGTTCATTAGTTGTTGAATATTGAGCCAAATCATTGCACAAGTTGAGTGACACAATTTGATCCAAAACAAAATCCAAATCAAATTCCAATTCAATTTCAAGATCCATTGAGAAATTCATCGAGCAATTCAAGCAAGATCCTTTATCGCGAGTCCAATCGTCATCCGAGCACGTGATCCTCGACGGTCCAAGACTCACGGCGATTGAGCGAAGCGAAGATCGACGGAACATTTACATCTTCAAAGGAGCGATCGAGAGTAATTCTTCTTGTAATTTCGAATTGAAGAGATTGTAAATTGTGAAGAAGATTTAATAAAGGTGATCATTCTTTTATAATTGCTTTCTTTAAATTCTTGCATTATAAAATTCTTCATTCTTGATTATTCTATTTTCATAATGTTTGAGTAAACCTCCGCTTGTGAAAGATTCGAGAGAATCGGTAGATCAAGTGATGATAAAATCATAATACTAATTTTAAGTCTTATGAGGATTGTGAACTTTTGGAAAAAGAATCATCAATGACCTAATTTGGATCGAGATCACGTTCTTGATAATTTCGTTGCAAATTAAGGATCAAATGATTGATAATTCTCTTTGTTAGATGCTAGATTTGAATGATGATCAATAAAAAGATAAGGGATAGTGAATGAGAAACCTTAGTTTCCTCAATAGATCCCTAATCTTCATTCATCACCATCATCTTAGCTACAATTCATCAATAGATAAGATAAGTCATTGTTAGATTCATCATTGTTACTAATTTGATCGGATCCTACAAGCCATTCTTCATATTCTTGATAATTCAAATTGATATTGGACACTTTCTTGATTTCTAATTCTTGAATATATTCTTGATTTCTTGAAATAACAACTCAATTAAATCTCGAAATACTTTCTTGAATTTTCTTTTATATTTTCATTTAGACCCATCTAAAGCAAGATCGACTAAGTACACGCATATCAGTGAACGATCCGTATTCATTAACGAGCTACATTGACACCGTTAATTGATTGCGGTTATAAATTCTTTGGTTGTGAATATATATGTCAAAACACGATCCGAAATTTTAGAATCAATCATAGTTCCTGATACACTTAGCCGCCAGCTATTAGCAATGAATCTCACCGCTCAGTGGAAGCTACAGCAGGAATTGCATGGATTAGCGATCGAAGTAGTTATGCCAGGTAACGTTTTATATTTGATGAACTTACAAGTTCAGTCCACTCTTGTGAATCAGATCAAGGCAGCTCAAGCAAATGAAGCCAAGTTACAAAAGATGACAAACGCTTTATGATCTCAAGGTAAGGTTAAAAGGTTAAAAGCAGTAATGCGGATTAGCGGTCTATTTAGGAGCTTATGTGCTCAAATTTTTTTCTTGGTTTTATAAAAGCCTACATATATTTTTAAGGTCACTGAAAATATTTTTTGAACAACTTTGAAAATCGAACAACAAGATATAAATGGAAATGCGATTTCGGATGTTTTCTGTCGATCGAAATTCTAACTACTTGCTAACTAGCTAGTTAAGATTTAAGTAGGCTCTGATACCAGTGTAAGTCGATGTCGCTCACCCTACATGGTTTGTGAGGAGGCGGAATTCACAAATAAAAGGATTTTTATACTTGAAACATTGGCCAAACAACCAAGATCTTTCAGAAACCCTAACTAGCTAAACTACAAAGAGGTTCTAAACTACTTGTGAAAGAGTTTTATACCTCTAGAATACAAGTCCTTCAGGTCTTCTTCTCCTCTTCTTAAGCTCCTAGAGGGTTTGGATCAAGCTCGGTCGTCGGCCTCCTCGCATCGAAGACGATCCATCCGAGAGTCTATAGTTCAAGCTCCTACCTCAAGAATGAGGTAACTAAATTACCCAGTTTGCTGATCTAGATAGCTTAGGAGATGTAGAGTGTTAATTGGAGTATTTTATCTTAAGGAATCCTAGGATTCACAACACATGCGAAGGTTAGGGTTTGAGGAAGGAGGAGAGCAAAAATGGAGAGAGAAGGAAAAAACACATATGAGCAAGTGTAGGAGCAAGTGAAGAATGGCTAAATCTTTCTCAATAATCAAGGATGCATTATTTTCAATAGAAAATTGCGACCATGCTTGAATATTAAAGTCAATTGAAATAAACAAATGAATTAGCCATGCCACAAATATTTCCATTTTCCACCTCATTAATCTATTTTACAAAAATATATAAAACGAATAATGAGATGTCCCCTTCTAGAAGCATCTCTTGTAAAATTACAAAAATTCCCCCACCGTATATATATACCCGTATTCGTACTGCAAAAAATAAGAATACAAAGAGATAAAAAATAATCCAGTAATATAATATTAGAATGCGGCTTAATCTTAAGCCCACTAGTATTATCCGTCCGAATAACATCCGTACAGCTAGTACACGTATATGATCGGAACACTGCACGTAAAACCATACGGCCTCTACATCATTTCGCAGAAACCCTCTGTGTGGAACTCTAAAGACTTGACAGTACGCTGGCTGTGGGTTTAACCACAAGTCCTTCAGTGGCACTAGCTGTACGTAACGGCTACCCAGGTACCTGTAGAAAAGAAGGCCCATCCGATCCCCTACTGAGTCTATCCGTGACAATCTCCGTGCAGTCCGGTCTGTTCGTCTCAGAGTATCACATGCCGGGTCTAGGGGTAGAAAACGTCAGACCTCTAATAACCTGACAAGTCATACCAGTGTGGCTCAAGACCATTCGAGAATCTACTAGTCCAACTACCAGTAATTCTTAATCCGCTATGGCTAGGGACTTATGGTGTTGGCCAACCGATCACAGCGCGACATCGACTCCCTATACCGGGAGAGACGAATCCCCAACAGTCGCTCACAGCCTCCATGTGGCTCGGAACTGTACCCAACTAAAACCTGTTTGCACGACTCAGTAGAGCCGTGGTAGGGTAGTAATCAAAATACAGTGGGAACTCACACGAGACAAATGACGACCTCAGGTTGACAGACTAGCTGCATTCATGTCACCAGAAAACTGCTATCTGACGTTAGGTATAATACCATCTAGCCAGTTCTCGGTGAGTCCGTGCAGTGTACTCACCCCCAGTGAGCACCTGTATACAATCTTAGGTGCACCACACCAATGGCTGCGAGACCAATCCATCGCTCCTCGTCATAGTCTAGATATGTATACACTAGTCTACTCTGGAGTATTGATGCCCAGTCTCGATACTCCCACGATTAGAGACATTTTAAGGATGTGCTTATCAACTACCCATCTCTTACAAGTATGATTGTCATCACAACGCTGGTAGTCAAGTAAGGATCCTACGGGCTTTATCAATGTGTATACAAGATATGAAATACTAAGTAAAACACATCACATGTTAAGATAAAGACAAACCTAATAGCATACTATCATATCGAGCAAAATTGTCATGTACATACATATCCATAGCATTCTATACAATGAAGGCCTCTAGGGCATATATATCCAACAGTGCACGGGAGGCCATCACCAGAAATCCTTGGCCAAGGTGGACGAAAATTACTAATTTGGATCTGTAGTTTCTCGGTGGGTGATGGGCTTCACACCGATATGAAATATCGCGTTATTAGGGGTCTGACTTTATCCACCCCTGGACCCGATATGTGATACTCTTAGACGAATAGACCGCACTGTACAGAGATTGTCACAGATAGGCTCGGTAAGGGTTCGGATGAGTTTGCTCGTCAGCCTTCCTTTCGCTCAATACCTGGATAGCCATTACGTACAGCTAGTGTCGTTGACGTGCTTGTGGTTAAACCCACTGTCAGCATATTGACGAGTCTTTAGAGTCCCACACAGAGAGTTTTTCCGGTTCAGGCGATATGATGTAGATGACATATGTTGGTACATACAGATGTCCGATTAAATATGTATATAGGCTACACGGATTTTAATCAGATGGTTGATAATACTAGCGGCTTAGAATTAAGCCGGATTATTAAATCAAGTTTTGATTTAATAATTTATATATATATATATATTTTTAATATATGTATTCTAGTATTATTGTTCACTATTCATTTCTTTCTTGGCTATTCGTATTTTTATACGAATACGCGTATATATATTTCGATATGTATACCGGGTTGTATTCCGTATTTATACGGAATATCTTCTAAAAGATGGATACCTCATTATATGATTTTCTTTTTAAAAAACCATTTGCAAATGAGGTGGAGGGTGAGGTGACATGAGTATGGTTGGAGGTATGTAAATAGATATAGCCTTTATTTGTTTATTGAAAATGTTGTGAGATATTTTATATGGTTGCAAAATGATTTAAGAGCTATTCTTTTTACATTCCATTCTCACTTCTTCATTTTTTTTTTGACTTAGCTCATTTTTCTTGAGTTGCTCATGCCCATGTTTTCTTTACCTCCTCCTCCTTCTTCAGTTGCTCACTTGAGCTTTGGAAATGAGAGGAAAAGATAGTGGAAAATTCCTACATCCCCACTCTCTATTGCTAGCGACCTTAGAGCGTCGGTTGCTTCGCTAGGCGAAGCTGAAGCTTGGATCGTTTCTCTCAGGTGGATCATCTTCGGCAAAGAAGGACCGGTTTGCAAGCACGATCCAAAACACTTGAAGAAAGTTTGAGAATGTGAGTATTCTACACATAGTGGATTTGTTTAGCTCACTTTGTTTTGTATATAAGTCCTAACTCTTTAGTTCGATTCTTGATTTCGAAACTTAGCAAACTAGAAATTTTTGAAATCTATGTTGTCATCTTCAAAAATTAGCTTTCTAGTGTGCCTAAGTTCCCAGCAAAACTTTCAACAGAAGCACTACCTTCGATCTGTTTCTTTACGATCTTTCTTTTACAAGGGTTTTTGTCCAAAGTATTGGATCTTAGAATAGATCTCTCATGAAGGCAATAGCTTTTTATATGAGAGAGATAAATTCTAAGATCGTTCGATCTTTATTTTTAGAGAAGCATTAGTTTCATTATGAAAAACATTAGATTTTATGAAAAAGAGGAGGCATCATTCTCTTTTTATTTTTACCTAGTCGATTAGGGTTTTTCTTCCTTGAGAACTTCGGTTATTATTTTCTTCTTTTTCTTGCGAAAAGAGACAGAGCCTCCTTTTTTTAATAGGGAGATTCCTATTTATAAGAAAGGAATTGTTAGGATTTGTTCCCAACAATCAGGTGAGTTTTGATCTCCATTTGATCTTAATTGATTCATATCAATTAAAGATAATATGCGCACCGTTGGATCATTGATCCAAAGATCAATTTTTATTGTTTTTGTTATGTTTGTTATTAACAAAATTGATTTATATCAATTTAGGGTGCGTGCGTATTGTTGGATCATTGATCTAAGATCAAATTTGTTCATTTTTGTTAATTTTGTTAACCGATAGAAGATTTTCTTCCACGTGCGATGGCCTTTGCCATGCGCATGTGCCTTGCATATATCGCATCGCATGCGATGCCACTAGCCATGCGCACGTGCCTTGCATGCGGTGGGCTTAAGCCATGAGCACATGCTTTGCACGTGGCACATCGTGTCCGTTGGATGAACCCTAAAATGGGTGCGAACACCCTCCTTTGAGTTTAACCATAGCAAATTTACGTCTTTGCATCACACTACACGTGTTATGAGTTTTGTGAATTAGATGATAAATTTGACATGTCTAGAATTCTTTTAAAATTATGAATCTTCTTAGGATTGAGTAAGTTTGTTTAGAAATAAGTAATATTGAGTTTAATTCATGAGTGAGGTTGATATGAAGGGAAATTATTGATATCTTTAATTCCAACTTGTCTGAAAAATAATACATCTTTAGCTTGATTGAAATGATTACACACCTTATCCACACGAACACGTCTTGAGAAAAAAGAATAATTGGAAATATCTCCGTTGGTTTTCTTTCTAAGAATTTTCACGTATAAAAATAAGTATTTGTTTGTGGCCTAGGTGATTTGGCCAATTAAGTCATAGGGGTGTCTTTACATCTAATACCTTAAAACCATCTGGTATGAGAGTCATTGATCCAAAGATAGCTAAGATACCTAGAAAGCCTAATAAAATAAGCCAAGCAAGTGTTCTCTCTGAGTTAAAAGTCATCACGGTTCTTTATGGAAGAATAATCTTGGTTTTGGACGAGTTTGAGTACAAAAACATATTAATCTTTAGAAAGGGAATTCAACGGAGATACGAAGGTTCGATTTGAAAGATTAAAGAAATTTTTGCACAATCACGAAGGTGTGTTTGAACAAAAACAAGTGAAAGGTGGAGTGGAAAATAAAACTCAATTTTTTTATTAAAGATAATAGAAATTCTTGATTTGATACCAAGCTGTTGAATGAAAACTCGAGAAATACTTAGGACTTTGCAAACGTGCTTGATTCTTTTGAAGTTTTTCCTGATCTTTATTTATAGGTATGAAATTTTTTAATCGAAGTTCTTGAAACAAAATGACACTATTTCACGAGCACGTAGTGACGTAAAGGAGCTTATGTTAAATGAAGAAGTGAGGTATGAAAAATAAGTGTTGAATGTTTCTAACTTAAGATAATAGAACTTCTAGCTTAGATATTAAATCTTAGGATTAAAATCGACAGTTAACTCACGAAACTAGGTTGACGATATTTTGTAGGAGTAATCCGTTGAAAAGCTTCAGGAAACAAAACTCATCCTTTAGGGTAACCTAAAAGTTTAACGGATTGTTGCACATGCTCAGTACAATCGTGATTCCTACGAAAGTGAGATTAGAATTTTGTTTTACTCTGGACAAGTAAAAGATAGGTTTGGGGGTATTTATGCATCGCGATAAACTGCATTTATTACTGCCCATTCTATATCATTTTATTAATAATCAAGTGCTATTAATTCATGACTGCTACATCAGTACAGGTATCAGGTGTTCCAGGCAGTTATGATGAAAACATAGCCCAGTGTGTACAGTTGCGACAAATTTAGGTCAAAACTGCAACCGGACGGAAAAATAATCATGAGAACAAGTTTTGATACCAAAATGGTTCATGTTGTGCAACTTGGTACATAAGTGGGGCTTCCATGAGTGCAAGTGGTCTATACATATGATGGAGAAAGCTGATCACTATGGAAATAGAGTTAATGTGATACATACTTTTGGGTTGAAAAGATCACCACAATGGGCTTTATAACACCAGAGAACAAACTAGCTTGATTAAGAAGAAAAGAAAAATCCTAAAAATCAATTTGGGAGCTCAGAAGCCCACAAAATGAAGCTGGAACCCAACACCCTCAACTTGGCCGATCAATAATTCATCTTGGCCACCTGGGGTGGCCCCACTATCGCCATGTGGGCCCTTGCTGTCACCTTGTCTCCATCTGTGTCTAAATAATCCTCTGGAATAATTCTTTTTCTCTAGAAAAACTTCTATAAATAGCAGGTCTCTGGTTAAGGTAAAAGTTGGTATTTGAGTTGGTAAATGGTGTGAATTGTAATGAGTGCTTTTTTTATTCTCTCTTGAAGTTTTCAGTTGAGAGCTCCTTTAAGGAGGTTGAAGTTGTACTCTTAACTTGTAACTCAATTGCCCTCCGTTATTAATAACATTTGCACTCTTTTGCGTTAACTTATTTGCTCAATTTTCTTTACTTTTCTTTATTTCTATTTCTTGATTATATTTTTGTCACGACTCGAAAAGTACCGAGCGTGACTGGCACTTAAATTACGAAACGTCTCAATGCGTACGTAATCTAAGTAAGCCAAAACCCAGAAATCAAAACCAAGTAAAGCTGTAGAGTGAAGGAAAAACCAATTTTAAAGCAAGAAGTTTAACAAAACATAAGCCGAAGTATGCATTTTTAAAAAGTCAAGTCTTTTCTGAAAATTTTGGCATAGTTTTCTTTGTAAATTCAGACCCCAAATGGGTATAAACCTGATAAAGCAAGTATAATGAATAAAGGAATCCCCAAGCGGGAGCTAGCTCTTCGCCAACCGGCGGACAAAACCACGCAAAGCAATATAATATACAACGTCGAAAGGCGAGGATCAAACTCACGATAAAAAATCCAACATCATCAAGAAAACCAGAGGAAAACTATAATAATACAGCGCGCGACTCTAAGGTCAAAAGAATATACATTGGTCATCTATCTCTATCAAATATACAAGTCTGGTTGATGGAGTTTTACTAGATACAACTGAAATAAAAAATATACAATGGTGGTCCTGATACAAAAGATCCCACCTACTAAAGCAATCACCCGGAAGGAACAGTGTGCCAGCAAAGCCACAGCGAAACCTGTACGGCAAAACCTTCAAGGAACTGTGGCACAACGGGGGTGAGTTGCCAACTCGTGAGTAGAAAATATCACAGAGCAGAAATCGCATGTATGACGCTATCCTAGGTCATATCAAGTAATATCCTCAAATAAATATCCTGATCCATCTACACATAAGTGCAATACCACGTGCTCGTGTCAGTGCCTCAGATAGCAACATATCAGATATACGATGTATGAATGCATTACTAATGGAAACATAATACATCATGAATGAGACAACTGTTTTCTGTATTTAATAAGATTTCTATATGTATATAAATCGAGTATCATCAATGAAATCAACAGAGAAATCAGTGTAAAGTATCGACACAAACATAAATCTCAATATCTCAGGCTCCGGCTATCCGGATTGGCCTGTATCATCAAATCTCAATATCTCAGTATCTCAAATCTCAATATCTCAAAACCTCGGGCTCTGTCAGTCCGGATCGGCCCGTATCATCAATTACATGACCACGAACGGTATCCTCCGGATATCCGCCGTTCCAAACAATCACCGGTAGGCTGTCTGCCCCTGCCGGGCTCATCGTCTACAACTTGAGCTTCTTGCCCCGGGGTACCATACCGGGTCCACCATGTACCCGCAGACGGTTCATCCAACTCCTCGAATCGGGTCTCGAAAACCATCTCAGAACCGAGAAAATATCATGGTGGACAATACTCATCATATCAAGGAACCTGCATCTATCTCTTTACAACAAATCATCAGTTTATAAAACTTTCACATGCAGTTTCCAAATCCAGAAATCTCAAGAAGGATCCGAAATTATCAAAATCATGATATCAATAAATAGTGAATACCGGCATAAATCTCCATAATACTGTATGACTAATGAATATATGAATGCATCTGATATCATGCAATAAATGCAATAGTTAAACTAGCATATGAAAGCTATAACATACTGCAACTATCAACTAGCAAGCTATGTCAAAGAATAGTATTCTCTAAAGTGTACGTGACATGGCAATTACCGATGATGATGTGTGTGAGCTGGCAAGCAGGTGTACGTGGAACATACGCATCATCGGTAATGGTGCTGGTGTCCTGACAGTAGGGTTTCATAATAATTACAGACAACATATGTACAAGCATGCAATGCGATGAAACATCATAAATATACAGAAAGTGATGTAGTAACAGCAACACTGAAAAAATATACCTACCCAATATGCGAGTCATACAGTTTGCTATTTAAAATACTCACGATTCTTCCTTTTTGAAAATGAGTATGACTCGAGCCTAGTCAAAAGGGTAAGGGAATCCACCTAAGTCTGAGTCGATCTATATATATACCCAGTAGTCGGTGATCTCGCCTCAATAGTATCACGTACGATAAAAAATATATATATGACATCCTCGAGTCAAGAGTGCGGATCAAATATCATAACTATATCTCGTACGGTAAATCTATCGTACGGCATCCCAAATCTGGGTACGGGTCAAATATCATATTTATCTCATTACTCATCTTGTATCCTTATCATCATATATCGTGAACTGGGGTACAGATCTAAGTCTAGTACAAACTGATACCGTTAACAAATATATGTGCGTGTGTCTGAAACACATCACCAAAAGATCCGCTATAATATCATGGCGTATCTCCTAATATGAACCAATTCATATCACCGATCTCACGGCATCAAGCCCAATCACATCGACTCATCTCCAAGTACCATATACTATCCTCTATCATCCGTGTACCCATATATGTATATATATATATAAACCCACGCATCCACATCTATCCACATACATATAACATGTACACCTAAAACCATATCCCGTGCGTGCATGTGTATGGGTAACAACCTCACTCGAGGGTTCGTGACTAAGAAACCAACTAAACCACTTTCCTCAATTCTCGCTAACATTAACCCACGATCTCTTAAAGCTTTTCTTGCTAAGTGTTTACTTCCCTCAATAACACATCTAGGTATATCTATATCACATCATATTATTTCTTACGACATTGCGGGGGTGCTATACGCCATCCACCCAACTTCCCCCGTAGATATATATCTACTCACCTCTATCTTGCTTGCTGGAGTCGATGACACCATGCTCATCCTCGTCATCTTGAAGTCCACATGGGGGTACCTACATATCATATATATAGCATCGTAAATGAAATCACGCACGAAAACCAAAACGACACACGAATCGTACATAGGTTAAAATCTATGTCTACGCATGCAAGAATAACCAAACAATCCCGGTGGTTGATGTACGAACATCCAACAACTAAATACAACACCAACATCAAAACCAAGCACTAAGAATACGGAAAAACATAACCCAAAACAGCCCAAAATGTTCCCAGATTTTGACTCAGGTCAAACTAGTCAATCTTGTATATGGGTTTGCTCTAGATATTGGATAACAACGCACTGGACCAAAAATTAAAAGGTTCCCCTCTGATCTGGCCGTAAATTGCGGCCCAAAACATTAAATCTGCGGCCTGGATTGGGGGTTAGGGTCCAGGGTTTTGGGTATAGGTCCTAGGTTGCCTGCACGTCTCATGGTCAAGGGAACTTCTTTTACCAAGGTCTCGGGTCACCCCAGATCTCTAAATACCAATTTCCAGTTCATTAAAAGCCGTAAAACAATTTCAGCAACTAAGTAAAACACTTCCAGATTTTCCTCAGGTGACAATTGGGTTATTTTGCATACATGAGGGGTCTAATTTACTGGAGATGGAGCTACAGAACAAATACGAACCAAAATGCAATAGGTCTGCCCGCAAATTGCGTCCAGAGGGAATATTTCTGCGGCCAAGGTGAGTTCTTAGGGGTTAGGGTTTCAGTGGGGGGTCCTAGGTTGCCTGCATGTATTTCAGTGTTTGCTAAATAATTTTTCAGGTCCCCGAGTGTTAGTAGATTTCAAATTATCATCATATTTTCACAGTTTTCCGATGTCGGGGTTTCTAAGTTCGTAATCCGGGGTTTATTCTATGGTTTCAGTCCAAGATACAATCCCTAGAGGGGGTCATAATGTCTCTACTAACCTCAATTACACTTCACAATTCAAAATTTTTCGAAACCCTCATCTAGAAATTTCTAGGTTCACAAAACCACTCGATATCGATACTAAACATATATGGATGCCTAAAGAATTTAAATACTATTCTAAAGGTGCAGAAATTACCTCAATTGGCAACTCAAGAAAATTCTTGAGTTGCCCAAAGTCCTCAAAGTTTGATTTTTCTTGGTCCAATGTGCTTCCCTTGAGCTTGTGCATGCTTTTTGTGAAACGGAGATGGGGTTTTGGGTTTATTTTGGGGGTGTTTTGAGGCTTGAAGTGGAGGAAGGAGATGGGGGCTGCCATGGGTAAAGAGGGAGAAGAAATGGTGAAGAGATGAAGAGAGAAACAATGAGTCATGACTATGGTTTGACCCCTCACCCCCTCTCTCTCTCTACAAGCATGCTTCTTATCATGATTGTGTCCCCTCTCTCTCTCCAAATCATCATGATACCTTTTTCCCCTTTTCTTTTCTCTAAATAGAAACTAAAACAAAACAAGAAAGCCATGTAGAAAAATGTAACACAAGTGTAAAAATGATATGGTGCATGTCATGTGCACAATACACGCTTAATGCGCGATTAGCGATATTTAATCGCGATTAGCGCTAAAATGGTGCAAAAAATATCATAGAATTTCATAATTCGCCTAAATCATATAAAACACCATCATTTCAGTAATTTCTATAATTTTCCAAATATTTTCCACTTTATCGGTATTTAATTATACCGCATCATTAAAATATTCCTAATATTTATTATTTAATTATAAAAATTCCCAAAAATAATATTTTATTTTTCTGAAATGTTATAATTTTGTATGATGCTTGAGTAACATCTTTGGCTATGGTGATGGGGAGGATTGATGATGATTGGCATAGTCTTCCTCATTGTCTTTTGATTAATTAGCATGTTTAATTTAATTGTAATTTTAAGATTGTAATATGGTTGTTGTTTTATAGGTTATGTTGTTTTCAATGGTTACAAATAACCTTTAGCATATACCCTATTCTCTTAACACTTTCATTTTGCAATGTTAAAGACAGAATTAATTTAGTGATAAGTTTAATGCTATGTCACTTTACTTCTTATATGCTGATTGGTGTTTGTTGATGCTGTATGGTTTTTGATCCCTAGTGATTTGCTTCGATACCATATGCTTTGACATACAATCGGTAAGTGAGAACGTAACATATTCATTCCATTCCCCGAGTTGTGAATTTGTCGTCTTGATGGTTTATGCTCGAGATCCGCTTGATAAGCCATGCTTCATATTTGAAACCATAACAAGAGAAGGGAATACTCATGATTAAGAGAGAGTCGAAGATATCGCCCCGATTCGTTCTTCCGAACCGGAGCCACGACCACTTTTAGCATTTCTTATAATTCCGTATTTTCTAATTTCTTGACAAACAAACCATATTCTTTTGTTTGAACTTGCGCAAAAACTCGTAATCACCGATTCCATGTGGATCGACCTGTATTTACCGGCTAGCTACAACGGGCCGTACACTTGATGTTATAAATATTTTAAAACGAGACTGAGCTCGTGTATGCTGCATTTCTAAACTAAAACGGTTCTTTCAAACTCAAGGCATGTGTGCGTGAAGTCCCAACACACGACGAACACCGAACGTATATTAATCGATAAACGGGGTCTACGACGCGTAATTTAGTTTGATAAATTATTTAAATTTAAATTTATAATTTTTCTTAGATGTAGTATTGTTAGTGTGTAAGTGTTTTGTGTATGTGTGTGTTGTGCGTGTTTTGCTTGTGTGTTGTGTGGTGTGGGTGTAGGTAAAATACGTTTTTGAACATTTCGGCAGCACCTCCTCTGTATTTATAAAATTTTCCAAATTCAGATCCAATGAGATAAAAAAATACAAACTATTACCGAATAACTTTAATACATCTTACCAAAATCTCATATATAACATTAATAAGTTTACACATTAATATGTTTCTTTACAACATCAAAAATTTCTTGCCTTTAATTCGTCAAAAACATGTCCTGCTTTATCCTAGAAAAGATAAGGATTATATAATAATACATGATATTATTATTTAAATTTAAAACCATAAACAGGATACAGTCATAAAGATATTAATCTATAAACTTTATTTAAACAAGACGCTTGTGTATCGATATCATGTTAAGTTCTTTTAAATTTGGGGTCCCCCCACAAAATCAAAATAGATCTATAAATTTGTAAATATATAGTGTGTGAGAGAGAGAGCGAGAGGGGTTTGCACCTAGAACTAGCTAGAGAGAGGAATACTGTGAATTTTTCCACTGGATCAAGGAGGAGGAGGCGATGGCAAAATCAATTCATAAAAACGAATAAGACTATCTAAAATTGTATCAATGTCACGTTTAAGACCATCTAAGAAAGAAAGAAAGAAAGGAGGGGAGACAGATATGTGAATATGGTAATAAAAAGCACATACGTAATAGCAAATTTACCTAATTCTACACAATCTTATTCTTCAAGACATGAATGTCACCACTCACTTTCATCTCACACTTATATACCACAAAGGTAAAGTTTGTCATCCTTACCTTTAGTCTTCGTAAAAGAAAAAGATAAAATCATACAAAAAAGTTAATAGTTGCAGTAATAAGCACCTGATGTCCAAGTTTATAAGCTAAGGATAGCAGGAACCTATGCACACACATGTAGTTTCTAGGAAGCTTCACTAGGAAAAGCTCGTTCTCGACGAGATGATGAGCTATTTTTCCAGGTTCAGAAATGAAACCATGACCAAAAAATTAGCTCTAAATCTCTTATATTTCATCCTTAAATCTCTTAACTTACTTTATATTCACACTTTTATAGTCTCTGGTGGAGATTTAATTAGTCTCTCAATTTTAACCGCAAGTGCATAATTAATTCATTATAGTACTTACGTATCGATCGACAGGGAGGTGTATGAACTTTAATTAATTTTAAAACGAATTAAAAAAATATGTAATTTTAATTAAACTAATTAAAAAGCAAATAAAGGAAATTAAATTGCAAGATTTAAAAGAAATTTCAAATATAATAGAAAGGCCTAGGGTTTTGAATTAATTTTACTAATCATAGTGTTTTATATGATTTCTATTCTTTTCTAGTTTTCCTTATTTAAATTTATTATCTATCAATTTAAATAAAAGGATAGAGAATACATTCATCAAAATAACATACCAATCAATCAAGAAAATATAAATTATATGATCATTGCAATTTCCTATCAATTAACAAAATCAAATAGCAATAAATTCAAACAACAAGTTCTAATTAATATAGCAATAATTAGATCTACCATGATACTTAATAAACACAAAGGTTGTCAATCGCTGATTTATCTTGTTTTGTCGGCATAGCCTAATCTATTCTATATTAACTAGATTGAATATGAATAATAAAGATACGTTCTTACCTTTCCTAGCTAATTCTCATGGTCGTCAATCATTCATTAAACTAACTAGTTTGTAGGCAATATTATCTTTTCCTAAATAATCTTATGGTTGTCAATCATTCATTAGTTTATCTTGTTTATTAGTATAGCATAAAAAAGAACTTAATTTTATTATAAATATCCATCATGAAGCACATAGAAAATAATAGAACTAGTAAATCATACACCAATCATAGAAATAATAATTCAAAAATCCGAGATAGAGAATTAGCTATTCATAATAGAAAAGAAAGAATAATCAGAAAAGAAAGAATAATCAAATAAAACAAACTTCATATTAAAAATAAATTTGATCTCTCCCAAAAACTAAAACAAATAACCCATGGAGAGATGAAACCCTATAGAGCCTATATAGCAGTATTTATTGTCTATTAGCTATTTACAAGAGAAATGTACAGAATATTTTCGAAAATACAAAAATCCCTCAAAATCTGGAGATCTAATTTTTCAAGATTTCGGCCCTGGCCGAAATCTTGAACGTTCTAGCTTCCAAATTTGGACAGTGGCTCAATCTCGACTTTGTGAATCTTGTTCCACGCTTGATTTTTGATAATTTTTAATCTTGGCTCCGTTTTAGCTTAAAGTTGTCCATATTCAACACACATAATATGTGTACTTTTGCCTGTTAGTCCTATAATCTGCAATATTTCACAAAATATACCCGGTGTAGCATTACATAGGAAAAATAAAGATAAATATGGCTATATGAGCATGTATTAAAATTTACCAATCAAATACTCCCACACTTATCTTTTGCTAGTTCTCGAGCAAAATCTAGAGCTTCAGAAAACCTAAAAACTAGAAACTTAAGAAAAATAAAATCTAAATACTATGTAACTACTATGCTCTTTTAAGCTGGCATAACGATTGCACTTAGCACGTGCAATAAGCCGTTAAACTTTTAGGTGTCCCTAATAGGAGGAGTGTTGTCTCCTGAGGGTTTTCAGCAGATACTACTCACAAAATCTCAAAAATGAAAATGAAATAAAATGAAAGAAAAAATAAAGAAAGTGAAAACTATATCCAGAGAAATGAAAAGAAAAGAAAAGATTTGAATTTCACTAGTTTTTCAGCTTTCAAGAATTTTCATCCTAATAGTATCGTTTCAACTCTAGAAATTATATATTCCCTCAATAGAACTTAATCCAATTCTTCATTTCTATCTTTCCTTCAAATATCGATCATAAATCTCTACAAGTGTGTAAAATATCTCTAAACTTAAGAATTTAATTCAACCTATCGTATCAATGCCTTATACCATCATACTTTATTTTATAAAAATATGTGGATGGATATGCTCACAACACTTTTCTATGCGGCTGTTAATCTTCCATGAGGCACTAACCAACCGATTACTCAATGCCTGAGTTCAATGATATCTAGTCTGACAACTACCTAGTACTTTCAGCAGTGACTCCCAAACTAGTTGGTCTAACACACTAGGTGATGATGTACCCCTACGACAGAAATTTACATGCCCTAAGCAATCACAAACTAAATCTATTATATTTATATCTTTTTTACTTTTTAATCACTTTTCGACGGAGTATCCAATACTTCTTGAGGCACGAATTCCCAGCTACTTAGTGAAGAAAAAGATATATTATTTTCTTTTAGCGTTTTTTTTAAACTTAGATATTTAGGCAAAAATATTTCTAGGTATCATATATTATCTCAAGCTTTAAGATTCATGTTTATGCAATTTGTAGGGTGTATAATCTCTAAATTTGAATTCAAGATAAGGAATTATTTTTTAAATTTTAGATTTATCCTTAGATTCAATAATTTTCCTTCATATCACTCAATTTTTCGGATTTCAAATTCAAGATTACTTATTACTGGTTTGATTCAGAACCTTTTTTTCCTTGGAAAAGAAAAAATTAAAAATAAACCTTAAAAATGAAAAAGAAAAGAAAAAATTATGGTGCAAACCACCCCCACACTTATTTCTGACATTGTCCGCAATGTTGACCCCTCACTCATTTCTCTAAGCTTATCTCACAAATCAGTAAAAATCCGTTACTATAATTTTCATTGCTAAACAGATATATAAAATAATGTAGTGAAATTAATTTAGAGAGAGAGAGAAATCATTAGATTTGATTAAAAAAATTGAACAAGAATAAACTTACAGAGCCCCAAAAAATTTAAGAAGATTTTTCATTCATCAAGCCGCTAACTGGCGGTTGCCATCTGCTGATTTGTGATCTGATATTGGATGTCTACTTCCTGCTTTAAACTGCATACCCTGCAACTTATTTCTTATTTTTATGTTAGGATTTGGAGTTAAATAAAAGTGTTTAAATAAGTGGAAAGGAATGAGATGAATGTTTTTTTTATTTAAAAAAAATTAAAACCCTTAAAAAATAAAAGATGAAAAAGAAAAAGAAGAAAACCAAATTTAAATTTAAGTAACGTTTTGGCTAATCCAAACGTTAATATTAACCACTCAAAATTTTTGTCTATGATCATGTAAAAGTAGTAAAATAAATTATAGCAGTAAACATCAATAAACGTCCTAAACTTGATATGCATAATATTAATATGGTGTTTATGTATAAGTGAACAAAATTGTGATCTAAGTTTTGCCGAATAAACTAATGCGGTAATAAATGATTTAAATCTAAAAGAATTATGCAACTGCACTACCTTGTCACCGTATTGGCTAATTGGATCAAAGTTTTCACAATGAACATGGGGAATATAAATCAGAAATTCAGTTATTGGAATTGGTGAAACAACTTCTTTTTACTTTTTAATAGTGGGCTCTTCAAAAATTTCATCACATCCATCATCTCTCAAACCTATATCATCCTCCTTAAATTGACTTGTATTTATTACTATGGGTTCTTTATAAACATCTCCCTCAACCATTTTATTCATGCCCCACCCCTCAAAATCACATGCAACTGTTTCCCCAATAAAAAAGCAAAACTCTTTTCAAAATATGAAAGGCAGTGCCAAGAGTTAAAAACTCTGAGGCAGTGCCTCATGTGCCTTGCACGAGGGTGCCAGCGCCAAGAGTTAAAAACTCTGATGCAGCGCCTCACGTGCCTTGCATGAGGGCGCCGGCACCCAGATTTAAAAATCCTGAGGTAGCGCCTCACGTGCCTCGCACGAGGGCGCCAGTGCCAGAACTAAAATCTCTCTGTTAAACAGAGCCATTGGATCAAAAATCCAACGGAGATGATAAATCATCAAAATACAAATTTAAATTCTGTTGAAAAAATATTCCTCAAATTTTTCTAAACAAGAAAGATTACTCTCTATAAAATAGAGTGCCGTTGGATTAAAAAAATCCAATGGTGATTAAAAAACACCCATGTATACAGAAAAATTCCGTTTGGGGAAATATTCTCCTAATCTTGTTAAAAACAAGAAAGATATTTTCTGTAAAACAGAAGCCCTTAGATCAAAAATCCAATGGTAGATAAAATCCTCAAATCAATTAAAGATCTCTTAACGAGAGATTTCTTTAACTAAATCAACAAACTTGCCTCCACTATATAAAGGACCCAAGACTTCAAGTCTTGTACAGAGAAACCCCCGTAGAAGCTTGGAAAAGAAGAAGAAGAAGAAAGGTTTAAAAGAGAAGAAAGAAGAATACCTCACTTTGAGGTAAATAAAAATAATAATAGAGATCAGAGTATCTCATCTACATAGCCAAAGGTTTAACCCATATTAAAGATCTTAGTTCTTTCCCTGGATCTGAGATCCATGAGACAAGTCTTCCACAAATGAGAATTTAATTCTCATGGGGATGAACTTGTCCTTGGGGATCAAAAATTCAGAAAAGAACAGAGAATTGAACTCTTCAGAATAAAATACACGAAGAAAAATCAGCGCCAAGCACCTCACGTGCTCATCACGTGGGCGCTGCTTAATAAAGAGTGCTTAGCACTCAATGGTGGGCTGATTGTTAAGGATTTTGCGTGCTTAGTTTTAATTACCGCAATCAAGACGGTTTCGCTTGGTAGCTAGCCGGTTGAGTACGGGTCGTTCGCAGGGAGATGAGAATCTTTTCTATGTGCTTTAATGAGTTTAGTCCAATTTGTCCAGGTTTTTTTAGTTTCACTATGTGCTAAAATATATATAAATAGAGCTTGTTAGGGTTATGATTAGGTTAGTTTGAGTTAGGAGTCGCTCATTTGTTTCGTTGCCACTCTTAATATCGGTGTTACAGTAATCGGCAACAACGGGGATTAACACAACTAGGAAGGAAACTTGCGAGTATAAGTTAGGCTTTCCAACGCTTAGTTCCTTCTTTTTGGCCCTTGTCTGTCCGTTCTTGTCTCTTAGCCTTAACCTCTAGTTAATTCAACCATAACCGGTCTAACTAGGGAATCACCGTTATCATGTAGGATAGGGTGCCGTAGGGAGCGGATTGCGGGTCAATTAACGGAAGTCCGATTCAAGATGTTGGGCAATGAAAAGAGTGAGAGAGATTTCCTTCTCTCAAACTTTCCTTATCCTACCCTAACAAGTGAGAAACTACTCACCCATTAAAAAGAAACAGAAAAAAAAACAAGAAGGAAGGTAGAAGGAAATGAGGTTAAGAAAATCACAACTAGCTATTTGAGACCTCACTTTGGCAAGGATCATACTCAAGTATCATGGTTGTAAAGATAAAGAAAAAGAGAAAAAGAAAGAAAGCAAACAAACAAATAACAACAACTAAGTTTACAAAGAAAATTACAAGCAAGATAATAGAACACAATTACAAGACAAGCATGTTAATAAAAAGAACTATTTTTTTATTCATCATCACTCATGAAGCTCAGTATAATGTTAATGGAGAAAGATGAAGAGAAAGAAGAACTACAAACACTTATCCTAAATCTAATACAAAGAAAAAGAAACTCTTCACTTGGCTTTGCACTGGGCTATTTATAGGAAGAAAACTGAAACCCTAAGGATACAATATGATACAAAATGAAGTTACAAAACTTCTCCCAAAACCCGAGTTAACAATGAGTTGACTCGGCCGTGGATCCGCTGCAGAAGTGCCATCTTGGTCGTGGTTCCACGGCCATTTAGTTGAATTGGATGCTTGGTTTTTTTGGGTTTTTCCATGCTGCTTTTCCCTTCTATTTGGTACACTTGGTTTCTCAAAAGCTCTTCAGTTTTCTCCCATATTTTCTGCAGTGTAAAAGGTGAAATAATGTGGACTTTTTGCCATGATTTTCTTGAGCTCCGCGTTGAAGTCTTGGATCTTGTGCTTCCCTTATGCTTTGTGCATGAAAATGACCAATGATGTGCCATTTTGTCCCTTGAACTGGTATGCGACATCATACGGATAGTGAGAGGAGATCAGTATTTATCTGTTGTTGGCCGTAGTCCTGCATTTGTTGTGACTTTTCATTAATTTCACTGTTAAGAGCTGAGAACCTGTAACCTGCAATTATTTAGCAAATACGGATCAAAAGTACCTACTTATATGCAATGCGATCAAGAATGGGTGATATGAAAATGCAAAAATCTGATGTGAACAAATACCCCCAAACTTATCATTTGCTCATCCCGAGCAAAGCCATTTTATTCACAAAAAAGTCCTAACCTCACTTTCGCATGGAACGCGATTGCACTGAGCTCGTGCAACAAGCCGTTAAACCTCTAGGTTACCCTAGAAGAAGAGTGTTGTCGCCTGAGGGTTTTCAGCGGATACTACCCACAAAATCCGATCAAATTGGTCGTTGACTCTAATTCTATAATTCAGCATTCTAGTAAGAAATTCTATCATCTTCAACTTAGAAATCATCACCCCGTATTTTTCACTCTTCCTATTCATTTAACTTAAGGTCCTATACGTTTTGCCAGTTTATAAAGCTCTCAGCATCTCTTGAGTTTTCCTTCTAAAACACCATCTCAAATCCGGAATTTTCATCATCTCTACTGAAGATATAAGCCCTATTTTTCATTCCTAGCTCTCCTCCAAATTCTGATCATATACCCCTACATGTGTGTGTTTATCACCCCCACACTTGGAAAATCAATTCAAGCTATAATACCCCTGCCTTAATATCTAGCACTACTTATTTTCATTAACGATGGACGGTTTTTGCTCATACATCTTTCATACGACTATTAATACTTCTTGAGGCACTAACATCTGATTACTGAATGTATGAGCTTAAAGCGTAAATAGCAGTTTCCAGGTCTTGTATTTTATTCTCTTTCTTTTTTTCCTTTTTTTCTTCCGTTTTTTATATTATTATTATTTTTTTTTCAAGACCGGATATATTTTTCAGTGATGCTCTTTGGGTGGTTAGCTTTAAATACCGTTTTTTCTTTCATATTAGGATTTCAGGCAACAATATCTCTAGGTATCTTCTACTATCCCAAATTTCAAGATGCGTGTATGTGCAATTTGTAGGGTATATATTTTCAGAATTTGGATTTAAGGTTCAGAATTATTTTTCAGACTTACACTTCAAATAGAGTTTTCAATACTTTTCCCTCATTTCGACTTAGCCCAAAAACTAAACTCAAAATTTGTTTATTTCTAAATAAATTGCAAGGACGTATATTTTCTACAGTTATACTTCAAGGAAGGTTATTTTTAAGGTTTTTAATTTACTAAGTTTAGAATCTAGTTTTTTTCTAACTAGTCAACCGTCATGTCGAACTCGAGTCAAACTTGGCCAATATTGAAATTTTCAATTTTTTTAAAAATTTTCTTTTTCTTTTTAATTTTTTTATAAAGATACATTGCAGAAAAATGCGATATGGAATTAAATATGCAAAGAAAAACAAATATTTATAAAAAAATAAAAAACGTGCAGATACAATGCAAAGATAACTATTTACAACCAAACCTCACCCCCAAACTTACCGACAACAGTGTCCTCACTTCTCACTACGGCGTCTCCTAGATGCAGCCTCACTAGTTCCGGCCTCACCCCTATCTGTCCCCCGTCCCCTCGAACATGCTCGTTACTCTCTGGCCAGGAGGATGTACATTCCCTGTTCCAGACTCGTCAGTCGCTGATCAAAATTCGTTAGCATCCCTATCGCTTGTTCTACCCCCTATGGGTATGTCGTATCAAGTGCGCTTGCGCAACGGGGGTTAGCTCTTCATCGCTCACTGTGGAGCTCGAGCTGGGTGTCTTGGCCATCACATCTTCGGCCGTCTCGGTGCGCGACCATAAATCATGAAGTCGTGTGTAGGATGTGGAGACACCCTCAAGAAGGGGCCGAATGGGAACCCCACCATGCGGGTAAAATTCAAATTTCTCAACAGGAAGGAAATGGCGACATAGTTGTGTTACCAACATTGGGCATGGATAATTGACAGCCCTCTTGCCAGCGCCAATTGAGTGTAGCAACACAGTGCACATGTCATAGTTAGGGTTTCTGGTCATTAAGGTGTACACTATGTGAAGGGATAGGGTAAAAATGTGGTGTTGTGCGAACTGCCGAAAATGTTGTTTTGTGCCCAACGGCACACTGTTAAAACATTCGCATAAAGCGTGCGAGCCTGAATGCCCTTTCTAGGCTCCCTAGAACAGTCATTACCCATTAAAGATAGGTAGTCCTCAAAGCGGAGAGGTTGATCATGGATGGGGAGTCATGGTATTAAAGTGACTTCGTGGATGAAGTCCCTATCGATTAAAATTTCCCGATCCCCCCACAGTAAGCGAATGCACCCGTGTTTTGCGAAGCAACCCTCTTCTACATTATTATAGAAACGTGCAACAAGATCCGGAAGCGCGATAGCGTTTGGATGGTTAAATAACAGGAAATTCCATCCGCGCTTTCGGATCTGGTCGCCGAAATAACTACCGTAAATATTATGCGCAAACAATTGGGAGAAATCCCGTTCAAATTGCAAAGTAGGGGCCATGACAGAGAGCAAATGCAGAAAATAGGAAATTTACAGAGAGGAGAAAAATTATGCAAACCTCCTCTGAAATTTTCAGAGGGTGAAGACACCAATCGGTGGCAGTTGGGCGGCGGTCTGGAGTGATCGGTCGTGGAAACTTGGGCGGCGGCTAGGGTTTTGTGTTTGAGATAGAATTAGGGTTCGGGTGTGCAGAGAAGGGAAATAGGGTATTTATAGGGGCTGTTGGTATTTTGTACAAAAGAATCTCCAAAAAGAATAATTAAAAATGATTTTATTTTATTTTATTTATGAATATTTACAAAAAACACCCTCCCAATTTTTTTATACAAATTATTACACGTGGGAATTTCACCAGGTAAAACAAAATGGTATATACATACCCCCAAACTTATTTGAAACGGTGTTTGCACTGTTTATGGCTGCATAACCGAAGTTTGGTAGTAAGCAGAGGAAGATTAATCAATGTAAACCAGCTCCTGCAATATCAGGAGCTCCTCCGATGGGTCTGCGGCGATGAACGGGTTTACCCGTTGTCCGTTCACTTTGAATAGTAAACCGCCCTCTGGATTTTCTAAATCCACCGCACCGTGTGGATGTTCCCCTCCGAACGGCGGCCGAGACAAGGGCGTCTTGCCTGAGATTCGGGGCAGATGCTATTTGGTGCTATCCGTCCACCTCTCCGAAGATGCCAAGTTGATTTATGGCACCGTGTATCGGAGGTTTAGACGGATGCGACCGATGTAGCAGACTTCATTAGATTCCCCCTCATCTGAGGGGTTTTTGATTGTGGGGACGCTCTTCCCTGCAGGCGCAAGCCCCTGCAGTTAATTACGCTACCGCATCGCGGTAACAACTTTCTCCTTCTCCAGAATTTCACTTCGTGTCGTGGGTGTTTGTTTTGTTTGTGGTTTCCCGTGGATTGTATACGGAGACTAATTTATGTCGTCGCCCGTAGGACGTGGATTAGTCCAAATCCGTATTTTCTTAGATTTGGGTTTGGGGTTTTGGTTTAAGGATACGTTAGCCTTATTTGAGACTAAGATCAACTTAAACGTTTGTTAAGGACACGTTAGTCTAATTTAAGACTAAGATCGACTTAACGGGATCGTTTAGATCCGACAAGAGAGCATTTAGACTCTATTGTTTAGTTTAGAGACTTTGCAGTCGATTGCCAGTTTAAGGACATGATGGTCCATTTAATATATGGCCGTCGGGACCCGTCACCTCTCTGACGACGTTGAAGTATTACAACAACAGGTGTCAGAGGAGTTCAGAGATGTACCCTTGAACCAAAGTTGATTGGAGGGGATCTAAAGTCCAATTTGGGACTAAAGTCTGTTTGAAGGTTTAAGGATACGTTAGCCATATTTGAGGCTAAGATCGACTTAAACGGGATGGTTTAGATCCGACAAAAGAGCATTTGGGGGCTCTATTGTTCCAGTTTAGGGACGTAGTGGTCCATGTTCCAGTTTAGGGACATAGAGGTCCATGTTCCAGTTTAGGGACATAGAGGTCCATTGTATGTATGGTCGTCGGGACCCGTCACCTCTCTGACGACGTTGAAGGATTACAATGACCGATGTCAGAGGAGTTCAGAGATGTACCCATGAACCAAGTGTAAATTGATTTAAGAGAGCAGTCGTGCTCAGTCAATTTAATTTGAGGATTTACGGCCAGAATTTGGCTAAGTCCAGTTGAGAACGTTCAACATTTTATTTATCTTTGGCCTATTAGGCCTATGCTAGAGCTTTGCCCCTGTTTAATAATGCACTGCATTTTATTTTGGCCTGTAAGGCCTATTTGATTTGGGCTCTGTCCCTTTTAATAGTGCATAGCACTTTGTTTGGTTTGATAGACCTTCCTTTATTGGGCTCTGCCCTTTTATTAATGCGGTGCATTTAATGTTCTGACAGTGCCCCACGTGGCTTGTCAGGCGCTTTGCGCCAATTGAGGAGCGTAAGGCGCAAGTCCATGGGGAGGTGACACGTGTCACGCTCTGGTGAGCGCAAGCGCAGTGCGCCGCGACAGTGCGATGCGCTGCGGACACGTGGCGTGCTCTGGTGAGTTGCACCAATGAGAGCAGTGCTCTGTTTTTAGAAGTGCATAGCAAAAATCATTATGTGGCTGACACGTGGCGCTCTCTGGTGGCTTGCGCCAACCCGAGGGCGCAACAGTGCAGATTTTGCAAGTGCAGGGCACTTTTTTTATTATTTTGATCCATTTTAGATCGAAGAAAACAAATTTTCTTGTTTTCAAAGAACCAGTGGTTCATCAAAAGGTAATGCCTTTTAGTTGATCAAATGATCTTATTTTTATTCTTATTATTTGATCTTTTCTTTTTATTTTAAGATTTTGATCTTGTTCTTAGATCATTGATCTTTTCAGAAGAAATTCTTCTTTTATTAAAGGTTTTTACCTTTTCTTTCTTCGAGCTTTTCTCAAAATTCTTTAGAGGAATTCTCTGTTTTTCTCTCTGTATTGATGTCCTGTAGACTTAGGGTCTAGGTGTAAGTGCACGGCGGCGCCCCGACCGTCAATCCGACGCCGGAATGCGGAAGCGATGATTTACTTTAAATTTTTAAACCGGCACCACCGTGCACTATAAACCCGGATCGTGTCATTAATCTAGTCCTAGCTATCTAGAGAAGGGGTAGAGAGATATACCGAGCGATCCGTGTCCTTTGGTCTTCTCGTCGTCGTCCCGATCTCCCCGCGGAATCTCTGGTCTCCACCACGTCGCCGGAAGGGCACCACGTCGCCGGCTTCTTTTACGGGCTCCCACCTCGGGACCGAGGCAACTCGGGCACGAAGTTGGCGGGTCGACGTGCCCAAGATTTGCTGTAGAATATAGTATAGAGCTATGTCTCATTTGGGGTTGTAGGAAGTTGCCTTTTGAGATGGTGGAGGAATGAAGTTTTGGATATGGAGCTAAATGGATTTTGTGCAATACAAATGAACATAAATCCTCACCCAAAATTTTGGGACAGCCCCTTCCTCTTCTTTTGGCCGGCCATGCAAAGAAGAATGGGAGTGAGTGGAATAGCCAAAAGGGAGAGGGGCTATCATACTAGCATGAATAAAGAGTGATGATTAAAAACAATATGATCACAAGCAAAACCAACACTCCAAACCCATCATCATCACACACAAAAGTCAAGTCATGATGAAGTCAAGAAAGTCAAGGTCATGGTGCAACCATCATGACACTACAATGTGCAAAGGCAACCCTCCAAAATGCTTATTTGCACAAATGCAAATAAGCCCTCCTCCACCAATCTTCAGCCAATGAAAGATACAAAGGAAAAATGGCCGAAACGGAAAGGAAACTGGCAACTCCAAAAAACTGATCCCGTAATAAATTACAGGAAAACCCCGCTACTGTATATACATACCCGCATTCGTATTCCGACCGAAATACAAATGCAATGAGACAAAGTCTACACTGTACTATACTAGGATCCGGCTTAAACCAAAGCCGGCTAGTATTAACCGTCCGATCCTGATCCGTGCAATACCGCACGTATCTGATCGAACCCTGCCATATCTCCATACGGCCTCTACAGCGTTTCGCCCGAAAACTTGAGCAACTGAATGTGGGGGACTCTAAAGACTCGTCAATACTATGGCTGATGGGCTACCAGCTATTGACCAAAAGGGACGTCGATGAGCGAACTCGTCCGGACACCCTACTGAGCCTGTCAGTGACAATATCCGTACAGTCCGGTCCGTTCGTCTATGAGCATCGCATGGCGGGCCTAGGGGGTTGGTAAAAGTCAGACCCCCAAAAGCGGTACAAGTCGTGTCGGAGTGTAGCCCAGAACACCGTGAGATACTACTGGAATACCTACCAGTAAATCTCCTGCCTTGGCCAAGGGCTTTTCATGTTCTGGCTCTCCTAGACACAGCACGACCTCACCCCCAATACCGGGAGAGACGAACCCCCGAAGATCCGCTCACTGCCTCCATGTGGCTCGGGACTGTACCCAACTAAAACCTGTTTGCACGTCTCCTTTGAGCGTGGTAGGGTAGTAATCAAAGTACAGTGGGAACTCATATGAGACAAATGACGATCCTCAAGTCGATGAATTAACCTGTACACATGTCACCAGGGAACTGCTATCTGACGTCAGGTATAAGACCAACTAGCATGTTCCCGGCGAGTCCTGTCCGGTACACTCATAACCCAATGAGCACCTGTATACATCTTAGGTGAACCAACTGACACCAGTGGCTTGTGAGACCGGCCACCGCCCCTCGTCGGGGTCTCGACTGTATACACCAGTCTACTCTAGAGTATCGATGCCCTGTCTCGAAACTCCCACGACTAGGGACCTTTTAAGGATGTGCTTATAGACTACCAGCTCCCACGTATATGATCGCCCTCATACTGCTGGCAGTCAAGCAAGAATCCTAGGGGCTCTATCAACGTGCAATAGTGACCTGTAAGGTCACCTAAAGCAGTAGACGATGATAAAGATAAACCGGATAGCATACTATCATCTTGAGTAAGACTGTCCTACCGGGATAGGTCCTCCCTCAATCATTGCAATCACGTGCCTGTGATCCAATAATTGACTCTGAGGGCACTATCTCCAACAATCTCCCATTTGCACTCAAGGTTAATTATTGCGATGTCGCAAACTCACAGCCCATGTGATACCGAACACCCAACTCCTCTACCAGTCAGTCTCACAAAGCTCGTTTGCGAAACTATTGCGTTCGAGGAATAGCCTCAGTGAGTGGTTCTGCCTTGATGTTTCATTCTATTTCTCTCTTAATCTCAAGTTCGCGGAGAAACCCATCTTCCGAAATGAGCAATACCTGTCTTAGAATGTGTCTGGATGTCTGATGGGACCTAGCTCATAAATGAACTCCAAATCCAAATTTCTTAGACTGTATCGTCAACTGAACTTAATCAGTATCCTGCGCCATGCCTCCCTCAGTATTGCCTTGGACCACCTGTCCAAAATACTACCCCTCGTCAGAAGGAAAACTATAACTCTGACAACCTCCTTGTCTTCCAGGTCACCTTGGAAGCCTGGAATGATAACTGTCTCCCGAATGAGGCTGTCGTTAACATATCCCTAGAACATTCACTTATGTTCTAAAACTGCTTCCGACTGTTTCTCCAAGATTGGATCAATGTCAACTTATTGCTTCCACTGCAAAAGCAACATCTGGTGTGGTACTTGACATCTCATGATTGGCTTAATTGCCTAAGCAAGTGATTTTCCAATCATGCATATCCCTCTCCTTTTTAGTCTGTAAGACACCTTTAGAGAGGGTGACTCCATCACCTGCAGGTACACTACTGTGCCAGGAGTCGTCCATTCTAAATACTCTTAGAATGCTGTCTAAGTACCCTTAATTGGGAAACCACCCAAATCTAGATCTAAAACCATAGATCTAGTAACCAGTATGTCTGATATAATGTCCAAGTCCCATGTGGAGAAACCACTGTGCGACGAACAAAGTATAACCGATCGTAGTATAGGAATATCACTTCCCACTCTGTGTATGTCATCCAAATACCAGGATATCACACCCTACTACCTTCTTAACAGATCCATCCCCTATTCTGATGAAGTCAAACCTATGACTGTCACATCAGAAATAGATGATATATCTCCGCTACATCTGCTTTAGTCTATAAATAGACATAAGCCACATGTCCACCAATGCTTCCGTTGCTCCCACTGACTACGACAACCCTCTGGCAAAGTCAAATAGACGTACACTTCTAAAACCAGTTTAGAACGACGCTATACTCATCCTCCTGCCGGGTCTCACAGTCTGGAACAACAGCAATGGCAAGTGTGGGTAAACAACAACTTCCCTGTCACCGTCCTTGAGGCTACCGGAGTACCTCTCGGGTGCCTGAAGTTACCCACCTTATCTGCGGAGTGGCCAATGGAATGTCAAACCAGATTGAATCTTTAGGTTCCTATCAAATCTTCAGTAATCGTTTGTGGTTCTGGAATCACTTCCAGATCTACCATACCTCCACTACTGTTTTCTGAAAAAATACATTTTTATTAAAACTGTGGTGAGTCAAGAACAATATCACTATTGATCTTCCAGATGGTAGAAAGTCAACCCTCGTCATAACCTGGGTCAACCCACAAACAGCCATTACAGAAACGTGCCTTGAGTTATCCAGAGTCTGGTTTTAATCATAAGCCGGACAACTCCCCGTACCTTAACAATGTTAAGATATGAATTGTACTATATCCAATATAGAACCAGAGGCACTGATTTAATTGAACCGGATTCAAATCATGCAGCTGTCTCCAGTGCATGTCAACGAAATGGAAAGAGGCCTATCAGCGTTACTCAACTTAGGAATGCTTCCAATTATGAGTAATCTGAAAAAAAAGTAAGTTCTCTTAATCACTACTATCAACTGAATACCATACTCAAGTATCTACACCTTCGATCAACTTGAAGAATCCCGATACTTGCAACACCTGGTTCTCTACTTTATTCATATACCTATAACTTCTCAAAATTCGGACCCTGTGTTTCCACGAAACACCTGTCTAAAAACTAGAGAAGTCATAAGTAAACCGAATATAGCATGAGGACCAACCCCTCTGTCCTCATAGACGCTGGACAACATACAATACTCTGTATAAGTCCTTTGAGTCTGATAACTTATTCCCTGTGTGTCGTAGGTTGAAAACTGTACTTATGGTTAAGAAGAGTTACACCGCTGTTTAATGCTCCATACCTAACCATCAATTGATATAGGTAAATATCATAGAAATAATTTCAAAAAGTTATATCTCACTCTATAAAAATAGAGGTACAGATATATCAATTTGAAATTGGTGCATAACAGCGGATATTCAAAACCAAATATTTGCCGTCCGGCAAACTACCCAGATGACTTCCTCAAATATCACCGATTACAACGAATCCCGATATAATGAGGATGATCACCCAATTCCCAATAACTTACTCCCACCCATCATCTGTAAAACCATACAGATGTGAGAATCATACCTGGTAAATACATACCCTGGAGAAAGTGTCTAATTGGGAAATCAGTTTTCCTTTAACAGTACACAGTGAAATTGAAACATTGAAATGTTTCGATGGGGTATTCTGGTATTCCTAGTAATGCCTCTTCCATTATCCAGATTCACAACTGTGACTGTGTAATTCTTTGCCATATTTCCAAATCCCTTTATATGTCTTTAGTCATTACCTTCTGTACACCCCTTTAGGCCAAATGGTTTTCTTCCTTCCCTACCGTTCGGCACCAGCCTATGGTTTGGAAGAAGACTATCCAATAAGCATAATGGGTGTACTGTCCTAATCCTAGGAACACTCGCAATGAGAGAAGGTGAAGATAAAAGGCAACCGAATAAACCTTATTCTTATTTCTCCTTAACCAGAATCCATCCCCGAACTGGAACAAGTTCCTTTCGAGTTCGTATATAACCATACGATGGAGTATCCAATAAACTGTGGATCTTCGTAGTGATACGGAGTGTCCTGGAGAAATACAAAGGTGATTTAGGATTGGCGAAGAAATACTTGGTTTGGTCGTGAATAGCAGTCGCAAATTTACTTTGCTCTCTTACTAATCCCTTGTTATGTCTTTACTTAATACCTTCTGTACACCATCGTTATGCTAATTGGTTTTCTTCATTCCCCACCGTTCGACACCAGCCTATGGTTTGGAAGAAGACTATCCAATAAGCATAATGGGTATACTGTCCTAATCCTAGGAACACTCGCAATGAGAGAAGGTGAAGATAAAAGACAACCGAATAAACCTTATTCTTATTTCTCCTGAACCAGAATCCATCCCCGAACTGGAACAAGTTCCTTTCGAGTTCGTATATAACCATACGATGGAGTATCCAATAAACTGTGGATCTTCGTAGTGATACGGAGTGTCCTGGAGAAATACAAAGGTGATTTAGGATTGGCGAAGAAATACTTGGTTTGGTCGTGAATAGCAGTCGCAAATTTACTTTGCCCTCTTACTAATCCCTTATTATGTCTTTACTTAATACCTTCTGTACACCATCGTTATGCTAATTGGTTTTCTTCATTCCCCACCGTTCGGTACCAGCCTAAGGTATGGAAGAAGACTATCCAATTTGCATAATAGGTGTATTATTTCCTAAACCACGGAGTACTCGCAACCTGAGAGAAGGTAAAAGGAAAAGACAACTGAATAGTCCTATTCTTTTTCTCCAGAACCGGAAACCATCCTCGAATAAATTCTTTCGAGTTCGTATCTAACCATACGATGGTTTTGTCCAATGGAAGTGGACGTTCGTAGTAATACGGGGTCTCCTGGAGAAAAGGGTAAAAGTAGGAGTGGCAATGAGGTTTGCAACTCTGACAATCCAAAAGCCAGTGTTTAAGAAGGTTCGGTCAACTTGGTCACTGAGTCATAGTCTAGGGTCGGGTCAATGGTCTCTGCCAAATAGAGAGAGAGAAAAGAAACACTCAGCGTGCACTCTAGCCTAGATCAGAATGGTTACCAATTTATCTAATCTGGAAACCTCCCACTGTACCGTAAAATTCTCCTCCAAACCTGAAAGAAGAATTAGTCGGGATCACCCGAGGAGTAAACCAACTCATCAGTGGGAATTGGGATCCAACTATCTTCGCATGATAACGTGACGGAATCTGCTCACGTCATCACACTCCAGAAGGTATGCGCATATCTGTCAAGTTTTAGTTTCTTTAGAAACTCCCGATGTGATTTCTGCCCCATGCTCTTATGACCTTGACTTTGGCCAACAAATCATAAGTCACATGTCAAGTTCTACCCGTCATTCTCTAGGTTAATTTGAGCCCACCCGCACAAGCCCTTGACTTTGGCCAACAAGGCTATACGACTGCCCCAAACCAACGCATCTATCTATGCTGCATATGAATACCCAATAGCTACCAAACACTGTGCCTTGACTTTGGTCAACAAACACAGCTTGAATACTATTGACTATCCATATGAAACGACGGAGGGCTACGAATGGTTTCTGGCGAAAACCTTTAACGTAATGAACTTGATATCGTTGAAGGAACTGGATAGCTTTTATGAAAATATAGTGACGAAAACCTTCGCTAAAGAGGTCACTCCCGGTGAAGGGATCTCGGCTCTTTCCCCGTAGAATGAGGTGCAGGATATTCCAACTGAATACCACGATGCAAAGCAAAAGTAATCGGCTAGTGAAGTTATTGCCCTGACGCAAACTTTTGTCCAAAGGGTCACTCCCGGTGAAGGGATCTCGGCCCTTGCCTCGTCGACTGAGGAGCAGGATATTCCAACTGAATACCACGATGCAAAACAAAAGAGAACGTTATTGCAATAACAGCTTTTTGAAAAGTGTTCCAACAACATCAGATTAGGTTTGTTTTTAACTTTCATTGATCCGAATCAACGCAGTCCCATTAATTGATCACACCACAAAGAACGAAAATAATGACGTACGTATATGCCATCCGCATTCGCCAATGGGTCCCGTCATTACCCGTTAGGTTAGTTAACTAACGACAGAGCGGGGACTGGACTAGCACAGATGCAAAACATATACAACATCTACTAGTATATATATCAATATATAATATTTCGCTCAAGGCGTGATAAAATGCAACATCACAGAAATGTACAATATCACAGAACAATAAAGATATCTGGGATCCCCAGGTTTCACAGAGCCGCTACTGAAACCCGACGTTCCCCTGGTCATGTGGATAGCCTGTGCAATAAAATCCTAGACCCCTACGGGCGCGGCAAGTTACCCGCCAAAACCTGAAGCGAGGCAGCCCCCTTCAGCAACGTGAATGGACCACCCAGCACTTCACGGAATCCGGTAACTTGGGCACCCCTCCCGAGTCAACCTGTACCCCCTACGAGTGCGGCGAATAGCCTGCCAATTCTAGAGTGAAGCACCTTCCGTCTCAATGCCATGAGATGCGGGCCCGTTGCCCTATAGAACCCGGCTATCCGTGCACCCCACCTTGGGGTAATCCTAGTATAGAAAGTAAAATATATATACAACGGGTGCATCGACCTCGGCCCGGTCGTGCCCCAAAAGAATAATATACAAACAGGCAGTCACGGCAGTCCACATGTCGGATGCTCGCCCCGCAATATCAAATGTACATAATACGAAAAAAATTGTACTAGCATTGCATCCAGGCTATCCCCACGACCAATCCGCAACATCACAGCAATACACAGAACATCAACGTGAATGTCACGTTCGCAAATCCGTCTAACCGGGCTATAGCAGTTAGACAGGATTTACCGATCAAGTGACATTCACGGTCGCAGATATAATGTAAATACTGTGAACTAATGTGTTTAAAATATTCGATCGATCAAATTTTACCAAATGGGCCCCAAGCATTACTGTAGCACTTAAATAAATTCTGGGCCCAAAAATAATATTCCAAAACCCCTATTTTCAACACAGAGACTCTCTGTAAAAAATTGATGCACTAAACATACAAGGTGGTGGCGGAACCGCAGCCCAAACTGGGGTTTGGCCGTGGTTCCGCGGTGGTATGATGGGTTCATGCAACGAAATTTTACCAGAGTTCTCCTACTTCCCTGCACATGTTTCTCTTACAACCTGAAAAATTTTTCGACCCCAAAAAATTTCGACAGAAACCTGATGCTATTGAAAATGCAGTTTTGGAATTTTGTTCGATCGGAAACGTAAACACATTAGACCAAGCTAGACTAGGTTAATGGCGAGGCTCTGATACCACTGTAAGTGCATGGCGGTACCCCGGCCGTCAATCCGACGCCGGAATGTGGAAGCGATGATTTACTTTAACTTTTTAAACCGGCACCACCGCGCACTATAAACCCGGATCGTGCCATTAATCTAGTCCTAGCTATCTAGAGAAGGGGTAGAGAGATATACCGAGCGATCCGTGTCCTTCGGTCTTCTCGTCGTCGTCCCGATCTCCCCGCGGAATCTCCGGTCTCCACCACGTCGCCGGAAGGGCACCACGTCGCCGGCTTCTTTTACGGGCTCCCAGCTCTGGACCGAGGCAACTCGGGCACGAAGTTGGCGAGTCGACGTGCCCAAGATTTGCTGTAGAATATAGTGTAGAGCTATGTCTCATTTGGGGTTGTAGGAAGTTGCCTTTTGAGATGGTGGAGGAATGAAGTTTTGGATATGGAGCTAAATGGATTTTGTGCAATACAAATGAACATAAATCCCCACCCAAAATTTTGGGACAGCCCCTTCCCCTTCTTTTGGCCGGCCATGCAAAGAAGAATGGGAGTGAGTGGAAAAGCTAAAGGGGAGAGGGGCTATCATACTAGCATGAATAAAGAGTGATGATTAAAAACAATATGATCACAAGCAAAACCAACACTCCAAACCCATCATCATCACACACAAAAGTCAAGTCATGATGAAGTCAAGAAAGTCAAGGTCATGGTGCAACCATCATGACACTACAATGTGCAAAGAAAACCCTCCAAAATGCTTATTTGCACAAATGCAAATAAGCCCTCCTCCACCAATCTTCGGCCAATGAAAGATACAAAGGAAAATGGCCGAAACGGAAAGCAAACTGGCAACTCCAAAAAACTGATCCCGTAATAAATTACAGGAAAACCCCGCTACTGTATATACATATCCGCATTTGTAGTCCGACCGAAATACAAATGCAATGAGACAAAGTCTACACTGTACTATACTAGGATCCGGCTTAAACCAAAGTCGGCTAGTATTAACCGTCCGATCCTGATCCATGCAATACCGCACGTATCTGATCGAACCCTGCCATATCTCCATACGGCCTCTACAACGTTTCGCCCGAAAACTTGAGCAACTGAATGTGGGGGACTCTAAAGACTCGTCAATACTATGGCTGTGGATTTAACCACTAGCACGTCAGAGGTATTAGTCATACGTGACGGGCTACCAGCTATTGACCAAAAGGGACGTCGATGAGCGAACTCGTCCTGACACCCTACTGAGCCTGTCAGTGACAATATCCGTACAGTCCAGTCCGTTCGTCTATGAGCATCGCATGGCGGGCCTAGGGGGTTGGTAAAAGTCAGACCCCCAAAAGCGGTACAAGTCGTGTCGGAGTGTAGCCCAGAACACCCTGAGATACTACTGGAATACCTACCAGTAAATCTCCTGCCTTGGCCAAGAACTTTTCATGTTCTGGCTCTCCTAGACACAGCACGACCTCACCCCCAATACCGGAAGAGACGAACCCCCGAAGATCCGCTCACTGCCTCCATGTGGCTCGGGACTGTACCCAACTAAAACCTATTTGCACGTCTCCTTTGAGCGTGGTAGGGTAGTAATCAAAGTACAGTGGGAACTCACACGAGACAAATGACGATCCTGAGGTCGATGAACTAACCTGTACATATGTCAATAGGGAACTGCTATCTGACGTCAGGTATAAGACCAACTAGCATGTTCCCGGCGAGTCCTGTCCGGTTCACTCATAACCCAATGAGCACCTGTATACATCTTAGGTGAACCAACTGACACCAGTGGCTTGTGAGACCGGCCACCGCCCCTCGTCGGGGTCTCAACTGTATACACAGTCTACTCTGGAGTATCGATACCCTGTCTCGAAATTCCCACGACTAGGGACCTTTTATGGATGTGCTTATAGACTACCAGCTCCCACGTATATGATCGCCCTCATACTGCTGGCAGTCAAGCAAGAATCCTAGGGGCTCTATCAACGTGCAATAGTGACCTGTAAGGTCACCTAAAGCAGTACACGATAATAAAGATAAACCGGATAGCATACTATCATCTTGAGTAAGACTGTCCTACCGGGATAGGTCCTCCCTCAATCATTGCAATCACGTACCTATGATCCAATAATTGACTCTGAGGGCACTATCTCCAACACTAGGGGCCTTTTTATAGTGCCAATTAGTTTGTTAGATTGGTTAGAGAGATATTTCTCTGAGTGATTTGGGGATTTTTCCCCACCGTTGGATCTTTGATCCAAGGGCTTCTGTTTTACAGAAGACAATATTCTTATTTTAACAAGATCAGAAAGATCTTACTGGAATTTTAATTCTGTTTGGCGCAAACGTACCTGCGCTTGACACGTGTCGCGCAGCGCAGAGCGCAGCGCAACTGTGCTAGCGCAACTGCGCTTGACATGTGTCGCGCAGCGCAGAGCGCAACTGCGCTGATACGTATCGCGCAGCGCAACTGCGCTTACACGTGTCGCGCAGCGCAAAGCGCAAGTCAACTGAAGCGTTGCTTCCTTTATAGAGCCTTGCTCTAATTAAGTGCGCTGCCTTGGGCGCTGCGCTCCCTGTGCTGGCGTGTCTGATTTTGACACGCGTTGTTCTGCGCCCAGCGCAGAGGATCTGAAGCGTTGCTTCATTTATTTTAATTTTAATTTTCACTTTAGTTTTCAAAACAGAGCTTTGCTCTGATTAGGGGAAACAGAAGCGTTGCTTCGTTTCCCGCCTTGGAATTTGAACAGAGCTTTGCTCTGATTGGGGTAAACAAATGCTCCCCCACCGTTGCGCTTACTTGGCCCTCCAAACGTGAGCGCAGCGGTGACAGAATTCCATCCGTCGCAGCAACTCTTGGAAGTTGAAAGGGCATTTGATGCCTATAAATAGAACCTTTGTTCCTCGACAGATGATTATCATATTTTAAGATTTTTACTTTCAAAACTTCTGAGCCTTGCTCTTGCCTTCAAGAACCCCAAGAGTTAGAATTTCTTTAGAAAACACTTTTTAGGTAAAATTTTTAATTAAGTTTCATTGACAGAGCCTTGCTCTCAATAGATCCCTGATCTAAAGAAAACCCATTTAGGGTTTCACATAGCAGAGCTTTGCTCTAAAGGGATCTAAAGAGAACTAAAGAGAACCCTTTTAGGATTCCATCAATAGAGTTCTGCTTTGTGAAAGATTTCATTTATAATTTCTTGATTCATTAATGGAGCTTTGCTCCTTTTAAATCATATAGCAGAATTCTTAAGAGTTGTTGATTTTTGTCGATCTTCTTTTATAGGAGTGATGGACGCCCACATGTACGACCTCGACGAGATTATCTCCTACGGGGACATCCGCCGACTCGGCCGTCCCCAAAATCGAGAATTTACTAATGCCGAGTGTGCCGAGATCATGAGTCGCTTCGACGCATACAACGGTCAACTGCTTCCCCAACGTTCCTCTCTCCTGAAGCTTATCGTGGGAGCCATCTGGGAAGCGCTTCCCTTATTCTGTTCCGGTGTGCCGCTTAGGGCGTTGGATGCCGCCGAGGATAAGGTGCACTCGGTGTACCTGTTGAACTTAATCTCGAAGAGACGGCGTGACAATCTTGTCGATCTCCTACACCGGGCCTTCCAACAGTCGGCCATACTCGCTGCTTATTGGAGGGAGGAGGACATCAGTGGGGACCCCGACGCTCGTGCTCGCGAAAGAAAGCACACCAGGATGGTTCGCCAGGCTTGGAAAGTCTTAGATAAGGTTACTTTCGAATTCCTCAACCCATGTCCTGGGTCCGAGGTTATACTGTTGTAAACATTTCAATAATGTTGTTGTTTATTTCTTTATTGATGTAAAAACTTTCCAAGTATGAATGACAACTCTTTTGCCTCCTTCCTTTTATTTTCTGCTTTGTTACTGGCACATTCATTAAATAAGTATAGCCTGTAAGCGATATATAACATTCTGTCTTGAACATCTTGGGGAGTAGTGATGGCTTAGGAAACAGTTTCAGGTCTGCTACCTAAGGCTTTTCAACTTCATGAGCCGTGAGGGTCTCATAAAGACTTTTCTCCCTACGGATCGAGACGATCTCGTAGGTGGATTTTCTCCTTAGGAATCGTGAGGATTCCTAAGTGTGTTTTCTCTTATAAGTCGTAAGGATCTCATAAGAGAATTTTTCACTCTTACGAGTCGAGAGGACCCGTAAGCGGTTGTTTCCCTCTTTGTCGAGATTCGAGTTTGGAGAGTGAGACCCGTGGATAGTATGCAAGAGACCATTTTGGGACAACTTGCAGGGTCCCAATGCTTAGGGAACAAGTTTTTTAATCCTTACTGCCTAAGGCTTTATCTTACGAGTCGAGCCGCATCGAGCAGTTCTCGCAAAGGCATCAATTTCTTCACAAGTCGAGACGAATCGAGCATTTCTCGCAAGAACATCCTAACGTCACAGTTAACAGCTGCTCTTTACGACAGAAGTCCATTAGGGTCTGTGGTACTTAGGGTTTTGGCCGTCGTACCGTCGCATCAGCTGATATATTCCTCGATAGGCAGTTGTACCGTTCGAGTAGCCGTGCGACTGCCGTGTCTCTGATCCCTTCGGGGATTGGACAAGACGTCTTCAAGCAATCTTCCTAGGCAGTTTGACTGTCGGAAGTGCAAGCGTTAGGAATTTTCCATGCCTCTTTTTACTTGAGGTTAGGCTCATTTTGGTGAGCCTCGATGAGTCATATCCACTCCGCGCTGGTGTGGGATGATCTCCGATAGTCTTTCAGGTTTTATGTGAGTTGCCGTCAAGACCCTGAAGCTAAGAGTTTGGCCTTTGCTTTATTTGCTGGCATCGCGTCTGCTGTATCGAGACGATTGTTGCGGTGGGGAACTAGGGATTTTTCCGTGGCTCCATTTGTTTGATTGTCGCGTCTGAACCCTGGAGGAAGAACGCTGGGGTGACATCTCGTCTGTTGTACCGAGACGGACGTCGTGGTTGTCTATAGGTTGCTGGTGAACCGTCGAGATTTGGAACTAGGGATTTTGCCGTGGCTCCATTTGTTTGATGATGTTGCGTCCGCTGTGTCGAGACGAACGTCGAAGTGGTGACCATTCCGTACTGGTGCGAGACGATCTCCGACAGTCTTTCAGGTTTTATATGAGTCGCCGTTAAGACCTTGAAGCTAGGAATTTGGCCTTTGCTTCGTTTGCTTTGGCGTGTCCGGATCCTGTTGGAGGAAGAACGTTGTGGTGACATCTCGTCTATTGTATCAAGATAGACGTCGAGGTGGTGACCACTCTGCGCTGGTACGAGATGATCTCTGATCGTTTTTCAGGTTTTATATGAGTTACCGTCAAGACTTGGCTCCGTTTTTCTGATGGAGCATGGGGAGGGAAGATGTATCTCCTTCTTTGTTTGCGCCCCTGAATTGTATACAGGGATTGCTATGCTATCGCCTGTAAGGCATAAATTTCATTCATCATTTTTTTTGTATTATTATTTTATTTCCGCGATGCTCTATCATTTCAGCTTCTATATCGCGAAGGTCGCGATTGCCCAATCATTTCGGCTATTTTTTGCGGTGTCCAATCATTTTGGCTATTTATTTTACTTTCACTCTCTGCTTTTTATTGCGAGTTGCCCAATCATTTCGGCTATTTTGCATGCACACACATTTTTTTTACTTGCTGATTTTTATTTGCAAGTTGCCCCATCATTTCGGCTATTTCGTATGCATGTATGGCTCGCTGATTTTTCTATCGCGAGTGTGGAACTTGGAATCTGATGCCAATTTTAGCATCAACATCGCTACAACTGGAATATTTCCAGGGGCGAATCATCATTTTCCATGAAAGGACTTGGAATTTGATACCGGTTTAGGCATCAGCATCGCTACAACTGGGATATTGCCAGGAGCGAATCATCATTTTCCATGAAAGGACTCGGAGTTTGATACCGGTTTAGGCATCAGTATCGCTACAACTGGGATATTGCCAAGAGCGAATCATCTTTGCCTCTGTCGATGTCGAACAAAGGTGGCTTAGCGAACATGGTTAGGATTCCGTCGACTAAGGCTTTTGACTTCATGAGCCGTAAGGGTCTCACAAAGGTATTTCTCCCTACAAGTCGTGAGGATCTCGTAGGTGTGTTTTCTTCTTAGGGATCGTGAGGATTCCTAAGTGTATGTTTCCCTGTAAGTCGTAAGGATCTTACAAAAGGGTTTTCTCCTTATCAGTCGAAAGGACTTATAAGGGTTGTTCACCATATGGACATATCCCTAGCCACGGGTGGGACTTGGTTAGGGAAATGTTTATTTGCGCCCGTGGATTGTATACAAGGGTCAGTATTGAACCACTTGTAGGGCAGTATCGAAGGTTTTGGGAGTTGCTTAAGAACAGGTTCAGGTCTCTGTAACTTAAGACTTTCAAATCTTATGAGCCGTGAGGGTCCCATAAGAGAGTTCTCCTTACGAGTCGTGAGGATCTCGCAAGTGTAATTTCTCATTAGGAATCGTGGGGATCCCTAAGTGTGTTTCTCCCTTGTGAGTCGTAAGGATCTCACGCGGGTGGTTTCTCCTTACAAGGTCGAGGGGATCCTGTAAGTGTCCTTTAACGATGTTGCGCCCTTTCGGGTTTTCACAAACACTCGCCGGTAGTCCTGCTATTTTTACTCATGGAGCCCTTTCGGGTTTTCATCCGTGCCCATTTTTCTTATGGACATACCGTCTTTTTTTAATTCTTTTTTATTCTTTTTTTTCTAACGAGGTCGCGCCCTTTCGGGTTTTCACGAACACTCGCCGGTAGTCCTGCTGTTTTTACTCACGGAGCCCTTTCGGGTTTTCATCCGTGCCCATTTTGCTTATGGACATACTATCTTTTTTTTATTCTTTTTTTTTCTAACGAGGTCGCGCCCTTTCGGGTTTTCACGAACACTCGCCGGTAGCCCTGCTGTTTTTACTCACGAAGCCCTTTCGGGTTTTCATCCGTGCCCATTTCGCTTATGGACATACCATCTTTATTATTATTTTTTTTCTTTTTTTATTCCTTTTTTTTATCTCGTCAGCCTGAGGATGCTGCGGTAGTAGTTTAAAGACGTTTCGGTCGTCAGCTAGTTTTAGGACGTAGTGGCCCGTCATTAGTTTAAGGACGTTTCGGTCCGCCGTCGCCGTATTTGAGGCGAATATCTAGTTTATTGACTTTTCGGTCTATGGGGCTTTCTCTATGACTGAGCATGATGCTCCCAGCGTATCCGTCTTTCTCAGAGCGTGCGGTTGTGGCGGGTTCACCTTCCAGTTTTCGGAGAGCGCGAACTTGCCCCGTTGGTATTGGTCTTCAACCCAGTTTTTGAAGACGTAGCAATCCTCGATCAGGTGACCTACTGTTTGGTGGTAAGGGAAATAATTAGGATTGTTAACATCGCCTGGCCACAACGGATGTTTTGGACTCGGCGGATTGATGAGTCTGTCACGCACTGCCAGATCGAACAGTCCCCTTGTTTTATATTGCGGAAACGAGTAAAGACGTTTCAACTTTTCCTAGAGGGGTTGCTGCTTGTTGTTTCGGCAAACAACCGGTCTAGGGCCACTCGATTGCTATTGAGTATTGGCTACGAGGGTTGTTTTTCCCTTCCCTTTATCCTTTTTGCTCGATCCCTTGTTTGCGGGGCCAAGATTTTTTCCGAGCAGCGTGCGATTACACGGCTGAACATTATCGTAACTTCTCAACTCTTTCATCTTTGAAACGGATTCCTTGAGGAGAGGGTTGAGGGCAGCTTCCTTGTCAGAGTCGCTTCCAAGGGTGATAATTTGCGATCCCTTGGAGTCGGCTATATGACAATCGTCAGCGGATCTTTTGCGCTCATCTATCACATTTTTCTGATGTCTACGAGCTTCACATTTTGTCCTGTTGAAGTGTTGCTTTTGAGCAACATATCCTTGCTACCAACACTTAAAGGAGTCGCAGTCTTCGGTAGGATGTATGATCTTATGATGATATAAGCAGAAGTTAGGATGCATCTCTACTCCGCCGAGAGTATTTTCTTCAGAGGACGGTAGCTTCATTCCTGCTGACAGGGCTTTAGCAAACCTTTTCCTCGTTTTGAATTTTTTTCTTCCGCAGCGGATGGCTTTTGATTTGACGGGAGTGCCTCGACTCTTTGGTCCAGTCGTCGGTGTTTGGCTCCTTCCAATATGGCTATCTCACGCTCTTGATTGGCTTTAACTTTCAGACGAATCCCATTCAGGAAGGCATCGATCAACTCGTCTGACGGCCGCGGAATTTCTGGTTCAGGGTCCGTCCTCGGTTTATCAGCGCAAGGAGCCTCTTTATCATCCGCCAATGAGCAAGAGATCACGTGACAAGTCGCTACGTAGTCTTCGGACTCGTCTGATGAGTCTTCTCTATCATTTTCGTCCTCGACAAAAGAACAAGCTTCCCCCATCGTGTCCGTCTTCTTTGGAGTGTGCGGCTGTGGTGGGTTTACCTTCCAGTTTTCAGACAGCGCGAACTTGCCTTGTAGGTACTGATCCTCGATCCATCCCTTAAAGACGAAACAATCCTCGATCAGGTGACTTATCGTTTGGTGGTAAGGGCAATAATTGGGATGATTGAGATCGCCTGGCTGCAATAGACGTTTTGGACTCGGCAGATTGATGAGTCTGTTGCGCATTGCCAGCTCAAACAGTATTCTTGTCTTATTCTGAGGAAACGAGTAAGGACGTTCTAGTCTCTCCTCGAGGGATGGGCGTGGACGCACGTCGCTTCGGGATAATATCTTCTGGTATTGTTGGCTTTTTCATGGGCCCGTTGGAGCTCTGACCTAGCCTGTTAAAAACTGAGGCAGTGGAGTTGGGCGACCCGTTGAGAGGGACCATGACAGTGGCAAGTCGATCAAAAACCGACTTCTTTGGGGCTTCTTGCAACGTCATTGGGGCATTGAAGCTCATCGGTAGGAGCATGGTCCCGAAGAATAGCCCAGTGGTGGCTTGAGTTACCTGCTCCACTGGCATCTTGAAAAGAGAGGCCGCTTGGGGCCCGTAAGTCACTCCTCTAGCAGAGACCGAGCGAGAGTTGCAGTTGCAAGCAGTGCTGTTTGAAGCCATTGATCTTCTGTTTTCTGCATGGAGCAAGACACCAAATCTTAGTACCTCGAATCCATAGGCAACCACAGCAAACCTCGATTCGTTCGCGAACACGACACACGAAGTGTGGAGTGGAAAGAGGAAAAGGTCCCACCGGGCGTGCCAGAATCTGTTTCCCTCCGAACGGCGGCCGAGACAAGGGCGCTTTGCCTGAGATTCGGGGCAGATGCTATTTGGTGCTATCCGTCCACCTCTCCGAAGATACCAAGTTGATTTATGGCACCGTGTATCGGAGGTTTAGACGGATGCGACCGATGTAGCAGACTTCGTCAGATTCCCCCTCATCTGAGAGGTTTTTGATTGTGGGGACGCTATTCCCTGCAGGCGCATGCCCCTGCAGTTAATTACGCTACCGCATCGCGGTAACAACTTTCTCCTTCTCCAGAATTTCACTTCGTGTCGTGGGTGTTTGTTTTGTTTGTGGTTGCCTGTGGATTGTATATGGAAACAAATTTATGTCGTCGCCCGTAGGACATGGATTAGTCCAAATCCGTATTTTCTTAGATTTGGGTTTGGGATTTTGGTTTAAGGATACATTAGCCTTATTTGAGACTAAGATCAACTTAAACGTTTGTTAAGAACATGTTAGTCTAATTTAAGACAAAGATCGACTTAACGGGATCGTTTAGATCCGACAAGAGAGCATTTAGACTCTATTGTTTAGTTTAGAGACTTTGCGGTCGATTGCCAGTTTAGGGACATTGTAGTCCATTTAATATATGGCCGTCGGGACCCATCAGCTCTCTGACGACGTTGAAGGATTACAACGACATGTGTCAGAGGAGTTCAGAGATGTACCCTTGAACCAAAGTTGATAGGAAGGGATCTATAGTCCAATTTGGGACTAAAGTCTGTTTGAAGGTTTAAGGATACGTTAGCCATATTTGAGGCTAAGATCGACTTAAACGGGATGGTTTAGATCCGACAAAAAAGCATTTGGGGGTCTCTATTGTTCCAGTTTCTGGACGTAGTGGTCCATGTTCCAGTTTAGGGACATAGAGGTCCATGTTCCAGTTTTGGGACATAGAGGTCCATTGCATGTATGGCCGTCGGGACCCGTCACCTCTCTGACGACGTTGAAGGATTACAACGACCGATGTCAGAGGAGTTCAGAGATGTACCCTTGAACCAAGTGTAAATTGATTTAAGAGAGCAGCCGTGCTCAGTCAATTTAATTTGAGGACTTACGGCCAGAATTGGGCTAAGTCCAGTTGAGAACGTTCAACATTTTATTTATCTTTGGCCTATTAGGCCTATGCTAGAGCTTTGCCCCTGTTTAATAATGCACTGCATTTTATTTTGGCCCGTAAGGCCTATTTGATTTGGGCTCTGTCCCCTTTAATAGTGCATAGCACTTTGTTTGGTCTGATAGACCTTCCTTTATTGGGCTCTGCCCTTTTATTAATGCGGTGCATTTAATGTTCTGACAGTGCCCCACGTGGCTTGTCAGGCACTTTGCGCCAATTGAGGAGCGTAAGGCGCAAGTCCATGGGGAGGTGACACGTGTCACGCTCTGGTGAGCACAAGCGCAGTGCGCCGCGACAGTGCGGTGCGCTGCAGACATGTGGCGTGCTTTGGTGAGTTGCGCCAATGAGAGCAGTGCTCTGTTTTTAGAAGTGCATAGCACAAATCATTATGGGGCTGACACGTGGCGCTCTCTGGTGGCTTACGCCATCCCGAGAGCGCAACAGTGCAGATTTTGCAAGTGCAGGGCACTGTTTTATTGTTTTGATCCATTTTAGATCAAAGAAAACAGATTTTCTTGTTTTCAAAGAACCAGTGGATCATCAAAAGGCAATGCCTTTTAGTTGATCAAATGATCTTCTTATTTTTATTCTTATTATTTGATCTTTTCTTTTTATTTTAAGATCTTGATCTTGTTCTTAGATCATTGATCTTTTCAGAAGAAATTCTTCTTTTATTAAAGGTTTTTACCTTTTCTTTCTTCGAGCTTTTCTCAAAATTCTTTAGAGGAATTCTCTGTTTTTCTCTCTGTGTTGATGTCATGTAGACTTGGGGTCTAGGGGCCTTTTTATAGTGCCAATTAGTTTGTTAGATTGGTTAGAGAGATCTTCCTCTGAGTGATTTGGGGATTTTTTCCCCACCGTTGGATCTTTGATTCAAGGGCTTCTATTTTACGGAAGACAATCTTCTTGTTTTAACAAGATCAGAAAGATCTTACGAGAATTTTAATTCTGTTTAGCGCAAACGCACCTGCGCTTGACACATGTCGCGCAGCGCAGAGCGCAGCTCAACTGCGCTTGACATGTGTCGCGCAGCGCAACTGCGCTCTGCGCTAGCGCAACTGCGCTGACACGTGTCGTGCAGCGCAGAGCGCAAGTCAGCTGAAGCGTTGCTTCCTTTATAGAGCCTTGCTCTAATTGAGTGCGCTGCCTTGGGCGCTGCGCTCCCTGTGCTGGCGTGTCTGATTTTGACACGCGTTGTTCTGCGCGCAGCGCAGGGGATATGAAGCGTTGCTTCATTTATTTTAATTCTAATTTTCACTTTAGTTTTCAAAACAGAGCTTTGCTCTGATTGGGTGAAACAGAAGCGTTGCTTCGTTTCCCGCCTTGGAATTTGAATAGAGCTTTGCTCTGATTGGGGTAAACAAATGCCCCCCCACCGTTGTGCTTACTTTCCCCTCCAAACGTGAGCGTAGCGGTGGCAGAATTCCAACCGTCGCGGCAACTTTTGGAAGTTGAAAGGGCATTTGATGCCTATAAATAGGACCTTTGGTCCTCGACAGATGATTATCTTCTTTTAATATTTTTACTTTCAAAACTTCAGAGCCTTGCTCTTGCCTTCAAGAACCCTAAGAGTTAGAATTTTTTTAGAAAACACTTTTTAGGTAAAAATTTTAATTAATTTTCATTGACAGAGCCTTGCTGTCAATAGATCCCTGATCTAAAAAAAACCCATTTAGGGTTTCACTTAGCAGAGCTTTGCTCTAAAAGGATCTAAAGAGAACTAAAGAGAACCCTGTTAGGATTCCATCAATAGAGTTCTGCTCTCTGAAAGATTTCATTTATAATTTCTTGATTCATTAATGGAGCTTTGCTCCTTTTAAATCATATAGCAGAATTCTTAAGAGTTGTTGATTTTTGTCGATCTTCTTTTATAGGAGTGATGGACGCCCACATGTACGACCTCGACGAGATTATCTCCTACGAGGACATCCGCCGACTCGGCCGTTCCCAAAATCGAGAATTTACTAATGCCAAGTGTGCCGAGATCATGAGTCGCTTCGACGCATACAACGGTCAACTGCTTCCCCGACGTTCCTCTCTCCTGAAGCTTATCGTGGGAGCCATCTGGGAAGCGCTTCCCTTATTCTGTTCCGGTATGCCGCTTAAGGCGTTGGATGCCGCTGAGGATAAGGTGCACTCGGTGTACCTGATGAACTTAATCTCGAAGAGACGGCGTGACAATCTTGTCGATCTCCTACACCGGGCCTTCCAACAATCGGCCATACTCGCTGCTTATTGGAGGGAGGAGGACATCAGTGGGGACCCCGACGCTCGTGCTCGCGAAAGAAAGCACACCAGGATGGTTCGCCAGGCTTGAAAAGTCTTAGATAAGGTTACTTTCGAATTCCTCAACCCATATCCTGGGTCCGAGGTTATACCGTTGTAAAAATTTCAATAATGTTGTTGTTTATTTCTTTATTGATGTAAAAACTTTCCAAGTATGAATGACAACTCTTTTGCCTCCTTCCTTTTATTTTCTGCTTTGTTACTGGCACATTCTTTAAATAAGCATAGCCTGTAAGCGATATATAACATTCTGTCTTGAACATCTTGGGGAGTAGTGATGGCTTAGGAAACAGTTTCAGGTCTGCTACCTAAGGCTTTTCAACTTCATGAGCCGTGAGGGTCTCATAAAGACTTTTCTCCCTACGGATCGAGAGGATCTCGTAGGTGGATTTTCTCCTTAGGAATCGTGAGGATTCCTAAGTGTGTTTTCTCTTATAAGTCGTAAGGATCTCATAAGAGAATTTTTCCCTCTTACGAGTCGAGAGGACCCGTAAGCAGTTGTTTCCCTCTTTGTCGAGATTCGAGTTTGGAGAGTGAGACCCGTGGATAGTATGCAAGAGACCGTTTTGGGCCAATTTGCAGGGTCCCAATGCTTAGGGAACAAGTTTTTTAATCCTTACTGCCTAAGGCTTTATCTTACGAGTCGAGCCGCATCGAGCAGTTCTCGCAAAGACCTCAATTTCTTCACAGGTCGAGACGAATCGAGCATTTCTCACAAGAACATCCTAACGTCACAGTTAACAGCTGCTCTTTACGACAGAAGTCCGTTAGGGTCTGTGGTACTTAGGGTTTTGGCCGTCGTACCGTCGCATCAGCTGATATATTCCTCGATAGGCAGTTGTGCTGTTCGAGTAGCCGAGCGACTGCCGTGTCTCTGATCCCTTCGGGGGCTGGACAAGACGTCTTCAAGCAATCTTCCTAGGCAGTTTGACTGTCGGAAGAGCAAGCGGCATTGAATTTTCTACAATCAATGCATACTCGCCATCCAGTTTGGGTGTGAGTTGGGATTAACTCGTTCGCCTCATTGGTGATGACCGTTATGCCCGACTTTTTGGGGACAACATGTATAAGACTGACCCGCTAGCTATCAGAGATAGGGTAAATGATACTACTATCAAGACATTTGACGATCTCTTTTTTCACAGCCTCCTTCATGACTAGATTAAGTCGTCTCTATGGATCCCTGGCTGGTTTGGCATCATCCATCATATGAATGTGATGTTCAATGATCAGGGGACTAATCCCCTTGATGTCCGCTATTGTCCAGCCAAAAACTTGCCGATTACTGTGCAAGACTGTGAGAAGGGCTTTCTCCTGCTCTGGAGCTAGAGAAGCCGAGATGATGACAAGGAGGGTCTCGTTCTCACCTAAGTAAGCATACTTGAGGTGAGATGGCAATGGCTTGAGTTCGAGCGTTGGAGGTGAAACGATTGAAGGCAAGATCGACAAAAATGTCTCGAACTCAAAGGATTCCAGTACAGGCTCAAAACGAGTGTAATCAACCGAGTTGGATGGTTCAGCTAACGCATCCGGAAATTCAAAAGATTCAAGCTCGGGTGGTGACATGCCAAGATCGTTCGAAAAAGTGAAACAGTCATAATCATTTTCGGGAGCGGAAACAGCAGCAGGTTCAAAGAGGAACACACTAGTGGCGTCAAGATTGCTGTGATCGAACAAAAACTCCTTGAATTCACAGTCCTCTGGGGTGATCTCCTGGATCGAAAAAACGTCGAGTATATGAGCATTAGGTTCGGAGGGCTGATTCCCTAACCTAAAAATGTTGAGTTCAATTGTCATGTTTCTAAAAGATAGGTTCATCAAACCATTTCCATAATTGATCACAGCATTTGAGGTTGCAAGGAATGGGCGACCGAGTATCACCAGAATTTGATTCCAGGGGTTAGCTACATGCTGTGTGTCTAAAACAATGAAGTCAACGGGAAATATGAAGTCCCCAATCTTGATTAACACATCCTCTAGCTCACCCCTAGGATGGGTGATAGATCGGTCGGCCATTTAGAGGGTACAGTGTGTGGGTTTCAACTCTCCTACACCTAGTTGCTCATATACCGAATATGGAAGCGGGTTAACACTGGCGCCAAGATCTAAAAGTGCGCGGTTGATGTTCTTATCCCCAATGGTTATTGAAATCGTAGGACAGCAAGGGTCCTTCTGTTTTTGAGGTAAAGCTTGGGTAAGAGCATCACTCACAACACTAGCTAAGAAAACCTTCTTGGGTACCTGAGATTTCCTCTTCTTAGTGCACAAGTCCTTCAAGATTTTTGCATTGGAAGGGACTTGTTGGACTGCATCTAAGAGGGGAATGTTAATATAAACCTGTTTAAACAACTCCAGAATTTTCTCCATTTGTGGATTTTGTTTATTGGACCTCAACCGGTTTAGAAATGGAACGTTTTGAAATTGGTTGAGTCCAATGCTTGTGGACGAGATTGTGGAGTTGGAACGGATCCCAGAGCTGGAGTTTTCGTCGAGTGAGATGTGGGTCCATTTGAAGAGGTAGAGCCTTTTGAAGAATGGAGAACAGGCTCAGAAGACGAAGAAGAAGAAGAAGAAGAAGCGGTCGGGGTGTCATCATCTGTGCCAACGTTGTTGTGCAGCATCCTTCCAGATCTCAATGTAGTCACGACACTCACATTATGGTTCGGTTGTTCAAGAGAAATGTGTACATTATGTGGGTGACCAGGATTTGGGAGTGGTTGAGATGGAAGCTTCCCTTTCTTTCGCTCGCTTAATGCCGCATTCAGTTGTGCAATCTGGGTTTCGATGGTCTTGATGGGTTTCCCGTGTGCAGCAGTGTGTTGTACCAAAGACTGAATTGAAGACTGGATGTTGGCGGTGGATTGAGTCGATTGCTTTACAAATGCCTCCAGACTTCGTTCTAGCGAGGAAATCTTATCGTTGTTTGACAGAATAAAGTTGTTTTGAGAAAAAGAATTGTTGGGTACAAAATTGTTCGTCGGATTTTGAAAAGGTTGGGGTTGGAAGGGCTGCTGATATTGATGTTGAGTTTGTTGCTGAGCTTGTTGTTGGGGAGGAGGCCTCTGGAAGTTGTTGTGGCCTTGGAATTGATGCTGGTTCTGATTCCAAGTGAAATTGGGGTGGTTCCTCCAACCAGGATTGTAAGTGGATGAGTATGGATCATTTCTTGGTCTTTCCTGAAAGATAGCATTGACCTGATCCTGTCCTTGAGAAGGTGAGTTGTAAGGACACTCTTCGGTCAAATGGGATGGATCAGAACAACAAGCGCAGATGGTACGAGGGGGAAGAGCAGGGACAGGAGAAGGGGAAGAGAATTTTCTCTCAATTGCTTCCAGTTTTCGCGTGATTGCTGCCATCTCGGCCATCATTGCAATTGAGATATCGAGTTGATGAACGCCTGCCCTAGAGAGACCGGAAGAAGTAGTAGAAGAAGAAGTGTTCGGTCTGGTGCTTTCCCACTGAAGCATTTGTTCCGCGAGATCGTCGAAGAATTGCCAAGCTTCCTCGTCATATTTAGATAGGAAATGGCCTTGACAAATGGTTTCTAACAACTGCTTAGTTGCTGGATTCAGGCCCTAGTATAAGGTCTGGTAAAGTTGGCATCTCTCGATACCGTGATGAGGGCACTGAACATGAAGGTCTTTGCACCGGTCAAAGTATTTCCAAAAAGGTTCGGTAGGAAGCTGGAAAAATTGGTTGATTTCATTCCAGATTCTCGTGGTCTTGTGATTTGGGTATAACTTTTTAAGAAACGCTTTTACAAACTCATCCCAACTGGTTATGGAATGCGATGCAGTGCTATACAGCCACTTCTCAGCAAGGTCACATAGAGTGAAAGGAATGACTCGTAGCCGTATAGCATCGTCGGACAGTTGGGGTGTTTTCATCATTGCACAGACGTTCTGGAATTTATTGATGAAGATGTAGGCATTTTTGGATTCCAGCTCGTGAAATTTGGGCAACATGTTGATGAAGTGGGGCTTAATTTAGAAATTATCCCCATTGGCCGGCGGAAGTGAAAGACAGGTAGGGAGTACAGAGCGGGTAGGATAGAAACGATCCTGGAGCGCGATTCGCTGTGGTGCTACAACAGGAGGTTGTTGCGGGTTATTCGCACCCAGATGAGGTGGAATCAGTCCCGGGGGAGGTAAAGGGATGTTAGGAGGAAATCCTGACATCTCAGAAGAAGAGTTTGGTGATGGAGAAGGTGAAGGTGAGGATGTATGAAAAGAATCTCGGTCAACGCCGGAGTTGGCAGGCAAACCTAAGGGTGAAAGAGGTGTGGATGGATTTTCGACGTCGGAGTCGAACGCGTAGTCGGTAGTGACTAACGTAACGCGGACTAGGCCGACACTAGTGTCCCGAGTCCAATCGGACATACACTAAACGAGTCTAGTATAGTCAAAGTGTAGAAAGTGAGGTAAGAAAACATAAATGGAGAAATACGGATGAATGGTGGGTGAAATGGAATTTTGGCGAAAAAGGACAAGTTTTTATAAGAGTTTTTGTTTTGTTGTTTTTCTTTTTTTTTTAGAAAGAGTTTTAGCAAAAATATGTGCGGACTTCTTGGACAATTTGAAACAATCACAGTCAAAACATGCACAATCATACCTAGAGCTATGGTCTTCAAAGTCCACTAGACTGCTCCTAACTGTTACAAAGTGACAAGTTGTGAGATAACCCTCAAATCGTTTCTTCACTGCCAATTATGGCCAGGTAAGCACAAATGAGGAAAAGAGGGTTCCGCTCACGAATCACCGTGAGACGGGCCTTTTAAAATTACCTTTCTCACTTGTCTAGCCTAGGCACCACAAAGTCAAGTTTAGATAAACGATCGAATGCCCACAACCTTCCTCTGTCCTATTGAGCACGACAGTCCTTAGTTGGCTGAGTCTAGATATTTTTTATTAAGCTCAAGGGTAATGCGCATGCTTTTAGTGATTTTTGGGGTCTTAGGAAGGGTGATGAAATCCCTACCCAATCTGAATTGGTGTTATAGCCCCTTAAAGTCCGTATTATTTATGCAAAACAGTAACAAACAAAATCTAAAACACTTGCAAAAAATTATTTGGCAGCAGCGCAAAGAATCCTGCACAATAACAATTTTATTGGAGTGGGGAAGAGAGTTTGTGCAAAGAATGCTGCAGAAAGAATAGTTCAGTGGAGTTCAGAGGAGAGGGGAAAAGGAATGGAATACTCACAGAGAGTTTTTGAGTGCTGACGTCATAAGTTGACCGCGGTACCGCGGTCAAACTTGCACTTTGGCCGCAGTTCCGCGGCTGAACAGTGGAATTGGACCTTCAAACTTCTTCTCTGTGCTAAGTGAAGTCTCCTTTTCCTTTTTAGAGCCCCTGAATCTTGATTTGATCACTGAATTTGCTCCAGAATTTTACAGCAAGCCGTAGTTCCGTCTTGATCCACCGCGGTGTAGCCACGAGATATGGGTCTAACTCCCCACGCCTTTGGTACTGAACTTGACCTTCTTCTTATCCTACACACTTGCACCAAAAGGAATAAAAAAATAACAAGATAATCTTTACAGTATATTTTTTTTGTTTTTGGTTTTAGATATATTCACAAATTAACCCGAGATTACACAAAGAAATAAACTACCGTCTCCCCGGCAACGGCGCCATTTGATTGTTAAGGATTTGGCGTGCTTACTTTTAATTACCGCAATCAAGATGGTTTCGCTTGGTAGCAAGCCGGTTGAGTACGGGTCGTTCGCAGGGAGATGAGAATCTTTTTCTATGTGCTTTAACGAGTTAAGTCCAATTTGTCCAGATTTGTTTAGTTTTACTATGTGCTAAATATATATAAAGAGAGCTTGTTAGGGTTAGGATTAGATTAGTTTGAGTTAGGAGTCGCTCACTTCTTTCGTTGCCACTCTTTATATCGGCATTACGGTAATCGGAAAAAACGGGGATTAGCACGACTAAAAAGGAAACTTGCGAGCATAAGCTAGGCTTTCTAATGCTTAGTTCCTTCCTTTTGGTCCTTGTCTGTCCGTTCTTGGCTCTTAGCCTTAACCTCCGGTTAATTCAACTACAACCGGTCTAACTAGGGAGTCACCACTATCATGTAGGATAGGGTGCCGTAGGGAGCGGATTGTGGGTCATTTAACGGGAGTCCGATTCAAGATGTTGGGCAAAGAAAAGAGTGAGAGATATTTCCTTCTCTCAAACTTTCCTTATCCTACCCTAACAAGTGAGAAACTACTCACCCATTAAAAAGAAAAAGAAAACAAAACTAGAAGGAAGGTAGAAAGAAATGAGGTTAAGAAAATCACAACTAGCTATTTGAGACCTCACTTTGGCATGATCATACTCAAGCATCATGGTTGTAAAGATAAAGAAAAAGAGAAAAAGAGAGAAAGCAAACAAACAAATAACAACAACTAAGTTTACAAAGAAAATTACAAGCAAGATAATAGAACACAATTACAAGACAAGCATGTTAATAAAAAGAACCCTTCTTTCATTCATCATCACTCATGAAGCTCACTACAATGTTAATGGAGAAAGATGAAGAGGAAGAAGAACTACAAATACTTATCCTAAATCTAATACAAAGAAAAAGACACCCTTCACTTGGCTTTGCGCTGGGCTATTTATAGTCAGAAAACTGAAACCCTAGGGATACAATCTGATACAAAATGAAGTTACAAAACTGCCCCCAAAACCCGAGTCAACAATGAGTTGACTCGGCCGCGGATCTGCGGCAGAAGTGCCATCTTGGCCGCGGTTCTGCGGCCATTTAGTTGAATTGGATGCTTGGATTTTTTGGGTTTTTCCATGCTGCTTTTCCCTTTTGTTTGGTACACTTGGTTTCTCAAAAACTCTTCAGTTTTCTCCAAGATTTTCTGCAGTGTAAAAGGTGAAATGATGTGGACTTTTTGCCATGATTTTCTTGAGCTCCGAGTTGAAGTCTTGGATATTGTGCTGCCCTTGTGCTTTGTGCATGAAAATGACCAATGATGTGCCATTTTGTCCCTTGAACTGGTATGCGGGATCATACAGATAGTGAGCGGAGATCAGTATTTATCTGTTGTTGGCCGTAGTCCTGCATTTGTTGCGAATTTTCATGAATTTCACTGTAAAGAGCTGAGAACCTGTAACCTGCAATTATTTAGCAAATACGGATCAAAAGTACCTACCTATATGCAATGCGATCAAGAATGGATGATATGAAAATGCAAAAATCTGATGTGAACATGGGCGCTCAGCGCCAAGCGCCTCACGTGTCCATCACGTGGGCACTGCACAATAAAGAGTGCTTAGCACTCAATGGTTGGCGCTCAGCGCCAAGCGCTTCACGTGCCCATCACACGGGTGCTGCTCAATAAGGAGTGGCTAGCACTCAGTGGTTGGCGCTCAGCGCCAAGCGCCTCACGTGCTCCACACGTGGGCACTATAAAGAGTGTGTAACACTCTATAAAAACAAAAAAGAGGGAAAATAAAGTAAAGTAAAGGGTGAGCTTCAGAATCCATATCAATGCTCAGCATTGTTTGCACAGAAAAGGAACTGAGCCCAAAAAAGTGTTTAACACTTTATTCAAAGACTGAGTAGGCTGAGTCTAATTTGATCAAAATTCCCTAATTCAGATCAGCCGAGCCTATGTGCTCATCATTTTCCAAATTGGTCTTAGTCCCAGACATAACTACTGGTCTTCCAATGGACATTGGTTCAAGGGTACATCTCCTCACACCTCTGATACACGTCGTTGCAATTCTTCAGCGTCTTTAGAAAGGTAGTGGGTTCCGATAACCAATAACTCTTTGGTGCACTCCGAAATAGATAGGCACATCCTAAGCTATGGACCGAAATGTCCTTAAACTAAGCTATGGACCGAAACGTCCTTAAACTTACAACGGACCGTAACGTCTTTAAACTAAAACAATGGAGCCCAAATGCTCTTTTATGGGATCTGAATGATCCTAAAAAAAATCCTGTTGAGTAGATCTTAGTCTAAAATTAGACTAACGTATCCTCAACAAACATTTAAGTTGATCTTAATCTCAAACAAGATTAACGATCTTTAAATCAACCCAAACCCAAATATAAAAATATACGGATTTGGACTAATCCATGCCCTACGGGCGACAACATTAATTAGTCTCCGTATACAATCCACGGGCAACCAAAATTAAAACGAACACACACGACATAAAATGAACTTCTGGAGCATGAGAAAGTAGTTATCGCGATGCGGTATCGTAATTAACTGCAGGGGCTTGCACCTGTAGGGAAGAGCGTCCCCACAATAAAAAAAACCCCTTGCAAATGAGGGAGAATTTGACGAAGTCTGCTACGACCGCCGTATCTGTCCAAACCTCCGATACATGGTGCCGTAAATCAACTTGGCATCTTCAGAGAGGTGGACAGATAAACCCAAATAGCATCTCCCCCTAAATTCAGGCAAGACGACCTCCGCGGGTTCGTCTCTGTTTTCAGCGGTAAACAGATTCTGGTATGCCCGATAGGACCTTTTCTTCTTTTCACTCCACACTTCGTACGTCGAGTTCACGAACAAATCGTGGTTTACTAGGGTTGCCCCTTGATTCGAGGTACTATGATTTGGTGTCTTGCTCTTGTGCAGAGAAAAGAAGAATCAATGGCTTCCAAGTGTACCCGCAACAGCAACTCTTGCTCCATCCCAAATGGAGGAGTGACTTATGGGTCCCCAGCAGCCTCCATCTTTGCAATTCCAGTGGAACAGGTGACTCAAGCCACCATTGGATTGTTCTTAGGGACCATGCTCTCATCAACGAGCTTCAGCGTCCCGATGCCATAACAGGAAGCTCCGAAGAAGTCGGTATTTGATCGACTTGCAACCACCATGGCCCCTCTCAACGAGTCGTCCAAGTCCGCCACCTCGGTCTTTGATAGACTAAGCCAATGCTCCAGTGGGACCGCAAAGAGGCTCGCGATACCTGAAGGGGTTATCCCGAAGCGGATAGCCATTCCAGTTCCGGCAGATAAAGTCGTCAAAGGGGCTTCTCCTACTAATGGATCGGTCTTCTCAAGGCTGGACATTCCGACTCCTGCTATGGGTGAATTCATCAAAAATGCTCCCTCTACCAGAAAGTCGTCCTTCGAAAGATTGGCCGTCCCCTCTCAACGGACGTCAGTCTTAAACAGGCTGACACCAACGGCGACCTCTCATCAAAGCGGGGGGCATGACAAAGCCTCTCCCACGTCAGAGTTGGTTCCCTCTGCACGACATGCTCGACGTCGCCACTGGCGCCGAGTTAGAAAAAATGGGGGTATTTCGCCCTCTCGACTTACCCTACCAGTTCCAATGGTGGAAATTGACACTGCTGTTCCAACTGGGAACAGCTTTGAGCTGCTCAGGAGGGTGCGCAAGAACTCTCCAACCGCTGTATTAAAGAAGTCCTCTCTGCTTGTTGAAAACACAACGCTGGTAAAACCAGAACATCCTTCTCAGCGGTTGTCCTCTAAGATCCATAGGGTCTGGCGAAGAGTCCAAGACTCTGTAATTGACAAATACTACTCTCACCGGCTGAAGAAAACGAATTCTCAGCAAGAGGAAGACCATCCCTCCATCGTACCACGAAGGTATCATCTGCATGGGTGCCTTCTGAAACGGCCCCCTTAACTTCGACCTCCCTCAAGAGGAGAAGGCTGGAGAAGATCCCTATGCCTGCAGTACATTTCAAAGGCAGTGGACCCAAACGCCCCAAGTATGGGGGCATGGTAGTACACACGGTGTACATGGCTTCTGGGAAAGAGGAAAGTCGTACTTCCATGGGTCATCGACTGCTCACACGGTCTGTGACAAAAGCTCAGGAGCAACAAAAAAAGCTCCAGGAGATGCTGATAAAGATGGCCGCACTCACTGGGCAAAAAGAAAGCCCAGAAGCATCGTCTGAACATCGCCAGGAACAAAAGACTTGACACCAACTTCTTGCGAAGGGTGCTGAAAAGGAAGGATATGGAGGCCGCGGAACAGGCCGCTAATATAAAGCAGATGGTGTTACTTTTCCAAGACATGGTTGGGATGATGATCCAGCCGGATGCTCCAGCCGAAGAACCTCCGATAATTATCAAAGACAACAGAGGGGAAACGTCAAATCCTCCACCGGCTTTCTCAGCAGCCAAGGAAGAAACGATCTCCAAGGATGCCCTTGAAGACTACATAGCTCAACAAATACGAGCTCATCAGGTAAGCGAAGCGGTTGGCCAAGTCGTCAGAACTGGGCGACCTTATCCAGGCTGGTACGATCAAATCAAGTACCCGCCCGGATATACAATCCCTAAATTCCACGTGTATAAGGGGACATGCAATCCCCATTAGCACGTCGCTCAGTTCAGAGCTCTATGCGGAAATACTGGAGGTGACGACAAACTGCTGTTTCTCCAGTTCGTCAGCAGTTTGGTGGAGACAGCATTTGAATGGTACTCGGAGCTTCCGAATGATTCCATCAAAACATTTACGAAATGGAGCTACTGTTCACGCAGCGTTTCGCAAGCGCAAGCGAGCCCACCCCGATCACCGCATTAATTAATGCCAGGGTGAAGCCGGGAGAGACCTGGGTTCAATACGCAATTCGATGGCGGAACTTATGGTCAAAATGCGAACAATGCATAGAAGAAGCTCCTACCGTGGGCATGTTCGAAGGGACCCTTGATCCTCAGGCGACTATATCCCAATTTATGATGTTCTTCAAGCTGACCACCTTACAGGCCTTGATTGAAAAGCTGCCTAAATGGACCAGATAGACCATAGGCCGTCCTCTTCAAAAACGGATCTCCAGAATGAAAAGGGCAAAGGGGTAGCGACCTTCGTTGCCAATGCTCAACAACAACCGAGTGATCCGAAACTGGTTGCTCGCCAAAGCAACACAAGCCGATCCCCCAAAGAGAAGTTTAGACGTCCTTACTCATTTCCTCAAGATAAAACGAGGAGACTGTTCGAACTGGCGGTGCGCAACAGGCTCATCACTCTACCGGATCCGAGACGCCTGCTGCATCCTGGTGATGTTAACAGTACTAACTACTGCCCCTACAACAGAGTAATAGGCCACCCAATTGAAGATTGCTACGTCTTTAAAAACTGGGTTGATGACCAGTACCGACCAGGCAAGTTCGCGCTGTCCGAAAACTGGAAGGTAAACTCGCCACAGCAGCACGTTCCAAAAAAAGTGGACACGCCGGGGGCATCATGCTCATTTATAGAAGAAGCTCCATGGGAAGTTGTCCATTTGGATAAAACTAAAAGAATGCTGAAGGATCTTCAAGCATGCCCGGAAATCAGGTAGAAAACCCCGCATGAGCCCGAGATCATTGACGGGATGCTGAAACCGCGCGCAACATCGAAAGTTGGTATCGATCGGCAAGGTATCCAGGTCAGGCATTCATAGTCTTCGTAGAGAAAGAAGAATACCAAGAAGCCAGCGTAGCCTGACGACAAGCGCACATTCCTGCAGAAGTACATTGACGTGCTGGAAGAGTACAACCAGAAGGTGCGGACCCTAGTCACACTTGAAGGGTTCCTCAAGCATATTCTTGAGAACGGATACGGTGACAATGACGAGGGAGATGGCTCGTCAAAAGAACCTAAGGGTTATGTGGCGAGTTTCTACATGATCTCTCATTTATTAATAAATGGCAAAGAAGCTCCCTCGGCATCGGAAAGCAACGCAGAGGAATTAGGGGCAGGACCAGCGTCAAAATCCCTGGAGCCGTCAGACGACTTGATTGACATGCTGCTAAACGAAGCCCTTCAGAAGAGCAAAGCCGACCGAGAACGTGAAATAACCATATACGAAAAGGCCAAGCGTCGGCGCCAGGATGAAGAAGTTGCAATGAGGAATAGTCACAAAGTACTCCAACCAGATCGAAGCACACCCGTGGCAGATAAAAGAAAATTTAAGACGAGGAAACGGTTCGCTAAAGCCTTGTCAATGGGAATAAAGCTCCACTTTTCGAAGGAAATACTCCCAGGAGTACGTGCCTTGATGAAGCGGATATACATACAAAATACTGCTTATACCATCGGAGGGTCATACACCCTACTGAAGAGTGCAATGCCTTCAGGAAGTGGTGGTAGGGATACGTTGCCCACCGACAACACTTCAAGCGAATGAAGCACAAGCCCGTCGGGAATAGAGAAGCGCGACAGATGAGCGTAAAGGAACAGCCGGTAACTGTCATATGGTCGATGCCATTTCGACAAAAGGGAAATCTTAAGTTCTTACCTTCGGGTGCGATTCTGATGAAAAAATAGCCCTCGGCCCTCTCTTTAAGGAATCCACCTTTGGAAAAGAAGAAGATGTGAAGAACTGTGAGAATATTCAGCTGTGTAACCGTACGTTGCCCGAAAAGAATCTCGGACCCTCAAAGAAAGGTTTGGGTAAGAGAGACAAGGGGAAGGAAAAAGTCCCTGTGGAAATTGCCCTCGACGATAGAGTCGTCGAAGAGCTCACAGCTAAAGACCCGCCTAAGAAAAATAAGGTGGATTACAATGTCCTGGCACACATGAGGAAGATACCTTCACAGCTGTGCATATTGGATGCTCTCTTCCTGTCCAAACAGGCATGAGATTCTCTGATCAAGGCACTGCAAGAGCCTAATCAGTTCCAAGCTTTCCTTGCGGAAGAAAAGATGAAGGACGAGCCGGCAAAGGTTCATACAGCTGACATCACATTCGGCGATGAAGATCTCCTCCTCGCAACATGCGAGCACAACCGTCCTATATATGTCACCGGGTATTGCCATGACATTAAGATAGGCAAGATTCTGGTCGACAATGGCTCCTATGTCAACCTTCTTAACGTGAAGGTGCTGAAGGAGATCTGCATGAACATTCAACACTTGGCTCGGGACAAAATTACTATCTCTGGGTTCAAATCGCAGTCATCACGGACACTTGGGTCCGTAATACTGACATTACGCTTCGGGATGCTCGTCACTGACATCAAGTTTCATGTCATCGAGGCCAAGACTTGCTACAATGCTTTGCTCGGCAGGCCTTGGTTACATGAGTGCAACATCATACTTTCTACGCAACATCAGTGTATGAAGTACTTCAAAGACGGCCTCAAGTACACAGTTACAGGGGAGCTAAACCCATTCTCCATAAATGAAGTCCACAAGTATGAAGACGCTAAGTACTTCTTACCAAACTTCGAAGATGTTGTAAACCGAAGAACAAACAAAAGCCGTTGCCACCATCCTGATCTTTAGGAGCGATACCGAGGAGGATGAAGAGATAGTCTTCTCGGGGCTACCCCATAGCAACAGGCCAGGACCATCTGCTCCTATTTTAGTCTTTGGCAGCGACTCTGAAGACGAGGTCAACACAGTATTCTCTGTTCGTCCATCAATACAAACCTTTATTGGAGCTGATCAGAGCTTGCAAATCACCATGGTTCCACAACAGCATTATAGAGAACTTGATGCACTCGATACATATAGCGTGTAAAAGCCGCAGACCTTCTACCTCCCCTAGACGAAAAGGTGAGAAGGCGGTCCTCCTCTACCAATCTACGGAGACTAAAGTGGAGAAAGAAGTCTGGCATGGTGTCGATCTTGCGCTTGACAGGCTTCAACCGATCCATCTGTCTAGATATTACGCAGAGGGATTGAAAATGTTATTAAGATGCCAAGGCGTACCTTTCAAACAAACCGCTCGACAAGCCCAGTTCTACAACAAGATTTGGGACATTCCCGGGACTCAGCGAAAAATGCCCAATGGGAGGATAGGGATGAAGGGACTTGGATATCTTCGGTCATAGAAATGGGAGCAGTTCCATGGTTTCCATGTCATAAATAACTTCGGTGGAGAAGCGAATGCATTTCCAGATAGCACTGATATCAAACCAGAGCGAGATCCTGCCGTGAGAATACCTAGCCCGTCATTCGAAGAACAAATGGATAAACTAATAAGGAAAGCGTTTCAAAAGGTTCGGGATGACCACAGCCGCGAAATGACCATTTATGAGAAAGCCAGGACGCAACATATCATTCAGCAGGCAACGGAAAGAGAAGACGACGATGCCCTTCACCCTCATCCCGCTGTGCGCTCTCGTGACAAGAAAAAGGCCCGACGCAGAAGCAACAACAAGATCAAGGTCGGGAATGATGATCAAAAACAGCGAAGCAAATCCAAGAAGCTACGCGATTAAGAAAAGGTGAGCTGGAACCCGTCTTTTGTGAAGAAGATGGGTCGGGAGTACTCTTTCTCTCAAGATAAGACAAGGAAAATATTCAACCTTGTCATGAAGTATCAAATGATGACGCTCCCAGAGTCTCGGCACCCTGAGCAAATAAACGAGGTCCATCATCCGGTTTATTGCTCCTACCACCGAGCAATAGGACATTCTCTTGATGATTGCTTCACCTTCAAAGACCGGGTCGAAAAACAGTATCAGCAAGGCAGGTTTGCTCTGTCCGACAATTAGAGGGTAGCCCCACCACAGAAGCATGAGCCAAAAGCAACCTACACTGCAAGGGTAAGTCCAGATCAACATCGAGCTTGGAAACGAGCTCGTACCTACCACATGATAATATTCTCAAAGGAAGAAGAGCATGAGAATGTGGACGACCTCTCCCAATACATGGCAAATGAAGATGAGGATGAGGTGATCTCAGAATTTCCACCGGCGCCAAAAGAGATGGAAGATGAGATACACATCACATCAGACAACCAGAAGAAAATCGATTTGTGGACGACAAACGATCCGAGGCCAACGTTCGTCAGTGAGCTGCTGTCTGAAAAGCAGGTGGCCACGCTAAAGGATGTGCTTATGCAATATAAAGAATGTTTCGCCTGGAATTATTCCTAGATGCTGGGACTAGATCCAGAAATAGCGGTGCATAAACTGGCTATATCGCCGGACGTTAAGCCAGTCAAGCGAGCGCCAAGAAGAATGTGACTCGAACTCGAGATGAGCATCAATGCCATAGTCAAGTAACTAATCGACTCTGGCTTCATCCAAGAAGTTCAATATCCTGACTGGATCACCAACATTGTCCCGGTGATGAAGAAAAATGGGACAGTACACATTTGCGTGGACTTCCGGGACTTCAATAAAGCTTGCCCGAAAGATAACTTCCCAGTACCGGTTACCTAGATGATGATCGATAACACATCCACCCATGTGGTCTACTCCTTCATGGATGGATCTTCAGGGTATAATCAAATAAAAATGCATCCCGAAGACCGAAAGCATACCGCCTTCCGGACTCCGCTAGGTATATTCAGCTATAAAGTGATGCCCTTCGGTATGAAGAACGCTGGCGCTATCTACCAGAGGGCCATGACGAAGATTTTTGATGACCTCATACACGAGATTGTCAAATGTTATATCGACGATCTCGTGGTGAAAAGAAAATCGTACGAGGAGCATTGGAAGCATTTGAAAATAGTGTTCCAGCGTTTTCGGAAATATAATCTGAAGATGAACCCTCTGAAATGCGCGTTTGGAGTTTCCTCAGGAAAATTCCTAAGATTCTTCGTACGACACCGAGGCATCGAAATAGACCCATCAAAGATCAAGGCGATTATGGAAATGCCCGCGCCAAGAACTCTCAATCAACTGTGGTCTCTCCAAGGGAAGCTCGCGTATATCTGGCGGTTCATAGCTAACCTCTCTGGAAAATGCTGCCCCTATAGCCATATAATGAAGAAGGGGACCCCGTTCGTTTGGGATCATAAATGCCAAAATGCACTAGACGAAATTAAGTAGTAACTGCAGAACCCGCCAGTACTAACCGCTCCAGTCAACGGAAAGCCCCTCAATCCTGTACACGACAGCCCTTGAAGGTTATCTAGGCGCACTATGGACACAGGAGAACGACCAGGGAAAGGAGAGAGCTCTCTATTATTTGAGTCGAGTTTTCCCAGGGGTAGAAAACAACTACTCCCCTATTGAAAAACATTGCCTAACACTGATGATTGATACGTAAAAGTGTTTTTGTAGTTAACCGCAATCAGAACGGTGTCGCATGTAGCTAGACCGAGATGAGTACGGGTCGTCCTCTGGGAAACGTGGAACCTTTTACTTTTACTTTAGATGTGTTGAGAAAGAGAGGAGGGATAAAGAATTTTATAGAATGGTTTCTAGATCTACGTTAAACAAGATTGTAAAATATAGATCTAGATTATTTTAGAGACTTAGATAATATAATAAGAAGGCTTATAGGGTTCGTTAGGATTTAATAGTTATGGACGATTAATTAAAAGTTACCCTTTTTATCCATTAATAGATTTAGAACTAGAACGACAGTGATGCGTGTAGATTAGGGTTTCTGGAGGGAAAATGAATCCCACTCTTAACCCTTATCTCGACACGAAACTCCGTTCATATCTAGCCTTTACCAAAACAATCATTAATCTAATCTCTAATCACGGTCGGAACTAGCAAAGAATTGCTAGCGCGCCCGATTAGGATGTTAATGATTCTTTTGATAAAGTTCCTAAACTTTATAGGACTTAAAAAGGGTTTAATTATTTTCATCGTCCATTAGCCTACTCTAATCCTACGAACCCTAACAAGCGGAGAATTACTCGCGCATGTTGGGAGAAGAAGATGAAAAGAAAGAGAGGGAAAACATAATGTAAAATGCAAAAGAATTAAATAAAACAACTACCTTTATTAATCAACTTGAACAATCTACACTTTGATTCCTTAAAAAATGATTACAAAGACTAGTTTGCTTCTCGATCTCTTCCAAGGAGGTAGATGAACCGTTGTTGATCAGCCTGGATGCGTGAGCGTCTGGGGCTTCGTGATCTCGTCGGCTTGATGCTTTTTCCAAGAGGCTCTCGGTGCCTTTTTATAGTGCAAAGCCAGAATATTTTGCTTCAAAAGTTGGTAAAATTCATCATAGATTCATCCCAAAAATCCTCAGCATTTAATTCCTCAATCTTGCCGCGGATCCGCGGCACAAGGTGGGTAAGGCCGCGGATCCGCGGCCATTTAATCTCTGCCGTTCATCAAACTTCAGGGGCTCTGTTCTTGTGACATGTGGGCTCCTCTGGAATCTTTGTATCTTTGAAATCTTCTCTCGGTTGCTTCCAGACTTGGTCTCCAAGTTTGCTTCTTAATTTGGCAAGATTTCTTCAACAACTTGATTTGCTTGATTCTAGCCTTGGAAAATTCTGCACAACTTGGAAATATTCTGCACAACAACTCAAATAAGATTTTAGTAGACTTTGTTCTACTAGGATTATGTCAATAATATTATTTGCATACATTTTCCTACCAAATACTAATTAAAATATATTAACACATGGAAAATAATGTTTTTACACATAAACCCTCATATGTATAATATATTATAATAAAGTCCTTTTTTAATATGAAAATGGTAGGAAAAATGTAATACAAATGTGCAGTTTTATCAACTGAACAAATACCCCCAAACTTATCTTTGATCGTCCCGAGCAAACTAGTTTATTTAAGAGAAGAAAAAGAAAGGAGAAAACTAAGCACACTTTCGTAGGAAGACACGATTGCACTGAGCACGTGCAACAAGCCGTTAAACCTCTAGGTGTCCCTAGTAGGAGGAGTGTTGTCTCCTGAGGGTTTTCAGCGGATTACACTCACAAAATCCTATAACAAAAGAAAGATGGTGAAATTTACATATAAAGATAAGAACCATAAAAGAAAGGCTTTGAAAAGAAGAGTTTCCAACTATACTAACTTTTCAGTTGTCATGTGCCCTATCTTAATAGTCATGAAAAAAATGTTAGAAATCACATCATCTCTCAATAAAATATCGTCTTTATTCTTCATTCCTACCTTTCATCCAAACATTGATCATATAACCCCACGTGTGTGTAAAGAACATCCCTACACTCGGAGAATTCAATTCAAGCTATCATACTCTTGTCCATTTACCTCAGTACTTTTTAATTTGATGAATACTTAGATTTGCTCACACATTTTCATGCGACCGTTAATACTTCTTGAGGTACTAACCGACCGATTACTCATGTGCTTGCTGATTCGGTGATAGTATTTTCCTCGTCTTGCGCCACCTAAGGCTTAGTAGTAACTCCCAGACCAGTTGGCCTTAGGGCACTAGGTGAAGAGGCACCCTCGCTATATTTTTTTATTGCTGCCTTGGCGATAACAAAACAAGTGTTCATTTTTTTTCTTTTCACCATTTTTATATTTTCTTCATTTTTTTATTTTCTTCATACTTTGGCTTTTAGACAAGAGCATTTCAAGGTATCCTCTACTATCCCGAGTTTCAAGACGTGTGCAAGTGCATATAGTAGGGTATCAACATTCAAATGTTCGGCTTCCAGAATAGAAACTATTTTTCAGACTTATTTTTATCCTCAGATTAGTGACTTCCTTCATCTTACTAACCCTTGGGACAACAGCTCATAACTACTTATTACCAGTTCGTTTAAAAAAACATCTAATTTTCTTGGTTTTCTTAAATTATTCCTATCTTTTGGATGTAATTTTTCACTTTCTACTCTTTTGTTATAAAAGATTTTTTTTTTGAAAACGTTGTGCTTATACAAAGTATGATGCAAATTGATGTGTAAATAAGCACAAACCTCCCCCAAACCTATTTACAGCAGTGTCCTCACTGATGTCATCCATTAAGCAAAAATAACCTGTAGACTTGGGAGGAAATTATTAATGGGGGCAACAATATATGAAAGTGAAAATCCTCCCCCAAACTTATTTTTTTTTGGCTCACAATTTTGTAAAAATCATTTTCTTTCAAAAGCCAAAATATACCACCTCCCCCAAACTTGAGTTAAACAATTTTAATCTTTTAAAATCACACGAGGGGGTCAAGATTATTGGTCAATGCCAAGCTTTGCAAAGACCGAAGGTCAACACCAACCATTCAAAAATTTTATCGATGAAGCACCAAGGTTGGTGGAAGAACATGTCACCTTTCGACAATAAGAAGTGGGGAGGTAATAAGAGGTGTAATGGAAAAGGATTGCATCTCAATTTGGAGAGACGACACAGTGATAGTGATGATGGATTACTCGCATTATCATGATTTTCCAAAAGAAGGGGTGGAGGTTCAATTTCTTCATCTTGGAGTTGATTCATCTCAACACCCGTGTCTTGTAAAAATGCGAGTTCATCAGCGAAAATTTCCTCGAAGCTTTCATCGATACCCCGAAAAATAATGTCATCAGAAAAAATGGGGTGATCGTCAGACTCAATATAAGGTTCCTCATTAGATGTTGACCCGAACAACTCGGTGGAAGAGTAAATGGTTGGGTCAAACAACAACATATGAAAAGAGTCTGTATCATGAGGTTGATCAAATTCGCTGCTGTCGACATCCATTAATTCGACAGAACACACATGAGCATAGGGTTCGGAGGGTTCACTTCCCAACTTGTAAATGTTAAGCTCAATTGACTTCTTTCCAAAGGATAGGGTCATAGAGCCGTTTCTACAATTAATTACTGCGTTGGAAGTGGCCAAAAAGGGTCGACCGAGTATCACCGGGATTTGATTGCGTGGGTTTGCTACAGGTTGTGTATCTATAACGATAAAGTCCACAGGGAATATGAATTCCCCGACTTTGATTAACACATCCTTTAGCTCACCCCTATGTTGGGTGATAGATCGATCAGCCATCTGAAGAGTGCAATGCGCAGGTTTTAACTCTCCGATCCCTAATTGCTCATACACAGAATACGGAAGTAAGTTAACACTAGCAGCAAGATCGAGTAGAGCACGATTGATATTTTTACCCCCAATGGAAATAGAAATTGTAGGACTTCCGGGGTCCTTTCGTTTCTTGGGTAGTTGTTGTGTAAAAGCAGTGGTCACATTACTCGCAAGGAAAATTTTTTTAGGTACTTGAACTTTTCGTTTCCTAGTGCACAAGTCCTTTAAGATTTTTGCATATGACGGAACTTGTTGAATAGCATCTAGGAGAGGAATTTTTATGTTAACTTGCTTAAAAATTTTCACAATCTTCTCCATTTGTGGACTTGGTCCGTTGCCCCTCAACCTGTTTGGATAAGGTGCTTGATCAATAAGTTTTGGGTCCAATGTTTGTGGAGAAGACTGTGGGGATGGATTCGATCCTAAAACTGGAGTGGGAATCGACTTAGATTTGGCGAAATGGGCGAAGGGTTCGAGCCTTGGGGAAAACGGAGAATAGGCTCGGGTGAAGGTGGGAGACTGGACGAATTAGGGGAAGAAGAAGAAGTTGGGGTATCATTGGTGTCACTATCATCACATTGCTCACCCACTTGGTCATTCAGCACTTTTCCCGATCTCAACGTGGTAACAACACTAACATTATAACTTTGTGAGTGGCCAGGATTAGGTATGGGTTGAGATGGGAGTTTCCCTTTCTCTCTCGCACTCATTGCGGCGTTTAACTGTGCGATTTGGTTTTCTAGTGATTTAATACTCTTACCATGGGAGGAGGAGTTTTTCATTAGGGTATCAATAGAAAACCTTATCTCAGCTGAATTTTTCATGGATTGTTTCATGAACATATCCAAAGTTTGTGCAAGTGAGTTGTCAGTACCGGCCACTTGTGGTGTAGAAATGTTGGCCGGATTTTGGAAATTTTGTGACTGAAAGGGGGGCTAATTCTGTGGTTGTGGTTGCTGTGGAGGAGGTCTTTGATAATTACTTTGTTGGTTTTGATTCCAAGCAAAGTTAGGATGATTCCTCCATCCTTGATTATATGTGGAAGAATAAGGATCGTTTCTAGGTCGCTGCTGAAAAGTAGCATTAGCTTGAAACGATGCATTCATAAGACATTCTTCCGTTAGGTGTGAAGGATCCGAACAGCAACCACAGACAGTCTTAGGAAGCGTGACCTGATTTAGGGAGAATGTTGAGAATTTGTTTTCAATAGCATCGAGTTTCTTCTGTATCGCTGCCATTTCGGCTTTTACTGCGATAGAAATATCGAGCTAGTGAATACCTCCCTTAGTTGAAGGTGGTCTTACGCTTTCCCACTGCAACGTGTGTTCAGCAAGGTCTTCCAGATATTTCCATGCTTCACCGTCATCTTTAGACATGAAATTGCATTGACACATTGTTTCAAGCATCTGCTTTGTCGCTGGATTAATGCCCTCATATATAATCCGACATAAATCCTATCTTTGTATCCCGTGATGGGGGCATTGGACAAGCAGATCTTTGAAACGTTCAAAGCACTTCCAAAATGGTTCATTGGGAAGCTGGGTGAACTGGTTGATCTCGCTCCTAATATGTGCAGTCTTATGATTTGGGTAAAACTTCTTAAGAAATGCTACGACGAATTCATCCCAATTAGTGATAGAGTGTGCGGCAGTACTGTAAAGCCATTTTTCTGCCAAGTCGCACAATGTGAATGGGAGAAGACGTAAGCGCATAGCATCTAAAGTCAGTTGTGAAGTACCCATCATTGCGCATACGTTCTCGAATTTGGTGATGAAAACGTACGCGTCTTCCGACTCAAGCCCGTGAAATTTGGGTAGCAGATTGATGTAGTGGGGTTTAATTTCGAAATTATCCCCGTTAGGTGGTGGAAGAGATAGACAAGTAGGAAGGGGACCACGAATAGGATAACATCTCTCTTGGAGAGAGATGCGCGGTGGATTCTGCGCACCTTCGGGCGGTGGCAGCGTGGTGTTATACTCTGATGGAGTGCCATCCATCACAGTCGATGTGATGTGTGGTGGGGGAAAAGAGGATGAAGAAGTACCGACTTCGGCGTCGATAGCAGGAACGCGGACAAGACGGGCACTAGGATCCCGTGTCCAGCCGAGCATACACTAAGCGGGTTTAGTGCAAGTGGCAGCGTGTGTGTGATTTTAAAATTGGTTTGTTTTGAAAAAGTGGGAATCAAGACAAATCTTCCTAAGATGCACAAGCAACTCTAGAACTAAGGTCACCTAGGTCCAGTCTCTAGACCGCTCCTAGACTTCCAAAGGACAAGCCGCAGGATCAATCCTCTACCGCCTCCGTACTACTCTTGTAGCCAGATAAGTGCCAGGTAAGTGGGAAGGAACCACGTCGTGGGCCTAATTAAAAACCACTAGCCTTTGTCACACTTGCCTAGGCACTACAAAAGTAATGCGGATAAACGATAGATTACCCACGACCTTCCTCTGTCCTTATTGAGCGCGACAGTCCTTAGAGTCTGGTCTAGATATTTTTTTAAATTAATGAAGGGTTAATCTATATGCTCAGTTTGTGATTTGTGGGGCTTAGGAAGGGTGATGAAATCCCCACCTAATCTTGATTTGGTCTTTGTCCCTTAAAGTCCGTATTAAATATGCAAAACAAAACCAATCACAAAACTTTTGCAAAAAGATTTTTTTTAGCGGCGCAATTTTTGCAAAGAATCCTGCAGAAAATAGATTTTATTGGATTTGAGGGGAGAGAGAAGGGAGTTAGAATCTTACCAGAGAAGTGTGAACCCTAGATCTCCTGTTTCCTCAAGTACGTGACTCCAGATTTCCTCGCAAAAATTCACACAACAATCGTTAAATATACAATTTGCAGTTTTGTTTTAATAATGATATGGCTTGTCTAAGAATTCAACACAAATAGTAAAAATAAAAAATTACACACATTTCCCCGGCAACGGCGCCATTTGATTGACACGTAAAAGTGTTTTTGTAGTTAACCGCAATCAGAACGGTGTCGCATGTAGCTAGACCGAGATGAGTACGGGTCATCCTCTGGGAAACGTGGAACCTTTTACTTTTCCTTTAGATGTGTTGAGAAAGAGAGGAGGGATAAAGAATTTTATAGAATGGTTTCTAGATCTACGTTAAACAAGATTGTAAAATATAGATCTAGATTATTTTAGAGACTTAGATAATATAATAAGAAGGCTTGTAGGGTTCGTTAGGATTTAATAGTTATGGACGATTAATTAAAAGTTACCCTTTTTATCCATTAATAGATTTAGAACTAGAACGACAGTGATGCGTGTAGATTAGGGTTTCTGGAGGGAAAAGGAATCCCACTCTTAACCCTTATCTCGACACGGAACTCCGTTCATATCTAGCCTTTACCAAAACAATCATTAATCTAATCTCTAATCGTGGTCGGAACTAGCAAAGAATTGCTAGCGCGCCCGATTATGATGTTAATGATTCTTTTGATAAAGTTCCTAAACTTTATAGGACTTAAAAAGGGTTTAATTATTTTCATCGTCCATTAGCCTACCCTGATCCTACGAACCCTAACAAGCGGAGAATTACTCGCGCATGTTGGGAGAAGAAGATGAAAAGAAAGAGAGGGAAAACATAATGTAAAATGCAAAAGAATTAAATAAAACAACTACCTTTATTAATCAACTTGAACAATCTACACTTTGATTCCTTAGAAAATGATTACAAAGACTAGTTTGCTTCTCGATCTCTTCCAAGGAGGTAGATGAACCGTTGATGATCAGCCTGGATGCGTGAGCATCTGGGGCTTCGTGATCTCGTCGGCTTGATGCTTTTTCCAAGAGGCTCTCGGTGACTTTTTATAGTGCAAAGCCAGAATATTTTGCTTCAAAAGTTGGTAAAATTCATCATAAATTCACCCCAAAAATCCTCAGCATTTAATTCCTCAATCTTGCCACGGATCCGCGGCACAAGGTGGGTAAGGCCGTGGATCCGCGGCCATTTAATCCCTGTCGTTCATCAAACTTCAGGGGCTCTGTTCTTGTGACATGTGGGCTCCTCTGGAATCTTTGTATCTTTGAAATCTTCTCTCGGTTGCTTCCAGACTTGGTCTCCAAGTTTGCTTCTTAATTTGGCAAGATTTCTTCAACAACTTGATTTACTTGATTCTAGCCTTGGAAAATTCTGCACAACTTGGAAATATTCTGCACAACAACTCAAATAAGATTTTAGTAGACTTTGTTCTACTTAGATTAGGTCAATAATATTATTTGCATACATTTTCCTACCAAATACTAATTAAAATATATTAACACATGGAAAATAATGTTTTTACACATAAACCTTCATATGTGTAATATATTATAATAAAGTCATTTTTTAATATGAAAATGGTAGGAAAAATGTAATACAAATGTGCAGTTTTATCAACTGAACAACTGATCTTTGCGATAACGAAGCTCTGGCACTATGCCCTGGCACATGAGGTCCATCTCATATCAAAGGTGGATCCTCTTAAATATTTGATGTTAGGAGCCATACTAACGGGAAGGCTTGCCAAATAGACCCCCCTCTTGATGAAATTCTCAATAACGTATCGGCCCCTCAAGGCAGTGAAAGACCGGGCCATCGCCGACTTTCTCGCTGAACATCCAATACCAACCGATTCCCCCTTAAATTGCAAATTGCCAGATGAACACGCGTTCAACATAATTGAAGGGAAGACGGAAGGAAATAATGTCCAATAGGAACTCTACTTCGACGGAGCGTCTTCCATGAAGAGGCGAAAGCAAAACACCCCCATTGCTCTTATCTTTGTGACTCCACAAGGAGGGATAATGCGTTTTGCCCTTTCCTTAACGAAGCCAAGAACAAACAACGAAGAGGAATATAAAGCTTTGATAGCAGGTCTTAAGATTGTTGTTGACATGGGCATCGAAAACCTCCTCATATATGGAGACTCCCAGCTAATCGTCAGCCAAGTAAACGGCGACTATCAGACATGCAAACTAGAGTTGGTTAAGTATGGTGAAAGGGTGGAGCAACTGCTGACTCGGATTCCCTCTTACATCCTGGAAAGTATACCGCGGGCGGAAAATAGCAATACAGATGCATTAGCCAAGCTTGCTAAGGAACTGGCCGATGAAAACTTCGATGACGTAACGATCATTATGCAAAGACGCCGGATTCTCACACCAGCAGAAATATCTCTGGAGCCGTCTGAAGAAAAGGAAGCGGCCAAACAAGCAGCATGCCAAATAGAAGACGAAGAGAAGATTAAGGATTGGAGAAAAAGTCTTCATAGACTACTTCAAATCCCATCGAGCACCCGAAGACGCGTCGTCAAGACATCAGCTCATGAAGCGAGCCCTGATTTTCGCCTTCGTCAATGATACTCTTTATAAGAGATCATTAGACTATCTGTGGCTGAGATACCTGAGACCAGAAGAAGCAAAAAGGGTAGTCCAAGAAACTCACAAAGGACTCCGCGGTTCCCATTAAGCCGGGCCTAAGATGAAGCTGAAGATCAAAAGAATAGGTTACTATTGGCCCACGATGATTCAGTACTGCCTCAAATATGCGAAGCAGTGTCACTCATGCCATATTCATAGGGACTTCATCCACCAACATCCAAATCTGCTACATCCAACATTGGCTAGTTGGCCATTCGAAATGTGGGGAACCGATATAATCGGACCTATCGAACCAGCGTCATCTAAAAGACATCGGTTCATACTGGCAACAACCGATTACTTCTCTAAGTGGACAGAAACAGTACCGTTAAGGGAAGTGAAGACGGAGAACATCCTCCATTTCTTCAGAACTCACGTCATTTACCGGTTCGGCACTCCACGATGGATCATCTCGGATAATGGGTTGGCCTAAAGGAGCCATAAGATCAGTCGCTTCGCATAACAACATAGTATAGATTGGAGATATTCTTCAGTCTATAATCCCCGAGCTAACGGTCTAGCTGAGGCTTTCAACAAGACCTTGACGAAGATCATAAAGAAAACGGTGTCCAGAAATAAAAGGGACTGGCACGAGAGACTGCTTGAAGCTCTCTGGGCTTATCGAATGACGTTCAAAACGGCCACGAATACAACACCATACGCATTGTCATTCGGCACGGAAGCAGTACTCCCCTTGGAAATAGAGCCACCCTCTCTATGAGTAGCAGTTCGATACGAGCTGACAGATGAATAAAATGCCCATCTTCGGCTTGAGGAGCTCGATGCCCTCGATGAAACTCGTCCCATGGCACAGCAAACCTGGAAGCTTACAAAGTAAGGATAACGCGCTCATACGAAAGACTAACTAGGCCGAGAACATTCCGCCAAGGCGAACTTGTACTAGTTGTCTGAAGACCTACGATCCCCAATCGTGCCAAACGGGGGAAATTCAAGCTGAACTATGAGGGCCCGTACATCATAGACAAAGTCTATCAAGGTGGGGCCTACTCTTCATGGATATGCATGGCGAAAGACCCTTCCGGCCAATAAACGGCCGGTTTCTTAAGAAAGCTACGCTTGACAAGTCACGACCTCAGGTTAATGATAGATGATGACGCTCGTGTTCGCTCACTGTCTTCCTGAATCTAAACTCTATAAGTAGTATCCGGCAAAACTTCTCCTCGAAGCTGCTTGGACCGAAATGTCCCTAAACTAGTACTCTCCGCCCCAAACATGGCGATATCTTTTCTTGGGATCTGTGTTGCAATCAAAACTCCCACGGCGAAGACTCAAAAAAAGGGTACGTCCACAAGCAAAAGGGGTACGGATGAAAACCCGAAAGGGCGCCGTGAGTAAAAACAGCGGGCTACCGACGAGTTTGGAAAAACCCGAAAGGCCGAATCTCGTTAAAATAAAAACACATGTGGGGTCCTCTCGGCCTTGTAAGGAGAAAACACCCGCGTGAGATCTTTACGACTCACAAGGGAGCAACACACTTAGGGATCCCCAAGATTCCTAAGGAGAAATTACACTTACGAGATCCTTATGACTCGTAGGGAGAATTCCCCCTTATGAGACCCTCACGGCTCATAGCATTCAAAAACCATAAGATACAGGGACCCGAACCTGTTCTTAAGTCATCACACTCCCAAAGTTGCTCAACAAGCGGTCCAATAGTGACCCTTGTATACAATCCATGGGCATAAATAAACGTTTCTTCACCTAGTTCCACTAATGACGAGGAATGTCCTCATCTGGTGAACGACACTTGTAAGTCCTCTCGACTTACAGAGAGGAAATACACTTATGAGATCTTTACGACTTATAAGAGAATACACACTTAGGAGTCCTCATGACTCCTAAGGAGAAAATAAACCTGCGGGATCCTCACGACTCGTAGGGAGAAAATACCTTTATGTGACCCTTAAGGCTCATAAAGTCAAAAAGCCTTAGTCAACAAGATCCTAACCCTGTTTGCTAAGCCCCTTTGTTCAAATCGACAAAGGCAAATGATGATTCGTTCCTGACAATATCCCAGTTGTAGCGATGCTAATGTCTATATCGGTATTAAATTTTAAGTCCTTTCGCGGAAAATGATGATTCACTCCTGGAAATATTTCAGTCGCAGCGGTGCTGATGCCAAAATTGGTATTAGATTTCAAGTCCCATACTCGCAACAAAAATCAACGAGCAAAAAAATGCATATGAAATAGCCAAAATGATAAGGCAACTCGCAATAAAAATCAGTGAGTAAAATATATGCATATAAAAACAGCCGAAATGTTTGGGTAACTCGCAATAAAAAACAGCAAGTAAAAAAGAAAAGAATAGCCGAAATGATTGGGCACCGCGATAAAAAAGCCGAAATGATTGGGCAATTGCGACTTTTGCGATATAAAAAGCGGAAATGATAGAGCATTGCAGGAAGAAATAAAAAAAATGATGAATGAAACTTCTGCCCTGCAGGTGAGTCCATGTCGACCCCTGGATACAATCCATGGGCACAAATGAAAAAGGGAACCACATTTTCCCACCAGGCTCCATCAGAAAGAGAGCCAAATCTCGACGACAACATCTACAACCTAGAGATCAACAACAGAATTTCTTCTCCACTCCAGCAGGATGCAGGTGCAAATCAACAACCGACCCCAGGGTCAAAACAATGGAGCCATGGCAAAGTCCCTAGTTTCGAGCCTCGACGGTTCACTGACAACCTAGAGACAACATCGACATTCATCGCAATATTGCAGACACAATGTCAACAAACGAAGCAAAGGAAGATCCCTAGCTTCAGAGTTTCGATGGCAACATCTACAGCCAAGAGATCAACAACGGCGTTCCTTCTCAATCCGAAAGGATGCAGATGCAACGTCAACAACCGATCCCAGGGTCAAAACAACAGAGCCATGACAAAGTCCCTAGTTCCGAGCCTCGACGGTTCACTGACAACCTATAGAAAACCCCGACATTCGTCGCAATATTGCAGACACAATGTCAACAAACAAAGCAAACGAAGATCCCAAGCTTCAGAGTTTCGATGGCAACATCTACAGCCAAGAGATCGACAACAGCGTTCCTTCTCACTCCAGCAGGATGCAGATGCAACATCAACAACCGACCCCAGGATCAAAACAACGGAGCCATGGCTGAGTCCCTAGTTCTAAGACTCGAAGTTTCACAGACAACCTAGAGATAACCTCGACATCTGTCACAATATTGCAGACACAATGTCAACAAACGAAGAAAAGGAAGATCCCTAGGTTCAGGGTCTTGATAGCAACTCAAATAAAACCTTAAAGACTATCGGAGATCTTCCCACATCAGCGCGAAGTAGTCATGACTCATCAGGGCTCCCAAATTGAGCCTAACCTCAAGTAAAAAGCGGCATGGAAAACCCCTAAAGCTTGCTCTTCTGACGGTAATATGACCTGGGAAATTACTTGAAGATGACTTGTCCAGCCCCCGAAGGGATCAGAGACACGACAGTCGTGGGGGCTACTCGAATAGCAATATTGCATATCGGGAAATACATTGGCCAACGCGACGGTACGACGGACAAAAACACTAGTACCACAGACCCTAACGGACTTCTATCAGCAGAGGTTAACTGTGACGTTAGCACCTTCTTGCGAGAACTTCTTGATTCGTCTCTACTCATAGTGTAAATAATGTTCCTGCGAGAACTTCTTGACTCGTCTCGACTCGTAGGGAAAAAGTCTTAGGCAACGGGGATATCAACCTGTTTCCTAAACACTGGGGCCCTGCAAGTAAGTCTACGATGGACTATTGTGTACAATTCATGGGCCACACTCTCTAAAGTCGAATATCGAGAATGAGGTAAAAAACCACTTATGAGTCCTCTCGACTTGTAAAGGGGGAAAATTCTCTTGTGAGATCCTTACGACTCTCAAGAGAAAACGCACTTAGGAGTCTCACGACTCCTAAGGACAAAATACACCTACGGGATCCTCTCGACTCGTAGGGAGAAAAGTCTTTATGAGACCCTCATGGCTCATAAAGTTGAAAAGTCTTAGGCGGCAGATCTGAACCTGTTTCTTGAGTCATCGCTGCCCTACAAGGAAGTCAAGATGGACTATCTACAGGCCACATTCGCCAGATTTACATGCCAATATGAAATAAAATATGTCTTTTATTCATGAATTCAAGCGAATACAAGATACATTTCATAAAAAAGTTCAAAATGAATACATGTTATTTATGAATCACAAGTTTACAGTCAGTACAAAAAAGGTACAAAGACGGTTATTAAGGAGGATGCATCTTCAGCAAACCAGCAAGCCGCTCGCGCGCTCCTATCAATCCTTTCTCGTGGTCAGCTACCACGGCCAACTCCACTTCAACTTGAGTATGTTTCCGCAAATTGGACGAAAGCTTTTCATCGGTTTCTAGCATGGCAGCTTCGCAGTCTTGCTTGACCCGCTCGGTGAAGTCAAGCGTCCGCCTAAGCGTCAACCCATCTGAGATACATCGCTAGAGGTTGTCGAAAACAGCTTTTAACTACGTAGCATTCACTTCAACCTGGACGCGCAATCAGACAGATTCGCTGGAAGCCACCTCATGTTACTTTCGTCTCAGGGTCGCCTCTTATTCAAAATAGCGAATGAAAGGGACACTATGCTCGACCCATGCAGCCCTTTGGGAGTTCGAAGCCAACACCTCAGGAGCGAGACACTTGAGCTCAATCTCGTGCAAGCAAACCTCGATCTTTCTGCAGTAACCAACCCAAGAGCCAACGAGTTCTTCATCATGGAAGTTCATGAGTGTCGCCAGCATTGGATTGACTTCAACGGTAAAATCCGTAGTAGAACTGAGGGCCTCGGTATCGAGATCTTCGATAAATTCGCTCAACATTCGCCGGCTATTTGCGGCGCCCCTGGAAGATATGCGTTTAGCGAAGGGCTCTTCGGGTATTAGAATACGAGACTCAAAAGGAGCTGGAGCCAGTGCAATTGCTGCAAAAATAAATTATGGTCAAATGTCGACTCAAGAGATAAAGAAAACACATAAGGGATGGAGTTTATTATACCAGCTGGGACAGGTGGCAAGATGGGGAGTGCCGGAGGCATGACCATTCTCTCGTCTCCTCCTCCAATCCGCGACGCTATGATCGATATGAAGAAGACTTAGCAACAATACGTCTATCTATAATAGAAAAGGGGAACATTAACTGAAGAATATACTAATCAATACCAGAAGGTGGAACGATTTCCGACCGAAAGGAAAAATGCGGGTTTAACACCTGGTATAAATGGTCGAAAAGGACTCCTGCAGAGTTGCGACAATATACAGTCAACACAAGGAGGATTGTTTCCATAATGAAACAAATAAGTATGAAACCCATACCTTCCAAGATTTGAGGGGGCACAGAAGAAGGCGAGGGGACAACGACCGTCAAAGCAGTGACTAGCGACACTTCTTCAGACGACACAGCCTCAGAGTTCACCGTGCCTATGCTCAAGACAAATGAAATATCATCGGAAGGGCTGAACAGGATTGAAAACTCGAAAACAATAACCCAAGGATTACCTGATGGATCATCGACCAAAACTGCGATGGAGGCATCACCGCGATGGAGGCATCACCAGGTGTAACGGCTTCTTCACTCTCTCTCGGGGGAATAGATTCCGCGCCCATAGCTTCATCCCCTGACTCGAAGAGGGTCGTCGTAACACTTGCGGTGCCTGCTGATACCAAGGAGCCACAGGGAGAAAGACCAGAAGTCTGGACAGTTCCAGATTCCCGAGAAAGAGTAGCCACTTCCGGCTCTATAATCGTCAACTTTCCACCTGCCATACCGTCACCCGGACTCGGCCCTGCGTGGAGGAAAATGAGTATGTCAGAATTCGAAGAACAAGTTCTAAGACCATGTTCTAATAAAATACTGGGTGTTACGTTACCTTGGAGCAGCTTTTCAGTTTCTTCCCGAGCTGCGCGTGCAACCTGTCTATGGACGATAGACAGAGCAGCGGGAACATCCACCGAAGGAGTGTCAGTAAGTGGAATATTTCTTGAGCCTGCACCTACAGCTAAAACGGCATCACGTTCCCTCGCCACGTGCTTCCTGCGCTTCTATCACGACCCAAAATTGGGCATATGACCGGCACTTAAACTACGTAACGTCAACAGGCGTAACGCAATTAAGTAAGCCGAAAAACCCAGCAATCTAAACCATTACAAGAAAAAAAGATAGATCACTTTTAAAAATCTCGATGCAAAACTTTAAACTTAAGTTTGTTTTTCATAAAAATATCGGCAGCACCTCCTTTGTAAAAGCTAGCCCCGAAACGGGTACAAACATAAGATAAAAGTAAAACATCCCCAAACGGGAGCAAATCTCTCCCAACGACGGAAACAACCACTACAATAGATATACGACGCCGTAGCGAAAAAATGAGACAATCCACATATATAAAGGCCAGCTCACACAAGCACGACAACCAGAGTCATAAGAATAACAACATCGATCCTCACAACTCGTTTCCAAGTCAATACATGAAGGTGGTAAATGGAGAGTACTAGATACAAGAAATATACAATGTACATCATCGGATAACCGCAACCCACCTATAGCAAACGGCTTCACAGCCAACCGTAGCGGTATCCGCAAAAGTAGAGATAATAAGACGCCCTGCCGCGACCACTTTGATGATCAGGCCTGAAAAACCCTGCGACACAACGGGGGTGAGTTGCAAACTCGTGAATAGTAAATAACATCATACTGAAATCACAAGTATGCACTAACATCGATAATCTATCATATGTAATCTGATAGCATAAGTATGGCAATATGTTTATATGCGACAGTCATGAAAGGTACTCTATCAGGTACTACTAATACATAAAACAATGCATATAGAATAAATGCGGAGTATGGGGTAAAAGATGTCATCCTCACCGAATCCTCATCGTGGCGGACCAGTGTCCATCAAGACAATATAAATCCCCAACTTCCCTCAAATCGGCCCCCATACCGACCCTCATATCGGGCACATCGGCCCCTCACATCGGGCACATCGGCCCTTCACATCGCAATGAATAAGAATACATGCACAGATCATTATGATGATATATATTATATAGGTGTACATATATATAACACCGTCCCATACCACTGATATATATATGCATGTATATATATCAGCGTCCCATACCACCGATATATATACCCAGGAGTAAAACATCCAGAAAATATCATATGAAAACCATATATCAATGCGAAATGCATGAAATATAATATATGCAACATGAAACAGTAATATGAGCATATAAAGGAAAAACCACTATTTAGCTGCAACAAGTTATTTAAATATATCTTGTGGTTCCTAATTTCTCCGAAACCAAACACAATATCATATAAAGATGAACATGTAGCTATAGCCAGGTATGCGTAACCATGTCGGTATAGCAAGATATGTGTATCTACCTATCAGTAATGATGTAATACCCTCCAGGTATATGTGTAGCCATATCAAGGTATACGGGTGTACATGTAAGTATGTATGCAAGATGTACATGTAGCTATGTCTCAAAAGTGTATATACCTATCTCTAATGGTACAATACCATATAGGTATATGGGTAGCTAACATATAGGCATGGCAAGGCATATGTGTAAGCATGTAGGTTTACAGGTATGCTATATGTCATATGCATAATAAAAATAAGGATCATGTCTCAAGCCCCTAGCCAATACAATCTCATGTATGTATAAGCGTTGTACGTGCCATGGCAATTATTGACGGTGTGAGTGGCATACAATCAGTGCTCGTGCAACATGAAATGTCAATAATAGTGCAGTGTCCAAGAACATCAAATAATAGTATGCAATGAATTTTTATGCACAATCTCTATATGTGCAATATAAAAATGCGGCTAATATCATATCATATCTAGCCCTGACGCATAATACCATGCGGACGAATTCCCCGTAGATGTTAAATCTACTCACCGACAATCGTGGGCTTGGTGAATCCAATCACCTGCTTCCCTTTCTTCGCAGTGTCCAAAGTCCCCGCCTGCGATCCTATTAACACAAAACGTATCCAGTGCAAAAATCTCAGAAATCGATCAATATCACGTACACACTACGTTTGACCAACGCACCAACTCCAATCCAACTCATAAGTGTTTGTTTAACGAATAACGTGTGTAGCGACACACCAAAACTAACCCAAGTGCAGCAGCTACACAAGATTACGAACCGTGTCGGATAACGTAACACACGTACTCAAAACACTAGATTATGCACAAGTGATCCCAGATTTTGCATACCGTCAATACTCAAAAATCAAACAGTACCAAACACCTCTAAACAACTGCAGATAGCTACCCTCCAAAAACCAAACCCCAACACCCTCTAACGGCCGAGGTCGTAGGAATTTACCCCCCTGTCGCCGGCCAAAACCGAGCCCCTAGGGTTCGTGCTCCAGGTGTATTCTTAGGGTCCCTAGTACAACACTACTACACTGCTAGATTTTTCAGTAAAATTCTCAGGTCAAAGCAGATCACGGAGACTCTATTATGACACTAAAAATACGATATTTGCACGAAATGATACCTTAAGTGTTCTAAACAGCAACCAACAAGCTACACGACATTAAAACACCTATTTAACAGTTTAGAGATTATACATATCCACACTTGCTCACAAGATCCTAGCTTTCCAAGCTTCAAGTGAGCTTTGAGGCAAAAACAAGACTTGGGATGTGATTTGGTGAGGTTTAATCAAGTTTTAGCAAGATTATGTGAAGAGGGAGTGAGAGTTCAGTTGAGAGAAAAAGTGAATGAGAAATAATTGAGAGAGATAAAGTGAGAGAGAATGAGAGGGTGATGTGAAATAATGGTGAGGGGTTAGTGTAGGGTGAAACAAAACCTTATGCTCACTCTCTTCCTCACCTCCATTATACCACCATTAATACTTCTTGACTCATCTTGCCACCTCTCTCTCATCCAAACAAGATATTTCCTCACACCAAAAGATCTAGAAAAAGGTTAAGGCAATGTTAATTTGGGCAAGGTTTAGCTTAAGGTGTTATGCTTGCTAAACAAGGTTAGCACTAATATACCCTCAGATTAACATGCACAAGTGTGTGCAAGCCATAACAAATAATATAAAAATATTAATTAATTGTTATAAAATGTGAGGAACCCAATTTGGTAAAATTTTCCTTAAAAACCCGCATTAATGCACAATTAACACTAATCGCATTCCAAGGTGTTACAGCTTCCTTTCAGTCTGGACAGTGAGAGATGACCTTCTCAAGACTTCTGACAAGGGGACGTCGTCATCCGAATCGAGCTTTGCCTTCGGAGCCACTACGGCGTCCTTCATCGGCTGCTTCAGCGAAGCCTCCTGCAGTGATTTTGGAAGAGCCGTGGCCACAATAGCTGGCTCTAAAAGTTTTGCTGCATCTCTACTCGGGATCGGCACTGCACTTGGAATAATCTGAGTCGAGATAGTCCCTGCAATAAAGTGAAAAAGAGGATCAGAGCACGAATAAAAAGAATAAAGGTGTAATGAAGCAATTTATACCAAGACCCAAAGAAGCGCGGGGCCTCTCTTCCTCCTCGAACGTCTTGAGGGAAGCCGTGAGAGCCTCTTCGGCAGAAAAACTTGTTGAAGAAGAAAGCGTCAATAGAAGCATAATAAAGAGAAAAGAGATAGCCGCGAAAGAATATAACTGAAATATACCTGACTTCATGATAGTGATCAACGCCGCTTCCTCACGAGCCAGTCGCTCGGAAGCCGCGAGGGCAGCCTGTAGATCAGTATCATTCACAGGCGTGTCGAATAAACCCTCGTTGGTCCTGTATTCGCACAAACCTTCGCTGTAGGGAGCATGTGGCTCCTGGTAAAATATGACATCGGCAGAAAATAGAGACTTCTTTTTTTTTTTCTGCGAACGGGCATCCGATGACAAGAGCTTGCGCTTGACAGGCATTTTTGGGCGGCGGGTCTCGATTTCCGTTCCGGCGCCAGATTCTGGGGATGCCACGGCTACTGCATCTACGGGAACACTGGGTTGAGGCTTCTCAGGAAAGGCGCGCGGGACCACAAACGTAGTGATTTCTCTTAAGGAGGGACGAACGGCGGCCCGTCACTTTAAAGGGACTGCTGGATTACCAGCTGGGAAAGCATTCTTATGATCAAGTAATATCCGCCTTTCTTCTCTCTTAATAGCACCCGTCGTATGCTGATACCACGCCACGTAAGCGTTCGAAGCTTTCGGCACATGGATCGGCTCGCTGATGAGAAAGTCGGACCCTGTATTTAGTCGCATAAAGTGGAGCAGTGTGCTGCGAATACCTTCTTCTGTAGTGGCCGGCTCGGCTAAGAATGCCTCAAAGGGAACACCCTGATTATAACTCGACTGTTGAGCGAAACGATGCAGGTTATACCTTGTAGGGTGTTTTTCGTCACCTCATTGAGATAGGAATACGCGTGCGCTGGTCAGGCGCAGTACAGATTCCCCCTGCTTAGGGTAGGCTGGGATTTATTGATTGTGGGGATCCGAATCTCCGGCAAGCGCGGACTAAGATGCCGTTAATTACCCCCCGGCTTTGGAGCGAGAGAACCTCCGATTGATGGGTCAAACTGGACATGCGAACTCAATGCGATGCGTTAGTGTTTTTTTTGTTTTGTTCCATTTGTTAAAAAAGGATATATATTTTTCTATATATAAAAAAAACAAAAATAAATAAGTAGATAAATATTTAGAGAAACTTTTTTTATTTATAATTTTAAAATATTATTTATAATTTATTTTTATTTATTTAATATTTATTTTTATTTTCTTAAAATAAAAAAAGATTAAAATAAAGAAAAGAAGGAGGAAAGAAGAAAAGAAAAGAAAAATTAAAATAAAAAAAATAAGGGGGGTGGGGAACCTGGGCTCCCATTAAATGGGAGCCTCCTCTCACATGCTGACATGTGAGGGCCACATGCTAGCATGTCACATGTTAGCATGTGAGGGGGCCAAAAGGGCTCCTATTAAATGGGAGCCCTCCCCCTCACGTGCTAGCTTGTAACGGGGGCAAAAAGGGCTCCAAAAAATGATGATTTTTTAACATGGAGTTCAACCCAAAGGAGAATTTTGCGGAGTTAAACTCCAAAAGAATTTTAAATTTGGAGTTCAACTCCAAAAAGATTTTAAATGGAGTTTAACTCCAAATGTTTTGTTATTGTGGAGTTGAGCTCCAAAAAGAGTTTTAAATGGAGCGCGACTCCAAAAAGATTTAATGTGGAGTTAAACTCCCCAAAAACAGTTTTAAATGGAGTTCAACTCCAAAAAGATTTTTATTGTCGAGTTAAACTCCAAAAGAATTTTATTTGTGGTGTTAAACTCCGAAAGAATTTTTATTGTGAAGTTAAACTCCGAAGGAATTTTGAATGTGGAGTTGAACTCCAAAAGAATTTTAAACGGAGTTCAACTCCAAAAAGATTTTTATTGTGGAGTTAAACTCCTAAAAAGATTTAATGTGGTAAGGAGTTAAACTCCACTAAATGGGGAGCCTTCCCCTCACTTGAGAAGGAGGGAAAGCTCCCACTTAGTGGGAGCTCCCCTCTCCCTCACGTGAGAGGAAACATGAGCTCCAAAAAGAAATTTTTTTCTGTGATGGAGTTAAACTCCAAAAAAAATATTTATTTGGATTTAAACTCCCAAGACAATTTTATTCGGAGTTAAACTCCATTTTTTTTTATTATAGAGTCAAACTCCAAAATAATTTTATTTGTGGAGTTAAACTCCAAAAGATTTTCTCCTTTCTCTTTTGAGAAGAAACCCAAAATGTGTTCTCTTAAAACTCCAAGATCTACATCTTGGATGATAAAAAAGAGACCCTTTTTCTTCTCTTGATGGAGTCTTGAGAGGTGGGTTTATGGTAAAACTTTATTTAGTTTTAAAAAAAAAGGAGAGTTAAGCTCTTGATTTAATTGGAAAATGAAAAAGAAGAGGAAGAACTTGAAAAAGAGAGAGTGGAGGCACAAACCCTAGGTTTTTTTTAGAGAATAAAAAGTCTATCTTTATTCATCATCATGTTGCCTTATATAGGCTTACACATTTACATATATCCCCTTAGGGTTTACAAAATGGCATTTTGCCCATCCCATGCCTCGTTTGCTCTTTCTTTTTGCACATAAGCCATGGGCTTTACAGAAATTTGGCTTTATGCCCATTTTGCTTACATTCATGCATAATAAATTACATCAAAATTATTTGTTACATGATTTTTATGTTGTCATGGGGAGGCTGGCTGCGGGCCCGGTTGACCTGGGCATGGACCCGCTTGACCTGGGCTTGGGCCCATCTAGCTTGGGGTTGACCTTGACTTTGACTTGGTCAACCAGGGTGCAATTTTCGACCCCAACAAAGTGCCCCCTATCAATAAATGCAGACCACATATGTAGGTCATGTGCATGAATTTGATGGATCTTCTTTCTCGTGGAGGCGACTTGCTTTGGTTCCCACTTTTTGGGATGCATTGCCCTTTTTATGACATGGACGGTCAACGCTCGACACGTCTCCGAGACGGAGTGTCCGTAGTAGACGTTTACCCGGCACGGAGTGATTTGTTTCCTGCTTTGTAGGAAGCCTGCACTGCCCTTTTTATGACCTGGACGGTCGATGCTTGACGTGTCTCCGAGACGGAGTGTTAGTTTGACGTTTCCCCGGCACGGAGTGTCTGCTTAACGTTTCCCCGGCACGAAGTGTCTGTTTATGACATTTCCCCGGAGCGGAGTGTCTTCTTGACGTTTCCCCGGCACGGAGTGTCTGTTTGTGACGTTTCCCCTGCATGGAGTGTCTGTATTGGAAGTTTTCCCGAGACGGAGTGTCTGCTTGACGTTTCCCCGGCACGGAGTGTCTATTTGTGACATTTCCCCGGCATGGAGTGTCAATTTTGGACGTTTCCCCGAGACGGAGTGTCAGCTTGAGGTTTCCCCAGTATGGAGTGTCGCTGGTTGACGTGTCCCTGGTACGGAGTGTCTGCTTGACGTTTCCCCGTTACGGAGTGTCGCTGGTTGATGTGTCCCCGGTACGGAGTGTCTGTATTGGACGTTTCCCCGAGGCGGAGTGTCTGCTTGACATTTCCCCGAGACGGAGTGTCTGCTTGTTGACTTGTCCCAGGCACGGAGTGTCTGTTTATGACGTTTCCTCGGCATGGAGTGTCGCTGATTTACGTGATTCCGAGACAGAGCATAATTCCGGCATGGAAGGTAGATATCCCGAGGCGAAGCATGATTCCACCGCAGAGGTTATTGGTTTTATTTGGGTTGACATCAGCACCGCTACACTGGAATATGGTACCAGGAGCGAATCATCATCTGCCATGACAGGATTTGGGGGTTGGTTTTTTGTCGGCATCTGCATTGCTGCACTGGAATAATGCCAGGAGCAACTCATCATTTGCCCCGGGAGGATTTGGGAATTGGTTTTTGGGTCGGCATCAGCACCGCTACACTGGAATATGGTACCAGGAGAGAATCATCATTTGCCTTTCCCTGTTGGGAAGCGATGGCTTAGGAGACAGGTTTAGATCCCTATCACCTAAGGCTTTTCAATTTTATGGGCCATAAGAGTTCCATAAAAGCATTTTCTCCCTATGGATCGTAAGGATCCCGTAGGTGTACTTTCTCCTTAGGAGTCGTGGGGACTCCCAATTGTGTTTTTCCTTCGTGAGTCGTAAGGATCACACGAAGGTGTTTTCTTACGAGTCGTGAGGATCCCGTAAGTTTATTCTCCTCATGTATCGTGAGGACACATGGGTGGGTTTTCCCAAATGGAGCATAATTCCAAGGGCGGAGACCGACCGCTGCACTGATGATTGCGGTGGAGAATGGGTATGGTGAGAATTATTTGAGCCCATGGATTGTATACGGTAGTCAACTTGGGGACCAACCGTAGGGCCGGGAGAATTTTGGGAAATTGGATTTTGGTTGGCGTCTGCATCGCTACACTGGAATATGGTACCAGGAGCGACTCATTATTCGCCATTTTAGGATTTGGAATTTGGTTGGCGTCTGCATCGCTACACTGGAATATGGTACCATGAGCGACTTATCATTCGCCGTTTTGGGATTTGGAATTTGGTTGGCGTTTACATCGCTACACTGGAATATGGTATCAGGAGCGACTCATCATTCGCCGTTTTGGGGATTTGAGTTTTGGACGACGTCTGCATCGCTACACTGGAATATGGTACCAGGAGTGACTCATCATTCGCTGTTGGGGATTTGAGTTTTGGACAGCGTCTGCATCGCTGCACTGGAATATGGTACCAGGAGCGACTCATCATTCGCCGTTGGGGATTCGAGTTTTGGACGGCGTCTGCATCGCTGCAATGGAATATGGTACCAGAAGCGACTCATCATTCGCCGTTTTTTTTGTTTTTTTGTTTTTTTTACCACGATTGCTCTATCATTTTTCTTATCGCGAAGGTCGCGATTGCCCTATCATTTCGGCTTTTATTCGCGGTTGCCCTATCATTTTGGTTTTATTTTTCATCTTTATTTTACTCGCTGATTTTTATTGCGAGTTGCCCTATCATTTAGGCTTTTCTTTTTTCTTTTTTTTATACTATTTACACATTTTTTACATTCCCAGTTTAACGACTTAGAGGTCGATTGTTCTCAGTTTAACGAAGTGGTGGTCGTTTATTCCCAGTTTAAAGACGTGGTGGTCAACGATTCCCAGTTTAAAGGCTTAGAGGTCTATCGTTCCCAGTTTAACGACGTGGTAGTCAGCGGTTCTCAGTTTGAAGACTTAGAGGTCTATAGTTCCCAGTTTAACGACGTGGTGGTCAGCTGTTTGCAGTTTAAAGACGTGGAGGTCTCTTGTTTCCAGTTTAACGACTTAGTGGTCATCCGTTTCCAGTTTAAGGACTTAGAGGTCATCTGTTTCCAGTTTAGAGACTTAGAGGTCTATTGTTTCCAGTTTAATAACTTAGAGGTCATCTGTTTCTAGTTTAAAGACTTAGAGGTCTACTGTTTCGAGTTTAACGACTTAGAGCTGATATGTTTCCAGTTTAAAGACTTAGAGGTCTACCGTTTCCAGTTTAACGACTTAGAGGTCATCCGTTTCCAGTTTAACGACGTGGTGGTCATCTGACGAGGAGCTTAGAGAAAATACCCGATTGAGCAGTTGTCGAGAGTACCGCTGGAACTTGCCCGAGATGCCTCGTTGCTTCGTTGACGTTGATGGCCTTGCCCCCAGCTGGAGCCAAGGAAAGTCGTTCAAATACCGACTTGCGTTCGAAGATGGCAATTGAAAATTGTTAACCTGCAAATAGAAACATGATTTCAGTATAGGCAATCAATATATATGTTGATTGAGTTCGCATAGATATTTAACCCGAAATATAGGAGAAGAGATTGGTCCCACCGGGCGTGCCAGAACTTGTAGGGTGTTTTTCGTCATCCCATTGAGATTGGAATACGCGCGTGCTGGTCAGGCGCAGTACAGATTCCCCTTGCCTAGGGTAGGCTGGGGTTTTTTGATTGTGGGGATCCGAATCTCCGGCAGTCACGGACTAAGCTGCCGTTAATTACCCCTCGGTTTTGGAGTGAGAGAACCTCCGATTGACGGGTCAAACTGGACATGCGAACTCAATGCGATGCGTTGGTGTGTTTTTTTCATTTGTTAAAAAAAGGATATATATATTTTTCTATATATAAAAAAAACAAAAATAAATAAGTAGATAAATACTTAGAGAAACGTTTTTTTATTTATAATTTTAAAATATATTTGTAATTTATTTGTAATTATTTTTTATTCATTTTATTTTTTTTTAAATAAAAAAAGATTATAATAAAGAAAAGAAGGAGGAAAGAAGAAAAGAAAAGAAAAGAAAAGAAAAATTAAAATAAAAAAATTAATGAGGGGAGGGGAACCCGGGCTCCCATTAAATGGGAGCCTCCCCTCACATGCTAGCTGTTCTCCGTCGAAATACGGGAGACGGAACTGCGTAGGTCGTCTTACCTGAATTTGTGGGCAGATGCTATTCGGTTTTATCCGTCCACCTCTCCGAAGATACCAAGTTGATTTATGGCACCGTGTATCAGAGATTTAGACGGTTGCGGCCATTTTAGCAGATTTTGTCAGATTCCCCCTCGTTTGAGGGGTTTTTGGTTGTGGGGACGCTATTCCCTGCAGGCGCAAGCCCCTACAGTTAATTACGCTACCGCATCGCGGTAACAACTTTCTCCATCTCCAGATGGTCACTTCGTGTCGTGTGTGTTTGTTTTGTTTTTGGTTGCCCGTGGATTGTATACGGAGACTAATTTATGTTGTCGCCCGTAGGGCGTGGATTAGTCTAAATCCGTATTTTCTTAGATTTGGGTTTGGGTTGGGTTTATGGATCATTAATCTCATTGAGATTAAGATCAATTTAAACGTTTGTTAAGGATACGTTAGTCTAATTTTTAGACTAAGATCTTCTGAACAGGGTTTTGGGATCATTTAGATCCATCGAAAGAGTATTTGGACTCTATCGTTTTAGCTTAGGGATATTACGGTCTATAAGTTTAAGGACATCATAATCCGTGACAGTTTAAAGACATCATAGTCTGCAAAGTTTAAAGACATCATAGTTTATGAGTTTAAGGACCTCATAGTCCATGAGTTTAAAGACATCATAGTCCGTAGAGTTTAGTTTAGGGACGTTGCGGTCCATTGAGTGTCTGGTTGTCGGGACCCTCCACCTCTCTGAAGACGTTGAAGAATTACAACGACATATATCAGAGGTGTGAAGAGATGTATCCTTGAACCGGTGAATGTTCATTAAAGATTTGATAATTTTGTTTGGGACTAAAGCCAATAGGCTCAGTCAATTTGTGGTTTGGACAATCTTGGGCTCAACCCATTTAATCACTTTTATTTGGGATTGGTCCCATTTCTGCATCAGTGATGTTGAACAATAATGTGGGCTCTGACAGCCTTTATTCTTTTGTTTTATTTAAAGTGTTAAACACTAGCGTATGTTTGGCGCTCATGTGGGGTTACGTGATGCCTTAAAGTAGTATTAAATACTAAGAGCTTAAGGCGCTCACGTGCGGTCACATGAGGCGCTTGAAAATAGGCCTAACTTCTTTAGAATTATCCCTTTTCTTTTCTGAGTGCTGAGCACTATTGGGGCCACGTGGGATCACGTGAGGCGCACTTGCATTTGATTTATTCTCCTTTCTCTTCTGAAAGTGCTTAGCACTATAAAGGGGTCACGTGATATCACGTGAAGCGCCCTAAATATAGAGACTGCCTTGTTTCATCTTATGAAAGTGCTAAGCACTACAAAAGGGTCACGTGTTATCACGTGAGGTGCCTCAAATTGAGATCTGTTTTAGATTTACTCCCATTTTATCCTTTTGAAGAGGCTAGTTCAGGGTTCACGTGGGAGCACGCGACCTGATATCAATTTTTCTCTTTTGATCTTTGAGGGGGGCTCACGTGGGCGCACGTGATCTGACATTTATCATGTTGGGTGCCGATCTCTTCATGGAGAGTTAAATCCTTTGTTTAAGAATTAAATTCTTTTATGGGGTTAAACCCCAATTTTATTTAGAGCAATTAAACTTTTTAAACTCAATTCTCCCCCTAAGTTTTGAATCTGCATGACAGACTCCCCGATGAGAATTAAATTCTCAACTTGTAGGGAGATCTGCTTCTGCAGATCTTCAACCAGAGAAAGAACTAAGTTCTATTTAGAAGAGTTAAACTCTTGGTTTGAGAATTAAATTCTCTTTTGTTCTGTGGGAGCTTATGGGGTGATCTCTTTCCTTCTCTTACCTAGAGTTTTTTTCTTTGAAGAGATCTTCTTCTCTCTGGAGAATTAAATTCTCTTTTCTTATTTTTTGCTTTCAAGAGGGTTTTTCTCTATCCTTCTGTCTCTCTTTTTTCTCCTTCCTTGCTCCTATTTATAGGAGAAAGAAAAGAATCAGTTTGTTCAGCAAATCTCTCATTAAGAGATTTTGATTGATTTTTAACCAACATGGTCTTTTAGATCACTCGGTGAATTTTATTCACCGTTGGATTTTTAATCCAAAGACTTCTATTTTACAGAAAATATTTCTTTTGTTGTTCCTGGCAAATTTAGGAAGATATTTCCTTGCACATAATCTTTCTATAAATTGGTGATTTTTAATCACCATTAGATTTTTAATACAACGGCGCTTTACTTTACAGAGTGCAATCTTTCTTGTTTAGAAAGATTCAAGAAAATATTTTCCAAAGTAGTGCTTTTGATCTCTTTGCTTAGAATTTAATTCTATCTATTCAAAAGGCATAGGAGCCATCACGTGTACCACGTGATCCCTCAAAGAATTAATTTGGTTTGTTTGCATGCAGCAGTCCAACAGAGGCAAGGCATCACGTGGTAACACGTGAGCCTCTTTGTTCTTTGTTTGTTTTGTAACTGAGTCCCACACGTTTTGTGTGAAAAGACGATCACGTGCTTGCCCGTGAGGCTTTAGTTGCCACTTATTAAACGAAGCTTCCTATTCTGCATACAGATGCATCATGTGCTTGCACGTGATGTTCCACTAGCGGGAATTTTCTCCTTTTCCCTCTATGAGTCTCTTTGTAAGGGATTGATGATCACGTCCTCACACGTGATGCTTCCATTAGTGAGGAATTTTCCCCTTCCCTTCTTCTTCTGAATTTTTATGAGGGAACAAATGCCCCCACAACGTTGTTCTCACATGGCTCACACGTGAGTGCAACGCTGTCACTTTTACAGCCGTTGGATCTGCCAAGGGAACGGGGAAGATGAACCGTTTCCTATCATATTTTATAAATGTAGGGGTCTCGTCTCTGCAACGCCTCCGTTCCTTCATCTTCTTCCTTCTTTGCTATCTTCTGAGAATTTAATTCTCCTCTTCAAAGCTTAGTTCTCTGTCCATTGAAAATTTCCAGAGTTTAACTCTGCCAAAAAGAACCCTTTTTTAGGTAAAGCTCTAGAACATCAGAGAACCCTTTTTTTAAAGAAAGCCTTTGGATTTTAAATCCATCATGAAAGCTTTGCTCTCCTCTAAAACCCATCTCTTAAAGATCCAATATGTGATTTTTGAATAATAACTCTCAATGTCTTGGGCATGACATTTGATTTTTCATTTCCTCTTTATGGGGTTTCTGGAATTTAATTCCATTGCATAAAAGGAATTTAATTCCTCACCAAAGAGCTTAGCTCTGAAAGATCAAGAAGGCCCTTCGGGAATTTGATTCCCCAGTGTTCTTGAAAAATCTTTTTAAGGGATTTTTCCAAGATTTGTAATGGGTGTTCTTTTGTGAGGATGTTCCAAGTCATTTAAACTCTAATGTGCATTTATTGAGAATCTTTTTTCTTTATTCTCTCAATGATATCCCTGCCTCGTGATTGGCGAGCCGTCATACTGATTTTGTGGGGTCCATTGTTTTTGTAATCAATGATCTCACGGAATAAGCTTCTTGTCGTTTTCTTCTGCTGTTTATATATATATATATATATATATATATATATATATATATATATATTTACACGTATAGGTTGCATTAACAGTCTTTCCTCCCTTTATTTCAGGGACAATGGCTTCCCTTCCATACTTTCGTTTTACTCGCTCAGACGCCGCTTTTCCACAATCGTCGTCGGACGAAGAAGCAACGGCGATGATCAGAGCTCATGATAAAGAACGGACAAATATGCTCTTATGGGGCACTTGGTACGGCCACATCATCCGGGCTCGCCGAAGTTTTATTTACGGGGAGCCGATGGAACTTCTTCGCCCTATACTGCCGATGGAGCGCCCACAGACTGCTTACGCAGTGGAAGTGACCAATTGGACTCTCTCGGGCCGGCTGGAGCCCTCTACCTCTGGAATACCTAACCAGCCCCTGCCTGCTATAGACATCTTGGGGCGTCGGATTTGCCAAGGTGAAGCTCGACCTTAAGGGCAGGTCTATAAAGTGGGCATCACCCTCCGGCACCCAGTGGGCTACCTTATTTGGGCTCACTATATTCTTTCTTCCCACCGCGCAAGGCTGCAGAAGGTCGGGCTATATCAGGTAGTATATGCATTGCTCTTCCATTACCATGCTCCTCACGTTTGGTGGATCAAAGCCTTCTTAAACCAGTGGAATCTGCCCACCAACACCTTCCTGCTAGGGGATCGATAGGTGTCTATCTTATTGGATGAATTCCGTGAGATTTTAGGACTGCCTGCCCATTAGGGGGGAGCATTACGAGTAACTACTGCCTCCTGATGAATATGTTTTCTCCACCATGCCGGCTGTGCTTGATGGTCTGACAGCTGAAACCACCGTCCATCATAAGTATCCCAGTCTTATCAAGGCCCTGGGTATTTTCGACAGATTGTTTGCGAAATCATAGGGGTAGGGTGTCACTTTCGAGAGCTTTATCGCCTGTTTCATTCGGGAGGATATTTTATCCAAGGAAGCCCCGAAGTTTGCGAGTATTGATGACCCCTTTGGGTTTGGTTTGGATAAACTGCCGGTCAAAGAAGAAGATTTACCACAGTTTTACATCCCGATCTTATCGGTCGTTCCTTTTGATTCGATTGTGGCTCCCGGCATGGATGAAGAGACCTTCTTTGTCGGTTTTATCAGCTTTTGGCTCAGTTGGTTTGTGATACCATCGCACCTATACTTCATGAGAGCTTCCGCCTTCTATCCTGCCCATCGTGTAGCTGAAGGGGCAAAGTTGACCATCGGCATCACGGGACTATCGCATCTTTATCACGAGTTAAGTGTTGCGGCCAACACTTTGGCTCCAGATGTAGATGTTGTGAATCTCCCCATTCATTACTTCACATCTTGGATCGAAATGCATGTACTGGGGGCATACGTGGCACATCGACGGCTGAACTTATACGACTCCTACACCTTCCCTCGAGTTATGAGATTGGTGAATGCCTCGGCTCCCGATCCGACTCAATTAGGCACCCTCCATGTTCTGCTTAATACATATACTAATGAGGGAGGGATGGTGTTCATTGATCGCGTTCTTTCTGCTCCGGCGGGGCCTGTCCAACAGCTATTCGACTCGTCGAAAGGGGAGCACCATCTTTAAAGCCTAGGGAGATCATGCATCTGTATTCAATTAGGCCAGGCTATTTGGTGTTCCGCCAGGATGATACGGCTCTCGTCATGCGGTATAATCCTCGCGGATTCGCTCTGCAATTGGGCTATAATTAGGGCGTCCCTTTTGAAGCGTTTTTGGTTGAACCCACCTCATCTTTGGGATTTATTCGCGACGTCATGCATCAATTCATGCGGTTGAACACTGGCTCTCTGTTCATGATCCCAGAACCTGACTATCTCCCATGATCTGTGGGGTCCTTTGTAGGCTGGTATCACCACCGGGTTGGCCCTGTTATTGCTGAGGAAAAGCAGGTACCCTTTGAGTATAAGACACCTGCTCCGAATCAAGCTGCCAGTGTCCCATTGCGACCACGGTCAGTCGTTCGCTCTCTCTTGCGAGATAGCGGTGTGGTCCTTATCTTGCAATCTCAGAAACCGTATTAACTTTTCCTACTGTAGGGCTGCCAATTCGTACTAGAGCTTAAGCAAAGGCTTCCGTCGAAGTGCCAGCGGCAGTGCCGTTATCAGCAGTGGTGTTGCCGAAAGAGGACAGTGGGGGCGAAGTGGGCCAACGCCGCGCCAAAGCGTCGAAGGGAAGGAAGCGATCTTCTACCAACGCTAGTTCCGGGTCGAAGAGGAGAAAGAAGACGGTCACTGGTCTGCATGACCTTTTGGTGGAATCCGAGCCTATTGTTCAAGACGAACTAATATCTATGCAAGAGCCGGTTGATGGTCTTCTCTTTCCGAGTTCATCTACCGATGAAGCCGCACAATTGGACGAGGCTATAAGGCGTTCTCAGGATGAGACCGAGAACGTTCGTGTCCCGAAGAGGCCTTACCCCCCGGTTATCTTTTACGAAGATCCTCCATCACCGCGAAGGGTTCATATGGGTCCCCTGCGACCGAAAGATGACATAGCCTTCAAGAAGCCCATTTCAGCTGCCTCCGAAGATGAGGTAGCAGCGAAGACCGGTGGGCATGAGTCTACGTTTGACACCCTGCGAGCACATTTCTTGAGGAAGGAACGACGGCTTGAAAAAGACATACTGGAGGCACTTTGGCGGATTGTTATGCATGTTCATATCATAATATTGCATTTTATATTCCCTATTCTTATTCGTTTTATAAATAAACATGTGCTTTTGATGCATGTCTGCTACATATTACAGGTTACAGGTTCTTGGAGCGAAAACAGTGAAAAAGACAAAAGTTGATACAAAAAAGGGACTTTTGACAAACAAACAGAAGACTCTTGATCAAGCCTACATCAAAGATAAAATTCACAAAGTACAAGGCAATGCAGGGTCCAAGATTTCGAAGCCACGGTTAAAAGTCCACCACAATTATTCACGGGAAAATCTGAAAGAGAACAGAAGCTATTTTAAAGAAAGAATTAAAGAATTAAGTAGCCCAGGAAGCCCAAAGACAGAAGAGCCCACAAAAGAAAGGCCCAATACTTCCTTTTTAAGAAGACAAAAGGAAGATTTTATTTTACCAAAATTCATTTGCGGCTTTGACTAGTTGACCTAGGGCTATTTTTGTAATTGTAGACATGCGGATCAAAATGTAACCTAGGGTTTCATAATCTCTATAAATAGGAACTCTAAAGCTTGTAATTCTTTATGCCTCCCTTTAATGAATAAAATTTAGAAATCTTTTGGAGAGCATCGGTGTTTCTTCTCCATTCATAAATTCAGATCTGACAACCCTGCATGGATGATTAGAAGGATGCATCTGTAAGTAATTTAATTTCTTGCCTTAGTGTAGATTTAAATTCCCTGCCCTAGGTAGATTTAATGCCCTAGGAACTTGTTTAGGGTTTAGCTTTTGGGAAGGATTTTGAGAGATGAGATCTCTCATCCTTTTCTTACCCACCAAATATTTACAATAGGACTCCATGCATACATACACATACCGCTCCCTACGGCACTCTATCCCTCGAGGTAGCGGTGATACCGTAGTATAAAGGCCCGGGTGTGATGTTTTCCATGGAGGTTAGGGTAAGGATCTCTAAAAGAAGGACAAGAACCTAGAGGAAGGAACACCTTCCCGAACGGATCTAATCTACTTTATTGATAATTATCATAACTCCTCACTGATCTTCATTCGGGTATTGAAAGCGGTGAGATTTAATTACATTTCCTAACCATCCCTAAACCTAGCCCTAGCAAGAGTAGATCTAGATAATTGCCCTTGGTTAATTAGGTTTTTATATTTAATAATCAACCGAACACCCTTCGGAATTAACTCGTTAGCGCGAATCGGAAATTCACAACATCCCTGTGGACCGACCCGTACTCACCGGCTAGCTGCAAAGCGACGCCGTTCTTGATCGCGGTTACAAATATTTTTTATCTATCTTTTAGAAAGCGCAAGCACGCTGAATCTTTCTCAATCAAATGGCGCCGTTGCCGGGGATGGCGTAGAACTTTCCTTTTCGCAATTTCGGGTTAATCATAAAATTTAAAAAATCATAAAAATCTGAAAAATCACAAAAAAATATTAAAAAAATATCATCTGTTATTTTTGGAAGGGTATTCTTGTTTGAATTTTGCAGGATTTGCACACAAATTCGGATCTGAAAATCTACAGAGATCAAAACAGCAAATATCAAATCCGAACAAATAAAAGATCACAACAACCGAGGAACAGAAGAAATTTGGAGGACCGAGTCAACAAGAAGAATCGCGGTGATCTGGTCAAACAAAAAAAAAACCTCCGTACCTGCCAAAGAGCGGCGGAACCGCCGCGCCAGCCCTCTTTTGGCCGCGGAACCGCCACGGTCTGGTCGAATCAGGGCTTAAAAAAAAGGGCAGAAGCGCGATAACAAAAAAAAAAAAAACAGTTCCGCCACTGCAAATTTCTGTGAGTTTTCTCTCTCCTCCTCTGCAAATCTTGATATATCTTCTGTAAATTTGCCTGCAGGATTTCTTTGCGCTCAAAAATCTTATTCCTCTCCAAAATAACAATCTTGTGCAGGATTTTTGGGCTCCGCTTGAAATGAAATTAGATTGCAAGTAATATTTTGCTGTTGCATATCTTTTTTATAAAATATTTTACTGTTGCATATTTTTTCTATAAAATATTTTGCTGTTGCATATCTTTTCTCTAAAAATCTTTTTGCAACAAATTTTTTCCAATTAAAGAGATAAAGAATGAAAATAAAAAGAACAAATATTTTATAGAAACTTGCAAAAAATTTTAGCCGCAAATAAATCCTTGCACCACCAACCATCCTTCTTGTCACCTTTCTTCTTCTAACATGGGTACCCCACATAAAAAATCTCTTGCCAAACTTTGGTATCCTGAACCTAATTTTGCGTCGTATGTCAATGTGTTCGGTCAATTTAAAGACGATCCTTCCATGCCTAAAAAATCTTTGAAAGATCACATAGAGGCGTCTAGGAGAAACAGTTTGACTTTTCAACCCACTTTGTGTCAACCAAGTCAACCTTCACCACCTTCGTATGTTGACACCACTTTTTCAAGTCCTACTGTAACTCCTAGACCGATGTCCATTGCTGAGCATATTGCTCAATCTCGCAATCGATTTTTCACTCCTCTCCACTCATCTAGTTCTAGGGATCCGCACGATTATTCACCTTTTTATCCATATGTTGACCCTACCCCTGCCCAACCACCCACTTCCTACAAGTCATATCCGACCTTCCCACCTTCACTAGACACTGTTTCTACACAGCCTCTTGGGAGTTTTGCATATCCACACCATTTTGAATCTTTTACCGAAACCCCCTCACCACCCAAGTCTAGTTTGGAAGAGTCGTTGGAGGCATATATTACTGCAACAAATAAAATGATGAGGAATGTGGAAGCGTCCATGGCCGCTCTTATGCAACCTAGTGAACCGATAGCTAGTGTCCCGCTAGCTCAAAAAAATTTAATGTAAAAGGAGGCGGTTGGACAGAGTGAGAATGAGAGAGGATTTTCAAATCAAACCTACCCTTACCCAATTGAAGCCTACAACTCCGGTTTTCCATCGATTGTTCCAAATGATTCACCAGTTGAAAATAAAAACGAGTTGTGCGATTTTGTAGTGTTTGATTTGCCAGATTGTGAGGAACCCCTTTCGAGTGAAACCGCACCTAATCCTTTCGATCTTTACACCTCCACTCTAGAACCTAAATCGATAGATATCCATGCTTTTGATGAGGTGTCTAAAGAAATTGATTTTCACTTGATTGAGGATATAGACGCCGGGAATATTTCGGATGATGAACCTGTCGATTTGCTTGAAATTTTATGTTCAAATCATCATCCTGAGTCATTAAATGTTTATCCCGAATCTCATATGCGTCTAGATTTTGATGATAATGGCATGGATGAGTTGAATATTGAGGATAGTATTGAGGAGAGTCTTGAGGATAATATTGAGGTTGAATCATTTTTGTTTGATGTGTCTGATTTTCCAATTCATCCTCCTGAACCTTTGACTGTTATATCACCCTCCCTCCTTCCCATCGTTCCGACCCCGCTTGAAGACTGTGAGCTTGAAACCTTTTCCTTTGAATCTGACACAATTCTTACAGACGATGACACCTACGAGTGTTTCACTTTTTCGGACGATGTTGATGACTCACCGCCCGAGTTTGAGTCCTTTACATTTTCAGATGAGCCATCAGACTCGGTTGATTATAGTAGTTTCGAACCATTAATGGAATCTTACAAGTTCGAAACAGTTTACTACGGTGAGAAAGATACTATCCCTAATTCACTTCCTTTCATCTTTCCCATTGTTTCGACCGAACAAATGACCGTTACGCTTTCATCTCTTATACCAAGTTCGGCGTACCCATGTTTTCTTGCGAATCTTGAAGGATTTGACCCCATTTCCCGACGGGTTGATAGGTTAGCGCAATCGCTTATAACATATCGGTCAACACATATTGCGCTAATTTATTTACTCAATTTACACCCTCAAGATCGTACTCCACTTCCTTCTTCTTTTCGCCATTCTTCTCCCCCACTGAGACCATATTCTACCATTCTTCTTTCCACACGGTCTCGCGTGCGTCTCATTTTCTTGCATCAACTATACCATTTCCACGATAAGATTTTTGAATGGTTGGTGCTAACTTTTGGCTTGTGCAAGGCCAAGCTTAAGTTTGGGGGAATCTTTGTATATATGTATATATTTTTTGTTTTCTTTTCTATAAAAAAAATATTAAAAAATTTCAAAACATTAAAAATATAAAATTATAAATAAATAAACAGGAGAGTGCCGGTATTTTGACCCTCTTGGTTTAGCATGACAGTGAGGACACTGTCAAGTTCAAGTTTGGGGGTATGCTCGGTACGTCTTCTTCCTTCGCATTCATTTGTATATATTTTTGCATTTGCATACTTATTTGAAAACCCATAAAAATTTAAAAATTTCAAAAGTTATAAAAATTAATGTATTCAATTTTGGCTTATTTGACTTGAGTTTGACAAATAGGTTAACTGGCTCGGAACAACTAGATCTTAGACTTAGTGAATTAAAAATCCTAAAGATAACTTTCCTTAAAGTTTAACGGTAGAAAGTATATGCCTTGTAGTTTATTTAGAAATAGGGAAATTTTGGGTTCACTTCTTGGGCTAAGTCAAAGTAAAGGAAAAGTATTGATGTTCTTATTGGAGTATAAGTTTGAAAAATAATTCCTAGCTTAAGTCTAAATTCTGAAAATGTATACCCTACAATTTGCACAATCATGCACCTTGAAACTTGGAATAGTAGAAGAGACCTTGAAATGCTCTTATCTAAAGTCCTTAGTACAATAAAAGTAAAAGAAGAAAAAGTGAATAAAGAAAAAAAAATGAACACTGGTTTTTGTGATTACTTAAGGCTATAAAAATAGAAAAATATTTAGCGAGGGTGCTTCATCACCTAGTGCCTTAGACCAACTGGTTTGGGAGTCACTGCTAAAAGCCTTGGGTGTTGCAAAACTAGGAATTACGCTTTAAAGTGCAAACATATCTTGTAATCGGTCGTTGGTACCTCAAGAAGTATTAACGGTCGCATGAAGGATGTGTAAGCAAAATTCATTTAAATTCACCAACTAATTAGTACTTTGGACAACGGACAAGGGTATAATTGCTTGATTTGAATTTCCAAGTGTAGGGGTGACTTATACACAGACGTAGGGATATGTGATTGGAGTTTAGATGAAAGAAAGGAATGAAGAATAGAACTTGTATCTTTAGTAGAGTTGATAAAAATTCCTGAGTCGAGATGGAACCCTAGAAGGAAAACCTAAGAGATGCCGAAAGCTAAGTAGGTCTACATAACATATATAATCTTAAGTTAAATAATGAGGAAGTGTGAAGAATATGGGTGGATAATTTGCGAGTCAAAAGATAATAGAATTCCTTGTTAGAAAACCTAATTGGAGAATTAAAGTCAATAAGCCAAATTGATAGGATTTTGTGGGTGTAATCCGCTGAAAACCCTCAGGAGACAACACTCCTCCTACTAGGGACACCTAGAGGTTTAAAGGCTTGTAGCACGTGCTCAGTGCAATCACGTTTCCCTGCGAAAGTGCGGTTAGGATTTTAGTGAATAAAAATAAGTTTGCTCGAGGACGAGCAAAAGATAAGTTTGGGGGTATTTGTTCATATCATAATATTGCATTTTATATTCCCCATTCTTATTCATTTTATAAATAAACAGGTGCTTTTGATGCATGTCTGCTACATATTACAGGTTACAGGTTCTTGGAGCGAAAACAGTGAAAAAGACAAAAGTTGATACAAAAAAGGGACTTTTGACAAACAAACAGAAAACTCTTGATCAAGCCTGCATCAAAGATAAAATTCATAAAGTACAAGGCAATGCAGGGTCCAAGATTTCGAAGCCACGGTTAAAAGTCCACCACAATTATTCACTGGAAAATCTGAAAGAGAACAGAAGATATTTTAAAGAAAGAATTAAAGAATTAAGTAGCCCAGGAAGCCCAAAGACAGAAGAGCCCACAAAGGAAAGGCCCAATAATTCCTTTTTAAGAAGACAAAAGGAAGATTTTATTTTACCAAAATTCATTTGCGGCTTTGACTAGTTGACCTAGGGCTATTTTTGTAATTGTAGACATGCGGATCAAAATGTAACCTAGGGTTTCCTATTCTCTATAAATAGGAACTCTAAAGCTTGTAATTCTTTATGCCTCCCTTTAATGAATAAAATTTAGAAATCTTTTGGAGAGCATCGGTGTTTCTTCTCCATTCAGAAATTCAGATCTGACAACCCTGCATGGATGATTGGAGGGATGCATCTGTAAGTAATTTAATTTCTTGTCTTAGTATAGATTTAAATTCCTTGCCCTAGGTAGATTTAATTTCATGCCCTAGGAACTTGTTTAGGGTTTAGCTTTTGGGAAGGATTTTGAGAGATGAGATCTCTCATCCTTTTCTTACCCACCAAATATTTACAATAGGACTCCATGCATACATGCACATACCGCTCCCTACGGCACTCTATCCCTCGAGGTAGCGGTGAAACCGTAGTATAAAGGCCCGGGTATGATGTTTTCCATGGAGGTTAGGGTAAGGATCTCTAAAGGAAGGACAAGAACCTAGAGGAAGGAACACCTTCCCGAACGGATCTAATCCACTTTATTGATAATTATCATAACTCCTCACTGATCTTCATTCGGGTATTGAAAGCGGTGAGATTTAATTACATTTCCTAACCATCCCTAAACCTAGCCCTAGCAAGAGTAGATCTAGATAATTGCCCTTGGTTAATTAGATTTTTAGATTTAATAATCAACCGAACACCCTTCGGAATTAACTCGTTAGCGCGAATCGGAAATTCATAACATCCCTGTGGACCGACCCGTACTCACCGGCTAGCTGCAAAGCGACGCCGTTCTTGATTGCGGTTACAAATATTTTTGATCTATCTTTTAGAAAGCGCAAGCACGCTGAATCTTTCTCAATCAATGCACGCTTTTCGTATTTTTTCTTTTGTATCGTATTTTATATTTCCTTATCTTCGCGAAAAACTTTGCAGGGACTTCGGCCATGGCAGAAAATTTGAGCTCAAGTCGTGTCCTGACTGTGGACTCTGTAAATGTCCCCGATGAGGCACTGGTAGGTGCGGAGGAGGTCATTACGGCTGCTATTCCTGCTGTAGAGCTTCCATTGGTGGCTTATGTTCTCCCGGTGCTTGCTCTCCCAGAAGAGGCATGCTTATTGGCCGCAGATTTAATTGATCTTTCTGGTGATGGCCCGGAGATTGTGGAACAGGTAGTCGAGACCACCGTGCCTTTATTGGAGCCTGAAGCGATGGCCGCTGCCCCTCAATTGGAAGCTATTACGCCAGCCCATGTCCCCGGTGATGTGCCTGAGGGTACGGAAGAGGCTGCCGAAGCTGCTATCCCTCCAGTTCAAAGCGGGAGGAGCATCGAAGATTGTCTTCTATATTTTGTTTTAATTATCTCTCCATTATCTGAATCATTCTGTCTTTTCAGAATTACGAAGATTGGCGGCGTGCATTGCGGATCTATCCCTCAGAAAGTCTTTTCAGCGTCTGCTCGAGATGGCCGTCCCGTAGGCAATATCCCCGTAACGCATCATCCTCTCTTCTGGGCAAGGTCGGTGTTATTTGACCCCCTCATTGCATTATCATTGTTTCGTATAACGATGCTAATGACTTTTGTAGTTCTGGAAGCTGACGATGAAGTTGAGATCCTCGACGGGCCTGGGGATTTGTTAAACCCTCCTTGCATGACTGCGGGTAAGTAAGGTTTTGACATTGTTTCATCTATTCTTTGTTTGCAAATCTCGCTGATTGTTTATGAATCTTGACTTTGCTCATTCTTATCCCGCTGGAATCTCGCATCATTATGCCACCCGGCCCTTATGCCCGGCGCGCATCTGAACAGATGGCAAAGTAAAGCCTTCACTCCTTGTCGGCTCTTATCGAAGATCTTCGTGCTGGTAGTTTGATCACAGCCGAAGAATTTGCTTCCGAAGCCAACATTTCTCTGCCCTTTCTCGCCACTTACCATGATGAAACATTGGTGCATGTCTGGGTTGAGTTTTGTCATCGAGTGGAGGCTTGCTTACATGGTCTCGAGTGTACATGCCTTCCTTCAGAGGTTGTGGCTGCAAAGACGAGCTTGTGGGGGCTGATTGAACGGTGTGCCACAAATCTGTAGTCATGTGAGAAGAGTCTCAACTGAAATTTTCAGAGAAGGAGACGGCTTCAATTTCTTTGGGGGAACTTCAAGCTGAACTCACGGCTAAGACCACTCGTGCGTATGAACTTTGGCGAGTGCTTCAAGATGCTATCATGGAGGTGGTAGCTAATGATAAAGCCATTATTTTTACTCGCGAGATGGTTGAAGCTCACAAAGTTGCTGAAAATGAGCATGAGAGTCGGCTCGCCTCGTATCTGGCTCAACAGTCTCAGGCGGAGACCCGTCTCATAGCAATAATAAAACATGAAGCCGAGGCCCAGTGGAAGAAGGATGAACTGACGAATTTATTACACCGTCCGCCGGCCTGAAGATATATATGTTTTTTTTAATTCTCCTTTTGTACTCACTCCTGAATGAGAGTATTTTTTGATTCTTTTATAGATTGTACTTTTTATTCATTTGGATTTATGAATAAAAGACATATTTTGTTTCATGGTGGTGTTTCCCTTATAGCAAATGCAATTTGTAGATAATCCATCTTGATCTCCTTGCAGGGTAGCGATGGCTTAGGAGACAGGTTCAGATCTGCCGCCTAAGGCTTTCCAACTTTATGAGCCGTGAGGGTCTCATAAAGATTTTTCTCCCTACGAGTCGAGAGGATCCCGTAGGTGTATTTTCTTCCTAGGAGTCGTGAGGACTCCTAAGTGTGTGTTTTCTCTTGAGAGTCGTAAGGATCTTACAAGAGAATTTTCCCGCTTACAAGTCGAGAGGACTCGTAGGTGGTTGTTTCCCTCCTTGTCGAGATTCGACTTTGGAGAGTGTGGCCCATGAATAGTATGCAATAGTCCATCTTGGACCGACTTGCAGGGCCCCGGTGCTTAGGAAATAGGTCCTTATCCCTATTGCCTAAGGCTTTTCCCTACGAGTCGAGACGAATCGAGAAGTTCTCGCAAGGACACTAATTTCCTCACGAGTCGAGACGAATCGAGAAATTCTCGCAAGGATGTCCTAACGTCACAGTTAACTCCTGCTAATAGAAGTCCATTAGGGTCTGTGGTACTAGGTTTTTTTTACCCGTAGTACCTCCGCGTTGGTCGGTGTATTCCTCGATACTCAATCTTGCTGTTCGAGTAGCCCTGTGATTGTCGTGTCTTTGATCCCTTCGAGGGCTGGACAAGACGTCTTCAAGTAATCTTCTAGGTGATATTACCGCTGAAAGAGCAAGCGTTAAGGATATTCCATGTCGCTTTTTACTTAAGGTTAAGCTCAGTTCGGGAGCCCCGATGAGTCATGACCACTCCGTGCTGGAGTGGGATGATCTCCGATAGTCATTCAGGTTTCATTGCCGTCAAGAACCTGAAGCTAGGGTTCTTCCTTTGCTTCATTTGTTGACATTGTGTCTGCAATATTGCGACGAATGTCGAGGTTGTCTCTGGGTTGTTTGTAAACCATCAAGATTTAGAACTAGGGGACTTAGTCGTGGCTCCGTTTGTTGATGTCGCATCTGCATCCTGCTGGAGGAAGAACACAGTTGTTGATCTCTAGGCTGTAGATGTTGTCATCGAGACTTGGAACTAGGGACTCTGCCATGGCTCCGAGGTAGTCTCTAGGTTGTCTGTGAACCGTCGAGATTTGGAAATAGGGGACTTTGCCGTGGCTCCGTTTTGCTGACGTCGTATATTCCTGCAGAGACATTGATTTCTCTGTGGGTCGACGCGAATTGAGATGCTCTCGTTAAGGACGTTGATTTCCCTGAATCGAAGTTTTTGCCAAGGACACTGATTTCCTCAGAGTTGAGACGAATCGAGAGATTCCTGTAAAGACACTGATTTCCTTGCGGGTCGACGCGAATCGAGATGCTCTCGTCAAGAACGCTGATTTCCCTGAATTGATGTTTTTGCCAAGGACACCGATTTCCCTAGGGTCGGTTGACTTGTTTCCGAGACAGTGTCATTGGATGACGTATTTCCGAGATGGGGTCATTTGATGACGCGTTTCCGCGATGGGGTCATTTGCTGACGTGTATCCGAGACAGGGTCATTTGATGACGCGTTTCCGTGATGGGGTCATTGGATGATGCTAGGTTGTCTGTGAACCGTAGAGTCTTGGAACTGAGGACTTTGCCATGGCTCCGATTGGTGATGTCACGTCCGAATCCTGCTGGAATGAGGAGGAACGCCGTTGTTGTTCTCTACGCTGTACACGTGGCCGTTGAGATTTGGAACTAGGGACTTTCCGTGGCTCCGATTGGTTGTGACCCTGAGGTCGGTTGTTGACGTCACGTTTGCATCCTGCTGGAGTTGAGAAGGAACGCCGTTGTTGGTCTTCTGGGATGCAGATGTTGTTGTCGAGATCTGACTTTTCCCTTTGACAGAGTTTGTTGGGACACGTGGTTCCCTTTCATTTATACCCATGGATTGTATACAGGGGTCAGTATGGACTTACCCGTAGGGCAAAAGTTTCATTATTTCATATGTATTTTTTGTTTTCTTCCTACGATAATCTATCATTTCAGCTTTTTGTATCACGAAAGTCGCGATTGCCCAATCATTTCGTCTATTTTTCGCGGTGCCCAATCATTTCTGCTGTTTTATTTTTTTTACTCACCGTTTTTTTATTGGGAGTTGCACAATCATTTCGGCTATTTTTGTATGCATATATTGTTAGGTCCACGTTGCCCACCCCGGTGCTTACGGGGAGGCGGAAAACATAATAAAAAACGGATTTTTATCGACTAAGGCAACATGGACCAAGCATGTGAGGATCTTTGCTAAACAAAAACTAGCTAAAGCAAACTAACAACTAGCTAAGTTGTAGAAAGGTTATACCTTGAGCTCGAACTCCTTCTCTCCTTGCTCGTCGGAATGGTAGAAAGGCCTCACCTTGCTTGTCTTCTTCCGTCAAAGAAGGATCCACCCGAAAGCCTCGACCTTTAGCTTGAACTCCAAGCTAGGAGTAACTAGAGTGCAAGAAATGCTAAGACTTGAACCCTAGAAGAGAGTAGAGAAGATCAAGTGAAGGTTTTTCTCAAGCTTTTTGTTTCTCAACACATGAGAGGGAGAGAGCTTGAGGGAGAGGATGAGCAAGAGAGAGAAAAGATATGAGAGAATGAATAATTAGTGAGCCATTCTCACTAATATGTGTGTAATATTTTAATTCCATAATTAGCTAGAAAATTGTCATGGTTTAATCAAGAGGTGACCATTATCATTTCAATATTAATGCAAATTGCAAGGATCAAAGAGCATCTTCCAAATGAAATGATTATGGTCAAGTTGTCAACATGGTCAACAAGTCAATAAAGTCAAATGGTCAACAACAACAACCATGCACAATAATTAAGCTAATTATCAATTAACAATAATACACACAAAATCAATAGGGTTAAAAAAATGACAATAGTCATTAACCCTAAACAAGGTCCTCTCCCTCAATCTCAAGCAACTGTGCATACGCACCCGCATTCGTGATCCGAGGAACACGAATACACTGAGAAAAACCAATCTCAAATCATATACTAGGATCCGGCTTAAACCAAAGCCCACTAGTATAAACTGTCCGGACAGCAAACGTGCACAAGTGCGCGGATGCGAACGAACCCTGTCGCAAAACCATGCGACCTCTACTCATTTTGCCTAAAGGCGAATAGCTCTCTATGTGGGACTCTAAAGACTCGACACTACGCTGGCAGTGGGTTTAACCACAGACCGCAAGCGGCACTAGCTGTACGTAACGGTCCCCAGGTAGATGTCGATAAGAAGACCGACGAGGTGAACCCCATCTGCACTCCTACTGAGCCTGTATGTGACAGTCTCCGTACAGTCTGGTCTATTCGTCTGATACATCGCATGGCGGGCCTAGGGGGGCGGTAAACGTCAGTCCCCTAATAGCGGTACAAGTCGTGTCGGAGTGAAGCCCAATACACCCTGAGATAACACTGGAACCTACCAGTAGATCTCGCTTGCCCTGGCCAGGGACTACTTGTGTAATGGCTCTCCTAGACACAGCGCGATGTCAACCCCCAATACCGGGAGAGACGAATCCTGTCTAACCGTCACTGCCTCCAAGTGCTTCGGGACTGCTCCCAACTACTACCTGTTTGCACGACTCAGTAGAGCCGTGGTAGGGTAGTAATCAAAGAACAGTGGGAACACACTCGAGGCGAAGTGATAGTGTCAAGTCAGCGGACTAAGCTGTACTCATGTCACCTGGGAACTGATAACTGACGATAGGTATATTACCAACCAACAGTTCCCGACGAGTCCTGTCCAGTGTACTCGTAACCTAACGAGCACCCGCATACTATCCCAAGTACAACGTACTAACGGCTGTGGGACAGACCGTCTCCCACACTGGGATGAGAAGCGCATACGCTAGTCTACTCCGGAGTATCGATGCCCTGTCTCGATAGTCCAACGACCAGGGACCTATATAAGGATGTGCTTATAGATTACCCAGCCCCACGAGTGTGATCGCCATCACAACGCCGGTAATCAAGCAAAGATCCTAAGGGCTCTACTAATGCGTATAGGTGATATAATAAATAAACACACATGTACACATTAAAGCAGAGACAAACCAAGTAGCATACTACTATATTGAGCAAGATTGTCTGTACAACTGTGAATATCCCAAGCTTCCATCAAGTAATATACATACTAGTATGATACAGTAATGGCCTCTAGGGCATATACACTAACAATCTCCCACTTGCACTAAGGCCATGTACTGGCGTATCGAAGACCTATCATCTCGATCAGCCGCTCGAACTGAGTCTGGGGTAAAGCCTTCGTGAATGGGTCCGCAGTGTTGTCCTTTGTGTCCACTCTCCGCACCTCGATCTCCTGTCGATCAATGATCTCCCTGATCAGGTGATACCGCTTTAAGATGTGCCTGGATTTCTGATGGGACCTTGGTTCCTTCGCTAAAGCTATAGCCCCATTGTTATCGCAATACAAAGGTATTGGGTCAACAATGGACGGATCCACCTGAAGTTCACTAATGAACTTCTTAATCCAGACCGCCTCTTTTGCGGCATCGCTTGCAGCAATGTATTCAGCTTCCATCGTTGAGTCTGCGACGGTATCCTGCTTGGAACTCCTCCAACATACCGCCCCTCCGTTGAGGGTAAACACAAAACCCGAGACGGACTTGCTGTCATCTTTGTCACTCTGGAAGCTTGAATTGGTAAAGGACTCGACCCTGAGGTCTCCATTATCGTAAACCAGGAACATCTCCTTAGTCCTTCTTAGGTACTTGAGAATGTTCTTCACTGCTGTCCAGTGGTCCTCCCCTGGGTCTGACTGATACCGGCTTACCGTGCTCAACGCGTAAGCTACATCTGGTCTTGTACATAGCATCGCATACATTATAGATCCTACCGCCGAAGCGTAGGGTATAGTGCTCATGCGAACCCTCTCCTCGTCAGTCTTAGGAGACATCTTCTTGGAGAGGGTAATTCCGTGCAATGCGGGTATGTTACCGCGCTTGGAACCCTCCATACTAAATCTCTTTAGTACGGTCTCTATGTACCTGGACTGTGAAAGTCCCAACAGTTTCTTGGATCTATCTCTATAGATCTTGATCCCCAGAATGTACGAGGCATCACCCAGGTCTTTCATGGAGAACCTTTGTGACAAAAATAGCTTGACCGATTGTAGCATAGGAATATCATTTCCTATCAAAAGAATGTCGTCCACGTACAAGACTAGGAACACGACAGTTCGTCCTACAATCTTCTTATATACACAGGGTTCATCTTCGTTTTTGATGAAATCAAATTCCTTGATTGCCTCATCAAAACAGATGTTCCAGCTCCGCGATGCCTGCTTTAATCCATAAATGGATTTAAGCAACTTGCACACCTATCCGCTGCTCCCACTGTCTATGAAACCTTCTGGTTGATCCATGTAAACGCACTCTTCCAAACAACCGTTTAGGAAAGCCGTCTTAACATCCATCTGCCAGATTTCATAGTCATGGAAGGCAGCAATGGCAAGTAAGATCCGAATGGATTTGAGCATAGCCACCGGAGAAAAAGTCTCGTCATAGTCCAAACCAGGTCTTTGACGAAAACCTTTTGCAACGAGTCTAGCTTTATAGGTTTCCACCTGCCCATCTACACCAAGTTTCCTTTTGTAGATCCATATGCATCCAACGGGTTTTACCCCAGGTGGAGCAATATCCAAGGTCCACACTTTATTGGCGTACATGGACTCCATTTCGGATTGCATTGCTTCCTGCCACTTATCAGAGTCCCTACTGATAATGGCCTTCCTGAAACTGGTAGGGTCATCTTCTTCCAAGATGCAATCCTCTCGATCCCCGTCAATGAGAAAACCGTAGTATCTCTCGGGCGGATGAGAAATCCTACCAGATCTGCGGAGTGGCTGAGGTTCTTCTGGGGTTATTGAATTCTGAGGTTCTGTCAAATTTTCAGTTTCATTTTGTGGTCGCTGAATTTCTTCCAGTCCTACCGAACTCCCACTTGTTTCTTTTGCAAGAAATTGCCACTCTAAAAAAGTGGCGTGGCGAGATACAAACACCTTTTGTTCCTCGTTGTGGTAGAACAGATATCCTGCGGAGTTCTTAGGATATCCCACAAATTTACATAGAACTGAACGTGCCATAAGTTTGTCCGGATTTTGTACTTTTACATAGGCCGGACAACCCCATATCTTAATGCCTTTAAGATACGGCTTCTTACCATTCCACATCTCGAACGGTGTCTTAGGCACAGATTTAGACGGAACATCGTTCAATAGATATGCAGCTGTCAATAGCGCATGTCCCCAAAATGAAAGAGGTAACTCGGCATTACTCATCATGGAGCGAACCATATCCAGTAGGGTACGATTCCTCCGCTCCGAAACACCGTTGTGCTGTGGTGTATAAGGAGGAGTAAGCTGAGAGAGAATACCATTCTCTTTTAAGTAATCTAGGAATTCCGTGCTTAAGTACTCCCCTCCCCTGTCAGACCGGAGGATCTTGATACTTTTGCCTGTCTGGTTCTCTACTTCGTTTCTGAATTCCTTGAATTTCTCAAAAGCTTCAGATTTGTGTTTCATCAGATACACATATCCGAACCTAGAGAGATCGTCAGTGAATGTGATGAAGTACGAGAACCCACCCCTTGCATGTATAAACATCGGACCGCATACATCACTGTGTACGAGTCCCAAGAGCTCTGCTGCCCTTTCTCCATGTCCGGTGAACGGAGATTTGGTCATCTTCCCTTTGAGACAGGACTGACAAGTTTCATAAGATGAAAACTCGAACGCATTCAAGATTCCATCTTTATGCAACTTACTCAGTCTTTTCTCTCCGATATGACCAAGTCTACAATGCCACAAGTAGGATTCATTCGTATCTGAATTCTTCCTCTTACGAGTGTTTTGTATATTGAGAACTGTATTCTGATTTAGAACGTAGATACCATTACACAGTGTACCCTCTGCAACCAGTACCTTATGAAGGTAAATGTTCATGATATTCTTTTCAAGAACAAAGTTATATCCATCTTTATCGAGTAAAGACACTGATATGATGTTGTAAACCATGGAGGGTGCATAGTAGCAATCGTTCAAAATCATAGTCTTGCCATTTGGCAATACTAGGTGATATTCACCGACGGCTGCCGCATAAACTTGTGCTCCGTTCGCTACTCTGAGCGACATATCACCCGGTGCAACTTTCCTACTTTTTCTCTGTCCCTGTAATAAATTACAGATATGAGATCCTGATCCGGTATCAAGTACCCAGGAGATAGGGCTGACCGTAAAACAGTTCTCAATTACAAGAACACCTGAAGTAGATGCAAAACCATGCTTCTTCTTCAACTGGGTATCCTGGAAGTCCATACTTTCCTCTTTGCCATACTCATGACTGTTGTCACAAGTAAGAGCTGAACCAACTTTCCCCAGTCCCGAATAAGAATTCGGATCGGTCAAGCGATACATTTTATTATCTTGATTAGGGCGTGAAAAGGTTGCTGCCTGGAGAGAGAGAAAAGAAACACTCAGCGTATGCTCGTGCAAGATTAGATTGGTTTATTAATTTATCTAACCAGGATGTCTCCCACTGTTTCCTCAAATCCTTCTTAAAACCTTTTAAAAGAAGAACTAGCCGGGTTTTAATTCACGTCACAATACTTGCTTAACCTTTCAGCCAGGCTAGTGTCGGTACTTCGAGGGAGGTTTTCCAACGCTTTCGCGAAGTTCCTTAATTAAAGAACCTCTTTTCCCTGGGGGCGTAACCCCGCTAACACCTTTCTAGACACCTGCTAGGTTTATAGCATTGATCGTTAAGTGAAATAATCTCCTGAGAGTAAACCAACTCATCAGTGGGATCGGGATCCAACTGTCATTGTGTGATAACCTAGATGGAATCCACTCTAGTCACCACACTCCAGAGGGTATGCTAAATCTGCAAGTTTCAGTTCTTTTGAAACTCCCGATGTGGTTTTTGCCTCTAGGATCCAAATGACCTTGACTGAGCCAACATATCAAAAGATCCTAGTCAAGTTCAACCCGTCATTATCTTGACTGCATTAGACCCACCCGTACGAGTCCTTGACTGAGCCAAAATGACCGCACGACTGTCCTAACCAATCACTTTGTATCCTACGGAAAAATATTACATAGCTACCGTTCACTACGCCTCGGCTGAGCACGAAATACGTAGCACGAATACTAAGTAATATTAATCCGAAACGACGGAGGGCTACGACTGGGTTTTGGCGAAAACCCATTAACGTAATGAACTTGATATCGTTGAAGGAACGTGATACACCTTTTTGAAAATATAGTGGCGAAAAACTTTTGCTAAAGAGGTCACTCCCGGTGAAGGGATCTCGGCTCTTTCTTCGTCGAATGAGGTGTAGGATATTCCAAACTGAATACCTCGATGCAAAGCAAGCATAATCGACTATAGTGAAGTTATTACCCTGACGCAAACTTTTGTCCAAGGGGTCACTCCCGGTGAAGGGATCTCGGCCCTTGCCTCGTCGACTGAGGTGCTGGGCATTCACAACCGAATACCGCGATGCAAAACAAAAATGAACGTCCTTGCAATAACAGCTTTTTGAAAAATTGTTCCAACAACGTCTTTTAGGTTTATTTTCTTGCATTAGTTCTTTTAATGCGTCCCATCATTTAATCCTACCATTGCAGAAAACAACCAAAATATGACGTACGCTTATGCCATTCGCATTCGCCACGGGGCCCCGTCATCACCCGTTAGGTTACTTAACTAACGACAGAGCGGGGGCTGGGCTAGCGCGGCTGTAAAACATAAGCAACGCCTAAATAGTTATTATATATAAATATATAGCAATGATAGACATTACAGATCACAGATGAATACATTGGATATACTAGGAATCCGCAATGCGTTCGAGCCTGCAACGTAAAGCGGATTACACGGTCGCGGTGAATAGCCAATACCCCACCCAAGACCCCTACGGGTGCGGCAAACTACCCGCCAAGCACCCGAAGCGAAGCAACCTCCCTCACCACCGTGAGTAGGCCACTCGGCACTTCTAGATACCCGGTAGTTTGTGCACCCCTCCATGGGTCTATCCTAGGAGCAAAAACAGTAAAAAGAATTATACAATGACGGCAACAACCCCGACCCGGTTGTGCGGCCATACAAATAATATTATTACATCAATTTACATTTACAATGAATGAAAGAAAACAAAAGCTCATCTCACATCCACCCCGGCTATTCACCCGCGACAATCCAATCTATTCATATCCACAAACCAATAACAATCACAGATCATGTATAACCCCGACTAATCGTCTTATAGCGATTAGCCGACGTTCAATACATGCAAGCATCACAGATATAACCATCATAGTCAAAGTGCAGTGAAGTTCGGAAAAAAAATGGAATTATAGGACCCCAAAAGTAAATTTCTTTTCTGGAAAATCTGGGCACATATAATATATTTTAAAAATCCCAAAACCAACACAGACACACACTGCACGAAAAACGATGCACAGAGGACGACAAACGGCGGCGCTTCCGCGGCACATGGCTACCTCGTGCGGCGGAAGCGCGGCGATTTGAATGAATTAGGGCATCGTTTTTCTTAGGTGTTCACACAAAACCCTGAGCCGAATTTACAAGTATAAAGTTTTTCATTTAGAGCAGAAAAAATTTCAACAGAAACTTAGGGTTTTTGTTTTTCCGGTTTTGTGATTTTTTCGGTTCCGAACTTCGTTACACTTCACTACCTAGCTAGTTTGAGTTTAGTTAGGCTCTGATACCACTGTTAGGTCCACGTTGCCCACCCCGGTGCTTACGGGGAGGCGGAAAACATAATAAAAAACGGATTTTTATCGACTTAGGCAACATGGACCAAGCATGTGAGGATCTTTGCTAAACAAAAACTAGCTAAAGCAAACTAACAACTAGCTAAGTTGTAGAAAGGTTATACCTTGAGCTCGAACTCCTTCTCTCCTTGCTCGTCGGAATGGTAGAAAGGCCTCACCTTGCTTGTCTTCTTCCGTCAAAAAAGGATCCACCCGAAAGCCTCGACCTTTAGCTTCAACTCCAAGCTAGGAGTAACTAGAGTGCAAGAAATGCTAAGACTTGAACCCTAGAAGAGAGTAGAGAAGATCAAGTGAAGGTTTTTCTCAAGCTTTTTGTTTCTCAACACATGAGAGGGAGAGAGCTTGAGGGAGAGGATGAGCAAGAGAGAGAAAAGATATGAGAGAATGAATAATTAGTGAGCCATTCTCACTAATATGTGTGTAATATTTTAATTCCATAATTAGCTAGAAAATTGTCATGGTTTAATCAAGAGGTGACCATTATCATTTCAATATTAATGCAAATTGCAAGGATCAAAGAGCATCTTCCAAATGAAATGATTATGGTCAAGTTGTCAACATGGTCAACAAGTCAATAAAGTCAAATGGTCAACAACAACAACCATGCACAATAATTAAGCTAATTATCAATTAACAATAATACACACAAAAGCAATAGGGTTAATAAAATGACAATAGTCATTAACCCTAAACAAGGTCCTCTCCCTCAATCTCAAGCAACTGTGCATACGCACCCGCATTCGTGATCCGAGGAACACGAATACACTGAGAAAAACCAATCTCAAATCATATACTAGGATCCGGCTTAAACCAAAGCCCACTAGTATAAACTGTCCGGACAGCAAACGTGCACAAGTGCGCGGATGCGAACGAACCCTGTCGTAAAACCATGCGACCTCTACTCATTTTGCCTAAAGGCGAATAGCTCTCTGTGTGGGACTCTAAAGACTCGACACTACGCTGGCAGTGGGTTTAACCACAGACCGCAAGCGGCACTAGCTGTACGTAACGGTCCCCAGGTAGATGTCGATAAGAAGACCAACGAGGTGAACCCCATCTGCACTCCTACTGAGCCTGTATGTGACAGTCTCCGTACAGTCCGGTCTGTTCGTCTGATACATCGCATGGCAGGCCTAGGGGGGCGGTATACGTCAATCCCCTAATAGCGGTACAAGTCGTGTCGGAGTGAAGCCCAATACACCCTGAGATAACACTGGAACCTACCAGTAGATCTCGCTTGCCCTGGCCAGGGACTACTTGTGTAATGGCTCTCCTAGACACAGCGCGATGTCAACCCCCAATACCGGGAGAGACGAATCCTGTCTAACCGTCACTGCCTCCAAGTGCTTCGGGACTGCTCCCAACTACTACCTGTTTGCACGACTCAGTAGAGCCGTGGTAGGGTAGTAATCAAAGAACAGTGGGAACACACTCGAGGCGAAGTGATAGTGTCAAGTCAGCGGACTAAGCTGTACTCATGTCACCTGGGAACTGATAACTGACGATAGGTATATTACCAACCAACAGTTCCCGACGAGTCCTGTCCAGTGTACTCGTAACCTAACGAGCACCCGCATACTATCCCAAGTACAACGTACTAACGGCTGTGGGACAGACCGTCTCCCACACTGGGATGAGAAGCGCATACGCTAGTCTACTCCGGAGTATCGATGCCCTGTCTCGATAGTCCAACGACCAGGGACCTATATAAGGATGTGCTTATAGATTACCCAGCCCCCACGAGTGTGATCGCCATCACAACGCCGGTAATCAAGCAAAGATCCTAAGGGCTCTACTAATGCGTATAGGTGATATAATAAATAAACACATATATACACATTAAAGCAGAGACAAACCAAGTAGCATACTACTATATTGAGCAAGATTGTCTGTACAACTGTGAATATCCCAAGCTTCCATCAAGTAATATACATACTAGTATGATACAGTAATGGCCTCTAGGGCATATACACTAACAATCTCCCACTTGCACTAAGGCCATGTACTGGCGTATCGAAGACCTATCATCTCGATCAGCCGCTCGAACTGAGTCTGGGGTAAAGCCTTCGTGAATGGGTCCGCAGTGTTGTCCTTTGTGTCCACTCTCCGCACCTCGATCTCCTGTCGATCAATGATCTCCCTGATCAGGTGATACCGCCTTAAGATGTGCCTGGATTTCTGATGGGACCTTGGTTCCTTCGCTAAAGCTATAGCCCCATTGTTATCGCAATACAAAGGTATTGGGTCAACAATGGACGGAACCACCTGAAGTTCACTAATGAACTTCTTAATCCAGACCGCCTCTTTTGCGGCATCGCTTGCAGCAATGTATTCAGCTTCCATCGTTGAGTCTGCGACGGTATCCTGCTTGGAACTCCTCCAACATACCGTCCCTCCGTTGAGGGTAAACACAAAACCCGAGACGGACTTGCTGTCATCTTTGTCACTCTGGAAGCTTGAATCGGTAAAGGACTCGACCCTGAGGTCTCCATTATCGTAAACCAGGAACATCTCCTTAGTCCTTCTTAGGTACTTGAGAATGTTCTTCACTGCTGTCCAGTGGTCCTCCCCTGGGTCTGACTGATACCGGCTTACCGTGCTCAACGCGTAAGCTACATCTGGTCTTGTACATAGCATCGCATACATTATAGATCCTACCGCCGAAGCGTAGGGTATAGTGCTCATGCGAACCCTCTCCTCGTCAGTCTTAGGAGACATCTTCTTGGAGAGGGTAATTCCGTGCAATGCGGGTATGTTACCGCGCTTGGAACCCTCCATACTAAATCTCTTTAGTACGGTCTCTATGTACCTGGACTGTGAAAGTCCCAACAGTTTCTTGGATCTATCTCTATAGATCTTGATCCCCAGAATGTACGAGGCATCACCCAGGTCTTTCATAGAGAACCTTTGTGACAAAAATAGCTTGACCGATTGTAGCATAGGAATATCATTTCCTATCAAAAGAATGTCGTCCACGTACAAGACTAGGAACACGACAGTTCGTCCTACAATCTTCTTATATACACAGGGTTCATCTTCGTTTTTGATGAAATCAAATTCCTTGATTGCCTCATCAAAACAGATGTTCCAGCTCCGCGATGCCTGCTTTAATCCATAAATGGATTTAAGCAACTTGCACACCTTTCCGCTGCTCCCACTGTCTATGAAACCTTCTGGTTGATCCATGTAAACGCACTCTTCCAAACAACCGTTTAGGAAAGCCGTCTTAACATCCATCTGCCAGATTTCATAGTCATGGAAGGCAGCAATGGCAAGTAAGATCCGAATGGATTTGAGCATAGCCACCGGAGAAAAAGTCTCGTCATAGTCCAAACCAGGTCTTTGACGAAAACCTTTTGCAACGAGTCTAGCTTTATAGGTTTCCACCTGCCCATCTACACCAAGTTTCCTTTTGTAGATCCATATGCATCCAACGGGTTTTACCCCAGGTGGAGCAATATCCAAGGTCCACACTTTATTGGCGTACATGGACTTCATTTCGGATTGCATTGCTTCCTGCCATTTATCAGAGTCCCTACTGATAATGGCCTGCCTGAAACTGGTAGGGTCATCTTCTTCCAAGATGCAATCCTCTCGATCCCCGTCAATGAGAAAACCGTAGTATCTCTCGGGCGGATGAGAAATCCTACCAGATCTGCGGAGTGGCTGAGGTTCTTCTGGGGTTATTGAATTCTGAGGTTCTGTCAAATTTTCAGTTTCATTTTGTGGTCGCTGAATTTCTTCCAGTCCTACCGAACTCCCACTTGTTTCTTTTGCAAGAAATTGCCACTCTAAAAAAGTGGCGTGGCGAGATACAAACACCTTTTGTTCCTCGGTGTGGTAGAACAGATATCCTGCGGAGTTCTTAGGATATCCCACAAATTTACATAGAACTGAACGTGCCATAAGTTTGTCCGGATTTTGTACTTTTACATAGGCCGGACAACCCCATATCTTAATGCCTTTAAGATACGGCTTCTTACCATTCCACATCTCGAACGGTGTCTTAGGCACAGATTTAGACGGAACATCGTTCAATAGATATGCAGCTGTCAAAAGCGCATGTCCCCAAAATGAAAGAGGTAACTCGGCATTACTCATCATGGAGCGAACCATATCCAGTAGGGTACGATTCCTCCGCTCCGAAACACCGTTGTGCTGTGGTGTATAAGGAGGAGTAAGCTGAGAGAGAATACCATTCTCTTTTAAGTAATCTAGGAATTCCGTGCTTAAGTACTCCCCTCCCCTGTCAGACCGGAGGATCTTGATACTTTTGCCTGTCTGGTTCTCTACTTCGTTTCTGAATTCCTTGAATTTCTCAAAAGCTTCAGATTTGTGTTTCATCAGATACACATATCCGAACCTAGAGAGATAGTCAGTGAATGTGATGAAGTACGAGAACCCACCCCTTGCATGTATAAACATCGGACCGCATACATCACTGTGTACGAGTCCCAAGAGCTCTGCTGCCCTTTCTCCATGTCCGGTGAACGGAGATTTGGTCATCTTCCCTTTGAGACAGGACTGACAAGTTTCATAAGATGAAAACTCGAACGCATTCAAGAGTCCATCTTTATGCAACTTACTCAGTCTTTTCTCTCCGATATGACCAAGTCTACAATGCCACAAGTAGGATTCATTCGTATCTGAATTCTTCCTCTTGCGAGTGTTTTGTATATTGAGAACTGTATTCTGATTTAGAACGTAGATACCATTACACAGTGTACCCTCTGCAACCAGTAACTTATGAAGGTAAATGTTCATGATATTCTTTTCAAGAACAAAGTTATATCCATCTTTATCGAGTAAAGACACTGATATGATGTTGTAAACCATGGAGGGTACATAGTAGCAATCGTTCAAAATCATAGTCTTGCCATTTGGCAATACTAGGTGATATTCACCGACGGCTGCCGCATAAACTTGTGCTCCGTTCGCTACTCTGAGCGACATATCACCCGGTGCAACTTTCCTACTTTTTCTCAGTCCCTGTAATAAATTACAGATATGAGATCCTGATCAGGTATCAAGTACCCAGGAGATAGGGCTGACCGTAAAACAGTTCTCAATTACAAGAACACCTGAAGTAGATGCAAAACCATGCTTCTTCTTCAACTGGGTATCCTGGAAGTCCATACTTTCCTCTTTGCCATACTCATGACTGTTGTCACAAGTAAGAGCTGAACCAACTTTCCCCAGTCCCGAATAAGAATTCGGATCGGTCAAGCGATACATTTTATTATCTTGATTAGGGCGTGAAAAGGTTGCTGCCTGGAGAGAGAGAAAAGAAACACTCAGCGTATGCTCGTGCAAGATTAGATTGGTTTATTAATTTATCTAACCAGGATGTCTCCCACTGTTTCCTCAAATCCTTCTTAAAACCTTTTAAAAGAAGAACTAGCCGGGTTTTAATTCACGTCACAATACTTGCTTAACCTTTCAGCCAGGCTAGTGTCGGTACTTCGAGGGAGGTTTTCCAACGCTTTCGCGAAGTTCCTTAATTAAAGAACCTCTTTTCCCTGGGGGCGTAACCCCGCTAACACCTTTCTAGACACCTACTAGGTTTATAGCATTGATCGTTAGGTGAAATAATCTCCCGAGAGTAAACCAACTCATCAGTGGGATCGGGATCCAACTGTCATTGTGTGATAACCTAGATGGAATCCACTCTAGTCACCACACTCCAGAGGGTATGCTAAATCTGCAAGTTTCAGTTCTTTTGAAACTCCCGATGTGGTTTTTGCCCCTAGGATCCAAATGACCTTGACTGAGCCAACATATCAAAAGATCCTAGTCAAGTTCAACCCGTCATTATCTTGACTGAATTAGACCCACCCGTACGAGTCCTTGACTGAGCCAAAATGACCGCACGACTGTCCTAACCAATCACTTTGTATCCTACGGAAAAATATTACATAGCTACCGTTCACTATGCCTCGGCTGAGCACGAAATACGTAGCACGAATACTAAGTAATATTAATCCGAAACGACGGAGGGCTACGACTGGGTTTTGGCGAAAACCCATTAACGTAATGAACTTGATATCGTTGAAGGAACGTGATACACCTTTTTGAAAATATAGTGGCGAAAAACTTTTGCTAAAGAGGTCACTCCCGGTGAAGGGATCTCGGCTCTTTCTTCGTCGAATGAGGTGTAGGATATTCCAAACTGAATACCTCGATGCAAAGCAAGCATAATCGACTATAGTGAAGTTATTACCCTGACGCAAACTTTTGTCCAAGGGGTCACTCCCGGTGAAGGGATCTCGGCCCTTGCCTCGTCGACTGAGGTGCTGGGCATTCACAACCGAATACCGCGATGCAAAACAAAAATGAACGTCCTTGCAATAACAGCTTTTTGAAAAATTGTTCCAACAACGTCTTTTAGGTTTATTTTCTTGCATTAGTTCTTTTAATGCGTCCCATCATTTAATCCTACCATTGCAGAAAACAACCAAAATATGACGTACGCTTATGCCATTCGCATTCGCCACGGGGCCCCGTCATCACCCGTTAGGTTACTTAACTAACGACAGAGCGGGGGCTGGGCTAGCGCGGCTGTAAAACATAAGCAACGCCTAAATAGTTATTATATATAAATATATAGCAATGATAGACATTACAGATCACAGATGAATACATTGGATATACTAGGAATCCGCAATGCGTTCGAGCCTGCAACGTAAAGCGGATTACACGGTAGCCGTAAGGGTTTCATAAGGATGTTTCTCCTTACAAGTCGTGAAGATCTCGTAGGTGTCTTTTCTCCTTAGGAATCATGAGAATTCCTAAGTGCATGTTCGTTTGTAAGTCGTTAAGATCTTGCAAGAGTGTTTTCTCCTTCTAAATTGAGAGGACCTACAAGTGTTCATTCATCAAATTAGGGCATTCATCGTCGTTGGTGGGACTCGGCAAGGAAATGAGTACTTGTGCCCGTGGATTGTATACAAGGGTCGGTATTGAACCGTTTGTAGGGCAATCTGGGAAAGGTGATCGCTTAAGAACAGGTTCAGATCCCTGTAGCTTAAGGCTTTTGAATCTTATGAGCCATAAGGATTTCATAAGAGGGTTCTCCTTACGAGTCATAAGGATCCCGTAAGTGTAATTTCTTCTTAGGAATCGTGGGGATCCTTAAGTGCGTTGCTCCTTTGTGAGTCGTAAGGTTCTCACGTAGGTAGTTTTCTTCTTGCAAGGTCGAGAGGACCTTGTAAGTGTCTTTTAACAATATTGCGCCCTTTCGTGTTTTCACAAACTAGCAGGTAGCCCTGCTGTTTTTACTCATAGAGCCCTTTCGGGTTTTCATCCATGCCCATTTTTCTTGTGGACGTACCCTTTTTTTACGAGTCTGCGTCCTTTTAGGTTTTCACAAACTCGCCGGTAGCCCTGCTGTTTTTACTCACAGAGCCCTTTCGGGTTTTCATCCGTGCCCATTTTTCTTATGGATTTACCGTTTTTTATGCGTCAGCCCAAGGATGCTGCAGGTTTGTAGTAGTTTAAAGATGTTTCGGTCAGCATGTAGTTTTAGGACATTTCGGTCCTTAGCTAGTTTTAGGACATTACGGTCCATTGTTCATCCTGTATGCATGTGTATTTGTCACGTGACGGAATACACCCATTTAGGGTGTGATTTGGTTTGGTAGGGGTGTTTTTTGATCCATCCCTACCGCGAATTCTTCCGCTTGACGTCGACGCCTGGCTTTTTCGAGTATGGCCATTTTGCGTTCTCGATCAACTTTGCTCTTCTGACAGGCTTCGTTTAGCAGCATGTCAATCAACTCATCGGACGGTTCCAAGGATTTTGGTGCCGATTCTGCCCCTAGCTTCTCTGCATCAGGAGCTTCTTTATCATCTATTGACAAGTGAGATCATGTGACAACTTCCCACATAATCATCAGGTTCTTCTGACGCGTCGTCTCCCTTATCATTGTCATTGCCTCTGTTCTTAAGGATGTGGTTGAGAAACTCATGGAGTGTGACTGGGGTCCGCGCCTTCTGGTTATATTCCTCCAGCGTGTCAATATGCTTTTGCAGATCCGTGCGCTTGTCGTCAAACTGTGCGGGGTTTTTGGTCTTCTTCTTTTTCTTCGAAGACTTTGACGGTTGGGCCTGGGCGTTTTGACTATCACTGCTAATTCTTGTCGTCGAGCGCGGCTTCAGCATTCCGTCGATGACCTCGGGTTCTAGCGGGCATTTCCACCTGATCGCCGGGCATGTTTGAAGATCCTTCAGCATTCTTTTTATTTTTGCAGAAAGAACTACCTCCCATGGAGCTTCCTCTAAGAATGAACATGATGCTCCAGGCGTTTCCATCTTTTTAGGAGCGTGCATTCGTGGAGGGGTTACCTTCCAGTTTTCAGACAACGTGAATTTACCCTGTTGGTACTGGTCTTCAACCCAGTTTTTGAAGACGTAGCAATCTTCGATTGGATGACCCATTACTCAATGGTAGATACAATAGTTAGGATGGTTGGCGTCACCGGGTTGCGATGAGTGTCTCGGCTCCGGCAAAGTGATGAGCCCATTGCACATTGCCAGTTCGAACAGTCTCCTTGTTTTATCTCGGGAAAACGAGTAAGGATGTCCCAGTTTCTCCTCGAGGGATTGGCATAGGCGCATGTTGCTTTGGCGAACAACCGGTTTTATATTGCTCGGCTGTTGTTGAGTGTTGGTGACAAAGGTCGCTTTCCCTTTGCCCTTTTCATTCCGCTGCTCTGACTTTGAAAAGGAAGGGTTATGTCCCATCCGGTCCATTTGGGCCAACTTGTCAATCAAGGCCTGGAAAGTGGTTGGCCTGAAAAACATCATGAACTGGGATATGGTCGCCTACGGATTGAGGGTTCCTACAAACATGCCCACTGTAGGAGCTTCTTCTATGCGCTGTTTGCATTTCAACCATAGGTTCCCCCACCGTATCGCAAACTGAACCCATGTTTCTCCCGGCTTCACCCTGGCATTGATCAATGCCGTGATTGGGGTGCGTTCGCTAGCGCTTGCGAAACGCTGGGTGAATAGCAATTCCATCTCCGTAAAAGTTTTGATGGAGTTGTTGGGAAGGTCTGAATACCATTCGAACGCCGTCTCTGCCAAGATGCCGACGAATTGGCAAAGTAGTAGCTTATCGTCACCTCCAGTGTTGCCGCACAGAGCCCTGAACTGAGCGACATGTTGATAGGAATTACTTGTCCCTTTGTATATGTGGAACTTAGGAATCGTGTATCCTGGCGGGTACTTAATCTGATCGTACCAGCCTGGATATGGTTGCCCAGTTCTGACGACTTGGCCAGCGATTTCGTTCGCTTGTTGAGCTCATATTTTTTGAGCTATATAATCATCGAGCGCCGCTTTTGAGATTGTTACCTCCTTTGCAGCTGAAGAGGCCGGAAGAGGGTTTGATGTCTCCCCTCTATCGTCTTTAATTATTATTGGAGGCTCTTCGACTAGAGGGTCCAGCTGGATCATCATACCGACCATGTCTTGGAATAAAAGATCCATTTGTTTTATGTTGGCCGCTTGTTCCGCGGCCTCTTTGTCTTTCCTCTCGAGGATTCTGCGGAGGAACTCGGCATCGGTTTCTTGTTCCTGACGCTGCTCCAACGATGTTTACGGGCTTTCTTTTGGCCCAGTGAGTGCGGCTATCTTCGTTAGCATCTCTTGGAGCTTTTGCTATTGTTGCTCCTGAGCCTTTGTCACAGACCGTGTGAGCGGTCGATGACCCGTAGAAGCACGGCTTTCCTCTTTTCCGGAAGCCATATAAACAGTATGCACTACCATGCCCCCAGACCTGGGGCATTTGGATTCAGTGCCTTTGAGCTCTGTCGTGGACACGGGGATTTTCTCCGGCCTACTTCTTTTATGAACGGTCGAAGTTGAGGGGGCCATTGTAGCGAGCACCCAAGTAAATGACACCTTCTGTGGTATGACATTATGGTCCTTCTCTTGCCGAACTTTCATCTTCTTCGGTCGGCGGGAGTAGTCTTGGTTGATCACCGAGTCTTGGACCTGTCGCCAGACCTTGTGAATTTTAGAGGACAACTGCTGAGGGGGTTGTTCTGGCTCTACCTTTGTAACATTTTCCACAGGTGGAGGAGATCTTTTTAGCACAGCAGTCGAAGAGTTCTTGTGCGCCCTCCTAAGCGGTTCAAAGCTATTCCCAGTTGGAACAGCAGCATTAATTTCCACCAGTGGAGCTGGCGAAGTCAGTCCAGAAGAAGGAGAGCTGCCTCTAGTTTTCTTCACTTGGCGCCAATGTCGATGTCGAGCATGTTGCGCGGCCGGAATCACCTCCGTTGTTAGGGTAACTTCGTCCTGCCCCCTATTCTGAGGAAAGGCTGTTATTGGCACCAGCCTGTCAAAGACTGACATCCGCTGGGAAGGAATAGTCAACCTAACGAAGGCCGACTTTTGAGTAGGGGAAGCAGTTTAGACGGCTTCAGCTGCAGCAGGAGCTGGGATAACCTTCTCTGGTATTGTGAGCCTCTTCATGGGCCCTTTTGAGCTTAGGCTCAGCTTGTCGAAGACTGAGGTATTAGACTTGGATGACCCGTTGAATGGGGCCACGGTAGTGGTTAGCCGATCAAAGAACGACTTCTTCGGAGCTTCTTGCGGCGAAAGTAGGGCGTTGAAGCCCATTGGTGGGAGCTTGGTCCAAAAGAACAGTCCAGTAGTGTCTTGAGTCACCTGTTCCACTGGCATCGTAAAAACGGAGGCCGCTTGAGGCCCATAGGTCACTTCTCCAGCAACGACGGAGTGTGAGTTATTGCTCTTGGTGCAGTTAGTGCAGTTGACAGCCATTTTCACTGCACGCGAGCAAGACACTACATCTTAGTACCTTAAATCCAAGGTCAACCATATCAAACCGCGATTCGTTCGTGAACACGACACACGAAGTGTGGAGTGGAAAGAGGAAAAGGTCCCACCGGGCGTGCCAGAATCTATTCTCTGCAGAAATACGGGAGACGGAACCGCGTAGGTCGTCTTTCCTGAATTTTGGGGCAGATGCTATTCGGTTTTATCCGTCCACCTCTCCGAAGATGCCAAGTTGATTTATGGCACCGTGTATCGGAGGTTTAGACGGATGCGGCCATTGTAGCAGACTTCGTCAGATTCTCTCTCATTTGAGGGGTTTTTGATTGTGGGGACGCTCTTCCCTGCAGGCGCAAGCCCCTGCAGTTAATTACGCTACTGCATCGCGGTAACAACTTTCTCCTTCTCTAGATGGTCACTTCGTGTCGTGTGCGTTTGTTTTGTTTTTGGTTGCCCGTGGATTGTATACAAAGACTAATTTATGTTGTCTCCCGTAGGGCGTGGATTAGTCCAAATCCATATTTTCTTAGATTTGGGTTTGGGTTGGGTTTAAGGATCATTAATCTCATTGAGATTAAGATCAACTTAAACATTTGATAAAGATAAGTTAGTCTAATTTTTAGACTAAGATCTACTTAACAGGGTTTTGGGATCATTTAGATCCATCGAAAGAGTATTTGGACTCTATCGTTTTAGTTTAGGGACGTTACGGTCCATAAGTTTAAGGACATCATAGTCCATGACAGTTTAAAGACATTATAGTCTGCAAAGTTTAAAGACATCATAGTCTATGAGTTTAAGGACCCCATAGTCCATAAAGTTTAAGGACATCATAGTCCATGAGTTTAAGGACATCATAGTCCGTAGAAGTTTAGGGACGTTGCGGACCATTGAGTGTCTGGTTGCCTGGACCCACCACCTCCCTGAAGACGTTGAAGAATTACAACGAAATATATCAGAGGTATGAAGAGATGTACCCTTGAACCAGTGAATGTTCATTAAAGATTTGATAATCTTATTTGGGACTAAAGCCAATAGGCTCAGTCAATTTGGGGTTTGGCCACTCTTGGGCTCAGCCCATTTAATAACTTTTATTTAGGATTGATCCCATTTCTGCATCAGCGATGCTAAACAATAATGTGGGCTCGACACCCCTTATTCTTTTGTTTTATTTGAAGTGTTAAACACTAGCGTATGTTTGGCGCTCACGTGGGGTCACGTGATGCCTTAAAGTAGTGTTAAACACTAAGAGCTTAAGGCACTTACGTGGGGTCACGTGAGGCGCTTGAAAATAGGCCCAGCTTTTTTGGAATTACCCTTTTTCTTTTCTGAGTGCTGAGCACTATTGGGGCCACGTGGGATCACGTGAGGCGCATTTGCATATAATTTATTCTCCCTTCTCTTTTGAAAGTGCTTAGCACTATAAAGGGGTCATGTGATATCACGTGAGGCGTCCTAAACATAGAGACTGCCTTGTTTCATCTTATGAAAGTGCTAAGCACTATAAAAGGGTCACGTGTTATCACGCGAGATGCCTCAAATTGAGATCTGTTTTAGGTTTATTCCCCTTTTATCCTTTTGAAAAGGTTAGTTCAGGGGTCACATGGGAGCACATGACCTGATATCAATTGTTCTCTTTTGATCATTGAGGGGGGCATACGTGGGCGCACTCGATCTGATATTTATCATGTTGGGTGCTGATCTCTTCATGGAGAGTTAAATCCTTTGTTTAAGAATTAAATTCTTTTATGCGGTTAAACCCCAGCTTTATTTAGAGGAATTAAATTCTTTAAACTCAATTCTCTCCCTAAGTTTTGAATCTGAATGACAGATCTCCCTGATGAGAATTAAATTCTCAACTTGTGGGGAGATATGCTTCTGTAGATCTTCAACCTGAGGAAGAACTAAGTTCTTTTTAGAAAAGTTAAACTCTTGGTTTGAGAATTAAATTCTCTTTTGTTTTGTAGGAGCTTATGGGGAGATCTCCTTCATTCTCTTACCTAGAGTTTTTTTTTCTTTGAAGAGATCTTCTTCTCTTTGGAGAATTAAATTCACTTTTCTTTTGCTTTCAAGGGGGTTTATCTCTCTCCTTCTGTCTCTCTTTTTTCTCCTTCTTGGATCCTATTGTTCGGCACAATTTATTACATTTTAATACCGTCCATTTTTTTTATCATTTTGTCAATAAACAGTGCTATTTAATCCATGTCTGCTCATTTATACAGAGTACAGGTACGCAAACGGAAACATGGGTTTTTGTACGCGACATGCACAAAATGACGGATTTTTAGCTGATCTGCAAACAAGACGGAATACAGATCCAGAATTGAAATGAGTTTGCAACATAAACATGTGTGTGTACAAAGTTTAAGTGTGAAATGGTCCAACACATACTTGTGTGAACATTTGTGAAGATGCATGAACCTTGGGAGCTGGTTTGGTACAATAATGATGAGTGGTGCAAGTGGTAAACAAGTGATTGACATATGGTTTGAAGTGTGAACACACACTCACCCACTTCACCCCTTCTCTGTGATTTAGCTCCAGAATTCACACATGTGCTACATAAAAAAAATTGCAAATACCATGAGATACCCATGAGACCAGATGATTACTGAAGCTTGGTGGGCCCCAGACTCGACTTCTTGGCCGCAATTTTATTCAGATTGGCCGCAAATTGCGGCCAAGTGGGCTCCATTTTGGCTCGTTCAAATTTTGTGGGCCCCTGGTGGTCACGTTAGTCTATTGTCACCTGCAACTTTTGCTTTTGATTTCTATATAAATAGTAGATCCAGACATGAGGCCAAGGGAGAAATTTTTGCATACTTGTAAACTCTTGTTAAAATTCTTGTAGCTCTTGGAATTGAGTTGAGTTCTTTGCCTTCCTCTGGTCTTGCAACCTCTCTTTTTGAGCTTGCAAGATTATATATTGGTAGCTGAACTCATTTACATGTATTTTGAACCATTGCAATAAATCTTCATTATATTCAAGTTTGATTCTTGTATCTCTTTTTCTTATTTTGTCATTTCTTTTCATTATTCAGTTGTGTATTGCTATGATGATGTGTGAGTAGTTATTCTTGGGCTATGGTGAGGTAGGATGTGGAATGACTTTACTTCCAACCCCTCCCTTTTGATTCTTGCACTTTTTCACTTCTTTTCTCAACATCGCAAGTTTATTATGTTTTGCTTAATAGGATATATCGTTTGAATGGTTGCAAATCAACCTTTAACATATATCCTATCCTTTCTTTACATTTTATCGTTGCTATGTTACGATTTGAAGTAGGCGTGAATACGGAATTAAGTTATGTGTCGCAACTAGCTAGATAGGATATATGGCATTCTTGCATATATTCTATGCTTGCTACTTCACTTAACTAATTCCATATCCACTCCATTCTCAATCTCATTCTTGTTATTTTCTGTTTTTCTAACCTTGATATCGCATTTCATCCCGATACATTTTTCGGATAAATACGGCATGCTTTCGCTATTCTAATGGAAACTAAAATGAAATGAATCTTGAATCAAAATGGAGAGTTGGGGGGTAAATGTCATATTTCACTCTTGCTGAACCTTAGCCTAAGTTTTCGTATCCCAAAACCTTGTTTCTTTTAGGTATTACACTAAAACGTGACAAAACACCATTTTTCCAACTTATTGATCCATAACTCAATTTGATGTCGTGATATCCACTCCTTGTGGTTTGACCCGTGCTTGCCGGCTTGCTTCAACGCACCGTGCACTTACGGTATTTTTAAACTCGATACTCACGTCGTGCACTATTATTCCGACAAAAACTGACATATCCGATATTGACCTTATTCTCCAAAAGCATGTCACCGTGGGTTTCGAACAAGTTTTTGGCGCCGTTGCCGGGGAGTGGCAACACCACAAAGATTATTTTTTAGTTATCTCTGTACATACTTTGTATAAAACAAAAAAAATACCAAAAACACCTCAAATATCCGACTTGTTGCTCTCTGTGTTTTCTGTTCTGCTGTTGATATTGTTGTGCTAAAAATATTTTGCATACAGAAAGGGTATACTAACAGAAATATAAGAAGTCACAGAGAAATTGGAGCAATAAAACCAAGATCTGGCCGCAAATTTATCCATATTGGCTGCAATTTGCGGCCTAACCCTGGCATTTTGCCCCAAATTTTCTGTCACTTCTCTACTTTTCTGTTATTAGTCCATTTTTATATGCAAAATTGTATAATTATATATCTACAGAACTTTGGCCATGAATATCGTATTATGCACTAAATATCGTATTTTTTCTCAAATTCCAGATTGCAGCGGAAATACGAACTACGATCGTGCGGAGCTGAGAACAAGAATTCTGGAGAAAGGCGTTACAAAGTTAACAGTGCCAAAGATCCGGGTGGATCGACCCGTACAAGCGAACACTCAAGTGATCACGGTTCAAGTCAACGGGAGTTTCTAAACTCAAAAATTCAAGGTACGCATTTTTCCTAACCGCTTCTCCTCAAACCCGACGCTCCAATACTTCAATTTTGTGCAGGATTTCTTTCGCAAACTCCGCTGCACAAGTGCCAAAAGAATCTAACCATATTTTTTGCAGTGCGCCGCTTATAACATAAAAAATGGTTGATTGATGATTTGAACAACTTTTATTGTTTGCGCATTGCATGAATTTAATACGGACTTAAGGGCAAAGAAACCCAACAAGATACGGTAAGGGATTTCATCGCCCTTCTCCGTGGCCCACAAACCACAAAGAACGAGCATTTTTCACACCCTCATTAATTTTAAAATAAATTAGACTTTCGGCCACTAAGGACTTCGCGCTCACTATGGTAAGTTAAGTGTATTTCGAACACCGCCCATCGGTATATTGTTCCTGAAGTGTCTAATAAAGTGTGAAAGGCGCAACCGCCGAAAGAGAGAAGGTTACTCTAATTAATGAACCTAGCGAAAGCGAGGGAAAATCTCCCTTCCTCTCTGTACTTACCTGGCTTCTCGATCAGTCTATCTTGGGCCCGTTTCGTGGTACATTTTTACTTCAAAAGGCAAGCTTTTTTGAGCAGGTCTAGTTGACCTAGATAACCCTAGACTGATTAGGTGTGTGCAGTGTGTCTTGTTTGTGATCTTGTTGTACCTTTTGTGTGATATTTTTGGTTGTGAATATTTTTGTTGAAAAACTTTTTTTTTCCATTTTCTCAGTCTTTCCAACCACTTCCGGATAATGCATGTCAGCTTGGACTAGAGATTCATGTTCATAACAGAATATTGCATTTTATGCCGCCCATTCTTACGTTCGTTTGTTTATAGGAAAGTGCTTTTAATCAGTGTTTGCTACATAATTGCAGGATACTGGTCTCAGCTCTAAACAGTGAATATCATCGAAAAGTACGACAAATTCCGGATTACTGCCAACAACAGATAAAACACGGGTCTCCGCTCTCTATCCGTGCTGCTACATACCAGTTTAAGGGACAAAATGGCAAATTGATTGTCATTTTCATGCACAAAACTCAATGGCAACACAAAATCCAAGAAATCTACGCGGAGCTCGAGGAAATCATAGCAAAAGATCCACATCACATCACCTTTTTGTTATGCTGGAATTCTTGAAATATTGTGAAGAGATTCTGAGAAAAGTACTATACCACACTGAAGAAGACATCAAACCATGGAACCCCACAAAATCCTATGGCCTAACTCCTCTAAAGCGCCGCGGTTCCGCGGCATTAGCGCGCTTAGGCCGCGGAACCGCGGCCATATAGGCTCCTCACTGCGTCGTTTTCTGGGGTTATTTTGGTAACTCTATGTGGAGCCAGATTCATGCCCTAGGTTTCCAGTTCCCTGCCTATAAATACCCCAGTTCTGAGCCAAACCAAGGTGTTAAATTCTTAAGCCTCTTTTGCTAGTTTTAGTTTTCGTCTTTCTTCTTCATCTTTCCTCCATGAAAATGTAGTGAGAGTATTGAGTGGATATTAAATGAAGATGAGGGTTTTTATATCATTCTTGTTTGTTTAGCTTCCCCTTGAGATTTTTGCTTTCTCTTGATCTTTCAATCTCTTCATTGAGCTTGAAAGTTTAAGGGTTGGTTATTGATCTCAAGGGTTGTATCTTCTTATGGAATTAGTGCTTCATTTCACATGAGTTCTTTACCCTTCTCTTGATCTTGCAACCTCTTTATTGAGCTTGCAAGTTTAAGGATTGGCTATTGATCCCAAGCTTATCTTGAGTTCTAGTTTCTAGTTCTTTTTCTTGCCTATTTATTTCTTGCTTTTTTTTACCTTGCTTTAATTTCATGCACTTTAAATTCCATGCACTTACTTACTTGTAATCTTTTCTTTTCTTTTGCTCTTTTTGGTTCGTTTTTGTGAATGGTTGTAATTATTGTTGTTAAGAATAAATACGCTATTGTAAGTTAATGTTTCTTTGCACATTTCCTTTTCCCGTTATTTTCCATTGAACTCCGTCCAAACGATACGCAAGCTCTCCGTTAGGCACCCTACCCTACCAAGGCAACGGTGATTCCTAACCGCGACCGGTTGCGTTCGGTTTGGCCGGAGGCGAAAGTAAGAGACATGAACGGAAGGACAAGGATAAATAAGCCGGATTCCATGAATACCGTTCTTAAATCCCCTAATCCATGTTGTTGCCAATTGCTCTAGCTTCAATTGGTCAAGACTCGGCTCAAAGGTTTTGAGTACGGATTTGTTTAGCTTACACTTTCGTATCTTTTTCTTAACAACTTTATACTTGCATATATCACTTAGGATAGAATTGAACAAATATACACATTCTTTATTAACTCGTCTAAAACTCGAACGGACATACAACCATCTCCCTGTGGATCGACCCGTGATCAACCGGCTAGCTGCATAGCGACACCGTCTTGATTGCGGTTAACTTTAATTCTTTCAATCAATTCACAATCTCGATTAGTCCAATTTGTGCTTGTATCTTCCGACTCTTCTTCACCTTCTGATTCCTCGGACCCTTCCGAGACCTTCTTGCCTTCTGCCTCATCGGAGCCGTCCGATTCTACACCTTCACTTTCTTCTCCTACACCACCAACAATGACGGAGCAAACAATCGTTGAACAACAGGAGGCGGCATTACAGGACAGATGTTACCCACGCCGTTCATCCCTTCTTTCAAGCATAGTGTTGCCCACCATTGCGGCAAACAACTATGAGATCAAACCGCAATTCATACCACTACTCCCCAAATTCTACGGACTCGAGTCTGAAGATGCTTACCTGTTAATCAGTGAATTTGAAGGAGTATGTGCGATGATGAAGATTCATGGAGTGGGAGAGGATGTCGTTAAGATCAAATTCATTCCCTTTGCGCTTAAGGATAATGCGAAAAGCTGGTTAAACAGTTTACCAGCTAGATCGATCACGATATGGGATGACTTTGTAATGGTTTTTCTTTAAAAAAAAACTACCCTATTCATAAAACGGTGTGAATTCGCAATGAACTCCACAATTTTAAACAAAAAGAGGGTGAAATTTTTTGGAAATGCTTAGAAAGATTTAAAGACATCTTAATCAAATGTCCCCATCACGGGTTAGAACAGTGTAGGTTATGTCAGATTGTCCATGAGGGGTTAGATTCCAGTTCACGCATGATGTTAGAATCTATGTGTCAGTGTAAATTCCTGAGCTATGGTACTAAGGACGCATGAAACTTTTTGGAAGAACTGGCTGACAAAACCAGCCAGTGGGTGAGTGTGAGTGAGAAACCATCAGTGACGAGGAGTGGGGTACACGTTGTTGACACCTCTATAGCTGCCGAAGCAAAAATCGCCGCTCTTGTACGGCGAATGGAAGCTTTAGAGGGCAAAATTTCACCGCTACCAGTCAATCAAATTTCTCCGACTTTGTGCGCTAACTGTCAGCATCCTAGCCACATAACGGAAGAATGTCCGTTTCTCGTTAAGTCCCAGGGACTTGAAAATGTTAATGCGCTGTATCAGAACCAGCGCCCCAGGAACGACCCCTTTGCACCGACGTACAACCTTGGTTGGAAGAATCATCCCAATTTTGCTTGGAATCAGGCCCCTTTTCAAAACAACAATTCAATCCCGCCTTTCCAACAATTTCAAAACTCAAATTTTAAAAACCAAAAATTGGGATATTCAACTAACCGGCCCCAGCAACCCCAACTGCCAAATCAGCACAACCCAACCTTTACACCCTCTGGGTTCGCCTAAGACGACAAGAGGGTGACATCCATCGAAAAAGGGTTGGAAGCTTTGATTAAAACTTCTGCGCAGACTTCATCTAGTCCGGCTACTTTTATGCAAACATCCGGTCAGTTGCATAGCGCTAACACTCAAGCGATAGCCAGATTAGAAATCCAAATCAGTCAACTGGCTGCTGCAGTTAATGAACGTGAGAAGGGAACATTTCCCTCTCAACCCGTGATGAACCCAAGAGAGCAGAGAAACAACAAATCTCATGTTGTTCAGACGAACAATATTGAGAATGCGAACGCCGTCACCGTCCTTAGATCAGGACGAACGTTTGACAACAAGGTTGTCAACCCCAGCAACTCATCCAAGCGTGTGGTTGTCAGTTTACCAGCACGTAGATCATCTTCTGCTCCTCATTGTGATCCATCGTCATCTTCATCACCTTCTTCTTCTCCTCCTCCTCCTGCTTCTTCTTCATCGTCTGCTGCACATCCTTCAAAGCAACGTGAGAATTCACCACACGACCACACTGATGATCCAGCAAGAACATTCCCGTCTTCTGCACCTATTCCATCTGCAGATTCTCCAAACTCAGTGTTTGGACATAAGTCTCCCTATCCTAATAGGTTGAAATCAAAGAAGCCTTCTGCAAACATGGAAAAGGTGTTGGAGGTTTTTAAACACTGTGAGGTCAACATTCCTTTGTTTGACGTCGTCCAACAAGTTCCGGCATACACAAAATTTCTGAAGGACTTGTGCACCCAAAAACGACGCACAAACGTCCCCAAAACCGTCTTCTTGGCCGCCACTCTAAGCGATGTTTTGTCCAAGTCCATTCCTGTGAAATATAAGGACCCAGGCTGTCCTACTATTTCTTGCACCATTGGGGACAAACAAATTAACCGAGCCTTGTTAGACTTAGGGGCAAGTGTGAACCTCCTCCCCTACTCAGTTTATAAACAACTGGGATTGGGAGAACTTAAGCCGACCAGAGTGACTCTGCAACTGGCAGATCGTTCAACAACAGTACCAAGGGGAGAAATTGATGATGTTCTAATCAAGGTCGGGGAATTCATATTCCCCGTAGACTTCATTGTGTTGGAGACTGAGCTCGTCACCAATCCCAGCGGTCAAATTCCAGTCATACTGGGACGGCCTTTCCTAGCCACATCCAATGCGTTGATAAACTGTCGTAATGGGTCCATGAAACTCTCTTTTGGGAACATGACAGTGGACCTTAACATTTTCACGCTAGGAAACTAGGCGAGTGAGAAACACGATGGTACTTTTGAAGTCAACGATGTATACAATATGTCTGAGGAGGGGACATTTGACTTCAAAAATGAGTGTCTGGACGAGACTTTTGAAGAACTGTTTTCTGAGGAGCTTCTTTTCCTTGAGAAGCTAAATCCTGAATAGGTGTCCTACGCACATTGGGGGCCCCAATTTGAACCTCTTTGCAAAGAACCAGCCCCCGAAGTGCGACCATCTGTGGAGGAACCACCGAAACTTGACCTCAAAGTTCTTCCTGACCACCTCAAGTATGTGTACTTAGGAAATGATGAAACGCTTCCAGTAATAATTGCAACCGACCTTGCGCCTGAGCAAGAGTCGGCCCTCATGGATGTTCTGAGAAAGAACATGGAAGCGATTGGGTGGTCAATGGCTGATATTAAAGGAATCAGCCCTGCTATCTGCTAGCACAGAATCCATATGACTGATGATTCCAAACCCTTCAAGGATCCTCAACGCCGTCTTAACCCGGTAATGAAAGAAGCGGTAAGGAATGAAATGCTGATGTGTCTGGATAATGGGATCATTTATCCCATGTCTGATAACAAATGGGTAAGCCCTATTCACGTGGTACCAAAGAAATCGGGACTCACCGTTGTCACGAATGAAGCAAATGAGCTAATCCCAACCTGCACACAAACGGGATGGAGAGTCTGTATTGATTACAGAAAGCTCAACGCAGCAACTCGCAAGGATCATTTCCCGCTGCCCTTCATTGATCAAATGCTTGAACGCCTAGCCGGACACGCCTACTATTGCTTCTTAGATGGGTATTCCGTCTATAATCAGATCCCAATTGATCCAGAGGATCAGGACAAAACAACCTTCACTTGTCCTTTTTGTACCTTCGCCTACCGCCGCATGCCCTTTGGGCTGTACAATGCACCAGTAACATTTCAGCGGTGCATGATAAGCATCTTCTCCGATATGGTAGAGCGATTTTTAGAGGTTTTCATGGATGATTTCTCCGTCTTTGGAGATTCATTTTCTGAGTGTTTGAGGCATCTAGAGCTAGTAATGCTACGCTCTAGAGAAAAGCACTTCACACTCAACTGGGAAAAGTGTCATTTTATGGTCAAACACGGCATCGTGTTAGGCCATATCATTTCTGAAAAAGGAATTGAAGTCGATAGGGCAAAAATCGACGTTATCTCAAGCCTCCCACCTCCACGGACTGTCCGTGACATTAGGGCATTCTTAGGCCACGCCGGATTTTACAGGCGTTTCATCAAGGATTTTAGCAAACTGGCTAGACCCTTGACTTCTTTGCTGGCCAAAGAAACACCTTTTGATTTCAACTCTGAGTGCTTTCACACGTTCAAGCTTCTAAAGTCGGAACTCACTTCTGCTCCGATTTTAAGCGCACCAGACTGGAGCGAACCTTTTGAACTAATGTGCGGCGCTTTTGACTTTGCAATAGGAGCAGTCTTAGGACAACGATTTGAAAAGAAGCCGCATGTTATCCATTATGCGAGCAGGACGTTGAATGATGCACATCTAAATTACACTACGACTGAAAAAGAACTCTTAGCTGTTGTGTTCGCACTTGAGAAATTCCGTCCCTACTTGATCGGAAGCCACGTCACTATTTACATTGATCATTCTATGCTTAAGCACCTCTTTGCAAAAAAGGATGCCAAGGCCAGATTGATACGTTGGATCCTCCTTCTTCAGGAATTTGACTCCATCAAAGATAAAAAGGGGACCGACAATGTTGTAGACGATCATCTGTCTCGCATACCAAATGCACCAAATGAGGAAATTCCAATCAATGAGCATTTTCCGGATGAACAACTTCTCTCCATATCAAGCGAACCATGGTTCGCTGATATCGTGAACTTTCTAGTCACCGGAGAAACACTATCTTTATGGCTGAATCAGGACAAGTATAAATTTCTCTCCCGGGTCAAATTCTTTTACTGCGATAAACCATACCTGTTCAAATACTGTCCTGATCAGATCATTAGACGGTGCATCTTTAACTCTGAGACAAGAAGTGTTTTGTCCTTCTGCCATGACCAAGCCTGCGGGGGCCATTTCGGACCCAGAAAAACAGCTGAAAAGGTTTTGCAGAGCGGCTTCTACTGGCCGACACTTTTCAAGGATGCTTTCGAATACTGCAAAACCTGCAACCGATGCCAACACATGGGCAAGATTGGAAAACGGAATCAAATGCCCCTACAGTCCATTCTGATTGTAGAAATTTTTGATGTCTGGGGCATTGATTTCATGGGGCCATTCCCAAACTCTTTTGGGAATTTGTACATTTTGCTGGCTGTGGACTATGTGTCCAAATGGGTGTAGGCCATCCCTTGTCGAACCAACGACAACAAGGTTGTCGTAAAATTCTTGAAAGAAAACATTTTTTCTCGGTTCGGTATGCCTCACACCATCATTAGTGATAATGGAACGCATTTCTGGAACCGATCTTTTGAATCATTAATGAAAAAGTATTTCATCAGCCACAAATTTTCAAAACCCTATCGTCCTCAAACTTGCGGTCAGGTTGAAGTCTCCAACAGACAAATTAAACAAATTTTGGAAAAGACTGTCAACAATAACCGCAAGGATTGGTCGTTGAAGTTAAGTGACGAGCTCTGGGCATTCCGCACAGCCTTCAAAACGAACCTCGGCATGTCCCCATACCGACTAATCTTTGGAAAGGCATGCCACTTGCCTGTTGAATTAGAGCACCGCACTTTTTGGGCAATCAAACAGCTCAATATCGACTTAGAGAAAGCCGGCCAAGCGCGAAAACTTCAATTAAACGAACTTGACGAGATACGCAATGATGCGTACAAGAATGCCAAACTGTAGAAGGAAAAGATGAAAGTCTTTCATGACAAGGCAATTCTCAGGAAAACGTTCACCGTGGGGCAAAAGGTTCTGCTCTATGACTCCCGACTTCATTTATTTCCTGGGAAGTTGAAATCACGATGAACAGGCCCATTTTTTGGCGTACCGTTTTTCTGCACGGTGCTGTCGAAATTGAAGATCAGCAATCAGGCAGTATGTTCAAACTCAATGGCCAATGGCTAAAACCATTTTTAGAATTGCCCGTGGAAACGGGGGAGCTCATGTTTTTACATGAGCCACGTTACATCGCTTAAAACACCCCCCATGTTGTTTTCCTGTATATACTCTTTTTTGGAGCCTTTTGTAATTTTTGGTTTTTTTTTACTAATTCTTTTTATAAAGGGGTGTCTTTGTAAATAACCCTTTTATAACCTGTCCCAACCCTAACGCGAGACTCCACTTCTGATTTTGCAAAAAGCTCTCTCCTCACAAGGAACCCGACCTCAAAACATTAGCCCCAGATCTCCATCTCAGGCCGCCGGAAAATCCCAATCAGCCGCAAATTGCGGCCTGCTCTACTTCGACAACCCCGATCTCCTTTCTCCTCTGTAAGATTTCCTCTCTTCTTGTTCAATTTCCATGCAGAATTTCAGATCTAAAATGGTATCTTTAGATTGTGAGAAGAACTTCTTTGAGATTTTCTCCGACGCAACCTATGGACAGTATTTTTACAATGAAATCTGTCAAAGAGGGTGGTGTTTTTTAGTTTACAGAGGTAATGATTTGTTTGCTGTGAGGAAATTGGTTGCTGTGAGGGAATTGGTAGAAGATTTTTACGAAGCATTAAGACATGGCAAATCAGAATCGAGCTTCGTAGAATTTTTCTTCCAGGGGCGACGTAGGATTTTTCAGCCCCAAACTATTTCAAGGGTTAAAAGTATCCCCATGAGACCCGGAAATCAACAACCGCGAGAATTGGCGGTTTACAGATCATTGTTGGGGGACTTTGTTGAATTAAAAGATAAGGGGCTGAATCCAGCCCAGATGTACAGAAACGTGCTTGCGGTCTGCCGATGGGCAAACCGCAACATCTGGGGAAAGAGCCGTGTTTCTTCCTTTCCGGCTGGGGTGGGACATATTATGCACTGCTAGATGGAAAAGGACCAGTATTTCTATGTTGTAACACAATTGTTCAACACAATCATGGAGGGGGTGGCCCAGAAGAAACCCCTGTTGCCGGTGCTAGTAACCCAACTTGCGAAGTACTACGTGGATGCGATTGAGTTTGATGGATATGCGACTGTTTATGGACATTGGCCGGTCGAAATAGAGAGAATTTCACAAGGATACACCGGCGGCCACTATGAGCAGAAAATGTAACACTACGGTAGCGCCTTGGCCGTCTTTCCGAGGCCAAAATGCGGAACGAAAATTTTTCTAAACTAGAAACCGGGGCTATCGTATGCTTAAAACCCGGATCGAACCATTAACCTACTACTAGCAAACTAGAGAAGGGATAGAAAGGCTATACCGATCGATCCGTGTCCTTCGGTCTTTGGCCACCATCCCAAGCTCCCCGCGGCATCTCCGGTCTTGATCTCCTCGTCGGAAAGGGCACCACATCATCGATTCCTTTTACGGGCTCCCGATTCATCCGAAGCAACTCGGGCATGAAGTGTGCCAGCCGACGTGTCCACGGTGTTGTAGAGAAAGTTTGTGATCACTTTGTCTCTTGCATCCATTGTTTGGATGGAGGTTGAAGGTGTTTCCATTAATGGAGATTTGAGCTAGAGAAAAAAGAGGAAGAAGAAGGAGTTTCCTCTCTCTTTTCTTTTGTGTTCTTGCAAGAAGAATAATGAGAGCAATAAGAGAATAATGCAAGAGCCAACCTTGCCCTTGGCTTCCCCTCTCTCTCCTCTCATCAAATCAACTCACAAATTCATCATATTATGTGACACATGCACAAGAAAAGGGACCATGAGTCATCACTTGTGCATGGGTCACCATAAATGCTCTAAATGATGAATTCTAGCTCACAATTTCCATTTGTAAACATTAACCCAAATGTTTACAACAATAAAAAGGTACGGCAACATCTAAAATAAACTCGTGACGGATCACAAGGATATCCCTCACCTGTATATACATACCTGCACCCGCATTCCGACTGAATGCGAATGCGATGAGACTAAAGTAATCCAAAAAATCTAATACTAGGATCCGGCTTAAACCAAAGCCCACTAGTATGATTCGCCCGATCATGATCCGTGAAATACCGCACGTATATGATCGAACCCTGCCATATATCATACGGCCTCTACAACGTTTCGCCCGAAACTTGAGAAACTGTCTGTGGGGGACTCTAAAGACTCGTCAATACTTTGGCTGTGGATTTAACCACTAGCACGTCAGAGGTACTAGCCGTACGTAACGGGCTACCAGGTATTGACCAAAAGAGAGGTCGATGAGCGAACTCATCCTGACACCCTACTGAGCCTGTCAGTGACAATATCCGTACAGTCCGGTCCGTTCGTCGATGAGCATCGCATGTCGGGCCTAAGGGGTTGGTAAAAGTCAGACCCCCAAAAGCGGTACAAGTCGTGTCGGAGTGTAGCCCAGAACACCCTGAGATGCTACTGGAATACCTACCAGTAAATCTCCTGCCTAGGCCGAGAGCTTTGTGTAATGGCTCTCCTAGACATAGCGCGATCTCACCCCCAATACTGGGAAAGACGAATCCCCTGCCGATCCTCTCACTTGCCTCCATATGGCTCGGGCCATGGTAGGGTAGTAATCAAAGCACAGTGGGAACTCACACGAGACAAATGACGATCTCAGTTCGATGAACTAACCTGTACACATGTCACCAGGGAACTGCTATCTGACGTCATGTATAATACCAACTAGCATATTCCCGGCGAGTCCTGTTCGGTGTACTCATAACCTAATGAGCACCTGTATACATCTTAGGTGAACCAACTGACACCAATGGCTTATGAGACTGGCCACCGCCCCTCGTCGGGGTCTCGACTGTATGCACTAGTCTACTAATGGAGTATCGATTCCCAGTCTCGAAACTCCCACGACTAGGGACCTTTTAAGGATGTGCTTATAGACCCCAGCTCCCACGTATATGATCGCCATCATACTGCTGGTAGTCAAGCAAGAATCCTATGGGCTCTATCAACGTGCAATAGTGATCTGTAGTATCACCTAAAGCTGTACACGATGATAAAGATAAACCAGATAGTATACTATTCTCTATCAACGTGTAATAGTGAACTGCAATGTCACCTTATGCATGTACACGATGATAAAGACAAACCATATAGTATACAAACCTCTCGAGTAAGACTGTCCTACCGGTATAGGTCCTCTCTCAATCATTGCAATCACGTGCCTGTGATCCAATAATTGACTCTGAGGGTACTATATCCAACAATTTTACACTTGCACTCAAGGCTAATTATTGCGATGTCGCGTACTCACAGCCCGTGTGATACCGAACACCCAACTCCTCTATTGATCAGTTTCACAAAGCTCGTTTGCGAAACTATTGCGTTCGAGGAATAGCCTCAGCTATTGGATCCGCCCTGATGTTTCTTTCTATGTCTCTCTTAATCTCAAATTCATGGAGAAGGCCATCTCCCGAATTGTGTTATACCTGTCTAAGAATATGTCTGGATATCTGATGGGACCTAGCTCATAAATGAACTCCATATCCAAGCTTCTTAGACTGTATCGTCAACTGAACTTAATCAGCATCCTGCGCCATGCCTCCCTCAGTGTTTGCTTGGATCACCTGTCCAAAACACTGCCCCTCGTCAGAGGGAAAACTATAACTCTGACAGTCACTCTGTCATCCAGGTCACCTTGGAAGCCTGGAATGATAACCGTTCCCCAAAAGAGGCTGTTGTTATCATATCCCTAGAACATCCACTTATGTTCTAAAACTGCTTTCGATCGTTTCTCCAGGATTGGATCAATATCAATTTATTGCATCTCATGCAAAAACAACATCTGGTGTGGTACTTGACATCTCATGATTGACTCAATTGCTTAAGCAAGTGATCTACCAATCATGCACATCCCTCTCCCTTTTAGTCTGTAAGACACGTTTAGAGAGGGTGACTCCATCACCTGCAGGTACACCATGCCAGGAGTCGTCCATTCTAAAGCACCTTTAGAATGCTGTCTAAGTACCCTGATTGGAAAACTACCCAAATCTTGATCTAAAACCATAGACCCAGTAACCAGAATGTCTGATATGAAATCCATGTCCTTTGTGGAGAAACCACTGTGTGACAACCAAAGTATAACCGAACGTAGTATAAGAATTTCACTTCCTACTCTGTGTATGTCATCCAAACACCAGGACATCACACCCTACTTCCTACTTAACAGATCCATCCCCTATTTTGATGAAGTCAAACCTATAACTGTCACATCTGAAATAGATGATCTATCTCCGCTATATCTGCTTTAGTCCATAAATAAACATAAGCTACTTGTCCACTATGCTTCCGCTGCTCCCACTGACTACGACAATCCTCTGGTAGAGTCATATACACGTACACTTCTAAAGCTAGTTTTGAACGACGCTATACTCATGCTCCTGCCGGGTCTCACAATCTGGAACAACAGCAATGGCAAGTCTGGGTAAACAAGAACCTCCCTGTCATCGTCTTTGAGCATACCGAAGTACCTCTCGAGTGCATGAGATTACCCACCATATCTTCGGAGTGGCCAATGGAATGTCAATCCAGATTGAATCTTTAGGTTCTTATCAAATTTTCAGTAATCGTTTGCGGTTCTGGAATCTCTTCCAGTTCTACCATACTCCCACTACCGTTTTCTGAAAAAATCCATTTTACTAAAACTGTGGCGAGTTAAGAACAATATCACTATTGATCTTACAGATAGTAGAAAATCAACCCTCGTCATATCCCGGGTCAACCCACAAACAGCCATTACAGAAACGTGCCTTGAGTTATCCAGAGTTTGGTTTTAAGCATAAGCTGGACAACTCCCCGTACCTTAACATCGTTAAGATATGAACTATTCTATATCCAATATAGAATAAGAGGCACTGATTTAATTGGAACCATATACAAATCATGCAGCTGTCTCCAGTGCATGTCAACTAAATGGAAGGAGGCCAATCAGCGTTACTCAACTTAGGAATGCTTCCAATTATGAGTAACCTGAAAAAGAAGCAAGTTCTCTTAAAATCATTACTATCAACTGAATACCATACACAAGTATCTACATCTTCGATCACCTTGAAGAATCCCGATACTTGAAACGCCTGGTTCTCTACTTTACTCTTATACCTACAACATCTCAATACTTGGACCTTGTGTTTCTACGAAACACCTGTCTAAAACCAGAGAAGTCACAAGTAAACAGAATATAGTACGAGTATCAACCCCTCTGTCCTAATGGACAATGGATAATATACAATACTCTGTATAAGTCCCCTGAGTCTAATAACTCATTCCCTGTGTGTCATAGGTTGAAAACTGTACTTATGGTTAAGAAGAATTACACCGCTGTTTAATGCTCCTTACCTAACCATCCACTGATATAGGTAAATGTCATAGAAATAATTTCAAAAAGTTATATCTCACTTTATAAAAATAAACGTACAAATATATCATTTTGAAATTGGTGCATAACAACGGATATTCAAAACCAAATATTTGTCGTCCGGCAAACAACCCAGGCGATTTCCTCAAATATCACCAATTACAAAGAATTCCGATATAATGAGGATGATCACCTAATTCCTAATAAATTACTCCCACTCATCATCTGTAAAACTATACCGATGTGAGAATCAAACCTGGTAAATACATACCCTGGAGCAAGGGCTAATTGGGAAATCAGTTTTCTTTTAACAATACACAGTAAAACTGAAACATATAAATGTTTCGAAGGGGTATCCGGGTATTCATAGTAATGCCTCTTCCATTATCAGATTCACAACCGTAACCGTATATTTCTTTGCCATCTCTCCAAATCCCTTTATATGTCTCTAGTCATTACCTTCTGTACACCCCTTTAGGCCAAATGGTTTTCTCCTTCCCTACCGTTCGGCACTAGCCTATGGTTTGGAAGAAGACTATCCAATAAGCATAATGGGTGTACTCTCATAATCCTAGGAGTACTCGTAATCTGAGAGAAGGTGAAGATAAAAGACAACTGAATAAAACCTTATTCCTATTTCTCCTGAACCAGAAGCCATCCCCGAACTGGAATAAGTTCCTTCGAGTTCGTATATAACCATACGATGGAGTGTCCAAATAACTGTGGATCTTCATAGTGATACGGGGTGTCCTGAAGAAATACAAAGGTGATTTAGGATTGGCGAAGAAATACTTGGTTTGGTCGTGAATAGCAGTCGCAATTTACTTTGCCCTCTTACTAATCCCTTTATTTGTCTTTACTTAATACCTTCTGTACACCTTCGTTATGCTAATTGGTTTTCTTCATTCCCTACCGTTCGGCACCTGCCTATGGTTTGAAAGAAAACTATCCAATAAGCGTAATAGGTGTACTGTCCTAATCCAAGGAGCACTCGCAACCTGAGAGAAGGTAAAAGGAAAAGACAACTGAATAGTCCTATTCATTTTCTCCAGAACCGGAAACCAATCTCGAATCTGGAACAAGTTCCTTCGAGTTCGTATATAACCATACGATGGTTTTATCCAATGGAAGTGGACGTTCGTAGTAATACAGGGTGTTCTGGAGAAAAGGGTAAAAGTAGGAGTGACAATGAGGTATGCAACTCTGAAAATCCAAAAACCAGTGTTTTAAGAAGGTTCGGTTAACTTGGTTACTGAGTCATAGTCAAGGGTCGGGTCATGGTCGCTGCCAAAGAGAGAGGGAAAAGAAACACTCAGCGTGCACTCTAATCTAGATCAAAATGGTTATCACTTTATCTAATCAGGAAACCTCCCACTGTAACCTCAAATTCTTCTCCAAACCTGAAAGAAGAATTAGTCGGGATCACCCGAGGAGTAAACCAACTCATCAGTGGGAATCGGGATCCAAGTATCATCGCATGATAATGTGACGGAATCCACTCACGTTATCACACTCCAGAAGGTATGCGTATGCCTGGCAAGTTTCAGTTTCTTTAGAAACTCCCGATGTGATTTTTACCCCTAGGACCCAAGTGACCTTGACACAGTTAACAAATCAAAGAGTCCTAGTCAAGTTCAACCCGTCATTATCCTGGATTGCAATAAACCCACCCGTACGAGCCCTTGACATAGTCAACAAAGCCGCACGACTGTTCTAACCAATCCCATTAATATGTCTCAAACAAACACTACTTAACTACCGCACACTACGCCTTGACACAGTCAACAAACGCAGAACGAATACTAAGTAATACTTATAAGAAATGACGAAGGGCTACGTCTAGTTTTTGGCGAAAAACTTTTAACGTAATGAACTTGATATCGTTGAAGGAACTGCATAGCCTTTAATAAAAATATAGTGGCGAAAACCATTGCTAAAGAGGTCACTCCCGGTGAAGGGATCTCGGCTCTTTCTAAGTAGAATGAGGTGCAGGATATTCCAACCGAATACCATGATGCAAAGCAAAAAACAATCGGCTATAGTGAAGTTATTATCCCGACGCAAACTTCTGTCCAAGGGGTCACTCCCGGTGAAGGGATCTCGGCCCTTGCCTCGTCGACTGAGGTGCTGGATATTCATAACCGATTACCACTGTGCAAAACAAAAGAGAACGTCCTTGCAATAACAGCTTTTTTTTGAAAAATGTTCCAACAACATCAGAATAGGTTTGTTTAGCTTGCATTGATCCGAATCAATGCAGTCCCATCAATTGATCACACTACAAAAGAACGAAAATACGATGTACGTATATGCCATCCGCATTCTCCACTGGGTCCCGTCATCACCCGTTAGGTTACTTAACTAACGACAGAGCACGGACTGGACTAGCGTGGGTGTAAAACATATACAACATCTACTAGTATATATATATCAATATATAATATTCGCCCAAGGCGTGATAAAATGCAACATCACAGAAATGTAATAAGCATCACAGAACAATACAGATAATCTGGAAGTCCCGGGTTTCACAGAGCCGCAACTGAAACCCGACGTTCCCCTGGTCGTGTGGATAGCCTGTGCAATGAAATCCTAGACCCCTACGGGCGCGGAAAGTTACCCACTAAAACCTGAAGCGAGGCAGCCCCCTTCAACAACGTGAATGGACCACCCAGCACTTCACGGAATCCGGTAACTTGAGCACCCCTCCTTGGGTCAACCTGTACCCCCTACGAGTGCGGAGAATAGCCCGCCAATTCTAGAGTGAAGCCCCCTCCATCTCAAAGCCATGAGATGCAGGCTCGTTTCCCTCTAGAACCCGGCTATCCATGCACCCCACCGCGGGGTAATCCTAGTACAGAAAGTTAAAATATATACAACGGGTATATCGACCTCAGCCCGGTCGTGCCCCAAAAGAACAATATACAAACAGGCAGTGACGGCAGTCCACATGTCGGACGCTCGCCTCGCAATATCAAATGTACATATACAACCAAACTGTACTAATATTGCATCCAGGCTATCCACCACGACAAAACCGCAGCATCACAGCACAACATAGAACATCAACGTGAATGTCACGTTTGCAAATCCATCTAAAAGGGCTATAGCAATTAGACAGGATTTACCGATAAAATGACATTCACGGTCACAGATATAATGTAAATACTGTGAACTAATATATTTAAATTTTCGATCGAAAAAATTTTCCGAAGTGGGCCCTATGCACAATACCCAGTACTCAAATAAATCTGGGCCCAAACAAAAATACCAGAAACCACATTTCCAAGTCAGAGACCTACTGAAGAAATTTGGTGCAGTGAAGCCTCAGAAAGGCGGCGGAACCGCGACCAAAAAGGGGGTAGGGCCGCGGTTCCGCAGCGCTACTGTTGGATCATGTTACCAAATTTCTACAGTGATCCTAAAAAACCCTGCCTGGTTTTCTGCAGCACACAAAATAATTTTTTGACCACAGAAAAAAATCGACAGAAACTGTTAAATTGGAAATGCGGTTTTTGGAAATTTCGTCCGATCGAAGTTCTAAACACGTTAGAGCAAGCTAGTAAAGGTTAATGGCGTGGCTCTGATACCATGTAAGACTATGGTAGCGCCCCGGCCATCTTTCCGAGGCCAAAATGCGGAACGAAAATTTTTCTAAACTAGAAACCGGCGCTATCGTATGCTTAAAACCCGGATCGAACCATTAACCTACTACTAGCAAACTAGAGAAGGGAAAGAAAGGCTATACCGATCGATCCGTGTCCTTCGTTCTTTGGCCACCATCCAAAGCTCCTCGCGACATCTCCGGTCTTGATCTCCTCGTCGGAAAGGGCACTACAACATTGATTCCTTTTACGGGCTCCCGCTTCATCCGAAACAACTCGGGCACGAAGTGTGCTAGCCGACGTGTCCAAGGTGTTGTAGAGAATGTTTCTGATCACTTTGTCTCTTGCATCCATTGCTTGGATGGAGGTTGAAGATGTTGCCATTAATGGAGATTTGAGTTAGAGAAGAAAGAGGAAGAAGAAGGAGTTTCCTCTCTCTTTTCTTTTGTGTTGTTGCAAGAAAAATAATGAAAGCAAGAAGAGAATGATGCAAGAGCCAACCTTGCCCTTGGCTGCCCCTCTCTCTCCTCTCATCAAATCAACTCACAAATCCATCATATTATGTGACACATGCACAAGAAAAGAGACCATGAGTCATCACTTGTGCATGTGTCACCATAAATGCTCTAAATGATGAATTCTAGCTCACAATTTCCATTTGTAAACATTAACCCAAATATTTACAACAATAAAAAGATACGGCAACATCTAAAGTAAACTCGTGACGGATCACAAGGATACCCCTCACCTGTATATACATACCTGCACCCGCATTCCAACTGAATACGAATGCGATGAGACTAAAATAATCCAACAAATCTAATACTAGGATCCAACTTAAACTAAAGCCCACTAGTATGATCCGCCCGATCATGATCCGTGCAATACCGCACGTATATGATCGAACCCTGCAATATATCATACGGCCTCTACAACGTTTCGCCCGAAACTTGAGAAACTGTCTGTGGGGGACTCTAAAGGCTCGTCAATACTTTGGCTGTAGATTTAACCACTAGCACGTCAGAGGTACTATCCGTACATAACGGGCTACCAGGTACTGACCAAAAGGGAGGTCGATGAACGAACTCATCCTGACACCCTACTGATCCTGTCAGTGACAATATTCGTACGGTCTGGTCCGTTCGTCTCAGAGCATCGCATGTCGGGCCTAGGGGGTTGGTAAAAGTCAGACCCCCAAAAACGGTACAAGTCGTGTCAGAATGTAGCCCAGAACACCCTGAGATACTACTGGAATACCTACCAGTAAATCTCCTGCCTCGGCCGAGGGCTTTGTGTAATGGCTCTCCTAGACACAGCGCGATCTCACCCCAATACCGGGAGAGACGAATCCCCTGTCGATCCGCTCACTTGCCTCCATGTGGCTCGGGACTGTACCCAACTAAAACCTGTTTGCACGACTCTTTTGAGCCGTGGTAGGGTAGTAATCAAAGCACAGTGGGAACTCACACGAGCCAAATGACGATCTCAGGTCGATGAACTAACCTGTACACATGTTACCAGGGAACTGCTATCTGATGTCAGGTATAATACCAACTAGCATGTGCCCGACGAGTCTTGTCCGGTGTACTCATAACCTAATGAACACCTGTATACATCTTAGGTGAACCAACTGGCACCAATGGCTTGTGAGACCGGCCACCGTCCCTCGTCGGGGTCTCGACTGTATACACTAGTCTACTAATGGAGTATCGATGCCCAGTCTCGAAACTCCCACGACTAGGGACCTTTTAAGGATGTGCTTATAAACCCCGGCTCCCACGTATATGATCGCCATCATACTGCTGGTAGTCAAGCAAGAATCCTATGGGCTCTATCAATGTGCAATAGTGATCTGTAGCATCACCTAAAGCTGTACACGATGATAAAGTAAACCAGATAGTATACTATTCTCTATCAACGTGTAATAGTGAACTGCAATGTCACCTTAAGCATGTACACGATGATAAAGACAAACCATATAGTATACAAACCTCTCGAGTAAGACTGTCCTACCGGTATAGGTCCTCCCTCAATTATTGCAATCACGTGCCTGCGATCCAATAATTGACTCTGAGGGCACTATATCCAACAGAAAAACTGGACAAGGAAAGACCCAAGCGAACATCCGGGTCCCGAAAGTTTGACAGGGACACTTTTGAATGAGCCAGAACCAGATAACGAGAAAGACCTGCAGCGCCTGACATTTAGGAGTATTCGCCACATGCTCAAGAAACAACAGAAAATGCAGGTGCAGCTAGACAAGATTGTAGCGGCTCAACAGGCTTCGCATGACGACGCTAGCAGAAACAAGAAGGGCAAGGGAAAAGCAAGAAGACATTGAGGACAATGCATGTTTCAAGTTGGGGGTGATAGCATATAGTTTGCATTTGCTTATTTCCTGCATTTCAGCATTTACTTATTGTATTTTTCTTTTCTTTTGCATGTAGTTGCATTTCATATCTGCTTTTGTACTGAATTGTATAAAAATTGAAAAAATTGAAAAATTTATAAAAATTGAAAAAATTCCTGAAAATTATAAAAACTTTATCATGTTGGCTAGCAGGGGAACGTTGATTCAAAATCTGACGGTTAAATTGATAAGGTAGAAATAACTAAATTCTTGTTATGTGATTGACAACCTGAAAAATAACCCGCCTGTACGTTTAACCTTAGCCGATACAGGTCTTTTATATCACTTATACGTGTCGTATGTTTTTGAGAATTTAATGAATGTCTAACATGTCTGTAAAAACTTTTAAATTGTTAAACATCCTTAGGATCAAACAGGTTTGGCCGAGTTGAGTAATATCAAGGATAATTCATACAGTGAAGTAGATATGAAGAATTTTATAGAGGCTTTTACAGAAGCTATAAGTCCAAAAAATAACCCATCTGGAACCTTGTGGAGTAATTACACACCTTATCACATGTAACGTCTTCTGGTTTTTAAAAGAAACATCTGGCTATATCTCCGTGTTACTAAAGTGCTAAAAATTTAAAATAAAATGATTATTTTGTTTTGTGGTCTTGGTAACTTGGGTAATTAAGTTCTTGGGGTGTCTCCACACCTAATTCCCTAAAACTATCTGGTTTGGGAGTCATTGACCCAAAGCTCTCTAAGTTCCCAATCGCCAGATAAAACAAGCTAAGCAAGTGTCCTCTCCAAGTTAAAAGTCCTTATGGTTCTTCGTGGGAAAATAATCTTGGCGGTGACAAATTTTCTAGTAAAACAGTTTTTTCGCGGAGATATGAAGGTTTGTATTTATTAAAGCGTTTTGCACGATATTGAAAGGTGTGTATGAACAAAAATAGGTGAAAGATAGGAGTGAACATTAAGACTGTGGTTCTTTGTTAAAAACGATATATATTCTGACTTGACGCCTAACCGGAGAATAAGACTTGAGAAAATCTTAACTCTTTTCGAACTTGTGTGATCCTTTAGAAGTTTACCTTGGGCTGTAACTTTTGACATGATGACCCTAATCAAGTTCTTAAAAACATGACGACACTACCACACTATCACGAAAAGACTCATATTAGCTTGTTAAACAAATTGCGAGGAGTGAAGAAAAGGGTTTATTGTTTCTAACTTGGGTTATAGAAGTTCTAGCTTTGATGCTTAACCTTAAGATTTGAATCAACTGTTTTCTAGCAAAACTAACTTGACTGGATTTTGTGGGTGCAATCCGCTAAAAACCCTCAGGAGACAACACTCCTCCTACTAGGGACACCTAGAGGTTTAACGGCTTGTTGCACGTGCTCAGTGCAATCGCGTTCCCTGTGAAAGTGAGGCTAGAAATTTTTGTTTTGCTCGGGACAAGCAAAAGATAAATTTGGGGGTATTTGTTCGGCACAATTTATTACATTTTAATACCGCACATTTTTTATCATATGGTCAATAAACGGTGCTATTTAATCCATGTCTGCTCATTTATACAGAGTACAGGTACGCAAACGGAAACATGGGTTTTTGTACGCGACATGCACAAAATGACGGATTTTTAGCTGATCTGCAAACAAGACGGAATACAGATCCAGAATTGAAATGAGTTTGCAACATAAACATGTGTGTGTACAAAGTTTAAGTATGAAATGGTCCAACACATACTTGTGTGAACATTTGTGAAGATGCATGAACCTTGGGAGCTGGTTTGGTACAATAATGATGAGTGGTGCAAGTAGTAAACAAGTGATTGACATATGATTTGAAGTGTGAACACACACTCACCCACTTCACCCCTTCTATGTGATTTAGCTCCAGAATTCACACATGTGCTACATAAAAAAAATTACAAATACCATGAGATACCCATGAGACTAGATGACTACTGAAACTTGGTAGGCCCCAGAATCGACTTCTTGGCCGCAATTTTATTTAGATTGGCCGCAAATTGCGGCCAAGTGGGCTCCATTTTGGCTCGTTCAAATTTTGTGGGTCCCTGGTGGTCACGTTAGTCTATTGTCACCTGCAACTTTTGCTTTTTATTTATCTATAAATAGCAGATCCAGACATGAGGCCAAGGGAGAACTTTTTGCATACTTGTAAACTCTTGTTTAAATTCTTGTAGCTCTTGGAACAAAGTTGAGTTCTTTGTCTTCCTCTGGTCTTGCAACCTCTCTTTTTGAGCTTGCAAGATTAGATTTTGGTAGTTGAACTCATTTCCAAGTATTTTGAACCATTGCAATAAATCTTCATTATATTCAAGTTTGATTCTTGTATCTCTTTTTCTTATTTTGTCATCTCTTTTCATTATTCAGTTGTGTATTGCTATGGTGATGTGTGATTAGTTATTCTTGGGCTATGGTGAGGTAGGATGTGGAATGAATTTACTTCCAACCCCTCCATTTTGATTCTTGTAATTTTTCACTTCTTTTCTCAACATCGCAAGTTTATTATGTTTTGCTTGATAGGATATATCGTTTTGAATGGTTGCAAATCAACCTTTAACATATATCCTATCCTTTCTTTACATTTTATCGTTGCTATGTTACGATTTGAAGTAGGCGTGAATACGGAATTAAGTTATGTGTCGCAACTAGCTAGATAGGATATATAGCATTCTTGCATATATTCTATGCTTGCTACTTCACTTAACTAATTCCATATCTACTCCATTCTCAATCTCATTCTTGTTAGTTTCTGGTTTTCTAACCTTGATATCGCATTTCATCCCGATACATTTTACGGATAAATACGGCATGCTTTCGCTATTCTAATGGAAACTAAAAAGAAATGAATCTTGAATCAAAATGGAGAGTTGGGGGTAAATGCCATATTTCACTCTTGCTGAACCTTAGCCTAAGTTTTCGTATCCCAAAACCTTGTTTCTTTTAGGTATTATACTAAAACGTGACAAAACACCATTTTTCCAACTTATTGATCCATAACTCAATTTGATGTCATGATATCCACTCCTTGTGGTTCGACCTGTGCTTGCCGGCTTGCTTCAACGCACCGTGCACTTGCAGTATTTTTAAACTCGATACTCACGTCGTGCACTATTATTCCGACAAAAACCGACATATCCGATATTGACCTTATTCTCCAAAAGCACGTCACCGTGGGGTTCGAACACCTATTTATAAGAGAAAGAAAAGAATCAGTTTGTTCAGTAAATCTCTCATTGAAAGATTTTGATTGATTTTATAACCAACATGATTTTTTAGATCACTCGGTGAATTTTATTCACCGTTGGATTTTTAATCCAAAGACTTATATTTTACAGAAGATATATCTTTTGTTATTCCTGGCAAATTTAGGAAGATATTTCCTTACACAGAATTTTTCTATAAATTGGTGATTGTTAATCACCATTGGATTTTTAATCCAATGGCGCTCTACTTTACAGAGTGCAATCTTTCCTGTTTAGAAAGATCCAAGGAAATATTTTCCAAAGTAGTGTTTTTGATCCCTTTGTTTAGAATTTAATTATATCTGTTCAGAAGGCATAGGAGCCATCACGTGTACCACGTGATCCCTCACAGAATTAATTTGGTTTATTTGCATGCAGGAGTCCAACAGAGGCTAAGCATCACGTGGTAACACGTGAGCCTCTTTGTTCTTTGTTTGTTTTGTAACTGAGTCCCACACGTTTTGTGTGAAAAGACGATCACGTGCTTGCACGTGAGGCTTTAGTTGCCACCTATTAAATGGAGCTGCCTATTCTGCAAACAGATGCATCACGTGATGCTCCATTAGCGGGAACTTTCTCCTTTTCCCTCTCTGAGTCTCTTTTTAAGGGATTGATGATCACGTGCTCACACGTGATGCTTCCATTAGTGGGGAATATTCCCTTTACCTTCTTCTTCTAAATTTTTATAAGGGAACACTACCATGTGAGGGTCACATGCTAGCATGTGACCCCTCACATGATGTGACCCCTCACATGAGGGTCACATGCTAGCATGTGACCCCGAGCATGTGAGGGTCACATGCTGGCTTGTCACATGCTGGCGTGTCACAAGCGAGCATGTAACCCTTCACATGCATGTGAGGGGGCTAAAAGGGCTCCCATTAAATGGGAGCCATCCCCCTCACGTGCTAGCATGTGATGGGGTCAAAAGGGCTCCAAAAAATGATTATTTTTTTAACATGGAGTTCAACTCCAAAAGAAAATTTTGTTGAGTTAAACTCCAAAAGAATTTTAAATTTGGAGTTCAACTCCAAAAAGATTTTAAATGGAGTTTAACTTCAAAAAGATTTTTATTGTGGAGTTAAACTCCAAAAAGAGTTTTAAATGGAGTGCGATTCCAAAAATATTTAAAGAGGAGTTAAACTCCCCAAAAACAGTTTTAAATGGAGTTCAACTCCAAAAAGATTTTTATTATGGAGTTGAACTCCAAAAGAATTTTATTTGTAGAGTTAAACTCCAAAAGAATTTTTATTGTGAAGTTGAACTCCGAAGGAATTTTAAATGCGGAGTTAAACTCCAAAAGAATTTTAAATGGAGTTCAACTCCAAAAAGATTTTTATTGTGGAGTTAAACTCCTAAAAAGATTTAATGTGGTAAGGAGTTAAACTCCACTAAATGGGGAGCTTTCCCCTCACGTGAGAAGGAGGGAAATCTCCCACTTAGTGGGAGCTCCCCTCTCCCTCACGTGAGGAAACAGGAGCTCCAAAAAGAAATTTTTTTTTCTGTGATGGAGTTAAATTCCAAAAAAATATTTATTTGGAGTTAAACTCCTAAGACTATTTTATTCGGAGTTAAACTCCATAAAAAAAGTTTTTATTATAGAGTCAAACTCCAAAATAATTTTATTTGTGGAGTTAAACTCCAAAAGATTTTCTCCTTTCTTTTTTGAGAAGAAACCCAAAATGGGTTCTCTTGAAACTCCAAGATCTAAATCTTGGATGATAAAAAAGAGACCCTTTTTCTTTTCTTGATGGAGTCTTGGGAGATGGGTTTATGGTAAAAGTATATTTAGTTTACAAAAAAAAAGGAGAGTTAAGCACTTGATTTAATTAGAAAATGAAAAGGAAGAGGAAGAACTTAAAAAAGAGAGAGTGGAGGGACAAACCCTAGTTTTTTTTTGAGAGAATGAAAGGACTATCTTCATTCATCATCATGTTGTCTTATATTGGCTTACACATTTACATATAGCTCCTTGGGCTTTGCAAAATTGCATTTTGCCCATCCCATGCCTTATGAGCTCTTTCTTTTTGCACAAAAGCCATAAGCTTTACAGAAATTTGGCTTTATGCCAATTTTTCTTACATTCATGCACAAAAAATTACAGCAAAATTATTTGTTACATGATTTTTATGTTGGCATGGGGAGGCTGGCTGCGGGCTTGACTTGGGCATGGGCCCGCTTGACCTGGGCTTGGGCCCACCTGGCTTCAGATTGACCTTGACTTTGACTTGGTCAACCGGGGTGCAATTTTCGACCCCAACATACCTCATGAACATTGCCGAGGCGTTTTGCCTGAATACTAAAAAGCCCGGCCTATTTGAATACAAGTGCAGGATCTCCCGAGCCTTCAACGTAAGAGCCCCATCTTTGAAAGTATCACGCAGCGGTTACACTGCCTTGGTAGATTCCTTGCCGATAGTTAAGACTTTATCGACAAAAGTCATACTATCCCCGACCATACCCGGGCGAATGACCAAACGTCGAGCTTTTCGCTGTGACGGATCTAATTCAAAAGCATCAACTAGAAACATGACCCGGGGAAAGTTGTAGCTGTCTTAGAAGCGGGGTCGTTTGTGGACTCCGAAATAACCTAGCACGTGCATCTCAACCCAGGACGTGAAGTAGTGCAACGGAAGATGTACAGGTTTTACCCCTGGCTGAGTAGTATCTGCCGCTAAGCTCAGGCCGTGATATAGATGAGCTAGCCCTGCAATCCTAACTGCTATACGCGTCCCTGCAACCATACGGTAGACTGGATAAAAGACAGACGACCTCATGTAGTGAGGGTGCATCGGAAGCACAAACCATCTTAACCACATGCCGATGAATCCCAGAAAGAACGTCTCTTCATCGACGTCTGAAGCAGAAAGTTTTGCAAAAGGGACGACCGGAGTGTTTGGAATAATGAATTTTTTTTTATCCGCTTTCGCCGTTGGCTGGTTATCCAAACCGAAAGCAAATGGGTCATCAAGCTTGGCGAATTTTGCGCCTTATTTTGACAAGACTTCAGGGCGAAGAAAGCAGGCGATGAAATCGGCGAAGCTGACTCTATGCCCTCCAGATTCCAAAAACAGACTCTCATAAATGTTCAACACTTTGATTAGGCTCGGGAACTGGTGTTGAATGGCATTCTCCGGAGTGAGGCCCATTACCACTGATTTAGTGGCAAAGATGTACTCATCAGGGGGAAGTATCTCCTCATAATGTTCCCCTCTGACGGGTAGGCCTGAAATTTCCGTTAATTCCTGTAAGGAAATAGAGACCTCCCGGTCTGGCAGAAGAAATGTATGGGTCGGGATGTTCCATTGTTCTAGAAAAGCCTTGACCCACCATACCTGAGGTGCGGGATACTGAAAGAGAGACGCATAAATCGCGGGATACAACCCGAACATCAGCAGCAGTGACTTCTTGGCTAACAGAATATACCGAGTCCACTGCAGGTAGCCGGCTGAATGGCGAGGAGTCAAACCTATCATATATACTTGCCCCCAAGAGCGCGACTTGCCTTGACATATGCGTCGCCCCAAAATATCCAAAACCATCGGCGGCTGTACAGGTATTGATGTCATAGAAGGCTGAAGGCGACCCTCCGAGGTCCAATTGACCTCCTCTACAGCATAATTCACTTGAGGCGGGTCAGCGTAGTGAATTGCTGAAATGGGCTATGAGGGAATTGCATAAGAAAAACTGCACCGACCCTGGATAATCTGATTGTACCACGACCCCCATAGGTGAAGAGATTTCTGCTCCGGATCATGATCTTTAATAATCGCGAAGAATTCCCAATCCATGGGCGCATCGGCAAAGGCTCTCTCGGAATGCACAAAAGGGAAAGAAGAGTCAGAATCCATAGTACCTACACAAAGAGAGACGAGGGTTAGTTATCAATGCTATGTTCTGAACTCTGACACTTAGTACTTAAAAATTGTACCGCACTGCAATGCAGTAAAGGGATAAAAGGGGAACCCACAAAATCAAGATGACGTCCCATCATTGATGGGGCAGTCACTCATTAAGGATGAAATCCTAAGAGAATTCTCATTTAATGAGAAGCCTCATTGGGCTAAGGAGTCAAACTCCCCTCGAGAGCTGTGCTCTGCAAACAGATTTCGCATCTGTCAACTCTAATTAAGAGGGAATAAAATTCCCCAATTTTTTTTTTTAAAAAAGAGCTAGGCTCTGTAAACACGATGGGGTAATCTAACAGAACCCTCAAAAGCAAAGCTTTTTAACAGGATAAAACCCCAAGATTTTTAAGATCTACAAAACAAAACCTAAGAGTTCTTCATGGAAAATGAGCAAAGCTCTGATTAATGGGTTAAGAAACCCTAAAATACAGCTTAAGATCTACGATCTAAGAAGAGCAAAGCTCTATTAAAGGGTTCGATTATGATCCTTACCAAATTTTTGGGCAGAGTTCGTACTCGAGAAGTGATTTCTTTGGGCAGAGATCTAAGCTCTGAAAGAAGAATTAAATTCTCAGAAAAAAGAAGAACAAGAGAAGATGAACAACAGTCATCTCAAGGGCCAAAGGTCCTACTTATAGGCATTGCAAGTCGATCCAACTTCCAAGAAGATCCAACGGTGGAAAGACGGCCACCGCTGCACTCACGTGTGAGCCACGTGAGCGTAATGGTGGGGGGGCATTTATTTTCCCAATAAAAGAGCAAAACTCTGTTCAAAATTTGAAAGGCAGCGCCAAGAATTAAAAACTCTGAGGCAACGCCTCACGTGCCTTATACGAGGGCGTCAGTGCCAAGAGTTGAAAACTCTGAGGCAGCGCCTCACGTTCCTTACACGAAGACGCCAGCGCCCAGAGCTAAAAACTCCGATGCAGTGCCTCACGTGCCTCGCACGAGGGCGCCAGCGCCAGAACTAAAATCTCTCTTTTAAATAGAGCCATTGGATCAAATATCCAATGGAGATGATAAATCATCAAAATACAAAATTAAATTCTGTTGAGAAAATATTACTCAAATCTTTCTAAACAAGAAAGATTACACTCTGTAAAACAGAGTGCCGTTGGATTAAAAATATCCAATGGTGATTAAAAAACACCCATGTGTACAGAAAAATTCTGTATGGGGAAATATTTCCCTAATCTTGTTAAAAAAAAATAAAGATATATTCTGGAAAACAGATCAAAGATCCAACGGTGGATAAAATCCCCAAATCAATTAAAGATCTCTCAACGAGAGATTTCTTTAACTAAATCAACAAACTTGCCTCCACTATATAAAGGACCCAAGACTTCAATTCTTGTACAGAGAAACCCCCGTAGAAGCTTGGGAAAAGAAGAAGAAGAAAGATTTAAAAGAGAAGAAAGAATAATACCTCTTTTCGAGATAAATAAAAACAATAATAGAGATCAGAGCATCTCATCTGCATAGCCAGGGTTTAACCCTTATTAAAGAACTTAGTTCTTTCTCTGGATCTGAGATTCATGAGACAAGTCTCCTACAAATGAGAATTTAATTCTTATTGGGATGTACTTGTTCTTGGGAATCAAAGATCCAAAAAAGAACAGAGAATTGAACTCTTCAGAACAAAATATATGAAGAAAAACCAGCGCCAAGCGCCTCATGTGCCTATTACGTGGGCGCTGCTCAATAAAGAGTGCTTAGCACTCAATGGTGGGCGCTTAGCCCCAAGCGCCTCACGTGCCCATCACGTGGGTGCTGCTCAATAAAGAGTGCTTAGCATTCAATGGTCGGTGCTCAGCGCCAAGCGCCTCACGTGCCCATTATGGTTCCCACGTGTGGAGCACGTGAGACGCTTGGCGCTGAGCGCCAACCACTGAGTGTTAGGCACTCCTTATTGAGCAGCGCCACTCCATAAAAAACAAAAAAAAAGAGAGAAAATAAAGTAAAGTAAAAAGTGAGCGTCAGAACCCATATCAATGCCCAGCATTGTTTGCACAGAAAAGGAACTGAGCCCAAGAAAGTGTTTAACACTTTATTCAAAGACTGAGTGGGCTGAGTCCAATTTGATCAAAAATCCCTAATTCAGATTAGCTGAGCCCTTGTGCTTATCATTTTCCAAATTGGTCTTAGTCCCAGACACGACTGCTGGTCTTCTGACGGACATTGGTTCAAGGGTACATCTCCTCACAACTCAGATACATGTCGTTGTAATTCTTTGGCGTCTTCAGAGAGGTGGTGGGTCCCGATAACCAATAACTCTTTGGTGCACTCCCAAATTGACGGGCACATCCCAATGGACCGCAACGTCCTTAAACTAAGCTATGGACCGAAACTTCCTTAAACTAACAATGGACCGTAACGCTCTTAAACTAAAACAATGGAGCCCAAATGCTCTTTTTTGGGATCTGAATGATCCTAAAAAAATTCCTGTTGAGTAGATCTTAGTCTAAAATTAGACTAACGTATTCTCAACAAACATTTAAATTGATCTTAATCTCAAACGGGATTAACGATCCTTAAATCAACCCAAACCCAAATCTAAGAATATACGGATTTGGACTAATCCACGTCCTACGGGCGACAACATAAATTAGTTTCCATATACAATCCATTGGCAACCAAAAATAAAATGAACACACACGACACGAAGTGAATTTTCGGTGCAGGAAAGAGTATTTATCGCGATGCGGTAACGTAATAACTGCAGGGGCTTGCGCCTGCAGGGAAGAGCGTCCCCACAATCAAAAACCCCTCGCAAACGAGGGGGAATCTGACGAAATCTGCTACAACGGCCACATCCGTCCAAACCTCCGATATACGATACCATAAATCAACTTGGCATCTTCGGAGAGGTGGACGGATATACCCAAATAGCATCTGCCCCCAAATTCAGGTAAGACGACCTACGCGGGTTCATCTCTATTTTCGGCGGTAAACAGTAACCTCCTCAAAAAATTTCTCATAACCATCAGGTAAATCAAACATCTCGACCTCGAACATATCATCAATTAAAGTTGTAGGGTGTTTTTCGTCACCCCATTGAGATGGGAATACGCGTCACTTATCAGGCGCATTACAGATTCCTCTTGGCTAGGGTAGGCTGGGGTTTATTGGTTGTGGAGATCCGAATCTCCGGCAGCTGCGGAGTAAGATGCCGTTAATTACCTTTCGCCTTTGGAGCGAAGGAACCTCCGATTAACTGGTCAAACAGGTCATGCGAACTCAATGTGCAGTGTTGTCTTTTGAAAGGGTTGTGGATATATCGGGGGCCTCACAGAGTTTACGGGGGACCCGCTACCCGGATAGCGGGCTGGGGGTCAAGGGGGCTGCTAGCCCCCTTACGGGGTATGGGGCAGCGTCCCGTTAGAAATTTTTTCTAATGGTAAAAGTGTTGTGGAGTGTGTGTGTATGGAAAAAAAGGGAAGAATAGTGTCTAAAGGACCCGTGGGTGCCAGCGCCTCACGTGCCTAGTATGCGAGCGCTGGGCGTTGGCGCCTTACGTGCTTGGCACGCTGGCGCTAAGCGCAACACCTGGCGTCAGCGCCCCACGTGCTTGGCACGCGGGCGCTGGGCGCCAACGCCCCACATGCTAGGCACGCGGGCGCTGGGCGTTAGCAGGAAAAGGGACTTGGTCCTTGCACTGGGAGTTGGGCTCCCCATTTGGCTCCAGGTGTTAAACTCCTAAAAAGAGATTAAATTATGGAGTTAAACTCCAGCAGATCTTGAATGGACTTAAACTCCAAGAAATCTTTGTAAAAGATTGAAGGGGGCCGCCTTCTTCTCTCCTTTAGCCTTGGATTTTTCCCAAAGTGAGATTTTTGAAGGTGAGTATCCTTCTTTCTCTCAATTGGCCGGATCTTGGAGAAAAATAAGGGATTTAAAATTCTCGACTTTTTGAGATCTGATGTAAGATCTGAGCTCCCCTTTGTGGGTTTTGTGGTGAAAAATTATTTAATTTTGGAAAAGGAAGAGTAAAACTCTTGATTTAATTGAAAAGTGGAAGAAGGTTTAGAACCTTGAGTAAGGAGAAGGAGGCACAAAAACCCTATATTTTTAGGGGAATGAAAAGTTATGCTTTATTTAATTATCATGTTACCTTATATAGTCTAACAAATTTACATATAGCCCCTTGGGTTTTACAAAATGGCATTGTGCCTATCTCATGCCTCATGTGCCTATTTCTTTTGCACATGAGCTATGGGCTTTACAAAAATTTGGCTTTATGCCCATTTTTCTTACATTCATGCGTAAAAAAATTACATTAAAATTATTTATTACATGATTTCATTTTGGCATGAGGGAGGCCGGCCGCAGGGCTCGACTTGGGCATGGGCCTATTTGATCTAGGCTTGGGCCCGCTTATTTGGGGTTGAATTTGACTTTGACTTGGTCAATCGGAGTGTAATTTTTGACCCCAACAAAAGCATTCTCATATAAATTCGTTGTTGGAGACCAAATTTGAAATTCAAATTTCGAAGGGTTTGTGTCGGTCTGCATTAGGATGGTCTCTTGCTCTTTCTCACTTTTCGGAGTAGCAATTATTTATTCAGCACACATTTCAATATGAGCTATTACTTGTTTGTTAGCAGTATCAGCTTTCTCTACTATTTGCTTAAAAATGGCCAATTGCTTGTCTAAGTTAGAGTGGTTTGTGAAAGAGTTTCCAATAAAGATTCAAATGCGGTTTGCAACGTTGAACTCCATGTTTCATAATTATTATCAACGTCTAAGCTAGGTGTGAAAGTTAGACATGAATGGAATTGGTTGAATTGTTGCTCGTGCTCTCTTTCCTTACGGGCTTTTGCAACATGTGTTGGATATGCATGCCCTAGATGCCTGTATTGTATAGGATACTAGGGATATATATATACATGACAATCTTATTCAGTTTTATATAGTAAATTATTTGAGATGTCTCAGTCATAATATGTGTATTTCTTTCTTTTGTTACTTTATATTGCATACACATATTGATAAAGACTTGATACAGTAGTATACTTTTATGGTTTGACTTTATCTTAACATGTGCATATGTTATACTTGATATCACATATGGAGGATACATGTTGATAACGCCTGTAGGATTTTGCTTGACTACTAGCGTTATGATGGCGATTATACTTGTGGGAGCTGGGTAGTCCATAAGCACATCCTTAAAGGTCCCAAGTCAAAGGAATATCAAGACTGGGTATCGATATTCCAGAGTAGACTAGTGTATACGTTTCGAGACCCCGACGAGGGGCAATGGTTGGTCCTACAACCATTGGTGTGATCATCTAAGATTGTATACAGGTGATCACTTGGGGTGAGTACACTGGACGGACTCGTCGAGAACCTCTAGATGGTATTATACTTATCGTCAGATAGCGGTTCTCAAGTGACATAAGTGCTGGTTAGTCTTTAGATCTGAGATCATTATTTGTCTCGTGTGAGTTCCCATTGTGCTTTGATCACTACCCTACCACGGATTTATTGAGTCGTGCAAACAGATTTTGGTTGGGTACAGTCTTGAGCCACATGGAGGCAGTGAGTGATTGTCAGAGATTCGTCTCTCCCGGTATTGGGAGTCAATATTGCACTGTGTCTTGTTGGCCAGAACCATAAGACCTTGGCCAAAGCAGTTGAGATTTACTGATGATTAGATCAGTAGTTTCTCGGATCGGTCTTGAGCCAAATCGACACGACTTATCGGGTCAGTAGGGGTCTGACGTTTACCACCCCCTAGACCGAGTATGCGAAGATACTGGACTGCACGGAGATTGTCACAGATAGGCACAGTAGGGGTCCAGATGAGCTTGCTCGTCGGCCTTCTTTTTGACAGGTACCTGGGTAGTCGTTACATACAGCTAATGCCGCTGACATGCTTATGGTTAAACCCACTACTAGCATACTATCGAGTCTTTAGAGTCCCATAACAGAGGGTTTCTCTGATTCATGCGAAATGATGTGGTGGCCGTATGTTTATACATGCAGGGTTTCGATCGAATGATAATACTAGCAGGCTTAGGATTAAGCCGGATTATTAAATCAGATATTGATTTAATAATTTACATGTACATATTTCGATATGTATATTCTTGTGCTATCCAGGTTTTCGATCGGACGGTTGATAATACTAGTGGGTTTAGGATTAAACCGGTTTGTTAAATCAGATATTGATTTAATACTAGTATTATATTAGTAGTATTATTCTAACTCTTGGGTATTCGTATTTCAGTATGAATACATGTATGTATATACGGTAGAAAGTATTTTGTATTTATAAAAAATACCTTCTGGAAAATGACACCTCATCACGTATTTTTTCTATTTTCTTGAAAATAGAAAATGAGGTGGAAAAGGGAGGCATGGATGAAGCATGGATTTGTATTTATTGCAAATACTATTGAAGTATGGTTGTGTTTTTAAATGAAGGAAAAATACTTCATACAAAATGACTTAGCCATTCTTCATCTCAAGACTGTTGGGGTCGAAAATTGCACCCCAGTTGACCAAGTCAAAGTCAAGGTTAACCCCAAGCCAGTTGGGCCCAAGCCCAGGTCAAGCGGGCCCATGCCCAAGTCAAGCCCGCAGCCAGCCTCCCCATGCCAACATAAAAATGATGTTACAAATAATTTTGATGTAATTTTTTGTGCATGAATGTAAGCAAAATGGGTATAAAGCCAAATTTCTGTAAAGCTCATGGCTTATGTGCAAAAAGAAAGAGCACATGAGGTATGGGATGAGAAAAATGCCATTTTGTAAAGCCCAAGGGGCTATATGTAAATGTGTAAGCCTATATAAGGAAACATGATGATGAATAAAGAAAGACTTTTCATTCTCTCAAAAAAAAACTAGGGTTTGTGCCTCCACTCTCTCTTTTTCAAGTTCTTCCTCTTCTTTTTCATTTTCCAATTAAATCAAGAGCTTGGCTCTCCTTTTTTTTAAAACAAAATAAAGTTTTACCATAAACCCACCTCCCAAGACTCCATCAAGAGAAGAAAAATAGTCTCTTTTTTTATCATCCAAGATCTAGTTCTTGGAGTTTCAAGAGAACCCATTTTGGGTTTCTTCTCAAAAGAGAAGGAAAAAATATTTTGGAGTTTAACTGCACAAATAAAATTATTTTGGAGTTTGACTCTATAATAAAAACTGTTTTTTGGAGTTTAACTCCGAATAAAATTGTCTTGGGAGTTTAACTCCAAATAAATATTTTTTTGGAGTTTAACTCCATCACAGAAAAAAAATTTCTTTTAGGAGCTCCTGTTTCCTCTCACGTGAGAGATAGGGGAGCCTCCACTAAGTGGGATCTTTCCCTCCTTCTCACGTGAGGGGAAGGCTCCCTATTTAGTGGAGTTCAACTGCTTACCACAATAAATATTTTTAGGAGTTTAACTCCACAATAAAAATCTTTCTAAAATACTTTTGGAGTTTAACTCCACATTTAAAATTCTTTCGGAGCTCAACTTCACAATAAAAATTCTTTCGGAGTTTAACTCCAAAAATAAAATTCTTTTGGAGTTTAACTCCACCTTAAAAATCTTTTTGGAGTTGAACTCCATTTAAAACTGTTTTTGGGGAGTTTAACTCCACATTAAATCATTTTGGAGTCGCACTCCATTTAAAACTCTTTTTGGAGTTTAACTCCACAATAAAAATCTCTTTGGAGTTAAACTCAATTTAAAATATTTTTGGAGTTGAACTCCATATTTAAAATTCTTTTGGAGTTTAACTCCACAAAATTTTCTTTTGAAGTTGAACTCCATGCTAAAAAAAATCATCATTTTTTGGAGCCCTTTTTCCCCCATATGCTAGCACGTGAGGGGGAGGGCTCCCATTAAATGGGAGCCCTTTTGGCTCCCTCACATGCTAGCATGTCAGGGGAGGCTCCCATTTAATCGGAGCCCAGGTTCCCCCCCTCCTTATTTTTTTATTTTAATTTTTCGTTTCTTTTCTTCTTTCCTCCTTCTTTTCTTTATTTTAATCTTTTTTTATTTTAAAAAAATAAAAATAAATTATAAATAATATTTTAAAATTATAAATAAAAAAAATTCTTTAAATATTTATCTACTTATTTATTTTTGTTTTTTTATATATAGAAAAATATATATATCCTTTTTTAACAAATGGAACATAAAAACACCAAAGCATCGCATGTCCAGTTTGACCTATCAATCGGAGGTTCTCTCGCTCCAAAGCCGAGGGGTAACTAACGGCAGTTTGGTCCGCGGATACCGGAGATTCGGATCCCCACAATCAATAAACCCAGCCTATCTTAGGCAGGGGGAATCTGTACTGCGCCTGACCAGCGCGCGTGTATTCCCATCGCAATGGGGTGACGAAAAACACCCTACATGCTTTGGCACACCCGGTGGGACCAATCTCTCCTCCCATAATTCGGGTTAAATATCCATGCGAACTCAATCAACAGATACATTGATTGCCTGTACTGAAATCAGGTTTTTATTTGCAGGTTAACAATTTTCAATTGCCATCTTCGAACGCAAGTCGGTATTTGAACGACTTTCCTTGGCTCCAGCTGAGGGCAAGGCCATCAACGTCAACGAAGCAACAGGGCATCTCAGGCAAGTTCCAGTGGTACCCTCGAAAACTGCTCAATCGGGTATCTTCTCTAAGCTCCCAGTCAGATGACCACCACGTCGTTAAACTGGAAACGGATGACCTCTAAGTCGTTAAACTGGAAACAAATGAGCTCTAAGTCGTTAAACTCGAAACAGTAGACCTCTAAGTCTTTAAACTAGAAACAGATGACCTCTAAGTTATTAAACTGGAAACAATAGACCTCTAAGTCTCTAAACTGGAAACAGATGACCTCTAAGTCGTTAAACTGGAAACGGATGACCACTAAGTCGTTAAACTAGAAACAGGAGTCCTCCACGTCTTTAAACTGCAAACAGCTGACCACCACGTCGTTAAACTGGGAACAATAGACCTCTAAGTCTTTAAACTGGGAACCGCTGACCACCACGTCGTTAAACTGGGAACGATAGACCTCTAAGTCTTTAAACTGGGAACCGTTGGCCACCACGTCTTTAAACTGGGAAAAAACGACCACCACGTCATTAAACTGAGAACAATCGACCTCTAATTTGTTAAACTAGAAATGTAAAAAAATGTGTAAATAAAAAAAAGCCGAAATGATAGGGCAACTCGCAATAAAAATCAGCGAGTAAAATAAAGATGAAAAATAAAGCCGAAATGATAAGGCAGCCGCGAATAAAAGTCGAAATGATAGGGCAATCGCGACCTTCGCGATAAGAAAAGCTGAAATGATAGAGCAATCGCAGTAAAAACAAAAACAAAAAAGCAAAAAAAACACTGAATGATGAGTCTCTCTTGGTACCATATTCCAGTGCAGCGATGCAGAGGCCGTCCAAAACTCAAATCCCCAACGGTGAATGATGAGTCGCTCCTGGTACCATATTCCAGTGCAGCGATGCAGACGCCGTCCAAAACTTAAATCCCCAATGGCGAATGATGAGTCGCTCCTTGTACCATATTCCAGTGCAGCGTTGCAGACGCGGGCCAAAACTCAAATCCCTAAAACGGCGAATGATGAGTCGCTCCTGGTACGATATTCCAGTGTAGCAATGCAGAGGCCAACCAAATTCCAAATCCCAAAATGGAAAATGATGAGTCGCTCCTGATACCATATTCCAGTGTAGCGATGCAGATGCCAACCAAATTCCAAATCCCAAAACGGCGAATAATGAGTCACTCCTGGTACTATATTCCAGTGTAGCGATGCAGACGCCAACCAAAATCCAATTTCCTAAAATTCTCCATGCCCTACGGTTGGTCCCTAAGTTGACTACCGTATACAATCCACGGGCTCAAATAATTATCATCATACCCATGATCCACCGCAATCATCAGTCCAGCGGCCGGTCTCCGCCCTTGGAATTATACTCCATTTGGGAAGACCCACTCATGTATCCCCACGATACATGAGGAGAACAAACTTACGGAATCCTCACGACTCGTAAGAAAACACCTTCGTGGGTTCCTTATGACTCACAAAAGAAAAACACACTTAGGAGTCCCCACGACTCCTAAGGAGAAAGTACATCTACGAGATTCTTATGACCCATTGGGAGAAAATGCTTTTATGGGACCTTTACGGCCCATAAAATTGAAAAGTCTTAGGTGATAGGGATCTTAACATGTCTCCTAAACCATCGCTTCCCAACAGAGAAAGGAAAATGATGATTCGCTTCTGGTACCATATTCCAGGGTAGCAGTGCTGATGCCGACCCAAAAGCCAATTCCCAAATCCTCCCGGGGCAAATGATGAGTTGCTCCTGGAATTATTCCAGTGCAGCAATGCAGATGCCGACAAAAAACCAACCCCCAAATCCTGTCATAGCAGATGATGATTCGCTCCTGGTATCATATTCCAGTGTAGCGGTGCTGATGTCAACCCAAATCAAACCAACAACCTCTGCGGCGAAATCATGCTTCGCCTCAGGATATCTACCTTCCCTGCCGGAATTATGCTCCACCTCGGAATCACGTCAACCAGCGACACTCCGTGCTGGGGAAACGTCACAAACAGACACTCCGTGCCGGGGACACGTCAACAAGCAGACACTCCGTCTCGGGGAAACGTCAAGAAGACACTTCGTCTCGAGGAAACGTCCAATACAGACACTCCGTACCGGGGACACGTCAACCAGCGACACTCCATACTGGGGATACGTCAACAAGCAGACACTCCGTCTCGGGGAAACATCCAACGCAGACACTCCGTGCTGGGGAAACATCAAGCAGACACTCCGTGCCAGGAAACGTCAACCAGCGACACTCCATAACGGGGAAACGTCAAGCAGACACTCCGTACCGGGGACACGTCAACCAGCGACACTCCATGCCACGAAAACATCAAGCAGACACTCCGTCTTGGGGAAACGTCCAACACAGATACTCCATGCCAGGGAAACGTCACAAACAGACACTCCGTGCCAGGGAAACATCAAGCAAACACTCCATCTCGGGGAAACGTCCAACACAGACACTCCATGTCGGGGAAATATCACAAACAGACACTCCGTGCCGGGGAAACGTTAAGCAGACACTTCGTGCCGGGGAAATGTCACAAACAAACACTCCGTGCTGGAGAAATGTCAAGCAGACACTCCGTGTCGGGGAAACATCAAACCGACACTCCGTCTAGGAGACACGTCAAGCATCGACCGTCCATGTCGTAAAAAGGGCAGTGCAGGCTTCCTACAAAGCGGGAACCAAATCACTTCGTGCCGGAAAACGTCTACTATGGACATTCCATCTCGGAGACGTGTCAAGCGTCGACCATCCATGTCATAAAAAAGGCAATGCATCCTAAAAAGTGGGAACCAAAGAAAGTCGCCTCCACGCGAAAGAAGATCCATCAATCTCATGCACATGACTTATATATGTGGTGTGCATTTATTGATAGGGGCACTTTGTTGGGGTCGAAAATTGCACCCCGGTTGACCAAGTCAAAGTCAAGGTCAACCCCAAGCCAGGTGGACCCAAGCCCAGGTCAAGAGGACCCATGCCCAAGTCAAGCCCGCGGCCAGCCTCTCCATGCCAACATAATAATCATGTAACAAATAATTTTGATGTAACTTTTTGTGCATGAATGTAAGCATATGGGCATAAAGCCAAATTTTTGTAAAGCCTACGGCTTATGTGCAAAAAGAAAGAACATATGAGGCATGGGATGGGCAAAATGCCATTTTGTAAAGCCAAAGGGGCTATATATAAATGTGTAAGCCTATATAAGGCAACATGATGATGAATAAAGATAGACTTTTCATTCTCTCAAAAAAACTAAGGTCTGTGCCTCCACTATCTCTTTCTCAAGTTTTTCCTCTTCCTTTTCATTTTCCAATTAAATCAAGAGTTTAGCTCTCCTTTTTTTAAAATTAAATAAAGTTTTACCATAAATCCACCTCCCAAGACTCCATCAAGAGAAGAAAAATGGTCTCTTTTTTTATCATCCAAGATCTAGATCTTGGAGTTTAAAGAGAACTCATTTTGGGTTTCTTCTCAAAAGAGAATGGAGAAAATCTTTTGGAGTTTAACTCCACAAATAAAATTATTTTGGAGTTTGACTCTATAATAAAAACTTTTTTTTTGGAGTTTAACTCTGAATAAAATTGTCTTGGGAGTTTAACTCCAAATAAATATTTTTTTTGGAGTTTAACGCCACCACAGAAGAAAAAAAAATCTTTTTGGAGCTCCTATTTCCTCTTACGTGAGGGAGAGGGGAGCTCCCACTAAGTGGGAGCTTTCCGTCCTTCTCACGTGAGGGGAAGGCTCCCCATTTAGTGGAGTTTAACTCCTTACCATATTAAATCTTTTTAGGAGTTTAAGTCCACAATAAAAATCTTTTTGGAGTGAACTCCATTTAAAATTGTTTTGGAGTTTAACTCCACATTTAAAATTCTTTCGGAGTTCAACTCCACAATAAAAATTCTTTCGGAGTTTAACTCCATAAATAAAATTCTTTTGGAGTTTAACTCCACAATAAAAATCTTTTTGGAGTTGAACTCCATTTAAAACTGTTTTTGGGGAGTTTAATTCCACATTAAATCTTTTTGAAGTCGCACTCCATTTAAAACACTTTTTGGAGTTTAACTCCACAATAAAAATCTTCTTGGAGTTAAACTCTATTTAAAATTTTTTTGGGGTTGAACTCCATATTTAAAATTCTTTTGGAATTTAACTCCACAAAATTTTCTTTTGAAGTTGAACTCTATGTTAAAAAAAATCATTATTTTTTGGAGCCCTTTTGCCCCCATCATATGCTAGCACATGAAGGGGAGGGCTCCCATTTAATGGGAACCCTTTTGTCCCCCTCACATGTTAGCATGTGAGGGGTCACATGCTAGCATGTGACCTCATGTGAGGGGTGGCTCCCATTTAATGGGTGCCCAGGTCCTCACTTCCTCCTTATTTTTTTTATTTTAATTTTTCTTTTCTTTTCTTTTCTTCTTTCCTCCTTCTTCTTTTTATTTTAATTATTTTATTTAAAAAAATAAAAATAATTATTAAATAAATAAAAATAAATTATAAATAATATTTTAAAATTATAAATAAAAAAATAACGTTTCTCTAAATATTTATCTTCTTATTTATTTTTGTTTTTTTTATTTATAGAAAAATATATATATCTTTTTTTTAACACATGGAACAAAACAAAAAAACACACCAATGCATCGTATTGAGTTCGCATGTCCAGTTTGACCCGTCAATCTGAGGTTCTCTCGCTCCAAAGCCGAGGGGTAATTAACGGCTGCTTAGTCCGCGGCTGCCGGAAATTCGGATCCCCACAATCAATAAACCCCAGCCTATCCTAGACAGGGGGAATCTGTACTGCGCCTGACCAGTACGCGCGTATTCCTATCTCAATGGGGTGACGAAAAACACCCTACAAAATGACTATTGAAGTTTGGTTGTGTTTTTAAATGAAGGAAAAATACTTCATACAAAATGACTTAGCCATTCTTCATCTCAAGACCAGATCATTCTTTACTTTCCTTTCTCTCTCATCTTCTAGAGCTCATTTCCCTTGCTCATCCTTTATCACTCTCATGTGTTGAGAAATAAAGGGATTTTGAGATAGAAAAATACTACTTTTCATCACCACATCATCTAAGTAAACTAGATTAGTAAATTAGTTTACTAAGTTAGCTTCTTTTTGAAGTAGGAGCTTGAATCATGAACCTTTAGGTGGATCATCTAGAACCGAGGAGGCCGGCCATTAAAGTAGATCAAGGACACCTTAGGAGCTTAAGAAGAGGAGTGAAGACCCGAAGGACATGAGCCTCTAGGCATAACTCCTTATCACAATAGCTAGATTCTTCTAGTTAGCTAGTTTCCATATTTGGTTAGATTCTCGGATTTGTTTTCTAGCGCCAAAGTTTTAAAAGTCAAAGTTTTTCGTTTCGTAACGGCCGCGGACAGCGGCCAGGACGGTAGGAAACCCAACAACATGTTTAGCAATAGCCATGAGTTTAGAAGTTAACTCGTGCTCTCGTTCCCTACACGCTTTTTCAATATGGTCAAAAATAGTCATGGATTTAGAGATTGCCATATTAGCCTCAAAAGGAGTATCAAGATGAGAAGGAGTTAAAGTTGTTCTTGTTTGAATTGAATTGGATGGGGGACCTACATCATAGTACGAGTTTGGTTGGAATTATTGGCCTAAATTATAATTAGGAATTTCAGAATACATGGCTTGATTTCGATGATAATTTTGTTGTTCCCTCCATTCAAGAAATACATCAATAAATGGGCAATCTTCAAAAACATGGGAGAGATCATCACATTTAGTGCAAACAGTCTTAAAAGGTGTAGTACTAGGAACCTGGTAGTAAACTTTTAATTCCTCTACCTTTTGCTTAATATCCGCTAACTCTGCACTTAACCAATCATCATTATTGGCTATGGATGTGTCGGATAAATTATAACCGCTCTTATATGTATTTATTCTAAAGCAATATGTTACTGTTGGTTTAGCATGTTCTTCATACATATTAAAAATACATACTGAAAAGAAAAATGAAAAGTAAAAAAAGAAAGAAAGAAAAAACCAAACAGGAAATCAGAAACAAACAAATCTGGCACTGGTTTTGAACAGAGAAGAGAATGATGAAGATATGCTGAAAATCTGGACTCCAGAAGTTTCAAAAGTTCAGCCAAAACCCATTCTGGCCGAAATTTTTATGAGTTAGGTGCTGAAATTTTTCTGGTACCCCCTGCTTGCTCCAAATCTCCTGAGACTGCTACTGGTTTTCTGAAACAAAAACAAAAAAGTACAGAATAAAATAAAGAAATTTAACTCGAAATAAAATTAATTAAAATTGCTACCGGCCTCTCTGGCAACGGTGCCAAAAACTTGATGGAGATTTAATTAGTCTCTCAATTTAAATTGCAAGTGCACAGTTAATTCATCATAGTATTTACGGATCGGATCTACAGGGAGGTATGTGAACTTTAATTAATTTTAAAATAAATTAAAATAAAAGATGTAATTTTAATTAAACTAATTAAAAGCAAATAAAGGAAATTAAATTTCAAGATTTAAAAGAAAATTCAAATATAAAAGAAAGGCCTAGCGTTTTGAATTTGCTTTACTAATCATGGTGTTTTATATAATTTCTATTCTTTTTTAGTTTTCCTTATTTAAATTTATTATCTATCAATTTAAATAAAATTATAGGGAATACATTCATCACAATAACATATCAATTAATCAAGAAAGCTTAAATTATATGATCATTGCAATTTCTTATCAATTAACAAAATCAAATAGTAATAAATTCAAACAACAAGTTCTAATTAATATAGCTATAGTTAGATCTATCATGATACATAATAAGTACAAAGGTTGTCAATCTATGATTTATCTTATTTTGTCGGTATAGCCTAATCTACCCTATATTAACTTGATTAAATATGAATAATAAAGATACGATCTTATCTTTCCTAATTAATTCTCATGGTCGTCAATCATTCATTAAACTAATTAGTTTGTAGGTGATATTATTTTTTTCTAAATAAATCTTGTGGTTGCCAATTATTCTTTGGTTTATCTAGTTTATTAGTATAGCTTCAAAAAGAACTTAACTTTATTATAAGCATCCATCATGAAGCACATAGAAAAGAATAGAACTAGTAAATCATACATCAATCATAGAAATAAAAATTCAAAAACCCAAAATATAGAATTAGCTATTCATAAGAGAAAAGAAAGAATAATCAAATAAAACAAATTTCATATTAAAAATAACTTTGATCTCTTCCAAAAACTAAAACAAATAACACATGAAGAGATGAAACCCTAAAGAGGCTATACAGCAGTATTTATAGGCTATTGGCAATTTCCAAGAGCAATTTACAGAATATTTTTGAAAATACAAAAATCTCTCAAAATCCAGAGATCTAATTCCATAAAATTTAGGCCCAAATTAGGAAAATTTCAGCCCTAGCCAAAATCTTGAAGGTTCTGGCTCCTAAATTTAGATAATGGCTCAATCTCGACTTTGTAAATCTTGTTCCATGCTTTATTTTTGATAATTTTCATCCTTAACTCTGTTTTAGCTTAAAGTTGTCCACATTCAACGCACGTATTACGCCTTTTGCAAACTTTTGCCTTTTAGCCCAATAATCTGCAATATTTCACAAAACATACCCGGAGTAGCATTACATAAGCAAAATAAAGATAAATATGGATATATAAATGTGCATTAAAATGCACCATTCAGTCTCCATCCAACAATTAGCCTTCACCGAGTTAATCTATAAATATCATTACCTTACCTAACCATCAGGATTGCAATGGTGAGTGCTCACAAGGTTTTTGGTTGACATTAGGTTTCCAATTAGAACTAGATACTACAATTTTTATTTTTATTTTGTTTTGCGCTAATTTAAGTCTATAAGAAATCCTTACAAGATGAAAGCGTTAGCATGATAGCAAAGATGAGAGATGAGTTTCTGGGAAGAAAAAAGCATTAGCATTCAAATATGGAGTTATGAAAATCATAGTTTATTTTTGGGTAAAGGTAGAGGCTATACAAATTTTAGTTTGCAAGACTCTACTTCCACTTAAAAGTTTAGCTTTGATAAGGCGTTTTGCCCAAAGCAGGTGTTTTCTTCACACTTTTTAGAGTTTCCGTAACTTAGGTTGGATTGAAGTTTTCTAAAATCCAGTTATCACAACTATGGAGTGTAGATAACCTAAGTTTTCTGAAATCCATAATGAAAGCTAAACAGGGAATAATTAGGCTTTCTTGGTCGTTAAGTCTAGATAACTTTATGAAACTCCGGTTATCTTAAGTCTAACCTTAACTCTACACCCAAACTAACAGGCTCTAAAGCAATTTGACATAAATAAGGTAACAATTATACTAACAATGAGCACAATTATAGATTTCACACCACCCGACTCAACTAACCACAATGAGACTACTAGGCTAAATTTGAAGTAAGTAAAGAGAATTAAGGGTGAAAAAACATATATATTTTGAAATTATGGTAGGATCTTTTAAAATAAGGTAGAATTTGGGCATGCGATATTTAGAAAAATTTAAATTATAATACATTATGATAAAAATCTTGTATTTTCAAGCCAAGAATAATACCTTTGTATCAGATTTTGGATACCTAGAACTCTTGGAGCCACAAAACCCATAATATTGACCTAACAAACACAAAAATCATATTAAAAATTCGATTTTTTTAAATTGCAAATTCATTAAAATTCAAAAGGAAATAAATGGCAAAGTATACCATCATTCAATTAAGCTTGATCATCTCTTTGATGAGCTTGAAATGATAAAATCCAACTCATGATATGCTCATTGCCAGCCTAAAATTCACAAGACAATTTCAACCATAATAAGATTAGGGTTTCGAGAGTGGCAGATGAGATAATTAAAGAGGGGGAGAGTATTAGATAGAGGGAATCGAGGAGGGTGAGGATGGAGAGGAAGATGTAGGCGAGGGTGAGGATGTTGATCTCTTGGCTCTTGTACTCCCCCGGCAGTGATTCCAGTATCATCTGCAGGAAATGCGACGACAAGGACGAGAAATCGAGGGAGCTGATGGCGATGACGAGCGAGAAGATTGAGGTGGAGGGAGCTGATGGCGATGACGAGAGAGAGGTCGAGGGCGGGCAAAGGAGGAGGCAACGACGAGCGCTGATTGATTGATTTAGCGTGCTTGCGCTTTCTAAAAGATAGATCAAAAATATTTGTAACCGCAATCAAGAACGGCGTCGCATGAAGCTAGCCGGTGAGTACGGGTCGGTCCACAGGGATGTTGTGAATTTCCGATTCGCGCTTACGAGTTAATTTCGAAGGGTGTTCGGATTAATTATTAAATCTAAAAATTGAAGTTGTATGATACTAGGATTAGAAACTTGCTAGGATTAGGTTTAGGAAAAATTTGGTAAACAAAGATCTACATCTCTTTCCATTGCCTTTAATTAAAGATATCATATTGGTGTTATGGTAAATCTTAACAAAGGGGATTAGGATGATTGGGAAGATTGATTCTTCCTCTAGATCCTTGTCCTTCCTTTCTTAATCTTTACCCTAACCTCTATGGAAAACCTTAAAATCCGGGCCTTTAGACTACGGAATCACCGTTACCTCGAGGGTAGAGTGCCGTAGCGAGCGTAATAAGAAGTTATTCATGAAGTTCTAATTTTCATAAAAGATTGGCAAAGAAAAGAGATGAGAGATCTTCGTCTCTCAAATCCTTCCCCATTCCTAACCCTAACAAGCGAGAAAACTACTCACTCATTAGGGAGTTGAAGAACATTTATCTAGGGCAGAGAATAAAAATTACCTAGGGCAAGAATTGAAATCTAAACTAGAGCAAGGAATTAAATCTACTTACAGATTCATCTCTCCAATCATCAACGCAGGGTTGTCAGATCTGAATTCATGAATTGAAGAGAAACACCGATGCTCTCCATAAAGAATTCTCGATTTATTATTAAAAGGAGGCATAGGGAGGCATAAGAAATTACAATGAGTAGAGTTCCTATTTATAGAGAATAGAAAACCCTAGGTTACAATTGATTTGCATGTCTACATTTACCAAAATATCCTTAGGAAGACCTAGTCAAAGTAGACTTCAACCTTTGGTAAAATTTTATATCTCTGTCTCTTTAAAAGAAGGTATTGGGCCTTGGATCTTTGGGCTTCCTTATTATTTGGTTCTTTATTAAAATAGCTTCTATGTTTCTTCCAGATCTCCAGTAAATAATTGCGGTGGACTTTTAACCGTTCGCTTTGTAATCTTGGACCTTGCATTGCCTTGTACTTTGTGAATTTTATCTTTGATGTAGGCTTGATCAAGAGTCTTCTATTTGTTGGTCAAAGTCCACTTTTGCATCGTCTTTTCATCGTTTTCACTGTTTTCTGTCCAAGAACCTGTAACCTGTAATATGTAGCAGACATGCGTCAAAAGCACCTGTTTATTTATAAAACGAATAAGAATGGGGAATATAATAATGCAATATTATGGTATGAACAAATACCCCCAAACTTATTTTTTTGCTAGTCCTCGAGCAAACTTATTTTTATTCACTAAAATCCTAACCGCACTTTCGCAGGGAAACGCGATTACACTGAGCACAGGCAACAAGCCGTTAAACCTCTAGGTGTCCCTAGTAGGAGGAGTGTTGTCTCCTGAGGGTTTTCACCGGATACTACACACAAAATCCTATCAATTCGGCTTTTCGACTTTTGTTTTCCAATTAGGTTTTCTAATAAGGAATTCTATTATCTTCTGACTCGCAAATTATCCACCCATATTCTTCACACTTCCTCATCATCTAACTTAAAATTATATATGTTCTGCAGACTTACTTAGCTTTCGGCATCTCTTAAGTTTTCCTTCTAGGGTTCCATCTCCACTTAGAAATTTTTATCAACTCTACTAAAGATACAAGTTCTATTCTTCATTCCTTTCTCTCATCTAAACTCCAATCACGTATCCCCACGTGTGTGTAAATATCACCCCTACACTTGGAAATTCAAATCAAGCAATCATACTCTTGTCCGTTGTCCAAAGTACTTATTAGTAGGTGAATTTTTAATTGAATTTTGCTTACACATCCTTCATGCGACCGTTAATACTTCTTGAGATACCAACAACCGATTAATAGATGCGTTAGTACTTTAAAGCGTACTTCCTAGTTTTGCAACACCCAAGGCTTTAGCAGTGACTCCCAAACCAGTTGGTCTAAGGCACTAGGTGATGAAGCACCCTCGCTAAATATTTTTCTATTTTTGCAGCCTTAAGTAATCACAAAAACCAGTGTCCATTTTTTTATTCTTCATTCACATTTTTTTTATTTTCATCATACTAAGGACTTTAGACAAGAGCATTTCAAGGTCTCCTCTACTATTCCAAGTTTCAAGGTGCGTGATTGTGCAAGTTGTAGGGTATACATTTTCAGAATCTAGACTTAAGCTAGGAACTATTTTTCAAACTTATACTCTAATAAGAACATCAATACTCTTCCCTCATTTTGACTTAGCCCAAGAAGTGAACCCAAAATTTGCCTATTTCTAAATAAACTACAAGGCATATACTTTCTACCATTAAACTTTAAGGAATGTTATTTTTAGGGTCTTTAATTCACTAAGTCTAAGATCTAGTTGTTCCTAACCAGTTAACCTATTTGTCAAACTCAAGTCAATTATAGCTAAAATTGAATACAATAATTTTTATAATTTTTGAAATTTTTCAATTTTTATGGGTTTTTCAAATAAATATGCAAATGCAAAAATATGTACCAATGAATGCGAAGGAAGAAGACGTACCGAGCATACCCCCAAACTTGAACTTGACAGTGCCCTCACTGTCATGCTAAACCAAGAGGGTCAAAATGCCGGTACTCCCCTGTTTATTTATTTATAATAAAAAAAAAAAATTTTTAATGTTTTGAATTTTTTTTTTATTTTTTTTATAGAAAAGAAAACCAAAAATATATACATATATACAAAGATTCCCCCAAACTTAAGCTTGGCCTTGCACAAGCCAAAAGTTAGCACCAACCATTCAAAAATCTTATCGTGGAAATGGTATAGTTGGTGCAAGAAAATGAGAAGCACGCGAGACCGTGTGGAAAGAAGAATGGTAGAATATGGTCTCGGTGGGGGAGAAGAATGGCGAAAAGAAGAAGGAAGTGGAGTACGATCTTGAGGGTGTAAATTGAGTGAATAAATTAGCGCAATATGTGATGACCGATATGTTATAAGCGATTGCGCTAACCTATCAACTCGTCGAGAAATGGGATCAAATCCCTCAAGATTCGCAAGAGAACATGGGTACACCGAACTTGGTATTTGAGATGAAAGCGTCACGGTCACTTGCACGGTCGGAACAATAGGAAGGACGAAAGGAAGTGAATTAGGGATAGTATCATTCTTACCGTAGTAAACTGTGTCGAACTGGAAAGATTCTATCAATGGTTCGAAACGAATGTAAGCAACTGAGTCTGAAGGATTAACTAACTCATCTGAAAATGCAAAGGACTCAAACTCGGGCGGTGAGACTTCAACATCGTCCGAAAAAGTGAAACACTCGTAAGTGTCATCGGCTGTGGGAGCTGTGTCAGATTCAAAGGAAAGGTTTCAAGCTCACAGTCGTCAAGCGTGAAATGAAGTGTGGTCGGAACGATGGAAAAGAGGGAGGGTGATTTAGGTAAAGGTTCAAGAGGATGGATTGGAAAATCCGACACATCAAAGAAAAATGGTTCAACCTCAATATGATCCTCACCACTCTCCTCAATATTATCCTCATAATTCTCCTCAATATTCAACTCATCCATGCCATTATCATCAAAATCAAGACGCATATGAGATTCGGGAGAAACATTTAATAACTCGGGATGATGATTTGAACATAAAATTTCAATTAAATCGACAGGTTCATCATCCGAAATATTCCCGGCGTCTATATCCTCAATCAAGTGAAAGTCAATTTCTTTAGACACCTCCTCAAAAGCATGGATGCTTATCAATTTAGGTTCTAGAGTGGAGGTGTAAAGATCGAAAGGATTAGGTGTGGTTTCACTCGAAAGGGGTTCTTCACAATCTGGCAAATCAAGCACTACAAAATCACACAACTCATCATTTTGGACACATGTTTGAAAATTGGAGTTGTTGGATTCAATAGGGTATGGGTAGGTTTGATTTGGAAATCCTCTCACATTCTCTCTCTGTCCAACCGCCTCCTCATACATTGGAAAATTTGGAGCTAGTTGGAAACTAGCTACCGGTTCAGCAGGTTGCATAAGGGTGGCCACGGACGCTTCCACATTCCTAACCATTTGTTTGTTGCTGTGATATATGCCTCCAACGCCTCTTCCAAACTAGACTTGGGTGGTAAGGGGGTTTCGGTAAAATATTCGAAATTGTTTGGATATGTGAAACTCCCTAATGGCTGTGTAGAAACATTGTCTAGTGACGGTGGAAAAGTCGGGTAGGACTGATAGGAAGTGGGTGATTGGACAGGGGTAGGGTCAACATATGGATAAAAAGGTGAATAGTCGTACGGATCCCTATAACTAGATGTGTGGAGAGGGGTGAAAGATCGGCTGCGAGATTGAGCAATATGCTCAGCAATAAACATCGGCTTAGGAGTGACAGAAGGACTTGAAAAAGTGGTATCAACATATGGAGGTGGTAAAGATTGACTTGGTAGCCACAAAGTGGGTTGAAAAGTCGAATTGTTTCTCCTAGACGCCTCTATTTGATCTTTCAAAGATATTTTAGGCATGGAAGGATCGTCTTTAAATTGATCGAACAAATTGCCGAACGACGCAAAATTAGGTTCGGGATACCAAAGTTCGGCAAGTGATTTATTATGTGGGGTACCCATGTTGTAAGAGGAAAGGGTGAAAGAAAGAAGGTTGGTTGGTGCAAGAATTTATTTGCGGCAAAAGATTGCAAGTTTTCTATAAAAGATTTGTCCCTTTTCTTTTTTTCTTTATTTGGAAATTGTTGCAAAAAGATTTTTGATAAAAGATATGCAACAGAAAAATATTACTTGCAATCAATTATTATTTTAAGCATATCACAAAGAATTTTTATTTGGAAAAAATTGTTGCAAAAAGATATTCGAGAAAAGATATGCAACAAAAAAGATTACTTGCAATCAATTTCTATTTTAAACGAGACACAAAAATCCTGCACAAAATTGTTATTTGGAAAGAGAAAGATTTTTAAAGCGCACAAAATCTTGCAGGAATTTTTTTTTTCAGAAAATATATGGAAATTTTTGCAGAGGAGGGACAGAGAAACTTACAGAGTTTTTTTTTCCACTCCCTGAACCGACCAGGCCGCGGCGGTTCCGTGGCCGGAATGGGGCCGCCGGCGCTCTTTTTTTTTTTCCCTTCTCTCTGTTCTGATCTGTTATTTTCTGTTTCGCTTTCTGTAGATTTCCAGATCCGTCTTTTGATTGTAAATCCTGCAAAATTCAAACAACAAAGTACCCTTTCCAAAAATAATAGATAATATATTTTTATATTTTTTTTTTGATTTTTCAGATTTTTATGATTTTTTTTTATGATTAACCCGAAATTGCAAAAAGAAAATAACACGCCATCCCCGGCAACGGCGCCATTTGATTGATTGATTTAGCGTGCTTGCGCTTTCTAAAAGATAGATCAAAAATATTTGTAACCGCAATCAAGAACGGCGTCGCATGAAGCTAGCCGGTGAGTACGTGTCGGTCCACAGGGATGTTGTGAATTTCCGATTCGCGCTTACGAGTTAATTCTGAAGGGTGTTCGGATTAATTATTAAATCTAAAAATTGAAGTTGTATGATACTAGGATTAGAAACTTGCTAGGATTAGGTTTAGGGAAAATTTGGTAAACAAAGATCTACATCTCTTTCCATTGCCTTTAATTAAAGATATCATATTAGTGTTATGGTAAATCTTAACAAAGGGGATTAGGATGATTGAGAAGATTGATTCTTCCTCTAGATCCTTGTCCTTCCTGTCTTAATCTTTACTCTAACATCCATGGAAAACCTTAAAATCCGGGCCTTTAGACTATGGAATCACCGTTACCTCGAGGGTAGAGTGACGTAGGGAGCGGAATAAGAAGGTATTCATGAAGTTCTAATTTTCATAAAAGATTGGCAAAGAAAAGAGATGAGAGATCTTCGTCTCTCAAATCCTTCCCCATTCCTAACCCTAACAAGCGAGAAAACTACTCACTCATTAGGGAGTTGAAGAACATTTATCTAGGGCAGAGAATAAAAATTACCTAGGGCAAGAATTGAAATCTAAACTAGAGCAAGGAATTAAATCTACTTACAGATGCATCTCTCCAATCATCAACGCAGGGTTGTCAGATCTGAATTCATGAATTGAAGAGAAACACCGATGCTCTCCATAAAGAATTCTCGATTTATTATTAAAAGGAGGCATAGGAAGGCATAAGAAATTACAATGAGTAGAGTTCCTATTTATAGAGAATAGGAAACCCTAGGTTACAATTGATTTGCATGTCTACATTTACCAAAATATCCTTAGGAAGACCTAGTCAAAGTAGACTTCAACCTTTGGTAAAATTTTATGTCTCTGTCTCTTTAAAAGAAGGTATTGGGCCTTGGATCTTTGGGCTTCCTTATTATTTGGTTCTTTATTAAAATAGCTTCTATATTTCTTCCAGATCTCCAGTGAATAATTGCGGTGGACTTTTAACCGTTCGCTTTGTAATCTTGGACCTTGCATTGCCTTGTACTTTGTGAATTTTATCTTTGATGTAGGCTTGATCAAGAGTCTTCTATTTGTTGGTCAAAGTCCACTTTTGCATCGTCTTTTCATCGTTTTCACTGTTTTCTGTCCAAGAACCTGTAACCTGTAATATGTAGCAGACATGCGTCAAAAGCACCTGTTTATTTATAAAACGAATAAGAATAGGGAATATAATAATGCAATATTATGGTATGAACAAGTGCTGAAGGAGGAGGCCGCGACGAGCGAGAGTTAGGGTTTTTTTCAAGCGGTGACAATGATAGAGGGAAATTGTATTGGGGTGCAATTTATGTTTTATTTTTAAAAAAAACCCGATATTGTCCTTACGGTCCCCATAGTATGGGTTTCTCTGCCGGTACCGTAGAGGCAACTTAAGTTTGCTATTTACTCGGTAGAAATGCTCCTACAGTTACGACCGTAGGGGCACTGTTTGTCCCTACGGCGTTAACCGTAGAGGCATCCTAATGTAGCCCCTACGATTTTCTCGAACCGTAGAGTCAAGCCATCTTTGTACTAGTGGACATGTACTAACTTGTTTATATTAATATCATATTTTTGACTGCCATGCATTCCCCATATCATGTGATTGTATTAAATATTCCTCTTATATGTATTGAGTGATTTTCATGTCTTTTGTTATTAATCTGATGCACTGCTAGTTTGCATATACTTGACTACTGTCTTTTAAAATGTTTTAATTATTATTCATTGTTTCTAAAATAAAATGCTTTATAATGAGGAACTTACTGGACACAAGTTCGCTGACAGACATTCATTTTTCTTGTTTTCTTTCTTTTTGGGATATCTATCAGGAGGTACAGATGATGAGGCTCGGTACATGATTGAGCTGAGTGAGAGGAGTTCGTTCAGTTAATTACACAGTCAATCCTTGGTCTCCTTCCAGTATACTTCATTTCGAGGATCTTTACAGTATTCGTGTATTTTTATTAATCTTTACACACATGTGTCATTTTATACTAATCTTGTAATAGTTATTGTTGGATTTGTTGTTTTCAAGTTTCCTTTTTTTGTCATGTGTTAAATTTTTGTATTATTTTCTATTACTACTTATATAAACGCTTAGCGTATTCATATCGGGAAGGATTACTTCCCGGTGTGAATACGTACGTCGCGGGCTTTTCAGCTGACGCTCCATGTCTTTTGGGAAGCGGGGCATGATGAAAACAATGTAAAATTCTTCTCGGTTCTTTTGGAAAAAATCTAAATATATTAGATCCTCACAACCTCATGGCACTATAACATTTCAGAAAAATTTTAAATGTTATTTTAGAATTTTAAATAATAAAAAAAAATTATTAAGATTATGGTATTTAATTGTAGAAGTAATTATTTGTATAGGGTATTTATTTGTATAAGGCATTTATGTGTAAAAGAGAGAGTGTTATGGTTTAGGTTAGGTTGATGTTAAATCTTCACAAGCAACATACCACATCATATATTACCATGCTAACACCTCCTCCTCTTTCTTAACTCCTCTTCCTTTCTCTACAATTATTCTCTACACCTTCTTCTTCTCATGATCCTTATGATTATCTTTCTCCAAACTGAACAAAAACACTTTTCTCAACCCTCACTCAAAACATTAGCTCCCTTTACTCATAGTCCTTTGGATCTTGCATCAACTTGTTCTTGTAATTGTGCAAAAACCTTAAGACTTGGCTACTATTTCTCTAAGATCTCCTCATAGAGCTTAGAGCCCTTTATAAACTCCATCTAAGAAGTAAAAATCACTCTTTTATTAAGTTTATCAAAGTTATATAGTGTATAAAGTTGTTATATCGGTTTAATTTTTCAAAAAATAGGATTTTTGTAAGGTTTATGGTGATCCAGTCATTGCTGGGGTAAATTTGGATTTCTATAAAATAATAGATGTGTCGTTTTGAGCTAATTAGAAGATTTTGGGAGTGTGCACGAAGTTCGAGGGGAAACCACCATGCTTAGGCCGACAATTTTGGCCTAATCTCAGCTAGTTTATGGATTTTGAGCGTGAGGTTTCCCCTGTAGCTCTTATACATGTTAAGTTAGCCCTTTTGATACCCATTTTGTCCTAGATTTCTTATATCAAAATCTGGAACCATCCTAAGATGAAAACGGGTAGTGTTTTAAGTTTTTCAAAACCGAAAACGATATTATAGATCCTCGATGTAATATCTTTGCGTTTAAACGTCGATAAAGGGGGCAGTCTATATAATTAGGACATGTTGGCGCATGATTTCCATAGGTTCTAACCTTTAAACGTCTAGTTCGTTATAAAACGAAATCTATTTAGATTCTTATGCGATATTTGTGAGTACAATTATAAGTTCAGGCGCAGAGACTTTTGAGGGTGCGGCGAAGGGCAAGATGGTCGTAAGATACGACTAGCTCGATACGCATTACTGTGAGTAAATTATATCTACGATTGGGAAATCTAGTGGATGGCGTATACCATCCCTGTGGGAAATCTAGTGGATGGCGTATACCATCCCTGTGAAACATATTGTTTATTATATATTTGAATGTTCTTAGGATGCATGCCACGTATGTTAGACTTGTTCGTTAGTTAATAAATTTCATTAAGTATTGTTTAGTTGAGTTATAGTAGACACACTTAGTATATAACAAGCACAATTACCAATGATTGTCATGTCACACAATCACAGACTCGCGTACTACACTATACATCATTATTACTTTCATGACACATAGAACTGTCTTGTTTACATATCATAGCAGAATTGATGTTCTAGTAGAATTATGTTATTATGCGATTTATATTTAGTGTGCGTACGAGACTAGATGTTCGTACTTATTGTTAGGCGAGTACGCGACTAGAAGTCCGTACGGGTTGCTGTTTTTCTACGTGACACGAGATGTCTGTACCGATTGTTGTGCAAGTGCATTGATGAGATGTCCGCATCTGTCGCTGTGTGCATACATAGATTAGATATCCGTACCGATCATTATTATTATATAATGATATATCTTGTGGTCATCATATGAGGGGAGATCTCCGTACTGGATGCCATGATGATAATTAGCCGAATACGGCCTTATTTACTTTGACTCGTGGAGTCTTATCTTACCTTGATCGGGAAATTATGATATTTGAATTGTAAGCCCTAATTTCACAACGACGATTCGTTGTATTTTCAAAATAAATAACAAGGATGTGTTGTTGGATCTAAAAAGGGCATTTATATATTTTAAAACACCACAACCTCCTTATTTACGACCAATGTTTCGTTATACTTTATAAATGTATAGATATGGGGTTACTTGCAATATATATCTATTTACTGTTCGTTTACGCTACGTTTACCGTACATATTATTCGCTCACGCTCTATTCATTTTATCAGATGTGCTACGCTTACATTATCATTCGTGTTACTATTATTATATTCGTTGGTGCTGTTATATACTACCCGTTTATACTATGACTAGTTCACACAAACTAACAAGGGTATGAGAAAATGGTATCAATCCTAATGGATTGAGTGTGTGTGTGTATGAAAAGAATATGAGAAAGAGGATTTTGATTTGGACACGGTGCATATAGCCGGGTAACCATAATACATATTGACTGTGATCGATTCATGAATGATTGAGGGTAGTTGACACAGGATGTCTCTACGAATATATACATGTGTGTGTGTGTGTGTGTGTGTGTGTGTGTGATCATTCCATGAGTGATTGAGGGTAGTTGACACATGATGTATTATATATTTATGAGGGATCGAGATAGATACCCTGCACTGATGAGATATGTTATGCTGTATATATAGTAACCGAACATGATTGGTCCATGAGACAGTATCTGAATAGTATTTTCATATATCGATGTATATTGAAGAGCGTTTTATAAAGAGTTATATTCTGTTATTTTCCATGTGTCTATGATCAACACAGAAACATTTAAAAGAAAACCCCTTTTAAATCATTTTCAAATAAACAAGAACGAGACGTTTATTTAAACGAAACACCTATTTCCTTCTTACATCAACTTCCGCTACTAGTGCTATGATATAGACATCATATGGCTATTTTGAAAGAATTTAACATACATACATTTTTCGGCTACTTTTATAGGTTTGCATATGGATGTGTGCTATATTTATTATAGCTTTGATTCTATTTCTGTCTGGTCGTGTGCTATAGATATTGCACTACGGCTACGGTGATCGGGATTTGACACCAGTATATTTGTATGCGGTGAGTTACCATTTATTGATGATGGATCATCATTACATTGTATCGTATTGCGTTTATTTCCATGACTCACATGCTTTCAGATTCTTGTGGTTATGTTATGCCTGTACCGGACTTGATGTTGTTTAATTGATATTGACATGATAACCACACATATTCATATATAGGATAGCATCACATGAGTTGTACATGAGGGCTTATTATCATATATTTCACTGCTCGAACTCTAGTTTCGATGCATGCTATTTTACCCTCCTTGATGTACACATTAATATTGTTTAGATGTTTCACCGCTTATCCATACAATTTTTAGCTCGTTATATACTACTATTTACGAGTTGGCAACTCATCCCCGTTGTTCTGTAGTTCTGTGCAGGTTTTACTACTTGGATCAGTAGCGGCTAATTTGGGCACATCTTCTGTCCTGTGGCAGTGATTGCGTATATTTTGAGTGGTGGGTTATACTAATTTGTATCGGCATTTACCTTGTACCTATTTATATATAAAATTACTCCATCAAAAGACAAAATCTAATTATTTGTCGAGACCTTAGAGGTGTATATTTTGTGGTTATCGGACTCGTTTGGAATCAACTTGATGTATATCTATTCTATTTACTTTCCGCATTTTGATCCTTCGCCTGAAGCGTCGCGCGCGCGCGTGTATTGTGTGGTTGTGGATCCGCCGTTTGGCGTTGATTTTGCTCCTTTGTTAAGGAGATGTACGAGAAATTAGACACTAAAGAGGCTGAAAATGATATATACCGGATTGCTCGGATGCGGGAAAGGAAGACTAGAGACTTATGTGCGGTGAAGTGTGTCAAAAATGAAAATCAGAAGGTTTTAGTTCGAGATAAGGATATCAAGGAAAGATGGAGAGATTATTTTGACAAATTGTTCAATGAGAGCTTTACTAAGAATTTGGATAGATTTTTCATTCAATCTCAAGATATAAACCGTGATTTCATGCGTAAATTAAGACTACCTGAGGTTAAAGAAGCTTTAAACAGAATGAGTTTAAGAAAAGCGGTTGGTCCTGACGGGATTCTTATCGAGATTTGGAGATGCTTAGGAGAAAAAGGCGTTAAATGGCTGACAGATCTGTTTAATAAGATTTGGAAGACAAAAAAGGTGTCAAATGAATGGAGGAAAAGTATCATTTTACTTATCTACAAGAACAAATGTGACATTCAAAGTTGCTCAAACTACCGTGGAATAAAACTTATGTATCACACCATAAAACTTTGGGAGAGAGTGATTGAACACAGGCTAAGGAAGGATATTAAGATAACAGAGAACCAGTTTGGGTTCATGATGATCGACGATAGAGACTATTCATTTACTTCGTCAACTTGTCGAGCGTTTTCGAGAGAGGAGAAGAGATTCGCATATGATATTTATTGATTTAGAAAAAGCGTATGACAAGGTACTTAGAGAGGTATTATGTGGGACAATGATGAAGAAGGGGGTCCCCGTCAAGTATATGGACATAATCAAGGATATGTACGATAGAGTAGTGACAAATGTTAGAACTTGCGGCGGCTTAACGAGTAATTTTCCGATTACAATTGGTTTACATTAAGGATCTGCATTAAGTCCATTCCTGTTTACCATCGTAATAGATGAGCTTATTAGAACTATCCAAGATAAGATACCTTGGTGTATGCTATTCGCTGATAATATTTTTCTAGTAAATGAGACGAAAGCAGGGGTTAATGCTAAATTGGAATTATGGAGGCAAACAATGGAATCTCGGGGATTCAGATTGAGCAGGTCCAAGACAACATACATGCATTGCAAATTTAGTAACTGTAACACCTTAGAATAGTGTTAATTAAGCGATAGTGCGAGTTTTCTGTAAAAAGTTTACCAATTCGGGTTCCTTACATTTTATAACATTTAATTAATAATTTATTTTTATTTGTTATGGATTGCACACACTTGTGCATGTTAATGTGAGAGTGTGTTTGTGTTAATCTAGTTTTAGCAACCATGGCAACCTTTAAGTAAATCCTTGCCTTATTTAAACCTTAACCTAGCATTTAACCCTAATCTCTAGATATTTGTGTGAGGAGAGATATTTTCTTGAGTTTTGTTTGGATGAGGAGGTGGCAAGTGAGTCATGGCTTGCATTTATGAATGGAGGTGCACTCACCCTATGCTCATCTCTCTTTCACTTTTCATATCACCCTATCTCATTCTCTCTCACTTATCTCTTTCTCATTATTTCTTCACATCTCTCTCATCTCAACTGAACACTTAACCTATCTTTCACTAAACCTTCACTAAACTTCACAAAATCTCATCCAAATCACTTCTAAAGATTTGTTTTACCTCTTTGATGCCTTGGAGCTTGGAAAACTAGGATCTTTGAGCTTGTGGAAGTAGGTAATGATCTCTTTCTGTTAAGTAGGTCTTTTTAGTGTTGCGTAGCTTATTCGTTTCAGTTTAGAACGCTTAAAGTAAAGTTTCGTGCACATATCGTATTTTTATTGTCAATATATGATATTTGTGATCTGCTGTAAACCAGTGTGTGTACTAGAAAATCTAGCAATGTAGTTGTATTGTACCAGAGACCCTAAACTTTCACCTGAAGTGCGAACCCCTTCCTCTCGGATTTGGCCGGCGACATGCCTTGAAATTCCGGCCACCTCGGCCTCCTAGGGTAGTTAGGGTTGGGTTTTTCAGGGTAGCTGTCTGCTTTGGTTTTGGTGTGTTTGGTCTTGCTTGATTTTTGGGTTTTTACTGTATACAAAATCTGAGATCACTTAGCTAGTTTCTAGTGTAACGACTACGCACGTTATGTTATCCGACACGGTTCGTGTACTTTGTGTAACTTTTGCTCTTGAGTTGGTTTCGTAGTGTCGCTGCGCATGTTAGCCACTAAACGAATCCTTGAGAGTATATTTATAGTTGGTGCGTCGGTTAAACGTAGTTGTACGCGTTATTGGTCGATTGCTAATATATACAATTGCTTTGTTGTTATGTGATTTTAGGATCGCAGGCGGGGACTTCGGGCGCTGCGAAGAAGGGAAAGCGAGTGGTTGGCTTTACTTAGCCAGGAAAGTTGGTGAGTAGATTTACTATCTACAGGGGAATCGCCTGCATGGCGTTATGCGTCTGGGCTAGATATGATATGATATTAATCGCATGTTATATTGCACATATAGAGATCGTGCATAAAACTTCATTGCATATTATTACTTGTTGTGCTTGGACTTGTACCTTTTGGACATTGCACTATTATTGACGGCTCATGTTGCACGAGCATTGATTATATGCCACTCAGACTATCAATAATTGCCATGACAATCACAACACTTATACATACTTAAGATTGTATTGGATAGGGACATTGAGACATTGATTCATATTCCATCGTGCATATGACATATAGCATACCTGTATACCTACATGCTTACACATATGTCTTGCCATGCCTACATGCTAGCTACCCTTATACCTATATGGTTATGTACTATTAGAGATAGGTATATACACATATGAGATATAGCTATATGTACATCTTGCATACATACTTATATGTACACCCGTATACCTTGTTTTAGCTACAAAGATACCTGGAGGGTATTATATCATTATTGATAGGTAGCTACACATATACCTGGAGGGTATTACATCATTACTAATAGGTAGATGCACATATCTTGCTATACCGACATGGTTACGCATACCTGGCTATAGCTACATATTCACCTTTATATGATGTTGTGTTTGGTTTTGGAGAAATTAGGAACCGCATGATATACTTAATAACTTGTTGCAGTTAAATAGCAGTTTTTCCTTTATATGCTCATATTACTGTTTCATATTGCATATATGGTATTTCATGGATTTCGCAATGAGATATGGTTTTCATATGATATTTTCCGGATGTTTTACTCCTGCGTATATATATCAGTGGTATGGGACGCTGATATATATATATATATATATATATATAACAGTGGTATGGGACGCTGTTATATATGTACACCTACATAATATATCATCATAATGATCTATGCAAATATACTTATTCATTATATATATGGGCCGATTCAATGGCAGGGCCGATTCAATGGCCGGACCGATATTATGGTCGAGATTAGGGGCCGATATTATGGTCGATATTAGGGGCCGATATTATGGTCGATATGAGGGGCCTATGTGCCCGATATGAGGGGCCAATGTGCCCGATGTGAGGATGACATGTTTTATTCCGTACTCCACATTTATTTGATATGCATTGCTTCATATATTAGTAGTACCTGATAGAGTACCTTTCATGACTGTTGCATATATATATATATATATATATATATATATATATTACAGTTTATTTCTATCAGCTTACATGTGATAGATTAGCGTAGTACGTGCATACCTGCGATTACCTGCATATGTTATTTATTATTCACGAGTTGGCAACTCACCCCTGTTGTGCCATAGGGTTGTACAGGTTGTCCCTCAGAGCAGTCAGAGGCAGCGCTTTCATCTATCATATCATCTTTTGCAGCGGATACCGCTACGGTTGACTGGGTGCATTTTTTCTATAGGTGGGTTATGCGATTATCCGATGTTGCTCATTATATATTCGTTGTATCCAGTACTCTCCATCTGCCTTTTTTGTATTGACTTAGAGACGAGTTGTGAGGACAATATTGTATATTATTTGTGACTTATAGATTTTCATGCTGTTCACTTTATATCGTCTTTTTCTTCGCTACGGCGTCGTATATCTGTTGTGGTAGTTGTTTTCCGCCGTTGGGCGTGAATTTTCTCCCGTTTGGGGATACTTTACTTATATCTTTATGTTGTACCCTTTTGGGGGGCTTATTTTACAAAAGAGGTGCTGCCAAATTTTTAAAGGAAATAAATTTGGATTTTAAAGAATTTGATTAAGATTTTAAAAGTTTTAACAATGTTATCATCACTTACTACTTTTGATAGTTTTGATTGCTGGGTTTTTGGCTTACTTGAATTACGTTACGCCTGAAGACGTTACGTAGTTTAAGGGCCGTCACGTGCTAAATTTTGTGTCGTGACAAAATTGGTATCAGAGCGCTAGGTTTTACCTTTCGGAGTGTAGAATGACCTTGGTATGATGGAGTAGGTAGCTGAAGCAGAGTAATATAGTGTGTGTATATCCGCGGCATACTTACGACACGGTACTCCGCCTAAGTGACCTAAGTACTAATTGCTTGAAATTCCTTCTATGATGTTACATATCCTTGTGATTCGATTTCCGTGTTCATATCGAATCCTATTTCCATTTATAGCCTTTTGCCGCCGATGACTTTGAGGGCTCAGAGAGAGGCAGCGAGGGCCGAAGTCAGAGTTGACTCGTTTGGAACGAGGACTGACCGGGATGGCACGCTCGTTGCACAGGAGCAGATTGATCCGCCTTTGATAGATCGTATCGCCAGGCTTGAGGCAGATATGCAGGACTTGCGCTAGATGACGAGATCGTTGGTTGAGGCCAGTCAAGCGCAGCGACAGGAGGTTGCCACCTCTGTTACCCATTTATTCTTTGCGATCCGCACACAACATTAGATCACGTATACAGCACCAGTGGACGCAGCCCTATTAGATGAGGAGCATCTTTCCGAGACTTTGGGAGTTCGAGGACAGAGGAAGGCTCGTACAGGTGTATCAGCCCAGAGACAGAGGCTTAGTCGCCGTGATAGGTTTCGTGCACGTCGCGAGAGTAGCAGAGGCTTAGGACGAGGACAGTCATTTAGCTCTTATCCCTAGGAGGGTCAGCAGTTTTTATCTGGATGTTACCGGTGCGGGAGTTTGGGTCATCGAGTTCGAGATTGTACTGAGCCACGTGAGCACGAGGCAGCTGTACCATGTGATACCGTATCACCTACACCTCAGAGAGAGTCGCCTGTTGCGCCTGTTGTTGATCCGCGTCAGACTTATGTTCAGGGAGGTCGTGGTCGCGGAGGGTTTGTTCTGAGAGTACAAGATGGTAAAAGAGGAAGACGGACAGTTGCGGGTAGAGGGAAGACACGAGCGTTTGTTTCTACTCATCGGGACGTGCGGACGTCCAATGCAGAGTTTTCAGGTACTCATACTCATATGTTCTTTTGTTACATAAGTATGTTTAATTCAGGATCTATGCACTCATTTGTTCAACACACTTTGTGCCGTGGTTGGGCCGAGAATCGTGTATACTAGATTAGTCGTTTGTTGTGTTAACTCCTGTCAGCGATTCTATTATTGCGCGACACGTGTTTCGGTCATGTGCCAATTGGGTAGGAGATAGAGATTCGTCCGTCGATTTAATCCTTCTAGAGCTATTAGACTTTGACGTTCTCCTGGGCACGGACTGGTTAGGTACGTGATATGCGTCTGTGGACTGCCGCGAGAAGACAGTCAGGTTTTGTTTTCCCGGCAAGTCAGTTCTTATTGTGCAGGGGGACTGTGGTGCCGCCCCTCACAGCTTGATTTCAGCCTTTTTCGCTAGTCAGCTTTTAAGGAGAGGATGTCGAGGATTCTTGGCTTCTATTCATGATACCGGAGCCACAGTGGGCTCGTTGAACCAGGTTTCTTTTGGGCGAGATTTTCCGACGTTGTTCCAGATGAGCCGGCGGAGCTTAGGGAGCTTAAGAATCTGCTGCAGAGTTGCTAGATAGGGGGACTTGTGCGTCCGAGTGTTTCGCTTTGGGGAGCTCTATTCTGTTCGTCAAGAAGAAGGACGACAGTTTGAGGCTGTGTATTGATTTTCGTCAATTGAACCGAGTTATGGTGCGGATAGGTATCCTTTTCCTCGCATTGACGATTTCTTTGATCAGCTCCAGGGTGCGAGAATTTTTTCTAAGTTTGTTTTGGGATCAGGTCATCATTTGTTGCAGGTTCGGAGTGATGACATTCCGAAGACTGCTTTTGAGCGTGCTACGGGCTTCATGAGTTTTGGTGGTGTCGTTGGACTCACGAATGCCGCAGCAGCATTCATGGATGTGATGAACCAGATTCTTCAGGTCGTTCCTCGACCAGTGGATTGTTGTGTTATAGATGGCATTATGGTCTTTTCCAAGAGTCGTGAGGAATATGAGCAGCACTTGAGGATTGCTTTGCAGACATTAGGAGAGTACCAGTTGTTTGCTAAATTCTCGAAGTGTTTTCTTTAGGCTTGATAGTGTTGACTTCCTAGGTCATGTGGTTATGGGAGAAGGTTTTCGTATAGATCCGAGGGAGATCGAGGTCGTACAGTTTTGTCCCAGACTTGTTCAGGGACAGAGGTCCGCAGATTTTTAGGCTTAGCCGGTTTTTTACCGCCGTTTCGTGCAGAATTTCTTGAGAAACACTGCACTGTTGACCGGATTGACCAGTAATGGGGTTCCTTTTCTTTAGACTGAGGCATGCGTGCGGAGTTTTCAGCAGTTGGAGACTCGGTTGACGACTGCACCGGTTCTATCTTTGTTTCTGAATCGGGCGACTTTGTCGTTTATTGTGATGTTTCGCGAGTGGGGCTCGATTATGTAATGATGTAGCATAATAGAGTTATCGCTTATACTTATCGACAGTTGGAGGAAGTACGAGCAGGATTTATCCCACTCATGATCTGGAGATGGCCGTGGTGGTCTTGCGCTGGAGATTTGGGGACACTACTTGTTCGGAGAGTCGTGTCAGATTTTCACGGACCACCAGAGCTTTGTGTACATCTTCCTGCAGCGGATTTTGATTGTTGAGACAGTGCCGTTGGACGGAGCTTGTGAAGAATTGTGATTGTGAGATCCTTTATTACCCATAGTGTAACACCCGAGCCCAATACTACTATTTTCTGTTATTGGTTGAGCATTAGATATTACTCATTTCATTTATCTTACTGGTTTGGGTCTTACTGTAAAATTTTATCTGGCTAAGTCATTTCTGCATATAACAAATTTTAGCGCCTAAAATAAAATTAAAAATATCCATCTTGGCCTACTCGTCACCCCTAGCCGCGTGGTAGTGTCCGCGCGTCGATTTCTCGTCCCGTTCGGTGAAACGGGCGAGTTTGGACGACTACGCGCGCGTACAGGTGGCCGACTTGGGGGTATGCTTTTTAATCATAAAACATTTCATTTTAAAATTTGGAACCCGCTTAAAATCCTATTGTTTGAATTTCGAATTTTTGGACCCAACCCGGGCACGATTTGGAAATGTTTCATTTAGCGCCAAAATCCTAAATTAATATAATACTAAACCATAATATATTCATAAATCTCACTGTTAACTTAATATTTAAAAAAATCTTTTAATATTCGTTTAACCCCCACGAATCTTTTCCCAGCCAATCACAAGGGTTTTAACCCCGTGGGCCCCCTCCATTATTTCTCTTTCTCTCTCTCTCTCTAACGTAACTCTCTCTCTCTCTAATTTCTCTTTCTCTCTCTCTCTAACTCCCTCTCTCTCTCTTCCCTATATATATATATATATATATATATATATATATATATATACATTCCTCCTCCCCTCATAATTTTTCCAGAACCCCATCGCGAGAACCCAACAACCTAACCCTAGCCGTCTCGTCACCGTCGCCGCCGCAGCCCCGACGCCGGTGCCAACGACACCAGCACCTTCGCCTCATCCTCCTCGTCTCAACCACAGCCCTCCTTCCTCGTTTCCCTTCTTTCCGTGCTCCCTGCATCTTCGCCGCGGCCACCCGCAACACCCCTGCATGCGTCCGCGCCGTCCCGGATCGTCGCCGACGATCACCAAACCACCCTTGAACGCTCTGTAAGCCTCTCTCCTCTCTTCCTTTCTTCTTTCCTTCTCTCCTAGTTTGATTCTTGATCTGCAGATCTCTATCGCTGTCGGGTAGGCCACCGCCGGAGTTCTTCGACGCCGTCGATCCTCGCGACCCCTCTACAGACCACCGTAAGGTTCCTTCTCCTCAGATCCCCTCTCTCCTTCTCTATTTCCTTTTCCCTCATTGGTGGCAAGTCGTGGTTGTTTACTGTTCATTTTTTTGGCCGGAATCCGACGGTGTCGACGACGTGTCCTGACGATCCAGCAGAATGCTCTGACCCGTGAGGTCCCTTGGTTTGTCGTTTGGGTTCAATCTGTGAACCGTTCGTCCGTCGCGTGTTTTCCCGCTGACGTTACGTTCCGTTTTCGTGTTCGTCGTTTCGTCGAGGCAAGTATCACTTGCTACATGCTATACTATACAATTATATATGTTTGACTCATTAAACATGTAAAACTTAGCTCGGTATAGTTATTTTCTCATTTGGTTGCAATATGACATATATCATTTTACAATTAACATAGAAATTGCAATTTGCCACTTTTAACCTAAGAACCAAGTTTTACCTCCGTTTAATAGATTGTAGCACTTTCCCATGTAGTTCTATTACATTCGGATATTCGTATTCAAAGGCTTGATATAACTGTATTGCATCATCATTTAATCTGTTGCACCGCGAAGGGTGTTCAAAACCTGTTAATATAATAAAACGGCTGCACTATATTAATGCACTATTGTGATGGAATGAACTGATTATTGTTGTTTAATTTATTTCTTATTTCTTGCTGTTAATCCCCTGTTCGATTATATATCTGTTGTGAGTACACCCACGATATTGTTACATCTTGACTTAACTTTGTTACACAAGATATATATTGATACACCTGACATGGTACCGTTTACTATTGACTTGACCTGATGTACCATGACCTGATCTGTTATCGGATCTCGTGCCCAATGCCAACAAACCTGACATGCAGTCCTCATGGACCATTCCTGTTGTCTATCTAGACAAACCTGCTGTTACCTGATCCTGTGTTGGCATTGGTTCTTGATTACTGAACACCTGACTCGACACATATAACTTGGGGGTATGGGGAAATCAAAAGTGTAAACTAAAGTGTAACTAAAAGGGTATTACTTGATCCGTGGTCCCGGGGGGTAACGGGACAGAGCCATTCGTGACTCTTACATTTTCCTGATCCGTGGTCCCGGGGGGTAACGGGACAGAACCATTATTGGTTCACATATTGCTGATCCGTGGTCCCGGGGGGTAATGGGACATATCCTTGAGTTACATGGAGGATTACTCAAATTGATTTCAAAGACTTCAGAATAGAAAACCTGATAGAACAGTTTAGTTACCCACTGCACACTACCCTGCACTGCTTGTTTCATACTATTGCTTTATTCATGTTTATTTCTGCATTGCCTATTACACTGTTCATATTATATTACTTGATGACATGACGCGCTGACGTCTGGGTTTTGCATGGCCCAGATTCCGTACCGCTGTCGCAGTCCGAGCAGGAGTACTTCAGCCAGCAGGCTGAGCTATGAGGTGTTAGTATTAGTTAGTTTTTATTTCCTGCATTTATTTCTTGATGTGAGCCCGCATTATGGGACATAATTTTCAGTTATTTGTATTGGATCATTTGCTTCCGCATTTATTTATTATTGACTCCTGTTATTCTGGTTTATGGACATGTTTTTAGAAAATTTATCTTGTTCTTGATATCTCTACAGCCGTAATGTGACTGTGGATGGATGCTTCCTATCCACAGGTAGCATGGTTGGCTATGTCACGTGCCCAATCTAGCGCACTCTGGGAAGCGGGGCGTGACATGGTTATTTTGGTATCAGAGCTATAGGTTAGTTGGGTTGATTCTTTTATAGTTGGGTATTGTACCCAATACACGAATCAGAATACCCGCGTTTAGGAAACATGTCCTACCACCTTGACCGTTTTACCATTCTTGAATCACATTCTTCCTGATTATATCGACGTGCAAACTTACTTTGCATGTTGACTCGAAACCCTGATTTCTTGTTATCCCTAGGACTTAGGCGACTTGGGTGGAGTTAAGTAATTGTAGCTATGATACCGCGGCTTAGTTACAATGCGGTACTCTATTTAAGTATCTTGGAGTTCTAGCCTTGATCTATATATATCAAATCTATCATCATGCTAATGTTGGGTGTTTTCTTGATTTCAGGAATATGGAAGGTAAGAATTTGAAGACGTACCAGAGGCGTGTGGACGAAGCCGCCATGCTTGGAGTGATAAGGGGAATGCTAGAGAATCAAAAGAAGCAGACCGAGCTGATCCAGCAGCAGGCAGACTCGTTTCAGGAAGATTTGCAGATCGTTCAGCAGTCTGTGAACAACGTTGGAGCTAAACCAGTTGACCGAGTAGGGACCGTAGCAGATTTCAGACGTTTGGGTCCGTCTATATTCACTGGTTTGGAGGAGCCGTTGTCAGCCGAGCAGTGGCTAGTTGACACGGAGAACTTGCTGATTGCGGCACAGATTCCAGATGACAAAAGAGTTGATGTGGTACGCATTCAGTTAGTGGACTATGCCCGAGAATGGTAGCTTGTGGAGGAGACCCGCTTGCCCAAACCGATCAAATGGGCGGATTTTTCTAAGAGTTTCCTGGAGAAGTTCTTCCCGCGAACTGCACGAGAGGAAATGGAAGAGAAGTTTATTGGGCTGAGGCAGAATGGAGCACCCGTGGATGTGCATGCAGTGAAATGGACGAGACTCAGCAGATTCGTTGGACCTTTAGTTGCCAACGATGCAGACAGGGCACGGAGGTTCATGCGCAGCTTGGATGTGGACATCCAGAGGCAGATTGTCTCCCTGGGTTTGACCACTTTCTCACAGGTTCTTACGGCAGCTCGAGAACAGCAGAGTTTATCTGGGATGAAAGGGAGCTTGCAGCAGACAGCAGTTGCGGCAAGGAAGCCCGCATTTGTACCTAACAGAGCTCATGGTCGCAGAGGTATTCCAGTGGACCGTCGAGGTGTAGCACCCATGAAGAAGCCTGTGATCGTTGATCGAAGAAAGAGCATGATTTGTGACTACTGCCGTTTACCTGGGCACGTGCAGAAGGATTGTCGAAGGAAGCTGGGACTTTGTTTGGTTTGTGGAGCGGCTGATCACGCAGTTGGTGCCTGTCCGTCGAAGCTTCGTACGAGGGATGATATTCAGAAGCCTCCGCAGAAACCGTTCCAAGGGCAGAAACAGCTGACTCAAGGACCTAATCAGGCTCGAGCTTTTACCTTGACAGCTGAGGAAGCTAAGGCATCAGGAGAAGTGGTTTCAGGTATTCTACTCGTTCATGGTTTTCCCGCAGTGGCATTATTTGATTCTGGTGCATCCCATTGTTTTATGTCATCCAAGTTTATAACTACACACTCGATTGCCTGCACAACCCTGTCTAGTTTCTGGGACATACACACTGGGAATGGGAAAATTGTATCTAGTAGGGAATGTAAAGACTGTACAGTTGTTGTGTGCAGACGGGAGCTTTTTGCAGATTTCTTGGTGATTGATACGGGCAGCTACGAGTTCGTCTTGGGAATGGACTTTCTTGGCACTTTCCACGCTCACATTGACTGTAGGGCGAGGAAGGTAATTTTCCAGATTCCCGGACATCCTGAGTTTACCTTCACTGGCGGAAGCAGTTCTGTCGGGCCAGTCGAGTTTAGGGCTAGGCCGACAAATGTTATTCTTGCAGCAATGGATGTTGATAGTAATGAAGAGCCGGCGGTTGTTCGCGATTTTATGGATGTGTTTGAAGATATATCGGGTTTACCGCCGAAACGAGACGTGGAGTTCGCGATTGACCTTATTCCTGGTGCAGCGCCAGTATCTAAAGCGTATTATCCAATGGCACCAGTAGAGTTAGAAGAAGTCAAGAAACAAGTTGTTGAATTGCTTGAGAAGGGTTGGATTCGAAGTAGCAACCCACCTTGGGGAGCTCCAGTCCTTCTAATAAAGAAGAAGGATGGTACGAGAAGGATGTGCATCGACTATCGAGAATTAAACCGGGTAACTATTAAGAACAAGTACCCGATCCCTCGCATTGTTGAACTTTTTGAGCAGCTTAGTGGAGCGAGGGTATTCTCGAAACTGGATTTGCGATCCGGATATCATCAGGTCCGAGTGAAAGCAGAAGATATTTGCAAGACGGCGTTTCGAACTCGGTATGGACATTACAAGTATCTAGTGATGCCCTTCGGAGTAACGAATGCGCCGGCAGTATTCATGGACTTGATGAACCGAACTTTTCACCGTTCTTGGACCAGTTTATTGTGGTATTCATTGACGATATTCTGGTTTACTCGAAGAGTTTTGAGGAGCACGCTGAGCATTTGAAGATCGCACTGCAGACATTGAGACAGGAGAAATTGTATGCGAAGATGAGTAAGTGCGAATTTTGGCTGGAAGAAGTGAAGTTTCTGGGGCATGTTGTGTCGGGCAATGGAATCGCCGTCGATCCCGAAAAGATTGCAGCAGTTCGAGATTGGCCTATTCCAAAGAATGTAGCTGAGATAAGAAGTGTCCTTGGATTAGCCGGATACTACAGGAGATTTATGGAGAACTTCGCTCGTTTGGCAGAACCGTTGATCAAGCTTACGCGCAAGGAGGTACCTTTTGTATGGACGGATAATTGTGCATTAGCTTTCGAGACCTTGAAGCAGAAGTTGATAACCGCCCCTATCCTGACCGTACCAGACAATTCCGGAGGACTGGTGATTCACAGCGACGCATCTGGAAAGGGATTGGGATGTGTTTTGATGCAGCATGGGAAGGTCGTAGCATACGCATCAAGACAGCTGAAGACCCATGAGAAGAATTATCCAACTCATGACTTGGAGCTTGCGGCTGTGATCTTCGCTTTGAAGATTTGGAGACACTACCTTTTGGGCGAGAGAGTCGAAGTTTTTACAGATCACAAGAGTTTGAAGTATGTGTTCACTCAGAAGGAGTTGAACATGAGGCAGCGTAGATAGTTGGAGCTGATGGCCGACTACGACCTTGATCTAAAGTACCATCCGGGAAAGGTTAACGTCGTGCCAGATGCGCTTAGTCGGTTACCAGCGATTCAGGTGTTAACTACGCAGAGGGAGATCATTGCAGATTTTTGAAGATTTGACTTGGAGGTTGTACAACCACGTTCTACGGGACAGTTGATGCAGTTGCAAGTACAGTCGTCCTTGATTGAGAAGATTAAAGCGGCACAATCGCAGGATCCTAGACTGCAAAAGTTTTGAGAGCAGGTAAAAGCCGGACTACGAACAGATTTACTGGTCCACGATGATGGTTCGTTGAGGTATGGTAGCCGTTTGTGTGTGCCAAAGGGAGATGTTCGTAAAGAGATTTTGAAGGAGGCACACAGTTCAGCTTACTCTGTACATCCAGGAGGAACAAAGATGTACCGAGATATTCGACCGCATTTCTGGTGGGAAGGCATGAAACGGGAGATTGCTCGCTTCGTAGCTAAGTGCTTGGTGTGTCAGCAAGTCAAGGCTGAACACCAAAGGGTTGCTGGTTTATTGCAACCACTTCCGATTCCTCAATGGAAGTAGGAACATATTGTTGCGCCACGGCAGCGCCCCGGCCGTCTATCGGAGGCCAAAATGCGGAATCAAAACTTTTCTTAACTTTCAAACTGGCGCTACCACGGACAATATACCCGGATCGTAACCATTAACCGATACTAGCTAACAAGAGAGGGGGTGAGAGATATACCGAGTGATCCGAGTCCTCCGGTCTTCTCGTCATCGTCCCAATCTCCCGCGGAAAGTCCTGTCTCCATATCGTCACCTCCTCGCCGGAAGGGCACCACATCGCCTGCGTCTTTTACGGGCTCCTACCTCAATACCGAGGCAACTCGGGCACGAAGCTGGCTAGTCGACGTGCCCAAGGTTTGCTGTAGAATGTGTATAGGCTATGTCTCACTTGGGTTTTAGTTGCCATGATGGAGGAATGAGGTTGAGAAATGAACTTGGGGATTTTGGTAGCAATGGAAAAAAAATGAGATGGATGATAAATTTCCCACACCAAATGAAATGAACCTCTCTCATTTTTCCCTTCTCCCAAAATTGTGGCCGGCCTTGCTCTTTTGGAAATGGTGGAGGGAATGAAACAAATACATGAAGGGAGGTGAGTGTAGGAAAAGCAAGAGGTGACCACATCCAAAGTAAACCTCACATCAACTCCTAATCAACTCCAATCCATTCTAATCACCATTAATGCAAAAGAAATGATGATAGAAAAGAAAGGAATCTAAAGATGCTATCATAATCAAACCATTTGCATGAAACCCCTCCACAATGTGTTATTTGCAAACTTGCAAATAACACCCTCCATCAAAAGGTCCGGCCGGGAAAGAACAAAGGAAAACCGGCCGGAACGGAATGCAAACTGGCAACTCCAGAAAACTGGTCCCGTAATAAATTACAGGAAAACCCCGATACTGTGCATACACACCCGCATCTGTATTCCGACCGGATACAAATGCAATGAGACAAAATCTACACTGTACTAAACTAGGATCAGGCTTAAACCAAAGCCGGCTAGTATTATCCGTCCAATCCTGATCCGTGCAATACCGCACGTATCTGATAGAACCCTGCCATATATCCATACGGCCACTAGTACAAACCGTCCGATCCTGATCCGTGCAATACCGCACGTATCTGATCGGACCCTACCATATCTCCATACGGCCTCTACAGCGTTTCGCCCGAAAGCTTGAGTAACTGTAAGTGTGGTAGACTCTAAAGACTCGTCAATACTATGGCTGTGGATTTAACCACTAGCACGTCAGAGGTATAAGCCAATACGTGACGGGCCACCAGCTATCGACCAAAAGGGACGTCGATGAGCGAACTTACCCTGACACCCTACTGAGCCTGTCAGTGACAATATCCGTACAGTCCGGTCCGTTCGTCTATGAGCATCGCATGTCGGGCCTAGGGGGTTGGTAAAAGTCAGACCCCCAAAAGCGGTACAAGTCGTGTCGGAGTGTAGCCCAGAACACCCTGAGATACTACTGGAATACCTACCAGTAAATCTCCTGCCTCGGCCGAGGGCTTTGTGTAATGGCTCTCCTAGACACAGCGCGACCTTACCCCCAATACCGGGAGAGACGAACCCCTGAAGATCCGCTCACTGCCTCCATGTGGCTCGGGACTGTACCCAAGTAAAACCTGTTTGCATGACTCCTTTGAGCCGTGGTAGGGTAGTAATCAAAGTACAGTGGGAACTCACACGAGACAAATGACGATCTCAGGTCGATGAACTAACATGTACACATGTCACCAGGGAACTGCTATCTGACGTCAGGCATAAGACCAACTAGCATGTTCCCGGCGAGTCCTGTCCGGTATACTCATAACCCAATGAGCATCTGTATACATCTTAGGTGAACCAACTGACACCAGTGGCTTATGAGACCGGCCACCGTCCCTCGTCGGGGTCTCGACTGTATACACTAGTCTACTCTGGAGAATCGATGCCCTGTCTCGAAACTCCCACGACTAGGGACCTTTTAAGGATGTGCTTATAGACCACCAGCTCTCACGTATATGATCGCCATCATACTGCCGGCAGTCAAGCAAGAATCCTAGGGGCTCTATCAGCGTGTAATAGCGACCTTCAAGGTCACCTGAAGCAGTACACGATGATAAAGGTAAACCAGATAGCATACTATCATCTCGAGTAAGACTGTCCTACCGGGATAGGTCCTCCCTCAATCATTGCAATCACGTGCCTGTGATCCAATAATTGACTCTGAAGGCACTATCTCCAACAATCTCCCACTTGCACTTAAGGCTAATTATTGCGATGTCGCATACTCACAGCCCGTGTGATACCGAACACCCAAGTCCTCTACTAGTCAGTCTCACAAAGCTCGTTTGCAAAACTATTGCGTTCGAGGAATAGCCTCAGTGAGTGGATCCGTTGTGATGTTTCTTTCTATGTCTCTCTATATCTCAAGTTCGCAGAGAAAACCATCTCCCGAAATGAGCAATACCTGTCTTAGAGTATGTCTGGATATCTGATGGGATCTAGCTCATAAATGAACTCCAAATTCAAACTTCTTAGACTGTATCGATAACTGAACTTAATCAGTATCCAACGCCATGCCTCCCTCAGTATTGCCTTGGACCACCTGTCCAAAATACTGCCCCTTGTCAGAAAGAGAAACTATAACTCTGACAACCTCCTTGTCGTCCATGTCACCTTGGAAGCCTGGAATGATAACTGTCTCCCGAAAGAGAAAGCTGCTATCATATCCCTAGAACATCAACTTATGTTCTAAAACTGCTTCCGACTGTTTCTCCAGGATTGGATCAATATCAACAAGGTACCCAGATTAGGAAACCACCCAAATCTAGATCTAAAACCATAGATCTAGTAACCAGAATGTCTGATATGATATCCAAGTCCTGTGTGGAGAAACCACTGTGTGACAACCAAAGTATAACCGATCGTAGTATAGGAGTTTCTTTTCCTACTCTGTGTATGTCATCCAAATACCAGGATATTACACCCCACTACCTTCTCAACAGATCCATCCGCTATTCTGATGAAGTCAAACCTATGACTGTCACGTCAGAAATAGATGATCTATCTCCGCTACATCTGCTTTAGTCTATAAGTAGACATAAGCTACCTGTCCACCAATGCTTCCGCTGCTCCCACTGACTACGACAACCCTCTGGCAGAGTCATATACACGTACACTTCTGAAGCTAGTTCAGAACGACTCTATACTCATCCTCCTGCCGGGTCTCGCAGCCTGGAACAACAGCAATGGCAAGTGTGAGTAAACAAGAACTTCCCTGTCACCGTCCTTGAGGCTACCGGAGTGCCTCTCGGGTGCCTGAAGTTACCCACCGTATCTGTGGAGTGGCCAATGGAATGTCAAACCAGATTGAATCTTTAGGTTCCTTATCAAATCTTCAGTAATCGTTTGCAGTTCTGGAATCACTTCCAGTTCTACCATACTCCCACTACTGTTTTCTGAAAAATCCATTTTTATTAAAACTGTGGCAAGTCTAGAACAATATTACTATTGATCTCCCAGATGGTAGAAAGTCAACCCTCGTCATAGCCTGGGTCAATCCACAAACAGCCATTACAGAAACGTGCCTTGAGTTGTCCAGTGTCTGGTTTTAATCATAAGCCGGACAACTCCCCGTACCTTAACATCGTTAAGATATGAACTGTTCTATATCCAATATAGAACCAGAGGCACTGATTTAATTGAACCAGATTCAAATCATGCAGCTATCTCCAGTGCATGTCAACTAAATGGAAGGAGGCCGATCAGCGTTACTCAACTTAGGAATGCTTCCAATTATGAGTAACCTGAAAGAGAAGCAATTTCTCTTTATCATTACTATCAACTGAATACCATACACAAGTATCTACATCTTCGATCACTTTGAAGAATCCTGATACTTGCTACACCTGGTTCTCTACTCTATTCAAATACCTATAACTCCTCAAAACTTAGACCCTGTGTTTCTACGAAACACATGTCTAAGAACTAGAGAAGTTAAAAGTAAACAGAATATAGTATGAGGACCAACCCCTCTGTCCTAATGGACACTGGACAACATACAATACTCTGTATAAGTCCGCTGAGTCTAACAACTCTTTCACTGTGTGTCGTAGGTTGAAAACTGTACTTATGGTTAAGAAGAATTACACCGCTGTTTAATGCTCCTTACCTAACCATCCACTGATATAGGTAAATGTCATCGACATAATATCAAAAGGTATATCTCACTCTATGAAAATAGACGTACAGATATATCAATTTGAAATTGGTGCACAACAGCGGATATTCAAAACCAAATATTTGCCGACCGGCAAACAGCCTAGATGATCTCCTCAAATATCACCGATTACAACGAATCCCGATATAATGAGGATGATCACCCTATTCCCAATGACTTACTCCCACTCATCATCTGTAAAACCATACAGATGTGAGAATCATACCTGGTAAATACATACCCTGGAGTAAGTATCTAATCGGGAAATCAGTTTTCTTTTAACATTACACAGTGAAACTGAAACATTGAAATGTTTCGGTGGGGTATTCCGGTATTCTTAGTAATGTCTCTTCCATTATCCAGATTCACAATTATAACCGTATAATTCTTTTTCACCTCTCCAAATCCCTTTATATGTCTTTAGTCATTATCTTCTGCACACCCCTTTAGGCCAATTGGTTTTCTTCCTTCCCTACCGTTCGGCACCAGCCTATGGTTTGGAATAAGACTATCCAATAAGCATAATGGGTGTACTGTCCTAATCCTAGGAGCACTCGCAATGTGAGAGAAGGTGAAGAGAAAAGACAACCGAATAAACCGTATTCCTATTTCTCCTGGACCAGAATCCATCCCCGAACTGGAACAAGTTCCTTTCAAGTTCGTATATAACCATACGATGGAGTATCCAATAAACTGTGGATCTTCATAGTGATACGGAGTGTCCTGGAGAAATACAAAGGTGATTTAGGATTGGCGAAGAAATACTTGGTTTGATCGTGAATAGCAGTCACAATTTACTTTGCCCTCTTACTAATCCCTTGCTTTGTCTTAACTTAATACCTTCTGCACACCATCGTTATGCTAATTGGTTTTCTTCATTCCCTACCGGTCGGCACCAGCCTAAGGTTTGGAAGAAGACTATCCAATTTGCGTAATAGGTATACTATCTCCTAAACCAAGGAGTACACGCAACCTGAGAGAAGGTAAAAGGAAAAGACAACTGAATAATCCTATCCGTTTTCTCCAAAACCGGAAACCATCCTCGAATTCCTTCGAGTTCGTATCTAACCATACGATGGTTTTGTCCAATGGAAGTGGACGTTCGTAGTAATACGGGGTGTCCTGGAGAAAAGGGTAAAGGTAGGAGTGGCAATGAGGTCTGCAACTCTGACAATCCAAAAGCCAGTGTTAAGAAGGTTCGGTCAACTTGGTCACTGAGTCATAGTCTTAGGGTCGGGTCAATGGTCGCTGCCAGAGAGAGAGAAAAGAAACACTCAGCGTGCACTCTAACCTAGATCAGAATGGTTACAAATTTATCTAATCAGGAAACCTCCCACTGTACCTCAAATTCTCCTCCAAACCTGAAAGAAGAATCAGTCGGGGTCACCCGAGGAGTAAACTAACTCATCAGTGGGAATCGGGATCCAAATATCATCGCATGATAACTTGACGGAATCCACTCAAGTCACCACACTCCAGAAGGTATGCGCATGCCTGGCAAGTTTCAGTTCTTTTGAAACTCCCGATGTGTGTTTTTATCCCTAGGACCCAAGTGACCTTGACAATGCCAACATATCAAAGAGTCCTAGTCAAGTTCAACCCGTCATTATCTTGATTGCGTTAAACCCACCCGTACGAGTCCTTGACAATGCCAACATAACCGTACGACTGTCCTAACCAATCCACTTATCCATGCGACAGAAAAGCATTACAGAGCTACCGAACACTACGCCTCGGCAATGCACGACATAAGTAGCACGAATACTAAGCAATACTAATCTGAAATGACGGAGGGCTACGGCTGGTTTTTGGCGAAAAACCTTTAACGTAATGAACTTGATATCGTTGAAGGAACTGCATAACTTTTTATAAAAATATAGTGACGAAAACCTTTGCTAAAGAGGTCACTCCCGGTGAAGGGATCTCGGCTCTTTCCCCGTAGAATGAGGTGCAGGATATTCCAACTGAATACCACGATGCAAAGCAAAAGTAATCGGCAATAGTGAAGTTAATGCCCTGACGCAAACTTCTGTCCAAGGGGTCACTCCCGGTGAAGGGATCTCGGCCCTTGCCTCGTCGACTGAGGAGCGGGATATTCCAAATGAATACCACGATGCAAAACAAAAGTGAACGTCCTTGCAATAACAGCTTTTTTGAAAAATGTTCCAACAACATCAGAATAGGTTCGTTTAGCTTGCATTGATCTGAATCAACGCAGTCCCATCAATTGATCACACCACAAAGAACGAAAATATACTGATGTACGTATATGCCATCCACATTCGCCACTGGGTCCCGTCATTACCCGTTAGGTTAGCTAACTAACGACAGAGCGGGGACTGGACTAGCGTGGATGTAAAACATATACAACATCTACTAATATATTATATTCGTTCAAGGCGTGATAAAATGCAACATCACAGAAATATGCAGCATCACAGAACAATACAGATATCTGGAAGCCCCGGGTTTCACAGAGCCGCTGCTGAAACCCGACGTTCCCCTAGTCGTGTGGATAGCCTGTGCAATTAAAACTTAGACCCCTACGGGCGCGGCAAGTCACCCGCCAAAACCTGAAGCGAGGAAGCCCCCTTCAGCACCGTGAATGGACCACCCAGCACTTCACGGAATCCGGTAACTTGGGCACCCCTCCTGGGTCAACCTGTACCCCCTACGAGTGCGGCGAATAGCCCGCCAATCCTAGAGTGAAGCCCCCTCCATCTCAATGCCATGAGATGCGGGCCCGTTGCCCTCTAGAACCCGGCTATCCGTGCACCCCTCCGCGGGGTAATCCTAGTACAGAAAGTAAAATATACATACAATGGGTACATCGACCGCAACCAGGTCGTGCACCAAAAGAATAATACAAACAGGCAGTGACGGCAGTCCACATGTCGGACGCTCGCCCCGCAATATCAAATATACATATAAAACAAAACTGTACTAACAATGCATCCAGGCTATCCCCCACGACCGATCCGCAACATCACAGCATAAACACAGAACATCAACGTGAAAATCACGTTCGCAAATCCGTCTAACCGGGCTATAGCAGTTAGACAGGATTTACCGATCAAGTGATATTCACGGTCGCAGATATAATGTAAATACTGTGAAATAATGTGTTTAAAATATCTGATCGATCAAAAATTAACAAGTGGGCCCCCAAGCAATACTGTAGCACTCACAGAAATTCTGGGCCCAAGTTTAATATTCCAAAACCCCTATTTCCCTGTAAAAAGATCACTGTAAAAAATTGGTCCAGTGAACTCACTGAACGGCGGCGGAACCGCGGTGCCAAGGGGGTTTTGGCCGCGGTTCCGCGGCGGTTCTACAGTAACACCCGACCAAATTTTCACAGATGTCTTATAATTTCATGCACAGTATTCTAAGACAACCTGAAAAATTTTTGGACTTCAAAAAAATTCGACAGAAACTGATGCTAGGGAAAAACGCGGATTTTGGAATTTTGGCTCGATCGGAAATGTAAACACATTAAACAAAGCTAGACTAGGTTAATGGCGTGGCTCTGATACCATGTTGCGCCACGGCAGCGCCCCGGCCGTCTATCCGAGGCCAAAATGCGGAATCAAAAATTTTCTTAACTTTCAAACTGGCGCTACCGCGGACAATATACCCGGATCGTAACCATTAACCGATACTAGCTAACAAGAGAGGGGGTGAGAGATATACCGAGTGATCCGAGTCCTTCGGTCTTCTCGTCATCGTCCCAATCTCCCGCGGAAAGTCCTGTCTTCATATCGTCACCTGCTCGCCGGAAGGGCACCACATCGCCTGCGTCTTTTACGGGCTCCCACCTCAATACCGAGGCAACTCGGGCACGAAGCTGGCTAGTCGACGTGCCCAAGGTTTGCTGTAGAATGTGTATAGGCTATGTCTCACTTGGGTTTTAGTTGCCATGATGGAGGAATGAGGTTGAGAAATGAACTTGGGGATTTTGGTAGCAATGGAAAAAAAAATAAGATGGATGATAAATTTCCCACACCAAATGAAATGAACCTCTCTCATTTTTCCCTTCTCCCAAAATTGTGGCCGGCCTTGCTCTTTTGGAAATGGTGGAGGGAATGAAACAAATACATGAAGGGAGGTGAGTGTAGGAAAAGCAAGAGGTGACCACATCCAAAGTAAACCTCACATCAACTCCTAATCAACTCCAATCCATTCTAATCACCATTAATGCAAAAGAAATGATGATAGAAAAGAAAGGAATCTAAAGATGCTATCATAATCAAACCATTTGCATGAAACCCCTCCACAATGTGTTATTTGAAAACTTGCAAATAACACCCTCCATCAAAAGGTCCGGCCGGGAAAGAACAAAGGAAAATCGGCCGGAACGGAATGCAAACTGGCAACTCCAGAAAACTGGTCCCGTAATAAATTACAGGAAAACCCCGATACTGTGCATACACACCCGCATCTGTATTCCGACCGGATACAAATGCAATGAGACAAAATCTACACTGTACTAAACTAGGATCAGGCTTAAACCAAAACCGGCTAGTATTATCCGTCCGATCCTGATCCGTGCAATACCGCACGTATCTGATCGAACCCTGCCATATATCCATACGGCCACTAGTACAAACCGTCCGATCCTGATCCGTGCAATACCGCACGTATCTGATCGGACCCTGCCATATCTCCATACGGCCTCTACAGCGTTTCGCCCGAAAGGTTGAGTAACTGTAAGTGTGGTGGACTCTAAAGACTCGTCAATACTATGGCTGTGGATTTAACCACTAGCACGTCAGAGGTATAAGCCAATACGTGACGGGCCACCAGCTATCGACCAAAAGGGACGTCGATGAGCGAACTCATCCTGACACCCTACTAAGCCTGTCAGTGACAATATCCGTACAGTCCGGTCCGTTCGTCTATGAGCATCGCATGTCGGGCCTAGGGGGTTGGTAAAAGTCAGACCCCCAAAAGCGGTACAAGTCGTGTCGGAGTGTAGCCCAGAACACCCTGAGATACTACTGGAATACCTACCAGTAAATCTCCTGCCTAGGCCGAGGGCTTTGTGTAATGGCTCTCCTAGACACAGCACGACCTCACCCCCAATACCGGGAGAGACGAACCCCTGAAGATCCGCTCACTGCCTCCATGTGGCTCGGGACTGTACCCAACTAAAACCTGTTTGCACGACTCCTTTGAGCCGTGGTAGGGTAGTAATCAAAGTACAGTGGGAACTCACACGAGACAAATGACGATCTCAGGTCGATGAACTAACCTGTACACATGTCACCAGGGAACTGTTATCTGACGTCAGGCATAAGACCAACTAGCATGTTCCCGGCGAGTCCTGTCCGGTGTACTCATAACCCAATGAGCACCTGTATACATCTTAGGTGAACCAACTGACACCAGTGGCTTATGAGACCGGCCACCGCCCCTTGTCGGGGTCTCGACTGTATACACTAGTCTACTCTGGAGAATTGATGCCTTGTCTCGAAACTCCCACGACTAGGGACCTTTTAAGGATGTGCTTATAGACCACCAGCTCTCACGTATATGATCGCCATCATACTGCCGGCAGTCAAGCAAGAATCCTAGGGGCTCTATCAGCGTGTAATAACGACCTTCAAGGTCACCTGAAGCAGTACACGATGATAAAGGTAAACCAGATAGCATACTATCATCTCGAGTAAGACTGTCCTACCGGGATAGGTCCTCCCTCAATCATTGCAATCACGTGCCTGTGATCCAATAATTGACTCTGAGGGCACTATCTCCAACACATATAACCATGGATTTCGTGACGGCTTTACCGCGAAGTCCAAAGGGCAACAATTCAGTATGGGTGATTGTCGATCGGTTGACCAAGGCAGCTCACTTTATCCCTTTCCGGGTTGGTCAATCAACGGAGACTTTGGCAGAACGGTACATGCAGGAGATTATAAGATTGCATGGCGTACCGGTGAGCATCGTGTCCGATCGGGACACTCGGTTCTTATCACACTTCTGGAGGAGTTTACAGGAAAGTTTGGGGACTCGATTAAAGTTTAGCTCAGCTTATCATCCTCAAACTGATGGTCAGTCTGAGAGAACGATCCAAACTCTTGAAGACATGTTGAGAGCATGCATGTTGGACTTCAAGGGCTCATGGGAGGATCATCTATACCTGGTGGAGTTTTCTTACAACAATAGTTTCCAAGCAACTATTCAGATGGCTCCGTTTGAAGCTTTGTATGGTCGTAAGTGCCGTTCACCTGTTTGTTGGGATGATGTTGGTGAACGAAGATTATTGGGACCAGATTTGGTGGTGCAGACAGTCGAGAAGGTTAACACTATCAGAAAGCATATGAAGGCAGCTCAAGCCAGACAGAAAAGTTGGGCTGACACGTCAAGAAGACCTCTAGAATTCGCCGTGCGTGATTTGGTATTCTTGAAAATATCACCGACTAGAGGGGTGATTCATTTTGGGAGTCGAGGGAATCTTAGTCCTCGATTCGTTGGACCCTTCGAGATATTGGAGCGCGTTGGAGAGGTAGCGTACCGTTTGGCGTTACCGCAGTCCTTGGCAGATGTGCACGATGTGTTTCATGTATCTCAACTACGAAGGTATGTTCGAGATGAAACACACGTCTTGGATCATTCGGAGTTAACTGTACGGGAAGACCTGACTTTTGAGGAGCGACCGGTTGAAATCATGGATCGAAGGGAAAAGGTTCTTAAGAACAAGGTTATCTCCCTTGTGCTCGTTTCTTGGGGTAATCGATCGCATGGAGAGTCCACTTGGGAACGAGAAAATAAGATCCAGCAGAAGTTTCCTCACATTTTCCTGTAGTTTTCTATCTTTGTATTCTTGGAATTTCGAGGAAGAAATTCTTTTTGTAGTTAGGTATAATGTAACACCCGAGCCCAATACTACTATTTTCTGTTATTGGTTGAGCATTAGATATTACTCATTTCATTTATCTTGCTGGTTTGGGTCTTACTGTAAAATTTTATCTGGCTAAGTCATTTCTGCATATAAAAATTTTAGCGCCTAGAATAAAATTTAAAATATCCATCTTGGCCTACTCGTCACCCCTAACCACGTGGTAGCGTCCGCGCGTCGAGTTCTCGTCCCGTTCGGTGAAACGGACGAGTTTGGACGACTACGCGCGCGTACAGGTGGCCGACTTGGGGGTATGCTTTTTAATCATAAAACATTTCATTTTAAAATTTGGAACCCGCTTAAAATCCTATTGTTTGAATTTCGAATTTTTGGACCCAACCCGGGCGCGATTTGGAAATGTTTCATTTAGCGCCAAAATCCTAAATTAATATAATACTAAACCATAATATATTCATAAATCTCACTGTTAACTTAATATTTAAAAAAATCTTTTAATATTCGTTTAACCCCCACGAATCTTTTTCCAGCCAATCACAAGGGTTTTAACCCCGTGGGCCCCCTCCATTATTTCTCTTTCTCTCTCTCTCTCTCTAACTCCCTCTCTCTCTCCCCTATATATATATATATACATTCCTCCTCCTCTCATAATTTTTCCAGAACCCCATCGCGAGAACCCAACAACCTAACCCTAGCCGCCTCGTCACCGTCGCCGCCGCAGCCCCGACGCCGGCGCCAACGACACCAGCACCTTCGCCTCATCCTCCTCGTCTCAACCACAGCCCTCCTTCCTCGTTTCCCTTCTTTCCGTGCATCCTGCATCTTCGCCGCGGCCACCCGCAACACCCCTGCACGCGTCAGTGTCGTCCCGAATCGTCTTCCTTTCTTCTTTCCTTCTCTCCTAGCTTGATTCTTGATCTGCAGATCTCTGTCGCTGTCGGGTAGGCCACCGCCGGAGTTCTTCGACACCGTCGATCCTCACGACCCCTCTACAGACCACCGTAAGGTTCCTTCTCCTCAGATCCCCTCTCTCCTTCTCTATTTCCTTTTCCCTCATTGGTGGCAAGTCGTGGTTGTTTACTGTTCATTTTTTTGGCCGGAATCCGACGGTGCCGACGACGGGTCCTGACGATTCAGAAGAATGCTCTAACCCGTGAGGTCACTTGGTTCGTCGTTTGGGTTCAATCCGTGAACCGTGCGTCCGTCGCGTGTTTTCCCGCTGACGTTACGTTCCGTTTTCGTGTTCGTCGTTTCGTCGAGGCAAGTATCACTTGCTACATGCTATACTATATAATTATATATGTTTGACTCATTAAACCTGTAAAACTTAGCTCGGTATAGTTATTTTATCATTTGGTTGCAATATGACATATATCATTTTACAATTAACATAGAAATTGCAATTTGCCACTTTTAACCTAAGAACCAAGTTTTACCTCCGTTTAATAGATTGTAGCACTTTCCCATGTAGTTCTATTACATTCGGATATTCGTATTCAAAGGCTTGATATAACTGTATTGCATCATCATTTAATCTGTTGCACCGCGAAGGGTGTTCAAAACCTGTTAATATAATAAAACGGCTGCACTATATTAATGCACTATTGTGATGGAATGAACTGATTATTGTTGTTTAATTTATTTCTTATTTCCTGCTGTTAATCCCCTGTTCGATTATATATCTGTTGTGAGTACACCCACGATATTGTTACATCTTGACTTGACTTTGTTACACATGATATATATTGATACACCTGACATGGTACCGTTTACTGTTGACTTGACCTGATGTACCATGACCTGACCTGTTACCGGATCTCGTGCCTAATGCCAACAAACCTGACATGTAGTCCTCATGGACCATTCCTGTTGTCTATCGAGACAAACCTGCTGTTACCTGATCCTGTGTTGGCATTAGTTCTTGATTACTGAACACCTAACTCGACACATATAACTTGGGGTATGGGAAAATCAAAAGTGTAAACTAAAGTGTAACTAAAAGGGTATTACTTGATCCGTGGTCCCGGGGGGTAACGGGACAGAGCCATTCGTGACTCTTACATTTTCCTGATCCGTGGTCCCGGGGGGTAACGGGACAGAACCACTATTGGTTCACATATTCCTGATCCGTGGTCCCGGGGGGTAACGGGACATATCCTTGAGTTACATGGAGGATTACTCAAATTGATTTCAAAGACTTCAGAATAGAAAACCTGATAGAACAGTTTAGTTACCCACTGCACACTACCCTGCACTGCTTGTTTCATACTATTGCTTTATTCATGTTTATTTCTGCATTGCCTATTACACTGTTCATATTATATTACTTGATGACATGACGCGCTGACGTCTGGGTTTTGCATGGCCCAGATTTCGTACCGCTGTCGCAGTCCGAGCAGGAGTACTTCTGCCAGCAGGCTGAGCTGTAAGGTGTTAGTATTAGTTAGTTTTTATTTCCTGCATTTATTTCTTGATGTGAGCCCGCATTATGGGACATAATTTTCAGTTATTTGTATTGGATCATTTGCTTCCGCATTTATTTATTATTGACTCCTGTTATTCTGGTTTATGGACATGTTTTTAGAAAATTTATCTTGTTCTTGATATCTCTACAGCCGTAATGTGACTGTGGATGGATGCTTCCTACCCACAGGTAGCATGGTTGGCTATGTCACGTGCCCAATCTAGCGCACTCTGAGAAGCGGGGCGTGACACATGGCAAGACGATTGTGGTAGCTGATGCTTGAGTCGTAGGCCTGGGGGTAGTTTGTTCCAGTTGTGCGCAGTTCGGAGACAGTCTTCTGCAAATTTACAGTTCTTGTGCGACCGTTGAGTATTGCTTAGGTTCGCCTCTTTTGAGGGGACAACTTGCTCATGTCCGCGTCCGTCCACTTTTACTTAATCATTTTTGTGAGGCACAGCCCGCCGATGCTCGTTGTCTGAGATTCTTGAGCATGTTCGGCAGGGTAAAGATTCGGATGTTTCGCCCAATCAAAGCAAAGCTCTGTTTGAATTCAAAATTCAAATTTTGAAGCAACGCTTCAAGTCGCGGGCGCAACGCGCCGCGTGCATGGCGCTAATACGTCAGCGCAGCGCCCAAGAAAGCGCACCCAATCAGAGCAAAGCTCTGATTGAAGGAAGCAACGCTTCAGCTGCGCAGCGCTCTGCGCTGCGCGACGCGTGTCAGCGCAGATGCGCTAGCGCAGTCGCGCTGCGCTCTGCGCTGCGCGACACGTGTCAGCGTAGATGCGCTAGCGCAGTCGCGCTGCGCTCTGCGCTGCGCGACACGTGTCATGCGCTGGGGCATCTGCGCCAAACTAAATTAAGATTTTATGAAATCTTTTCTGTTCTTTCCAAAACCAGAAGATTTTCTTCTGCCTTTGGATCAAAGATCCAGCGGTGGGAAAATTCCCAAAATCATTCAGAAAAGATCCTGTTAACAAATTCAACAAATTTATGGGCACTATAAAAGGACCCTAAGCCTCAATTCAGAGGCATCATCAAGAATTTTTTTGAAAAATCAAGAACTCTAAACAGAGAAAACTCTGAGAAGATTTTAAGAAAAAAAAAGGTAAAGAACCTTCATGAGGTAGAATAAAGGCCTTCTAATAGATCATTGATCTAAAAATAAGATCAATGATCTTTATATAAAAAAAAACAGTGCTTTGCACTTCTTGTGAACTTTCGGTTCTTTAAAAAACAATAAAAATAATAAAATAATAAAAGAATAGTGCTTTGCACTTTTAAGAACCTCTGGTTCTTCGAATAAAGAAAAATTTATTTTTCTTTGATCTAATTTGGATCAAGAAATTAAACAGTGCTTTGCACTTCCCTTCTTGAATCTAAAAGATTCTTAGTGCTTTGCACTTCCAAACTGCGCTGTTGCGCTCTTAAGAGGGCGCCACGTGTCGGCTATAGAACCACTTGCGCTCGGCGCCCTTAAGATATTTTGCTCTCTGGGATTGGCGCAACTTGCTCAGAGCGCGCCACGTGTCAGCAGCGCAATGGCGCAGCGCAACGGCGCAGCGCACTGCGCTAGTGCGCTTGCGCTCACCAAGCACGACACGTGTCATCACCATATGCGCTTGCGCTCATTGCTTAGCGCAAAGCGCAAATGCATTGTACTGCTTACAAAAGGGCCAAGCCCAATTAAAAGAGGGCCTAACAGGCTTAATAAAATGCAATGCATTATTCTATGGGGACAAAGCCCAAACCAAAACGGATGCTCTGCATCACTTATAAGTGGGCAGAGCCCAAACCAAATATTCAGAATGCTATGCATTTTAAAAGGGGCAAAGCCCAGACAGGGTAGATACTTTGCATAATTTACGAATGGGCAGACACCAAAATAAATTGATACTCTGTATTTTTTGTGGGTAGAGCCTAAATAAAAAGTGCAATGCAAAAGCAAACGTTAAACTGGACTTAGCCCAATTATGGCCATAAGTCCTTAAATTAAATTGACTGAGCAAAATGGCTCTCCTAAATCAATTTACATCCGGTTCGAGGGTACATCTCCGAACTCCTTTGACATTCATCGTTGTAATTCCTCAACGACGTCAAAGAGGTGACGGGTCCCAACGACCACACATCAATATTGGACCGAAACGTCCTTAAACTAATATCGGAACGAGACGTCCCTAAACTAATATCGGACCGAGACGTCCCTAAACTAATATCGGACCGAGACGTCCCTAAACTAATATCAGACCACCACGTCCCTAAACTGGAATATGGACCACTACGTCCTTAAACTGGCAACGGACCGAAACGTCCCTAAACTAATAATGGACCACCACGTCCTTAAAACTGGCGATGGACCACCACGTCCTTAAACTGGCGCAATAGAGCCCGAACGCTCTTTTGCCGGATCTAAACGGTCCCGTCTAAGTTGATCTTAGCCCTAAATACGGTTAATGTGTCCTTAGATCTTTAAATAAACAATAAAACTCCGAATCAACTTTGGTTCAAGGGTACATCTCTGAACTCCTATGACGCCTGTCGTTGTAATCCCTCAACGACGTCAGAGAGGTGACGAGTCCCGACGGCCAGATAATTAAATTAATCACTACGTCGAGTCGATCTTAGTCCAAAACAGGACTAACGTATCCTTGACGAACGTTTAAGTAGATCTTAGCCGCAACGTGACTAATGTATCCTTAAACTAAAACACCAAACCCAAATCTAAGTAAACACGGATTTGGACTAATCCACGTCCTACGGGCGACGGCATTACTCAGTCTCCGTATACAATCCACGGGCAACCACAAAAAAAATAAACACACACGACACGAAGTGAAATTCTGGAGAAGGAGAAAGTTGTTACCGCGATGCGGTAGCGTAATTAACTGCAGGGGCTTGCGCCTGCAGGGAAGAGCGTCCCCACAATCAAAAACCCCTCGCCCTGAGGGGGAATCTGACGAAGTCTGCTACATCGGCCGCATCCGTCTAAACCTCCGATACACGGTGCCATAAATCAACTTGGTATCTTCGGAGAGATAGACGGATAAAACCAAATAGCATCTTCCCCGAACCGCAGGCACAGACGTCCTAACGTCCAGGCCGCCGTTCGGAGGGGAACAGATTCTGGCACGCCCGGTGGGACCTCTTCCTCTTTCCACTCCACACTTCATGTGTCGTCTTCGCGAACCAATCGCGGTTTGTTAAATGGTTGCCTTCGGATTTCAAGTTGCTAAGATTTGGTCTTTTGTCTGGTACAGAACACAAGCATTCAATGGCTACCAACTGCACCAACTGCTCGAAATGCCACTGCAACGGACGCTCCACCTCACCGAGAGGTGTAACATATGGGCCCCAACCGGCTTCCTTCCTGACTCTGCCGGTAGACCAGGTGACCCAAGCCACCACCGGCTTGTTCTTCGGGACCATGGTCCCACCTACAAGCTTCTCTATGCCGACACCTGTACCGGAAGTGAAAAAGAAGTCGGTGTTCGACCGGCTCACTACTACCACGACCCCTATCAACGGGTCGCCTGCTACTGAACCAACAGCCTCCGTTTTCACCAGGCTAGGTCAGAACTATAAGGTGGTTGTCCCAAAGAGGGCAACGGCCGCTGCTTTGGAAGTCGTTAAAGCGGCTTCTCCCATCAGAGAGTCGGTCTTCACAAGATTGACGGTTCCTACTCCCCCCCAGCTGGTCAGAAGGCATCAGTCTTCGATGGGCTGACATCAGCAGTTACCCCACGCTCAAACAGGGGGCAGCAAGAAACCATCTCGATTTCCGAGCCAGTCCCAACGGTTCGTCGTGCGCGACGTCGCCATTGGCAGCGAGTAAGGAAAGCAGGGGGCAACTCCCCCTCAGGGCTAACCCCACCTGCTCCAGTGGTGGAGGTCAATGCTGCTGTTCCAACGGGGAACAGCTTTGAATTGCTGAGGAAGGTGAGAAAGAACTCTCCGATTGCTACATTGAAAAGATCTCCTCCGCCTATGGAAAAAGCTCCGGAGACAAAGCAAGAACAGCCCCCTCAGCGGATGTCGTCAAAGATTTATAAAGTTTGGCGGAGGGTTCAAGACTCCGTGATTGACTCAGACCACTTCCGTCGCCAGAAAAGGGCAAAGGTGGAAAAGGACAAAAACCGCCCCATTAAACAGCAGGGGGCAACAAATGCTAGGATGTCCATTTCAACGGCTCCTTTAGCCTCAATGGTCCACAAAAGAAAAAGGCCGGAAAAAGCCTCCGTGACACTGACAAAGTTTAAAAGCGATGAACCTAAACGCCCCAAGTCAGGGGGCATAACAGTTCATACGGTCTATATGGCTTCTGGAAAGGAAGAAAGTCGTACTTCTACGGGTCACCGACCGCTTACCCGATCAGTGACCAAGGCTCAGGAGCAGCAACAAAAGCTCCAGGAGATGATGACTACAATGGCTGCACTCACGGAGCCAAAGGAGAACCCTGGGACGTCCTTAGACGAACGCCAAGAGGAAGAGACCGACGCTGAGTTCCTCCGCCGAGTACTGGAAAAGAGAGACAAAGAGGCTGCTGAACAAGCAGCCAATATACAACGTATGGGCCTCCTCTTCCAGGACATGATAGGGATGATGATACAACCAGAGCCTCCGACTGAAGAACCCCCGATCGTCCTTGGGGATGATAGGGGAGAAACATCAAACCCTCAGCCCGTTCTATCGACGGCTAAAGAGGACACAATCTCTAAAACTGATCTGGACGAATATATAGCCCAGCAAATAAAGGTTCATCACGCGGCCGAAGCAGCCGGCCACGTCGTAAAAACGGGGCGACCGTATCCGGGCTGGTATGACCAAATCAAGTACCCGCCGGGCTACACAATTCCCAAGTTTCATGTCTACAAAGGGACCGGCAATCCCCATCAACATGTCGCCCAGTTCAGGGCGCTTTGCGGTAACACCGGCGGCGACGACAAGCTTCTGCTTCGCCAGTTCGTTGGAAGCCTATCAGATACGGCCTTCGAATGGTATTCTGAGCTTCCCAATGACTCTATTAAAACCTTCGCGGAGATGGAGCTGCTCTTCACCCAACGTTTTGCAAGTGCCAGCGAGCGTACTCCGATGACGGCACTGATCAATGCCAGGGTAAAACCCGGCGAGACATGGGTCCAGTACGCTATACGGTGGCATAATCTATGGTCTAAATGTGAACAGCGCATAGAAGAAGCCCCTGCTGTGGGAATGTTTGTTGGAACCCTTGATCCACAAGCAACCATTTCACAGTTTATGATGTTCTTCAAGCCGACTTCCTTCCAGGCTTTGATCGACAAATTGGCGCAGATGGACCAGATGGGCCATAAACCCCCTCTCCCGAAGCCGGACTCCCGAAACGATAAAGGGAAGGGAAAAGCGATCATTGTCGCCAATGCCCAGCAACAACCAAGCGACTTGAAGCCGGTTGCTCATCCAAACAATACACGCCCATACGTACCCCTTGAGGACAGGATGGGACGTGCTTACTCCTTTCCCCGTGATAAAACGAGGAGGCTATTTGAGCTGGCATTGCGCAACAGGCTCATAAATCTGCCAGATCCGAAACGTCCGTCGCAACCAAGTGACGTCAACGAGCCTAATTACTGCCCTTATCATCGAGTGCTAGGACATCCGATCGAAGACTGTTACGTTTTCAAAAATTGGCTTGAAAACCAGTACCGCCAGGGCAAATTTGCGCTATCCGACAAATGGAAGGTGAGTCCCCCACAGCCCCACACCTCTAAAGGGACGAATGCGCCGGGGGAAACATGTTCCGTCATTGAGGAAGCTCCTTGGGAGGTTGTATTATCGGCCAAAACGAGGAGAATGCTAAATGATCTTCAGACCTGTCCAGCGGTCAAGTGGAAGAACCCCTTGGAACCGCAGGTTATAGAGGGGATGTTGAAGCCACGTCCGACTCCGAAGACCGATGGTGGTAGTTCAAGCGTTCATAACCAGCCGTCAAAATCTTCGAAAAAGAAGAAGAAGAAATCTAAGAAGCCCGTGAAGCCTGGCGACAAGCGCACGGAATTACAGAAGCAAATCGACGCACTGGATGAGTACAACCAAAAAGCGCGGACTCCCATTACGCTCCAAGATTTCCTTGATCACATCTTCCAAAAGGAAGATGAGGGAGAAAGTTCATCGGATGAATCCGAGGAATATGTGGCGAGCTGTCGTATGATCTCTCATTCGACCACGGACGATGAAGGGACTTCTGGCACTGAAACGCTGGGGGCAAATGCCGAATCAAGAGCCCCAGGGTTATCAATTGAAATGATTGGCGCGTTTCTTAATAAAGCTCGATTAAAAAGCAAAGCTGATCGAGAACGCGAGACGGCTATATTCGAAAGGGCCAAGCGCCAGCGACTTGAGGAAAGAGCTGAGATGATCCCGCTGGAGCAAAATGCCTCCACCGCTGACGAAAGACAATCCAAGATAAAAAAAGAAGTTTGCTAAGGCCATATCGATGGGCATGAAGCTACCACCCTCTGAAGAAAAAGTCACTGGCGTGGTAGAAATGCACTCCTCTTATTGCTTATATCATCAGAAGGTCTCGCATTCCACCCAAGATTGCAAAGCTTTCAATGGATGGTGGCAAGGATACGTCGCTAATCAACAACGCTTTAAACGGGAAAAGCGTAAGATTCGTCGGGAGCAAAGAAACACGACCAAAGAGCTTGAAAGAACTGCCGGCAATTGTCACATGGTTAACACTACCGGGTCACAAGTGCCTACATTTGGGAACGACTCTGATGAGGAGCTAGAACTTGCCCCTCTCTTTAAAGAGTCAACTTCGGGAAAAGAAGAGGAGCCAGTGGTTTGCGAAAATATCCGGCTGCGGAATCGAACACTGCCTGAAAAGAACCTCGGACCCTCGAATAGAAAAGATAAAGGGAAAGAAAAGGTCTCTGAAAACATCGTTTTAGATGACCAAGTTCTGGAAGAGCTAAACGCCAAAAACCCGCCAAAGAGGAGTAAAGTGGATTACAATGTCTTGGCGCATCTGAGAAAGCTACCCTCACAACTCAGCATTCTCGATGCCTTGTTACTATCAAAGGAGGCGAGAGACTTTTTGATTAAGGCGCTACAAGATCCGGACCAGTTCCAAGCCTTCTTAGCCGAAGAAAAGATGAAAGACGAATTAGAAGAAGTGCACACAGCCGACGTTGCTTTTGGTGATGAAGACCTTCTTCTCGGGACGTGTGAACACAATCGCCCTCTTTATGTCTCAGGATACTGCCATGACATAAAGATAGGTAAAATCTTGGTCGATAACGGATCGTCTGTTAATTTACTCAATGTGCGAGTGTTAAAGGAGATTTGCATGAGCGTCCAACACCTCGCCCGGGACAAGATCACCATCTCCGGTTTCGACTCCCAATCATCAAAAACTCTCGGATCTGTGATATTGACGTTACGCTTCGGGCTACTCGTCACAGATATTAAATTCCATGTCATAGATGCCAAGACGTGCTACAATGCTCTGCTCGGTCGACCATGGTTGCACGAGTACAATATCATCCCTTCTACACAACATCAGTGTATGAAATATTGTAAGGATGGTCTCGAGTACACTGTGGAAGGAGAGTTGAATCCGTTTTCCGTAAACGAAGTTCGCAAGTATGAAGATGCCAAATACTTCTTGCCGAGTTTTGAAGACACGGAAAGGTGTCACAAACCGGAGAACAAAGCTAACGCCACCATCCCTGTCTTCGGCAGTGACACCGAGGAGGAGGAGGATATCACTTATTCAGGTCCATCCCAATCCACCAGACCAGGGCCATCCGTTCCTTCGTTGATCTTCGGTAGTGATTCAGAGGATGAAGTTCATGCTGTATTTCCTGCTCGGCTTTCAATACGGGCTTCCGCTGATGAAGAGCGAAGTTTGCAGATAACCATGGTGCCGCTTGAACATTACAAAGAACTGGATGCACTCGACACCAACAGCGTAGAAGAATTGCAGACATTCTATATCCCTCCCGGACGAAAAGGCGAGAAGGCAATCCTATTCTACCGTTCTGAAGAAAACAAGGTGGAAAAAGAAATTTGGCATGGCGCGGATCCCACGCTCGACAGGCTTCAGCCTATCCGTCTTCCCAGATATTATACCGAAGGTTTGAAGAAACTGCTGAAACGCCAGGGGATGTCCTTCACACAGACCATTAGAAAAGCCAAATTCTATGACAAGGTCTGGGACATTCCCGGGACTCAATGCAAACTGCCTAACGGGAGAGTAGAAACAAAAGGGCTCGGGTACATCCGGTCAAAGAAACGGGAGCTAGTAAATAGCTGTTATGTTATGTATGACTTCGACGAAGAGGCGGACGCTCAATGGGAGGACGCTAATCCTGAGCCAGCAAAAGTTCCTGATACGAAACCGCCCAGTCCATCATTTGAAGACCAGATGAGCAAACTTATTAGGGATGCGAGTCAAAAAGCCCGAGACGATCACAATCGTGAAATGGCAATCTATGAGAAAGCCAAGACACAGCGCCTCCTTCAACAGGCGGTGAAGGAAGAAAATGCCGCTCCTTGTCAACCTGCTACAAAAAAGGTTCGACGCGAAAACAAAAACAAGTCGAAAGGCAAGAAAGGCGCTCGACAGCCACAAAGCAGAGCTAAGAAGCCACGTATCCGAGAGTCGAGCGTTATTGACCTAGCCCTCAGGAAGAAAATGGGTCGAGCATACTCATTTCCTCGGAACAAAACGAGGAAGATATTCGATCTCGCTCTAAAACATCAAATGCTTACGTTGCCAGAGTCTAATCATCCTGAGCACGCAGGCGAGGTGTTCGACCCAAATTATTGCTTTTACCATCGAGTAATGGGACACCCTCTTGAAGATTGCTTCACCTTCAAGAATTGGGTTGAAGATCAGTATCAGCTAGGCAAATTCGCGTTTTCTGATAGTTGGAGGGTAGCGCCGCCGCAAAAGCACGAACCCGAAAACGCAAGGATAGAACCAACTCCGCATTGGGATTGGCAGAAAACTCGCACCTGCCATATGATAACAATATTAAAAGAAAGGTCCGAAGATATGAACAGCCTTCCTTGGTGCTTCAAAAACAGCAGCGACGAGATAATCTCAGAATTCCCACCAGCACCAAAAGAGCTGGAAGATGGAATCCATACCACTGCAGATAACCTCAAGAAAATTGAGTTGGGGACGGCAAACGATCCACGACCGACATTCATCAGCGAGTTACTATCTGAAGAAAGGGTAGCTGCGTTAAAGGACGTGCTTCTACAGCATAGAGATTGCTTCGTGTGGAACTATTCCGAAATGCCGGGACTAGATCCAGAAATTGCCGTACACAAATTGGCGATATCCCCGAACGTTAGGCCAGTCAAACAGACGCCGAGAAGAATGTGGCTCGAGCTTGAAATGAGCATCAACGCCGAAGTCAAAAAACTGATAGACTCCGGCTTCATCCAGGAAGTTCAATACCCTGAATGGATCGCCAACATTGTCCCGGTGATGAAGAAAAATGGGACAGTGCGCATATGCGTGGACTTCCGGGATCTCAATAAAGCCTGCCCAAAGGACGACTTCCCAGTGCCAGTCACCGAACTGATGATAGACAATACGTCCACTCATGAGGTTTTCTCCTTCATGGACGGCTCATCGGGGTATAATCAAATAAAAATGCATCCTGAAGATCAGAAGCATACGGCTTTCCGGACTCCTCTTGGTATATTTTGTTATAAAGTGATGCCCTTCGGTTTGAAGAACGCCGGTGCTACTTATCAAAGGGCCATGACAAAGATCTTCGACGACCTTATACACGAAATCGTTGAATGCTATATCGACGATCTCGTGGTTAAGAGCAAATCATACGAGGAACATCTCGAGCATCTGAAGACCGTATTTCAACGCCTTCGGCAATACAACTTGAAGATGAATCCTCTTAAATGTGCATTCGGGGTTTCCTCAGGCAAATTCTTGGGATTCGTTGTTCGACACCGAGGGATTGAAATAGATCCGTCAAAGATTAAAGCGATCATGGAAATGCCTCCGCCGAGGACTCTCAAACAGCTGCGATCTCTCCAAGGGAAACTCGCATACATACGGCGATTTATAGCCAACCTTTCAGGAAAGTGCCGTCCTTATAGTCACCTGATGAAGAAGGGGACCCCATTCGTTTGGGATCAAAAATGCCAAGGCGCACTGGATGAGATCAAGCGATACCTGCAGAACCCGCCAGTGTTGGCTGCTCCGGTTAAGGGGAAGCCTCTCATTCTTTATACAACCGCCCTCGAAGGTTCTTTAGGCGCATTATGGGCACAAGAGAACGATCAAGGGAAAGAAAGAGCACTCTACTACTTAAGTCGAGTTCTGCTGGGGGCAGAACTCGACTACTCTCCCATTGAAAAACACTGCCTGGCGTTGATCTTCGCAATAACAAAGCTTAGGCACTATGCGTTGGCGCACGAGGTCCGTCTGATTTCAAAAGTGGACCCTCTCAAATATCTAATGTCAAAAGCCATATTGACAGGACGACTCGCTAAATGGGCCCTGCTCTTGATGGAATTTTCGGTAACCTATCAACCTCTCAGGGCAGTAAAAGGCCAGGCCATCGCCGACTTCCTGGCTGAGCATCCCATACCTGCCGATTCTCCTTTAAATTGCGATTTGCCAGATAGACGTGCGTTTGACGCAATCGACAGTGGTGGTACCCGTTGGGAGCTCTATTTCGATGGAGCATCTTCTATGAAAAAGCACAAACAAAGTACCCCTATAATTAAATCAGGGGTAGGACTCATCTTTGTAACTCCACAAGGAGGGATAATGCGCTACGCGTTCTCCCTGACGGAGCCGAGAACAAACAATGAAGCCGAATACGAAGCTCTGATAGCAGGCCTCGAGATCTCCATTGACATGGGAATTGAAGACCTCCTCATATACGGTGATTCTCAACTGGTCGTCAGCCAAGTGAACGGCGATTACCAAACGTGCAAGCCGGAATTGGTGAAATACGGTGAAAAAGTACAGCAACTGCTAACCCAGATTCCCTCCTACACGTTGGAAAGTATACCGCGTGCGGAAAACAGCAAAGCAGACGCACTGGCCAAACTTGCTAAAGAATTGGCCGACGAGAACCTCGATGACGTTAGAATCGTGGTACAAAGCCGTCGAGTGCTCGCCCCAGCAGAAATACCTCCAGAATCATATAAAGAAAAGGGAGCAACTGAGCAGGCGACCCTATAAATAAAAGACCATGAGAAGACCGAAGACTGGAGAGAAGTTTTCATAGATTACTTCAAGTTCCACCGAATGCCTGAAGAAGCGTCCATAAGACATCAGCTCGTGAAACGAGCTCTGTCTTTCGCCTTCGTTAACGATACTATATACAAGAGGACATTTGATTCTCTGTGGCTGAGATGCCTAGGACCTGACGAAGCGAGAAGGGTCGTCCAAGAGGTTCACGACGGACTCTGCGGTTCCCACCAAGCAGGCCCTAAGATGAAACTGAAGATAAAACGGATGGGCTACTACTGGCCCACGATGATGCAGGACTGCCTCGAATATGCGAGGCAATGTCATTCATGCCAAATTCATGGGGACTTCATCCATCAGCATCCCAATCCATTGCATCCAACAGTGGCTAGTTGGCCATTCGAAATGTGGGGAACTGACATAGTCGGCCCCATCGAACCAGCATCGTCAAAGGGACACCGTTTCATCTTGGCGACGACTGATTACTTCTCCAAATGGGCAGAGGCGGTACCGTTGAGGGAAGTGAAGACGGAGAACATCCTCCATTTCTTCAAAACGCATGTCATATACCGGTTTGGAACTCCGCGACGGATCATCTCCGATAACGGGCCAGCCTACCGAAGTCATAAAATTAGCCGCTTCGCACAGCAGCACAATATAGACTGGAGATATTCCTCAGTTTATAATCCGCGAGCTAACGGTCTAGCTGAGGCCTTCAACAAGACCTTGACGAAGATCATGAAGAAAACAGTGTCATGAAATAAGAGAGATTGGCACGAAAGATTGCAAGAGGCTCTTTGGGCGTATCGAACTACGTTTAAAACGGCCACAAACACAACGCCATACGCGTTGGTATTTGGGACGGAAGCAGTACTCCCTCTCGAGATAGAATTACCCTCTCTACGAGTGGCAGTCCACTACGAGTTGACGGATGAAGAAAATGCTCACCTCCGGTTTGAGGAGCTTGATGCCCTTGATGAAACCCGGCTCATAGCACAGCAAAATCTGGAAGCCTATAAAGCAAGGATGACGCGCTCATACGAAAGATTGACCCGACCGAGGACATTTCGTCAAGGCGAACTCGTGCTAGTGGTCAAAAGGCCTATGATCCCCAATCGCGCCAAGCGGGGAAAGTTCGAGCCAAACTATGAAGGCCCGTACGTCATAGATAAAGTTTACCAGGGTGGAGCCTATCTACTCATGGACATGCACGGTGAAAGGCCTTTCAGGCCAATAAACGGTCGCTTCCTAAAGAAATATTACGCTTAATGAGCCACAGCCTAGGTTAACGATAGATGACGACGACGACTATGTCCGCTCGCTGTCTTCCTAAGCTCAAGCTTTATAAAAAGTAGCCGGCCTTCTCAACGATGGACCGAAATGTCCTTAAACTAATATCAGACCGAAACGTCTTTAAACTAACACCGCAGCATCCTTAGGCTGACGAGATAAAAAAAAACATATAAAAATAAAATAAAATAAACGGTATGTCCATAAGCAAAAAGGGCACGGATGAAAACCCGAAAGGGCTCCGTGAGTAAGAACAGCAGGGCTACCGGCGAGTATTCGTGAAAACCTGAAAGGGCGCGACCTCGTAAAAAAAAAAAGAAAGAAAAAGAAAATAAAAGAAAAAACGGTATGTCCATAAGCAAAATGGGCACGGATGAAAACCCGAAAGGGCTCCGTGAGTAAAAACAGCAGGACTACCGGCGAATGTTTGTGAAAACCCGAAAGGGCACAACTTCGTTAGAGAACCCTTATGGAGTCCTCTAGACCTTGTAAGGAGAAACCACCTGCGTGAGATCCTTACGACTCACAAAGGAGCAACACACTTAGGAATCCCCACGATTCCTAAGGAGAAAATACACTTGCGGGATCCTCACGACTCGTAAGGAGAACTCTCTTATGGGACCCTCATGGCTCATAAGATTTGAAAGTCTTAAGTTACAGAGATCTAAACCTGTGCTTAAGCAAACCCCCACAAACTTCCAATATTGCCCTACAAGTGGTCCAATATTGACCCTTGTATACAATCCACGGGCGCGAATAAACATTTCCCTAACTTAGTCCCATCCGAGGCTAGGGATATGTGTGTATGGTGAACAACCCTTGTAAATTCTCTCGATTTATGAGGAGGAAACCCTCCTGTAGGATCCTTACGACTTACAGGGGAACAAAACACTTAGGAACTCTCACGATTCCTAAGGAGAAAATACACCTACAAGATCCTCACGACTTGTAGGGAGAAATACCTTTGTGAGACCCTTACGGCTCATGAAGTCAAAAGCCTTAGTCGACAGGACCTGAACCCTGGTCGCTAAGCCTCCCTTGTTCGACAACGATAGAGGCAAATGATGATTCGCTCCTGGCAATATCCCAGTTGTAGCGGTGCTGACGCCGAAATCGGTGTCCAATTTCAGGTTTACGGCGAAAGCTAGTAGGCCGCTCATGCATACGAAATAGCCGAAATGATTGGGCAACTTGCAATAAAAAGCAGCAAGTAAAATGTATGCATGGAAAATAGCCGAAATGATTGGGTAACTCGTAATAAAAAGCAACGAGTAAAGATAAAATAAATAGCCGAAATGATTGGGCACCGCGAAAAATAGCCGAAATGATTGGGCAATCGCGACCTTCGCGATATAAAAGCTGAAATGATAGAGCATCGCGGAAATAAAATAAAATAAAAAAGAAGAGATGATAAAACTTTGGCCCTACAGTTAAGATCACATCGATCCCTGTATACAATCCAAGGGCGTAAACAGAAAAGGAACCATACTTTCCCAGCAGGCTCCGCCAGAAGACGAAGCCAAACCTCGACGGTTCATTCCAACTCCGAAGAAACCAGTGTCTTCAGCAAACTTCTCAACTCACGGATACAAACACTCCTTGACGAGAGCCTTCTGATCCGTGTCGACTCGCAGAGCCACCAGCGCCTCCGTGGGAACTATCGACTCGTTTCAAACCCCAAGGACATAAATAATCCTTGGCGCTTGGGAAACAAATAATCCCTCGCAAAACTTCTCAACTCACGGATACAAACACTCCTTGACGAGAGCCTTCTGATCCGCGTCGACTCGCAGAGCCACCAGCGCCTCCGTGGGAACCATCGACTCGTTTCAAACCCCAAGGAAACAAATGATCCTTGGCGCTTGGGAAACAAATAATCCCTCGCAAAACTTCTCAACTCACGGATACAAACACTCCTTGACGAGAGCCTTCTGATCCGCGTCGACTCGCAGAGCCACCAGCGCCTCCGTGGGAACCATCGACTCGTTTCAAACCCCAAGGAAACAAATAATCCTTGGCGCTTGGGAAACAAATAATCCCTCGCAAAACTTCTCAACCCACGGATACAAACACTCCTTGACGAGAGCCTTCTGATCCGCGTCGACTCGCAGAGCCACCAGCGCCTCCGTGGGAACCATCGACTCGTTTCAAACCCCAAGGAAACAAATGATCCTTGGCGCTTGGGAAACAAATAATCCCTCGCAAAACTTCTCAACTCACGGATACAAACACTCCTTGATGAGAGCCTTCTGATCCGCGTCGACTCGCAGAGCCACTAGCGCCTCCGTGGGAACCATCGACTCGTTTCAAACCCCAAGGACACAAATAATCCTTGGCGCTTGAGAAACAAATAATCCCTCGCAAAACTTCTCAACTCACGGATACAAACACTCCTTGACGAGAGCCTTCTGATCCGCGTCGACTCGCAGAGCCACCAGCGCCTCCGTGGGAACCATCGACTCGTTTCAAACCCCAAGGAAACAAATGATCCTTGGCGCTTGGGAAACAAATAATCCCTCGCAAAACTTCTCAACTCACGGATACAAACACTCCTTGACGAGAGCCTTCTGATCCGTGTCGACTCGCAGAGCCACCAGCGCCTCCGTGGGAACCATCGACTCGTTTCAAACCCCAAGGAAATAAATAATCCTTGGTGCTTGGGAAACAAATAATCCCTCGCAAAACTTCTCAACTCACGGATACAAACACTCTTTGACGAGAGCCTTCTGATCCGCGTCGACTCGCAGAGCCACCAGCGCCTCCGTGGGAACCATCGACTCGTTTCAAACCCCAAGGAAACAAATGATCCTTGGCGCTTGGGAAACAAATAATCCCTCGCAAAACTTCTCAACTCACGGATACAAACACTCCTTGACGAGAGCCTTCTGATCCGCGTCGACTCGCAAAGCCACCAGCGCCTCCGTGGGAACCATCGACTCGTTTCAAACCCCAAGGACACAAATAATCCTTGGCGCTTGGGAAACAAATAATCCCTCGCAAAACTTCTCAACTCACGGATACAAACACTCCTTGACGAGAGCCTTCTGATCCGCGTCGACTCACAGAGCCATCAGCGCCTCCGTAGGAACCATCGACTCATTTCAAACCCCAAGGAAACAAATGATCCTTGGCGCTTGGGAAACAAATAATCCCTCGCAAAACTTCTCAACTCACGGATACAAACACTCCGTGACGAGAGCTTCTTTGACTCACATCTCGAGCAGTAAGGATTCAAAAACTTGCTTCCTGAACAATGGGACCCTGCAAGTCAATCCTAAATGGTCTCTTGCATACTATTCACGGGTCTCACTCTCCGAAGTCGATTCTCGACGAGGAGGGAAACAACCACTTACGAATCCTCTCGACTCGTAAGATGGAAAATTCTCTTATAGGATCCTTACGACTTATAAAAGAAAACCACACTTAGAAATCCTCACGATTCCTAAGGAGAAAACCCACCTACGAGATCCTCTCGATCCGTAGGGAGAAAAGTCTCCATAAGACCCTCACGGCTCATGGAGTTGAAAAGTCTTAGGCAGCAGATCTGAACCTTCCACCTAAGCCATCGCTGATTCTTAGGGAAGTCAAGATGCATGCCCTACTATCCGTCAACCATGTTCGCTAAGGTGATATGCTGATAATAAAAGAAAGAAAAAAGCGAAGAAGTGACACAAGACATTACAAAAAGGCGTATCTTTTATTCATAAACTTGATTAAATACAGGATACATCATGTCAAAGGATAAAAAAAATACATATATATATATGTATATACATTCTTTACAAAAATGGATAGCTACTGAGGAGGAAGTGTCTTTAGTAAGTTCACAAGCCGCTCTCGCACTTCCTTCAGCGCTTCCTCTCGAGTGACAGCTGCGGCCACCTCCGCCTCCACCTGAGCCCGCTGCTGCAAGAAAGATGAAAGTTGCTCCTCTACCGCCTTCTGGGCTGCTTCCTGGCTGGCTGCAGCTCGCTCGACAAAGTCAAGTCTTTGCCTCAATGATAACCCTTCGGAGAGGCATTGCAGGAGGCCCTCAAAGATAACCTTCAGCCGTGCGGCATTGGCCTCCACCCGAGCATGCAGTTGAGCAGACTTGCTTGAAGCCTCACCACGCTCCTTACGCCTTGAAATGACTTCTTGTTCGAGATGGCGGAAGTAAGGAGTGCTTTGCTCAATCCACGCTGTCCTCTGATTATTGGCAGCCACGGTCTCGGGAGCGGGACGCAGCGACTCCAACTGATATAGGCGACCCTCGATCTCTTTACAATGGTTAACCCAGGATGCAATGAAGCCCTCATCATGAAAGTTCACGAGTATCGCTAACATCGGGTTAACCACCATAGCGAAGTCTGCGGCAGAGGTAGGAGTTTCAACGTCGAGTTCCTCGACATAGTCACTCAACATGCGCAGACTATTCGCGGCGCCTTTTAAAGACAAACTCCTCAGATAAGGACCCGCCGGCATTGTGACGCGAGGTTCGAAGGATGCCGAAGCCAGAACGACAGCTGAAAGAGACAGGATGCGATCAGATAACAGTACAGAAAATGGAGAGAAGAAAGTTACCAATATGACGGTCATTGTACCAGTTGAGACAGGTGGCAAGGTCGGAAGGGCTGGTGGCGCAGCTGATCTTTCATCCCCTCCTTCAATCTGTAGCACTGCAGTTGAGATGAGAAAAAGAGGTTAGAGACAATTCCGTCAATAAGAAAAAAAGAGAAGAAGGATGTCAACGGAAATCATACTCACCAATGCCACTAGAAGAAGAAGCAAGCTCATATGGGAAGGAAAAGTGTGGGAGCAACATCTGATATACGTGATCAAAAAGCACTCCTGAAAACACGACAGTGTCACTTTAGTACGCGAATTATATGTCTGGAAAACAAGATTAATAAATAGTAAATACAGACCTTCCAGCATCTTCGAGGGTATGAGAGAAAGCTGAGAGGTGACCACCGCCAAAGCAGTCGTTGAAGGCGCTCCCTCAAGCAGTGGGGCATCAGCGCTAGCCGCACCTGCATTACGAAAGGATGAACTTGTCAGAAAAGGTTGTAAAGTAAAGAAAAGTAGCCACTTAGGGTTTACCTGAGGAACTCCCGGCGGAAACAGAGGCAACTCCCTCCTCTACCGACATAAGACCACCGCCCGTGGCCTCGTCACCCGACTCGATGGGGACCGTCGTCGTGCTAGCCAGACCTGGGGACGGCGGAGGACCGTAGACGGGGAGGGCTATAACTGGAGTATTGCCAGATTCCAGAGAAGGAGCGGTTGGCTCGTCCTCGGGAATCATGGCCGCCTCACCCACTACTCTCTCAGGTTCAGTAGCTGCGGTTGTATCGTCTACCATCGTCAGGGGACCGCCGACCTCGAGCGACTCAGCCGCCACCACCCTGGACTCAGCTATAATGATCATATCATCTGCCCCCGCTTCAGGTTCGGCATCAATGACCTTCTCGACGGTAGGCCCCTCGACCTCCACTCCAGGCTCCATGGCCTCAACAATATTACCCACTGTCGGCTCGAATTCGGCAGGCACCGCCTCCTCCGTTCCCCTAGGATCGACGGCTTCCGCCTCTCCCTCGATCGGACTTGGTCCTGCAAAGATAAGAGATATAAGGACCAATGACATTAAAATTCTTATAACAAAAACTCTGAGAGAAATATTACCTGAGGCGGATTTACCGTTTGCGCTCCGAACTGCTCGCGCCACCTCTCTGCGGGCAGTGGATAGGGCGACAGGGGCCTCTTCGGAGGGAGTATCAGCTCGAGGAGCGGTGCTGGGGCCCGCTCCCATAGACAGGGCAGCCCTGCGCGCCTTCGCCTCACGCCTCAACCGCTTTCTCTCCTCCCGAGCGGTTATGAGGGACCTCTATGACGCCTCCTTCAAGGCATCATCATCTTCATTCAGGAAGGCCTCCAGAGCCTTTAAGGCATCTCTCATCGGCTTTTCAAGATGAGCCTCCTGCGGTGGCCCAGAGGAAACAGGAACGTTGGCCGCTGGTAGAACATCTGCGCCACTAGGAGGGAGCGGCATCGAGGTTCCTGTAATTAAAATGGAAAGGTTAGATTGACCATAACGCAAGGAAAATGAAAAAATTCGATGAGTCGAAACTTACTAAGGCCCATAGATGCTCTGAGACGTTCCTCCTCCTGAAAAGTCTTCAGAGAAGCAGCAATGGCTTCTTCATCAGTGATGCCTGTTGAAAGAAAAGAAAGAAAAGCGTTAGTCAAAAATAATGAAATAATGAAGAAGATGCGTTGCAGTAAAAAAAAGCGACTAATAGTTACCTGATTGCGCAAGCTTAGCCAGCCACGCGTCACGCTTCACCAACCATGCCGAAGCTCTAAGAGCAGCCTCCAAGTCTGTATCGTCCGGCGGTGGCATCACTAATCCTGCGTTAGTCCGATATTCGAGCAGACCCTCGGAGTAGGGAGCATGGGGTTCCTGGCCGAACACAACGTCCGCGGCGAGGAGCGACTTCTTTTTCTTTTGCCCTCCGACCCTGGGCCCGCGAGGGATCGACTTCCGCTTAGCAGCTACTTTGGGACGACGAGTCCCGATGTCCGTACCCACGCCAGACTCCGGCGAGGGTACAACCATTGTTTCCACCTGAGCACGGGGTGCGGGAGGTGCATCCGTGATATCAGGAAGTGGTAATTCACGTGGAGGACTTTGCGCACGTGATGGTCTGCCCCCGGCATCTTTTAAAGGAGCGATTACTGGGGTCCTGGGAACCAAAGGAGCGGTGCGATCGGTACCTGGAGGTGCACCCTTACGATCGACCAACAGTCGCCTTTCCTCCTTTATGACTGCTCCTGTCGCATGATTGTACCAGTCTTTGTACACATTGAGGAGTCTCGGAGCGTAAGTCGGCGCATTGATAAAAAAACGAGAGGTCGTATTCACGCGCATGAAATGGTGCAAGGCGTTCTCCATCCCCTCTTCAGTGGCATCTGGTTCCACCAAGAAGGCTTCCAAGGGGACCCCTTGATCGTAGCCCAGTTGTTGAGCAAAACGATGTGGGTTATACCTCATAAAAATTGCCACATCATTCTGCCTAAAAACTAAAAAGCCCGGTCTAATGGAATATAAGTGGAGGGTCTCCCGAGCCGTTAAAACTGAAGCTCCATCCTTAAAGATATCTTGTAATGGCCGCGTCACGGTGGTAGACACCTTTCCGACGGTCAATACCTTATCGACAAAGGACATCCCGGCTTCGACGGTATGGGGGCGAAGGAGCAAGCCCCTAGCCTTCCGTGGTGAGGGGTTTACAATTGATGCACTGATCAACTGTATAATGCGAGGAAAACCGCACTTGTCAAAGAACGAGGGCCTCTTATGCATTCCGAAGACACCCGCTGTGTGTAACTCGAGCCACGATGCGAAGTAATGCATCGGGAAGACCACATGCAACACCCCGGGCTCGCTAGCATCCGCCGCTCGACTGAGGCCGTGGTATAAGTGTGCCAGGCCGGCGATCCCAACAGCTACCTTCACCCCGATGACCATCCGGTGTGCTGGATAAAAGACAGAGGGCCGCATCCGATGAGAGTGCATTGGGATAGCGAACCAACTCAACCATAACCCGAGAAACCCCAAGAAAAAGGCCTCCTCATCCATCCCAGGGGTAGCTACTTCTGCAAGAGACACGGTTGGAAAGTTAGGAAGAAAGAAATCCTTTTGACCTATTTCATTCGCCGGCAGGTTATCCAAACCTAAACCGAAAGGGTCCTCGAGGGTGGCAAACTTGGCAGTGGCCGCAGAGAGGGCGTTAGGGTGAAGGAACCGAGCAATGAAATCCTCAAAGTTAACTCCTCGACTCCCATGTTCAACGAAGAGAGACTCATATATGTTCAACACTTTAATTAAGCTTGGGAACTGGTGTTGAACAGCAGTATCCGGCGTGACCCCCTTCACCATTGGCCTAGCTCCGAAAACGTACACGTCTGTTAGGAGCAGCTCCTCATAATGTTCCCCCATCACCGGTAAGCCGGATACCTCCGCAAATTCCTCCAGAGAAATTGACACTTCCCGATCCATGGCAAGGAAAGTGTGGGTGGGAATATTCCATTGCTCCAAGAAAGCTTTAAACCACCAGGTGGGAAGCGTAGGATACTGGAAGAGAGAGACATAGACCGCGGTGTACAGTCCTAATCTTATCAACTGTGACTTCTTCGTCGACAGGATATACCGGGCCCACGGCAGATAGCCAATCGGGTGGCGAGGAATCAGACCAAGGTTATACGATTGCCCCCAAGGTCGCGCTTCACCTTGACAGATACGACGTCCTAGGATGTCCAAAACCATGGGACGCTGAACCGGTATCGCATCTATAGCGGGATGTAGAAAACCTTTCGATGTCCAGTCCGCCAACTCCACGGCATACTGCACCGAGGGTGAGGTAGCATAATGAATCGCCGTGATGTGCTCAGACGGCACCGCGCATGTGAAGCTGCGTCGACCCATAATGATCTGATTGTACCACGACCCCAAAGGTGGAGACTCTTGTACTCCGGATCGTATGCTTTGATCATGGCCAGGATCTCACGGTCCAGGGGCGCCTCTGGAAATCCCTCCTCCGAGCGGACGAACGGAAATGAAGTGTCTTCAGACATGATCGCTGCAAAAGGGCAATATAGCCGTTAGTGTTGTAATCCCAACGTTTGGCATTAAAAGAAGAAAATGCATTAATTAAATTAAATCAAAATCAAAATTAATTAATCACACCGCACCACAGTGCAGTGAGTAGGAGACCAAAGAGGGACCCATGAAATCTAAATGACAAAACATCAATTAAGGAGACAAACTCATCATTGGGAGAGATTGTCAGTTGGCCCCTTGGGGGGAACATTCCCATAATAAAGAAAGGGGGAAAGTCACTAAAGACAAGGAGAAAATCTCCTCTTTCAGAGCAAAGCTCTATCACAAAATGACACTTGTCAAGTTCTGGTCTCAAAAGAGTAAAATTCCTTAAAAAAGAGCTTAGCTCTATAATATTCCATCAAAAAGAAAATTCTGAAAATAATTTTAAAATTAAAATTTCTGGAATCTTGAAAAATCCATGAAAACTTACAAAAAGAGTTCTCTGTTTTTCAGATCTAAAAGATCTACATTTAATTCAAGAGCAAAGCTCTGTTCATGGGTTAGAACCCATGAACAAGATCTCTGTAGATCTATGGATTTGTGAGAGCAAAGCTCTGTGGAACCCCAAAGAGGATTTCTTTAGATCAAAAGATCTATAAGAGCAAAGCTCTGTGGGTTAAAATTGACTTAAATTAATTTAACTTAGTTTTAAATTAAATATTAAATATTACCTAAAGTTTTCTAAAAAACTTTGAGAAATGAGAGCAAAGCTCTAGAGTTCTGAAAGCAAGAGCAAAGCTCTGAAATTCCTAAGCAAGAGCAGAGCTCTGAAAATCTAAATTTAGAAAAAAGGGTGGAGAGTCTTCTAAGGGCCAGAGGCTCTATTTATAAGACGCTTGCGCCCCTTGAGATTCCCCCTTGATCTAACGGTCAGGAGGGGTTGCCACCGTTGCACTCACGTGTGCGCCACGTGAGCGCAACGGTGGGGGGGCATTTGTTTCGCCCAATCAGAGCAAACCTTTGTTTGAATTCAAAATTCAAATTTTGAAGCAACGCTTCAAGTCGCGGGCGCAACGCGCCGCGTGCATGGCGCTAATACGTCAGCGCAGTGCCCAAGAAAGCGCACCCAATCAGAGCAAAGCTCTGATTGAAGGAAGCAACGCTTCAGCTGCGCTGCGCGACGCGTGTTAGCGCAGATGCGCTAGCGCAGTTGCGCTGCGCTATGCGCTGCGCGATACGTGTCAACGCAGATGCGCTAGCGCAGTCGCGCTGCTCTCTGCGCTGCGCGACACGTGTCATGCGCTGGGGCATCTGCGCCAAACTAAATTAAGATTTTATGAAATCTTTTCTGTTCTTTCCAAAACCAGAAGATTTTCTTCTGCCTTTGGATCAAAGATCCAGCGGTGGGAAAATTCCCAAAATCATTCAGAAAAGATCCTGTTAACAAATTCAACAAATTTATGGGCACTATAAAAGGACCCTAAGCCTCAATTCAGAGGCATCATCAAGAATTTTTTTGAAAAATCAAGAACTCTAAACAGAGAAAACTCTGAGAAGATTTCAAGAAAAAAAAGGTAAAGAACCTTCATGAGGTAGAAGAAAGGCCTTCTAATAGATCATTGATCTAAAAATAAGATCAATGATCTTTATATAAAAAAAAACAGTGCTTTGCACTTCTTGTGAACCTTCGGTTCTTTAAAAAACAATAAAAATAATAAAATAATAAAAGAATAGTGCTTTGCACTTTTAAGAACCTCTGGTTCTTCGAATAAAGAAAAATTTATTTTTCTTTGATCTAATTTGGATCAAGAAATTAAACAGTGCTTTGCACTTCCCTTCTTGAATCTAAAAGATTCTTAGTGCTTTGCACTTCCAAACTGCGCTGTTGCGCTCTTAAGAGGACGCCACGTGTCGGCTATAGAACCACTTGCGCTCGGCGCCCTTAAGATATTTTGCTCTCTGGGATTGGCGCAACTTGCTCAGAGCGCGCCACGTGTCGGCAGCGCAATGGCGCAGCGCAACAGCGCAGCGCACTGCGCTAGTGCGCTTGCGCTCACCAAGCACGACACGTGTCATCACCATATGAGCTTGCGCTCATTGCTTAGCGCAAAGCGCAAATGCATTGTACTGCTTACAAAAGGGCCAAGCCCAATTAAAAGAGGGCCTAACAGGCTTAATAAAATGCTATGCATTATTCTATGGGGGCAAAGCCCAAACCAAAACGGATGCTCTGCATCACTTATAAGTGGGCAGAGCCCAAACCAAATATTCAGAATGCTATGCATTTTAAAAGGGGCAAAGCCCAGACAGGGTAGATACTTTGCATAATTTACGAATGGGCAGACCCCAAAATAAATTGATACTCTGTATTTTTTGTGGGTAGAGCCTAAATAAAAAGTGCAATGCAAAAGCAAACGTTAAACTGGACTTAGCCCAATTGTGGCCATAAGTCCTTAAATTAAATTGACTGAGCAAAATGGCTCTCCTAAATCAATTTACATCCGGTTCGAGGGTACATCTCCGAACTCCTTTGACATTCATCGTTGTAATTCCTCAACGACGTCAAAGAGGTGACGGGTCCCAACGACCACACATCAATATTGGACCGAAACGTCCTTAAACTAATATCGGACCGAGACGTCCTTAAACTAATATCGGACCGAGACGTCCCTAAACTAATATCGGACCGAGACGTCCCTAAACTAATATCGGACCGAGACGTCCCTAAACTAATATCAGACCACCACGTCCCTAAACTGGAATATGGACCACTACGTCCTTAAACTGGCAACGGACCGAAACGTCCCTAAACTAATAATGGACCACCACGTCCTTAAAACTGGCGATGGACCACCACGTCCTTAAACTGGCGCAATAGAGCCCGAACGCTCTTTTGCCAGATCTAAACGGTCCCGTCTAAGTTGATCTTAGCCCTAAATACGGTTAATGTGTCCTTAGATCTTTAAATAAACAATAAAACTCCGAATCAACTTTGGTTCAAGGGTACATCTCTGAACTCCTCTGACGCCTGTCGTTGTAATCCCTCAACAACGTCAGAGAGGTGACGAGTCCCGATGGCCAGATAATTAAATTAATCACTACGTCGAGTCGATCTTAGTCCAAAACAGGACTAACGTATCCTTGACGAACGTTTAAGTAGATCTTAGCCGCAACGTGACTAATGTATCCTTAAACTAAAACACCAAACCCAAATCTAAGTAAACACGGATTTGGACTAATCCACGTCCTACGGGCGACGGCATTACTCAGTCTCCGTATACAATCCACGGGCAACCACAAACAAAATAAACACACACGACACGAAGTGAAATTCTGGAGAAGGAGAAAGTTGTTACCGCGATGCGGTAGCGTAATTAACTGCAGGGGCTTGCGCCTGCAGGGAAGAGCGTCCCCACAATCAAAAACCCCTCGCCCTGAGGGGGAATCTGACGAAGTCTGCTACATCGGCCGCATCCGTCTAAACCTCCGATACACGGTGCCATAAATCAACTTGGCATCTTCGGAGAGATAGACGGATAAAACCAAATAGCATCTGCCCCGAACCGCAGGCACAGACGTCCTAACGTCCAGGCCGCCGTTCGGAGGGGAACATCGGAGTTCTTGATTTGTGGCTAGGGTGTGCTACGTTAGGGACTCGATGGCGTGTACCCGATACTGATGGGTAGAGACGTGAGGTCCTAGAGTAGGCACATCAGTCAGCATTCTGTGTTCATCTAAGTGTCACCGAGATGTAACGTGACTTGAGAGTTGGTTACTAGTGGGCAGGGATGAAGAGTGAAGTTTTGGATTTCGTTTGAAGTGCTTGGCTTGTCGGTGAGCTAAGGTTAAGCATTTGAGGCCGGCTGGAGAGTTGCAACCTTTTTACCGTTCCAGAGTGGGAATAAGAGCAGATCTTCATGAATTTCGTTGTGGTGTCTACCCAGAATTGGACAGGGTGTGACTCCATTCGGGTGATTGTTATCCAGTTATGCTCAGTTTGCTCAGTTGTTCTTCAGTAAGTTTGTGCGTTTGCATGGAGTTCCTTCATGCGTCGTATCCGATAGAGGCATCCAGTTCGCTAGCCGTCTTTGGCAGAAGCTTCAGGAAGTCTTGGGTACTGGTTGAGCGTTAGCTCCGCTCTTCCATTTGTAGGCCGATGGTCAGACAGAGCGGACTATACAGACTCTGGAGGATATGATTGTGCGTACGTACTAATTGTTTGTTGGCTGAGGGATCGTCACTTGCCATTAATGGAGTTCTCCTACGATAACAGTTATCAGGAGACATATCAAACGACAACTTTCAGGCCTTGTGTGATAGCTTGTGTCGATCGCCAGTCTGTTTTACTGACTCTGCGAGAGCAGTATTTTTGGACCCCAGCTAGTCGAGAGGCTTCGGAGAAGATCCAGTTGATTCAGGTCAGGATGAGAGTAGCTCAGTGCAGACAGAAGTCTTATGCCGACCGTAGTTGTCGCGGACTTGAGTTCGCAGTGGGAGATAATGTATTCGTACGGATTTTTTTTTCCGATGAATTGGCGTGTTGAGTTTTGGGAAGCTTAGTCCAAGATTGTAGGTCCTTTTGAATTCCTTTAGCGAGTTAGTACCGTTGCTTATAATTTGGCGCTTCCGCCCAGATTTTTGAGTATTCACCCCGTATTTTTTGTGTTGATATTTGCAAATACCTTCATGACCTTTCTCACATGATTCGGTATTAGACCATTTAGGTTGGACGCGATCTTTTCGTTCACCGGCAGCCAATAGTGTTAGGAGATCGGCAGGTGGAGAAACTTTGGTTAAGGGTCTTGCCATCTGTGGAGCTTTCTTTGGCGTAGACGTATAGTGGGGTGATCACTTGGAAGGCTGCGAGCGAGATTGGGAGTTTTGCATTCATCTCTTTGAGGGTATGCATAGTAAGAATTTTAATTCGGGGATGAATTTTCTTTAAGGGGGGGATTGTAACACCTTAGAATGCGATTAGTGTTAATTAAGCGATAGTGCGGGTTTTCTGTAAAAAGTTTACCAATTCGGATTCCTCACATTTTATAACATTTAATTAATAATTTATTTTTATTTGTTATGGCTTGTACACACTTGTGCATGTTAATGTGAGAGTGTGTTTGTGCTAATCTAGTTTTAGCAACCATGACAACCTTTAAGTAAATCCTTGCCTTGTTTAAACCTTAACCTAACATTTAACCCTAATCTCTAGATATTTGTGTGAGGAGAGATATTTTCTTGAGTTTTGTTTGGATGTGGTGGTGGCAAGTGAGTCATGGCTTGCATTTATGAATGGAGGTGCACTAACCCTATGCTCACCTCTCTTTCTCTTTTCATCTCACCCTCTCTCATTCTCTCTCACTTATCTCTTTCTCTTTATTTCTTCACTTCTCTCTCATCTCAACTGAACACTTAACCTATCCTTCACTAAAGCTTCACTAAACTTCACAAAATCTCACCCAAATCACTTCTAAAGACTTATTTTGCCTCTTTGATGCCTTGGAGTTGAGAAAGCTAGGATTTTTCAGCTTGTGGGAGTAGGTAATGATCTCTTTCTGTTAAGTAGGTCTTTTTAGTGTTGCATAATTTATTCGTTTCAGTTTAGAACGTTTAAAGTAAAGTTTCGTGCACATATCATAATTTTAGTGTCGATATATGATATCTATGATCTGCTGTGAACCAGTATGTGTACTAGAAAATCTAGCAGCGTAGTTGTATTGTACCAGAGACCCTAAGCTTTCACCTGAAGACGAAACCCTTCCCCTCAGATTTGGCCGGTGACATGCCTTGAAATTCCAGCGACCTCGGCCTCCTAGGGTAGTTAGGGTGTGGTTTTTTCAGGGTAGATGTCTGCTTTGGTTTTGGTGTGTTTGGTCCTGCTTGATTTTTGGGTTTTTACTTTATACAAAATCTGGGATCACTTAGCTACTTTCTAGTGTTACGACTACACGTGTTACGTTATCCGACACGGTTCGTGTACTTTGTGTAGCTTTTGCTCTTGAGTTGGTTTCGTAGTGTCGCCGCGCACCTTAACCAGTAGACGAACACTTGAGAGTATATTTGGAGTTGGTGCGTCGGTTAAACGTAGTTGTACGCGTTATTGGTCGATTGCTAATATATACAATTGTTTTGTTGTTATGTGATTTTAAGATCGCAGGCGGGGACTTTGGGCACCGCGAAGAAGGGAAAGCAAGTGGTTGGTTTTACTTAGCCAGGAAAGTTGGTGATTAGATTTAACATCTATAGAAGAATTGCCCGCATGGCGTTATGGGTCTGGGCTAGATATGATATGATATTAGTCGCATGTTATATTGCACATATAGATATTGTGCATAAAACTTCATTGCATATTATTACTTGTTGTGCTTGAACTTGTACCCTTTGGACACTGCACTATTATTGACGGCTCATGTTACACGAGCACTGATTGTATGCCACTCACACCGTTAATAATTGCCATGACACGCACAACACTTATACATACGTGAAATTGTATTGGATAGGGACATTGAGACATTGATTCATATTCCATTGCGCATATGACATATAGCATACTTGTATACCTACATGCTTACACATATGCTTTGCCATGCCTACATGCTAGCTACCCATATACCTATATGGTATTATACCATTAAAGATAGATATATATACATATGAGACATAACTACATGTACATCTTGTTTACATACTTATATGTACACCCGTATACCTTGTTTTAGCTACACAGATACCTGGAGGGTATTACATCATTATTGATAGGTAGCCACACATATAACTGAAGGGTATTACATCATTACTGATAGGTAGATGAACATATCTTGCTATACCAACATGGTTACGCATATCTGGTTATACCTACATGTTCACCTTTATATGATGTTGCATTTGGTTTCAGAGAAATTAGGAACCGCATGATATACTTAATAATTTATTGCAGTTAAATAGCGGTTTTTCCTTTATATACTCATATTACTTTTCATGTTGCGTATATGGTATATCATGGATTTCGCATTGAGATATGGTTTTCATATGATGTTTTCTGGATATTTTACTCCTGCGTATATATCAGTGGTATGGAACGCTGATATATATATGTATATATACTCGTATGTATATAACAGTGGTATGGAACACTGTTATATATGCACACCTACATAATATATCATCATAATGATCTATGCAAATATATTTATTCATTATATATGTGGGCCGATTCAATGGCCGGACAGATATTATGGTCGAGATTAGGGGCCGATATTATGGTGAGATTAGGGTCCGATATTATGGTCCAGATTAAAGGCCTATGTGCCCGATGTGAGGGGCCTATGTGCCCGATGTGAGGATGACATGTTTTATTCCGTACTCCACATTTTTTTGATATGCATTGCTTCATATATTAGTAGTACCTGATAGAGTATCTTTCATGACTGTTGCATATATATATTGCTGTTTATTTCTATCAGCTTGCATGTGATAGATTAGCGCAGTACGTGCATACCTGCGATTACCTGCATATGTTATTTACTATTCACTAGTTGGCAACTCACTTCCGTTGTGCCGCAGGGTTGTACAGGTTGTCCCTCAGAGCAGTCAGAGGCAGGGCTTTCATCCATCGTATCATCTTTTGCAGCGGATAACGCTACGGCTGATTGGGTGCAATTTTACTATAGGTGGGTTTTGCAGTTATCCAATATTGCTCATTGTATATTCGTTGTACCCAGTACTCTCCATTTATCATTTTTATGATTGACTTAGAGACGAGTTGTGAGGACGATATTGTATATTATTTGTGACTTGGAGATTTTCATGCTGTTCACTTTATATCATCTTTTTCTTCGCTACGGCGTCGTATATCTGTTGTGGTGGTTGTTTTCCGCCGTTGGGCATGGATTTGATCCTATTTGGGGATGCTTTACTTATATCTTTATGGTGTACCCTTTTTGGGGGCTTATTTTACAAAGGAGGTGCTGCCAAATTTTTAAAGGAAATAAATTTGGACTTTAAAGAATTTGATTGATATTTCAAAAGTTTTAACAATGTTATCATCATTTACAACTTTTGATGGTTTAGATTGCTGGGTTTTTGTTTTACTTGAATTACGTTACGCCTGGAGACGTTGCGTAGTTTAAGGGTCGTTGCGTGCTAAATTTTGGGTCGTGACAGTAACCAGAGAAGTCAAAACCATATTGGTATAACATTGGAAGGGCAAAAGATATCACCGAGCGACCAGTCTAGATATCTAGGTTCCATCATCCAAAAGAATGGGGAGATCGATAGTGATGTTAATCAAAGGATCCAAGTTGGTTGGTTGAAATGGAGGAGTGCAACATAGATTTTGTGTGATCGTAACTTTCCGTTAAAATTGAAAGGGAAGTTTTATCGGAGCGCTATTCGACCTGCCTTATTATATGGTACAGAATGCTGGGCTCCTAAGAAGCATCATACACAGAAGATGCACGTAGTGGAGATGCGCATGCTTCGTTGGATGTACGGTAACACTAGAAAAGATAAGGTGCGAAACGAGGATATTCGTGCAAAAGTTGGTGTAGCGCCTATGGAGGAGGAGATGCGGGAAAACCGGCTATGATGTGTAACACCCGAGCCCAATAATACTATTTCTAATGCTAGTTGAGTGTTATACATTGCTCATTTCAATTATCCTGATTGTTTGGTGCTTTTTACTAAATTTTAACCGGCTAAGTCATTTTGGCATATAACAAATTTTAACACCTAAAATGAAATTAAAAATATCCATTTTGGCATACTCGTCGCCACTAGTCTCGTGGTTGTGTCCGCGTGTCGAGATTTCATCCCGTTCGGCGAAACGGGCAAGTTTGGACGTCTACGCGCGCGTGCAAGTGTCCGACTTGGGGGTATGCATTTTAATCATAAAACACCTCATTTCAAAATTTGAAACTCGCTTAAAATCCTATAATTTGAATTTGAAACATTTGGGCGCAACCCGGGCGCGATTTGGAAATGTTTCATTTAGCGCCGAAATACCCATTTAATTAAATATATTAAAACTATATAATATATATATTACTGTTCTTTTATAACGGCTGAATCCTTTTGAAATCTTTTAAATTTTTATTCTTAAATTTTTCTATTCACTCCCCAGCCAATCATGAGGCTCTCTCTCGTGGGCCCCATCTCTCTCTCTGTCTCTCTCTTTTTCTCTCTCTCTCTCCAATCTTATTCTCTCTCTCTCACTTATATATTCTCAACTGTTCCCTCATCTCCCCATCACAGAAACCCATCGACGTAACCCCCACGAGAAACCCTAGCCACCTCGTGCCGTCGCCGCCGACCTCCCCGTGACCTCGCCGTCATCACCCTCGCCTCCACAGTCTAACCGCACCCCCTACCTCCTCTCCTCCCTCCTTCCAGAGCCTGCAAACCCAACCCCGACGCCACCTCCTGCACGCGGTGCTCGCCGTCGCCGCCGCTTCCCATCGCCGACGACGCCAAAGCCTTCCTCCCTTTACCCTCGTCCCGACCTCCTCGTCTTCCTCCTTCCATCGCCGACCCACGACAGCACCCGAGCCAACCCTAACACCAACCCTAGTCACCGGGAAACTCGCCGTCGACCCTCGCCGTCATTGCCAGAGCCACCGCCGACCACCTCCTTCTCCCCCTGAACACCAGAGCAGGCCAGCACCCTCCTCTACTCATCGCACCACCCTTTCCAGCGAACCCAGAAACTTTTCAGCCTTCGCTGCTCGCCGTCGCTGCCTCGCCGGCGTCCCATCGCCGTCGAGCCCGTCGTGGTTGCCCCCTGGTTCTTCCCTGTAAGCATCTCCTTACCTTTCCATTCGTGTTAACCCCCTCGCTGGTCTTAGTGTCCGTGTGTCGTATTTTTCTAATTCATCGTCGTTTTGACATTTTGCCGGATTCCGGCCTTGCCGACGTTTGGACCCGACTCTCCAGCGAAGTACTCTGGTCCGTGTGGTCCCGCTGTTCGCTGTTTGGACTCGATCCGTGGCCCGTGCATCCGTCTCGTGTTTTCCGCCGACGTTGCATTCGTGTTTTCCGGTTTGCGAAACCGTCGAGGCAAGATTTCTTGCTACATGCTACATTAAACTAATTAAGTGTTTGACTCATAAAACTTGTAATATTAACTAAGTATAGTTACTTGTCTCATTGAACGAATTATGATATACATCATAATACAGCCATCTAAATCGTATTTTGCAACCATAACCATAAATAACAACTACCCGTTAATCATTCTGTTATTTAGAGGACGATAATCGCACACCCATATCTTCATTACTTGTTGTTATTAATATTGCGCTACCCTGTGATTATTGCACCCCAAGGGTGCTCGAACCTGCTAGTATAATACAACTGCATCATATTCATGTACCATTGTGATTAAGTGAACCGTTATTGTTAATTACTTTATTCTTGTTGCTGTTCATTATTTGATTGTATACCTGTTGTGAGCACATACTCGATTGCACTACGTATTGGCCTAACCCTGCTACACATGACATATATATACATACCGACTCAACCTGTTGTACCACGACCTGACTGATTACCTGATCTCATGCCTAATGCCAACAAACCTGACTTGGGGTCCTCATGGACCATTCCTGTTGTCTATCCAGACAAACCTGACCTGTTACCTGATCCTGTGTTGGCATTAGTCCTTGATTACTGAATACCTGACCTGACATACATAACTTGGGGGTATGGGGAAATCAAAGATGAAACCGACTTGTAACTCAACAGTTCGATACCTGTTCTGATCAGTCTTACGGGCTTGGCCAGCCCCGGAGTGATGATGCTGACATCACTCGCCCATCCTGCTACCTATTACTGCCTAGCGGCACGTCTCGGATTCAGCCCCGAGGATCTTGACCGTGGTCCCGGGCACGCACGGGATACTATTGAGTTACATCGACGAGTCACCAATTGATTTCAAGGAATTTAGAGTAGAAACCTGATAGGACAGTTTAGTTACCACTGCATATTACCCTGCACTGTTATTTCATAATACTGCTTCATTCATGTTCATCCCTGCATTGCTTATTACCATGTTTATATTATATTATTGGTTGACATGACGCGCTGACATCTGGGTTTTGCATGGCCCAGATTCCTTACCACTGTCGACGACCGAGCAGGAGTACTTCAGCCAGCAGGCTGATCTGTGAGTTCCATAGTGTTTAGTTTATTTATTTCATTTCATTTCCAGATGTGAGCCCGCATTATGGGACGTACTGTTTATTTATTGTATTGGATCATTTGCTTCCGCACTTATTGTTTATTGACTCTTGTTATTATGGATTTGGACATGTGTTAGATTAGTTTAGTATCTTGTTCTTGATATCTCTACAGCCGTAATGTGACTGTGGATGGATACTTCCTACCCACAGGTAGCATGGTTGGCTATGTCACGTGCCCAATCTTGCGTACTCTGGGAAGCGGGGCGTGACATTGTATTTTTGGTATCAGAGCCATAGGTTAGTTGGGTTGATTCCTTTGTAGTTGGGTATTATACCCGATACACGAATCAGAATACCCGTGATTAGGAAACAAGTCCTGCCACCTTGACTGTTTTACCATCCTTGAATCATTCTTCCGGATCATGTCGACATGCAAACTTACTTTGCATTTGTCAACTCGAAAACCTAATTTCTTGTTATCTCTAGGACTTAGGCGACTTGGGTGGAGTTAAGTAATTGCGGCTATGATGCCGCGGCATAGCTACAATGCAGTACTCTATTTAAGTATCTTGGAGTTCTAGCCTTGATTTATATATTGAATCTATCATCATGCTAATGTTGTTTGTTTTGATTTCAGGATTATGGCAGATAAGAATTTCAAGACGTATCAGAGGCGCGTGGATGAAGCCGCCATGTTAGGAGTGATACGTGGGATGTTGGAGAATCAGAAGAGGCAAACTGAGCTGATCCAGCAGCAAGCAGATTCATTTCAGGAGGGTATGCAGGCCATTCGGCAGTCTGTAAACACCGCTGTAGCGAAGCCAGTTGACCGAGTAGGGACCGTGGCAGATTTCAGACGGTTGGGTCCTACTACTTTCACTGGTTTGGAGGAGCCGTTGCCAGCCGAGCAGTGGTTAGTGGACACGGAGAATTTACTGATTGCGGCACAGATCCCAGAAGACAAGAGAGTTGATGTGGTGCGCATTCAGCTGGTGGATTATGCCCGAGAGTGGTGGCTTGTGGAGGAGACCTGCTTGCCCAAGCCAATCAGTTGGGCGGATTTCTCTAAAAGTTTCCTGGAGAAGTTCTTCCCGCGGACTACACGGGAGGAAATGGAAGAGAAATTTATTGGGCTGAGGCAAAATGGAGCATCTGTGGACGTACATGCAGCGGAATGGATGAGACTCAGCCGCTTCGCTGGACCCTTAGTCGCCAAGGAGGCAGACAGGGCGCGAAGGTTCTTGCGCAGTTTGGATGTGGACATCCAGAGGCAGATTGTCTCCCTGGGTTTGACCACTTACTCGCAGGTTCTTACGGCAGCCAGAGAGCAGCAGAGTTTGTCGGGAATGAAAGGGAACCTACAGCAGACAGCAGTTGCGGCCAGAAAGCCCGCATTTGTACCTAACCGAGATCATGGGCGCAGAGGTATTCCAGTGGACCGTCGAGGTGTAGCACCCATGAAGAAGCCTGTGATCGTTGATCGAAGGAAGAGCGTGATTTGTGACTACTTCCGTTTACCTGGGCACGTGCAGAAGGATTGTCGAAGGAGACTGGGACTTTGCCTGGTTTGTGGAGCGGCCGATCACGCAGTTGGTGCCTGTCCGTCGAAGCTTCGCACGAGAGATGATATACAAAAGCCTCCGCAGAGACCGTTCCAAGGGCAGAAACAGCTGACTCAAGGACCAAATCAGGCTCGAGCTTTCACGTTGACAGCTGAGGAAGCTAAGGCATCAAGAGAAGTGGTTTCAGGTACTTTACTCGTTCATGGTTTTCCCGCATTGGCATTATTTGATTCCGGAGCATCCCACTGTTTTATGTCATCCCAATTTATAACTACACACTCGATTACCTGCACGACCCTGTCTAGTTTTTGGGACATACACACTGGGAATGGGAAAATCATAGCTAGTAAAGAGTGTAGAGATTGTACAGTTGTTATGTGCGGACGGGAGCTTTTTGCAGATTTCTTGGTGATTGATACGGGCAGCTATGAAGTTGTCTTGGGAATGGATTTTCTTGGCACTTTCCACGCCCACATTGACTGTAGGGCAAGGAAGGTAATTTTCCAGATTCCCGGACACCCTGAGTTTACCTTCACTGGGGGAAGCAGTTCTGTCGGGCCAGTCGAGTTCAGGGCTAGGCCGACACGCAGTGTTCTTGCAGCAATGGAAGTTGATAGTAATGAAGAGCCGGCAGTTGTTCGCGACTTTATGGATGTATTTGCAGATATTTCGGGCTTACCGCCGAAGCGAGACGTGGAGTTCGCAATTGACCTTATTCCTGGTGCAGCGCCAGTATCAAAATCTTATTATCCGATGGCACCAGTGGAATTGGAAGAAGTTAAGAAACAAGTTGGTGAATTGCTCGAGAAGGGTTGAATTCGAAGCAGCAACTCGTCTTGGGGAGCTCCAGTTCTTTTAGTGAAGAAGAAGGATGGCACGAGAAGGATGTGCATTGATTATCGAGAATTGAACCGGGTGACTATTAAGAACAAGTACCCGATCCCTCGCATTGGAGAACTTTTTGAGCAGCTTAGTGGCGCGAGAGTATTCTCGAAACTGGATTTACGATCCGGATATCATCAGGTCCGAGTAAAAGCAGAAGACATTTGCAAGACGGCGTTTCGAACTCGATATGGACATTTCGAGTATTTGGTGATGCCCTTCGGAGTGACTAATGCGCCGGCAATATTCATGGATTTGATGAACAGAATCTTTTCACCATTCTTGGACCAGTTTATTGTGGTATTCATTGACGATATTCTGGTATACTCGAAGAGTCCGGAGGAACATGCTGAGCATTTAAAGATCGCACTGCAGATGCTGAGACAGGAGAAATTGTATGCGAAGATGAGTAAGTGCGAATTCTGGCTGGAAGAAGTGAAATTTCTGGGACATGTCGTGTCGGGCGATGGAATCGCCGTCGATCCCGAAAAGATTGCAGCAGTTCGAGATTGGCCTATTCCAAAGAATGTTGCGGAGATAAGAAGTTTTCTTGGACTCGCCGGATACTACAGGAGATTTGTGGAGAACTTCGCTCGTTTGGCAGAGCCGTTAACCAAGCTCACGCGCAAGGAAGTACCGTTTGTTTGGACGGATGGATGTGCATTGGCCTTCGAGACGTTGAAGCAGAAGTTGATAACCGCCCCTATCCTGACCGTACCAGATAATTCAGGAGGACTGGTAATTCACAGCGACGCATCTGGAAAAGGATTGGGATGTGTTTTGATGCAAAATGGGAAAGTCGTAGCTTACGCATCAAGACAACTGAAGACTCATGAGAAGAATTATCCGACTCATGACTTGGAGCTTGCGGCCGTGATCTTCGCCTTGAAGATTTGGAGACACTACCTTTTAGGCGAGAGAGTCGAAGTCTTTACTGATCACAAGAGTTTGAAGTATGTGTTCACTCAGAAGGAGTTGAACATGAGGCAACGCAGATGGTTGGAGCTGATGGCCGACTATGACCTTGATCTTAAGTACCATCCGGGAAAAGTTAACGTCGTGCCGGATGCACTAAGTCGGTTACCAGCGATTCAGGTATTGACCGCACAAAGGGAGATCATTGCGGACTTTCGGAGATTTGACTTGGAGGTTGTGCTACCACATGCTACGGGACAGTTGATGCAGTTGCAAGTGCAGTCGTCCTTAGTTGAGAAGATTAAAGCGGCACAATCGCAGGATCCTAGACTGCAAAAGTTTCGAGAGCAGGTTGAAGCCGGACTACGGACCGATTTACTGATCCACGAAGATGGTTCGTTGAGGTATGGTAGCCGTGTGTGTGTGCCAAAAGGGGATATGCGTGAAGAACTTATGAAGGAGGCACACAGTTCAGCTTACTCTGTACATCCAGGAGGGACAAAGATGTACCGAGATATTCGACAGCACTTCTGGTGGGAAGGTATGAAACGGGAGATTGCTCGCTTCGTGGCTAAGTGCTTGGTGTGTCAGCAAGTCAAGGCAGAACACCAGAGGGTTGCTGGTTTGTTGCAACCACTTCCGATTCCTCAGTGGAAGTGGGAACATATAACCATGGATTTCGTGACGGCTTTACCGCGGAGTCCAAAGGGCAACAATGCAGTATGGGTGATTGTCGATCGGTTGACCAAGGCAGCTCACTTTATTCCTTTTCGGGTTGGTCAATCGACGGAGACTTTGGCAGAGCGGTACATGCAGGAGATTGTAAGATTGTATGGAGTACCGGTGAGCATCGTGTCCGATCGGGACACTCGGTTCTTGTCGCACTTCTGGAGGAGTTTACAAGAAAGTTTGGGGACTCGATTGAAGTTTAGCACAGCTTATCATCCTCAAACTGATGGACAATCGAAGAGAACGATCCAGACTCTTGAAGATATGTTGAGAGCTTGCATGTTGGACTTCAAAGGTTCTTGGGAGGATCATCTACACCTGGTGGAGTTTTCATACAACAATAGCTTCCAAGCGATTATTCAGATGGCTCCGTTTGAAGCGTTGTATGGTCGTAAGTGCCGTTCACCTGTTTGTTGGGATGATGTTGGTGAACGAAGGTTACTAGGACCAGATTTGGTAGTACAGACAGTCGAGAAGGTGAATACAATCAGGAAGCATATGAAGGCAGCTCAGGACAGACAGAAAAGTTGGGCTGACACGTCAAGAAGACCTCTAGAGTTCGCCGTGGGTGATTTGGTATTCCTGAAGATATCACCGACTAGAGGAGTGATTCGCTTTGGGAGTCGGGGAAAGCTTAGTCCTCGATTCGTTGGACCCTTCGAGATATTGGAGCGGGTTGGAGAGGTAGCGTACCGTTTGGCGTTACCACAGTCCTTGGCAGGAGTGCACGATGTGTTTCATGTATCTCAACTACGGAGGTATGTTCGAGATGAAACCCACGTCTTGGATCATTCGGAGTTGACTGTACGGGAAGACCTAACTTTTGAGGAGCGACCGGTTGAAATCAAGGATCGAAGAGAAAAGGTTCTTAAGAACAAGGTTATCCCTCTTATGCTAGTTTCTTGGGGTAATCGATCACATGGAGAATCCACTTGGGAGCGAAAAGACGAGATCCGGCAGAAGTTTCCTCACCTTTTTCTGTAGCTATCTATCTTGTATTCTTGGAATTTCGAGGATGAAATTCTTTTTGTAGTTGGGTATGATGTAACACCCGAGCCCAATAATACTATTTCTAATGCTAGTTGAGTGTTATACATTGCTCATTTCAATTATCCTGATTGTTTGGTGCTTTTTACTAAATTTTAACCGGCTAAGTCATTTTGACATATAACAAATTTTAACACCTAAAATGAAATTAAAAATATCCATGTTGGCCTACTCGTCGCCACTAGTCGCGTGGTAGTGTCCGCGTGTCGAGATTTCATCCCGTTCGGCGAAACGGGCAAGTTTGGACGTCTACGCGCGCGTGCAAGTGTCCGACTTGGGGGCATACATTTTAATCATAAAACACCTCATTTCAAAATTTGGAACTCGCTTAAAATCCTATAATTTGAATTTGAAACATTTGGGCGCAACCCGGGCGCGATTTGGAAATGTTTTATTTAGCGCCGAAATGCCCATTTAATTAAATATATTAAAACTATATAATATATATATTACTGTTCTTTTATAATGGCTGAATCCTTTTGAAATCTTTAAAATTTTTATTCTTAAATTTTTCTGTTCACTCCCCAGCCAATCACGAGGCTCTCTCTCGTGGGCCCCATCTCTCTCTCCGTCTCTCTCTTTCTCTCTCTCTCTCTCCAATCTTATTCTCTCTCTCACTTATATATTCTCAACTGTTCCCTCATCTCCCCATCACAGAAACCCATCGACGTAACCCCCGCGAGAAACCCTAGCCACCTCGTGCCGTCGCCGCCGACCTCCCCGTGACCTCGCCGTCATCACCCTCGCCTCCACAGTCTAACCGCACCCCCTACCTCCTCTCCTCCCTCCTTCCCGAGCCTGCAAACCCAACCCCGACGCCACCTCCTGCACGCGGTGCTCGCCATCGCCGCCGCTTCCCATCGCCGACGACGCCAAAGCCTTCCTCCCTTCACCCTCGTCCCGACCTCCTCGTCTTCCTCCTTCCATCGCCGACCCACGACAGCACCCGAGCCAACCCTAACACCAACCCTAGTCACTGGGAAACTCGCCGTCGACCCTCGCCGTCGTTGCCAGAGCCACCGCCGACCACCTCCTTCTCCCCCTGAACACCAGAGCAGGCCAGCACCCTCCTCTACTCATCGCACCACCCTTTCCAGCGAACCCAGAAACTTTTCAGCCTTCGCTGCTCGCCGTCGCTGCCTCGCCGGCGTCCCATCGCCGTCGAGCCCGTCGTGGTTGCCCCCTGGTTCTTCCCTGTAAGCATCTCCTTACCTTTCCATTCGTGTTAACCCCCTCGCTGGTCTTAGTGTCCGTGTGTCGTATTTTTCTAATTCGTCGTCGTTTTGACATTTTGCCGGATTCCGGCCGTGCCGACGTTTGGACCCGACTCTCCAGCGAAGTACTCTGGTCCGTGTGGTCCCGCTGTTCGCTGTTTGGACTCGATCCGTGGCCCGTGCATCCGTCTCGTGTTTTCCGCCGACGTTGCATTCGTGTTTTCCGGTTTGCGAAACCATCGAGGCAAGATTTCTTGCTACATGCTACATTAAACTAATTAAGTGTTTGACTCATAAAACTTGTAATATTAACTAAGTATAGTTACTTGTCTCATTGAACGAATTATGATATACATCATAATACAGCCATCTAAATCGTATTTTGCAAATAACCATAAATAACAACTACCTGTTAATCATTCTGTTATTTAGAGGACGATAATCGTACACCCATATCTTCATTGCTTGTTGTTATTAATATTGCGCCACCCTGTGATTATTGCACCCCAAGGGTGCTCGAACCTGCTAGTATAATACAACTGCATCATATTCATGTACCATTGTGATTAAGTGAACCGTTATTGTTAATTACTTTATTCTTGCTGCTGTTCATTATTTGATTGTATACCTGTTGTGAGCACATACTCGATTGCACTACATATTGGCCTGACCCTGCTACATATGACATATATATACATACCGACTCAACCTGTTGTACCACGACCTGACTGATTACCTGATCTCATGCCTAATGCCAACAAACCTGACTTGGGGTCCTCATGGACCATTCCTGTTGTCTATCCAGACAAACCTGACCTGTTACCTGATCCTGTGTTGGCATTAGTCCTTGATTACTGAATACCTGACCTGACATACATAACTTGGGGGTATGGGGAAATCAAAGGTGAAACCGACTTGTAACTCAACAGTTCGATACCTGTTCTGATCAGTCTTACGGGCTTGGCCAGCCCCGGAGTGATGATGCTGACATCACTCGCCCATCCTGCTACCTATTACTTCCTAGCGGCACGTCTCGGATTCAGCCCCGAGGATCTTGACCGTGGTCCCGGACACGCACGGGATACTATTGAGTTACATCGACGAGTCACCAATTGATTTCAAGGACTTTAGAGTAGAAACCTGATAGGACAGTTTAGTTACCACTGCATATTACCCTGCACTGTTATTTCATAGTACTGCTTCATTCATGTTCATCCCTGCATTGCTTATTACCATGTTTATATTATATTATTGGTTGACATGACGCGCTGACGTCTGGGTTTTGCATGGTCCAGATTCCTTACCACTGTCGACGACCGAGCAGGAGTACTTCAGCCAGCAGGCTGATCTGTGAGTTCCATAGTGTTTAGTTTATTTATTTCATTTCATTTCCAGATGTGAGCCCGCATTATGGGACGTACTGTTTATTTATTGTATTGGATCATTTGCTTCCGCACTTATTGTTTATTGACTCTTGTTATTATGGATTTGGACATGTGTTAGATTAGTTTAGTATCTTGTTCTTGATATCTCTACAGCCGTAATGTGACTGTGGATGGATACTTCCTACCCACAGGTAGCATGGTTGGCTATGTCACGTGCCCAATCTTGCGTACTCTGGGAAGCGGGGCGTGACATGATGGTTTAGTCATGTGCAACGCAGACCTATGGAAGCACCGGTTCGACGAATAGATACCCTCGATATAGGCAATTGCAAAAGGACAAAAGGGAGACCGAAGAAAACATGGATGGAGGTGATAGGAAACGATATGGTTGCGAAAGGACTCAATGAAAGTATATTGTTCGATAGGAGTGAGTGGAGACGAAGGATTCTTGTGCTGGACCCGGTGTGATTCTCATGTTTGTTCATGTAGCCTACCCCATATGCTTGGGATAAAAGGCTCAGTTGTTGTTGTTTGTTAATGATGCTTTATTATTATGTATATTGTATCTGTTTTTATCAAAATTTACAATGAATGTGCTGCCTAATTTTTAAACGATAACATTTTCAAACCAAACTTGATTTCATGTTAGTAAAACCTTTTTTTTAAAAAGAACTTCACCTCTCCTATTTCTTGTAAAAGTGGTTTAGATTTTTGGATTTTGGCTTACTTGGGTTAATGTTAATGTAAGGTTCTATATATTTCACGTGATTCAAATGCCGGCCACGTGCTATTTCCGGGTCATGACAGGAACATGCATAATACTAGCTAGTGAAATAATGGAGTTTATTAAACGGGCACTGCACATGTTCAAATTCATAAGTTTTTATTTTTTATTTTTAATTAAACGAGTCAATTTGTTGTGGTGGTTGATAATATTAATTTGTAGCCAAATCACATGAAATTAATCTATTCCTAATCTAGCTTCGCAAAGTCAAATCTAAATTATATTCGTTTCATAAATTTATTTGAGATGCAGTATCTAAGGAATCGCAAAATTACCAAAAACATGCTTAAACAAATTCAAGTTGATTGTCAAGCATTTAGGTTTCGTAGCTGCTACGGGCTGGTATTTCATAATGAGATGGTCATCATGGATTAGGTTTTTATTATAATACCATTGTACCCACTGCAATATTATGAGAGAATTTCTTCCCGAACAAAATGATCAAAACCTTTTGCGTCATGTGCCGGACTTACAGATCATACCTTCCCAGTTAGGACTGGACACACATATTCCAGGATCGTATAAGCTTGTCTCATGAAATGCGCCAAAACCAGCCACCCCTTGAAAGAATAAACGAATTCCAAAAATCTTATGTAAATCCAAAAAGGGTTTACCGTCTATATGTTGTTTTTCCATATTTCATGCCAGCAACTTTCGAATCTAAGCTACCAAATTTAGTCAGTTATAATGAAACAAATAATGTAATTGTTAGCAAACCCGGGTGATATCCAATAGAGACCCCAAGTAAGTTGATGTAAAAACCCAGATCTTATATAAAAGTCCAAGGCCTTACCATTACGAATGTTGATTTGGTATACAAAATTCAAAAATGAAGATTCTAATAAGTTGTTGATATTATCAGAAGTAAACTGAAATTCAAGTATCCAACCTATATCTCTAGCAAAGCAAACACAATCTTTATTATTGGCTCTCGTGAATTGATGTCAATCATTGGCATGCATGGATTTTTGATTTTATGAATTGAACACAATATCTAGCTAGCCAATGAAGATATTTGATAAATTAGGCTCGTTTTAGTTTCCACCATCCCCTTAGACACAATGTTTGCCTCATTTTAGATATGAAAGTGAAAGATTGTTCCTTTTTAAACATTTTCCTCTCTCTCTCTCTCTCCTCTTTCTCTCTCTAGATCTCTCTCTCTCTCTCCTCTTTCTCTCTCTAGATCTTGCACTGAAACATGAACCAAAAAACAAAACAAATTAAACCCCAAAACTCTGCAACAAATGACAAAGGAAGCTCCATTGCTACTTTCACATGAGGAAAAAAACACAACATCAAAATCAAAAGCTAAGAAATAAAACATTGAAGAAGAAAAACAATGGCAATCCACGCGCAAGAGCTCAGGCAAAGACTCTTCTACAATAATGGAAATAAATCTTGAAACAAGCGTTTTATAACAATATTAAAACAGTACTGTTGAAATCTATGGAGCGTGAAAACTCTATTGGAGATGGTGAAGGACATATGAACCAAAATATAAAAATTATTTGGGGGAATTTCTCTGAAATTTCTCCTTAAAAAACAAACAAAGAATTATCACTACACACTCATCATCCAATTCAAATGTACAAATTTCCTTGCCCAATGTCCCAGACTTTCTCTTTCATGGCCCCTTTTTGGACCCACAAATTACCTTCAACAACCCCCCCTCCCCCACCCCCATCACCATAGAAAAATTTCTCAACATCATCCATACTAAATATATATAAAAAAGGTTCCCTAATGCACTCAAAAAGAAAAGAACACAAGCATTTTGATGAAATCTTAAACTAACATTGTTGTTGTTGTTGTTGTTGTTGTTACAAATCAATCACTGAGAACTCGTTTGATGATCGTCTCGGCTTTCATTACCTTGCTGCTGCTGATGGCTATGAGTAGGTTGCTGCTGGTGATCCGAGCTCATGCTGAGACCGCTGCGGTTAAATGCGTTGAGCGCGGCGAGCATCCCGAGATTCGTCTCGTTGATTCCGAGCCCCAAATGCTGCATCGATCCCATTTGGACACCACGCCCAGCCTGAAATTCTAGACCGCCCGCAGGCAGACTAACCGTGGACATGAATTGCAGCGGCGCCTGAATGGTGCTGGCGGCCCGGTACTGGCCTGCCACTGCAGGCAGCGTCCACTGCAGCGGCGGGTCAGACGGGCCGACCGTGGCCGCCACGGTGGGCACGGTGGCTCCAGCTGAGACGGGGAGCATCCAGAACGCTCCCCCGCCTCCGCTGGTAGCGGGGGCAACCGCCCACATTGCCGCTGCCGTGGGGAGCAAATTAGACGGGCGTATCATTCCTGCAGGGGCAGCGGCAGGCAGGCCAGTCCTCATCGCCTTAGATCCCGGCGGCGGTGAGGACGGGCCCGCTCCAGCAGCAGACGTCTCAGCCTCCCGCTGAGACGTCTGCCGCTGCTGCGACTCATCCTTGAAGAGATCGTCTCTAAACCTCTTTCTCAGATAATTATCCTCAGACTGATCTCCACCGCTCCCTTCTCCGATAAGCTGCTGCTGCTGCTGCTGATGCAGCTGATGGAACCCGAGAAACGAAGACCCGTAGTCATACTCCGATCTATGATGATGCGGGTGGTTCGCCAGCGCCAGCGCGTGAAAAGAGTGAGGAGCAGACTTAGAAGCAGGCGCCGAGAACGAAGAGCCGCTGCTCCGCAGCGATATATTGAGAGTGGAGAAATTCGCAGGGATTGTACCAGTTCCAGTAGTGGCTATAATAGCAGGCTCGGCCTGCTGCAGGAGCCACTCGATCGTTTCGCCGTCAGATTTATGGCCGAGCTCTCGAGTCAGCTGGAACACTCTCGCTGCGCACGCCGCGGGCATGCGGATCCTGCGGCCGCGGCCGTCAACCTTGGTGTGTCGGTCCTTTGACGACCGTTTCGGTGGGGCCCCCGCCAGATTTTTCGACGGATCTGAGGCGGCAGCTGATGGGACCAGATCGAGGGCGTAGTGGTCAGAGTTGCTCTTGCTGCTGTTGCTACTGCTGGCGCCATTGCCATGCGTGTGCTGCTGCTCCATCGTTCTCTGATGATTAAGAATCATACGTTATCTTTTTCTTCAGTTTAGTTTAATCGTTTTCGACCACCCATGGAATAAAAATTTAGGGAAAAAAAATAGGGGAAACAAAATAGAGAGATGAGGAACAAACTAGGGTTTTCTTGGAAGGCACGTGCGAGGTGGGAGCTCTCGCCAAGATTGACTGTTGTTTCTTTATGAGAGAGAGAGAGAGAGAGAGAGAGAGAGAAAGAGAGAGGAAGTGGGGAAGGGCAAGCGGGATGGAGTGGGGAAGAGAAGAGGGGACGTTGGGGGTGAAGGGAGAGAGGAGTAGGTTTACAAAACCTAAACCCTAAAAACTCTTGCCCCTTCTTTATTTTGTTGGTTTTGGTTTTTTGCTCCTCTCTCTCTCTCTCTCCCCCTCCCCCCACCCCATCATTTATTTTGATTGATCGTTTTCTTTCTCTCTCTTGTTAATGGTGGGGTAAGGTAGGCCACTCGTGGGTCCTTGGAATGATAAATATTAGGGTTGTAGTTAGCAACTGTGCAATGAAGATAAGCTCAGTTAAAAAACTTATCAATTAACTATTTATGTTTACAAAAGCTTTTACCCTTCCCTTCCAACTAGTTAAGTAGAGAACCTTTCTGATTTTTGTTCGGATTAGTTTCTGTTGATGATTATATATTATCGTTCGACGGTTTTTAGACTATGATGTAATACTTTGGTAACAACGGTGATACATAATCAGGCAATACTATATCCGGCACGAATTCATAAATTTAGTGTGTCAGATACGATTAATCGGATTGAGTAGCTGTAAGTTGTAGTATTCATATGCATGAAAAACATATAATATATTAACATGTATGAAGATCTTTGAGTCATTTTCAATGGAAAACAAACTCCGTAGTCCAGAAGACATGCTCCATCTCAAACTACTAAGAACTTGTTACATATAAAAAAATATGAACCAAATCCCTAGAAATGTGTCAAAGTAATAGACCCCCTAAATATAGGGACAGCTGGGTCTTTAAGTTGTTGATTGGTGAAGGGAGTGAGAATTTCACAGCACAAACAGAGTAAAAAACAGTCCTTTATTTATTTGTTTGTTTGTTTATTTATTTACTGAGGAGATATATGTATGCATTAATTTGTAGTTTAATAATACTACTGCTTCTTTCTCCAGATAATATTGGCCAGCAGCCAGACAGTGCAGGTGGGTGTCAGCTAAGCATCTAATGCTGATGACAGCTCACAACAACACAGCCATCTCTCATATTCATCTCTCTTCCTTTTTAAGTTTTTACAAAATGATGGGTATAGAAAAATGAAATATCAGTAGATAAATATTTGGATATATTGTCAAAAATCACATTGGCAAAGTTTTCCACCGTCAAAAAAACCTCACCCCCAAAGAATCTCGTAAAAAACCCTCTCGAAAAGTTTCCCGCTGTCCAAAACCCCTTGTCTACAATATTTGTACAGTTGTATACAATATCTAGTTAGCAAGAAGGATGCAATCACTATTACAAAAGTGATCAATGGTAACGTGGATTTCGTCACGGTTCAAACCATGACCATTGTATCGTCATGATTGTAGAAGAATTGGTCACGGTTTAAACTGTGACCGTGACCAAATGACCCCGGTAATAAAACCCAAAAATCCTCCCTTTCTTTTCTTCGAGCTCCTCATTTCCTCCCAATTATCCCTTTGACCAAAAAATATTTCCCCCAAATTCCTAACCCTCCCCTCTTAGTGGATGCCGGCCTCCTCTCTTGTTGTCGAGCTCGTCTCGTCGCCGGGCTCCTTTCGTCTTCATCGGCGGCCTCATCTAATCTCGCCTCCTGATTTGACAATCATTGTCGCCGCTTCCTCCCTACACTCACTACTACAAATAATGGTTGCCCCTACGGATTTATCCGTAGGGGCAAACCACTGCCCCTACGGATAACTCCGTAGGGACGAAAAAATAACCTGTAGGTGCAAACGCCGTAGATACAAATTGAAGCACTGAACTTGCCCCTACGGAGTTCTGTGTTGGTCCAGTTTCACCTACGGAGTAGGCCGTAAGGGAAAAAAAGTTATTTTATTTACGGTTTTTTAAAATATATTAACTGTACCTACGAAGTTATCCGTAGGGCCAAGTACTATCCCTTACGGATATATGCGTAGGTACTTATCCGTAGGGGCAAAATATCAGAAATCCTGATATTTGGCCCCTACGGATAACTCCGTAGGGGCCTTTGTTTGCCTCTACGGATATATCCGTAGGGGCAATCCCAACCCCCTGATACTAAGATCAGAGGGGAAATATCAGTTAATACTGATATTTTGCCCCTACGGTTTAGGCCATAGGGGCAACATGTGTGCCTACGGATAAATCCGTAGGTACACATTATCTGTTTTTTTTTTAAAAGGCTGCTTGATTTTTTCCCGCCCTGTGCACAATAATATATATATCAATAAAATATAAAATTAATCATCACACAACATATATCGCGGTATTCATAATCACATCTCACGCATATAATATACAAAAGAAACCCAAAAACTGAATATGATATAAATATAAACCAATATCAATATCAATATCGTTTCAAAATGTAGTACAATATGTATGATATAAATAAATACATGTTTCAAAAAATAAGAATCAAAAACCTACCCTAGCTCGGTCCAGCTCCACCTCTGATAAACGATAGAATCAAGCGCGCCTGCTCCTCGGTCAATAAACTATGCAATTCAGCGCGTGCGGGAGTCTGAGCGGCCTGTGGAGCTGGCGATGTGGTCTGCGCAGCCGCCGTCGAGGTAGTCGCTTGCGGAGCCGCGGCTGCGGGAGTCTGAGCGGGCGGTGGAGCTATAGGAGCTGTCTGCGGAACCGCAGCCGATGTAGTGGCTTGCGGAGCCGCAGCCGAAGGAGATGCATGTGGAGGCTCGGTCGATGTACCCTGTCGCGTCTGGACCTAACGTGTGTAAGAAGCGTGTAAGAACTGTGTATTATTCGAATTCGTATCATTATCAAGTTATTTCGAAACCCCATTTGGATATCTAGTTTGGAAAACCGTTGTTTATTTTAATTACATATGTATGTATGATTAATCAAACCTAAGTCTAAAACCAAATAAGCTCAAGCTACGTACTAATTATGGATATGTTGATATCTATAATATGACATGATATTTTACTATAAAGTAGTATACATACCAGCATCTCCTTCAACTCCTGAACGGTGGCCCTCAAGCTCTCCAGTTCCTGCTGGACACGTCGCTCACTGGAGACGGAGGAAGTAACCGCCGGGGTGGAGTCCAACCTCATATGGGCCCTGCTAGGGCCCAGTCCCCGGCCTCTCTCCCAACCTCCGTGGTGCCCTCCGTGTGCGGCGTCCAGAACTGGGTCCAGCAGCCTCGGATCGCTCTGTCCGGTAAAATCGATCCCTGAGGCCTCGGCCTGCTCAACTACCCGCTCCTACACCCACATTAAGCAGTAAAGTATAAGTATAAAATTTAAACTTGAACCTTCCAAAACTAAAATTTCAAATATGGGTAGAATAAATATTAACACTTACGCAATACTCCTGGGTAGCGAAGTCGGGATATCGAAGCTCGCCCGTGGCGGGATCTGTCGAGGTGCCGTGGACGGCAAGATATGCGGACAGCACGCTCGGTGTACCACCTTGCGCCACGGTCTAAGCTGTCTGCAATATTAGAAAATAACTCTTAATATTAGAAATATTAGAAAATAACTCTTAATATTGCAGAACATCACAAAGGTCGGTCTATTGTAATTTACCGATAACTCCATGGCTCGAGTAATATTCCTCGAGCCACCTGTGTAAGTGGGGCGACTCCTCTACGCCGACTTCCTGTTCTCTGTATTCTGAGCGGCCTGTTTCTGTACAGCGCATTAACATTTAGTTTTCTAATTAAGGAACACAAAAAAATAAATTATATTCTAAACAATGAATTACATTTAAAATACATACCTGTTTGCGTTGGGAGTCGAAATATTCGCACAATAGAGGCCATGTCTCTACGTCGACTCTCGCAAACGCCGGAGTAGATAGGAGGGCCGCTCTCTCTTCCTCGGGGGTCGCCATCCACAGGGAGTATCAGTCGGCCTTCAGCTCATTCCTGTTGTATCGGATCTTGGTCTGCATGTTCTTCATCAGGCCATTGTACAGAGCATGAAGGTCGAGCACCCTCCCAGGGTGATCAGGGTCGGGTACAGGCTGAAAATCGTAATCCGACTGAAAATACAAAAAAAACACTGTTATTAGATTACAAGTGTTAATAATAAATATATTGGATAAATCAAATGAAAATATACATTAATACGTACCCGAACCTGATCAAAGAAGAGGGCGAATGAGCGTCGGTGCTGCTCGCCCCACTCAACGTGAAGTGGATAGTTCTTCACGAGCCGGCTCTCGTCCCCCATATACCGGCCGAACCTCTCGGCATGAGGACCGGTATAGCGATAGTCAAGGGTAAAAAAAGAGGGGGAATGCTGCCTCCCCCATAGCTCTGTCAGGCCTCAGCCTATGGGACTGATTCGGGCCTCGAGTCCCCTTCTGGGGATGGGGAGGCTCTGCATCTGCACGAAATATTAAGACAATCAATATTAAGACAAAGTTGTATTAAGAAATCAAGCTTAAACGAAAATTGAAGTGTGATATATACCTCCGGTGACTATCGCACGAGCCCGAGCCCGGGCAGCAGCACGAGCGGGACGATAGTTCCTCCGGTGAGGAACAACCGGGGTCTCGGATGCGGACGCATCCCCTCCAACTAGAAAATAAACATTGACGCTAAATTTCCATGAAGTTCATATTTATTCTATAGAGCATATGTAAAATGAATAAATATTTTATATTTATTCATACTGACCTGCAGAATATGCAGAGGGTATGGAAGCGGCAGGAGTGTCCCCTGCGGAAGATGTGGACGCACCATCTATAATTAGACAATTAAAAATAAATTATATAAGTAATTGCAAAATGAATGTGTAGATCAATAATATAACGTTCTAAATCAGTATGCATGCACTATAGGATATATAAACATACCCGCAGGTGCGGTGGTGTCACCACCTACAGCCAGACAATAATAAAAATTGCTAAGTAAGAGCAAAAGGAATGTGTGTATATTTATGATATAGCATTCTAAATCAATATACATGCACTATATGATATATAAACATACCTGGAGGAGCGGGAGTGGCCTCTGTCCCAGATATGGACGCATCACCAACAACTAGACAATCAAACATTGACAATATAAGTAATTTTGACATAAAAAGGCATGAATATCTGTAATATTACATTCAAAATGGATATGCGTGCAGTATACCTAGAGGTGTGGCAAAATCCACACGGAAGGAGGCATCCGAAGGGGTCTCCGATCTGGGTGCAAGACCGGCCCTCTGAAGCTCCCTATGCAACTCTCCGGGCGACAGAACCGCTCTGCCTCTGCCTCTGCCGCGGCTGGAGCTCCTGCCGCCCCTCGCTGCTCCCGACATCGTCATCAAATGTAGATAAACGGTTCGTGGACGCATTAAACAATCATTAAAAGTATTGACTATATATGTACAGAGCGTAAAATGTGAAGTAATAATATAACATTACTGATAACCTTTTTCGTTTTGTGGGCGCATTATACATATCTACTTGGATTTCATCGTCGATGTCATTTCTAACCCACGTAACTTCATGATCGGTCGAAGACAACCCGTCTTTCGAAACAGATGGTCGGAGCACTTTAAGCCTTCTCTCTTCTTCGTCCTCATCGCTGTCCTCGAATTCTGGGACATCGTAGACATCTCTGGGTTTCCATCGGCATACAACACTTCATCCCGGATGCTTCAAAAACTGTGAGTAGTATACTTGGAACGCTTGGTTCGGAAAGATAAACGGATCTTCCTGACCGTAAAATCGAAGTGTGTTCACACTGGTCAATCCATATTCATCTTTCCAAGTCCCAAGATTGCTTCTCCACCTGTCCGTATCGGTTCGCGTATCGTACCAAGTACACTGAAATATATAAAAGGGTTCTGATTGTCCGGGATAGTGGATGCCGAGTATACAATTTAAGTACCCATAATAAATCACACCGTCCGATCCAACCGTCGCAATCCCACTATTCTGAGTGGTTCTAAATGTTTCTATGTCCTTAACTTCGAATTTGTATCCAAGGACACCAAATCCTTTGTAATATGCAACCTCCATACTAGGAAATTGAGCTAAACATCTTGAATCACTCTCAAATGATGCAGACAAGTTCGGATCGTGGATCTAACAAAACAAATTTTACGAAAAATACATAACGATACAAGTTTAGATTAAAACTGATAGCGATAAAATGTTATTCGAATAACTTACATGATCTGTGACCCAATCACTAAAATTATCCTGATGATATTTTTCCAATCGTTCTTCGTTCCAATCAAGATGCCACTCACGTACCTCGTTAAAATGAATTCTGTTTTCGATAAATAATGGTGACATTAATATTATATCATTTCATACACACACAAACACAGATATAACAATTAATCCAAAAAAACTTACTCTCTAATTTGTTCAAGACATGCGCAATTAAGCAAGATAAACCGGTATATCTTGTTGATAAACATAGTGTCTACCCTCTTATACTCAGCTTTACCATATGGCCCGTCTTGAATTCTTCGTGGCCGGTTAAGCCTTGTCTCAATGTTCTCGTCCAGATAGCGGGAACAAAATGTGGTTGCTTCATCAAGAAGATAACCTTGCATGATAGAACCCTCTGGTCGATTTTTATTACGTATATATTTCTGAAGAGTGTAGAGGTACCTAATGAAAATATGTTGAATAAATAAATACGGGCATACAGGACAACAATAAATTTATAAATTGCGCGAAACGAAAAATTACACGTACCTCTCGACGGGATACATCCATCGATATTGTACTGGTCCGGCTAACTTCGTCTCAGTTGCAAGATGAACCGTCAAGTGTATTATGATATCGAAGAATGACGTTGGGAAAATACGCTCAAACTTGCAAAGTATCAACGCAATAGAATTTTCTAGTTTATCCAGCGTCACAACCTCCAGTGTTTTAGCACACAACTCTCTGAAAAAACAACATAGGTCTTTGATTACTAGACCAACCGATTCGGGGAGAGAAGTCCTGAGGGCTAATGGAAGAAGGTGCTCCACGATAACATGGTGATCATGACTTTTCAGCCCATCGATCTTGCCCTTCACAAATTTTATTTTCTTGTTGAATGATCCTGAGAAACCTGTGGGAACTTTCAAATCTTGCAACACCTGCAGGAATCTTTTCTTCTCCGGTTGTGACATATGATAAGCGGCATTGGGAAGTACAAACTTGTCCGGTTTACCCGCTACCGGTCTAGGGTGCAATTCACTTCTTATTCCCCACTCTTGTTGATCCATCCGAGTATTCAGGTTGTCTTTCGATTTCCCGTCTTTACAAAGAAGCAAGTTAAGTATGTGCTCTGATACTCCCTTCTCTATATGCATGTCGTCCAGACAATGACGCACTGAATTTGTAGACCAGTACGGAAGCTCGAAGAAAATGCTTAACTTGTTCCAAAATGGTGGTTTGACCTATTTCGTCGGATCCATCCCGAAGCTCACATTATTGTAACCATCCCATTTAGCAGTTACGTCCTCTCCGGACAATGGGGATGGAGGTCCAAGAAGCTCTTGATGACCATCAAAGTTAACCGTGTCTAACCTATAGGGGTGGTCTGGAGGCAGGAAACGTCGATGGCCGCAATAACAAACCTTCCTGCTAAAATTCAAGAATTTCAATGTTGTGTGTTCATGGCAATGAGGACATGCTTTGTGACCATGTACGGACCAACCTGATAGCATTCCATACGCAGGAAAGTCATTAATTGTCCACATTAGAGCCGCACGCAGTATGAAGGTTGTATTTGTGTTTGCATCATATGTTTCTACGCCATCAATGTACAAAGATTTCAACTCCTCGATCAGAGGTCGGAGATAGACGTCAATATTGTTCCCCGGTGAGTTTGGTCCGTCGATAAGAAGATGCATCATAAAGTATGATTGGTCCATAGCCATCCAAGGCGACAGATTATAAATTATCATTACAACGGGCCATGTGCTGTGACTTCCCGCCATATAGTTGAATGGGCAGAAGCCATCAGTAGCCAGTCCGAGCCGGATATTGCGAGGATCGCTACTGAATATTGCGTGCCTCCTATCGAAATCCTTCCATGCCGGTGAATCTCTTGGATGGCTCATTTTTCCATCTTCACTTGGAGGAGCACGGTGATGCCAAATCATTGCCTCGGCTGTTTTCTTGCACCTGAATAGCCTCTGTAGCCTCTGTGTTATGGGAAAGTATCGTGCTATCTTGACAGGTATATCAGGCTTCTTATCAGAATCTTTCGGCTTATACCTGGCCTCTCCGCATGTTGGACACTCTTTCAAATCTGAATTCTCTTTCCGGTACAACACGCAATTTTTAGGACATGCTTGAATCTTCTCGCACTTTCGACCCAAATCAGACATCATCTTCTGGGCTCCGTACCAGCTGTCGGACACATTATTTCCCAGAGGCATAGAATCTTTCAAGAATGAAAGAAGCATTGTGAATGACTTGTTGCTCCATCCATTTAGGCACTTAATCTGGAAAAGTTGGACGAACCATGAGAGGGTGGAATACTTCGCATTCTCATAAATTGGTTTCCTAGCATCATTCATGAAATTTTCATATTTAACCGCTCGCGGTCCTTGATCGGAAGGATTGACCGGAAGGAATGTCATCTTCGGTACGAATAGATTCACCTAGGGCAGCCTCTACCATATCCGCCATTTCTTCTGATGGATATAAATTACCGTCTTCTCCTTCTGCCGTATTACCGAATTCTTCTTCTTCTCCTGCCGCATTATCGTGTTCTCCTTCTTCTTCTGCCGCAGTACTGCATTTTTCTCCTTCCCCATGATATTTCCAAGTTGTATAAAGTCTAGTAAACCCATATTTTACAATATGAAGCTCTGCCAATTCTACCTTCTGCCAGTACTTATTGCCACATCTATCGCATGGACAGAGAATCTTCTCTATTATGATCTTATTATGTGCGCGTGCAAATTTAAGGAAAGCAACAACTCCTGCGACAAACTTAGGTTGCATACGTTGTTGCCAATCCACATACATCCAGTCCTTAACTCTGACGTACTCATGGGCCATGTTAGACTGTATAACATATAAATTGTAGGTTATGCTGACTATATTGAGAAATATAAGAAAGGGATAGTTACTGACAAAGGCGAAAATCCGTGTATATGCATTGCGTGTGCGTTTGTCGTTGAAAAGAATAAATTATCGCACGTATGTTAACCGATAGATGGGGACTAAGTGGCGCTTTTAGTTTCATATATGAGTATCGATGAGAATATGAAGGTTTCATATTATCATTGAGTATCATATATTGGTTTTAACTTGAACATCTCGAATCACTATCTAATTATGCGTTTGTTGTGTATTCTAGTTGTATGTGTGTGTTCCGGCTGTCGGGGGTAGGCTTCTATCTCATTAAGAATGTATAGAGCGAACACCCATCACTTGTGCTTTCAACCGTTTCGAGTAAATTTCGGCAGCACCTCCCTGCTGTTCTCCGAGTACACTGTAATAGAATAGACAATCATTTCAAAGCTATGAAACAACGCTGAAATGAACATCTAATCTATCTTTGTACACGGAGAACCAGCGGAAAGGTATCGACGAAATATCTCGAAACGGATGAAAACACAAGTGAATGAAGGTGTTTGCTTTATACATTCTTAACTTGTCCACACGGGACAAATCTATCGGTTACCATACGGTTGAATTTTCTCGTCGCGTAGACTATACGACGGTTGTTAGTATCGAGCTATACCGTCCGATATTTAACAACCTTCGTATAGTTCTATGTCACGATGAACATCGCACGTATGTTAACCGATAGACGGGGACTAAGTGGCGCTTTTAGTTTCATATATGAGTATCGATGAGAATATGAAGGTTTCATATTATCATCGAGTATCATATATTGGTTTTAACTTGAACATTTAACGTGAATAAGTTTTACGTTTACGTTTCGTTATTAAGGGTTCGAAATTTCATGTTTAGGGTAAAATTTTCTTGCGTTTACGGTAAAGTTGTACGTTTACGTTGTCATCGAGTATCCTATTGCAATGAACTAGTGTATCCTACTAAATAAACTAGTGCAGCATAAACCTAAATAACCCAAATTAACCTAATTAACCACAATTAACTATAATTGTTACCCTAACACAAATTATCACTAATTAACCCAAACTTAACCCAATTTACCCAAATTAACCAAATGAACCATAATCAACCCAAACTTAACCAAATTTACCCAAATTAACCAAATTAAGCCTAATCAACACCCTAACCCTTTCAAATTATCACTAATTAACCCAAATTAACCCTACCCTGTAATTAACCCAAATTAACCCTAGCTTCTAACCCTAAACCTGACCCTAACCCTAACACTAACCCTAACCCCAACCCCAACCGAACCCTAACCCCAACCCCAACCGAACCCTAACCCTAACCCCAACCCCAACCGAACCCCAACCCCAACCCCAACCGAACCCTAACCCTAACCCCAACCCCAACCCCAACCGAACCCTAACCCTAACCCTAACTGACCCGATGCCTTACCTAACCCTCACCACTACCCGAACCCTGATCCTTGAACCCTACCCCTAACATCATCAAAAGAGGGAAATAAAATCATTAAATTAGAAGTAAAAATTGGAGATTTACTAACCTGTAGGGCGGTGGAGGAGACGACGGAGGAGGCCGGTAGTCGACGATGCAATCAGCGACGAGTTAAGCGCGGTTGCGACGAGGAAGTCGACGAGTCAAGCACGGTTGCGGTGGCGGGGGGATGAGGACGCAATCGGCGACGAGGTCGGGATCGAGACGCGGGAACGATCGTCGCGAGGCGCGGAAGAATAAGAGAAGGAAATTTTGGGAACAGTGAGGGATTTTCTGTGCCTTTTTTTATTATTAACCCGTATACAATGCCTCTATGGACTTACCCGTAGGTCCTTTGTTTGCGGCTCCGTAGGGCCAAACAACAAATTACGATTAAATATTTTTAAATTAAAACGTAGAAAACCGTAGGGACAAGAATGGGGACCTACGGATTAATCTGTAGGGGCAATAAAAAGTTGCCCCTACGGATTCCTTTATCCGTAGGGGCAACCCCTATTTGTAGTAGTGACTTCCGTTCCCTCCGCAGCCGCCGCCGCCTCTCGTCTTGTCTGTCGTCTTCATTGCAGGTCTGCTCCGTCCCTCCCGCAACTGTTGCCGCCACCGCTTCCTCCTCTCGCCTCGTCTTTCGTCTTCGTCGCCGACCTGCTCCACTCTCTTCGTAGCCGCCGCCGCCGCTCCTACTCCGATCCCCACTTCCCTCTTGATCCTTTTCTTTCTCCGAGGAGAAGGGTCAGAATTAGATTGCTTGTCACTACGAGAACTAACCCAGTCCGCAGCCGAGTGCATATATATATATATATATATATATATATATATATATATAGAGAGAGAGAGAGAGAGAGAGAGAGAGTAATGCAGAAAAGAGGCCATAGGAGGGGATTTCCTCCTATAGTGTCGAAAAAATATAATTTCCACCATTTGTTCCGATGATCGGCATCCAGTATCATCATCGTTATCATTTAAGATGTGCATACACCAAATTTCTTGTGATTCCACCACTTTTCACCGTTGAATTGGCAATGTAAAAAGTTCTATTGTCGGTAAACCATTAATTATGTACCAACTATATCAACAGTGGAAAAATGGTATAATCACATGAAATTTGGTATATCCACATCTTAGATGATAAAGATAGCCGTGATGTATGCCGATCGGCGAAAAAAATGATGGAGGGTGCATTTTTCCCACGCCATAGGAGGAAATTCCCTCCTATGGCACCTTTCCTCCATTAACCTTTTATATATATATATATATATATATATATATATATATATATATATATATATAGACAAACACACACACATACATTTATGTCAGTTAGCTGCTTATATATTTCACGAAACTGCATACATATTTATAGAAACTAGAAATTGCAAACAACTATACAGATATTGCAGCCAAATATTGCAGCCAAGGTTCTGATAGTTGAAAATCTTTCCAGTGTTTTTGACGAGAGTCTTTAGGCCAAGGATTTTTTACCACTGAAAACTTTTCCAGGAATTTTTTGATATCGGAAAACTTTTTCAGTGGTTTTGACAGCGGAAAACTTTGCCAGAGGGTTTTTGAATATTTTCCCTGAATAATTTAGTTTGAAATAAAATACAGTGTAGCATAATACTAATTGTCAGTCAACTCCGCTACCATAGACAACATTTTTTTTAATGAAAAGAAAGAATAGTTCTTCCACCCAACCCCACAACTGTATCATCCCTCTGACAGATATTTGTGAGGTTTAAAAATATTTTTATAAGTTTCTTAGTACAGAAGAACAAGGTTTCTTTTTTATATAAAATAAAGAAATTACAAGTTTTGATATAGACAATAATGTCTTTGTAATATTTAGATGGTCGTACATAAGTATCTAATCTCTTTATATATGTTTTGGCATTAAAATATCTTGACAATGCAATTATGAATAATATTTTTATTGTTGTCTGTATATTATGCATATACAATTTTATTTTAATCTGGCACTAAAAATGACGGGTGATGATAGACATGTAAAATATTCATAACTTTTGATATATATGGTATTAAATATTGCGTGTAGATTGACGTTCTCAAATAGAAAAAGACAAGATGAAGCGTGTTTGCTACATTGTTTGGTTCTACAAGACTAGATATGTTTCTTTTATGACCTAAAAATGCAATAATCGAGTTTTTATTGCTCATCAAGCAGTTTTATAAAAGATACATTTTTCTTGAATGATTAATAAAACTATCAGTTCGGTTAAGAGCTAGATTACCAAACCAAAAGTACGACTTAATTTCATTAATTCATATTTAAAACATATTCCTCATTTTGTACTAAGAACGTATGTAATTCACAACTCGTTGTAATTAGTTTATTTATAGTTGTATCAGGTTAATGTTTTTTCTTGCTAGAGATAAGCATACGTCCGTTTAAAGCTAATAGAATGGGAACGAGTGGGAAATTCGATTCAAGCGAAAACTATGGACAACAGATCCTATGTGTCTTTGCGAGTAACAACATTACTTGGATGATTGGAAACTAGACGAGTTACAAGAAGAAAAATGTCTGTGGAGATGGGATGCTAAAAGAAATTTCACAGTGAGGTCCTTATATGATATGCTTAATAAAGGAGGATCAATCAAGACATCGACATCACAGATATGGAGAGCTAAGGTTCCACACTAAGTAAAGGCCTTATGCTGGTTGGCATTTAGAAACTTTATCTTGATGATGGACAATTTTACCGAAGAAGGGATGGCAAGGGGCATCTATATATGTGTATGCTTTGTAGAGGAGACTCTGAAACATTGGATCATTTGCTGCTGATATGTCCATTTTCTGAAAGAGGGAAGGGGGAGGGTGGGGGGTGGGGATTTATTTTAGATTTCAACTGCAATCCTATCCGGTTTTATTTTTTGAACTTTGGGGTCTTGGAGAACTAGAGCAGAAAACCCTGATTTTAGAAAAGAATGCCATTTGGTGGTAGTTGCTATTCTATGGGGTGTAAGACTGGAACGTAAGGATCGTGGTTTTAACAACAAATATCATTCTATCAATTCAGTTATACCTTCCCTTTATGCCACCATTACTAATTGGATGGTCTTAGCGTCAGAACGTACTCGGGAAAGTTGAGGATGGCTTTGCCACGGACAGATCAAGAAGAGCAGCAAGGTTAACAAAGATGTCGGAGCTTCGGAGTTGCAAAAATATAAAAGTCATGGCAAATGAACTTAGAGCGAGAGAATGATGCTTTTTAGCACTTGTTATGTTGAATTAAGTTTGAGAGGCTTGGGTTTTTGTAATCATTAAATTCTTTTTAATGATGTTTAAGGGGGGTTAATTATCATCCAAACTTTTTTCTCAACAAAATTTTTGATGTTTCTGCTCAGTTGTGTCTCCCTTCTAAAATCTTCTTTTGCTTTCTCCGGCATTCTTTAACAGCTAAAGATTTACATGTCCATCTTATATTATATTTACATGCACGTGATAATCAAGAAACAGAAATGAACTCGATCAACTTTATTATCGAAATAACCGTTTCAATTTATACAATTCCTAATCTAACATGCCATAACAAACAATCCCAAACAACATATCTAAACTATCCTAATCTCAGTAAACTTTATAATAGCTAAATCTATCTAATATAACTACAATATTTAAGACAGTTACAAGAATGTATTTCATATCCTAACAGCATGGATGGATACGGATATAACAAAATTTTACACACGCATCCGCACACAAAAGAGTAACTAAAATCAAAGTGTATATAAACATATACTAAGCCTCACTTTTCCCAGATCTCAAGAAAAGCTAGCAAAGCTTTTGTTGACTCTAAAGTGGTCACTATGTCAACCTTATCATGTAACCATCCTTTTCTTTTTCTTTCTTTTTTCTCAGTGGGGCATGATTATGTTACACACACAATAGTATATACATACATAATAATAATGCATAAAACTTTGCTCAAACTCAACACAAGCCGTAGTTCCCATGTTTGAACTCTCACCATAGAGGGGGGCCAGGAGTCACACCTGACTCACGTGCGCTCAGACCCCTGCCAATGGCTTTGCCCATCTCTCTCTCACACTTGCAACTTGAGTTCCAACTTGTAAAGAAAAGTGAGAAAAAGGGGAATATTATTAATATTTATTATTAGTTTCAGTAGAATATTGTGAATAGAATTTTTAAAAAATAATTGAAAAAGACAGCATAATTATATTGTAGATGCATCACCCTAGCTTTGTTGGCTTCTCCATATCTGGATTCCTGACAAGGACCCATCCATGCTCCCACAACCTCCCATCCCATTCATGTCACTTCTTTAATTATTCAAAATTTCAAAATTATCAATATCAATATATAATATGATATAAGACGATTTATCAAATTTTCATGATTTATCATACATGCAATGTTTTCAAACTTTTTGCCTAAAACTTCGAAGTTTTGATAAAATTAAGATGAGAGATATGCTTTGATACTATAACAACACAGACTCCATGAATTGAGCGTTTTTCTATATGCTGACGCATAGACTTTTGCAGGACATTAATTATTCCTATTTAAATTAGGGTTTCTCTGGGATTATTCTAAAATCTCATTCACTTTACCAAAAACTTAAAGCTGTTATGAGAGTTGAACGATATATATTCATACCTTACTCGTATGTATATGTTGGTGACGCGCAGCGGAAAACATGATTGATCTTGAAATCCTTTTTAACGAACAACAACTAGAACAAAGCAAAATCAAATAGCAACACAAGAGATCTATCGTCAAAAACCCTAACGAGAAAAATCTTGGGGAAAAGGGAGAAAAATTTATTAGAACTTAAGAGAAAATTTTACAGAAGATTACAAACCATCTCCTTTAAGATCTCCAACGAGATCTACCTTCTTCTCTTTTAAAATTCTCCTAAATGGCCTACTTGATTCCTTATAGAACCGTCTTTTCGTCTGCATTAAACCTTATGAACAAGTGCTCCAAAACTTAACCATAGTATCCTATTTATACCCAAATACAATCTGAAATATAATAGGATCCACTTAATTACGAAACTGTCACTCCCAAACTGAATTTCGAGATAAACTCGAATCCTGAATTTGCGTGATTATCTCGATGACAGACTTCTTGAGCCGGCTCATTATCTTCTTGAGCCCGCTCAAAACATGCCTAAAATAATGAATTCTTTTCGGTCTCTAAGAGTCGGCTCAATACTCCGTTGAAATGGTTTATAAAGTGTCTAAAAATCATATTTCTTCTCTGAATATTTGAGACGACTCAAATCAATATTGAGCCAGCTCAAATTCTAGGGATCGTGTGCAGTCGCGATATACATGACACCTTCACAACAATTTTCACCTTGGCTTGTATATCATTATAGCCACCTTGAAAATTTGTTACATTTATCTTGTACCCTTTTGGGTTTCCTTAGTTCTCTCCGTTTTCCCTTCCGGCACAGCTCCAAATCTTGAAACTATGAACTGTCATGGTTTTTACTCAGAACTGTAAAACTGATGCGATCCTTCTACCGAGGTCATGAGCCTTCCTCACATTTGAGTACCTGAATAGAAACAAAGGCTGATTTGAACTTTTCCGTAGGAATAACCTTCGTTAGCATGTCCGTCGGATTCACCTTAATTAGTATCGATTTTGATCAAATTGATCTTCTTTTCAGCCTACCCCTTATCTTGTGATACCGCACGTCGATGTGCTTCATTCAACTGTGATATACCTGATATTTCGCCAGGTGAATGGAGCTTTAACTATCACAAAACAAAGCAACCGACCCCTTCTCGAATCCGAACTCGCCAACTAAACCCTTTAACCATCAGGCTTCCTTCAATACTTCCACTGCTGCCATATATTCTGCCTTCGTCATTGATAGCGCCACAGTATCATGAAATGTTGACTTCCAACCGACTGGAGATTCTGCAACTATATATATAGTCTGTTATTGATCTTCTCTTGTCCATGTCACCAGCGTAATCAGCATCTACATATCTCTGTAACTAGCTCGATTTATCTTCTGACTTGTGAAAGAGTAAATCGAAATCTTTACTTCCTTTCAGATACCGAAGTATCCACTTTACAGCTTCCCAATGGAACGTTCCTGGATTTTACATGTACCGACTAACCAGACTTGCCTCATTGGATATATCTGGACGTGTTCATACCATAGCGTATATAAGTGATCCCACCGCACTTGCATATGGTACTCGAGACATTTTTTCTTTCTTCTCTGATTTCGGACACTCCTTGGAGAATAACTTGAAATGATCGGCGATAGAGGTACTCACCTGTCTTGAGTCTTTCATGTTGAATCTCTTCATTACCTTCTCAATATACTTTCTTTGGGACAGCCATAGTTTTCCAGCCTTTCTGTCTCAAAAAATCTCCATCCTAAGAATTTTCTTTGCTTCACCTAAATCCTTCATGTCAAATTCTGCATTCAATGAAGCTTTGAATGCATTTATTTCCGTCATTCTCTTAGCAACAATTAACATATCATCGACATATGGGAGTAGATATATTGACGAGCCATCTTTAAGTCGCTTTGAGTACACGCAACTGTCATACTCATATTGAGAGTAGTTGGTCTTCATCATAAAAAAATCAAAGCGCTTGTACCACTGCCTGGAAGACTGTTTCAACCCATATAGAGACCTCTTGAGTTCACATTCGTGATCCACCTTGTCGGTCTCCATAAATCCTTCAAGCTGCTTCATGAAAATAGTCTCTTTCAACTCAACATGCAGAAATACCGTTTTCACGTCCATTTGCTTCAACTCTAAATTCTGAACTGCTACTAGTGCCAACAAAACTCGAATAGATTTATGCTTGAATACAGGCGAGAAAATCTCGTTGCAGTCAACCCCCTCCTTTTGAGCATAACCCTTCGCACTAAATCTTGCTTTGTATTGCTCATCATCCTTTTTCCTGAATACCCACTTGCAGCCAATAGCCCTTTTTCTTTTCGGTAGCTCAATCAACTTCCACGTTTCGTTATTTTGAAGTGACTCTATTTCCTCTGTCATCGTAACAACCCATCGATCCCTATTTTCTTGCTCAATGGCCTCTTGTTATTTACGGGGATCGGTGACTAAAGCAAATGCGAGCATATCTTCGAAACCATACCTTATTGGTGCCTTGTATGGACGTGCTGATCTTATTAATGCCATTGTCTGTGGGGTCTGCTTGGGTTGGTTCTCACCGTCTATCTCCATATTCTTCCCGTCCACTTCTGCATCAGTAGGCTGAAATTGTGTTTCAATGTCCGTATCTTTATGAGTGCCAGAAAACTTTACCTCCACCGGATCATTGTCACCTGATACTCCACCTGCCGCCTTATTTTCTTCAACCATGTTTGTAAACATGGATTCCTTATCGAAAATCAGATCTCAGTTATTGAACGCCCTTCTGTTTTCCGGATCCCATAACTTATAGCTTTGGACTCTGTTTACTGCCGAAAACCGAAGACGGACTGGGTTAGAACGTCTTGCCTGAATCTCGGGGCAGATGTATGGGTTGATCTATTCATCTCTCCGAAAACACTAAGGGATTATAGCGCCATATATCAGATGTTTGAATAGATGTAACCGATGTACCATGACTTTAGATTTTCACTCAGGATACGAAGTTTATTGATTGCGGGGACACATTTTTCCTACAGGAACATGCCCTTGTAGTTAATTATGTTATCTCGAATGATAACAACTGTCTATACTCCAGGTTGTTTCTTCGTGTGTCGTGTATTTTTATTTATTCGGTTTTCCATTGGATTGTATACGAGACTAATTTTTGTCGTCGTCCGTAGGACGCAGATTAGTCCAAATCATATATATATATATATATATATATATATATATAGGATCAAGCATTGCTTGATGTGGCCCATGTTGTTAGCTTGGTTAGGATCAAGCATTGCTTGATGTGGCCCATGTTGATAGCTTGGTTTGCCAACGGAAGTGAACTTATATACATACATACATATATATATATACATACATATATATATATACATACATATATATATATATATAGGATCAAGCATTGCTTGATGTGGCCCATGTTGATTGCTTGGTTTGCCAACAGAAGTGAACTTATGCTTCTATTCTCACGTTGTGAGGTCCATAAGTCCATATAAAAGCTTAAGCTTTATCAAATGACACGTTAATCTCGTTTGAGAACTAAGGTCATGACACGCCCCGCTTCCCAAGATACGTAAACTATGACAGGTGACAGAGCCAACCATATTACCTGTGGCTAGGAATCATCCCTCCACACAGTCACATTACGGCTGTCTATAGGATATCAAGAATAGAAAAGAATATAATCTAGCCAGTACATGTCCATCTGCCACAGTAATTAAAATCAAGAAAATGCATAAAGAGGAAACGAATCAAGATCCAATAAACAATATCTGAATTATATCCCAATATGGGCTCACATCAATAAACAAAACTATGGAAATAAATAAACTAAATATCTCTAACAGCATACGTTCAATTCCTCATTACTCGGCTTGATTGCTAAAGTACTCTTGATCTGCCTGCGATAAAGGTAAAGGAATTGGGCCATGCAAAACCCAGACGTCAGTGCGTCATAATATCAAAATAACATTAATGACCATGATATAATATTATAATGCTACAATTAAACAAGAATGTAAATAATACACACAGATATAAAACAGTGAGCGATGTGTATGTATAGGTGTGTGATGTGTATCCTAAATCTGTACTTTTAAGTTATCTATTCTAAAAGTCTTGGAAATCAATTAATGTAATCATCATCGTAACTCAACATATATATTCCGTTCAGTTTCCACAGGACCATAATAACAGTATTTATTCCGTAACGCCCAGAAACACGGCAAACAATGATTTATTCCGTAACGCCCAGAAACATGGCAAACAATAATGATTATTTCGTATCGCCCGGAAACAAGGCAAACAATGATTTATTCCGTAACGCCCGGAACCACGACAAACAATAATAATATCCTCTTGAGTTACGTTTCGGTTACATTCATGATTTTTTCCCTTCCCCCAGGTTTGTGTTCAAGTCAGGTATTAACGATATAAATCTAATGCCAACACAGGATCAATAGGTGCAGTTCTTGTCTATGCAGACAACAAGTCACGTCCGTCAGGACAACAAATCAAGATTGTTGGCATTAGCAATAAGATCCATGTAACAAGTCTGGTAGTGTGTTGTGATCATGTCATGCGATGGATATTAACCAAATAGATACCCAATGTGAAACTGTAATCAATATCGAAACACGGTAAACACAACTGTTGTAAGGATGCATATGTATCTATCTATAATAACCATTATACATCCATTACCATATATGATGCAAACTAGATAACATATTGTACTGATATAGTAGTATAATGATATCATGATGTTCCGGCATGCAACTAGATATGCTATTTTCAGTACGGATACAGACGGATGCCGTAAAACTGTAAATCTGTAATATTTGCTGAATAATAAAACACATACACTATTCTTATTCATATAGATATCGATATAGTAACATAGCATGCTGTAAGTTAAAACTTTCCTGATTGGATTCACGTCGAGATACGGATGCTACGCCCGATGTCGGAATAACGTCGCGATGCTAATTTACACGCACAGGACTGGACTTGGCTACCTAGTGACATGACATGGTGACTAAGCTGGACGACGACGATGACTGGGTCATTGGCGACACGCGCAACTCCGGTGAGCCGATCAGAGAATCAAGAAACGATCGAGAAAAGAAAGAAGAACTGAAGAATAGTGGGTAGTTGTTGTGTTGGGTTCTGGGACGGCGAGGACAGAGGGAAGATGACGGCGACGATGGCCGACGGTGACCTGCTGCGTCGGCGAGGTGGCTGGTTTTCTTGGGTCGGTGATCGGGGTGCAGGAAGTACAGGGGTTGGTGGCGGCGGTGGTCTGGGGTGTCGGGAGAGGAGATGGATGTGAGGAGGTGAAGGCGGGATGATGGTGCTGGTGACAGCGAGGGCTAACGGCGAGGGATGAGGTTTCTGGGGTTGGTGCAGGGTTAGCGTCGGTGTGCAGGGTTGCTCGGGGATAAGAGAAGAGCAGGAGGTGGAGTTCTTGGAGGTGGTGAGGGTGATGGGGATGAGGTCGACGAGGATGAGAGAGGAAGCGGTGACGGTGAGGGGCGGTGATGGCGAGGATGTGGGGACGAGGGCTTAGGTTTTTCTCGCGGAAGAAAGAAAAGAAAGAGGGATGGGAGAGAGAGGTGATGATTATTATATAATATACGTAATATATATAATGAGAGAGAGAGAGAGAGAAAATAGAGACTGAGGGGAGAGAGAGATATGCGTGGAAAGATAGATAGAGAAAGATTAGTTTATATATATATATATATATATATATATATATAACTGTTTAGTTTAAAAAATATTATAATATATATTATAGGATTATACAGCCAATATCAAATTACTTCGAATATTATCCGGGTTTCTTCTAAAAATCTAGTTTTTAAATATGGAGTATATATGTAAAAGTTAAAACTATAATGCGATGTCCGATCAATAAAAATGCATGCCCCCAAGTACGGATCTATGTAAATATACGTAGCGATCCAAACAAGTTTGTTTTAGCACTTAGGACATGAACATGATATAGAGATGCAACCACATGATATGGAGTACAATAACATGCCATGCTAGATATTAAAAATATTATTTCGTTATTATTTGTTTTATTTAAAAGATATGCGGATACAAAAAATATATCATATAAGTGTATATAATCTAGATGTGCATGGATCCTCTGTACTAGAAAATATTTGATGTAATCTTGAATCATGATGGGTTTCAAACATGCGGGTCGGATCAGATACTATCCACAGTTACCAAATGCACTATCCGCACCCAAAAGCAATAGTAATAAAGAAATCTGTCGTAAGATTTGAAATACCCCAAATAAAATATAGTATAAATGCACTATGGTGTTACAGATCAACTTAGGTTGTTTAGGAAAAAATGGCTTTGCCTAGGAACACATAATCTCATTTAAGAACCAGGTCAACCTAGGTGCTTTGGTCATATATTGAGAACTTTGTTTTCTGTTGATCTTTAGATTAGAGGGAATATTAAGCTTCAAGACTCAGTCAATTTTATTGATTCTGGGTTCTGAATGGCGCTATTAGGTGCTTGGCGTTGCTCTAGCGCACGTGAATTACACATGGTACGGGTGCTGTGTAACATTTCAGAAAATATAAAATATTATTTTTGGAATTTAATATTAAAATAATATATTCCGCGAAAACTATCCGATATGCGAAATTGGGGTTTTCGTAAAAGGGTATAAATATATACCAATAATTGTGAAATAATTGGGGATTAAAATGATTTACTCATTTAAAAATATATTTATTGGATTTGGCATTTTTATAAATTATTATATGCAAGTTTAAAATTAAACTCGATTAGTGCACTACTAATCGCGATTAAACCAAATCCGTATTTCTACAGTTTTCCATGACTGGTGCACCATATCATGTTGCATTTTGGTAACATGTTGTGTTCTTATGTTGTTTTTGGGGTATTATGTGGTTTGGGTTTTAAAAAGAAAAGAAAAAGAGAAAATGGTAAAAGAGAGAATAATTTGAGGGGGGAGGGGGAGAGGGAGAGAGAGAGAGAGAGAGAGAGAAATGAGTTGAGAGAGGGTGACAATAAGAAAGAGAGAGAGGAGGGGCTGCCCATTATTTCCTTCCCATTATTTTCTTCATGTTCTTCCTCCTCATCTCCCTCCACCTCCACCCCCAAGATTCATCTCTAAACCTTCATCAAAACCCTATACTCCTTTCACAAAAATTGATCCCCACTTCATCCTCAATACATTAGAACAATCAAAGTTGGATTTTGGAGACTTTGGACTTCTAGGGTTTTTCTTGAGTTGCCCAAATAATGTATATTTTCTTCCATTTTAGTTTAGTTTAGTTACTTACATTCTAGTTTAGTTTAGAAGTTGATTTGGTTTGGTTGTTGTGAAGTTAGAAATCCGTAGAGAGGGTTTGGGTGAAAATGTGGATTTGGTGAACTTTAGCGGCTGTTACAAGACTTGAGTGGTATTTTTGCCGGCCTAGCATAGAGAATATGGACTTAGGAATCATCCCATGTTGGTTTTTTGAAGTTTGGTGTGCCTACAGGGAATCTGGAGCAACCTGAGGTAATTCTGAGAAAAAAAACAATACCAGAGACCTAGTTAGACAATAAGATATCACCCTGAGAAGACGAACACCAACAGAGCAGTTTTGGCTGAGCTAGCCGGATTTTTGGGTAATGTGGCCGGCCAAATGTAGGTATTTGGTGATGGAATTGGTCCAGTAGCTCACACACTCCATATACTACCCCATAGTACTGTTTGTTTATCGCCATTTTACCTGGGAGAGAATCTGGTAGCTATTGTGAGTGGTTTCTGGTTATGTTTTCCGTATTTTGGAATTATTGGTTTTAATATTTGGATTTGTATTTGGTCGTTGGATGTTTGTACATCAAAGACAAGGGATAATTGGTTGGTTTTGCATGCGTAGGCTATAGGTTCTAACCTATAGACGGTCTGTGTGCCATATTGGTTTTCCGGACTTGATGTTAATAGCTTTGCGATTGCACATTTATTGTAGGTACCTTCGCATGGATTCTGAGGCGACGAAGCATGGCGTCATCGACTTTGGCAAGTAAGGATCAAGGTGAGTAGATCTATATCTACGGGGGAAGTCGGGTGGATGGCGTATAGCACCTCCGCAAATTATAAATGGAAACCAATCTATAGGATACAGTCGTAGAAACCTAGATTAGAAAACTAGGGATATGGTTAAAAAGATAGTTAGAGATGATATGAGTGACTGAATATATATATTGAGATATGAGATGAAAGCTTTAGAGATATGAAAAGTGAACGTGAATCACGACTTATAGATATGTAGTTGCACTAGAATAGGTATGAGTTTTAGAGTAGCATGTTATTTGATGTATAAGGTAGAATGTATATATAAATTGACTTGATGTAAGATAACTTAATGTGATGAAAAGAATATACGATGTGGTATGATAACTTGATTGATATGTCGGTATACGGATGTGAGTCGATAAGAGAGGATTGATACCTTTGCCGGTCCCCTGATATGAGATTGTTATGGATGTGACGTGGGATACAGGCATATAGAGATATAAAATGTTGTGAATCATGAGTGATAAGCCGTACGTGACGTTAGGTCCGTACCCTCTTTGTCATATAGGTTGTTGGGATCCCAAATTATTAATGCCGTCGTACGATGATTTACCGTATGTGATGAGTTTTATGATGATTGATCCATACCCTTGACTAGAGAATGTCATACGATGGATTATACCGTACGTGATGTTGTGGGGCTGGATGCCGATTGTTAGATTCACCGATTCGGTCATGTTAGGTACGTATACCTTATAGCATTTAGCTGACGATTTACTTATGCTACATTCATGTTATTCTCATTGCATTGCATATACCTGTGCTCGTACACCTACACCATTATTGATGATGCGTATGTTACACTTATACAGATTGCCGGCTCACACACTTTCGTCATCGATAATTGCTATGTCACTACACAGTACATTTGCTGCATCATGATATGACTCCTTGCATCATTTACTTGCTATATTCACATCGCTGCTCCATGTTGCATGATATATGAATATGCCTACATTCTGTTATATATCTCATACATCATGCTTTATGATTATACGCATTGAGATATGCTGTTTTCATGAGATTTCTAGATTTGAGAACCGTGGTCATTTCAACAGAAAGTATGTATTGTTTTAAAAACCCGATTTCTCTTGATATGATATTTCGAGATGTCCACCATGCGTTTTCTCGGTTCTGAGACGTGTGATGGAAACCCGATTCGAGGAGGTGGATGATCCATTTGCGGGTTCATGGTGGATCCGGTATGGTACCCCAGGGCGAGAGAGAGATTTCGTGGGGATGACGATGAGCCTGGCAGAGGGACCACTACCTACCGGTGATGGTATTTGTACCCGTCGGTTGTCCGGAGGATACCAACCGGAGTTATGAGATGGATATAGGCCGACTCGTTCTGCCGGAGCCCGCGGGCCGATCCCGCAGACGGAGTCGAGATATGAGGATTTACGTGTCGGTGTTGGACATGGGTTTCATGATGTTTCGAGTGTCGATGTTGAACACTCAGGTTCCATGATTTCGATGTGTCGTTAATGGACACACGTTAGTGATATCCTCATATATACATGCATACGCTTTCATGATATTTACATGCATGATGTTGTTGTGTTATTGGTTGATACGTAGACGAGATCCACATGTACACAGGTATTGATTATATAGTTGGATGATATCCACATGCTTATAGGCATTGATTACATTGTTGGCACATATGCATATACGGTCACCCTAGATATTATAGTATTACCTTCATGATATAGTTGACCTAGGAAATCGTTGTTTTATTCGATTTCTACCTGTTGATGTTTTCTACCCACGAGTCGGCAACTCACCCCGTTGTGCCACAGTTCTTGTAGGTTGACCGCATGGATAGTAGCGGCATCGCTGGCACACAGCTGCATTCGGGTGTTTTGCTTTGGTAGGTGGTACATGTTGGATCGTACCCATCTTGTATTTATTATTCCTGTTGTATCTAGTTAACTCCATCAGATCAGAAACTAGTATTTGTTTATGTAGAAGACTTAGTAAGACTTGTGGTTGCGAGACTTAGAGCGAGAGTTTATGTTCGCTTGGTGGGTTGATGTCTTTCTTTATTCTTTATCTTTTGTGTTGATCTTCGCCGTTGTACGTCGTATACATATTTTATGACTTGCGTGGTTGTGAATCCGCCGGTTGGCGAAAAGCTAGCTCCCGTTTAGGGATGCCTTTTATATTATCATGTATTTGTGGTTTTGGATCAAAATATACAAAGGAGGTGCTGCCCAAATTTTCAAAAGACGAAACATGTTTTTCCAACTAATAAAATCCACTTGCATTTTTCATGTTCTATTATCCATGCATTTAATAAAACGTTTGTTTTCATTATACCTTTATTTCAAAACTTCACCTCTTTTATTTCTTAAAAAGGTTTAGATTTTTGGGTTTTGGCTTACTTGAATTATGTTACGCCTTTAGACGTTGCGTGATTTAAGTGCTGGTCACGAGTTAATATTTTGGGTCGTGACAAAGTTGGTATCAGAGCGCTAGGTTTAACCTTGGTTCGAGTCTAGGTTTGACTATGTGGAGTCTGGGTCGTAATTTATTTCGGAACCTAGGCTTGACCTTACGGAACTTAGACTTGAACAGGGGGTATTAGACCCAAACTTTTGTTACATAGGCTGACCCTGATTGATGGAGTAGGTAGCTTGAGTAGAGTGACGTACCGTACGTATGTTCCACGGCATATTTACGATACGATACTCCACTTAAGAAGCCTTAGGATGTACATATTCTGAGACCTGTGATTCTCTTCGTCTCCTTGATCATACATCCAATTGAGATCCTTGATTCTATTCGTTTCCATGATCATACTCTCACTGATTCCATTCCTCCTTATGATCATGTATCCATTCTGGATCTGTTGATTCCTTTCATTCCTTTGATCTGTTTACGTCGATACTTGATTGAGGTTTCTGTCACCATGGTTTGAGCGCAGATTGAGCTGCTGCTAGTGATGCGGTCAGGGCCAGCTCGTCATGGACGAGGACTGACCATTGTGTTTTCTGGTGACATAGGAACGTCTCGAGTTAGTGTTTGTGTTGTAACTTCTTGTTTGAGGTGAGTGTTCGATCTTTCACCCGATGATCGGGCCATTGTTAGAGGCTTCCTACTGTGAGAGGACTGTTGACGTACAGCCTACCTCAGAGTTGTGATGTCGCCTACCGTGCAGACAGACGACCCAGCGTTGCCGAGAGTGATAAGATGTTTCTTCCAGAGCTTTCGAGATGAGATCGCTGGAGCTTTCAGGCAGAGATGCGACGGTAGATAGTTAATCTTCCTTGAGTAGAGTTGAGCGACTGAGATGATTTATCTGATTGATGCGCCGACGCAGGCCCAGTTGAGTTGAAGATTTTCAGTATGGAGAGTCTTACTCAGATCAAGAGTAGATCGATCTAGAGATGACGTTGTTCGTTGGATGATCCGATAAGAGATCAGTAAGTTGACCAGTTTCGGATAGAGGACCTTACCCAGATAAGTTGTGAGTCGACCGAGAACGGACAAATATAGAGTAATCCCCCGATGGTTAGGATGAGTTCCCAAGGACGTGTTTGGCTAGATATCTTCTACAGAGTGATGAAGATACTACGTTCATGACTTTGAGTCCATGTGAAAGATTCCGGATTGATTGTAACCAAGACAATTGCAGTACACAGATAGCATGACGTGATGTCAAAGTGGACGATGATAAAGACGAGTGGAACAAGAGATTCGTGTGAGATGTTAACGAGCTGTGGTTACTCCCTGTCGAGATTAGAGATCGGAAGTGTATACAGAGGCGTTGGGATACGGCCAGTTCCCCGAGGAAATACTGTGCTAGGAACGCAGATGTCCAGAGAACGAGAAAAGATTATGTAAGAGTATCAGCCTCCGTATACTTAGGCATAGGCGAGATCGGAAGTGACCTTGAGCAGGTTCTTTCTAGGACACTGCTGCAATAAGATTTGCACCGAGCATCAGATGTGTCACGTGTATTCATAGGACCAGAGGCCGACGCCAGTGACGTGCTGCTTTACGAGTGATCATACTAATTGGCCGAAAGTTGACCAGAGAAATACCAGAGCGGAATCGTTTCCGTTAGTATACCGGACCGGACCGACAAGCCGATGGATTGCAATATTGGTAATCCATAAAGAAGATGAGAACCCAGAGACAGAAGACGCCGGACCGTGAGCAGGAGGCAAGCGGATGTTCTTGCTCCTCCAGTTTGGGCGCACCGACACATTTTTCGACATTGTAGGAGGTTCACCTCAATGTCATTTGTTGCGATTTGCATTTGTGATCCGAGTATCACGCTTATATCTCTTAGGTTTGAGTTTTGATGAATGAGTTTCATTATATTGATTTCGTGCACCATGGCCGCACCTACTGAGTATTTACATTTTGTGCATAATAATTGCACTTGATATACGTTTTACACACTGTTGTGTTGGTTTATGATTTGTGCATATCTATTGCACTTGATGTCGATTTTGTACGTTCGTGGCACGTGTTTATGATTTCGTGGATTTCATACAGTTCATTTGATTTTGTGCATATGGTACGCACTCGATTTGATTTTTGCACTCGGTATAGCTCACATGTGCTTGCAGTGCATTGATACGGATTTTGTGCATATAGTTGCACACGTTTTTGATTTTAAACATCTTGGTACACCCGGTGTTGCTTTTTATACGCATTTGAGTTATTGATGAGATTTCGTGCATTGGCTACACTGGATTCGTATTTTGTGCACTTGATGCACCAGATTAGTATTTTGGGCATTGTTGCACTAGATTTGCATTTCATGCGTTTGTCGCACCAGGTGGGTATTTCGTGCATTGGTTGCACTAGATTTATACTCCGTATATTAGCTGCACCCGATTTATGTCTTTGAGCATTCGTTTTACCAGATTTGTGTTTTCATGCGCGTTTGTACTTGATGTTCGTTTTCGTGCATACTACTGCACTAGACGCTTTTTACGGACCTGACGTGCTTGGGTTGGATTTTTGCGCATATTAGGCGCTTGATATTAGATTTTGTGCGCATCGGATGCACTTGAGTGGGATTTTATTCGTGTGTGTTGGATTCCCTTGATTTACATTTTATTCGTGCATGTGGGATGCACTTGATTTCGATTTCGTTCGTGCATGTCGGATGCACTTAATTTAGATTTCATTTGTGCAGGACGGATGCACTTAATTCGGATTTTTGCGCATGTTGGGCGCATGATATGAGATGTGATTTTGTGCACACCGGATTCACTGGATTGAGATTTTCGTGCACTATAGATGAACTAGATGTTGTTGTCATACCCGTTGCACTGGACAGATGCTTTCGTGCACACCCGTTGCACTTAGTTTTGCTTTTGTGCATATTATGGCACCTGTATTTGGATTTGATTTCCATACGCACTAGACGCACGCGATTGTTAGATAAGCCTTTTGAGGCTGATTTTGCTGTTGAGCACCTTGTTTTCATGACGAGACACTATACTTTGTAGTAGTTTAACATGACTGATCTGAGGACAGTACCTGAGTACTTTGCATGCATTAAAAGTTTAACAAGATATTTTCAAAAAGGAACTATAATCTCACTATTTCCTACGTGTCCGCGAGCGACACACACGTTTACAAAGGAAAACTTTTTGGGACATTTCAAAAGGCGGAACGTATATTTGAGCAAAACATAAATGAACGTATATTTATTACTTTTCAAATGAGCATCCGTCATTTGTGCTATGAATTACGCATCACACGGAAATTCAGAAAATATTTTTGCATGTGTTTTATTCAGTTTTAGGAGATTTTTCAAAGATGCGCCCTCTATACGTATTATAGTATTTGACTAGTGCATATTGGATTTCAGTAGTGGATTTCAAGATCTGTGTTTCTATTGTAACTCCGATGATATGCGTGCAAATACGATGACTTGCGTGACGCTTGACGGAGTTCGATTTTGAGTTTTATACTCGTTTTCATGCGCAATAGATGCGCTGTGATATTTCGGTATCTTCCTTAATTTCGGAGCCCCATTGATTTGAGCTGATTATTGAAATGTTTTAGTATTTGGGGGTTTAAATTTAAACCCGGGGACCAAATTTATTTAAGGGGAGAAGATTGTAACATTTCAGAAAATATAAAATATTATTTTTGGAATTTAATATTAAAATAATATATTCCGCGGAAACTACCTGATTTGCGAAATTGGGGTTTTCGTAAAAGAGTATAAATATATACCAATAATTATGAAATAATTGGGGATTAAAATCATTTACTCATTTAAAAATATATTTATCAGATTTGACAAGTTTATAATTAAACCCGATAGTGCACTACTAATCGCGATTAAGCCAAATCCGTGTTTCTACAGTTTTCCATGGCTAGTGCTCCATGTCATGTTGCATTTTGGTTACATATTGTGTTCTTGTGTTGTTTTTGGGGTATTATGTAGTTTGGGTTTTAAAAAAAAAAAGAAAAAGAGAAAATGGTAAAAGAGAGAATAATTGGAGAGAGAGAGAGAGTGAGTAAGAAATGAGTTGAGAGAGAGCGAGAATAAGAAAGAGAAAGAGAGAAGGGTGCTGCCCATTATTTTCTTCATTTTCTTCCTTCTCATCTCCTTCCACCTTCACCCCAAGATCCATCTCCAAACCTTCATCAAAACCCTATACTCCCTTCACAAAAGTTAATCCCCACTTTATCCTCAACACATTGGACAATTCAAAGTTGGATTTTGGAGATTTTGGACTTCTAGGATTTTCCTTGAGTTGCCCAAATGAGGTATATTTTATTCCATTTTAGTTTAGTTTAGAAGTTGATTTGGTTTGGTTATTGTGAAGTTAGAAATCCTTAAAGAGGGTTTAGGTGAAAGCGTGGATTTGGTGAACTTTAGGGGCTGTTATAAGACTTGAGTGGTGTTTTTACTGGCCTAGCATAGAGAATACGGACTTAGGAATCATCCCATGTCGGTTTTGTGAAGTTTGGTGTGCCTACAAGGAATCTTGAGCAACCTGGGGTAATTCTGAGGAAAAAAATACCAGAGACCTAGTTAGACCAATAGGAGATCACCCTGAGAAGACGAACACCAATAGAGCAGTTCTGGCCGAGCTCGCCGGATTTTTGGGTAATGTGGCCGGCCAAATGTGGGTATTTGGTGCTAGAATTGGTCCAGTAGCTCATACACTCCATATACTACCCTATAGTACTGTTTGTTTATCCCCATTTTACCTGAGAGAGAATCTGGGAGCTATTGTGAGTGGTTTTTGGTTATGTTTTCCGTATTTTGGAATTATTGGTTTTGATATTTGGATTTGTATTTGGTCGTTGGATGTTTGTACATCAACGACAAGGGATAATTGGTTGGTTTTGCATGTGTAGTCTATAGGTTCTAACCTATAGACGGTCCGTGTGCCGTATTGGTTTTCCGAACTTGATGTTAATAGCTTTGCGATTGCGCATTTATTGTAGGTACCTTCGTGTAGATTCCGAGGCGACGGAGCATGGTGTCATCAACTTCGGCAAGCAAGGATCAAGGTGAGTAGATCTATATCTATGGTGGAAGTCGGGTTGATGGCGTATAGCACCCCCGCAAATTATAAATGGAAACCGATCTATAGGATACAGTCGTAGAAACCTAGATTAGAAAACTAGGGATACGGTTAAAAAGATAGTTAGAGATGATATAAGTGACTGAATATATAAATTGAGATATGAGATGAAAGTTTTAGGGATATGAAAAGTGAATGTGAATAGCGACTTATAGATATGTAGTTGCACTAGAATAGGTATGAGTTTTAGAGTAGCATGTTATTTGATGTATAAGGTAGAATGTATATATAAAGTGACTTGATGTAAGATGACTTAATGTGATGAAAAGAATATACGATGTGATATGATGATTTGATTGATATGTCGGTATACAGATGCGAGTCGATAAGAGAGGATTGATACCTTTGCCGGTCCCTTGATATGAGATTGTTATGGATGTGACCTGGGATATAGGCATATAGAGATATAAAATGTTGTGAATCATGAGTGATAAGCCGTACGTGACGTTAGGCCCGTATCCTCATTGTCATATAGGTTGTTAGGATCCTAAATTGTTAATGCCGCCGTGCGATGATTTACCGTACGCGATGAGTTTTATGATGATTGATCCGTACCCTTGACTAGAGGATGTCGTACGATGGATTATATCGTACGTGATGTTGTGAGGCTGGATGTCGATTGTTAGATTCACCGACTCGGTCATGTTAGATACGTATACCTTATAGCATTTAGTTGACGATTTACTTATGCTACATTCATGTTATTCTCATTGCATTGCATATACCTGTGCTAGTACACCTACACCATTATCGATGATGCGTATGTTACACTTACGCTGATTGCCGGCTCGCACATTTTCATCATCGATAATTGCTATGTCACTACAAAGTACATTTACTGCATCTTGATATGACCCTTGCATGATTTACTTGCTATATTCACATCACTGTTCTATGTTGCATGATATACGGATATTCCTACATTCTGTTATATGTCGCATACATCATGCTTTATGATTATACGCATTGATATATGCCGTTTTCATAAGATTTCTGGATTTGAGAACCGTGGTCATTTCAAAAGAAAGTATGTATTGTTTTAAAAACCCGGTTTCTCTTGATATGATATTTCGAGATGTCCACCATGCGTTTTCTCGGTTCTGAGACATGTGATAGAAACCCGATTCGAGGAGGTGGATGATCCGATTGCGGGTTCATGGTGGGCCCGGTATGGTACCTCGGGGTGAGAGAGAGATTTTGTGGGGATGAAGATGAGCCTGGAAGAGGGACCACTACCTACTGGTGATAGTATTTGGACCCGTTGGTTATTCGGAGGATACTGACCTGAGTTATGAGATGGATATGGGCCGACTCGTTCTGCCAGGGCCCGTGGGCCGATCCCGCAGACGGAGTTGAGATATGAGGATTTACGTGTCGGTGTTGGACAAGTGTTTCATGATGTTTCAAGTGTTCATGTTGGACACTCAGGTTCCATAATTTCGATGTGTCGTTGATAGACACACGTTAGTGATATCCTCATATTTACATGCATATGCTTCATGATATTTACATGCATGATGTTGTTGTGTCATTGGTTGACACATGGACGAGATCCACATGTACATATGTTTTGATTATATGGTTGGATTATATCCATATGCTTATAGGCATTGATTACATTGTTGGCATATATGCAGATACGGTCACCCTAGATATCATAGTATTACCTTCATGATATAGTTGACCTAGGAAATCGTTGTTTTATTCGATTTCTACCTGTTGATATTTTCTACTCACGAGTTGGCAACTCACCCCCATTGTGCCACAGTTCTTGCAGGTTGACCGCATATATAGTAGCGGCATCGCTGGCACACAGCTGCATTCGGGTGTTTTGCTTTGGTAGGTGGTACATGTTGGATCGTACCCCTCTTGTATTTATTATTCCTTTTGTATCTAGTTAACTCCATCAAATCAGAAACTAGTATTTTTATATGTAGAAGACTTAGTGAGACTTGTGGTTGCGAGACTTAGAGCGAGGGTTTATGTTTGCTTGGTGGGTTGATGTCTTGCCTTATTCTTTATCTTTTGTGTTGATCTTCTCCGTTGGGTATCGTATACATATTTTATGATTTTCGTGGTTGTGAATCCGCTGGTTGGCGAAGAGCTAGCTCCCGCTTGGGGATGATTTTTATATTATCATGTATTTGTGGTTTTGGATCAAAATATACAAAGGAGGTACTGCCCAAATTTTCAAAAGACGAAACACGTTTTTCCAACTAATAAAATCCATTTGCATTTTTTATGTTCTATTATCCATGCATTTAATAAAACGTTTGTTTTCATTATACCTTTATTTCAAAACTTCATCTTTTTTATTTCTTAAAAAGATTTAGATTTCTGGGCTTTGTCTTACTTGAATTATGTTACGCCTTTAGACGTTGCGTGATTTAAGTGCAGGTCACGAGCTAATATTTCGGGTCGTGACACGCTGGCTCTTTTGTTTTGCGCATGGCGCTTGGTAGGACATAGTGCTGTTTTAGCAACGGCGCTAACGCATGTGCGTTGTACATGGCACAGCGCAATATTGAGAGCATAAGATCTGGCGCAACCTGTTAGGATTCTTAACGCCCTGGCCACCTACCACGGCCTTTACAGAACGAAAAACTCACTTTTTAAAAATTTTGGCGCTAGAAAACACATCCTAAAATCTAACCAAATATCGAAACTTGTAAACTAGAGAAGTCTAACTACTCTGTTAGAAGGTTATACCTAAACACATGTGCTGTTCGGGTCTTCACTCTTCTTCTTAAGCTCTTTGAGGTATCCTAGATCAACCTTTCTTGATCCTAGATGATCCATCCGAGAGTTTATAATCCAAGCTTAGCTTCACTGATGAAGCAACTTACTAACCTAGTTTGCTAAGCTAGGTTACTAAAGACATGTAGTGAGTTTTTTTTAGTGTATTTTTATCTCTCTTCCTCTCTTGATTCTCAACTCATGAGATAGTAGGGAGGAACATGAAGAAGAAGGAGGAGGAACTCAAAAAAGGTTAGAGAGGAGAGAGAAGCTCATGGTGAGAATGAGATAAAACTTGTGTGAAAAGTAATGAACCATGGTTTTGTATATTTCATTTTTCTAATATAAAATCACAACCAAGCTTGAATAGTTTGCAAAAATGAATATCCAATTACTATTGAAGCATGGTTCTCACCATTCTCACCTCACTGTCTTTACACCTCATTTCCATTTAAAAGAATAAATGGATAAATAAAAAATAAGGTGTCCACCTTTTAGAATGTTTTCTATATAAATACGGAATATACTCTACCATATATATATACCCGTATTCGTATCAAAATACGAATACCCAAGAGATACAATACTACTACTAATATAATAGTAGCATTAAATCAATATCTGATTTAACAAACCGACTTAATCCTAAGCCTACTAGTATCATCAACCGTCCGATCAAAAACCTGGATAACACTAGAATATACATATCGAAATATATATATGTAAATTATTAAATCAATATCTGATTTAATAATCCGGCTTAATCCTAAGCTGGCTAGTATTTTCATTCGATCGGAATCCTGCACGTATAAACATACGGCCACCACATCGTTTCGCCTGAACCAGAGAAACCCTCTATGTGAGACTCTAAAGACTCGACAGTACGCTGACAGTGGGTTTAAATGTTAGGAATATGTATGTCCTAGAGGCCATTATTGTATATTATAGTGGATGCTTGGACATATATATAGATGACTTTCTTGCTCGACATGATAGTATGCTATATGGTTTCTCTTTATCTTAACATGTGCACTTGTTTTAGTTTACTATCTCATTGATACATGGTGATAACGCCCGCAGACTCCTACGCTTGTTGTGTCAGGTTGACTCGGGATGTTCTTAGCTTATTGTAGCCGCAGCTAGGATGTTGGCTTGACTGCCCGGACTATGATGCAGATCATATTAGTGGGGCTTGTATAGTACACAAGCACATCCTTAACAATTCCTAGTCGAGGGAGTATCGAGACCGGGCATCGATATTCTAGAGTAGACTAGTGTGTACGTTTCTTGACCCTGTATGGAGCGATGGTTGATCCCATAACCATTGCTGTTTGGCATCAAAGATTGTACACATGTGCTCATTGGAGAATGAGTACACCGAACAGGATTCGCCGAGAACTCCTAGATGGTACCACACGTATCATCAGATATCAGTTCTCTGGTGACACTTGTACAGGTTAGTCTGTAGACCTGAGATCATCATAGTGTTTTGTGTGGTTCCCACTATGCTTTGATTTCCTCCCTAGCACGGCTCAAATGAGTCATGCAAACAGGTGGTTTTTGAGTATAGTCCCGAATCATATGGAGGCAGGGAGCGATAGGAGGGGTTTCTTCTCTCCCGGTATTGGGAGTTGATGTTGTGCTATACTCGATTGGCTATAACAGCAAGTCTCTGGGCAGGGCTGATGAGATTTACTGATAAGTGTTATTAGTAGTTTCTCGAAAGGTTATAAGCCACACTTCAACATGACTTATCGAGTTATTGGGGTCTGACGATTCCACCCCCCAGACTCGATATGCGACATATTAGACGAAAAGACCAGACTGTATGGAAAGTGTTGCTTATAGGCTCTACGGGAGCTTGGACAAGTTTTCCTGTTGATCTTTTATTTGTTCAATACCTGGGTAGCCGTTACGTCCAGCTACTACCGCTGACGGTTTGTGGGTATCTGATATGATTATTACCTACTGCTGGAGTATTGACGAGTCTTTAGAGTCCCACATAGAGCTTTCCTAATTCAAACGAAATGAAGTACGGTACGTATAGAGATATGTGCGGGAGCTTGATTAAATACGAGTATATGATACCGTATTCTAATCTAGCGTTTTTTGATATCATCCGGGTTATATATGATATAACCGGATTATTGAATCAAGTGTTGATTCAATGATTTGATATATATATATATATATTTGCTATTAGCTGGGTTATATATGATATAACCAGATTATTGAATCAAGTATTGATTTAATAGTTTGATATATATATATATTAACTAATATTAAATATTATCCGTTTATATATGATATAACCGAATTATTGAATCAAGTGTTGATTTAATGATTTGATATATATATATATTTAATATTAGCCGGATTATATATGATATTACCGGATTATTGAATCAAGTGTTGATTTAATAATTTGATATATATTTATATATATATATATATATATATATATATGTGTGTGTGTGTGTGTGTGTGTGTGTGCGCGCGCGCATATTGTATCATGGTTGATGATACAAAGAACTAGGATGTGTGACAATCAAATTTGAGGAAAGATGAGAAGATAATGACTTGGATATATGAATTAAAGAAAAAGAGAATGAGTCATTATTCTTGGGTTCTTAGAGAACTATGGAGAAGTCAGGACTCATCCTTATTTTTTGTTTTACTCATAGATATTTATCATTTTGAAGGGTGCTCATCGTATCCTCAAGGTTCATTCTCATCTCCTAAGTTCATCTTCTTCATCTCCTCTCTAGATTTTTCTAGGTTGAGAAAAAGAAAAAGAAAGAAATATTTTTAGTGACCAAAATTCCTATTTCATTAACCTATACTATTCTAGCAAATTAGTATATTTTGTTCTCTTCACTAATACCTTGATTAGTGAAGTATGAGCTTGAGTGTGAGTTACCTCAAGGTGGATCATCTTCGACGACGAAGATATTGAGCAAGCTCGTTGCAACCTTCAAGTGGAGTCAAAGAAGAGTTCTAGGACTACTATTTTGAGCTTTTGAAGTGAAGGACTAGATTGCAAAGGTAGTAGACTCCCTTCACTTTGTTAAATTACCTAGTTTGCTAACTTTGAAACCCTAATTCTTTAGTTCGATTCTTGTTTAGTACACTTAGCCCTCTAGATTTTTAAAATTGCATACTTGATACTCATAGAACCCTAGTAGAGGGGCTAAGACATACTTTCATGGTATCAGAGCCAAGCTAGAGGCTTAGGAGTAGTTTAGACGAAGTTAAAGTGTTCGATCGACATTTTAAAAACCAATTTTGCAAGTTTCTGTCCATTATTTCAAACTTCATTTTTTTCAAGATTAAAAATGCTCAGAAAATCATGCAGGTAATTCTATGGAGGCACAAGAAATACGAGCGTCTAATTCCTTAAAGTGGCTGCGGAACTGCCGCCTAAACCATGTCATGGCCGCAGTTCCGCCGCGCACTTGAGGAGTTAGAACTCCATTTTTCTTGTACTACTTCATTTTGGCATTTTGGATTTTTTGGATATTTTTAATGAGGCTCAAGTGGTTGAGATCTCTATGAATTGTTGTTATTTGAAATATCGATCGAAATGTTAACATCGTCTATATTGCTTTGGTTATGTGATACGATTTTTAGAATTCATATTGATTAGTTTTGCAAAAACTGGTTATCGATTTTTAAATCTTGCATTTTAGTCTCAAATGATGGATTACCACGGAGTTTGAATTTGGATCGAAACTCCGTCGTAATCTCGTATCGTATGCGAATACTCGCCGGGAGACAGTAAAAGAGAGCCACGCCCCTTTTCCCCGACCAAGTGACTATAGGAGAACCCCATGGTCAAGAGCATCAACTCGGGTGCTTGCGGCCACGGTGTTCCGCCCAAGTCCACTTCGTTGATGGCCTCAGGGGTGCAGCTATCCACTAAAGTTCCCGACGAGCCTTCGAATTATCAATCGGGAATCTTGTTGAATTGTCCGGCTTAATCTTTGAAAAGGGTTTTCAATTCGAGACTTAAATGTAAGGTTTATAACATTAGGCATGGAATGCGGAATATATGATAATCCGAGTTTATGATGTCTATAGATGCAGATTCTAATTATTGTAGTTTTCATTTCTTTTCTGCGACTCTAACCGTATCCCCCATCTCGTTGCTATACGACAACGATATTAGGGATACGCATATTTACTTACGTTGATGACATGTGATGTTATTGTGTTGGTATTGTTAGTTATATGTATGCCCTAGAGGCCATTACTGTACATGAGATGTATAATGTAGTGGATGCTGGGACATATATAGGGAGGACTTTCTTGCTCGACATGATAGTACGCTATCTGGTTGCTTTTTATCTTAACATGTATACTTTCTGTCTCTCTATTACATGTTGATAAAGCCCTTAGGATATGTACTCGACTTCCAGGACTATGATGTAGATCATACTAGTGGGGCCTGAGTAGTCTATGAGTACATCCTTCAATGTTCCTAGTCGTGGGAATATCGAGACGGGGCATCGATATTCCAGAGTAGACTAGCGTATATCTTCTCGACCCATGTGATGGGCGATGGATGATCCCATATCCATTGGTGTTTGACATCAGAGACGGTATGCAGGTGCTCAGTGGAGACTGAGTACACTGGACGGACTTGCTGAGAACTCCCAGATGGTATTATAGCTCACGTCAGATGGCAGTTCTCTGGTGATACTGGTACAGCTTAGTCTGTTGACCCAAGATCGTCATAGAGTCTTGTGTGTCTCCCACTGTGCTTTGATTTCCACCCTACCACGGCTCTACTGAGTCGTGCAAACAGGTGGTTTTTGGATACAGTCCCGATTCACATGGAGGCAATGAGCGATAGGAGGGGATTCGTCTCTCCCGGTATTGGGGGTTGATGTTGCGCTATGCTCGACTGGCCATAACTGGAAATCCCTGGCCAGGGTTGCACTGATTTACTGGTAAGTGTTATCAGTAGTTTCATGCTTGTTATGGACCTTACATCGGCATGACTTATCAAGCTGCTGGGGTCTGACGTTTACCACCCCTAGGCGAGATATGCGACATATCAGACGAACAGACCGGACTGTGCGGTAAGTGTTACTGATTGGATTCGCAGGAGTGTGAGCAGGCTTGCTCGTTGATCTTCTGATCGCTCAATACCCGGGTGGCCGTTATGTTTAGCAGACCGCTTGGGGCTTGTGGGTGATTGATATGATCACCACCTACTGCCGGCGTATTGACGAGTCTTTAGAGTCCTACACAGAGGTTTCCTGGCTCAACCGAAACGAAATAGGAGCGCATATGAGATATGTGCGGGACCGAGAGTAATACCAGTATGTGATACTGTATTCTATTCTTGCGATTTGTATCATCGTACGGTTATATGAGATATAGCCGGGTTACCGAATCAAGTGTTGATTCGATACATTGATACACTAGATATTAGTCGGTTATATGCGATATGACCGGATCGTTAAATCAAGTGTTGATTTAATGATTTAATGTATAATTATATATTTGATATATTACTTTACATTAACTAGTATTGGTTCACTTAAGATTGATTTTCTCACTAGATTGTGCACATTGTTTATATGTGATATATGCAAGTGTACATGTTTGTATCATGCTTGATGATACATACAAGATGGGTGTATGAGACTTATATCAAGTTTAGGTTAAATTAGGGTTTACTTATTTCCTTAAGAATAACAAAAGAGAGGAAACTTTAGTCAATGTTATCAAGCTTGTAGAAGCTTGTATGCAACATTGACAAAGTCAACTCTTTTGTCATTCCTTAGGATATTAGTTAACCCAACCCTTAACCTCATACTTTGGTTAATTCTCTACATGAGTTAAGCATGAGGGCTTAACTCAACCATGGCGCAATAATTCAAAGGATAAGTTTTCATTTGGATGGATTATTCTTTCTTCTTCTTCTTCTTCTTCATCAAGCTCCATGAAAAGCTTGCTAGCTCTAATGGTGCCATGAGAAAAAGTGTGAGAAAATCAATTCTAAAGTAAGCCCACTTCCTACTTCTTCATCCTCTACTACTTGCCATGTAGTATAGGGTGTTCTCTTCACAAAGTTCATGACCAAGTGAAGGAATAGCTTGAGTTTGAGTCTCCTCGACGTAGATCATCTTCGGCCTCGAAGTCAACGACCTAGCCCGCTCATTTCTCCGAGGAAACCATCACTCGAGTCTGGGATCTCGATGATCGTAGCGAAGGGACATCAACACGGAGCTTTAGAAGTGAAGGACCGGATCTACAAAGGTTGTAATCCCTTTCACTTGTAGTTAAAATGTTTAACTTGCTAGTTTTCGCATAATCTTTAGTATACGATCTTCGTTAGGGTTGTTCGGCACGGCTAATTTTTTAATCGGGTATGGTTGATGCCTTGTAGTACCTTATTAGAGTTCCTAGGAACCCTACAGGTATCGATATGTTATATTGGATCGTCGTGATTGAATAGCCGGGTTTTTTTTTATGTGAGATGAGAGTTTTTCAATTTTCATTCATGTAAATAATTATATGTAATATTCTTTTATTGGGACACTTCCGGTTTGAGGTTTATTTTGGATATATGCATGCCCTAGAGGCCATTATATGTATAGTGGATACTTGGACATGTATATATATATATATATATATATATATATATATATATATACAGATGACTTTCTTGCTCGACATGATTGTATGCTATCTAGTTGTACTTTATCTTGACATGTTCATTTGATCATGCATCTTACTCTTTTGGTAAATATTGATAAAGCCCATAGGATATTTGCTTGACTACTAGGACTATGATGCAGATCATACTAGTGGGACACGTGTAGTTTATAAGTATATCCTTGAACTGTTCCTAGTCGTGGGTGTATCGAGACGGGGCATCGATATTCCAGAGTAGATTAGCGTATACCATTCTTGTCCCATATGATGGGCGATGGTTAATCCCATATCCATCTTGTGTGGTGACACCAAAGATTGTATACGGGTGCTCAGTGGAGACTGGGTACACTGAACGGACTCGCCGAGAACTTTTATGTGGTATTATATCTCGGATAGCAGTTCTCAGGTGACACTGGTATATGTTAGTATGTAGACCTGAGATCGTCATAGAGTCTTGTGTGTCCTCCTACTGTACTTTGATCTCCACCCTACCACGGCTCTACTGAGTCGTGCAAACAGGTGGATTTTGGGTACAGTCCCGAGGCACATGGAGGCAATGAGCGATAGGAGGGATTTCGTCTCTTCCGGTATTGGGGGTTGATATTGCGCTATGCTCGATTGGCTATAACAGGAAGTCCCTGGCCAGGACTGATTAGATTTACTGATAAGTGTTATCAGTAGTTTCTCGATCTATTATGAGCCATACACCGGCATGACTTATTGAGTTATTTGGGTCGACGATACCATCCCTAGACTCGATTTGCAACATATCCGACGAAGAGACCGGACTGTACGGAAAGTGTTGCCAGTTGGCTCGACGGGAGTTTTGACAAGTTCTCTTGTTTTTCTTCTGATCTCTCAATACCCGGGTGGCCGTTACGTTTAGCTGACCGCTTGCGGCTTGTGGGTGATTGATATGATCATCACCTACTGCCGGCGTATTGACGAGTCTTAGAGTCCCACAAAGGAGTTTCCTAGCTTAGGCGAAACGATGTGGTGTGCATATGAGATATGCGTGGGAGCTCGATTAGATGCGTGTATATGATACCGTATATTAATCGGGCGTTTGCTATTGGTCGGGTCGTATATGATATGACCGGTTTGTTCAATCAAGTGTTGATTTAACATTGACTTTTTATCTCATTTTCATTAAACCTTTTCTTTTAGCGTATGCATGCATGTATGCATATATTTAGGTTCATGCACATGATGATGTGAATGCACACATACATGCATACATATGTGTATCATGGTTGTTGATACATAGGAGATGGCAATGCAAGACTCACATGGTTTGAATATATGTATATTTTTGTTTTTGAGAAAAATGGAAAAGGAAATTAAATATGATTCATTGTTTCTACACTCTTCTTGGGTTGACCATTGACTTTAACCCTAGTTTGATTTCCTTTGATCCTTAAGTCATCTACAAAAATATCTAGATATTTGTTTAACCATGGTTTTATGTGAGAGTGTCTCACATAAATATTCTTTTCTTTTTCATTTTATTAAGAGATTATCATAAATTGAGAAAGCTTTGCCATCTTCTTCTTCCTCCTCTCTCACGCTCTCTTGAGTTTTCCTTTGAGTGAGGTAGATAAAAAGAAAGGGTTTTGAAGTGAGAAAACAAACCACATCACCATTCTACACTACTCTAGCCCATTAGTGTAAAGTGTTTGCTTCATCTTCATTCTTGATCAAGTGAAGTAGGGAGCTTTGAGCAAAGAGACTTCGGGTGGATCATCGTGGACTAGGAAGGTTTCTAGCGAGCCGGTTCAAACTCTCAAAGGTCCAAGGAGTCAAGTAGGCAAGTCTACAAAGGTTGTATTACTTATCTCTTAGTGTTAGATAACTTCTAGTATGTGATACTAGTTTGATGTTACCCTAAAATTCTAGTCCGATTCATGGTTGGTTTGCTTAGCACCTCCTTAAAATTTTTATAGTAGCATGTGTGATGCTTCCAAACCCTTGGTATGGTGCTAAGAAAACTCAATAATGGTATCAGAGCCAAGCTAGAAATTTATTGACGATGTTATAACTATTACGAAAACAAAAACAACTCCGAAAAATACGATATTTAGAAACCCTAAAAATTGCTCTCTGTTGTTTTTTAAAAAAGTCGTCTAAAAATTATTTAAGCAGCTGCAGAAGTTTACATATGATGTACTGAGCACACCAGAGAAAAACGAGGGGATTCTACCGGTTTTGAACCGGCCACCAACCCCAAAAATCCAGCCTGGCCGCCCCCCGCCTCTGATTCGTCTCATTTTGGTCTGGTGCTTTGGTCTGTAGATTTTGGGGTTTCATGAATTGTTTGTTTAGCCCAAAATTTCATGTGATGTTTATTTTGATTATGGGATAATTCGTAGTGTTTCGTAGTTGTATATTTTAACACTGTAATGGTAACCTAGACAATGTTTAACAGTTCGAACGAACTTCAAACCCCACACCAAGACCCTCGCTGGAAATTTTCAAGTGTTGGAATTTCCCAAGTTGAACATATTCGGAAAGATCGTGCAAGTATCCTTATGGACCCTCTAGAAGAACGTAACCCTAACTCGACTTTATAACCATGGAACCGCGGCCAAACCTTAAGGTTTGCCGTAGTTCTGTGGCGCCATAGGTGAGGCAAGGGTTGACCCTTTTACGGCTGGTCCATTGACACTATGACATGTTTTTGGGTATTTTAACTTTGCTCAAGTGTTGAGCTCTGTTCATATCAGATTTTTGCATTTTTATACCGCCCATTTTTGATCACATTGCTTATAGGTAGGTACTCTTGATCCATATTTTGCTAGATAATTGCTGGTTACAGATTCTCAGCTCTAAACAGTGGAATTCATGGAAAAGCGTGACAAATTCTGGATTACTGCCAACCACAGATAAAATACGGGACTCCGCTCTCTATCCGTATGTTGCCGCATACCAGTTTAAAGGACAAAATGGCAAATCAATGATCATTTTCATGCACAAAGCACAATGGCAACACAAAATCCAAGATATCTACGCGGAGCTCAAGGAAATCATGGCAAAAGATCCACATCACATCACCTTTTGATCTACTGAAATTCTGGAAGAAATTTGATGAGCTTCTGAAAAACCACACGTACCACACTGAAGGAAACATCAAAACAGGGAAAACCACAAAAGTTGATGAGCCAACTCATCTTTATGGCCGCGGATCCGCGGCCAACATGGTGCTTTGGCCGTGGATCCGTGGCCTAATGGGCTTGACAGATGGAACGTTTTCAGGGATAGTTTGGTACTTTTATTTGGTGGCAGATTGTTGCCCTAGTTTTCCAGTTTCCTGCCTATAAATAGCCCAGAACATTGCCAAGCCAAGGGTGCTTATTCTTGTGTAAAATTTTAGGATATATTTTGTAGTTCTTCTTCCTCTTTTCATCTTTTCTCCATTAAAACTTTGTAGTGAGCTTTTATGAGTGAAGGATGAATAAAAGAGTTCTTTTCCTTATCATGCTTGTCTTGTTATTTTGTTAATTGCAATTGCTTGTAATTTTCATTTGCTAATCTAGTTGTTGTTATTTGTTGTTGTTTCTTTCTTGTTCTCTTTTTTCTTTATCCTTAACAACAATGATGCTTAAGCTTGATCCTTGCCAAGGTGAGGTCTCAAATAGCTAGTTGTAATCTTCTAACCCATTTCTTTCTATCTTCCTCCTTTTGTTGGATTTTCTTTTTCTTGTAATGGATGAGTAGTTTTCTTACTTGTTAGGGTAGGATAAGGAAAGTTTGAGAGAAGGAAATCTCTCTCACTCTTTCCTTGCCCAACATCTTAATTCGGACTCGCGTTAATTGAACCACAATCCGCTCCCTACGGCACCCTATCCTACATGATAGCGGTGATTCCTTAGTGAGACCGGTTGTGGTTGAATTAACCGGAGGTTAAGGCTAAGAGCCAAGAACGGACGGACAAGCACCAAAAGGAAGAACTTAAGCGTTGGAAAGCCTAGCTTATACTCGCAAGTTCCTTCCTAGTCGTGCTAATCCCCGTTGTTGCCGATTACCGTAACACCGATATTAAGAGCGGCAACGAAAGAAGTGAGCGACTCCTAACTCAAACTAACCTAATCCTAACCCTAACAAGCTCTCTTTATATAACATTTTAGCACATAGTTAATCTCAAAACAAACCTGGACATTTGGACTTAACTCGCTAAAGCACATAGAAAAAGATTCCCATCTCCCTACGGACGACCCGTACTCAACCGGCTAGCTACAAGCGAAACCGTCTTGATTGCGGTAATTAACTAAGCACGCAAAAACTCTATCAATCAAATGGCGCCGTTGTCGGGGATACGGTAGTTTATTTTTTTGTGTAATTTCGGGTTAATTTGTGAATATAAATATAACCGAAAAAAAATATACATTGTAAAAAACCATCTTGTTATTTTTGTTTAGTTTTTGTGCAAGTGTGCAGGATAAAGAGAAGGTCGAGTTCAGTGCCAAAGACGTGGGAAGTTAGACCCATATCTCGCGGCTACACTGCGGGTGATCAAGACGGAGCAAACGGTCTACTGAAAGATTCTGGAGCAGACCCAGTGAGCACATCAAGATTTGGGAGCTCCAGACAAGAAGAGTACACCCCAGGAAGCACACACAAGAAATCCAGAGGCCCAAGTCCACTGTATGGCCGCGGAACCGCGACATAAGCGCTTTTAGGCCACGGAACCGCGGCGGCTTGCTGGCATCCGCAGCCCAAAAGTCCCTGTGAGTGTTCCTTCCTTCTTCCCTACACCTCTGAACTCCACTGAACTGTTTTTTCTGCAGCATTCTTTGCGCAAATTATCTTCCCCCTTCCAATAAATTGTTTTTGTGTAGGATTCTTTGCACCGTGCTAAAAAATAAAAATTGATTGCTGTTGATTGTTACTGCTTTGCATATTCTAATCGGACTTTATGGGGCTTGAAACCAATCCAGATTGGGTGGGGATTTCATCACCCTTCCCAGGACCCCAGAAATCACAAAAAGTATATGAATTGACCATGATTTAATTAAAAAATACTAGACTCAGCCCTAAGGACGTCGCACTCAATAGGACAGAGGACTGGTTGTAGGCATCGGCCGTTTATCCTATCCTGACTTTGCGGTGTCTAGGCAAGTGTGTCGAAGGCAAGTGGTTACTTAATTAGGACCATTACTTACGTAGTGGGGAGCCTCCCACTTACTTGGCACTTGCCTGGCCGCAATTGGCGGAGAAGAGGCGGTTTGAGGTCCTATTTCTAGCCCTTTGGAACAGTTAGGAGCTGTCTAGCTGATCTAGGTGACCCTAGACGTAGGTGTGATTGTGCATATTTTGTCTGTGATTGTTTGAAACCGTAAGTCTGTACATATTTCTGTAAACCTCTTTCTAAAAAAAAAAGAAAAAAAACACAAAACAAAAACTTTAATAAAAACTTGCCCTTTATCGCCAGAATCCATTTTTTCACCCACAACCCATCGTATTTCTCCATCGACGTTTTCTTACCCTCACCTTCTCCGCTTTGAATACAATAAACTCGTTTAGTGTATGTCTAATTGGACTCGGGACACTAGCGCCCTCCTAGTCCGCGTTACGTTAGTCGCTACCGACTACGCGATCGACTCAGACGTCGAAACTCCTTCCACGCCTCTTTCACCCTTACCTTTGCCGGCCAACTTCGACGTTGACCGGAATTCTGTTCATACATCCTCACCTTCACCATCACGAACCTCTTCTTCCACGATGTCAGGATTTAATCCAAACATCCCTTTGACTCCCCCGGGATTGATTCCACCTCCTATGGATGTGAATAACCCACCACCACCGCCTGTTGTAGCGCCACCACGAATCGCGCTCCAGGATCGTTTCTATCCCACCTGCTCTGCACTTCCCACCTGTCTTTCCCTTCCACTGGCCAATTGGGATAATTTTGAAATTAAGCCCCACTTCATTAACATGCTTCCGAAATTTCATGGGCTTAAATCTGAAGATGCCTATATCTTCATCAACAAGTTTCAGAATGTTTATGCCATGCTGAAAACGACCCAGCTGTCGGACGATGCTATACGGCTACGGGTCATTCAGTTCACTTTGTGTGATCTTGCTGAAAAGTGGCTGTATAGCACTGCTTCCCACTCCATAACCAGTTGGGACGATTTTATGAAAGAGTTTCTCAAGAAATTCTATCCGAATCATAAAACCGCGAGGATCCGTAACGAAATCAACCAATTCTCTCAGCTTCCTACTGAACCCTTTTGGAAGTGCTTTGACCGGTATAAAGACCTTCTTGTTCAGCGCCCTCACCACGGTATTGAGAAATGGCAACTTTGCCAAACCTTATAAGAGGGCCTGAACCCAGCAACCAAGCAGTTGTCGGAAACCATTTGTCAGGGCCACTTCCTATCAAAATCTGACGAGGAAGCATGGCAATTCTTCGACGACCTTGCGGAACAAACGCTTCAATGAGAGAGCACCAGACCAACTTCTTCTTCTTCTTCCTCCACTTCTACTGGTCAGTCTAGGGTAGGAATTCACCAACTCGATGTCTCTATTGCAATGAAAGCTGAAATGGCTGCAATAACGAGAAAACTTGAAGCGATAGAGAGCAAATTTTCATCTCCTGCTCCTGCCCCTGCCCCTGTTCTTCCCCTTCGTACCATTTGAGCTTGTTGTTCCGATCCTTCTCACTTAACCGAAGAGTGTCCTTACAATCAACCATCTCAAGGACAGGATCAGGTTAATACTGCATTTCAGCAAAAACCGAGAAATGATCCATACTCTTCCACCTACAATCCCGGTTGGAGGAACCACCCTAATTTCGCCTGGAATCAGAACTAGCATCAATTCCAAGGCAACAATTTCCAAAGGTCCCCTCCGCCGCAACAACAAGCTCAACAACAAACTCAACATCAATTTCAGCAGCCCTTCCAACCCCAACCTTTTCAAAATCAGACGAACAACTTTGTACCCAACAATTCTTTTCCTCAAAACAACTTTGTTCCGTCAAACAACGATAAGTTTTCCTCGCTAGAACGAACTCTGGAAGCGTTCGTTAAACAATCGACACAATCCACCGCAAACATCCAGTCGTCTATTCAGTCTTTGGTGCAACACACTGCTGCACACGGGCAAAGCATCAAGACCATCGATGCCCAGATTGCACAGCTGAATGCGGCGTTAAGCGAGCGAGAGAAGGGGAAGCTTCCATCTCAATCACTCCCAAATCCCGGTCACCCACATAATGTACATGTTGCTCTTGAACAACAGAACCATAATGTGAGTGCCGTGACTACATTGAGATCTGTAAGGATGCTGCGAAACAACATTGGCACACGAATCGACGATGACACCCCGACCTCTTCTTCTTCTTCTTCTTCGTCTTCTGAGCCTATTCTCCATTCTTCAAAAGGCTCTCCCTCTTCTTCTGATCTAAACGGACCCACTTCTCACTCCACGAAAACTCCAGCTCTGGGATCCGTTCCAACTCCACAATCTCCTCCACAAGCATTGGACTCAACCAATTTTAAAAACGTTCCATTTCCAAACCGGTTGAGGTCCAATAAACAAAATCCACAAATGGAGAAGATTCTGGAGTTGTTTAAACAGCTTAACAGCAACATTCCCCTTTTAGATGTTGTCCAACAAGTCCCTTCCTACGCTAAAATCTTAAAGGACTTGTGCACGAAAAAAAGGAAATCTCAGGTACCCAAGAAAGTTTTCTTAGCTAGTGCTGTGAGTGATGGTTTTACCCAATCTTTACCTCAAAAACGGAAGGACCCTGGCTGTCCTACGATTTCTATTACCATTGGGGATAAGAACATCAATCGCGCACTTTTGGATCTTGGTGCCAGTGTTAACCTGCTTCCGTACTCAGTATATGAGCAATTAGGTGTTGGAGAGCTGAAACCAACACACTGTACTCTCCAAATGGCCGACCGATCGATCACCCATCCTAGGGGTGAGCTAGAGGATGTGTTAATCAAGGTCAGGGACTTCATATTCCACGTTGACTTCATTGTTTTAGACACACAGCCTGTAGCTAACCCCCGGAATCAAATTCCGGTGATACTCGGTCGCCCATTCCTTGCAACCTCAAATGTTGTGATCAATTGTCGAAATGGTTCGATGAACCTATCTTTTGGAAATATGACAATTGAACTCAACATTTTTAGGTTGGGAAATCAGCCCTCCGAACCTAATGCTCATATACTAGACGTTTGCTCAATCCAGGAGATCACCCCGGAAGAGTGTGAATTTGAGGAGTTTTTGTTCGATCACGACAACCTTAACGCCACTAGTACGTTACTCTTCGAACCTGCTGCTGTTTCTGCGCCCGACAATGACTACGAGTGTTTCACTTTCTCAATCGATCTTAGCCACTCACCACCCGAGTTTGAATCCTTCGAATTTCCGGATGAGTTACCTGAACCATCCAACTCGGTCGCTTACACTCGTTTTGAACCTTTGCTGGAATCCTTTGAGTTCGAGACCTTTTCACCAATCTTGCCTTCAATCGTTTCACCTCCAACGCTCGAACTCAAGCCTTTGCCGTATCACCTTAAGTACGCTTACTTGGGTGAGAACAAGACCCTCCCTGTTATCATCTCGGCTTCTCTAGCTCCCGAGCAAGAGAGAGCCCTTCTTGTGGTCTTCACAGCAATAGGCAAGCTTTTGGCTGGTCCATGGCGGACATCAAGGGGATTAGTCCCCTGATCGTTGAACATCACATTCATCTGATGGATGATGCCAAACCAGCCAGGGATCCACAAAGGCGACTCAACCCAGTCATAAAGGAGGCTGTAAAAAAGGAAATCGTAAAGTGTCTGGATAGTGGTATCATTTACCCTATCTCTGATAGCCAGTGGGTGAGCCCCATTCACATTGTCCCCAAGAAATCAGGTATAACGGTCATAACCAATAAGGCAAACGAGTTAATCCCTACTCGCACCCAGACTGGATGGCGAGTATGCATCGATTACAGAAAACTCAACGCCGCAACGCGGAAGGACCACTTTCCGCTACCTTTCATTGACCAGATGCTTGAACGATTGGCCGGACACGAGTACTACTGCTTTCTTGATGGCTACTCCGTCTATAATCAGATTCCCATCACCGAAAAAGACCAGGACAAGACCACATTCACTTGTCCTTTCGGCACGTTTGCATATCGTCGCATGCCCTTTGGGTTATGCAATGCGCCCGCTACCTTCCAGCGGTGTATGATGGGAATCTTCTCAGACATTGTGGAAAAATTCTTGGAGATCTTCATGGACGATTTCTCCATTTTCGGCGATTCCTTCGATGAGTGTTTGCTGCATCTCGACGCTGTCCTTACCCGGTGTAAGGACAAGAATCTCACTTTGAATTGGGAGAAGTGCCACTTCATGATGCGCGAAGGTATTGTCTTAGGACATATCATTTCGCAAAATGGCATAGAGGTTGACAAAGCGAAGATTGAGTTCATTTCCAATCTCCCTCCTCCCAGATGCGTCAGAGACATCCGAGCCTTCCTTGGCCATGCCGGTTTCTATAGACGGTTTATCAAGGACTTTAGCAAGATTGCTAGGCCCTTGACTCTTTTGCTGGCCAAGGACACGCCGTTCGACTTCAACTCGAGCTGTGTGATTGCGTTCGAGTCATTAAAAAGCTCACTCACTTCTGCTCCCGTTCTTTCTTCTCCTGACTGGACGCACCCATTTGAGATTATATGCGATTCATCCGACTTTGCCATCGGTGCTGTCCTTGGACAACACATCAACAAGATGCTGCACGTAATCTATTATGCTAGCCGAACCCTGAACGACGCCCAACTGAATTATACAACAACTGAGAAGGAATTCTTGGCTGTTGTATTTGCTTTAGAAAAGTTCAGGCCCTACCTCATCGGCTCTCCAGTCATCATCTATACGGACCATTCTGCTCTGCGCCATCTTTTTGCGAAGAAAGATGCAAAATCTCGGCTGATACGTTGGATCCTCTTGCTTCAAGAGTTTGACCTTGTCATCAAGGAAAAAAGATGATGTGAAAATGTAGTCGCCGACCATCTCTCACGACTTCCTTCTTTGCCGTCGCTTCAAATTCCGATCAACGACGTTTTTCTGGATGAACAGCTCTTGACAGTATCTTGCGAACCCTGGTTCACAGATATTGTGAACTATTTGGCCACAGGATTACTACCGACCGAATGGTCAAATCAGGACAGACTTCGATTCTTATCCCAAGTAAAACACTTTTACTGGGACGAACCCTATCTGTTCAAGTATTGTCCCGACCAGATTATTCGTCGGTGTGTCCCTGACAATGAATTCAAGAGTGTGCTGTCATTTTGCCACGATCAAGCATGTGGCGGGCATTTTGGCCCCAGAAAGACAGCTGAGAAGATCTTGCAGTGTGGTTTCTACTGGCCACAACTCTTCAAAGACGCTCATGACTATTGCAAGACTTGCTCCCGGTACCAACACTTGGGCCGGATATCCAGGAGAAATGAGATGCCGCTCCAACCAATCTTGGTTGTGGAGATTTTCGATGTTTGGGGGATCGATTTCATGGGGCCGTTTCCCAGCTCTTTTGGGAACTTGTACATCCTTCTCGCTGTTGATTACATCTCTAAGTGGGTCGAGGCTATGCCTAGCCGGACTAACGACAACAAGGTTGTCGTTAGATTTCTTAAGGAAAATATTTTCTCCCAGTTTGGGCACCCCCGAGCGATCATTAGCAACAATGGAACTCATTTTTGCAATAAGACTTTCGAGGCCTTGATGCGGAAATATTCCATTAATCATAAGCTATCTACGCCCTTCCACCCCCAAACCTGTGGGCAAGCCGAAGTTTCAAGTGGGCAAGCCGAAGTTTCAAATCGGCAAATCAAGCAGATACTGGAGAACACGGTTTCCAAGAACCGTAAGGATTTGTCGTTAAAACTCACTGATGCCCTTTGGGCATTTCGAACGGCTTATAAGACCGATCTTGGCATGTCTCCTATCGTCTTGTTTACGGAAATGCTTGCCACCTCCCTGTGGAAATAGAGCATCGCACATTTTGGGTGATAAAGGAGCTGAATCCGTCTCTCGAAAATGTGGGCAGCAATCGGAAGCTGCAGTTGAACGAATTGAGCGAGCTTGGGGATGAGGCTTACGAAAACGCGGTTGTCGTTAAGAACCGAACGAAGGCGTTTCACGATAAATACCTTTTGCGCACAACATTCGCACCTGGTCAACATGTGCTGCTTTACGACACCCGGCTACATTTCCATCTAGGTAAGCTCAGATCTCGCTGGAAAGGGCCATATTTTGTGCGGAATGTGTATCCGCATGGCGCTGTGGATTTGGAGAATCCAAAGGATAGTTCATTTTTCAATGTAAATGGACACCGACTAAAACCGTACCTTATCGCCGAACCAACAGAGGAGCTTCTGGTCTTACAGGAGCCGGTTTACCCTGCATAATCTTTCTCTGCCTACCACCAAACTTCGTCTATCCAGCCAAAAACAGTGGACACTGTTTCAAATAAGTTTGGGGGTATGTATATACCATTTTATATATATATGTGGATATTCTTGTCCGGTGTGTATCCATTTTTAATATTTTCTTTTCTTTAAAAAAATGTGTATATCTAACCGACAATTTTGACCCTTCAATGATTTTTCATGCAATGACAGTGAGGACACTGTCCAGTTTAAGTTTGGGGGTACGCTCGGTACGCATTTCTAACCTTCGTATTCATATGTATATTTTGCATCTGCATACTAAAATCCATAAAATCCATACAAATCAGAAAATTTTCTAAAAACATAAAAACTTTTTTGTCAAGTTAGCTAGTGGGAGAACTCAGATTCAACATTTCGATGGTTTTGTTTGATAAGATAAGAAAAACTAAATCTTTTTTTTTTAGATTTTGAAAACCTGAAAGATAACTCTCCTTTGAAGTTAACTATAGCTGATATACATTTTTACATCACACTGCACGTGTCGTGAGCTTTGAAAATTTGATAACAAGTTTATTATGTCTAAAAACTTTTAAATGGATAAATTATTTTCTGAGGATCAAATAGATTTGTTCTGAAATAAGTAATATCAAGAATAGTTTATGAAGTGAAGCGGATATGAAGGGATGTTATTGATGCCTTAATTGGAACTAATTCTGAAAAATAACCTATCTGGAACTTGATTGGAATGATTACACACCGAACCCACTAAAAACGTCTTTTATCTAAAAAAATAATAATTGAACTGCCGGCTATATCTCCGTTCGCATTGAATCATCATGATTTTCACGCTAAATTGTCTTTTGTTTTTGGGCCTAGCTAACTTGAGCAATTAAGTCCGCTGGGGTGTCTCTACACCTAATGCCCTAAAGCCAACTGGTTTGGGTGCATTGGCCCAAAGCTCGTTAAGAAGCCTAGAAAGTCCAGATTAAAACAAAGTCAAGCAAGTGTTCTCTCCGAGTTAAAATTCCTAACGGTTCTTTGTGTGAGAATAATCTTGACAAAAGACAGGTTTTTATAAAAAAAATATTTCTAGCTGAGATATGGAGGTTTTATACTATGATAAAGACTATTGCACGTTCACAGAGGTGTATATCAAATGAAAACAAGAAAAAGGTGGAGTGAAAAATAAGACCTAGTTTCCTGTTAAGGAAGATAGAAATTCTGAAATTGAAAGCTTACTGGAAAACGAAACTTGAAAAATGCTTAACTCTTTATAAAACTTATGTGATCCTTTTAAAATTTTTATCTGGGCTTTATTCTGTGATATAAAGACTTTAATCGATCCTTCTGAAACTTAACGACACTATTTGCACTGCACGTAAAGACATATAAAATTTTAAGTTGAATGAGAAGCGAGGTGTGAAAAATAAAGGTTCGATAATCTAGAATTAGGATTATAGAATTGTAATTTTTAAAAAACAAAACTTTAGGGTTTTGAATCATAGTTATTTCGCAAAACTATCTTGACGGGATTTTGTGGGTTATATTCGCTGAAAACCCTCAGGAGACAACACTCCTCCTACTAGGGACACCTAGAGGTTTAACGGCTTGTTGCACATGCTCAGTGCAATCGCGTTCCCTGCGAAAGTGAGGTTAGGATTTTTTGTGAATAAATTGGCTTTGCTCGGGACGAGAAAATGATAAGTTTCGGGGTATTTGTTCATATCAGATTTTTGCATTTTTATACCGCCCATTTTTTATCACATTGCTTATAGGTAGGTACTCTTGATCTATGTTTTGCTAGATAATTGCAGGTTATAGATTCTCAGCTCTAAACAGTGGAATTCATGGAAAAGCGTGACAAATTCTGGATTACTGCCAACCACAGATAAAATACGGGACTCCGCTTTCTATCCGTATGTTGCCGCACACCAGTTTAAGGGACAAAATGGCAAATCAATGGTCATTTTCATGCACAATGCACAATGGCAACTCAAAATCCAAGATATCTACGCGGAGCTCAAGGAAATCATGGCAAAACATTCACATCACATCACCTTTTGATCTACTGAAATTCTGGAAGAAATTTGATGAGCTTCTGAAAAACCACACGTACCACACTGAAGGAAACATCAAAACAGGGAAAACCACAAAAGTTGATGAGCCAACTCATCTTTATGGCCGCGGATCCGTGGCCAACATGGTGCTTTGGCCGCGGATCCGCGGCCTAATGGGCTCGACAGATGGAACGTTTTCGGGGTAGTTTGGTACTTTTATTTGGTGGCAGATTGTTGCCCTAGTTTTCCAGTTTCCTGCCTATAAATAGCCTAGAACATTGCCAAGCCAAGGGTGCTTATTCTTGTGTAAAATTTTAGGATATATTTTGTAGTTCTTCTTCCTCTTTTCATCTTTTCTCCATTAAAACTTTGTAGTGATTTTTTTATGAGTGAAGGATGAATAAAAGAGTTCTTTTCCTTATCATGCTTGTCTTGTTATTTTGTTAATTGTAATTACTTATAATTTTCATTTGCTAATCTAGTTGTTGTTATTTGTTGTTGTTTCTTTCTTGTTCTCTTTTTTCTTTATCCTTAACAACAATGATGCTTAGCTTGATCCTTGCCAAGGTGAGGTCTCAAATAGCTAGTTGTAATCTTCTAACCTCTTTCTTTCTATCTTCCTCCTTTTGTTGTATTTTCTTTTTCTTGTAATGGGTGAGTAGTTTTCTTACTTGTTAGGGTAGGATAAGGAAAGTTTGAGAGAAGGAAATCTCTCTCACTCTTTCCTTGCCCAACATCTTAATTCGGACTCGCGTTAATTGAACCACAATCCGCTCCCTATGGCATCCTATCCTACATGATAGCGGTGATTCCTTAGTGAGACCGGTTGTGGTTGAATTAACCGGAGGTTAAGGATAAGAGCCAAGAACGGACGGACAAGCACCAAAAGGAAGAACTTAAGCGTTGGAAAGCCTAGCTTATACTCGCAAGTTCCTTCCTAGTCGTGCTAATCTCCGTTGTTGCCGATTACCGTAACACCGATATTAAGAGTGGCAACGAAAGAAGTGAGCGACTCCTAACTCAAACTAACCTAATGCTAACCCTAACAAGCTCTTTTTATATAACATTTTAGCACATAGTTAATCTCAAAACAAACCTGGACGTTTGGACTTAACCCGTTAAAGCATATAGAAAAAGATTTCCATCTCCCTGCGGACGACCCGTACTCAACCGGCTAGCTACAAGCGAAACCGTCTTGATTGCGGTAATTAACTAAGCACGCAAAAACTCTATCAATCAAGCTCTCGAGGTAATCTGTGGGTGTTTGTTGATTCGATCGAAACGTTTAATATCGTCTTGATATATGTGAAAGTGATGATTCCAAGTGTTGTTGTTTTTCATTTTCTTTTCTGCGACCGTAAGTGTAGTATGTAGTGTATCGTCGATTTTTTTGCTATGCATCAACGACAATCGGGGTATGCATACTTACTTACGTTGATGATATGTGATGTTATGTGTTGCTGAGATATGATCTGCAAGATCGTCGTGATTGAATAGCCGGGGGTTTTATGTGAGATGAGAGTTTTTATTTTCATTCATATAAAAATTAATTGTATGTAATATTCTTTTATTTGGGGCACTTCCGGGTTGAGGATGATGTCACAATTATTGTATATTATTTACTTTTTCACATTAGGATAGACCCAAGGAGGGGAGCACAAGTGACCGGGTTCTAGGGTTCAATGGGAGGCCATTTCGAGGAGTCGAGACCGGGTTTCCTAAACTCTAGAATTGGTAGGGTCACTTTCCGCTCTCATAGGGGTCTAGGGGTGTGAGCTTGGCTATTCATCACGACCGTGGAATCCGTATTTTCGATTGTTGGCTAAATACAAAATACGGACCTCCTAGATATCCTATATTTTTATATGTGCTTCTGCTGTTGATATTCTGTGATGAGATTACTTAATATCTGAGACGAATGGAATATTATTATTATATATATGATATATAATAAACGTTGCTTATGTTTTACATCCGCGCTAGTCCCGCCCCGCTATGCCGTTAGTTAAGTAACCTAACGGTGCATAACGGGACACTGTGGCGAATGCGGATGGCATAAGTGTACGTTCTATTTTCATTTCTTTTCTGTGATGGCTTAGGAACTTAAATGACAGGACTACATTAATAAGATTAATATAAAGAAAAAGAAACCTAAAGATATTGTAGAATCGGATTTGAAACACATTCGGCCTTTTTATGAAAAATGCAAGTTTCAAAAGATGCGGAGCTTAAGCCACTCCTTTTCTAAACTATTTAGATTCTACAACGAGATCAAGTTCAATGCGTTAAACGTTTTCATAAAAACCATCCGCAACCCTCCGTCATTTTAGGAAGCAGAGTACTTAGTATTCGTGCTATGTATATTGATCATAGTCAAGACGTAGTATACGGTAGCTAAGTGATGTCTTCCTACAAAGCATATGATGCGATCAATTAGGACATTAATGTGATTATGTTGATCATAGTCAAGGCTCATATGGGTGGGTCTAGCTAATCATGAAATGACGGGTAGAACTTGACTAGTGCTTATGATATGTTGGCCATAGCTAAGGTCATAATCAGCTAGGGGTAAAAACCATATCGGGAGTTTCAAGAGTTGAAATTTGCAATGAGATTGCATACCTTCTATATGATAGTTGGATCCCGATCCCACTGTGAGTAAGAGTTACTCTCCATAGAGTTTTGCACTTTACAATTAGCTAATCCAGTAGGTGTCTAGAAAGGTGTCAAAGGGGTTAGACCTATAGGAAAACAAGGTTTATTTTAATTAGGTCCGTGCGAAAGCACGGGAAACCTCTCTCAAAGTACCGACACTGGCCTGGCCGACTGGTTAGCGAAACTGTAGAATGTAATTAATCCTGGCTGGTTATCTTTTTGAGGTTTTGAAAGAAAATATGATAAAAGCAGTGAGAGATATCGATTAGATAAGATAATAACCAATCTAAATCTTTGCAAGAGCATTTTGCTGAGTGTTTTCTTTTCTTGGCAGATACCAATGACGGGATTAAAGCTTCTGTTAGAGAAAAACAAACTAACAGGACCGAATTATAAAGAATGGCTGAGGAACCTGAACATTGCACTCACATATGATAAAGTATCATATGTCCTCACTGCCAATGCCCCACCCGTCCCAGGTCCTAAATCATCTGTTTCGGATAAGGAGATTTGAAAAACATGGGATATTGATTGTGACACGGCCAAGTGCATCGCGCTTGCTTCTATGGACAATATACATCAGAAGCAGCATGAGAAGATAGATGTTCAATCCATCTTTCTTCATACAAAGGAGTTGTATGGAGAGCAATCTCGGACTTTACGATACGAGGCATCTCGAAAGTTGTTTCAGATATGGATGGCTCCTGGCACATCAGTAGGTAAACATGTCTTGAAGATGATTGGTCTTATAGAAGAACTTGAGGACTTAGGATGGACCATGGATAACGAGCAATATACTGATATTTTTCTACGGTCTCTCCCCCTGCCTTTGCTCCATTCATAGTAAACTTTAATATGAATGATTTGGAGAAATCACCGACTGAACTTTTCAATATGTTGAGAAGTGAAGAGAGCATGCTTAAGACAGTGAAAACTCCCGCTCTGCTTGCTGGGCCATCTTCCTCTTCCATCCCAAAAGCTAAGGCCAGGGGAAAGAAGAAGAAGAAATCCACCAAACCGAGAGGTGGAGTTGTAAAGACGAAGGGGAAAGACAAATCCGGGGCCACAGGAAGTGGAAAAGGAGAATGTTTTTCTGCCATAAGTCGGGACACTGGAAACACAATTGTGCTTTGTATCTTGTTGATCTCAAGAAGAAGTATACTGATGCTTCCGCTTCAGGTGTGTTTGTAACTGAAAACTGTTTTTCTATAAACTCTGCATCTTGGGTATTAGATACCGGTTCTAGTTCTCACATCTGCAATTGTATGCAGGGATTGAGAAACAGTAGAGTTTTGAAGAATGGTGACCATACTTTTCGGGTTGGAAATGGTTCTAATGTACATGATGTATCTGTAGGAGAGTATCATCTGGGGTTGCCTTCGGGGTGTATTTTGGTTTTGAACCCTTGTTATTATATACCTAGCAAGCTATGTAATATAATATTCGTTTCTTTGTTAGACAATGAAGGATATCATTTTTTGTTGCAAAATAATGTTATGAACATTAACTTGAATCAACAGTTGATTGGGTATGGTACACTAAATAACGGTATTTACGTTCTGAACCAACACACAGTTTTCAATATACAACATACAAATAAAAGAAAATTTTCAGATATAAATGAAGATTTTCTTTGGCATTGTAGACTTGGTCATATTAATGAAACGAGGCTAAACAAGCTACATAAAGATCGATATTTAAATCCTTTTCAATATAAATCTTATGTGACTTGTCAGTCCTGTATCAAAGATAAAATGACCAAAACTCCGCTTACTGGACACGGAGAAAGAGTTGTAGAACTCTTAGAACTCATACATAGGATGTATGCGGATCAATGTCTACACATGCTAGAGACGGTTTTTCATACTTCAATACTTTTACTAATGATTTCTCAAGATTCGGACACATATTTTTATTAAAGCATAAATCCGAAGCTTTCGAGAAATTCAAGGAGTATAAACTTGAAGTGGAAAAACAAACGGGATTGAGCATCAAGAAACTTCGATCGGATCGAGGTGGAGAGTATTTTAGTACAGAGTTTTCAGACTTCTTAAAAGAGAATGGGATTCTCTCAGCTCACTCCCCCTTACACATCACAGCACAACGGTGTGTCAGAACGGAGGAATCGTACCCTATTAGATATGGTACGGTCCATGATGAGTGATGCCGAGTTACCGCATTCCTTTTGGGGACATGCATTGGAGACAACAATGTATCTGTTAAACAGGGTTCCAACCAAGACCGTGTCTACCACTCCATATGAGATATGGTGTGGAAAGAGACATCTCTTAAAAGAGTTAGGATATGAGGTTGTCCGGCTTTTGTCAAAAAGCAGAATTCAGAAAAACTCGAGACATGATCGGTCATGCGTAAATTTGTGGGATATCCAAAACTTTCATATGGATATCTATTCTACCACAAGGAGGAACAAAAGGTGTTTGTTTCTCAACATGCCTGTTTACCACAATCAGAGCAAAGCTCTGTTCAAATTCCGAGGCGGGAGATGAAGCAACGCTTCATCTTCCCCCAATCAGAGAAAAGCTCTGCTTTGAAAATTTAAAATTTAATAAATGAAGCAACGCTTCAGTATATTTGCGCTGCGCAACACGCCACGTGTCAGGCGCAGATGCATCAGCGCAGCGCCCAAGGCGCGCCCAATCAGAGCAAAACTCTATTTAAAATGAAGCAATGCTTCAGCTGCGCAAGCACTGCGCTGCGCGACACGTGTCAGCGCAGTTGCGCTGCGCTGTGCGCTGCGTGACACGTGTCAGCGCAGATGCGCTGGTGCAGTTGCGCTGCGCGACACGTGTCAGCGCAGATGCGCTATCGCAGTTGCGCTGCTCTTTGCACTGCACGACACGTGTCAGCGCAGTTGCGCTAGCGCAGGTGCGCTGCGCTGTGCGACACGTGTCACGCGCTGGGGCGTCTGCGCTAAACAGAATTAAGTTTCTAAGAAATCTTTTCTGTTCTTGCTAAAACAAGAAGATTTTCTTCAGCAAAGCAGAAGCCCTTGGATCAAAGATCCAATGGTGGGGAAAATTCCCCAAATCACTCAGAGAAAGATTTCTTTAACAAATTTAACTACTTTATGGGCACTATAAAAAGGACCCTAGGCCTCAATTCAAAGCATGAACATTTTCTTGAAAAAAGTCAAGGGCTTCAAACAGAGAGAACTCTGAGAAAATTTCAAGAAAGAGGTAAAAAACCTTCACGAGAGAGAAGAAATCTCTTTTAAATAAATCATTGATCTAAAAACCAGATCAATGTTTTTCACATAACAGTGCTTTGCACTTCTTTTTGAACCATTGGTTCTTTAAAAAACAAGAAAACAACAAAATAAAAAAAATAGTGCTTTGCACTTTTATGAACCTCTGGTTCTTGAAACAAAAAAAGAAAAATTTATTTTTCTTTGATCTAATTTAGATCAAGAAATTAAATAGTGCTTTGCACTTCTGTTCTTGAATCTAAAAGATTCTTAGTGCTCTGCACTTACAAACTACGCTGTTGCGCTGTTAAGAGAGCGCCACGTGTCAGCTATAGAACCACTTGCGCTATGCGCTCTTGAAATAGAGCTTTGCTATCTGGAATTGGCGCAACTCACCAGAGCGCGCCACGTGTCGGCAGCACAACAGCGCAGCGCATTAGCGCAGCGCACTGCGCTATTGCGCTTGCGCTCACCGGAGCGCGACACGTGTCACCACCATATGAGTTTGCGCTCATTATTTAGCGCAAAGCGCCTGACAAGCCACGTGGGGCACTGTCAGAGTATTTAATACTCTGCATTATTAAAGAAAAGGGACAGAGCCCAATTAAAAGGCCTAACAGGCCTAATAAAAAATGCTATGCATTTTAAAAGGGGGGCAAAACCCAAACAAAAAAATAGATGCTCTGCATCATTTATAAAAGGGCAAAGCCTAACCAAAACAAGAATAATGCAGTGCATTACTAAAAAGGGGCAAAGCCCTAGCACAGGCCAAAGACAAAAGATGTTGAAATTGGACTTAGCTCAATCATGGCCGTAAGTCCTCAAACTAAATTGACTGAGCACAGCTGCTCTCCTAAATCAATTTACATCCGGTTCGAGGGTACATCTCTGAACTCCTCTGACACCCATCGTTGTAATCCTTCAACGACGTCAGAGAGGTGACGGGTCCCGACGACTAAACATTCAAACGGACTGCGGGGTCCTTAAACTCGTGGACTGAAACGTCCTTAAACTAATATCGGACCGAGACGTCCTTAAACTAATATCGGACCGAGACGTCCTTAAACTAATATCGGACCGAGACGTCCTTAAATTAATATCGGACCGAGAGACGTCCTTAAACTAATATCGGACCGAGACGTCCTTAAACTAATATCGGACCGAGAGACGTCCTTAAACTAATATCGGACCGAGACGTCCTTAAACTAATATCGGACCGAGACGTCCCTAAACTGGAACATGGATCACCACGTCCCTAAACTGGCAATAGACCACTATGTCCCTAAACTGGAATAATAGAGCCCCAAATGCTCTTTTGCCGGATATAAACGATCCCATTTAAGTTGATCTTAGCCCCCAAACAAGGATAACGTATCCTTAAACATTTAAACGGACTATAAAACTCCAAATCAACCTTGGTTCAAGGGTACATCTCTAAACTCCTCTGATATCTGCCGTTGTAATCCTTCAACGACGTTAGAGAGGTGACGAGTCCCGATGGCCAGATATTAAATGGATTATCACGTTAAGTTGATCTTAGTCTCAAATAGGACTATCGTATCCTTAACGAACGTTTAAGTTGATCTTAGCCGCAACGCGACTAATGCATCCTTAAACTAAAAACACCAAACCCAAATCTAAGTAAATACGGATTTGGACTAATCCACGTCCTACGGGAGACGGAATTACTCAGTCTCCGTATACAATCCACGGGAAACCACAAACAAAACAAACACACACGACACGAAGTGAAATTCTGGAGAAGGAGAAAGTTGTTACCGCGATGCGGTAGCGTAATTAACTGCAGGGGCTTGCGCCTGCAGGGAAGAGCGTCCCCACAATCAAAAACCCCTCAAGCGAGGGGGAATCTGACGAAGTCTGCTACATCGGCCGCATCCGTCTAAACCTCCGATACACGGTGCCATAAATCAACTTGGCATCTTCGGAGAGGTGGACGGATAAAACCAAATAGCATCTATCCCGAATCTCAGTGTCAGGACATCGCGGTCCTGTGCGCCGCCTTTCGGAGGGGAACAGATTCTGGCACGCCCGGTGGGACCTTTTCCTCTTTCCACTCCACACTTCGTGTGTCGTCTTCGCGAACCAATCGCGGTTTGTTAATGGTTGCCTTCGGATTTCAAGTTACTAAGATTTGGTCTTTTGGCTGGCGCCGAACTCAAGATTCAATGGCCTTTAACTGCACCAACTGCTCGGAATGCCACTGCAACGGACGCTCCACCTCACCGGGAGGTGTAGCATATGGGCCCCAAGCTGCTTCCTTCCTCGCTCTGCAGGTAGACCAGGTGACCCATGCCACCACTGGCCTATTCTTCGGGACCATGATACCACCTACAATCTTTCCTACGCCAATACCTGCACCGGAAGTGAACAAAAAGTTGGTCTTCGACCGGCTCACTGCTACGACAGCCCCTGTCAGCGGGTCGCCCACTGCCGAACCAACAGCCTCTGTTTTCACCAGGCTAAATCAGAACTCTAAACTGGCTGTCCCAAGGAAGGCAATGACTGCTGCTTCAGAAGTCGTCAAGGCGGCTTCCCCTGTCAAAGAGTCAGTCTTTTCAAGGCTGACGATTCCTGCTCCTGTCCCTGCTCGAAGATCTGTCTTCGATAGGTTGGATATCACACCTCAGAAGACCACCTCAGTCTTTAAGAGATTAACACCAGCGGCGCCTCATTCAGATAGGGGGCAAAAAGAAGATGTCTCAATCTCCGAGCCAGTCCCAACAGCCCGTCATGCTCGACGTCGCCATTGGCAACGAGTGAGGAAGGCAGGGGGAAACTCCCCCTCAGGGCTAACTCCACCGGCTCCAGTGGTGGAAGTCAACGCTGCTGTTCCAACTGGGAACAACTTTGAACTGCTGAGGAGGGTACGCAAGAATTCTCCAACCGCTACACTGAAAAGATCTCCTCCGCCTGCGGAGAGAGTTCCAGAAACGAAGCAAGAACAGCACCCTCAACGGTTGTCTTCAAAAATTTATAAAGTTTGGAGGAGGGTTCAAAATTCCGTGATCGACCCGGATCACTCCCGTCAACAGAAAAAGGCGAAGGTGGAAAGAGACAAGGACCGTCCCATTAAACAGCAGAGGACAACAATCGCTAGGGTGCCCACTGCAACGGCCCCTTCAACCTCAACGGCCCACGAAAGAAGGAGGCCAGAGAAAACTCCCACGTCAGCAACAAAAGTTAAAAATGTTGAACCTAAACGCCCCAAGACAGGGGGCATAACAGTTCATACGGTTTACATGGCATCAGGAAAAGAAGATAGCCACATATCAACAGGTCATAGACCGCACATGAGGTCAGTGACCAAGGCTTAGGAGCAGCAGCAGAAGCTCCAAGAAATGATGAACGCTATGGCCGCACTTACAGGGCCAAAAGAAACCCCGGAAACATCCTCAGACGAGCGTCAAGAACAAGAAACGGACGCCGAATTCCTTCGGCGCGTACTAGATAAGAAAGATAAAGAGGCTGCGGAGCAGGCAGCCAACATAAAGAAAATGGCCCTCCTGTTCCAGGATATGGTGGGTATGATGATTCAACAAGATCCACCTGCTGAAGATCCCCCGATCATTCTTGAAGATGATAGGGGAGAGACGTCGAATCCTCCACCGGCTCTATCCACAGCTAAAGAGGATACCATCTCAAAAGCTGATTTGGATGAATACATCGCCCAGCAAATACGGGTTCATCATGCGACCGATGCGGCCGGTCAGGTCGTAAAAACGGGGTGGTCATACCCAAGTTGGTACGATCAAATCAAGTACCCACCCGATTATACGATTCCCAAGTTCCATGTCTACAAGGGGACGGGCAATCCACACCAGCATGTTGCCCAGTTCAGGGCACTCTGCGGCAATACCGGCGGCGATGACAAGCTTTTACTGCGCCAGTTTGTTGGAAGTTTATCAGATACGGTGTTCGAGTGGTACTCTGAGCTCCCGAACGACTCTATTAAAACCTTCGCGGAGATGGAGCTGCTGTTTACTCAGCGTTTTGCAAGTGCCAGTGAGCGTATCCCGATGACGGCACTGATTAACGCCAGGGTAAAACCCGGCGAGACATGGGTTCAGTACGCTATACGATGGCGGAATTTATGGTCGAAGTGTGAGCAACGCATTGAAGAAGCTCCCGCAGTGGGTATGTTTGTGGGAACCCTCGATCCACAAGCGACCATCTCGCAGTTTATGATGTTTTTCAAGCCGACTACCTTCCAAGCCTTGATCGAAAAACTAGCACAGATGGATCAGATGGGCCATAAACCTCCTCTTCCAAGGCCGGACTCCCGAAATGACAAAGGGAAGGGAAAAGCGATCGTCGTCGCTAATGCTCAACAACAACCGAGCGACTCGAAGCCGGTGGCTCGTCAAAATAATATGTGCCCGTACGTACCCCTTGAGGATAGGATGTGACGTCCTTATTCCTTTCCCCACGATAAAACGAGGAGGTTATTCGAGCTGGCGTTGCGCAACAGACTCATAAATCTGCCGGATCCAAAACTTCCATTGCAACCAAATGACGTCAACGAGCCCAACTACTGTCCTTATCATCGAGTACTAGGCCATCCGATCGAAGATTGTTATGTTTTCAAGAATTGGCTTGAAAACCAGTACCGACAGGGCAAGTTCGCGTTATCTGACAAATGGAAGGTGAATCCCCCGCAGCCCCACACCTCTAAGGGGACGAATATGCCGGAGGCAACATGCTCCGTCGTTGAAGAAGCTCCTTGGGAGGTTGTATTATCAGCTAAGACAAAGAGGATGCTAAACGATTTTCAGACATGTCCAGCGATCAAGTGGAAGAACCCGTTGGAACCGCAGGTCATTGAAGGGATGTTGAAGCTGCGTACAACTCCAAAGACCGATGGTGGTGACTCAAAAACTTGCAGCCAGCCGTCAAAATCTTCGAAAAAGAAGAAGAAGAAATCTAAAAAGCCCGTGAAACCTGGCGACAAGCGCACAGACTTGCAAAAGCAAATTGACGCGCTGGATGAATACAACCAAAATGCATGGACTCCTATTACGCTCCAAGAGTTCCTCAATCACGCCTTTCAAGAAGAAGATGAGAGAGAAAGTTCATTGGTTGAATCCGAGGAATATGTGGAGAGCTGTCATATGATTTTTCATTCGATCATGAACGATGTGGAGACTCCTTGCACCGAAAAGCTGGGGGCAGATCCTGAACCAAAAATTCCGGAGCTATTAGCTGAAATGATTGACGCGTTCCTTAACGAAGCTCGACTGAAAAGTAAAGCTGATCGAGAACGCGAGATGGCTATATTTAAAAGGGCCAAGTGCCAGCGACTTGATGAAAAGGCTGAGACGATCCCGCTGGAGCAAAACACCTTCGCTACCGACAAAAGCCAATTCAAGATAAAGAAAAGGTTTGCTAAGGCCGTGTCAATGGACATGAAGCTACCATCCTCTGAAGAAAAAATTACTGGTGAAATGGAAACGCACCCCTCCTATTGCTTATATCATCAAAAGATTTCGCACCCCACTCAAGAGTGTAAAGCTTTCGATAGATGGTGGCAAGGATACGTTGCTCATCGACAACGCTTTAAGCGAGAAAAGCGTAAAACTCGTCAGGAGCAAAGAAACACGACCGAAACGCTTGAAAGAACTACCGGCGATTGTCGCATGGTTAACACTGGCGGGCCACAAGTGCCTAAATTCGGGAGCGATTCTGATGAGGAGCTGGAACTTGCCCTTCTCTTTAAAGAGTCCACTTCGGGAAAAGAAGAAGAGCCGAAGGTCTGCGAATATATTCGGCTGCGGAATCGGACGCTGCCTGAAAAGAACCTCGGACCCTCAAGCAGAAAAGATAAAGGGAAAGAAAAGGCCTCTGAAGATATCGTCTTAGATGACCAAGTGGTGGAAGAGCTAAACGCCAAGGACCCGCCGAAGAAGAATAAGGTGGATTACAACGTCTTAGCACATCTGAGGAAGCTACCCTCACAGCTCAGCATTCTTGACGCTCTTTTGCTATCAAAAGAGGCGAGAGATTCGTTGATTAAGGCACTACAAGATCCGGAACAATTCCAAGCATGCCTGGCCGAGGAAAAGATGAAGGATGAGTTGGAGGAAGTGCACACGGCCGATGTCACTTTCGGCGATGAAGATCTTCTCCTTGGGACGTGCGAACACAATCGCCCTCTCTATGTCTCAGGATACTGCCACGATATTAAGATAGGTAAAATCCTGATCGACAATGGATCCTCTGTTAATCTCTTCAATGTGCGGGTGTTAAAAGGAATCTGCATGAGCGTCCAGCACCTTGCTCGTGACAAGATCACCATCTCCGGGTTCGACTCCCAGTCATCAAGAACTCTTGGGTCTGTGATACTGACGCTACGCTTCGGGCTACTCGTCACGGACATTAAGTTCCACGTCATAGATGCCAAGACATGCTACAACGCTTTGCTCGGCCGACCATGGTTACACGAGTACAACATCATCCATTCTACACAACATCAGTGTATGAAGTATTTTAAGGATGGTTTCGAGTATACCGTGACGGGAGAACTGAACCTGTTCTCTGTGAACGAAGTCCGCAAATACGAAGATGCCAAATACTTCTTACCGGATTTCGAAGATACGGAGAAGTGTCACAAGCCGGAGAATAAAACTAACGCTACCATCCCTGTCTTCGGCAGTGATACCGAGGAGGAAGAGGAGATAGTGTATTCGGGTCCGCCCCAACACAACAAGCCAGGGCCGTCCGCCCCTACGTTGGTCTTCGGTAGCGACTCAGAAGATGCAATCCATGCCGTATTCCCTGCTCGACCTTAAATACAAATGTTCCCTGATGAAGAGCAAAGTCTGCAAGTCGTCATGGTGCCGCTTGAACACCATAAAGAACTGGATGCACTTAATATTTACAATGTAGAAGAGCTACAAACGTTCTACATCCCTCCCAGGCGAGAAAGCGAGAAAGCAATTTTGTTCTACCGCTCTGAAGAAACCAAAGTAGAAAAAGAAATTTGGCATGGTGCGGATTCTACGCTCGACAGGCTTCAGCCCATCCGTCTCCCCAGATATTATACGGAAGGTCTGAAAAAGCTGCTGAAACGCCAGGGAATATCCTTCAAGCAGACCGTTCGAAAAGCCAGGTTCTATGACAAAATCTGGAACGTTCCCGGGACTCAATGCAAACTGCCTAATGGGAGAATGGAAACAATTGGGCTTGGATACGTCCGGTCAAAGAAATGAGAACTACTACACGGTTGCTATGTCGTGTATGACTTCGATGAAGAAGCGGATGCTCAATGGGAGGACGCTAATCCTGAGACAATGAATGTTCCGGATGCAAAAGTGCCCAGTCCGTCGTTCGAAGAACAAATGGACAAGCTTATAAGGGAAGCGGGTCAAAAAGTCCGAGACGATCATAACCGCGAAATGGTCATCTACGAGAAAGCCAAAACGCAACGCCTTCTCCAACAGGCCGTGAAAGATGAAAAGGCTGCTCCCTGTCAACCTGTTATAAAGAAGGCTCGGCGCAAAAGCAGAAATAAGTCGAAAGGCCAAAAAGGCGCCCAACAACAACAAAGCAGGGCTAAGAAGCCACGCAAACGGGAGTCGAGCGTTATTGATTTATCCCTTATGAAGAAAATGGGTCGAGCGTACTCGTTTCCTCGGGAAAAGACGAAGAAGATATTTGACCTCGCTCTAAAACATCAGATGCTTACACTGCCGAAGTCTAAGCACCTCGAACAAGCAGGCGAAGTCTCTGACCCAAACTATTGCTCTTACCATCGAGTAATAGGGCATCCTCTTAAAGATTGCTTCACCTTCAAAAATTGGGTCGAAGATCAGTATCAGCTTGGCAAATTCACTCTGTCTGACAACTGGAGGGTAGCGCCTCCACAGAAGCACGAGCCCAAGGCCACGAAAGAAGAACCGGTTCCACATTGGGATTGGAAGCGAATTCGCAACTGTCACATGATTACAATATTAAAAGAAGAGCCCGAGGACATAGATGAGCTCCCTTGGTGCTTCGAAAACAGCAGCGACGAGATAATCTCAGAATTCCCACCAGCGCCAAAAGAGCTGGAAGATGGAATCCATACCACTGCAGATAACCTCAAGAAGATTGAGTTGGGAACGGCAAGTGACCCGCGACCGACATTCATCAGCGAGCTACTATCTGAAGAAAGGGTGGCCGCGTTAAAAGATGTGCTTCTACAGCATAAAGATTGCTTCGCTTGGAACTATTCCGAAATGCCGGGACTAGATCCAGAAATTGCTGTACACAAATTGGCGATATCCCCGAACATCAAGCCAGTCAAACAGGCGCCGAGGAGAATGCGGCTCGAGCTCGAGATGAGTATCAACGCTGAGGTCAAAAAGTTAATCGACTCTGGCTTCATCCAGGAAGTTCAATACCCTGAATGGATCGCTAACATCGTCCCGGTGATGAAGAAAAATGGAACAGTACGTATATGCGTAGACTTTCGGGATCTTAATAAAGCTTGTCCGAAAGACGATTTCGCAGTGCCAGTCATCGAACTGATGATAGACAATACGTCCACTCATGAGGTTTTCTCTTTCATGGACGGCTCGTCAGGGTATAATCAGATAAAGATGCATCCCGAAGACCAGAAGCACACCGCCTTCAGGACTCCTCTGGGAATATTCTGTTACAAGGTGATGCCCTTCGGTTTAAAGAATGCCGGTGCCACCTACCAAAGGGCCATGACGAAGATCTTCGATGACCTTATACACGAAATCGTCGAATGCTATATCGACGATCTCGTGGTTAAAAGCAAATCATACGAGGAACATCTCGAGCATTTGAAGACTGTATTTCAACGCCTTCGACAATACAACTTGAAAATGAACCCGCTCAAGTGTGCATTCGGAGTTTCCTCAGGAAAATTCCTGGGATTCATTGTTCGACACCGAGATATCGAAATAGATCCGTCAAAGATCAAAGCGATCATGGAAATGCCTCCGCCAAGAACTCTCAAACAATTGCGATCTCTCCAAGGGAAGCTCGCATACATACGGCGATTTATAGCCAATCTTTCAGGCAAGTGCCGTCCTTACAGCCACCTGATGAAGAAGGGAACCCCGTTTGTCTGGGATCAAAAATGCCAAAGCGCACTAGACGAGATCAAGCAGTACCTGCAAAACCCTCCAGTGTTGGCTGCTCCGGTTAAGGGAAAGCCTCTCATTCTTTATACAACCGCCCTCGAAGGTTCTTTAGGCGCATTATGGGCACAAGAGAACGATCAAGGGAAAGAAAACTACTACTTAAGTCGAGTTCTACTGGGGGCAGAAAGCAACTACTCCCCATTGAAAAACACTGCCTGGCGTTGATCTTTGCGATAACAAAGCTCAGGCACTATGCGTTGGCGCATGAAGTCCGTCTCATTTCAAAGGTGGACCCCCTTAAATACTTGATGTCAAAGGCCATACTAACGGGACGACTCGCTAAATGGGCCCTACTCTTGATGGAGTTTTCGATAACGTATCAACCTCTCAAGGCAGTGAAAAGTCAGGCTATCGCCGACTTCCTCGCTGAGCATCCCATACCTGCCGATTCTCCTCTAAATTGCGATTTGCCGGACGAACACGCGTTCGATGCGATCGACGGTGATAATAGCCGATGGGAGCTTTATTTCGACGGAGCATCTTCCATGAAAAAGCGCAAACAAAGTACCCCTATAATCAAATCGGGGGTAGGCCTCATCTTCGTGACTCCACAAGGAGGGATAATGCGCTTCGCTTTTTCCTTAACAGAGCCGAGGACAAACAATGAAGCCGAATACGAAGCTCTGATAGCAGGCCTCGAGATCGCCATCGACATGGGAACTGAAAATCTCCTCATATACGGGGATTCTCAACTGGTCGTTAGTCAAGTAAACGGCGAATACCAAACGTGCATGCCAGAGTTGGTGAAGTATGGCGAAAAGGTGCAACGACTGTTGACCCAAATTCCTTCCTACACTTTGGAAAACATACCGAGCGCGGAAAACAGCAAAGCAGACACATTGGCCAAACTTGCTAAAGAACTGGCTGACGAGAACCTCGATGACGTAAGAATCATGGTACAAAGCCGTCGGGTGCTTGCCCCAACAGAAATATCTCCGGAATCATCCAAAGAAAAGGGAGAGAGCGAGCAGATGACCTTATAAGTAAAAGAACGAGAGAAGGTTGAGGATTGGAGGGAAGTCTTTATAGACTACTTCAAGTCCCACCAAATGCCTGAAGAAGCATCCACAAGACACCAGCTCATGAAATGAGCTCTGTCTTTCGCCTTTGTCAATGATACTCTATACAAGAGGTCATTCGATTCTCTGTGGCTAAGATGCTTAGGACCTGACGAAGCAAGAAGGGTCGTCCAGGAAGTTCATGACGGACTCTGCGGTTCTCACCAGGCAGGCCCAAAGATGAAGTTGAAGATCAAACACATGGGCTACTATTGGCCCACGATGATCCAGGACTGCCTCGAATATGCGAAGCAGTGCTACTCATGTCAAATTCATGGGGATTTCATCCATCAGCATCCAAATCCATTACATCCAACGGTGGCTAGCTGGCCATTCGAAATGTGGGGGACTGACATAGTTGGCCCCATTGAACCAGCATCGTCTAGAGGATATCGTTTCATCCTAGCGACGACCGACTACTTCTCCAAATGGGCAGAAGTAGTACCGTTAAGAGAGGTGAAGACGGAAAATATCCTCCACTTTTTCAAAACGCATGTCATATATCGGTTTGGAACTCCGAGACGGATCATCTCCGATAACGGGCCAGCCTACCGAAGTCATAAAATCAGCCGCTTCGCGCAGCAGCATAATATAGACTGGAGATATTCCTCGGTTTATAATCCGCGAGCTAATGGTCTAGCAGAGGCCTTCAACAAGACCTTGACAAAGATCATAAAGAAAACGGTGTCCCGAAACAAGAAGGACTGGCACGAGAGGCTGCAAGAAGCTCTTTGGGCGTATCGAACTACGTTCAAGACGGCCACGAACACAACGCCTTACGCGTTGGTGTTCGGTACAGAAGCAGTACTCCCCCTTGAGATGGAGTTACCTTCTCTACGAGTGGCAGTCCACTACGAGCTAACGGACGAAGAAAATGCTCACCTTCGGCTTGAGGAGCTTGACACCCTTGATGAAACCCGGCTCATAGCGCAGCAAAATCTGGAAGCTTATAAAGCAAAGATGACGCGCTCATATGAGAGATTGACCCGACCGAGGACATTCCGCCAAGGCGAACTTGTGCTAGTGGTCAAAAGGCCTATGATTCCCAATCGCGCCAAGCGGGGAAAATTCGAGGCAAACTATGAAGGCCCGTACATCATAGATAAAGTTTACCAGGGTGGGGCCTATCTACTCATGGACATGCACGGTGAAAGGCCTTTCAGGCCAATAAACGGTCGCTTCCTAAAGAAATACTACGCTTAATGAGCTACAGCTTAGGTCAATGATAGATGACGACGACTATGTCCGCTCGCTATCTTCCTAAGCTCAAGCTTTATAAAAATTAGTCGGCCTTCTCAACGACGGACCGAAACGTCCTTAAAGTAACGACGGACCGAAATGTCCTTAAACTAACGTCGGACCGAAACGTCCTTAAACTAATAGCAGACCGAAACGTCTTTAAACTAATACCGCAGCATCTTTTAGGCTGATGAGATATAAAAAAAAATAAATATATAAAAATAAAATAAAAAAACGGTATGTCCATAAGCAAAAAGGGCACGGATGAAAACCTGGGCTCCGTGAGTAAAAACAGCAGGGCTACCGGCGAGTGTTCGTGAAACCCGAAAGGGCGCGACCTCGTAAAAAAAAAGAGAGATAAAGAAAATAAAAAGAATAATGAAAAAATGGTACGTCCATGAGCAAAATGGGCACGGATGAAAACCTGAAAGGGCTCCGTGAGTGAAAACAGCAGGACTACCGGCGAGTGTTTGTGAAAACCCGAAAGGGCGCAGCCTCTTTAAAAGACACTTATAGGGTCCTTTCGACCTTGTAAGGAGAAACCACCCGCGCGAGATCCTTACAACTCACAAGGGAGCAACACACTTAGGGATCCCCACGTTTCCTAAGGAGAAAATACACTTGCGAGATCCTCACGACTCGTAAGGAGAACTCTCTTATGGAACCCTCACGGCTCATAAGAGTTGAAAGTCTTAAGTTACCGAGACCTAAACCTGTGCTTAAGCAACCTCCACAACTTCCGATATTGCCCTACAAGTGGCTCAATACTGACCCTTGTATACAATCCACGGGCGCGAATAAACATTTCCCTAACCAAGTCCTATCCGAGACTGGGGATATGTTCGCATAGTGAACGACCCTTGTAAATCCTTTCGATTTACAAGGAGAAAACCCTCCTGTAGGATCCTTACGACTTACAGAGGAACATACACTTAGGAATCCTCACGATTCCTAAGGAGAAAATACACCTACAAGATTCTCACGACTTGTAGGGAGAAATAACTTTGTGAGACCCTTACGGCTCATGAAGCCAAAAGCCTTAGCCGACAGGACCTTAACCCTGTTCGCTAAGCTACCTTTGTTCGACATCGACAGAGGCAAATGATGATTCGCTCCTGGCAATATCCCAGTAGTAGCGGTGCTGATGCCGAAATCGGTGTCTAATTTCAGGTTTACAGCGAAAAGCTGGTAGGCCGCACATGCATACGAAATAGCCGAAATGATGGGGCAGCTTGCAATAAAAAGCAGCAAGTAAAGAAAATGTATGCATGGAAAACAGCCGAAATGATTGGGCAACTCGCAATAAAAAGCAGCGAGTAAAAATAAAATAAATAGCCGAAATGATTGGGCACCGCGGAAAATAGCCGAAATGATTGGGCAATCGCGACCTTCACGATATAAAAGCTGAAATGATAGAGCATCGCGGAAATAAATAAAAAAAAAGAGAAAAAATGATAAAACTTTGGCCCTACAGTTAAGATCACATCGATCCCTGTATACAATCCAAGGGCGTAAACAAAGAGGGAACCATACTTTCCTAACAGGCTCCGCCAGAAGACAAAGCCAAATCTCGACAGTTCAGTCCAACTCCGAAGAAACTAGTGTCTTCAACAACAAATTCCTCGACTCACGGATACAAACACTCCTTGACGAGAGCCTCCTGATCCGCGTCGACTCACAGAGCCACCAGTGCCTCCGTGGGAAATTCTCGACTCGTTTCAAACCCCAAGGAAAAAAATAATCCTTGGCGCTTGGGAAACAAATAATCCCTAGCAAACTCCTCGACTCACGGATACAAACACTCCTTGACGAGAGCCTCCTGATTCGCGTCGACTCGCAGAGCCACCAGTGCCTCCGTGGGAAATCCTCGACTTGTTTCAAACCCCAAGGAAACAAATAATCCTTGGCGCTTGGGAAACAAATAATCCCTAGCAAACTCCTCGACTCACGGATACAAACACTCCTTGACGAGAGCCTCCTGATTCGCGTCGACTCGCAGAGCCACCAGTGCCTCCGTGGGGAATCCTCGACTCGTTTCAAACCCCAAGGAAACAAATAATCCTTGGCACTTGGGAAACAAATAATCCCTAGCAATTCCTCGACTCACGGATACAAACACTCCTTGACGAGAGCCTCCTGATCCGCGTCGACTCGCAGAGCCACCAGTGCCTCCGTGGGAAATCCTCGACTCGTTTCAAACCCCAAGGAAACAAATAATCCTTGGCGCTTGGGAAACAAATAATCCCTAGCAATTGCTCGACTCACGGATACAAACACTCCTTGACGAGAGCCTCCTGATCCGCGTCGACTCGCAGAGCCACTAGTGCCTCCGTGGGAAATTTTCGACTTGTTTCAAACCCCAAGGAAACAAATAATCCTTGGCGATTAGGAAACAAATAATCCCTAGCAATTCCTCGACTCACGGATACAAACACTCCTTGACGAGAGCCTCCGGATCCGCGTCGACTCACAGAGCCACCATTGCCTCCGTGGGAAATTCTTGACTCGTTTCAAACCCCAAAGAAACAAATAATCCTTGGCGCTTGGGAAATAAATAATCCCTAGCAATTCCTCGACTCACGGTTACAAACACTCCTTGACGCGAGCCTCCTGATCCGCGTCGACTCGCAGAGCCACCAGTGCCTCCGTGGGAAATCCTCGACTCGTTTCAAACCCCAAGGAAACAAATAATCCTTGGCGCCTGGGAAACAAATAATCCTTGGCGCCTGGGAAACAAATAATCCCTAGCAAACTCCTCGACTCACGGATACAAAAACTCCTTGACGAGAGCCTCCTGATTCGCGTCGGCTCGCAGAGAAACTAGTGTCTCCGCGGGAAATTCCCGATTCGTCTCAACATGCAAATGAAGCCTCAGGCAGCAGGGACTAAAAAAACTTGCTTCCTGAACAATGGGACCCTGCAAGTCAATCCAAAATGGTCTCTTGCATACTATTCACGGGTCTCACTCTCCAAAGTCGAATTTCGACGAGGAGGGAAACAACCGCTTATGAGTTCTCTCGACTCGTAAGAGGGAAAATTCTCTTATAGGATCCTTACGACTTATAAGAGAAAACCACACTTAGGAATCCTCACGATTCCTAAGAAGAAAACCCACCTACGAGATCCTCTCGATCCGTAGGGAGAAAAGTCTCTATGAGACCCTCACGGCTTATAGAGTTGAAAAGTCTTAGGCAGCAGATCCGAACCTGCGGCCTAAGCCATCGCTATTTCTTAAGAAAGTCAAGATACGTGTTCTATTATCTGTTGACCTTGTTTACTAAGGTGACATGCTGATAATAAGAGAAAGAAGAAAGCGACAAGAAGAGCATTCGATTTATATTTGATCAGGCGTTCGAGACGCATTCATTTATGCATGGGCAGAAGACTCAGGACGAGAAATAAGACAAGCCGAAATGAAAAAAAAGGGTTTCCATTCATATTGCTGAAAATTCTTACAATCACAAGAGCAATGAATAAGAAACATTATTTAAATTATTACAACGGTATAACCTCAGATCCGGGGCACGGATTGAGGAATTCAAAAGTAAGGCCATCCAGAGTTCTTCTGGCCTTTCTAATTGTTCTTATGCGCAGCTTCTCGTGCTCCTCTGTGTCAAGATCCTTGGCAAGCCCTCCCGGCCTTCGATAAGCAGCAACTATCGTCGTCTGCTGGAAGATTTGATGTAGGATGTCAATGAGGCTGTCCCGCCGTTTCTTCGAGATCAGCCCCGTCAGGTACACTGAATGCACCTTGTCCTCGGCATCATCCAGCGCATTGAGCGGTAGGGCCTTGTGAAGACCCGGAAGTGCTCTCCATATTGCTCCCAGCACGATTTTCAAAAGAGCCGAATGACGGGGTAGCAGCCAACCACAGCTTGCGTTCAGACGACCCATGACCTCTGCGCACTGAGCGTCTGTAAACTCCTGGTTTTGTTGACGACCCTGTGCGCGGATATCGTCATAAGTGATGAACTCGTGCAAACTGTATAGATGCACCGCCATTATGCCTGGAGGAAATACCACAGGAAGATTAGCGATAGAAGAAAATAATATACAAAGAGGGCTAAATTCCTAGAGAGCAGAGCTCTGTTCAGGGATTAAAACCCATGAACAAAAGCTTAATGAAACCCCAATGGGGATCTCTTTAGATCAAAAGATCTGTGAGAGCAAAGCGCTTTGACTGAGATTAATTTAAATTAATTTGATTTACGTTAATTTTACCTAAAGTTTCTAACTTTGAAAATGAGCAAAGCTCTGCTAGTGAAACCCCAATGGGGATCTCTTTAGATCAAAAGATCTATGAGAGCAAAGCTCTGCTGTTTAAGATTAATTAAAATTAATTTAATCTAAGAATCAATTTTACCTAAAGTTTTTTCTTCTAAAAGCTTTGGAAAGAAGAGCAAAGCTCTAGAGTTCTTGAGGGCAAGAGCAAAGCTCTAAAGTTTTTAAAAATAAAAATCTGAAAGATGATAAGCATCTGTGGGGGACCAAAGGTCCTATTTATAGGCATCAAGTTCCTCTTCGACTTCCAAAAAGTAGTCACGGCAGTTGGAATTCCGCCACCGTTGCGCTCACATTTGGGGCCACGTAAGCGCAACGGTGGAGGGCATTTGTTTACCCTAATCAGAGCAAAGCTCTGTTCAAATTCCGAGGCGGGAGATGAAGCAACGCTTCATCTTCCCCCAATCAGAGCAAAACTCTGCTTTGAAAATTTAAAATTTAATAAATGAAGCAACGCTTTAGTATATTTACGCTGCACAACACGCCACGTGTCAGGCGCAGATGCATCAGCGCAGCGCCCAAGGCGCGCCCAATCAGAGCAAAGCTCTATTTAAAATGAAGCAATGCTTCAGCTGCGCAAGCACTGCGCTGCGCGACACGTGTCAGCGCAGGTGCGCTGCGCTGTGCGCTGCGCGATACGTGTCAGCGCAGTCGCGCTGCGCTTTGCGCTACGCGACACGTGTCAGCGCAGTTGCGCTAGCGCAGGTGCGCTGCGCTGCGCGACACGTGTCACGCGCTGGGGCGTCTGCGCCAAACAGAATTAAATTTCTAAGAAATCTTTTCTGTTCTTACTAAAACAAGAAGATTTTCTTCTGCAAAGCGGAAGCCCTTGGATCAAAGATCCAATGGTGGGGAAAATTCCCCAAATCACTCAGAGAAAGATCTCTTTAACAAATTTAACTAATTTATGGGCCCTATAAAAAGGACCCTAGGCCTCATTTCAAAGCATGAACATTTTCTTGAAAAAAGTCAAGGGCTTCAAACAGAGAGAACTCTGAGAAAATTTCAAGAAAGAGGTAAAAAACCTTCACGAGAGAGAAGAAATCTCTTTTAAATAAATCATTGATCTAAAAACCAGATCAATGTTTTTCACATAACAGTGCTTTGCACTTCTTTTTGAACCATTAGTTCTTTAAAAAACAAGAAAACAACAAAATAAAAAAAATAGTGCTTTGCACTTTTATGAACCTCTGGTTCTTGAAACAAAAAAAGAAAAATTTATTTTTCTTTGATCTAATTTAGATCAAGAAATTAAATAGTGCTTTGCACTTCTGTTCTTGAATCTACAAGATTCTTAGTGCTCTGCACTTACAAACTGCGCTGTTGCGCTCTTAAGAGAGTGCTACATGTCAGCTATAGAACCACTTGCGCTACGCGCTCTTGAAATAGAGCTTTGCTTTCTGGAATTGGTGCAACTCACCAGAGCGCGCCACGTGTCGGCAGCGCAACAGCGCAGCGCATTAGTGCAGCGCACTGTGCTATTGCACTTGCGCTCACCGGAGCGCGACACGTGTCACCACCATATGAGTTTGCGCTCATTATTTAGTGCAAAGCGCCTGACAAGCCACGTGGGGCACTGTCAGAGTATTTAATGCTCTGCATTATTAAAGAAAAGGGACAGAGCCCAATTAAAAGGCCTAACAGGTCTAATAAAAAATGGTATGCATTTTAAAAAGGGGGCCAAGCCCAAACAAAAAAATAGATGCTCTGCATCATTTATAAAAGGGTAAAGCCCAACCAAAACAAGAATAATGCAGTGCATTACTAAAAAGGAGCAAAGCCCTAGCACAGGCCAAAGACAAAAGATGTTGAAATTGGACTTAGCTCAATCATGGCCGTAAGTCCTCAAACTAAATTGACTGAGCACAGCTGCTCTCCTAAATCAATTTACATCCGGTTCGAGGGTACATCTCTGAACTCCTCTGACACCCATCGTTGTAATCCTTCAACGACGTCAGAGAGGTGACGGGTCCCGACGACTAAACATTCAAACGGACTGCGGGGTCCTTAAACTCGTGGACTGAAACGTCCTTAAACTAATATCGGACCGAGACGTCCTTAAACTAATATCGGACCGAGACGTCCTTAAACTAATATCGGACCGAGACGTCCTTAAACTAATATCGGACCGAGAGACGTCCTTAAACTAATATCGGACCGAGACGTCCTTAAACTAATATCGGACCGAGACGTCCTTAAACTAATATCGGACCGAGACGTCCTTAAACTAATATCGGACCGAGAGACGTCCTTAAACTAATATCGGACCGAGACGTCCTTAAACTAATATCGGACCGAGAGACGTCCTTAAACTAATATCGGACCGAGACGTCCTTAAACTAATATCGGACCGAGTATCGGACCGAGACGTCCCTAAACTGGAACATGGACCACCACGTCCCTAAACTGGCAATGGACCACTATGTCCCTGAACTGGAATAATAGAGCCCTAAATGCTCTTTTGCCGGATCTAAACGATCCCGTTTAAGTTGATCTTAGCCCCCAAACACGGCTGACGTATCCTTAAACATTCAAACGGACTATAAAACTCCAAATCAACCTTGGTTCAAGGGTACATCTCTAAACTCCTCTGACATCTGCCGTTGTAATCCTTCAACGACGTTAGAGAGGTGACGAGTCCCGATGGCCAGATATTAAATGGATTATCACGTTAAGTTGATCTTAGTCTCAAACAGGACTATCGTATCCTTAACGAACGTTTAAGTTGATCTTAGCCGCAACGCGACTAATGCATCCTTAAACTAAAAACACCAAACCCAAATCTAAGTAAATACGGATTTGGACTAATCCACGTCCTACGGACGACGGAATTACTCAGTCTCCGTATACAATCCACGGGCAACCACAAACAAAACAAACACACACGACACGAAGTGAAATTCTGGAGAAGGAGAAAGTTGTTACCGCGATGCGGTAGCGTAATTAACTGCAGGGGCTTGTGCCTGCAGGGAAGAGCGTCCCCACAATCAAAAACCTCTCAAGCGAGGGGGAATCTGACGAAGTCTGCTACATCGGCTGCATCCGTCTAAACCTCCGATACACGGTGCCATAAATCAACTTGGCATCTTCGGAGAGGTGGACGGATAAAACCAAATAGCATCTGCCCCGAATCTCAGCGTCAGGACATCGCGGTCCTGTGCGCCGCCTTTCGGAGGGGAACAATGCCACATTTTTAGAAAATAAATTTTTTACAAATCGTACTGATGGCAATGCGGTAGAACTAGAAGAGCTTCTGGAGACAAAAATTACTCATAACGAATTGGTTGAAACTGATGTTGCAATAGAACTTCAAGAACCTCAGCCACTCCGAAGATCTAGTAGAACTTCTCGCCCACCAGAGAGATACTATGGGTTTCTCATTGATGGTGATAGAGATGATTGCATCATGGATGATGATGACCCTACTAGTTTTCAGCAAGCTATCACGAGTGACGACTCAGTGAAGTGGCTGGATGCCATGAGATCCGAAATGGAGTCCATGTATACCAACAAAGTATGGTCTTTAGATGTTGCACTTCCTGGGATAAAACCCGTAGGTTGCAAATGGATCTTTAAGAGAAAGATTGGTATAGATGGACAGGTGGAGACCTATAAAGCAAGGCTTATAGCGAAAGGTTTTCGTCAAAGATCAGGATTGGACTATGATGAAACTTTCTCTCCAGTAGCAATGCTTAAATCCATTCGGATCCTACTTGCGATTTCTGCTCACTACGATTATGAAATCTGGCAGATGGACGTAAAAACTGCATTTCTAAATGGTGATTTAGAAGAATGCATTTTTATGGATCATCCAGAGGGTTTCATTGACAGTGGTAGCAGCGAAAAGGCATGTAGGTTGCTTAAATCTATTTATGGATTAAAGCAAGCATCACAGAGATGGAACATCTGCTTTGATGATACAATCAAAGAGTTTGATTTTGTCAAAAATATAGATGAATCATGCATTATAAGAAGATTGTAAGGAGTATTTTCACATTTCTCGTATTGTACGTGGATGACATTCTCTTGATAGGAAATGATATTCCTATGCTACAATCGGTCAAACTATTCTTATCACAAAGGTTCTCCATGAAGGACCTGGGTGATGTCTCTTGCATTTTGGGCATTAGGATCTATAGAGATAGATCCAAGAGGTTATTGGGATTGTCCTAATCAAAGTACATTGACACCATCCTAAAAAGGTTTAGTATGGAAGATTCTAAGCGTGGTGCATTCCCCGCTTGTCATGGAATCACTCTCTCCAAGGACTTATGTCCGAAGACCGATAAAGAGAGAGCTCGCATGAGCATTATTCCCTATGCTTCAGCAGTAGGATCTATAATGTATGCAATGTTATGTACTTGCCCTGATGTAGCTTATGCACTAGCTGTAGTAAGCAGGTATCAATCCAACCCAGGGGAGAAACATTGGATAGCAGTGAAGAACATTCTTAAGTACTTGCGAAGGACTAAAGAATTGTTCTTGGTGTATAGTAATGGGGATCTTCAAATGGAGGCCTTTACCGATTCCAGCTTCCAAAGTGATAAGGATGACATCAAATCTATCCCAGGGTTTGTATTTACCCTTAATGGAGGGGCGGTTAGTTGGAAAAGTTCCAAACAGGATACCGTTGCAGACTCCACGATAGAAGATGAGTATATTGCTGCAAATGCTGCTGCTAAGGAAGTTGTCTGGATGAGGAAGTTCGTCGTGAAATTAGGAGTAGTTCCAACCATTGTTGATCCAATACCATTGTATTGTGATAATAATGGGGCTATGGTGTTGGCCAAAGAACCCAGGTCCCATCAGAAGTCCAGACACATTCTGAGGCGATATCATTTGATCCGGAAGATAGTTGATCGCCACGAGATCGAGATTCAGAGAGTAGATATAAAGAATAACACCGTGGATCCACTCACCAAGGCCCTTCCACAGCCTCAACATGAGCGACTTTTTGAAATGTTGGATATGAGATACGCCAATAATTGGCCTTAGTCCAAGTGGGAGATTGTTAGATATATGTATGCCCTAGAGGCCATTATATGTATAGTGGATGCTTGGACATGTATACACACACACACATACACAAATGACTTTCTTTCTCGACATGATAGTATACTATCTGGTTGTATTTTATCTTGACATGTTCATTTGATCATGCATCTTACTCTTTTGGTACATGTTGATAAAGCCCATAGGATATTTGCCTGACTACTAGGATTATGATGCAGATCATACTAGTGAGATACGTGTAGTTTATAAGCATATCCTTGAACTGTTCCTAGTTGTGGGTGTATCGAGACGGGGCATCGATATTCAGAGTAGATTAGTGTATACTATTCTTGTCCCATATGATGGGCGATAGATGATCCCATATCCATCTGGTGTGGTGACACCAAAGATTGTATACGGGTGCTCAGTGGAGACTGGGTACACTGAACAGACTGCTGAGAACTCCTATGTGGTATTGTATCTATCATCGGATAGCAGTTCTCAGGTGACACTGGTACATGTTAGTCTGTAAACCTGAGATCGTCATAAAGTCTTGCGTGTCCTCCCACTGTACTTTGATCTCCACCTTACCACGGCTCTACTGAGTTATGCAAATAGGTGGATTTTGGGTACAGTCCCGAGGCATATGGATGCAATGAGCGATAGTAAGGGTTTCTTCTCTCCTGGTATTGGGGGTTGCTATGCTCGATTGGCTATAACAGGAAGTCCCTGGCTAGGGATGCTGAGATTTACTGATAAGTGTTATCAGTAGTTTCTCGATCTGTTATGAGCCATACACCGGCATGACTTATTGAGTTACTGGGGTAGACGATACCATCCCTAGACTCGATATGCACCATATCTAATGAAGAGACCGGACTGTACGGTAAGTGTTGCCCGTTGGCTTGACGGGAGTTTTGACAGGTTCGCTTGTTTTTCTTTAAATCGCTCAATACCTGGGTGGCCGTTATGTTTAGCTGACCGCTTGTGGCTTGTGGATGATTGATATGATCATCACCTACTGCCAACGTATTGACGAGTCTCAGAGTCCTACAGAGGAGTTTCCTAGCTCAGGCGAAACGATGTAGTGTGCATATGAGATATGCGCGGGAGCTCGATTAGATGCGTGTATATGATACCGTATATTAATCGGGCGTTTGCTATTAGTCGGGTCGTATGTGATATGGCCGGTTTGTTAAATCAAGTGTTGATTTAACAATGAATTTTTATCTCACTTTCATTAAACCTTTTCTTTTAGTGTATGCATGCATGTATGCATATATTTATGTTCATACACATGATGATGTGAATGCACACATACATGCATACATATGTGTATCATGGTTGTTGATACATAGGAGATGGTAATGCAAGACTCACATGGTTTGAATATATGTATATTTTTTTTTTTTGAGAAAAAGGGAAAAGTAAATTAAATATGACTCATTGTTTCTATACTCTTCTTGGGTTGACCATTGACTTTAACCCTAGTTTGATTTCCTTTGATCCTTAACTCATCTACAAAAATATCTAAATATTTGTTTAACCATGGTTTGATGTGAGAGTGTCTCACATAAATATTCTTTTCATTTTCATTTTGTTAAGAGATTATCATAAATTGAGAAAAGCTTTGCCATCTTCATCTTCCTCCTCTCTCATGCTCTCTTGAGTTTTCCTTTGAGTGAGGTAGATAAAAAGAAAGGGTTTTGAAGTGAGAAAACAAACCACATCACCATTCTACACTACTCTAGCCTATTAGTGTAAAGTGTTTGCTTCATCTTCATCCTTGATCAAGTGAAGCAAGGAGCATTGAGCAAAAGGACTTCGGGAAAGGGACTTCGGGTGGATCATCGTGGACTTGGAAGGTTTCTAGTGAGCCGGTTCAAACTCTCAAAGGTCCAACGAGTGAAGGAGGCAAGTTTACAAAGGTTGTATTACTTATCTCTTAGTGTTAGATAACATATAGTATGTGATACTAGTTTGATGTTACCCTAAAATTCTAGTCCGATTCATGGTTAGTTTGCTTAGCACCTCCTTAAAATTTTTATAGTGGCATGTGTGATGCTTCCAAACCCTAGGTATGGTGCTAAGAAAACCCAACTGTTATTGTCTCCATTTGATGTATATTATTTACTTTACCGCATTTGGATAGACCCAAGACGGAGAGCGCAAGTAACTGGGTTCTAGTGTCCAGTGAGAAGCCATCTCGAGGAGTCGAGACCGGTCATCTAACTTTAGAATTGGCAAGGTTGCTTGCCGCTCTAGTAGGAGTCTAGGGGTGTGGGCTTGGCTATTCATCACGACCGTAGAATCCGTGTTTTTTATTACTGGTTTAATCTAAGACACAGACCTCCTAGTATATCCTATATTTCTTATATCTGCTTATGATGTTCTGTTCTGTTCTGAGAAGCCATGACTCGTCTTCAATTCTTGGATTATTCATAGATATTTTGTTATTCTTATCTTATCTCATCTTTATCCTCATGGTTCACAACACTTCCAAGTTCATCTTCTTCTTCATCTCCTCACTATTTTTCTAGGGTTGAGAAAAAGAAAAAGAGAAAGAGAAAGAAATATTTCTAGTGAGAAAAATTCCTACTTCATCATCCTACACTATTCTAGCCTATTAGTATAAGTTGTTAACTTCACTAATACCTTGATTAGTGAAGTGTGCGCTTGAGTGTGAGTTATCTCAAGGCGGATCATCTTCGACGACGAAGACCTTAAGAAAGCTCGTTTCATTCTTCAAGTGGAGTCAATGAAGAGTTTTAGGGACTACTACTTGGAGGTTTAGAAGTGAAGAACAAGAATACAAAGGTTGTAGACTCTCTTCACTTAGATTAGAACTTATTTGCTTAACTTTAAAACCCTAATTCTCTAGTTCAATTCTTGTTTAGTATACTTAGACCTTTAAATTTTTAAAATTGCATACTTGATACTCATAGAAACATAGTAGAGGTGCTAAGATATACTTTCATAGTACCTGGGTAGCCGTTACATATAGCTAGTGCCGCTGACGTGCTAGTGGTTAAACCCACTGCCAGCGTATTGTCGAGTCTTTAGAGTCCCACACAGAGGGCTTTCCCAGTTCAGGCGATAGATGTAGGATCCGTACGTTAGTATGTTCAGGAGTCCGATTAAATCCGTGTACGGGATATACGTACTTTAATCGGACGGTTGATAATACTAGCCGGCTTAGGATTAAGCCGGATTATTAAATCAGGTTTTGATTTAATAATTTATATATGTATTTTGATACATATATTTTAGTATTTTTGTTCACTATTCATTTTCTCTCTTTGGTGCTATCCGTATTTATACTAAAATATATGTAACGGCTAAATATTTGGAAATTTGGAAAATGATGATTTGATCCTTAATATCAGAATTCGTAGCAATTGGCTAACTGTAAATATTTGGTTTTAAATAACCGTTGTTATGTACCGATTTTTGAAATTGAATATATATATCTTTATTTTATAAAATGAGATATAAATTTTGAAAATTAAGTTCCAAACATTTGCCTTTATCAGTTGAGGATAAGGTAATGTGCATTTAATAACGGTGTAAGACTTTCTTAACCAAAATACAGTTTTCAACTTACAACACACGGAATTTGAGTTAGTATACTTTTGTGACTTATACATGATAATGCATGTTTTTCGTTGTCATTATAGGACAAGGGGTTGGTACTTTTACTTTATTTAGGTGTACCTATGAGTTCTCTGTTTTTTGATACGCACTCGTTGAAATACAAGGTCCAAAGATTTTGAGAAGTTTGTATAAGAATAAAGTAGATAACCATACGTTAGAAGTATCAGGATTCATTGAAGTGATCGAAGATGTATATATTTATGCTAGGTATTCCATTGTAGTAATATTGAGAACTTTCTTCTCTCACAGGTAACTCATCCATGGGTGCGCTTCTTGATGAGTAATGTTGTATTGGCCTTTTTTATTTAGGTGATATGCACTGGAAACAACTGCATGAAATTTGAATCTGGTTCCATCTAAATTAATGCCTATGGTTCTATATGGACATAGATTGGTTGTATATCTTGAGGTTGTTAAGATATGGAGTTATCCGGTTTATGTTTAAAAGCAGAATCCAGATAAACTCAAGGCATGCTTCAGTAATAGCAGTTAGTGGATTATCCCAAGCAATTGCTAGGGTTTTGATTCTACCATTTTTAAGATCAATAGTTATATAGTTCTTGGCTTGCCACCTTTTTATAAAAGGAATCATTTTGCAAAAAAAAACTAGGAGTATGGTAGAACTGGAAGTGATTCCAAAACCACAAACGGTTACTAAAAATTTAGTAGAACTTGGAGATTCAATTGGACTTGATAAATTTTAGCCACTCCGCAGATTTAGTAGGTAACATCAGCCACCCAAGAGATAGGAGATACTTCGGTTTTCTCATAGACGGTGACAGGAAGGTTAGCATCATGGTTATGATGGCCCTGCAAGTTATCTGCAGGTCATAGGAAGTGGTAACTTCCAGATGACCAGATATTTTATATCAAAGATGCACTTCACGCACTCCAGCAAATTATGCATTTTGGACTTTGTTTCGTGCTCTTGAATGGGTAAAACCCATTAGGAGCAAGTTGATCTTTCGAGATCTGTGCAGATGGAAAGGTATTAAGCTAATAAGGTTAGACTTGTTGTAAAGATTTTCATCAAATTCCCATTGTGAATTATGATGAGACTTTTACTTCAGTGTCTACGCTGAAGTCCGTATGGATATGACTTGGCACCGCTTCTATTCTTGACTATAATATCCGGCAGGTGGATGACTATAACGTTTTTCTAAATGGGAATTTAGAAGTGTTCATATATATGATCTTACCAGAGGGTTATAATAGTTAGTGGGAGCAGCAGAAAGTGTGCAAGTTGTTTATGTATATTCATAGACTAAAGCATGCATAGCGGAGACGGATCATCTGTTTTGATGTGACAGTTAAGGTTATTGACTTCATCAAAACAACATAGGAACCTAGTAAGAAGGATGTAGGGAGTAATGTCCTGGGATTTAGATGACATACTCTGAATAGGAAGTGATGTTCCTATATAACTATCGGTCAAACTTTGGTTATCACAAGTGTTTCTCCACATAGGATATGGATAAGATATCAGAGATTCTGGTGACTAGATCTATATCTATAGATCTAGATTTGGGATGTGTCCCAATTCGAGTACTTGGAAACCATTTTAAAATAGTTTAGAATGGATGACTCCTGGTATGGTAGTCTACCCACAGGTGATGGAGTCACACTTTCTAAAGAGATGTCTTCTAAACTGATGAGAAGAGGGACTGGCATGAATGACATATCATTTGCTTAGGCAATTGAGTCAATCATGCAATGTTTTGTACCAAACCAGATATTGCTTCTACACTTGCTGTAGTAAGCAGATCCAATCATGGAGAAACAAAGGGAAGCAGTCAAGAACATAAGAGGATGTTCTTGGTATATGATAATGGAAGCCTCCTCCGGAAGGCGGTTATCGGTTCAGGCTTCCAAAGTGACCTAGATAACATATATGCTGTTAGAGTTTTTGAGTTTACCCACTTCTGAGGAGCAGTATATTGGATGGTGTTCCAATAAGGATACTGAGGTAGACATGGTGCAGGATGCTGGTTATAGCTCAACGGAGGATACAACTCAAGAAGTTTGTTGGATAAAGTTGTTCATTTATGAAATTGGTCCCATCAAGTATCTAGTCAAATTCTTGAGGAGGGGTGTCGTTTAGTTCGAGAGATTGTTGATCTCCACGAAGTTGAGACATAGAGAGAGGAAGTTGGAAGATTGTAGCGGATCCACTCACTGAGGCTATTTCTCGAACACGGATGTTTCACAAACACGGTTTGCGAAGCTGATGAGTAGAGAAATTGGGTATTCGATAGCACATGGGATGTGAGTATACGATACTATAATAATTTGCCTTAAGTGCAAGCGGGAGGTTTTTAGATATAGTGCCCTCAAGGAAATTATTGTAATTGCAGGATCGCGATTATGATAATTGAGGGAGGACCTATACAAGTAGAACAGTCTTACTCGAAATGATGGTATACTATCTGGTTTGTCTTTATCATTGATGTGTATACGTTTTACTTGTTATTATGTATCGCTAATACATAATAATAAAGCTCATAGAATTCTTGCTTGACTACCAGGATTATGATGGCGATCATATACGTGAGAGTTGGGTAGTCCATAAGCACATCCTTAAATGTCCATAGTCGTAGAAGTATCGAGACTGAGTATCGATATTCTGAAGTAGACTAGTGTATATGTTTCGAGACCCCAATGATGGGGGTGCCCCTTCTCATAAGCCATTGGTGTTGTGCCGCCTAAGATAGTATACATGTGCTCACTGGAAGGGAGTACATCGGACGGACTCGCCGAGAACTTCTAGATGGTATTATATCTATCGTCAGATGGAAGTTCTCTAGTGGCATGAGTGTAGATTAGTCTTTTGACCAGAGATCATCGTTTTTCTCGTGTGAGTTCCCACTGTAATTAGATTACTACCCTACCATAGCTCAAGAGGATTCATGCAAATATGTTTTAGTTGGGTATAGTCCCATGCCACATGGAGGCAATGAGCGATTGTCGGGGATTGGTCTCTCCTGGTATTAGGAGTAGATGTCACGCTGCGTTTGGTTGGCCATCACCTTAAATCCGTAGCCACGGTGGATGAGATTTACTGATAGGAGTTCAGTAGTTTCTCGGTTGGTGATGAACTTGACTCTGACACGATTTATCGGGTTATTAGGGGTGTGATGTTATCCAGCCCCTAGACCCGGTATGTGATAATCTTAGAAAAAAAGACCGGACTATACGGAGATTGTCATATTCAGGCTTAATAAAGTATGGACAGACTTGATTGTCGACCTCCCTTTTGGCATATACCTGAGTAGCTGTTACGCACAGTTAATGCCGCTAATGTGTTTGTGATTATGGATTTATCCAGTAACTCACTCCCGCGTATTGTCGAGTCTTTAGAGCCCCACACAGAGGGTTTTCTCGGTTCAGGCGATATGATGTAGATAACGTATGTTGGTTTATACAGGGGTCCAATTAAATACGTATACAAGCTATATAGACTTTAATCGGACGGTTGATAATATTAACCGGCTTAGGATTAAGCCGGATTATTTAATTAAGTTTTGATTTAATAATTTAATAATTTATATATATATTTAATATATATATATATATTCTAGTATTATTGTTCGCTATTCGTATTTTTATATGGATACACATATATGTATTTCGATACGTATACCGGGAAGTATTCCGTATTTATATAGAAATACTTCTAAAATAAGAACACCTCATTTGTTGATTTTCATTTTAGTAAAACCAAATATGAGGTGGAGGGTGAGGTGGCATTTGGGTATAGTTGTGGGAATGTAGAGAGGAATATGCTTCATTTGTTTATGTTGGAAAATGGTTATGATATTTTTATGGCTGGAAAATAATGAAGCCATTCATTCGTTCTCTCATTCCATTCTCCACTCAGCTCATTTTATTTTGTTGCATGGCTACCTCTTCATCCTTCTCCTCCTTATTTCATGCTCTCTTGAGCTTAGTTTTTAGTGAGAAAATGATAGTGGAAAATTTCTACATCCCTACTCTCCATTCTTATCAAGTTTAGAGTGTCGGTTGCTTCACTAGGTGAAGCTGTAGCTTGGATCGGTTCTCTCAGATGGATCATCTTCAGTAAGGACGGTCATCTCTAAAGCTTGTTCTCAATGGCCTATGATGAGCTTGGAGAGGTCTTCCACGATTAGGTGAATATGCATCAGAAGTTGTAATCCCTAAACATTGCATGCTTGCTTTTGAGCTTTAGTGTTTGGATCAATCGCTAAGGATTAGTTTCTAGTGCTCTCTTGGAAATTTTTCGTTTTTCGGTTCCACATCGGCCATGGCCGCCGCGGCGAGGGCACTAAGAACTTTCACAATGTATAATGAAGAGGGATTTATAAAGAGTTATAGACTCATATTTTCCGTATGCCTATGATCAGCACAGAAACTTTAAAAAGAAAACCCCTTCTACATCATTTTCAAATAAATCAAAGTAGGACGCATATTTAAATGAAACACCTACTTTCTTTACAAATCAACGTTCGCTACTAGTGCCGTGATATAGACATCATATGGCTATTTTGAAAAGATTTAACATGCATACATCTTTCGGCTACTTTTATTAGATTTCATATGGATGTGTACTATATGTATTATAGCTTTGATTCTATTTCGGTTTGGTCGTTTGCTATAGATATTGCACCACATCTACGGTGATCGTGATTTGACACCGATATATTGGTACGTAGTGAATTACTATTTATTGATGATAGATCATCATTACGTTGCATAGTTTTACGTTTATTTCTGTGACTCACAAACTTTTAGATACTTGTGGTTATGTTATACCTGTACCGGGTTTGATGCTGTTTAGTTTGTAAGTCTACGGTAGCGCCCGGGCCGTCATTCTGACGCCAAATGCGGAACAAAAACTTTTATAACTGGCGCTATCGCATACTATAACCCGGATCTTGCCATTAACGCTAAACTAGCAAACTGTAAAGAGGTAGAAAGGCTATACCGATCAATCCGAGTCCTTCGGTCTTTAGCCATCGTCCTACGCTCCTCGTGGCAACTCTAATCTCTTGTCTCCTCATCGAGGTGGCACCACGTCAACGGATCTTTAAACGGGCTCCCGCTTTTATACCGAGGCAACTCGGTCATCAAGTCTGCTAAAGAGATGACCAAGATGAAGTAGAGAATGAGTAGAATACTTTGTCTTAAACACCCCAGGGTTCTCATCACATGAGAGGGTTAGGGTGGAGGTTGAAGAAGATGCTTAGGATTGGAAATTGTGAACTCAAGAAAACTATCAAGAGAGCAAGAACTCAAGCATAATAACTTGTGGTTTTTTCTCATTGTTTTGTGAATAGATATATGAGGTTGTATTTATCAAAAACTAAAGAAAAAAACTTATGAAAATATCTTCTCAAATATCCACACCCAAAACAAAAGTCATTAATACTTAATGACTCACTAGATGACTTATTACATGAGTCATTAGTGAACATTCTAGAATTGATGAGTCACAACAATGAGTCACACTTTCCATTAATCATTTAAACCAAAATGATTAATCCAAAAAGAAATGCATCTTTTAAAATATTCTCTATATACATACATGTATCCGTATTCCGACCGAATACGAATACGAGAGACTAAAATATTCCGACTCAATATAATACTTGGATCCGGCTTAAACCAAAGCCCACCAATATTATCTGTCCGAAATATGACACGTGCACAAGTGCACGTGCATTTTCGAACCCTGCCATAAAACCATACGGCCTCTACAACGTTTCGCTCGAACTTGGGGAACTATCTGTGGGGGACTCTAAATACTCGTCAGTACCCTGGCAGTGGGTTTAACCACAAGCACGTCAGCGGCACTAGCAGTGCGTAACGGCTGCCCATGTACTGACCGAAAGGGAAGCCAATGAGCGAACTCATCCTGGAACCCTACTGAGCCTATCAGTGAAAATATACATACAGTCCGGTCCGTTCGTTTATGAGCATCGCATATCAGGCCTAGGGGGCTGGTAACATCAGACCCCCAAAATCGGTATAAGTCGTGTCGGAGGGTAGCCTTGAACACCTTGAGATACTACTGGAGTACCTACCAGTAAATCTCCTGCCTCGGCCGAGGGCTTTGTGTAATGGCTCTACTAGATACAGTGCGATCTCACCCCCAATACCGGGAGAGACGAATCCCCTGCCGATCCGCTCACCTGCCTCCATGTGGCTCGGGACTGTACCCAACTAAAACCTGTTTGCACGACTCCTTTGAGCCGTGGTAGGGTAGTAATCAAAGCACAGTGGGAACTCACAAGAGACAAATGACGATCTCAGGTCGATGAAATAACCAGCACACATGTTACCAGGGAACTGTTATCTGACGCTAGGTATAATACCAACTAGCAGGTTCCCGGCGAGTCCTATCCGGTGTACTCATAACCCAATGATCACCTGTATACATCTTAGGTGATCCAACTGACACCAATGGATTGTGAGACCGGCCACCGCCCCTCGTCGGGGTCTCGACTGTATACACTAGTCTACTCCGGAGTATCGATGCCCTGTCTCGAAAACTCCCATGACTAGGGACCACTTTTAAGGATGTGCTTATAGAGTACCTAATTCTCACGTATATGATCGCCATCATACTGTTGGTAGTCAAGCAGGATCCTAAGGGCTCTATCAACGTGTAATAGTGATCATGTCACCTAAAACTGTACACGATAATAAAGGTAAACCAGATAGCATACTATCATCTCGAGTAAGACTGTCCTACAGGTATAGGTCCTCCCTCAATCATTGCAATCACGTACCTGCGATCCAATATTTGACTTTGAGGGCACTATATCCAACAATCTCCCACTTGCACTTAAGGATAATTATTGCGATGTCGCATACTCACAGCCCGTGTGATACCGAACACCCAACTCCTCTACTAATCAGTTTCACAAAGCTCGTTTGTAAAACTCTTGTGTTCGAGAAATAGCCTCAATGAGTGGATCCGCCCTGATATTTCTTTCTATGTCTCTCTTAATCTCAAGTTCGCGGAGAAAGCCATCTCCCGAATTGACTAATACCGGTCTTAGAATATGTCTGGATATCTGATGGGACCTAGTTTATAAATGAACTCCAAATCCAAACTTCTTAGACTGTACCGTCAACTGAACCCCTGCACCATGCCTCCCACAGTATCCTCTTGGACCACCTGTCCATAATACTGCCTCTCGTCAGAGGGAAAACTATAACTCTGACAATCACTCTGTCATCCATGTCACTTTGGAAGCCTGGAATGATAACAGTTTCCCAAAGGAGGCTGCCGTTATCAAATCCGTAGAATATTTACTTATGTTCTAAAACTTTCTCCAAATGTTTCTCTAGGATTGGATTAATACCTCAACTTATTGCATCTAGTGCAAAAACAATATCTGGTGTGGTACTTGACATCTCATGATTGACTCAATTTCCTAAGCAAGTAATCTGCCAATCATGCACATTCCTCTCCCCTTTAGTCTGTAAGACACCTTTAGAGAGGGTGACTCCATCACCTGCAGGTACACCACCATGCCAGGAGTCATTTATTCTAAATACCTTTAGAATACTGTCAAAGTACCCAAATTGGGAAACTACCCAAATCTAGATCTAAAACCATAGATCTAGTAACCAGAATGTCTGATATTATATCCATATCCTGTGTGGAGAAACAACTGTGTGACAACCAAAGTATAACCGATCGTAGTATAGGAATTTTACTTCCTACTCTGTGTATGTCATCTGATTTGATCTCAAAAACTATCTATAACCGCAATCAAGAATGGCGTCGCTTTGCAGCTAGCCGGTGAGTACGGGTCGGTCCACAGAGATGTTGTGAATCTCCTAGTCGCGCTAACGAGTTAATTCTGAAGGGTGTTCGGATTGATTATTAAATCTAAAAACGTAATTATTCTATACTACGATTATCTAGATCTAGTTTTGCTAGGGTTAGGTTTATGGATGGTTTGGAAATGCAAGTAAATCTCAACGCTTTCTATACCCAATTTAGGATCTAAGAGGAGTTATGGTAATTATCAATAAAGGGGATTAGATCCATTCGGGAAGGTGTTCCTTCCTCTAGGTTCTTGTCCTTCCTTTAGAGATCCTTACCCTAACCTCAATGGAAAACGCGCGCAACCGGGCTTTTACACTACGATATCACCGCTACTTCGAGGGATAGGGTGCCGTAGAGCGCGGTGTGTGCGTGTATGCATGAAGTCTTATTGTAAATATATGATGGGTAAGAAAGGGATGAGGGATCTTATCTCTCAAAAGCCTTCCCCAAAGCTAACTCTAAACAATTATCTACGGCAAGGAATTAAATCTACCTAGGGCAAAGAATTAAAATCTAAACTACAACAATTAAATAAATCTACTTACAGGTGACTCTCTCCAAATATCAACGCAAGTTGTCAGATCTGAATTCATGAATTGAAAAGAAACACCGATGCTCTCCATACAGAATTCTGAAATTTATTATTAAAAGGAGGCATAAGAAAATACAATCTTTAGAGTTCCTATTTATAGAGAATAGGAAACCCTAGGTTACATTTGATTCGCACATCTGCATTTACAAAAATAGCCCTCTAGGAAGACCGGTCAAAGATTTTATACAATACAGAAAAATTTCCAACTAATGATTGCGCGACCTAGCCGCGGAACCGCGGCCCGAGGCCCTGTTTGGCCGCGGTTCCACAGTCAACAAGGATCTTTGTCTTCTGTAATTTTCTGTGTTGTCTTCTGGTGACTTTTTCTTCCTGTTTATATCGGTCTTTTCTCATATTGACTTTTGTTTCTTCTCCAGATCTTCACAGTGTGTAGTGCAGTGGACATTTAACTGTTCGCTTTATGTCGACGTCTTGAATCTTGCTTTGTGAACTATTACTTATGTAGGCTTGATCAAGAGTCTTCTGTTTGTTGGTCAAAGTCCACTTTTGCATCGTCTTTTTATCGTTTTCACTGTTTTAGATCTAAGAACCTGTAACCTATAACATGTAGCAGACATGCGTCAAAAGCACTTGTTTATTTATAAAAAGTATAAGAATGTGGAATATAATAATGCAATATTATGGTATGAACAAATACCCCCAAACTTATCTTTTGCTCGTCCTCGAGCAAACTTATTTTTTATTCTCTACAAAAACCTAACCGCACTTTCACAGGGAAACGCGATTGCACTGAGCTCGTGCAACAAGTCGTTAAACCTCTAGGTGTCCCTAGTAGGAGGAGTGTTGTCTCCTGAGGGTTTTCAGCGGATACTACCCACAAAATCCTATCAATTCGGCCCATTAACTTTAATTCTCCAATTAGGTCTTCTAACAAGGAATTCTATTATCTTCGACTCATAAATCATCCACCCATATTCTTCACACTTTCTCATCATTTAACTTAAGATCATATATGTTCTGCAGACCTAGTTAGCTTTCGGCATTTCTTAAGTTTTCATTCTAGGGTTCCATCTCCACTTAGGAATTTCTATCAACTCTACTAAAGATATAAGTTCTATTCTTCTCTCCTTTCTCTCATCTAAACTCCAATCACATATCCCCACGTGTGTGTATAAATCATCCCTACACTTGGAAATTCAAATCAAGCAATCATACCCTTGTCCGTTGTCCAAAGTACTTATTAGTAGGTGAATTTTTAATTGAATTTTGCTTACACATCCTTCATGCGATCGTTAATACTTCTTGAGGTACCAACAACCGATTACAAGATGTGTTTGCACATTAAAGCATAATTCCTAGTCTTGCAACACCCAAGGCTTTAGCAGTGACTCCCAAACCAGTTGGTCTAAGGCACTAGGTGATGAAGCACCCTCGCTAAATATTTTTCTATTTTTGCAGTCTTAAGTAATCACAAAAACCAGTGTTCATTTTTTATTCTTTATTCACACTTGTATTTTTTTTCATTTTCTTCGTACTAAGGACTTCAGACAAGAGCAGTTCAAGGTCTCCTCTACTATTCCAAGTTTCAAGGTGCGTGATTGTGCAAATTGTAGGGTATACATTTTCAGAATCTAGACTTAAGCTAGGAACTATTTTTCAAACTTATACTCTAATAAGAATATCAATACTTTTCCTTTGTTTCGACTTAGCCCAAGAAGTGAACTCAAAATTTGCCTATTTCTAAATAAACTACAAAAACATATACTTTCTACCGCTAAACTTTAAGAAAGGTTATTTTTAGGGTTTTTAATTTACTAAGTCTAAGATCTAGTTGTTCCTAACCAGCTAACCTATTTGTCAAACTCTAGTCAAATAAGCCAAAATTGAATACAATAATTTTTATAATTTTTCAATTTTTAATGTTTTTCAAATAAATATGCAAATGAAAAAATATGTACAAATGAATGCGAAGGAAAGAAGACTTACCGAGCATACCCCCAAACTTAATTTTGACAGTGTCCTCACTGTCATGCTGCACCAAGAGGGTCAAAATTATCGGCACTCCCTTGTTTATTTATTTACAAAATATTTTTTTTTATTTATATATTTTTTAATGTTTTGAATTTTTTTTGTTATTTTTTATAGAAAAAGAAAACAAAAAATATATATACATATATACAAAGGTTCCCCCCAAACTTAAGCTTGGCCTTGCACAAGCCAAAGGTTAGCACCAACCATTCAAAGATCTTATCGTGGTAATGGTAGGGTTAGTGAAAGAATGGGGTGTAAAGGAAAGAAATGAGAAACACATGAGACCGAATGGGAAGAAGAGAATATGGTCTCAGTGGGGGAGAAGAATGGCGGGAAGAAAAAAGAAGTGGAGTAGGATCTTGAGGGTGTAAATCAAGTGAATAAATTAGCGCAATTTGTGATGACCGATGTGTTAAAAGCGATTGCGCTAACCTATCAACTCGTCGAGAAATGGGGTCAAATCCCTCAAGATTTGCAAGAAAACATGGGTACGCCGAACTTGGTATCGGAGATGAAAGCGTAACGATCTCTTGTACGGTCGGAACAATGGAAAGGACGAAAGGGAGTGAATTAGGGATAGTCTCATTCTCACCGTAGTAATCTGTCACGAACTTGAAGGATTCCATCAATGGTTCGAAACAACTGTAGGCAACCGAGTATGATGGTTCGACTAACTCATCTGAAAATGTAAGGACTCAAACTCGGGCGGTGAGTCATCAACATCGTCCGAAAAAGTGAAACACTCATAAGTGTTATCGGCTGTGAGAACTGTATCAGATTCAAAGGAAAATTTTTCAAGCTCACAGTCTTCAAGCGTGGTCGGAACGATGGAAAGGAGGGAGGGTGATATAACAGTTAAAGGTTCAAGAGGATGAATTGGAAAATCCGACACATCAAAGAAAAATGGTTCAACCTTAATATTATCCTCAATACTCTCCTCAATACTATCCTCATAATTCTCCTCAATATTTAACTCATCCATGCCATTATCATCAAAATCAAGACGCATATGAGGTTCGGGAGAAACATCTAATGACTCGGGATGATGAGTTGAACATAAAATTTTAATCAAATCGACAGGTTCATCATCCGAAATATTCCCGGCGTCTATATCCTCAATCAAGTGAAAATCAATTTCTTTAGACAGCTCATCAAAAGCATGGATATTTATCGATTTAGGTTCTAGAGTGGAGGTGTAAAATCGAAAGGATTAAGTGTGTTTTCACTCGAAAGGGGTTCTTCACAATTTGGCAAATCAAGCACTACAAAATCACACAACTCATTTTTATCCTTAACTGATGAATCATTTGGGACAATCGATGGAAAACCGGAGTTGTGGGCTTCAATTGGGTATGGGTAGGTTTGATTTGGAAATCCTCTCTCATTCTCACTCGGTCCAACCGCCTCCTTATACATTGAAAAATTTGAAGCTAGCGGGAAACTAGCTACCGGTTCACTAGGTTGCATAAGGGCGGTAATGTATGCTTCCACATTCCTAACCATTTTGTTTGTTGCTGCGATATACGCCTCCAACGACTCTTCCAAACTAGACTTGGGTGGTAAGGGGGTTTCGGTAAAAGATTCGAAATTGTGTGGATATGCAAAACTCCCAACAGGCTGTGTAGAAGCAGTGTCTAGTGAGGGTGGGAAAGTCGGGTAGGACTGGTAGGAAGTGGGTGGTTGGACAGGGGTAGGGTCAACATGTGGATAAAAAGGTGAATAATCGTGCGAGCCCCTAGAACTAGATGTGTGGAGAGGGTTGAAAGATCGGCTGCGAGATTGAGCAATATGCTCAGCAATGGACATCGGTTTAGGAGTGACAGAAGGACTTGAAAAAGTGGTATCAATATATGGAGGTGGTAAAGGTTGACTTGGTTGACACAAAGTGGGTTGCAAAGTCAAACTGTTTCTCCTAGACGCCTCTATTCGATCTTTCAAAGAAATTTTTGGCACGGAGGGATCGTCTTTAAATTGACCGAACAAATTGACGTACGACGCAAAATTAGGTTCGGGATACCAAAGTTCGGCAAGCGATTTATTATGTGGGGTACCCATGTTAGAAGAAAGGGAAAAGAAAGAAGGTTGGTGGTAGTGCAAGGATTTATTTGCGGCAAAAGTTGGCAAGTTTTGTAATAAAAATTTTCCTTTTTCTTTTTATCTTTATTTGGAAAAATTTTTGTTGCAAAAAGATTTTCGAGAAAAAAATAGGCAACAGAAAATTTACTTGCAATCTATCTCTAATTTAAACTAGGCGCAAAAATCCTGCACAAGATTTGTTATATGGAAGGGAATATATTTTATAGCTCACGGAATCCTGCAGGAATTTCCAGAAAAGATATTTCAAAAATTACAGAGGAGGAACAGAGGAGGCTTACAGAGCAAATTCCACGAACTGAGGACACTTTTTAGCCGCGTTTCCGCGGTATAAACGCGTTCCTGCCGCGTTTTCACGGCAGTCTAGTCAGCACGAGTCCCCAAATTTTTTTTACGGCGCCGAGTCAGCAAGACGGCCGAGTTTCCGCGGTCTAAGTCTTGTTTCTGCCGCGGAAGCGCGGCACGTTGGGGGGTTCAAATCTCCAGAAAAAGTCTACTGTTCTGTTTTTGAAATCTCTCCCTGTTCTGATATGTTGTTTTCTGTTTCGCTCTCTGTAGATTTTCAGATCCGAAATTGTGCGTAAATCCTGCAAGATTCAAAAAACAAAGTACCCTTTCCAAAAATAACAGATAATATATTTTTATATTTTTTTGTGATTTTTCAGATTTTTCAGATTTTTTTGATTTTATTAAGATTAACCCGAAATTCCAAAAAGGAAATAACACGCTATCCCCGGCAACGGCGCCATTTGATTTGATCTCAAAAACTATCTATAACCGCAATCAAGAACGGCGTCGCTTTGCAGCTAGCCAGTGAGTACGGGTCGGTCCACAGGGATGTTGTGAATCTCCTAGTCGCGCTAACGAGTTAATTCCGAAGGGTGTTCGGATTGATTATTAAATCTAAAAACCTAATTATTCTATACTACGATTATCTAGATCTAGTTTTGCAAGGGTTAGGTTTATGGATGGTTTGGAAATGCAAGTAAATCTCAATGCTTTCTATACCCAATTTAGGATCTAAGAGGAGTTATGGTAATTATCAATAAAGGGGATTAGATCCATTCGGGAGGGTGTTCCTTCCTCTAGGTTCTTGTCCTTCCTTTAGAGATCCTTACCCTAACCTTCATGGAAAACGCGCGCAACCGGGCTTTTACACTACGATATCACCGCTACCTCGAGGGATAGGGTGCCGTAGAGCGCGGTGTGTGCGTGTATGCATGGAGTCCTATTGTAAATATTTGATGGGTAAGAAAGGGATGAGAGATCTCATCTCTCAAAAACCTTCCCCAAAGCTAACTCTAAACAATTATCTACGGCAAGGAATTAAATCTACCTAGGGCAAAGGATTAAAATCTAAACTAGAGCAATTAAATAAATCTACTTACAGGTGACTCTCTCCAAACATCAACGCAGGTTGTCAGATCTGAATTCATGAATTGAAAACACCGATGCTCTCCATAAAGAATTTTGAAATTTATTATTAAAAGGAGGCATAAGAAAATACAATCTTTAGAGTTCCTATCTATAGAGAATAGGAAGCCCTAGGTTATATTTGATTCGCACATCTGCATTTACAAAAATAACCCTCTAGAAAGACCGGTCAAAGATTTTATACAATACAGAAAAATTTCCAACTAATGATTGCGCGACCTAGCCGCGGAACCGCGGCCCGAGGCCCTGTTTGGCCGCGGTTCCGCGGTCAACAAGGATCTTTGTCTTCTGTAATTTTCTGTGTTGTCTTCTGGTGACTTTTTCTTCCTGTTTATATAGGTCTTTCTCATATTGACTTTTGTTTCTTCTCCAGATCTTCACAGTGTGTAGTGCAGTGGACTTTTAACTGTTCGCTTTATGTCGAAGTCTTGAATCTTGCTTTGTGAACTGTTACTTATGTAGGCTTGATCAAGAATCTTCTGTTTGTTGGTCAAAGTCCACTTTTGCATCGTCTTTTCATCGTTTTCACTGTTTTAGATCCAAGAACCTGTAACCTGTAACATGTAGCAGACATGCGTCAAAAGCACCTGTTTATTTATAAAAAGAATAAGAATGGGGAATATAATAATGCAATATTATGGTATGAACATCGTCCTAATACCAGGACATCACACCCTACTACCTTCTTAACAGATCCATCCCCTATTCTGATGAAGTCAAACCCATGACTGTCACATAAAAAATAGATGATCTATTTCCTCTATATCTGCTCAAGTCTGTAAATTGACATAAGCTACTTGCCCACTATGCTTCCGCTGCTCCCACTGACCACAACAACCCTCTGGCAGAATAATATATACGTGCACTTCTAAAGCTATTTTAGAATGACGCAATACTTAACCTCCTGCCGGGTCTCATAGCCTGGAACAACAGTAGTGTCAAGCCTGAGAAAACAAGAACCTCCCTGTCACCGTCCTTGAGGCTACCGGAGTACCTCTCCGGTGCCTGAGGTTACCCACCATATCTGCGGAGTGGCTAATGGAATGTCAAACCTGATTGAATCTTTAGGCCCTATTAAATTTTCCTTAATCGTTTGCGGTTCTGGAATCACTTCCAGTTCTACCATACTCACACTACTATTTTCTGAAAAAATCCATTTTACTAAAACTGTGGCGAGTCAAGAACAATATCACTATTGATCTTCCAGATGGTAGAAAGTCAACCCTCGACATAGCCCGGGTCAACCCACAAACTGCCATTACAGAAACGTGCCTTGAGTTATCCAGAGTCTGGTTTTAAGCATAAGCCGGACAACTCCCCGTACCTTAATATCGTTAAGATATGAACCATTCTATATCCAATATAGAAACTTTGGCACTTATTTAATTGGAACCAGATTCTAATCATGCAGCTGTCTCCAGTGCATATCAACTTAATGGAAAGAGGCCAATCAGCATTTTCTCAACTTAGGAATCCATCCAATTATGAGTAAGCTGAAAGAGAAACAAGTTTCTCAAAACTATTGCTATCATCTGAATAACAATCACAAGTATCTATATCTTCGATCACCATGAAGAATCCCGATACTTGCGACACCTGGTTCTCTACTTTATTCTTATACTTATAACTTCTCAAAACTTAGACATTGTATTTCTACGAAACACTTGTCTAAAAACTAGAGAAGTCACAAGTAAACAGAACATACTATGAGGACCAACCCCTTTGTCCTAATGGACACTGGACAACATACAATACTCTGTATAAGTCCGCTGAGTTGAATAACTCAAAACCTGTGCATCGTAGGTTGAAAACTGTACTTATGGTTAAGAACTACTCCGCTGTTCAATGCTCCTTACCCAATCGTCAACTGATGTAGGTAAATGTCACGGACATAATTTCAAAAATTTATATCTCACTTTATAAAAATAAACGTACAGATATATCAGTTTGAAATTGGTGCACAACAACGGATACTCAAAACCAAATACTTGCCGTCCGGCAAAAACCCAGGCGATTTCCTCAAATATCACCAATTACAACGAATTCCGATATAATGAGGATGATCACCTAATTCCCAATAACTTACTCCCACTCATCATTTGTAAAACCATACAGATGTGAGAATCATACCTGGTAAATACATACCCTGGAGTAAGTATCTAATCGGGAAATCAGTTTTCCTTCAACAGTGCACAGTGAAACTGAAACATGAAAATGTTTCGAAGGGCAATCCTGGTATTCCTAGTAATGCCTCTTCCATAATCCAATTCATGACTGTAACCGTATATTTCTTTGCCATCTCTCCAAATCCCTTTATTTGTCTTTATTCATTACCTTCTGTACATCCCTTTAGGCTAAGTGGTTTTCTTCCTTCCCTACCGTTCGGCACCAGCCTATGGTTTGAAAGAAGACTATCCAGTAAGTATAATAGGTGTACTCTCCTAATCCTAGGTGTCACGCCCCGCTTCCCAAAATACGGAATACGAGGGGTTGACAAGGCCAGCCATGCTCCTACGGTCAAGGAAATGTCCGGCCGTAGTCACACTTCGGCTTCTAGCTTTACGTGGTAAACAGTAAATAATGCGCAGGTAATGAGAAATGCAGTAATTGAAACAAAACAATATAAAGAACTAACCTGATGGGAAACAAAAGAGTATAACTCTGGATAGCTGATCAAGATGTCCGTGATGTGCGTCTGGTCCTGGTCCCGGCTAAATCCACTCCTCACACTGAGCATGCATACTCAGGTCGTCAGAGCGACACAATAGCAATATAATATATAGATACATGTGACAACTCGAACAGTGATAATAGATATATATATAACAGTAAATCAAGACGGTATAGATATGAACATGCAGTAACCAATGAAATGTTTAATAGATCAGGTGAACAGTAAAACAGTAATATAGTATGCCAGGTATGTTAACACAGTAAGAAATGTATAACGATGCCATCATCCCTATCAGTCTCTAAGTCTCACTGTACAGGTCACTAAGCCTATCGTCAGTCCAAGTGTGAGAGTCAACCACTCGCGAGTGTCCTCCACCCAAGGGTAGAACCCAAGGGCAAGGGACCACGGGCCCAACATGTAACTCACGGTAATAATCATGTACCCTGTAAATCTTCATATATCTCCATATATATAAGCCGGCATGGGACTCCCGAGATTATGTTGAACTCACACTCAAACTACCCCACACCCCGTGGTCTACATCAAATGCTAACCATAACCTCAAATACCAGTCGGTCTGTGACAAGTCTGCACGAGAACTGGAGACAGGATCTCCATCAAGCACGTCCCGACTAATACTCAAGATAAATGGCAGTGTCTGGTGCCTTATCTGTGACACCCATGCAAGAGCTTCCATAAGTGTCCCATACCACTTATAGTCACACGTACATGCGTCCCACAGACGTCGACAATGCAATAGAATAATAAGGTTCACTGATTGCGTACAAGTACGTGTCACTTTCACTTATTCACTCATGCACGAACACTAACGTACTTGCCACAATCATCACTAATACCTAACACTGGTTAATGCACATGATCACTAGGTTATCAATGCAGTGACATAAGTATGATATGATGAGGAGACAGTATGTAAAGCATGATTAAGATGTCATAAAACAGTATTCTACCACTTGCACAATTTATCATAAATCATAAGGGTACAGTTTAGCAAAACGATGAACGGGAAATAAATAGTATGTTCAATTATCTATCCAGCGAATTTAGTTTCATGCCAATCGGGTTTCAGGATCACTAGTTATGGCCATTTCATTTTAAGCGTTCACGGCTGGAAATCCGGTTTTAGAATCGGAAGTCCATTTCGCAATGCATTTTAATCCCAGTTGGGATCAGATTTTAGCGACACTACAGTTGAATGAAATCTAGGGTTTTCAGTAAGGTTTTCAACGCAATAGACGGATTCTCGATCACGTCTGTACGTCAGGAGATATACACTGTTCAATACTAGTAAGTCAATTCTGATTCTCTTGGGACTGTTATACGTCCCCATCTTTTAAATTACAGAATAAATAGCAAACGATGACGAAACAGAATGAAACCACTTGTGTTATCTAGATAACAGATTCACCTTGAATAAATAGTGAAGTCATGCAACATAAGAGTTAAGGAAACAAGGTGGTACCCATTACGGGACAGTAAGCAATAATCAGAGTCGCTCTGGACTGCAGTCCAGAGCCGCACTCCGACCCAAATATCGTCACATTATTAGTACAGGATCAAATATAAATTTGTATAGAGTTACAGTTCGTCGAGTCGGCTTCGATTTGAGCCCTCGAACGCATCATTTCAGTGTGTATCTAATTTATGGTGATTTTAACCGTTTTCAGATACGAGAAATTTCCAGTTTTACGGATGTATTTGGGGGTATTCGTTTTAGTTATTAACGGCCATATTTTCCAATGAAATTCACACACTAGATTCACAGCCATACGGGCCAGACTATACAATTGAGTTTCGTCAAATTAAATGAGGATTTCCATTGAGATCATGCATCGAACAGTTGCGTCGTATAATTTAACGAGGATAGTAAGTATGGAATCTATAAGATTATAGTTCGTAACTAATACAAATTAGCATGTAGCAAGTATGGAACTTGCCTGGAAACGTTTTGGTCAATGTACGATAGCGGCAACGTCACGAGCGCGCGACGAACGATGCAGTTTGGTTTCACGGCCTCGACTCGCGACGACTAGGCTCAAGCTCGACTGTGACGGGGAGGCGTCGATGGTGGCGGTTGCTTGCTGTAGCGGTGAGAAGGTGTCGCAGATGGTCGGCGCTGGAGGGAAAGGACAGCGAGGTGCACGGTGAGGGGGCAGGATCCGGGGCGAGGCTCGGGATTTTACCTCAGGCATTAGAATTTGGCCGTGGATTGAGCGTGAGCTTGACAGCTCGGCAGCGGCTACGGTGGCGGGGCAGCGAAGAGGAGCTTGGGCTCGGTATCTCAACTGCGGCGATCCAGACGGCAACAGCTAGGAGCTTCGGCGGTGTGCAGAGGTGGCATCGACTTGGGGTTAGAGGCAAGGAGAGAGGTGGTGAGCTAGTGGAGGTTGTGGGTAGAGGACGGAGGTGTAGTTGAGGTAGAGAGAGATGGGGTCGTCGGCGTCGAGTGCAAGGGGATGGCCGAGATGGGTGCAGGGGCTCGGGCTCGAGCTCGGGTGCAGTGAGGAGGAAAGAAGAAGGAGCTCGTTGGGTTTGGGTGTTGGGTGGCTGGAGAAGTTGAGTAGAGGGCTCCGTTGATGGAGAGAAGAGAGTGGGGGAGTCGACGAGGTGGTTACGGTGGTCGTTCTCGTCGTCGGCGTGGACCCGAGGGGGTGCAGTGGGTTTCTTGAGAGTTGTGTTTTCTTGAGAGAGAGAGAGAGAGAAGAGGAGGAGTTGAGGTCGTTGAGGGGAGCAGTTCTGATGGGAGTGCGCGCGTCGTGGGCGCGAAGAGCGGGCGTTGGCGAGACAGGCGGCGACGTGGGCACCACGCGAGGTGGAAAAGAGCCGGAAGCGGAGAAGAAGGAGTTAATAATAGGTCGGGTCGGTTAGGAATGGGAGTTAGAGTGTTTGGCCCGGGCCAGGTAAACAAATAAACGGAATAAGGAGACAGAGAGAAATGGCTGGGCCGGAGATTGGTAGTGTTAAAAATAAATTAATATTAATTGGGCTAAAGGGTTTTAGTTTAATGTTTTAACTAAATTTTAGTTTTCCCTGGGCTTGGGCTGGGATTCTGGAATTTAAGTTTAATTAGAAAATAGAGAGGGCGGGCTGGGGTTTAACGGTTTTGGGTTTGGTTTTACTAATTTAAAAAGGGAAAATGGAGTGTTGGTTTGAGGGAAAGAATAAAAGAAAGTAGAAATGGGTTAGGGTTGGAAATAAATAAGAATAGGGACCGGCTTGGAAAATAACAATAAAAGAATTTGGGAAAATATAAAATAGATAGGTAATAGGGTTTCGATTTAGGCTAGGGGAAAAAACAATGAAGGAGGAAATGGATTTGGGTTTAGCTTATTTAAGGGAAATGGGTTGAGTTTTTGGGTGCAGATAAAAGGGAGAAAAATAAAAGGGTTTAGATGAATTTGGGTCAGGGATGTTAAAACACTAAAAGTAATGATTATAAAATAAATAACTTTTAAGGATAACAAAATACGGATATTGGTATACAAAGGACTGGGTATTACATCATACCACCCATACAAAAATTTCGTCTTCGAAATTTAAAATAAACGATAAGTTATAATATCATAAGAGAAAGCTACTATATCGCAAACTAACACAATGATTTACTTGAAATAGGTGGATGAAGAAATTTGAAGGTTTATATATGTATACAAATAATACAACTAAAAGGATAGGTCTAAATAAGTATAAGGTAGAAATCAATTATGAGGGAAACCCATATGTACAAAAAAATAGAATAGCAATAACGAATAATAACATTCGAGGCGTACTAGATAAAATCGAAATCCTAAACATGTGCACACCTTACATATCAAAGGTAGCGCAGCTAAAATAATGAATATAAGGCACAACCATTTATAATAGTAACCAAAGGCACAATACCCGGAAAATAAAGTAACAACAATAAAGTAATGAAGGATTTGTTGGTAGGTTAAAACATTTTAGGATAATGTATCGATTAAATAGTTTTAAAATAACTTAGAAAACCCACATAGTGAAAATAAGAAACATGTAACGAAAATATGCGCGATGTAAGGTTGCGCTACTGAAAATAATGGGAAAGTTAGTAGTGTAGTACTTGAAATGCGTAAAACGGGGATAGTAAATAAAACGCACTCTTCGATAAATACAAAATAATGAAAACCAAATTTCGAATAATAATGTCCCTAAATATAGTTAGGGTAACAGAGAAAAACACAAATATGTATAGGGCTAGCTAGGGTAGGGATTACAATGGAGTGTGGCTCATACAAAAGGTCGGGGTGTGACGGCTTTAGACTGAAGGTCACAGAGATTGGGATCGGGTCAGCACAGGAAGTAAGGGTGAGCAACAAAGGACTACAAGGGGAAAAAGTATGGGGAGGATAACGGTCGGTACATCATATGAATCAAAAATTTGAAGGGTTAGCGAACTCGGAAATTTCACTATAAATTTCTCCTCCCAGAAGGATCTCAAACGAGGCACAGACGAAGGATGAAGGGTGGACCTCTATAAGATCGGGTGCGGTACTTGTTAATCTCAGTGAGGGTTAAACCAATGTAAGGAGTAGGGGTGGACAGATCTCAGTAGGAAAATAATTGTATAGGAGAAATAATCAAGCATCAAGTGAACTAAGAAGATCGAAAGATTAGCGAACTCAGCAATTTTTTTTCATTCCAGAAGATTTTAAACAAAGCATTCTCAAAAACGAAATGTGGCCCTAAACTATACACAGATTTATTTGGCCAGAGAAGACAACATCTAAGAGAAATCCCGTCAGTCGCGGTTGTGGAGATTCAGCAGGTTACGGTAGGCTCGCACGTTCAGGTAGGGGCGCCCATTTCCATAGCGCCTCGCAGGGACCGCCATTGGGAGTTCTTCCACCGCAGGGTCTTGTTCTTCTGGTCCTTCTCCCTCGGCTGGAGCTCCTTCATCAAGGTCTGCTTCCATATGGTTCTCTTCTTCTGGATTTTCCTCCACGGGATTTTCCTCCACGGGATTTTCTTCTATCGAGTCTTCCTCGGGATCTTCCTCTATCGGGTTCTCCTCAGGGTCTCCTTCCTCTTCGTCGGAATTGCCTATCATGTCAACCTCTGGGGAGACTGCTCCTTCGTCCTCGGAATCGCTGTTTCCGAAATGACCTGGGGACCGTTGATCTCATCTTCAGAACTCATCAGCGTGCGGTCTAAGGAAACGCATGACTGTGCATCCTCATCTAGATGCGGCGCTGCTCCAGGGTGGGCCATGGCCTGAAAAGAAAAAGTCATGATTAGACAGTGGAACACATCAAGAAAATAGCTAAGGGTACGGAGTATAGGAAAATATGCGGTGGCAGGAACTGAAAAATCAGGATTAAAAATATTGTGGTAATGAATAGTATGAATAAGGGGAAAGGCAAGAGAATGATACATATATTACGATTCAAGTTTTTTTTGCATTCAACTAAAAGTTCGACGGATAGAAGATTTCAAACGAAAAGAAATATTTATAAGAGGATGACAACATTACTACTGAAATTAGAAAACATGAAAATTCTTCTTTGACTACTAGACCGCTGCATTCACGTCACACGAGTTGAATCCTGAGCTGGGTCCGCCATATCCTCGAGGTTCGAACTACGCAATAATCATCACTTGGCAGAAGTGGAGAGTGTGGATGAGTCTCCTCCCTGTAGCTCTTTCCTTTTTGGGCAACCGTTGATGAAATGTTCGCTGGATCCACAAATCAGACATTTCCCTTGGGCGCGGCGACAATCCCTCTGAAGATGTCCTGGCCTCTTACAGTACCCACAACATTGGGTCTTTTGCTGCTTCTGTCTCGGGCAAACAAATGGGCGTTTCATCTTCTTCTCTTTTCCTCGTCTAACAGGGATCCCTTTACGATTGGAAACTCCCGCTGTTGCCTGATTCATCTGCCTTCTTAGTCCTTCAGCTAACAAGTCGTTCGTTCGCTCCTGGGCTTCCTTCAAACCTTGCAGTACACTCAGAATCTCAACGGTCTGATCCTGGGGAGTGGAGATAGAGGAAGAGTCGTTGGAATACATGATCCTGAAATAATAATTTTGAGGACGATATAAGTCACAAGCTTTAAGGATTAAAATATAACATGGATTGGGCAAGGAATCAAGAACATCGGATGTGATGAAATTTATTACAAGTGGAAATCAACTGTAGGGTTCTAAGTCACTTAAACAGAGTACGGTAGTGTAACTATGATGTAGTTCGTAATTACAACCACGTAACCTTGCCAAGTCACCTGAAACCCTAGCGAATGGATAGCAGAACACCCAATGTGAATACGGATCAAGGATATCAAGTTTACAATCTAGACTGAGGGATGCCTTAGATTGTCAAGCTCTACACAAAAACTGCAATCCCAATCGAAGCAAAACCTGGCTCTGATACCAACTAAACCATGTCACGCCCCGCTTCCTAAAATACAGAATACGAGGGGTTGACAAGGCCAGCCATGCTCCTACGGTCAAGAAAATGTCCTGCCGTAGTCACACTTCGGCTTCGAGCTTTACGTAGTAAACATTAAATAATGCGCAGGTAATGAGAAATGCAGTAATTGACACAAAACAATATAAAGAACTAACCTGATGGGAAATAAAGAGTATAACTCTGGATAGCTGATCAAGATGTCCGTGATGTGCGTCTGGTCCTGGTCCCGGCTAAATCCACTCCTCCCACTGAGCATGCATACTCAGGTCGTCAGAGCGACACAGTAGCAATATAATATATAGATACATGTGACAACTCGAACAGTGATAATAGATATATATATATAACAGTAAATCAAGACGGTATAGATATGAACATGCAGTAACCAATGAAATGTTTAATAGATCAGGTGAACAGTAAAACAGTAATATAGTATGCCAGGTATGTCAACACAGTAAGAAATGTATAACGATGCCATCATCCCTATCAGTCTCTAAGTCTCACTGTACAGATCACTAAGCCTATCGTCAGTCCAAGTGTGAGAGTCAACCACTCGCGAGTGTCCTCCACCCAAGGGTAGAATCCAAGGGCAAGGGACCACGGGCCCAACATGTAACTCACGGTAATAATCATGTACCCTGTAAATCTCCATATATCTCCATATATATAAGCCGGCATGGGACTCCCGAGATTTTGTTGAACTCATTCTCAAACTACCCCACACCCCATGGTCTACATCAAACGCTAACCATAACCTCAAATACCAGTCGGTCTGTGACAAGTCTGCACGAGAACTGGAGACAGGATCTCCATCAAGCACGTCCCGACTAATACTCAAGATAAATGGCAGTGTCTGGTGCCTTATCTGTGACACCCATGCAACAGCTTCTAGAAGTGTCCCATACCACTTATAGTCACACGTACACGCGTCCCACAGACGTCGACAATGCAATAGAATAATAAGGTTCACTGATTGCGTACAAGTACGTGTCACTTTCACTTATTCACTCATGCACGAACACTAACGTACTTGCCACAATCATCACTAATACCTAACACTGGGTAATGCACATGATCACTAGGTTATCAATGCAGTGACATAAGTATGATATGATGAGGAGACAATATGTAAAGCATGATTAAGATGTCATAAAACAGTATTCTACCACTTGCACAATTTATCATAAATCATACGGGTACATTTTAGCGAAACGATGAATGGGGAATAAATAGTATGTTCAATTATCTATCCAGCGAATTTAGTTTCACGCCAATCGGGTTTCAGGATCACTAGTTATGGCCATTTCATTTTAAGCTTCACGGCTGGAAATCCGGTTTCAGAATCGGAAGTCCGTTTCGCAATGCATTTTAATCCCAGTTGGGATCAGATTTTAGCGATGCTACAGTTGAATGAAATCTAGGGTTTTCAGTAAGATTTTCAACGTAATAGACGGATTCTCGATCGCGTCTGTACGTCAGGAGATATACACTGTTCAATACTAGTAAGTCAACTCTGATTCTGTTGGGACTGTTATACGTCCCCATCTTTTAAATTACAGAATAAATAGCAAACGATGACGAAACAGAATGAAACTACTTGTGTTATCTAGATAATAGATTCACCTTGAATAAACAGTATAGTCCCGCAACATACGAGTTAAGGAAATAAGGTGGTACCCATTATGGGACAGTAACCAATAATCAGAGTCGCTCTGGACTGCAGTCCAGAGCCGCACTCCGACCCAAATATCATCACATTATTAGTACAGGATCAAATATAAATTTGCATAGAGTTATAGTTCTTCGAGTCGGATTCGATTTGAGCCCTCGAACGCATCATTTCAGTGTGTATCTAATTTATGGTGATTTTAACCGTTTTCAGATACGAGAAATTTCCAGTTTTACGGATGTATTTGGGGGTATTCGTTTTAGTCATTAACGGTCATATTTTCCAATGAAATTCACACACTAGATTCATAGCCATACAGGCCAGACTATACAATTGAGTTCCTTCAAATTAAATGAGGATTTCCATTGAGATCATGCATCGAACAGTTGCGTCGTATAATTTATCGAGGATAGTAAGTATGGAATCTATAAGATTATAGTTCGTAACTAATACAAATTAGCATGTAGCAAGTATGGAACTTTCCTGGAAACATTTTGGGCGATGTACGATAGCGTCAACGTCACGAGCGCGTGATGAAAGACGCGGTTTGGTTTCACGGCCTCGGCTTGCGACGACTAGGTTCAAGCTCGTCTGCGACAGGGAGGCGTTGATGGTGGCGGTTGCTTGCTGTAGCGGTGAGAAGGTGTCGCAGATGGTCGGCGCTGGAGGGAAAGGACAGCGAGGTTCACGGTGAGGGGGCAGGATCCGGGGCGAGGCTCGGGATTTTACCTTAGGCATTAGAATTTGGCCATGGATTGAGCGTGAGCTTGACAGCTCGGCAGCGGCTACGGTGGCCGGGCAACAAAGAAGAGCTTGGGCTCGGCATCTCAACTGCGGCGATCCAGACGAAAACAGCTTGGAGCTCTGGCGGTGTGCAGAGGTGGCATCGACTTGGGGTTAGAGGCGAAGAGAGAGGTGGTGAGCTAGTGGAGGTTGTGGGTAGAGGACGGAGGTGTAGTTGAGGTAGAGAGAGATGGGGTCGCCAGCGTCGAGTGCAAGGGGATGGCCGAGATGGGTGCAGGGGCTCGGGCTCGAGCTCGGGTGCAGTGAGGAGGAAAGAAGAGGGAGCTCGGTGGGTTTGGGTGTTGCATGGCTGGAGAAGTTGAGGCGAGGGCTCCGTTGATGGAGAGAAGAGAGTGGGGGAGTCGACGAGGTGGTTACGGTGGTCGTTCTCGTCGTCGGCGTGGACCCGAGGGGGTGCAGTGGGTTTCTGGAGAGTTGTGTTTTCTGCAGAGAGAGAGAGAGAAAGAAGAGGAGGAGTTGAGGTCGTTGAGGGGAGCGGTCTGAGGGGAGTGCGCGCGTCGTGGGCGCGAAGAGCTGGCGTTGGCGAGACAGGCGGCGATGTGGGCACCACGCAAGGAGGAAAAGAGCGGGAAGCGGAGAAGAAGGAGTTAATAATGGGTCAGGTCGGTTAGGAATGGGAGTTAGAGAGTTTGGGCCGGGCCAGGTAAACAAATAAAAGGAATAAGGAGACAGAGAGAAATGGCTGGGCCGAAGATTGTAGTGTTAAAAATAAATTAATATTAGTTGGGCTAAAGGGTTTTAGTTTAACGTTTTAACTAAATTTTAGTTTTCCTTGGGCTTGGGCTGGGATTCTGGAATTTAAGTTTAATTAGAAAATAGAGAGAGCGGGCTGGGGTTTAACGGTTTTGGGTTTGGTTTTACTAATTTAAAAAGGGAAAATGGAGTGTTGGTCTGAGGGAAAGAATAAAAGAAAGTAGAAATGGGTTAGGGTTGGAAATAAATAAGAATAGGGACCGGCTTGGAAAATAACAATAAAAGAATTTGGGAAAATATAAAATAGATAGGTAATAGGGTTTCGATTTAGGCTAGGGGAAAAAAACAATGAAGGAGGAAATGGATTTGGGTTTAGCTTATTTAAGGGAAATGGGCTGAGTTTTTGGGTGCAGATAAAAGGGAGAAAAATAAAAAGGTTTAGATGAATTTGGGTCAGGGATGTTAAAACACTAAAAGTAATGATTATAAAATAAATAACTTTTAAGGATAACAAAATACGGATATTGGTATACAAAGGACTGGGTATTACACTAGGAGTACTCGCAACCTGAGAGAAGGTGATGATAAAAGACAACTGAATAATTCCTTATTCTATTTCTCCCGAACTAGGGAAAAAAGCAAAGGTGAAGTAGGAGTGGCGATGAAGTACTCGGTTTGGTCGTGAATGATAGCAGTCGCAATTTACTTTGCCCTTTTTCTAATCCCTTTATTTTGTCTTTACTTATTACCTTCTGTACTCCCTACTTAGGCTAATTGGTTTTCTTCATTCCCTACCTTTCGGCAACTGCCTATGGTTTAGAAGAAGACTATCCAATAAGCGTAATAAGTGTACTCTCCTAAACCAAGGAGCCCTCGCAACCTGAGAGAAGGTGATGATAAAAGACAACCGAATAAACCAATTCAATTTCTTTTGAATCTGGATCCATCCTCGCAGAAGTCCCTTCGAGTTCGTATATTACCATACGATGGATATATCCAATGGAAGTGGATGTCCGTAGTAATACGGGGTGTTCTGGAGAAATACAAAGGGTAAAAGAAGGAGTGACAATGACTTATGCAACTTAGACAATCCAAAAGCTAGTATTTTAAGAAGTTCGGTCAACTTGGTCATTGAGTCATAGTCTAGGGTCGGTCAAAGGTCGCAGCCAAAGAGAGAGAGAGAGAAAAGGAACACTCTGCGTGTACTTTAACCTAGATCACAATGGTTATTACTTTATCTAATCAGGAAACCTCCCACTGTACTGTCAAATTCTCTTCCAAATCTGAAAAAAGAATCAATCGGGATCACTCGAAGAGTAAACTAACTCATCAGTGGGAATCGGGATCCAACTCTCATTGCATGATAACGTGAAGGTATCCACTCACGTTATTACACTCCAGAAGGTATGCGCATGCCTGGAAAGTTTCAGTTCTTTAAAAACTCCCGATATGATTTTTACCCCATGCTCTTATGACCTTGACGAAGGCCAACAAATCATAAGTCACATGTCAAGTTCTACCCGTCATTATCTTGTTAATTTGAACCCACCCGTACATACCCTTGACGAAGGCCAACAAGGTATACGACTGTCCCAAACCAACTCATCTATCTATGCAACAGAAATGTAACAAGCAGCTACTATCCACTATGCCTTGACGAAGGCCAACAAACATAGCATGAATACTACGTGCTACCAGTCTGAAACGACGGAGGGCTACGGCTGGTTTTTGGCGAAAAACCTTTAACGTAATGAACTTGATATCGCTGAAGGAACCTGATAGCTTTTTATAAAAATATAGTGGCGAAACCTTTGCTAAAGAGGTCACTCCCGGTGAAGGGATCTCGGCTCTTTCCTCATGGAATGAGGTGCAGGATATTCCAACTGAATACCGCGATGCAAAGAAACAAGTAATCGACTATAGTGAAGTTATTACACTGACGCAAACTTCTGCCCAAGGGGTCACTCCCGGTGAAGGGATCTCGGCCCTTGCCTCGTCGAATGAGGTGCAGGATATTCCAACTGAATACCACTGTGCAAAACAAAGGAAAACGTCCTTGTAATAACACTTTTTAAAACTGTTCCAACAACGTCAAACATGTTTGTTTTCCTTTGCATTGATCAGAATCAACGCAGTCCCATCAATTAATCACACCAGAAAAGAACGAAAATAAAATGTACGTATATGCCATCCGCATTCGTTACTGGGTCCCGTCATTGCCCGTTAGGTTACTTAACTAACGACAGAGCGGGGACTGGACTAGCGCGGGTGTAAAACATATCTACTAGTATATATACCAATATACAATAATCGCTCCAGGCGTGATAATATGCAACATTACAGAAAAGTAATAAGCATCACAGAACAATACAGATAATCTGAGATCCCCGGGTTTCACAGAGCCGCTACTGAAACCCGACGTTCCCCTGGTCGTGTGGATAGCCTGTGCAATGAAAACCTAGACCCCTACGAGTGCGGCAAGTTACCCGCCAAAACCTGAAGCGAGGCAGCCCCCTACAGCAAAGTGAATGGACCACCCAGCACTTCACGGAATCCGGTAACTTGGGCACTCTATCTTGAGTCAACCTGTACCCCCTACGAGTGCGGCGAATAGTCTGCCAATTCTAAAGTGAGGCCCATTTGCCTCTCAAAGCCATGAGATGCGAACCCGTTGCCCTCCAGATCCCGGCTATCCGTGCACTCCGTCGTGGGGTAAACCTAGTACATAAATGAAAAATATGTACAACGGGTACATCGACCTCAGCCCGGTCGTGCCCTAAAAGAATATTATACAAACAGGCAGCGACGGCAGTCCACATGTTGGACGCTCGCCCCGCAATATCAAATGTACAAATAAATCCAAACTGCACTACCATTGCACACAGCTATCCACCACGAAAAATCAGCAACATCATAGCACAACACAGAACATCAACGCGAATGTCACGTTCGCAAACCTGTCTAAAAGGACTATATCAATTAGACACGATTTACCGCTCGAATGACATTCCCGGTCGGAGATATAATGTAAGTACCGTAAACTAACATATTTAAAATTCCGATCGACAAAACTTCCCGAAGTGGGCTCCACGTACAACTGCAGTACTCAAACAAAATCTGGGCCCAAACAAAATATTCCAGAAACCACAATTCCCTATGCAAAACACACATGGTACACTGATGCTTCAGAACGGCGGTGGAACCTTGGCCAATACATGGCTTGTGCGGTGATTCCGCGGCGTTCTAGAAGCTTCAGTTGACTAAATTTCTTCCAGAGTCTTAAAAAAGCCTGCTCGATTTTTTGTGATTCTCAAAATGATTTATAGAACAGTTTTAAAAATCGACATAAACTTTAACATGAAAAGTGCGGTTTTGGAAAATTCGTTCGATCGATATTTTAAACACGTTAGTAAAGGTTAATGGCGTGACTCTGATACCATGTAAGTCTACGGTAGCGCCCCGGCCGTCATTCTGACGCCAAACGCGGAACAAAAACTTTTATAACTGGCGCTATCGCATACTATAACCCGGATCTTGCCATTAACGCTAAACTAACAAACTGTAAAGAGGTAGAAAGGCTATACCGATCGATCCGAGTCCTTCGGTCTTTAGCCATCGTCCTACGCTCCTCGCGGCAACTCCGATCTCTTGTCTCCTCATCAAGGTGGCACCACGTCAACGGATCTTTAAACGGGCTCCCACCTCTATACCGAGGCAACTCGGTCATCAAGTCTGCTAAAAGAGATGACCAAGATGAAGTAGAGAATGACTAGTATACTTTATCTCAAACACCCTAGGGTTCTCATCACATGAGAGGGTTAGGGTGGAGGTTGAAGAAGATGCTTAGGATTGGAAATTGTGAACTCAAGAAAACTATCAAGAGAGCAAGAACTCAAGCATAATAACTTTTGGTTTTTTCTCATTGTATTGTGAATAGATATAGGAGGTTGTATTTATGAAAAACCAAAGAAAAAAACTTATGAAAATATCTCCTCAAATATCCATACCCAAAATAAAACTCATTAATACTTAATGACTCACTAGATGACTCATTACATGAGTCATCAGTGAACATTCTAGAATTGATGAGTCACAACAATGAGTCACACTTTTCATTAATCATTTAAACCAAAATGATTAATCCAAAAAGAAATGCATCTTATAAAATATTCTCTATATACATACATGTATCCGTATTCCGACCGAATACGAATACGAGAGACTATAATATTCCGACTCAATATAATACTTGGATCCGGCTTAAACCAAAGCCCACCAGTATTATCTATCCGAAATATGACACGTGCACAAGTGCACGTGCATTTTCGAACCCTGCCATAAAACCATACGGCCTCTACAACGTTTCGCCCGAACTTGGGAAACTATCCGTGGGGGACTCTAAAGACTCGTCAGTACCCTGGCAGTGGGTTTAACCACAAGCACGTCAGCGGCACTAGCAGTGCGTAACGGCTGCCCATGTACTGACCGAAAGGGAAGCCAATGAGCGAACTCATCCTGGAACCCTACTGAGCCTATCAGTGAAAATATACATACAGTCCGGTCCGTTCGTTTATGAGCATCGCATATCGGGCTTAGGGGCTGGTAACGTCAGACCCCCAAAAGCGGTATAAGTCATGTCGGAGGGTAGCCCTGAACACCCTGAGATACTACCGGAGTACCTACCAGTAAATCTCCTGCCACGGCCGAGGGCTTTGTGTAATGGCTCTTCTAGACACAGCGCGATCTCACCCCCAATACCGGGAGAGAAGAATCCCCTGCCGATCCGCTCACCTGCCTCCATATGGTTCGGGACTGTACCCAACTAAAACCTGTTTGCACGACTCCTTTGAGCCATGGTAGGGTAGTAATCAAAGCACAGTGGGAACTCACACGAGACAAATGACAATCTCAGGTCGATGAACTAACCTGTATACATGTCATCAGGGAACTGCTATCTGACGCTAGGTATAATACCAACTAGCAGGTTCCCGGCGAGTCCTGTCTGGTGTACTCATAACCCAATGAGCACCTGTATACATCTTAGGTGATCCAACTGACACCAATAGATTGTGAGACCGGCCACCGCCCCTCGTCGGGGTCTCGACTGTATACACTAGTCTACTTCGGAGTATCGATCCCCTGCCTCGAAAACTCCCACGATTAGGGACCACTTTTAAGGATGTGCTTATAGACTACCCAACTCTCACGTATATGATCGCCATCATACTGTTGGTAGTCAAGCAGGATCCTAAGGGCTCTATCAACGTGTAATAGTGATCATGTTACCTAAAACTGTACACGATGATAAAGGAAAACCAGATAGCATACTATCATCTCGAGTAAGACTGTCCTACCGGTATAGGTCCTCCCTCAATCATTGCAATCACGTACCTGCGATCCAATAATTGACTTTGAAGGAACTATATCCAACATAGTTGATATTGACTTGATAACCACACAGATTCATATGTAGGATAGCAGCACACGAGTTGTACATGATGACTTATTATCATATATTTCATCATTCGAACTCTAGTTTCAATACATGCTATTTTACCTTCATTGATTTACACATTTATCTTGTTTAAATGTTTCACCGCTTATCCATGTGATTTTCAGCTCGTTATATAATACTATTCACGAGTTAACAACTCAACCTCGTTGTGTCGTAGTTCTATGCAGGTTTGACCGCTTGGATCAGTAGCGGCTAGTTTGGGCACATTTTCTATTTTGTGGGTGTAGTTGCACATGTACATGAGTGGTGGGTTATATTATTTTGTATCGGCATTTGCCTTGTACCTATTTGTATTTAAAAGTACTCCTTCAAAGACCATGTCTAGTTATTCGTTGTGACCTCAGTGCTTCTGTGAGGCGTCGTGTATGTGTGTGTGTGTATTGCATGGTTGTTGATCCACCGTTGTGCGTTGATTTTGCTCCCGTGTTCGGGATGTTTTATTATTATGTTATTGCATCTATTTTTATCAAAAGTTACAAAGGAGGTGCTGTCCGATTTTTTTTAAAAAAATATTAATGTTTTCAAACCAAACTTGATTTTAAGTTAGTAAAACCTTTTCAAAACTTCACCTCCGCTATTTCTTGTAAAAATGGTTTAGATTCCTGGTTTTTGGCTTACTTTAGTAAATGTGGGGTCCTATAGATTTTACGTGATTCAAGTGTCGGCCACGTGCCATTTCAGATTCATGACAAAATTGGTATCAAAGCACTAGATTTTACCATTGTCGAGTCTAGGTTTAACCATGTGGGGTCTAAGTTTATCGTTTTGAGACTTAGGCCTAACCTTGCGGAACTCAGACTTGACTTTGGGGTGTTAGATCCGAACATCTTTTTCCTTTGTTATGTTTAGGTTTGGCCATGTGGAGTTTAGGGTATGATCTTTTGAGACCTGGAGTTGACTTTGCGGAACATAGACTTAACCTTGGGGGTCTTAAACCCGCCTTTTCGACTTATATGTTACCCTTGATATGATGGAGTAGGTAGCTTAAGTAGAGTTGCGTACCATATGTATGTTCCACTGCATATTTACGACACGACATTCCTCTAAAGTAACCTTAAGAACTATTTCAAATTCTTTCATAATTCTCTTTGCTTCCATCTGAGTTGTTGCATCGCATTGCTTTTCTGTTGTGATTCGGAAACCGTCCCTTATTTGTTTCTTGTTCTAGTCGCCATATTTCCAAGGTCTGCATGAGCTGAGTGGGCTACAGTTCGTGATGAGATTAGGACAGGCTCATCTGAGGCGAGGACTAACCAGGATGTTACACCGGTGACTGTAGAACAAGTTGATCCTCTGTATTCAGATAGTATTTCTCGTTTGGAGATGAGCTTTTGGGATCTACATCAGTTGATTAGGACGTTAGCTGAGATTATTCGGACCCAGAGACCTGTCGTTGCCCAGCTAGCTCCAAAGATTTTGGTACAGCGCGGTGCTTAGAAATCAGTTTTGCCTCCGGTGATTGAGATGGTAGACATGTCGCTTCTAGAATTTATGAGGCTGAGGCCTCCAATGTTTACTAGCATGTATGCTTCAGAGGATCCGTTGTCGTTCCACGAAAAAATGGAGAGGATAATTCGTTTGATGAGATACTTTGATCTGAGATCAGTGAAGTTAGCCAATTTTTGTTTAAAAGGTCTTACTCAGACCTGGTGTGATTCGATCGAGAGAGGCCGAGTAGTAGGTCTTCCTTCTATGACTTGGGATAAGTTTTCCAAGGTTTTCTTGACCTGATTCCTACCTCAGAGTGTCAAAAACACCCAAGCACGTAGTTTTGAGTCTTTGCTTAAGACTCCGTACATGACGATAGCCGAGCATGACTTTTAGTTCACCCAGTTATCATGATATACTCCTTATTTGTTTCTTATTAAAGATATCCGGATTAAGTGATTCGTGCGCGGACTTGATGTGCAGCTGTTTTGTTTGTTGGTGCCCAGCATTTCGATACCTGTTAGTGTTTATGCCCTAGAGGCCATTACTGTATCATACTAGTTTGTATATTACTTAATGAAAGCTTGGGATATTCAAAGTTGTATTGACAGTTTTGCTAAAAATGGTAGTATGCTACTTGGTTTGTGTCTACTTTAATATGTGCATATGTTTCTTGTAACGTATCATTTATACATATTAGTAGAGCCCATTGATTGTTACGAAAAAGTGTTTGTAGAATAACCGCAATCAATAACGGTGTCGCGCGTAGCTAGACCGAGATGAGTACGGGTCGTCCTCAGGGAAATGTTGAACTTTTACTCTTACTTTAGATGTGTTGAGAAAGAGAGGAGGGATAAAGAATTTTATAGAATGGTTTCTAGATCTACGTTAAACAAGAATGTAAAATATAGATCTAGATTATTTTAAAGATGTAGTTAATATAATAAGGGGCTTGTAGGGTTCGTTAGGATTTAGTAGTTATGGACGATTAATTAAAAGTTACCTTTTTTTTATCCATTAATAGATTTAGAACTAGAACGACGGTGATGCGTGTAGATTAGGGTTTCTGGAGGGAAAAGGAATCCCACTCTTAACCCTTATCTCGACACGGAACTCCGTTCATATCTAGCCTTTACTAAAACAATTATTAATCTAATCTCTAATCGCGGTCGGGACTAGCAAAGAATTGCTAGCGCGCCCGATTAGGATGTTAATGATTCTTTTGATAAAGTTCCTAAACTTTATAGGACTTAAAAAGGGTTTAGGGATGTTCATCGTCCATTAGCCTACCCTAATCCTACGAACCCTAACAAGCGGAGAATTACTCGCGCATGTTGGGAAAAGAAGATGGAAAGACAGAGAGGGAAAACATAATGTAAAATGCAAAAAGAATTAAATAAAATAACTACCTTTATTAATCAACTTGAACAATCTACACTTTTATTCCGTAGAAAATGATTACAAACTAGTTGCTTCTCGATCTTTCCTAAGGAGGTAGACGGACAGTTGATGATCAGCCTGGATGCGTGAGCGTCTGGTGCTTCGTGATCTCTTCGGCTTGATAACTTTTCCAAGAGGCTCCCGGTGCCCTTTTATAGTCCAAAGCCACAATCTTTTGCTTCAAAACTTGGTTAAATATAGCAGAGATTTAAGCCACAAAATCTTAGCAAATGATCTCTCTAGATTGCCGCGGATCCGCGGCCAATAGGGGGGTTTGGCCACGGTTCCGCGGCCAACGGTGGGGATCTCTTGATGATTTCTCTTGGGCTTTGTAATTATGACATGTGGCAATCCTAGGCACCTTCAGAATTCAGAAATCTTTTCTCGGTTTCTCCCAGACTTGGTCTCCAAGATTTGCTTCATAATTTGGCAAGTTTTCTTCAACAACTTGATTTGTTTGATAAATTCTGCATAACAACTTGGAAAATTCTGCACAATAATCTCAAATAATATTTAGTAGACTTAGTTCTACTAGGATTTGGTCAATGAATTTATTTGCATACATTTTTCTACCAAATACTAATTAAAATATATTAACACATGGAAAATGGTGTTTTTACACATAAACCCTCATATGTATAATATATTATAATAAAGTCCTTTTTTAATATGAAAATGGTAGGAAAAATGTAATACAAATGTGCAGTTTTATCAACTGAACAAATACCCCCAAACTTATCTTTGATCGTCCCGAGCAAACTAGTTTATTCAAGAGGAGAAAAGGAAAGGAGAAAACTAAGCACACTTTCGTAGGCAGGCACGATTGCACTGAGCACGTGCAACAAGCCGTTAAACCTCTAGGTGTCCGTATTAGGAGGAGTGTTGTCTCCTGAGGGTTTTCAGCAGATTACACCCACAAAATCCAATAACAAAAGAAAGATGGTGAAATTTACATATAAAGATAAGAACCATAAAAGAAAGGCCTTGAAAAGAAGAGTTTCCAACTATATTAGCTTTTCAGTTGTCATGAGCCCTATCTTAATAGTCATGAAAAAATGTTAGAAATCACATCATCCCTCAATAAAACATCGTCTTTATTCTTCATTCCCACCTTTCATCCAAACATTGATCATCTAACCCCACATGTGTGAAATGGACATCCCTTCACTCGGAGAATTCAATTCAAGCTATCATACTCTTGTCCATCTACCTTAGTACTTTTTAATTTGATGAATATTAAGATTCGCTCACACATTTTCATGCGACCATTAATACTTCTTGAGGTACTAACCAACCGATTACTCCTGTGCTTGCTGATTAGGTGATAATATTTTCCTCGTCTTGCACCACCTGAGGCTTAGCAGTGACTTCCAGACCAGTTGGCCTTAGGGCACTAGGTGAAGAGGCACCGTCGCTATATTCTTTTATTGCTGCCTTGGCGATAACAAAAGCAGTGTTCATTTTTTTTTCTTTTCACCATTTTTATATTTTCTTCATTTTTTTCATTTCCTTCATACTTTGGCTTTTAGACAAGAGAATTTCAAGGTATCCTCTACTATCCCGAGTTTCAAGACGTGTGTAAGTGCATATAGTAGGGTATCAACATTCAAATGTTTGGCTTCCAGAATAGAAATTATTTTTCAGACTTATTTTATCCTCAGATTAGTGACTTCCTTCATCTTACTAACCCTTGGGACAACAGCTCATAACTACTTATTACTAGTTCGTTTAAGAAAACTTCTAATTTTCTTGGTTTTCTTAAACTATTCCAATCTTTTGGATGTAATTTTTCACTTTCTACTCTTTTGTTTATAAAAGAAATTTTTTTTTTTGAAATTCTTTGAAAATGTTGTGCTTATGCAAAATATGATGCAAATTGATGTGTAAATAAGCACAAACCTCCCCCAAACCTGTTTACAGCAGTGTCCTCACTGATGTCATCCGTTAAGCTCGAAAAACCTGTAGACTTGGGAGGAAATTATTAATGGGGGCAAGAATATATGAAAGTGAAAATATACCCCCCCTCAAACTTATTTTTGGCTCACAAATTTGAGGACAAAAGTTATGATCAAGAGCTAAAAATATACCCCCCCTCAAACATGAGTTAGACAATACGAAGCATTTTAAGAGGGGGTGAGTCATTTGGTCAAAGTAAGACTTTACAAAGACCAAAAGTCAACACCAACCATTCAAAGATTTTATCAGTATATCGTATAGGTTGGTAGAAGAATACGTTGTATCGAGTCAAGAAAAAGTGGGGAAGGGATAAGAGGTGGTCAGGAAAGGGTTTGAATTTAGAGAAAAGAAAGAATGAGGAGGAATGTGAATGATTAGGAAGAAGGAATGGTGACGGTTCAACCTCTATAGGTGGAGATTGATCAATCACAAAATCCGTATTGTTTAAAAATTCAAGTTCATCAGCAAAAAGTTCTTCAAAACTTTTATCAATGGTGTGATTGAACATTTTGCTGTCAAAGAATTTTGTGCCAGAATTTATCCTACTTGATTCAAAAATTATTGAGGTAGAGGACTCGAAAAACTTATCTACCTCTTTTTCAAAAATATCCAAATCAAGTTGAATTTCTGGTATTATTGAACTTGAATTAACGGATTGTGATTTATCAAAACTCACTGAAACTATAGGAACATAAGAAGAACCGGAGAAAGTAGAAGGTGAAATGGGTAAACAAATTGGTGTGTCGAGTGTTGCTGAACCAGATGTGGAAGATGGAGGCTGTATTTCGATCTGATCTTCGGGTATACCTTTATCATCAACTTCAAGACATATTTGGGGTTCGGGAAGAATTAAAGGCTCAAGATGATGACCACAAGGAAGAGAAAGGATTTGATGAATTGGTGGGACAAAATCATCCAAAATTTCAGGTTCATCTATCATTATATCCCCAATGTCAATTACCTCATTCAAGTGAAGGTTAAAATTCTCAAACTCCTCATCAAAAGTATGGTTTTCAATCAGTTTTGGTTCAAGGGTGGAGGTGTAGAGATCACAAGGGTTGGGTATGGTTTCACTTGAAAGGGACCCTTCACAGTTGGGTAAATCAAACACTACAAAGTCACACAACTTATCAGTCATTCTATTTGGTGTACTTGATGAATCTATGAAACTGGAGTTGTGGATTTCAGTTTGGAAAGGGGAGGTTTGATTAAGAAGGGTGTACAGTTCTGTCTTACTACGCAAATCCTTCATAATTTGATTCGTCAGTTCCATATATTTTTCTAATGTTTGCTCCAGACTAGTCTTGGGTTGATAAGGGGTTTCAGTATAAGATTGAAATTCCTGTGGATAATTAAAACTCTCAATTGACTGATTAGAAAACTGTCTAGAGTAGGTGGAAAAGTCGGATTGGATTGATAGGAACAGAATGGTTGCTGAACTTGGGTAGGAGTATGATCAATATTATGATAAGAAGAATATTGACATGGGTTGGTTGGTTGGCTATATACAAACCGCATATCAAACTCTTCTCCGGACAGTGGTGGTGATGGTTGATATTGGTCCGGGTTGAAACTTTGGCCTGTAGACCTAGCTATGTGCTCAGCAATGGACATTCGTCTAGGGGCTTCCTCACTCTGGGTATGAACTGAAACAGGTGTAGGATTAGGATACGGTTGATAAGACCTAGACTGAGGTGGCCAACTGTTTCTTCCTGCTTGTTCTATATGATCTCTTAAGAACATGGAAGAGCCGGACGGTATACCGAAGGGATTTCGAAAACAAGAGATATCTGGTTGTGGACAGCATAGCTCGGCGAGTGTTCTTCTGTTTAGGTCACCCATTATAAGAATAGAAGAAGGGGGAAGGGGTAAAAAGGAGAGAAAGTAATTGGTTTGTTTTAAAAAAAAGACGGATTTAGACAAATCACAAAAATGCATAACCCTAGAACTATGGTTACCTAGGTCCAGTCTTTAGACCGCTCCTAGACTTCCAAACGACAAGCCGCAGGATAAATCCTCTACCGCCTCCATACTACCCTTGTAGTCAGGTAAGTGCCAGGTAAGTGGGAAGGATCCACGTCGTGGGCCTAATTAAAAACCACTAGCTTTCGACACACTTGCCTAGGCACTACAAAAATAATGCGGATAAACGATAGATTACCCACGACCTTCCTCTGTCCTTATTGAGCGCGGCAGTCCTTAGAGTCTGGTCTAGATATTTTTTAAATTAATGAAGGGTTGATCTATATGCTTGGTTTGTGATTTGTAGGGCTTAGGAAGGGTGATGAAATCCCCACCTAATCTTGATTTGGTCCTTGCCCCTTAAAGATCCGTATTAAAATATGCAAAAACAAACCGAAAAACAAAACTTTGCAAAAAGATTTTTGAGCGGTGATATTTTGCAAAGAATCCTGCAGAAAATAGATTTTATTGTATTTTAGAGGAGAGAGAAGGGAGTTAGAATCTTACCAGAGAAGTGTGAACCCTAGATCTCCTGTTTCCTCAAGTCCGTGACTCCAGATTTCCTCGCAAAAATTCACACAATAATCGTTAAATATACAATTTGCAGTTTTGTTTTAATAATTATATGACTCGTTTAAGAATTCAACACAAATAGTAAAAATAAAAAATTACGTACGTTTCCCCGGCAGCGGCGCCATTTGATTGATTCGAAAGATTGTTTGTAGAATAACCGCAATCAATAACGGTGTCGCGCGTAGCTAGACCGAGATGAGTACGGGTCGTCCTCAGGAAAACGTTGAACTTTTACTCTTACTTTAGATGTGTTGAGAAAGAGAGGAGGGATAAAGAATTTTATAGAATGGTTTCTATATCTACGTTAAACAAGAATGTAAAATATAGATCTAGATTATTTTAAAGATGTAGTTAATATAATAAGGGGCTTGTAGGGTTCGTTAGGATTTAGTAGTTATGGACGATTAATTAAAAGTTACCCTTTTTATCCATTAATAGATTTAGAACTAGAACGACGGTGATGCGTGTAGATTAGGGTTTCTGGAGGGAAAATGAATCCCACTCTTAACCCTTATCTCGACACGGAACTCCGTTCATATCTAGCCTTTACCAAAACAATTATTAATCTAATCTCTAATCGCGGTCGGGACTAGTAAAGAATTGCTAGCGCGCCCGATTAGGATGTTAATGATTCTTTTGATAAAGTTCCTAAACTTTATAGGACTTAAAAAGGGTTTAGGGATGTTCATCGTCCATTAGCCTACCCTAATCCTACGAACCCTAACAAGGGGAGAATTACTCGCGCATGTTGGGAAAGGAAGATGGAAAGATAGAGAGGGAAAACATAATGTAAAATGCAAAAAGAATTAAATAAAATAACTACCTTTATTAATCAACTTGAACAATCTACACTTTTATTCCGTAGAAAATGATTACAAACTAGTTGCTTCTCGATCTTTCCTAAGGAGGTAGACGAACAGTTGATGATCAGCCTGGATGCGTGACCGTCGGGGCTTCGTGATCTCTTCGGCTTGATAACTTTTCCAAGAGGCTCCCGGTGCCCTTTTATAGTCCAAAACCACAATCTTTTGCTTCAAAAGTTGGTAAAATATAGCAGAGATTTAAGCCACAAAATCTTAGCAAATGATCTCTCTAGATTGCCGCGGATCCCCGGCCAACAGGGGGGTTTGGCCGCGGTTCCGCGGCCAATGGTGGGGATCTCTTGATCATTTTTCTTTGGCTTTCTGATTGTGACATGTGGCAATCCTAGGCACCTTCAGAATTCAGAAATCTTTTCTCGGTTTCTCCCAGACTTGGTCTCCAAGATTTGCCTCTTAATTTGGCAAGTTTTCTTCAACAACTTGATTTGTTTGATAAATTCTGCATAACAACTTGGAAAATTCTGCACAATAATCTCAAATAATATTTAGTAGACTTAGTTCTACTAGGATTTGGTCAATGGATTTATTTGCATACATTTTTCTACCAAATACTAATTAAAATATATTAACACATGGAGAATGGTGTTTTTACACATAAACCCTCATATGTATAATAAATTATAATAAAGTCCTTTTTTAATATGAAAATGGTAGGAAAAATGTAATACAAATACGCAGTTTTATCAACTGAACACCCATAGGATCTTTGCTTGATTACCAGCATTGTGATGGCAGTCACACAAGTGGGAGCTGGGTAGTCTATAAGCAACATCCTATACAGGTCCCTGGTCGTTGGATTATCGAGACAGGGCATCGATATTCCGGATTAGACTAGTATGTACGCTTCTCATCCCAGTTGGTGAGATGGTCTGTCCCACAGCCATCAGTACGTCGTACTGGAGATAGTATGCAGGTGCTCGTTAGGTTACGGGTACACCGGATAGGACTCGCAGGGGAACTGTTGGTTGGTATTATACCCGTTGTCAGTTAACGGTTCCCATGTGACATGAGTACAGCATAGTCCGCAGACTTGACACTGCTATTTCGCCTCGAGTGTGTCCCACTGTTCTTAGATTGCTACCCTACCACGGCTCAAAGGAGTCGTGCAAACAGGTAGCAGTCGGGTGCAGTCCCGAGCACTTGGAGGCAGTGGCGGTTAGACAGGATTCGTCTCTCCCGGTATTGGGAGTTGATATCGCGCTGTGTCAGAGAGCCATTACGCAAAGTCCTTGGCCAGGGCAAGCGAGATTTACTGGTAGGTTCCAGTAGTTTCTCAAGGTGTAATGGGCTACGCTCCGACACGACTTATACTGCTATTAGGGGACCGACGCTTGCCGCCCCAAGGCCCGATATGCGATAGTCCTAGACGAACAGACCGGACTGTACATAGATTGTCACATCAGGCTTAGTAGGAGTTCGGATGGGTTCCTCATCGTCCTTCTTATCGATATCTACCTGGGGACCGTTACGTACAGCTAATGCCGCTTGCGGTCTATGGTTAAACCCACTGCCAGCGTAGTGTCGAGTCTTTAGAGTACCACACAGAGAGTTTCCCTGCTCCAGGCGAAACGATATAGAGGTCGTATGGTTTTACGACAAGGGTTCGGACGTATACGTGTGTTTACGCACGTACGACGTTCGGACAGTTTTTACTAGCCGGGTTTGGTTTAAGCCAGATTCTAGTATCGGATTATTGGATTTATACAGTCTAAAGTTTTTCTGTGTTTTCACGGATAGGAGGGGCGTTCTCGTAATTTGGCGGCAAGCTTCTAGAAGGGTGATGACTTGAGGGTTAAGGTGGCATAAGCATTTAATGATCTAATGACTCATTTGTGTGATTCATTCATATCATTTAATGTTGCATTAAATGGTTAATTACTCATGTATTGAGTCACACAATGAATAAATGAAGCATGATGATAAATCATTTATTTTATTTTATTTGATAAATGATTATGCTTCATATATTCAAGAAGGATTCACTTTTCATTATCATTATTATCCTCACCTTCTCTCTCCTCAAGCTCACTCTCTCTTCAAATCCTAATCCTACCCCTCATGTGTTGAGATCAAGGATTAGATAGACTAATTAATCCATAACCTTACTCTATATCACCTATGTGTCTTTGATTAGCAACTAAAGAAACCTACTTACCTCAAGATTAGAGGTGAAGCTTGGAGTAGGAGCTCTCGGGTGGATCGTCTTTGACTCGAGGAGGCCGTTGAGGTGCCGACGTTCCAAAGATCCTACGAGGAGTGGAGGACAACGATGAAGACCCGAAGGACAAGTAACGTGAGGTATAACTTCGAATCCGAGTAGTTAAACCTTTCATAGTTTGCTAGTAATGGTTTAGATACGATCCGTGTGCTCAAATCCGTGTTATGAAGCTTTGATAATCGTTTTTCATATATTCCGTCTCCTCGCAAGCCTATGGGGCGCGTGACATGGAATTACAGTGGTATCAGAGCCAACTAAACCTTTACTAGCTTGTTAGCAACTGATTAGAATTTCGATCGTCAGAAAAAAATGCGAAAACCTTAACCCGGACCCCTATCAGTTTCTGTTAATTTTAAACGTGTCGAAAAAAATATTTGATATGCCTTAAAATTCACAATAGGGGATTATAAGAATACTGGGAAAATACGAGCACTCAACTCGACAAGACGGCCACGGATCCGCGGCCAAATGGTGCTTTTGGCTGCGGATCTGCCGCGGAGTCAACCCCGAGTTGACTCGGATTTGCTCTGTAATTCTTAATTTTTGGTGTTTTGTTTTCCAGTATATTTTGTTTCTGCCCAGGTTACTTCCATGATGGCTTGCATTTGGGGTAGACACGGAAAAAGGTTGTCGATAGATATTCTAAATTATTTTCTAATCGGGTTTTTATCAGTAATGTTTAATGTGTTCATAAACCTCCCCTAACTGCTAGTATGTCGGTTGGCAGGGGGTTGCACATTTCTGTAATGATTCTACTGTTTGTGTATATGAACTGTATTGGATTGTTGTGATGATTAGCCGGGGTTTGAGATAGGTTATTATATTCATTCATTCGATATAATTGTAATATGTTGTAATATTCTTTTGCGGGGCACATCCAGGTTGCGGTTGTAGCCACCGTTGTATTATTTCATTTACTGTTTTTTGCTCCTAGGATAGACCCAAGGTGGGGTGCACAAACTACCGGGTACTTTGAAGTGTTTAGTGGCCTATTCACGTTGTTGAGGGAGACTGCTTCACTTCGGGTACTTGGCGGGTAGTTTGCCGTACCCGTAGGGGTCTAGGGTGGGGGAATGGCTATTCATCACAACTGTGTTATCCGTCTTTTGTTGCAGGCTCAAAGCAAACGCGAATTGCTAGTATATCCAATAAAGTTCATCAGTGATCTGGAATGCCTATTATTGCGTCTGATGAATGCACTATATCTATATATGATAGCTATTAGACGTCACTTTTGTTTTACACCCGCGCTAGTCCAGCCCCCGCTCTGTCGTTAGTTAAGTAACCTAACGGGTGATGACGAGACCCCGTGGCGAATGCGGATGGCATAAGAGGACGTGGTATTTTCATTGTTTTCTGCAATGATAGGATAAATGATGGGACGCATTATAATAATGCAAAGAAAATAAAACCAAAGTTCAATCGTTGGAACAAATTTAAAAACCACTCGGTTATTTTAAAAGATCAGAATTTTTAATTGCGGAGCTTTAACCACTCCTTTTAAAAAGTATCAGGTTCCTTCGATTATATCAAGTTCACTACGTTCACGATTTTGCCAAAACCAGTCGTAGCCCTCTGTCATTTCATATGGATAGTCAATAGTATTCAAGCTGTGTTTGTTTGGCCAAAGTCAAGGCACAGTGTTTGGTAGCTATTGGATATTCATATGTAGCATAGATAGATGCGTTGGTTTGGGACAGTCGTACTGCCTTGTTGGCCAAAGTCAAGGGTATGTACGGGTGGGTTCAAATTAACCTGGATAATGACGGGTAGAACTTAACATGTGACTTATGATTTGTTTAGCCAAAGTCAAGGTCATAAGAGCATGGGGCAAAAATCCACATCGGGAGTTTTCTAAAGAAACTGAAACTTGCTAGTGTTGCATACCATTTGGAGTTTGATGAATGTTGGTAGGATTCCTTCAGCATTATCATACGATGATATTTGGATCCCGATCCTACTATGAGTACAAGCTACTTATCAGGAGATTCGTCACTTAACAATCAATGCTATAAACCAAGTAGGTGTCAAGATTGGTGTCAGCGGGGCTACGCCCCCATAGAAAAAAGGTTATTTAATTAAGGAACTTCACGAAAGCATTGGAAAGCCTCCCTCGAAGAATCGACATTGGCCTGGATGAACGGTTAAGAAAATATTGTACGGTGAGAATAGTCCTGGCTAATTCTTCTTTTATGGTTTGAGGAAGGATTCGAGAAACAGTGGGAGCCATCCAGTTTAGATAAACTAAAAACCCAATCTAAACTTGCAAAAGCATCATGCTAAAGTGTTTCTTCTCTTTCTCTCATTGCAGCGACCTTGTGACCACACATAGGTTACATCTAGATAATAAATTGACTAAATCTTATTTATATGACCGGCAAAGGTCTGTCCAGATGTCCATTACCTATGAAAAGCTGGACCACCCTATTACTACTCAAGATCCCGCCGTCCCAGGTCCTGTTTCCATTGTCGCGGATATGAATATCCGTAAGACAAGGGAATAGGATAAAGCGAAAGCCAAGTACCTGGTGTTGGCTTCAGTTGATGGTATATACCAGAAGCAGCACGAGAAGATGGACTTAGTTTCCATCTTTCTCCATAACAAAGATTTATATGGAGAGCAATCTCATATCACAAGATATGAAACCTCGAACGAATTAATTTAAGCGATGTTGGCTTTCAGGTCATATGTAGGGGACAACGTCCTTACAATGACTAGCTATATTGATGAGCTCAAGGACCTGGAGACCACGTTGGAGAACGGGTCAGATACTGACTTGATTCTACAGTCCCTGCCTTCTACCCTGAAGCAAACCAGAAAACCAGAGAAGTAGAAGGAAAAAGAAGGGCAAAAGTTTCAGGACTGGATGTAGTAAAAGAGCGACGTTCCTATTGTTATGGGATTGGGCATTGGCAGAAGGATTGCAGGGCTTTGAAAGCCAGTAGCCAGGATACGAAGCATGTTGTGGCTTCGGCCTCAAGTGTGTTTGTAATTGAGAACTGTTTGTCAATTAACTCTACTTCCTGGGTACTAGATACCGGAGCAGGATCTCATATCTGTAATTCATTACATGCTTTGAGAAACCGTAGAGTTATAAAGGTAGGTGATTGGTCTCTCACAGTTGCAAACGGAATGACTGTGAACGCTAAATCCGTGGGAGAATATCGCCTACGTTTGACAAGTGGGCATAAATTGATTCTACGTAACTGTTTGTATGTACCTAGTATGACATGTAATATCATATCAGTGTCCTCACTTTCGAGAGAGGGATATGATTTTACATTCGTAACCGATGCAGTTAACATCCACCTAAATCAAGTTCTGATTGGGTCCGGTACATTAGATAACGGTATATACGTACTGAGTCAAGCTCAGGTTTTCAATATCCAGAACACACTTAAAAGAAAGTCTTCAGAAATAAATCAGGCTTTCTTATGGCATTGTAGACTAGGTCACATCAATGAAACACAATTGACTAAGTTACATAGAGAAGGATATTTGAATCCGTTCGAATATCAATCTTATGCTACTTGTGAATCTTGTCTCATGGGAAAGATGACAAAGACTCCGTTTACAAGACACGGAGTAAGAGCGAGCGAGCTCTTAGGACTCGTACACAGTGACGTGCGCGGTCCAATGTCTACAAATGCGCTAGGTGGTTATTCCTACTTCATTACTTTTACGGATGATTTCTCAAGGTATGGATATATCTTCTTAATGAAGCATAAATCCGAGGCCTTTGAGAAATTCCAAGAATACAAGAATGAAATGGAAAACCAAACAGGCAAAAGTATCAAGACACTGAGATCTGATCGAGGTAGTGAATACTTAAGTGCCGAGTTCCTAGGTTACTTAAAAGAGAATGGAATTCTCTCTCAGCTTACTCCTCCATACACACAACAACACAACGGTGTATCGGAAAGGAGGAATCGAACCCTATTAGATATGGTTCGTTTCATGATAAGTAATGCTGAGTTACCACGATCATTCTGGGGATATGCACTAGAATCAGCTGCATACCTTTTGAACCGAGTTCCAACTAAGACTGTACCTACTTCACCATATCAGATGTGGTGTGGGAAGAAACCCTATCTTAAGCACATTAAGATATGGGGATGTCCAGCTTTTGTAAAGAAGCAGCATGCGGACAAGCTCGAGGCACGATCAGTACAATGTAAGTTTGTGGGATATCCAAAGAACTCCAAGGGATATTATTTCTATTACACAGAGGAACAAAAGGTTTTTGTTTCTCATAATGCTCGCTTCTTGAAAACTGAGTTTTTAGAAAATCAGATAAGTGGGAGCGCAATAGAACTGGAAGAAATTCCAGAACCATAAACTATTACTGAAACCTTGGTAGAACAAGAAGGTTCAGGAGAACCGGACATCCCAGCGCCTCTCCGCGTGAGTAGTAGGCCATCTCATCCGCTTGAGAGATACTACGGTTTTCTCATAGATGGGGATAGAGAGGATTGCTTCATTGATGATGATGACCCTACTAGCTTCCAACAAGCCATTCAGAGCAGCGACTCAGTAAAATGGCTGGATGCAATGCGGACCGAAATGGAGTCCATGTACACTAACAAAGTATGGAATTTGGACTTTGCTCCAGATGGGGTAAAACCCGTAGGATGCAAATGGATCTTCAAAAAGAAGATTGGTGTAGATAGACATGTTGAAACCTATAAGGCTAGACTTGTTGCAAAGGGTTTCCGTCAAAGACCTGGTTTGGACTATGACGAAACCTTTTCTCCAGTGGCTATGCTCAAATCCATTCAGGTCCTTCTTGCTATTGCTGCCTTCCACGATTATGAGATATGGCAGATGGACGTAAAGACGGCCTTTCTAAATGGTAATTTGGAAGAGTGCGTCTATATGGATCAGCCAGAGGGATTCATTCAGAGTGGGAGCAGCGGTAAAGTATGCAAGTTGCTTAAGTCCATTTATGGACTAAAGCAGGCATCGCGGAGTTGGAACATCTGTTTTGATGATGCTGTCAAAGAATTCGACTTTATCAAAAATCCAGATGAACCATGCATATACAGTAAGATTGTAGGGAGAGCTGTAGTATTCCTTGTCTTGTACGTAGATGACATTCTCCTAATAGGAAATGATATTCCTATGTTACAGTCAGTCAAAAGATTCTTGTCACAGAAATTCTCCATGAAGGACCTGGGTGATGCCACCTACATTCTGGGGATCCGGATCTATCGTGATAGATCAAAAAGGATGTTGGGACTTTCGCAGTCCAGGTACATAGACACCATATTGAAGAGATTCAGTATGGAAGATTCTAAGCGCGGTAACCTACCGGCTTGTCACGGAATCACCCTCTCCAAAGAGATGTCTCCCAAGACTGATTTGGAAAGGGATCGCATGTCGATTATACCCTACGCTTCTACGGTAGGCTCTATAATGTATGCGATGTTATGTACCAGACCATATGTAGCATACGCATTGAGCTGAAATCAGGCAAACCCAGGGGAGAAGCACTGGATAGTAGTAAAGAACATTCTCATGTACCTGAGGAGGACTAAGGAGATGTTCTTGGTGTATAGGGGAAAAGAACTCCAGATCGAGGCCTTTGCCGACTCCAGCTTCCGAAGTGACAAGGATGACTCCAAGTCCATGTCGGGTTATGTCTTTACCCTCAATGGAGGGGCGGTCTGTTGGAAGAGTTCCAAGAAGGAAACCGTTGCTGACTCAACGATGGAAGCGGAGTACATAGCTGCTTACGATGCCGCAAAAGAAGCTGTCTGGATGAAGAAGTTCCTCACAGAACTTCAGGTGGTTCCTGCCAGTGTTGGTCCAATACCTTTGTATTGCGACAACAACGGCGCTATAGCTTTAGCGAAGGAACCCAGGTCCCATCAGAAGTCCAGACACATCTTAAGGCGGTATCACCTGATAAGGGAGATCGTAGATCGCCGGGAGATCGAGCTAACGAGAGTAGATACAGAGAATAACATTGCTGATCCATTCACAAAGGCCATTCCTCAGACGCAGTTCGAGAGGCTATTCGAGATGATAGGTCTGCGATATGCCAGTACATGGCCCTAGTGCAAGTGGAAGATTGTTAGTGTTTATGCCCTAGAGGCCATTACTGTATCATACTAGTTTGTATATTACTTAATGGAAGCTTGGGATATTCACAGTTGTATTGACAGTCTTGCTAAAAATGGTAGTATGCTACTTAGTTTGTGTCTACTTTAATATGTACATATGTTTCTTGTAACGTATCATTTATACATATTAGTAGAGCCCATAGGATCTTTGCTTGATTACCAGCATTGTGATGGCAGTCACACTAGTGGGGGCTGGATAGTCTATAAGCAACATCCTATACGGGTCCTTGGTCGTTGGATTATCGAGACAGGGCATCGATATTCCGGATTAGACTAGTGTGTACGCTTCTCATCCCAGTTGGTGAGATGGTCTGTCCCACAGCCATCAGTACGTCGTACTGGAGATAGTATATATGTGCTCGTTAGGTTACGGGTACACCGGATGGGACTCGCTGGGGAACTGTTGGTTGGTATTATACCCGTCGTTAGTTAACAGTTCCCAGGTGACATGAGTACAGCATAGTCCGCAGGCTTGACACTGCTACTTTGCCTCGAGTGTGTCCCACTGTTCTTAGATTGCTACCCTACCACGGCTCAAAGGAGTCGTGCAAACAGGTAGCAGTCGGGTGCAGTCCCGAGCACTTGGAGGCAGTGGCGGTTAGACATGATTCGTCTCTCCCGGTATTGGGAGTTGATATCGCGCTGTGTCAGTGAGCCATTACGCAAAGTCCTTAGCCAGGGCAAGCGAGATTTACTGGTAGGTTCCAGTAGTTTCTCAAGGTGTAATGGGCTACGCTCCGACACGACTTATACCGCTATTAGGGGACTGACGCTTGCCGCCCCTAGGCCCGATATGCGATAGTCCTAGACGAACAGACCGGACTGTATGGAGATTGTCACATCAGGCTCAGTAGGAGTTCGGATGGGTTCCTCATCGTCCTTCTTATCGACATCTACCTGGGGACCATTACGTACAGCTAGAGCCGCTTGCGGTTTGTGGTTAAACCCACTGCCAGCGTAGTGTCGAGTCTTTAGAGTCCCACACAGAGAGTTTCCCTGCTCCAGGCGAAACGATATAGAGGTCGTATGGTTTTACAACAAGGGTTCGGACGCATACGTGTGTTTACGCACGTACGACGTTCGGACAGTTTTTACTAGCCGACTTTGGTTTAAGCCAGATTCTAGTATCGGATTATTGGATTTATACAGTCTAAAGTTTTTCCATGTTTTCACGGATAGGAGGGGCGTTCTCGTAATTTGGCGGGAAGCTTCTAGAAGGGTGATGACTTGAGGGTTAAGGTGGCATAAGCATTTAATGATCTAATGAATCATTTGTGTGATTCATTCATATCATTTAATGTTGCATTAAATGGTTAAAGACTCATGTAATGAATCACACAATGAATAAATGAAGCATGATGATAAATCATTTATTTTATTTTATTTGATAAATGATTATGCATCATATATTCAAGAAGGATTCATTTTTCATTATCATTATTATCCTCACCTTCTTTCTCCTCAAGCTCACTCTCTCTTCAAACCCTAATCCTACCCCTCATGTGTTGAGATCAAGGATTATATAAACTAATTAATCCATAACCTCATCTATATCATCTAAGTGTCTTTGATTAGCAACTAAAGAAACCTAGTTACCTCAAGATTAGAGGTGAAGCTTGGAGTAGGAGCTCTCGGGTGGATCGTCTTTGACTCGAGGAGGCCGTTGAGGTACCGACGTTCCAAAGATCCTACGAGGAGTGGAGGACAGCGATGAAGACCCGAAGGACAAGTAACGTGAGGTATAATTTCGAATCCGAGTAGTTAAACCTTTCGTAGTTTGCTATTAATGGTTTAGATACGATCCGTGTGCTCAAGTCCGTGTTACGAAGTTTTGATAATCGTTTTTCATATATTCCGCCTCCCCGCAAGCTTGTGGGGTGCATGACATGGACTTACAATACCTATGTAGAGGCATTGGATGTGGTCATGCAGATAAGGGAACGTTATTTTGATATTGGAGCGACTCTGAAGCCGAAGAAGGCTCGAGTGGAGACTCCATCTGTTGAGTAGGAGAGTGGTGACGTGAGTGGATAGCTCCGAGAGCAGCCATTCGACACTGATAGGATGCATAGGCCAGCCTGATTATGCTTTAATTGTATGAGGCCCGGTCATAAAGCCAGGAAATATCTTGCAAGGCATTAAAACAAGATAGCAACCTGACACACTGCTTCATTTTCTTTTCCCCTTCCACTGGTGATTACTCAGGTTTCGTCCAGGAAACGGACTGGTAACGGATATAGTGGTCCTGTGCAGAGAGGAAAGGGATCCAGCGATAGAGGACGTCAGGCCATGAGCGGCAAGCAAGCGAGAGTTCTTGCTCTGACTTCTCCGGGTGCTCATGCACCTTTCAATGATGAAAAATGTACACTTCAATGTCAGTTTCTTTGATTGTGTTTTGGTTTGTGTTTTAGGGTGATCAGAGTACCACTTTTTATTTTGGCTTTGATATTTTGGTGATCTGGACATCACCTTTGTTTTGGTCTCGATATTTTGATGAGCGGAGTATCGCTCTTTGTTTTCATGTACACCGGTTGCATTTGAGTATTGTTTTGTGCACACTAGATGCACTTGATTTTTTTTGGGTACGTATATTTCATTTGATTCGTTTTCATATATCGCACGTAGTATCGTAGCTTGTGTGGTTAGCATGGCGGTGTTGGAGTTCCAGTTATCTTGTTTTCACACGTTCGTTCGATATGCATATACATTGCATTATGATATTTTGGTATTTCGAGAGTCGATAATTGGCACAGGATTGTGCACGATCCATTAGGATTTGCTTGCATGTACATGTGATATTTAAACCGTTATCACACATTATGTAGTATTTTGAGCTTGTGTGAGGCATCAGAACGTGGATTTGATGTATTGAAATGTTTTAAGATTTGGGACCAAATTTAAATTCGGGGACCGAATTTATTTAAAGGGGGGATATTGTAACATTTTAGAAAAAATTTAAATGTTATTTTAGAATTTTAAATAATGATATAAGGGTTTTATTAAGATTGTAGTAATTATTTGTTGAAAGTAGTTAATTGTAGAGGGTATTTTGTTATAGAAGGTATTTGTTTGTAAAAAGGTATTTTTGTAAAAGTGAGGGTTTGATATATGTTAGGTTTATAATAGACCTTCATACACATCCCACCATATCATACACCATCATGGCTACACCTCATCCTTTTTCCTTTACACCACCTCCTTGCTCTACACCCTTTCTCTACAACTCATCCTTCCTCTCATAATCATTATGATCATTCTTTCAAACTGAACCAAAAACTTCTCTCAAACTTTAGCTTCCTTCACTCAAAATCCTATGGATCTTGCATCAAGTTCTTCATGAAAATTGTTTAAGAGCGCAAGCTAAACCCATACAACTTCATAAAGTCTCAAGTAGACATCATAAGAGCTTGAACTTCCTTTGACATCCATCCATATAGGTAAAATTTCATCTTTTTCAAGTTTTCAAAGTGTTTCAGTTTCAGATTTCTTTGATAGATGTCAGAAAAATATGTTTTTAAAAATTTTTTTGTGTTCAAATCAATTCTGGGATAAACTAGGACCTTTATAAAATATTCTGAGTATAGAGTTGACCTAATATGATCACCAGAAGACACCCACAGAAGCATGAACCCCAGAGTCCTTTGCAAAAGCATAAATTACGTCCAAATGGAATATTTTGACGGTCCAATTTTTGAGTTAGGGTGTAGGTCTTGGTCTGTGACTTGTTTATGAGTAGAATAAGACTCTTTTATACCTTGTTTTCTCCCACGTTTCCTGAGTTAAAATCTAGGAATGTTTTAGTGTGGTTTTGGTAAAGTTTTAACGTTTTAAAACTTGCTTATTCGTATCTATAATTTTGGTTTTGGTGGATTTGGTTGAATAGCGATGTCGGGAGGGTAATTCCTAATTGTTAGCACTCACCTAACTTTTGTTGGTCATAGGTTCTAATCTATGGATCTTTGATTGATATATCGGTTCCGATATGGTTTCTTATGTGTGTTACGTGATTGTATGAATGATAGGTTTCGTTGCAGAGACCTCCGAGGCAGCAAAGATGTGTAAGCTAATTGTCTGTTACGACTAGCGCGATCCCAAGCTGTGAGTAGATTATATTTACGAGTGGGGAAATCGGGTGGATGGCATATAGCACCCCCATGAAACATACTATTTACATTATCATTGAGTTTGTTTAAGATACATGCCGTGTATGTTTAGATTGGTCCGATATGTAGCGTATTCCGTTAGTATCGTGTAATAGACTTATAATAGAAACACTTAGTAAAACACAAGCATAAATACTAATGATTGCCATGCACACAATCACAGACTCACATGTTACACTAAACATCATTAGTACTTCCATCCTACGTTGAACTGCTCTACTTACATATCATAGAAGAATTGACTTTATAGTATAATTATGTTATTATACGAGTTATTTTGGGTGCGAGTACGAGACTAGATGTCCATACTTATTGTCGAATGAGTACACGACTGGATGTCCATGTAAGTAGTGTAGTGCTCGAGCCGCAATACTCGCTGTAAAGGCGGAAGCGAAAACAAAAATTTAAAGCGAGCACTAGCGACCTATACCCTAGAATCGATTCTAAACACTAACTAAATAACTTAAACATACAAGGTTAGGGGGCTAGCTACCTTCGTAGCTTGTCTGTGCAATTGCAGAAGACCCCTACACCGCTCCATGGACTTTAGCTCGGCTCCGAAGTTGTCAGAAACGAGGTTGGTCGTCGGTCTTCCTTGTCACTGATGATCCACTTGAGGGAATCTGAATTGAGCTTTAACTTCACATCCAAAAACCAAGTGAAGCAACTCAAAAACAAAACTTGCTAAGAATTGTTTGTGAGATAGATGTATAGTGGTGGTTTATCTCAAGTTTCTCTATTTTCCATTTACCTCTCAAAGATAGGATCTCAAAAGAGAAGAAGAAAGAAGAAGAATGAGTGTATGAAAAAAATGTCATTTTCCATTCTCTTCTCTCTTTTCTCTCTTATCCAAATGAGAGTGTGAATCAAAAGCATGAGTCACAAAGTGACTCGCCTCATGACTCATAAGCCTAGACACATATCAAAACTTTCAATATGGAGAAGAAAAGATGTGTGTATCAATACACACACACATGCATTCATACACACACACACACACACATACAAACCAAGTATGTATCAAAATACATGTATCCGTATTCTCATCAAATATGAATGCCCGTAGTCGTATAAAATACGAATGCCCGTATTCGTATAAAATACGAATGCCCGTATTCGTATAAAGAAAAAAATACCTGTATTCGTATTAAGATACAAATATCTGTATTTATACAAATAGTCGTATTCGTATAAATACCGTATTTGTATAAAAATACAAATACCGTATTCGTATAAAAATATGAATACGAAAAAGTGATAACGAGAGATATATAATACTAGCTCATAATGATCCGGCTATCTTTCAAACCTACCAGTATTATCAAAACGCCCGATTAAAGTACGTGCACTAAATACACGTATTAAATCGAACCTGAGTGCGTATCAAAATACACACGTACTATATCATTTCGTCAGAACCGGGAACCCGCTGTGTGGGACTCTGAAGACTCGACAATACATTAGCGGTGGGTTTAACCACAAGCACGTCAGCGACACTAGCTGTACGTAACAGCTACCCTGGTACTGAACGAAAGTACGGTTGACGAGCAAACTCATCTGTATCCCTACAGAGCCTGTATGTGACATCTCCATACAGTTCAGTCTCTTCATCTAAGAGTATCATATAGTGGGTCTATGGGAGGATAAAGTTAGACCCTTAATAACACGATAAGTCGTGTCGGTATGAAGCTCATCATCTACCGAGAAACTACTGATCTACAATCAATAAATCTCATCCATCCTGGCCAGTGATTTATGGTGATAACCAACCGAACACAAAGCGACATCGATTCTCTATACTGGGAGAGACGAATCCTTGACGATTGCTGTAACACTTTAGAATGCGATTAGTGTTAATTAAGCGATAATGCGGATTTTTATTAAAAATTTTACCAAAATAGTTTTCACATATTTTATAAAAATTAATTAATATTTATTTCGGACTTGCACACACTTGTGCATGTTGAATTAGGGTTAAGCAGGTGTTAACCATGCTTTATTAGCCATGGCACACTTAACCTTTCCTTTTAGCATGTCATGCTTTATATTAAACAATTATATATAATTTAGTTTTATGGAAAGGGATTTAATGGTTTTTGGAATAGAAGAGAAGAGAATAGAAGAGAAGAGTTGAAAATGGATGAAGACTTTGAGGCATGGCATTAATGAGAGAGTGAGTGTAAGGCATACACTCACCCCACACTCATATACTTACATTCTTCACCTCACCCTCCCTCATTCTCATACCACTCTCTCAATTCTTTTGTTCTTCTCCTCATTCACCATTCTTCACTTGATAAGATTTCCATCACAACCCTAAGCCTAAACCTTCATCAACCTCACTGAAACCTTCATTAATCTTGCTTGTGATGACTTGGAGCTTGGAAAGCTAGGATTTTCCCAAGTTTTGGTGAGGTAGTGATCTTTGACTCTTTATTAGGCTATATGAAGTTTGTATGCTTATTAGTTTCAGGTTCTAAACACTAAGTTATATTTTTGTGCACATATCGTATTTTTAGGGTCATTTTTGAGTCACTGTGATCTGCTACGACCATGAATTTTTACTGGAAAAACTAGCAGTGTAGTTTTTTTGTACTAGATGTTCTGAGTTTTCACCTGAAGCCCGAACCCCACCTGACTTAGTTGGACCAGCGAGATAGGGGCCAGATCCGACGAGCTCGGTTTTTTAGGGGCCTGGGGTGTTATGTTTTTTTGGGTAGCTGTCTGTGTGCTATCCTAGGTATTTGGTACTGCTAGATATTTCTGTAGTGACTGTAGGTAAAATCTGGGAGCACTTAGCTAAATTTAGGCGTTTCGGCAAAGTGCGATACGATTGATCCGACGTAGTTTTAGTGTTTCGGGTAGCCTACTGTCGTGGACTTGTTTTGATGTTGTCTCTACACACGTTAGCCGCTAAGCGAACCCTTTTGTAGCTTAAGAGAACCGATTCGTTAAATTGGCGTTGTGTTCGTTATTATTGTGTAGTTTGCTAAATCCATGCGTTATTGTATTTTGTGTTAATAGGATCGCAGGCAGGGACTTCGGATGCTGCGAAGAAAGAAAAACAGGTGGTTGGATTTACTTAGCTCGAGATCCTCGGTGAGTAGATTTAACATCTACGGGGAAATCGCCCGTATGGCGTTAAGCATCAGGGTAAGATATGATGTTATAGCCACATGTTTATATGTATATATGTTAATTGTGCATGAGCATCATTGCATACCATTACTTGTTGTGCCTTGACTTAGTACCTAGTGGACATTGCACCATTACCGACGGTTCATGTTGCACGAGAACTAAATTGTATGCTCACCCACACCGTCGGTAATTGCCATGACACGCACAACCTATACACATATGTGGTATTGTATTATTATTGCCATTGAGACATTGATTCTTGTTCTATTGCGCATATGAAATGTATCGTGCATACATAACTACATGTACACCTTTATATGATGCTGCATTGGATTTTGGAGGAATTGGGAACCGCATGATATATTTAAAAACTGGATTCATTTAAAAGAGCGGTTTTCCCTTGATATGCCCATATTACTGTTCTATGTTGCATACATCATATTTCATGGATTTACGCATTGAGACGGATTTCATGTGATTTATGGATTTGAGAACCGTGGTATTATTTCAATAAAGTATGCATTGTTTTGAAAACCTGGTTTCTCTCGATATGATATTTCAGTGCGTCCACCATGAGTTTTCTCGGTTCTGAGATTTGTGTTAGAAACCCGATTCGAGGAGATAGATGATCCATTGCGGGTTCATGGTGGAACCGATATGGTACCCCGGGACAATAAATGTATGTTGTGCAGTAGACGATGAGCCTGGCAGAGGGACTACTACCTACCGGTGATTGGTTGGACTTGGTGGCTATCCGGAGGATACCGACCGGAGTCGTGAGATGATTATGGGACGATCTGGACTGATGGAGCCCGTAGGCCGATTTGGACTGACGGAGCCCGAGTTATGTGGATTTACGTGTCGATATTAAACATGATTTTTCATGATGTTTCGAGTGCCGATGTTGGGCACTCAGGTTCCATGAGATTTACTGATATGAGGGACGATCAGAGTGACGGCGCCTGAGGTATTGGGATTTGGGGTGTCGTTAATGGACACCGGGATTTTCCATGATGATGATTCATAGATGATGTTATGTTTTATCCCACACTCAGGATTTATTAGATATGAATTGTTTCATGTAGTTGTAGTACCCAGATGGTGTACCTTGATCATAATTGTTTCATATCCATATTGCCATACTTATGCTATCAGATTGCATGTGATAGATTATCGCTGTTCGTGCATATTTGTGATTATCTGTATGATGTTACTTACTATTCACAAGTTGGCAACTCACCCCGTTGTGCCACAGTATTTTTCAGGCTTGACCCCCAGAGTAGTCGCGGCAGGGCTCCTTATTGTATCTATTTCAGCGGATACTGCTACGGTTTGCTGTGAGGCCTTTTTGTTGTAGGTGGGTTTGCGGTTATCCGATTGCCTCTATTTTATATCTCATCGCATCTAGTACTCTCCATCTACCACTTCCATATATTGACTTAGAGACGAGTTATGAGAACAATATTGTATTTTTGTGACTGTGGATGTCGTGCTCATATGAGCCGGCCTTTATTATGTAGTTTTATCTCCTTATGCTGTTTTTCACTTATATTGTCTATTTCTTCGCTACGGCATCGTATATTTATTCTTGTGGTGGTTGTTTCCTCCTTTGGGCATGATTTGCTCCCGTTTGGGGATGCTTTGCTTATATCCTGTGTTTGTACCCGTTTCGGAGCTAGTTTTTACAAAGGAGGTGCTGTCGAAATTTTTAAGAAAATAAACTTAAGCTTCAAAGATTTTTACTTGAGTTTTCCAAATGTTTTTAACAATATTTTTATCATTTACTACTTTTGATGGTTTAGATTTCTGGGTTTTCGGCTTACTTAAATTGCGTTATGCCTGTTGACGTCGCGTGGTTTAAGTGCCAGTCACGTGCCAAATTTTGGGCCGTGACAATCGCTTACTGTCTCCATGTGGCTCGGAACTGTACCTAACTAAAACCCGTTTGTACGACTCAATAGAGCCGTGGTATGGTAGTAATCAAAGTACAGTGGAAACTCACACGATACAAATGCCGATCTCAGGTCAACAGACTATCTATACTCATGTCACCTGAGAACTGTTATCTGACGCTAGGTATAATACCATCTAGCATGTTCCTGACGAGTCCGTCCAGTATAACTCATAACCCAATGAGCACCTGTATACTATCTTTGGTGACTAACTAACACCAATGGCTATGAGACTGGCCATCGCCCCTCGTCGAGGTCAAGAAACGTATACACTAGTCTGCTCTAGAATATCGATGCCCAGTCTCGATATTCCCACAACTAGGGACATTTAAGGATTTTCTTATAGATTACCCAGTTCTCAGAAGTGATCGCCACAATAACCCTGGCAGTCAAGCAAGAATCCTATAGGCTCTATCAACATGTAATAGTGATCCGTAATACCACATAATATATGTACATGATGATAGAGATGAACCAGATAGCATGCTTTCTGGTTCATCTCGAGTAAGATTGTTCTATTTGTATAGGTCCTCCCTCAATCATCATAATTGCCTGCCTGCGATTTCAATAATTGCCTTGTGGGCATTACAGCCAACAATCTCCTACCTGCATTTAAGGCTAATTATTGCGGTGTCGCATACTCACAGCCCGTGTGATATCGAAAATCCAACTTCTCTACTAATCAGTTTCATGTGTTCGGGAAATAGGCTCAGTGAGTGGATCCACTCAAATGCTTCTAACCATCTCTCTATATATCTCAACTTCACGGAGATCAAATATCTTCCAAACTGAGCGATACACTACATTAGAATTTATCTGGATACCTGATGGGACCAAGTTCATAAATGAACAAGCTTATCCAACAAATTTCTTAGGCTGTATCCACTATTGAGCAGCATCCTGCGCCATATCTACCTCAGTATCCGCTTGGAAACCTTTCCAATATATTGCACCTCAAAAAAGGATAAACTTATAACTCTGACAACCTTTCTGTCATCCAGGTCACCTTGGAAACTAAAACTGGTAATTGCCTCCTGAAGGAAGCTACCATTACCATACCCTAAGAACATCCTAATATGTTCTTTACTGCTTTTCTTTGTTTTTCTAGGACTAATATCTTTTTACTACACAAAGTGTAAAAGCAATTTCTGGTCTGGTACTTGACATCTCATGATTGACTCAATTGCCTAAGGAAGTGATATGTCAATCATGCAAATTGCTCTTCTCATCAGTCCAGAAGATATCTTTTTAGAGAGGGTAACTCCATTACCTACGGGTACACCACCATGCCAGGAGTCATCCATTCTAAAACACTTTAGAACAGTGTTTAAGTACCCAAATTGGGACACTTCCCAAATCTAAATCTAAAACCATAAATCTAGTCATCAGAATATTTGATATTTATCCAGATTCATTGTGAAGAAACATTTGTGACAATCACAGTTTAACCGATCATAGTATGAGAACAACACTTCCTATCAGGAGTATGTCATCCAGAAACCAGGACATTACTCCATGCTAAATTTTCTTACCAGGTCTATCTGTTATTCTTGATGAAGTCAAACACTTTAACCGCCACATCAAGAATAGATGACTCATCTCCGCACTCCTTACTTCAGTCTATAAATAGACATAAGCAACTGACCCACCATGCTTTTTCTGCTCCCACTGACTACCACAACCCTTTGGCAGAGTTATATACATATGCATTTCTAAATTTAATTTAGAATGACATTATAGTCATCCACCTGCCAGATCTCATAGTTTAGGACAACATTAGTGATAATCTTGGGTCATCAAAACCTCCTTTTCACTATCTTTGAGGAGACCGAAGTACCTATTGGGTGGCTGGGGTTACCCACTAAATCTGCAGAGTGACTAATGGATTGTAAAATCCAATTAAATCCTTAGGGTCTACTAAATATTCAATAATCGTTTGTGGTTCTGGAATCACTTCCAGTTCTACCATACCCTCACTAATGTTTTCTGAAAAGAATTCATTTTACTAAAAGATAGCGAGTAAAGAACAATATAACTATTGCTCCTGCAAATGGTAGAATGTTAACCCTCGTCTAAGCCCGGGATAACCCACAAACTGCCATTACTGAAACACGCCTTGAGTTTATCCTGATTCTGGTTTTAAGCATAAGCCGGGCAACTCCATATACCTTATCATTATTAAAATATGAATCCATTCTATATCCAATATAGAAAAAAGACACTTATTTAATTGGAACCAGATTCAAATAGTATGCAGCTTTTTTCAGTGTATTACCAAAGAGGAAAATGCCATACAACATTACTCATCATGGAACGCACCCATGGATGAGTAATCTGAGAGAGAATCAAGTTCTCAAAATTATTATGACAAAATATCTAGCATAAGTATCTACATCTTCAATCATTTAGTAGAATCCTGATACTTTCAATGCATGGTTCTCTACTTTATTCTTATACCTATAACTTCTCAAAATTTGGATCTTGTATTTCAACGAAATACGTGTCTAAAACCAGAGAAGTCATAAATAAACGAAATATAGTACAAGTACCAACCCCTTTTCCTAATGGACATCAGGAAACATACAATATTTTGTATAAGTCCTCTGAGTTTAATAACTCAAACCCTGTGTGTCGTAGGTTGAAAACTATATTATGATTAAGAAGAATTACACCGTTATTGAATGCACCTTACCTGATCATCAATTGATAAAGGTAAATGCTATAAACATAATTTCAAAAATTTATATCTTACTCTATGAAATAATCGTACAGATATATCAGTTTGAAATTGATGCATAACAATGGATATTCAAAACCCAATATTTGTCGTTAGGCAAACCCTATGTGATTTCCTCATATATCACCAATTACAAAGAATTCTGATATTGAGGATCTTGTCACCCAATTCAAAATATTCTACTCCCACTCAGCATCTGTAACGTTATACAGATATGGGAATCAAGCCCGGTAAGTACATACCCTGAAGTCAAAATCTAATTGGGAAAGCCGTTTTCAATTAACACCGCATAGTAAAACTGAAACATGAAAATGTTTCGAGGGGGTGGCCGGGTAGTCCTTATAATGCCTCTTCCAATACCAGACTCATGACATTAGTTACAATTTCCTTTGCCCTTACCCCAATCCCTTTATATGTCTTTACTTCTTACCTTATGTACATCATATTTAGGCTAATTGGTTTTCTTCTTTTCCTACCTTTCGATACCAGCCTAAGGTTTGGAATAAGACTATCCAATAAGCGTAATAGGTGTACTCTCCTAATCTTAGGAGCCCTTGCAACCTAAGAGAAGGTAAATAGAAAAGACAACCGAATAATCCTATTCTATTTCTCCAGAACTGGAATCCATCCTCAAATTGAAATAAATTTCTGCGAGTTCGTATGTAACTATATGAGATGGTTTTATCCATTCTATATGGATCTTCGAAGTGATACAGAATGTTCTGGATAAAGCAAAGGGTAAAGCAGGAGTGGCATAGATACATGTGACTTTGTTGTGAATCATGACAAAACAAATCCAGGTTTGTAAAAAGGTTCGGTCATCTTGGTTTACGAGTTTTAGTTTAAGGCGAGTCATGGTTGCTGCCAGAGAGAGAGAGAGAGAGAGAGAGAGAGAGAGAGAAAAGAAACACTCAGTGTGCACTCTTTTCTAAATTAGATTGGTTAATTGCTTTAACTAATCATGATGGCATCCACTGTTTCCCCGAATTCTCCTCCAAACCCGAAAAGGAGAACTAGTCGGAATCATTTACACCTTACAAGTTCGTTAACCATTTAGCCAGGACAATGTTGGTACTCCGAGGGAGGTTCCCAATATTTTCGCACGGACCTAATTAAATAACACCATTTCCGTAGAGACATAAGCTCATTTACACTTTCTAGACACCTAATAGGTTAGCTAATTGTAAAGTGAAAATTTCTCGAAGAGCAATACCTACTCACAATGAGAATCAAGACCCAACTATCATCGTATGATAACCTAACGGAAGCCACTCAAGTCACCGCACTCCAGAAGGTATGTGCATGTTTGGCAAGTTTCCTTTGAGTTTGAAACTCCCGATGTATTTTTACCCAAAGCGTTTTATGACCTTGACAAAGGCCAACAAAGCATAAGTTGCAAGTCAAGTTCAACTGTAACACCCTAGTTCATTTATACCGGTTCTATTTTTGGGTATTTCTTTATTTGTGGTTATTTCTTGATTTATTGTGTTTTGGGTGCCGATAATGTAATTGATATCCGTATTTGCATCCGACCCGACCCGCTTGCTGGAAACCCGTATTGATTCCTGTTTATGATTTATCCAGGATGGTTATGAGGTTCTGTGCACTTTCATGTTGTACATTCTGCATACTTGCATTATATCGAGCTTCTGCATTTTTTTTAATAAAACAAGTAAAGTCAAATATTTTTTAAAAAAAATATCTAGCATGGCCTGTATCATACCCCTAACCTTGTTGTAGCATCCGTAAATCTTGTTCTCGTTCCGTTTAGTGAAACGGACTCGTTTGGATAGCTACGTGCACGCTACGTGTATCCGTTCTTGGGGGTATGCATTTTTCGTACCCGGATATCCTATTTTGGTTTTGGTTGACACGCATGTTATCCATATGTTTAAACCGTAATTTTAGACCTGATCCAGGCATGTTTTGGACTATTTTTTTATTAGACAAAATCTTGAATATAATCTATATTATATTCTTTTAAATTTAAACTGTTAATATAAACAAAAATATATTTCTATATATTTTTATAATCCTAAATCTAATCCTAACTAAACAATCACAGATCACACACACACACACTCTCTCTCTATATTTTCTTTCTCTAAATTTTAACCCTATTATTTCAACAACCCACCTAAATATTTTTCCTAACCTATTAATTCAGCCACGTCTCTCTCTCTCTCTCTCCTCCCTCATCTTCTTTTTCTTCGTTCCCGCCTTGGCTCGCGAGAACCTAACCTACGCCATAACCTTCGCTCGCCTCATCGCCGCGCGCAGCCTCCACCCTCGACCTCGCCTCCTCTCCTCCCTCGACCACCTCACCTCTCTCCTCTTTCTTCTTTCCCCGACGAAACCTGACCCCTGCAACTCAAACCTGACCCACTGCAACCTTTTCCGCCATCTCCTCTGTTGCAACACCTAGCCGCCGACCACCCTCATCGGCTTCCCATCATTACCACCCCGTCATCTCCACTCCCTCTTCTCCTACACCCAAACTCCCTGCACACCAGACACCAAAAACCCCAACCCTCAAAACTCAAGAAATCCCCACTGCCTTGCCGTAAACCTCGTCGTCGACGGTCTATCGTCGACGTCACCCCCTTGCCACCTCCTCTGACCCCATAGCACGGAACCCTAGAGCACCAGCTTCTCTTCTTCTTTCTTCTTCTTCTTCTTTTTAGATTCTTGATTCCGGTCATCGTCGGAGCTGTGCCGCCGCCGCCGATCCGAGCAACCCAGTGGACGTCCCCAGCCAGCGTGGTCATGTTCTTGCTTTGCCTGGACCTGCCCCATGTATGCGTGTGTACATTGCGACGTTTATCCGACGTCAGACGCTGCGTATACACCCCGTCGTGAGATCCTATCAGGCAAGTTTATCTTGTTACATGCTATGATACATATTTTGCATCCATATGAATAAAAATATCACATGTTTACTGTATTGTACATCCATATTACTGTTTCACTGTTTTCGAATAGCTGCACGCATCCATATCATTAATTACATATCTGGTTGCATACAAGTTAGCTTGATACAGGCTATATTATTATACTTGCATCTATATTAATAAGAATATTGCATGTTTATGGTATTGTGCATCCATGTTATAGTTTTACCATTTTCCGATATCCGTTTGCATCCGTATCATTTATTATATATCTAGTTGCATGCCAGATCACATTATTTCATGTTACTGTTATATTAACACCCCATGCTTGATAATGTGCATCATGCGTAGTCATGGGGTTGTAGATGTAATCCCTGATAGATATTTATGCATCCATGTTTTACTATGCATCCGTACTTTTATCGTGCACCCGTACTTGCTACAGTTTTATTATGAGCATCCGTTTGATACCAGTGCACTACCTGTCATGACGTGATATACCATTACTTGACATATTACCTGATCCTGTTTCTAATGCCGACAATCCTGACATGTTGTCCTGACGGACGTATCCTGTTGTCTGTATGGACGTATCTTGTACCTACTTGATCCTGTGTTGGCATTAGCTCCAGATTTATCAATACCCGACTTGAACACATAACTTGGGGGTAAGGGGAAATCAAAAATGTAACCGAACATAATTTAAAGGGCTATTATATTGTTTGCCGTATTTCCGGGAGTTACGGAAAAATCATGTTACCGTGGTCCCGTGGGGAATGAATGGGGCATATACTGAATAATCATTTTACTGTGGTCCCGTGGGGAATGAACGGGGCATAGTCTGATGGGTTACAATGAGGATTACATTAATTGATTTCGAAGACTTTAGAATAGATAACCCAGTAGTATAGTTTAGATTATTCATTGCACTTCACCTGCACATATACACTTCACTGTTCCATATCCATGTTACTGGTTATATTCATGTTATCATTTATACTCATGCCTACATATCTCGTGTATCCTTTTCATTTATTACTGTCTGATATTATGACGCACTGACGTCTGGGTTTTGCATGGCCCAGATCCTTTACCTATTTCGCAGGCCGATCAGGAGTATTTCAGCCGACAGGCTGAGCAGTGAGGATCTTGTTAGTATCTAGTTAGTTTAGTTTTATTTCAGTACTTTTATTTCCTGATGTGAGCCCGTATTTGGGACGTACTTTCCAGATGTTATTGCATATTGGATTTATTGCTTCCGCGAATTTATATTTCTTGACTGGTTTATTCTGGCACATAGACATATACTAGATAGTTTATTTTTATTTTACTGTTCTTGATATCTTATAGACAGCCTAAATGTGACTATGGAGGGATGTTTCCTAACCACAGGTAGCAAGGTTGGCTCTGTCACGTGCCGATCTTAGCGCACTCTGGGAAGAAAGGCGTGACAGGGTTTGTTTGGTATCAAAGCCATAGGATTTAGGTTAATCAGGTTTGATTCTTTTGTAATTGGGTATTGGACCCAATACACGAATCAGAAAACTCGTGATTAGGAACATGTCCTGCCACATTGTTATCGTGATTCTTGAATCGTATTTTTCTCTTGACCCTTTGTCTTGACGATATGCAAACAACTTTGCATCTCGGATTGAAATCTTTTTGGTTCCCTATCGGTTATTCTTTCCTATTCCTTTGATTCTGATACTAGGATTTGGGCGACTTGAACGGAGTTATGTGACTGTACCTATGAACTGCAGCATGGTTACAATGCGGTTCTCTATTTAAGTAACTTGGAGTTCTGGTCTTGATTCATTTCCTTGTTTCATGGTCATTATATTACCTTGCTTCTCTCAGTTTCATTACTTACCACTTCATGTTTTATCACAAGCTTGATCCTGTTTACCGTGCTTATCTTCTTCAGTGTTTGGCTTCAGATGAAGTCATTTCGGGTATTCTACTTTTTCATGATTTTCCCGCATTAGCATTATTTGATTCTGGCGTATCCCATTGTTGTATGTTGTCTAAGTTTATTGCTGCATGCTCGATTTCTTACACGACCCTGTCTTGTTGTTGGAACATACACACGGGGAACGGGAAGATCATATCGAGTAGCGAGTGTAAGGATTGTTCAGTTGTTATCTGCGGATGAGAGTTATTTGCATATTTCTTGGTGATCGATACCGGAAGTTATGATGTTGTCTTGAAAATGGATTTTCTCGGCACTTTCCATGCTCACATTGATTGTAGGGCAAAGAAAGTGATTTTTCAGATTCCCGGACATCTGGAATTTGTTTTTGCTGGAGGTAGCGGTTCTGTCAGGCTAGTTGAGTTTAGGGCTAGACTGCAAAACAGTGTTCTTTCGTCGATGGAAATTGATAAGGTGGAAGCGCCAGCTGTAGTTCGAGAGTTCATGGACATGTTCAAAGACATCTTGGGTTTACCGCCAAAACGAGATGTGGAGTTCGCGATCTATCTTGTTCCTGGTGCAGCGCCAATTTCAAAGGAATATTATCCAATGGCACCAGTGGAGTTGGAGGAAGTCAAGAAGCAGGTTACCGAATTTCTAGAGAAGGGTTGGATTCGCAATAGCAATTCACCTTATGGATCTCCAGTTCTTCTAGTCAAGAAGAAAGATGGCACAAGGAGGATGTGCATCGATTATCTAGAATTAAACTGGGTGACTATTAAGAACAAGTACCCGATCCCTCGCATTGGCGAATTATTCGAGCAACTCAGTGGCGCGAGGGTATTCTCGAAGCTAGATTTGCGATCCGGATATCATCAAGTTCGAGTTAAATCAGAGGATATTTGCAAGACTGCGTTCCGAACTCGATATGGACATTACGAGTATTTAGTGATGCCATTCGGAGTCACGAAAGTATCGGCGATATTTATGGACTTGATGAAGAAAATATTTTCACCGTTCTTGGACCAGTTTATAGTGGTGTTCATCGATGATATTTTGGTCTACTAGAGGAGCATAGAAGAGCATGCAGAATACTTGAAGATCGCACTGCAGACGTTGAGGCAAGAAAGACTATATGCAAAGATGAGCAAGTGCAAGTTTTGGCTTGAAGAAGTGATGTTTTTGGGGCATGTCGTATCCGGAGATGGAATCACCGTTGACCCTGAGAAGATTGCAGCAGTTCAAGATTGGCCGATTCCGAGGAATGTAGCAGAGATCAGAATTTTTCTTGGCCTTGCCGAATATTACAGAAGGTTCGTGGAGAATTTTGCTCGTTTAGCTGAGCGTTTTACCAAGCTTATGCGAAAGGAGGTACCATTTATATGGACAGATAGATGTGCGTCAGTTTTTGAGGCGTTGAAGCAAAGATTGATAACCGCTCCTATTTTGACCTTACCAGACGGTTCCGGAGGATTGGTGATTCATAGCGACGCATCTGGGAAAGGTTTGGGATGTGTTCTGATGCAGCATGGGAAGGTTATAGCTTATGCATCGAGACAGTTGAAGACCCATGAGAAGAATTACCCAACTCATGATTTGGAGCTTGCAGTAGTGATTTTCGCTTTGATGTTTTGGAGAAACTACTTATTGGGCGAAAGGGTCGAAGTGTTCACCGATCACAAAGGCCTAAAGTACCTGTTCACGCAGAAAGAGCTCAACATGAGACAACATAGATGGTTGGAGCTGATGGCTGACTATGATCTTGATCTCAAGTACCATCCGGGGAAGGTTACTGTAGTACCGGATGCGCTTAGTCGGTTGCTAGCAATTCATATGCTGACTGCACAGAAGGAGCTTATCGAAGAGTTTCGGAGATTCGAGTTGGAGATCGTATTACTGCATTCTTCAGGACAGTTGATGCGACTACTAGTACAGTCGTCGTTGATCGAGAGTATTAAAGCATCGCAAACAAAAGATCCAAGGTTGCAGAAGTTTCGAGGACATGTTGAAGCGGGGCTTCGAACGGACTTGTTGATTCATGAAGATGGTTCATTGCAATATGGTATCCGTTTGTGTGTGCCGAAGGGAGATATTCGCGAAGAAGTTATGAAGGAGGCACACAGTTCCGCATATTCTGTACATCCCGGAGGCACAAAGTTGTACCGTGACAACATTTCTGGTGGGAAGGCATGAAAAGGGAGATTGCTCGCTTTGTAGCGAAGTGCTTGGTGTGTCAGCAAGTTAAGGCTGAACATCAAAGGATAGCTGATTTATTGCAACTACTTCCGATTTCTCAATGGAAGTAGGAACATATAACCATGAATTTCGTGACAGCTTTACCGCGGAGTCCAAAGGGCAACAATGCAGTTTGGGTGATTGTTGATCGATTGACCAAGGTGTAGGGTTCCTAGGCATCCTCAAGAGGTCTCACAAGACATCAACCATGCCATTTTCAAAAAATTCGGTGCTGAGAAACCCTAGACTACGGATCGTTGGCTAGAAATCTAGGCGAAAACGAAACTAGTTAACACTTAACTATAATAGAATACGGAAATACAACCTTTGTAGATCCGGTGCTCCACCTCCATAGCTTCGTAATGAAGTCTCCTCGCTGTCCAAGTCGAACCCCGGGCTCTAGCGTCGGCTTCATCGGAGAATGGACGGGCTAGGTCGTCGACGACGTGCCAAAGATGATCTACGTCGAAGCATCACTTGATCAAGCTCCACCTTCACCAAGCCATGAAAACTTGTGAAGGAAACACCCTATACTACTTGGCAAGAGGTAGAGGATGAAGAAATAGGAAGTGGGTTCACTTTAGATTTGGATTTCTCACTCTTTTACATCACTTGCCATTGATGGAGGCAAGCTTTCTTCACTTGAAGAAATGAAGAAGAAGAAGAAGATGAAGAAAGAATTATTATGATAAGTTAATTAATTAGAAAAGAAAAAGTATACTTATCATAATAATAACCATGATTAGGTGTAGAGAATAGACCATGGTTAATTGCAAGGGTTAGGATTAAGCATGAGACAAAATGGTCACAAAGTCAAAGCTTCATGAAACTTCAAAGAAAGAGACAAAATTTGCAACCATTTCATTTCTAATCTTTTCCAAATAAATAAATAAATAAATGATTAAGAAAAAGAAAACCCTAATCATCAATTTAACCATGGTTTAATCTTTACACTTAACCAAGTTAACATGTATCATCAAACATGATACAATCATTTGCACAAAAAGTATATCACATATACAACTTGTACAACCAAGTGAGAAAATCCATATAAAGTGAACCAATACTAGTTAATGCAAAGTAATATATCAAATATATAATTATACATTAAATCATTAAATCAACACTTGATTTAATGATCCGGTCATGTCGCACACAACCGACTAGTATACAATGTATCGGCTTATCGAATCAACGCTTGATTCGATAACTAGGTTATATCGCATACAACCATTCGACACATTGATCGCGAGAATGAAATACGGTATCACATACACGCATTATTCTCGGTCCCGCACATATCTCATATGCGCCCCTATTTCGTTTCGCTTGGACTATAAAGACTCGTCAATACGCCGGCAGCAGATGATGATCATATCAAACACCCACAAGCCGCAAGCGGTCTGCTAAACGTAACGGCCACTCGGGTATTGAGCGATCAGAAGATCGACGAGTAAGCCCGCTCACACTCCAGTGAATCCAACCAGTAACACTACCGTACAGTCCGGTCTGATCGTCTGATATGTCGCATATCTCGCCTAGGGGTGGTAAACGTCAGACCCCAATAGCTCGATAAGTCGTGTCGATATGAGGCTCATAACGGGTCGAGAAACTACTGGTAACACTTACCAGCAATTCTCTGAGCAGCCCTGGCCAGGGACTTCCTGTTATAGCCAATCGAACACAGTGCAACATCAACTCCCTATACCGGGAGAGACGAATCCCCTCCCATCGCTCATTGCCTCCATGTGACTCGGGACTGTACCCAAAAACCACCGTTTTGCACGCCCTCTTGGATGTGGTAAGATGGAAATCAAAGCACAGTGGGAATCACACAAGACTCTATGACGATCTCGGGTCAACAGACTACTCTGTACCAGTGTCACCAGAGAACCGCCATCTGACGTGAGGTATAATACCATCTGGGAGTTCTCGGCGAGTCCGTCCAGTGTACCCAGTCTCCACTGAGCACCCGTATATCATCTCTGATGTCAAACACCAATGGATATGGGATCATCCATCGCCCATCTGTATGGGTCGAGAAGGTATACGCTAGTCTACTCTGGTATATCGATGCCCCGTCTCGATACACCCACGACTAGGGACTTTGAAGGATGTACTTATAGACTACCATGTCCCCACTAGTATGATCCACATCATAATCCAGGTAGTCAAGTACACATCCTAAGGGCTTTACCAATATGTATCAGAGAGACAATCAGTGTACACGTTAAGGTAAAGAGCAACCAGATAGCATACTATCATGTCGAGCAAGAAAGTCCTCCCTATATATGTCCCAGCATCCACTACAATATACATCCAATATACAGTAATGGCCTCTAGGGCATACATATAACTAACAATCTCCTACTTGCACTAGGGCCATCTGTAGCAGTGGTTGTAGTATCTCATACTCAACCATCCCATAAAGTCTCTCTCTGGGAATAGGCCTTCGTGAGTGGATCCGCCGTGTTATCTTCTGAGTCTACTCTCCTAACCTCGATCCCTTAGAGATCAACCATCTCCATGATCAGGCGATACTGTCTTAGAATAAGTCTGGATCACTGATGGGATCGGCGTTCCTTGGCATAAGCCACAACTCCATTGTCACACAATGGTAGGAACTAAGTTCATCTCATGAACTATTATACATCCAAACAGCCTCTTTGGTAGCATCTTAAGTAGTGATGTATCCTGCCTTTATCGTCTAGTATATCACGGTATCTAGCTTGGAACTCTTCCAACATACCGTCCCTTTACTGAGGGTAAAGACAATGCCTGCGACTGACATTGAGTCGTCTTTATCACCCTGGAACACTTCCAGTGATTCTCCCCAGGATCGATTGATACCATCACACTACTGCTAGTGAGTATCCTAACATCCAATTAGACCTATCTCATAGATCCAAAAATCAGGATATAGGAGGTATCATTTTGATCCTATATGGAGAATCATTGTGATAAGCAGAGATCGACCGAGCGTAGCATAGGAAACTCTTTTCTTATCAAGAGTATGTCATCCACGTACTCTACGAGGATCGTCACCATACTCCCTACTACCTTTTTGTTTATACAAGGTTCATCTACCATTTTGATGATGTCAAACTCTTTGACTAATCTATCAAAACAGATGTTCCAACTCCGCGATGCCTGCTTTAATCCTATAAAGCAACATGCACACGTTTCCGCTGCTCCCACTGTCTACGAGGCCCTCTAGCTGTGTACTTATAGACGCACTCTTCTAAAACATCATTTAGAAAAGCAGTCATGACACCCAACCACCAGATATCGTAGTCATGGTATGTAGCCGTGGCAAGTAGTATCTGGATGGACTTAAGCATAGGTACCGGAAAAGGTTTCATCATTATCCACGCCTGGTCGATGGCGAAAACCTTTAACAGGTCTAGCTTTGAAAGTCTCAACCTTTCCATCTACACCAAGTAATCTTCTCAAGATATACTTGCTCCTGATGGGGATTTAACCCTTCAGATATAGCAACTAAAGTCCATACTTTGTTGGTGTACATGGATTCCATCTCAGATCACTTCGCATCCAGCCATTCTTACAGAGTCTCACTCCTGATGGCCAGCTTGAAACTAGTTGGGTCATCATCTCATGATGCAATCCTCGCTCCCACTGTCATAGAGAAACTGAAGTATCTCTCAGGTGGGTGAGGAACCCTGCTAGATCGGCGGAGAGGCTGAGGTTCCTTGGTTACTATTGAATCCTTTGGTTCTATCAAATCATCATCTGTAGTTTGTACAGCTGGAACGATTCCAGTTCTACATAACAGTATTTGCCTCGAGCTTGTTCGGATTTTGCTTTTAGACATAGGCCGGACAACCCCAAATCTTAACTGACTTAAGAGATGGGCTCTTCCCTTTCCATATCACATATGAAGTGGTAGGCTACTGATTTGATTGAAACCCTATTCAATAGGTATGCAACTTCTCAAGTGCATAACACCCAATAGGAAAAAGGTAACTCAGTAGTACTCATCATAGAGCACACCATATCAAATAGGGTGTATCTGCTCCGCCCCGACATACCATCGTGCTATGGTGTATACGAAGGAGTAATGCGGAGAGAGAATCTCATTCTCCTTTAGAATAGTCCAGAAATTTCGTGCTCAAGTATTCTCCTCCTTGATATCATCATAGGACATAATACTTATACCCGTATTTTGGTTCTCTACTTCTAACTTATATTCTGTGAATATCTTAAAAGGTTCGGACTTGTGTTTCAACAGGAACATAGGTCTGAATCTCGAAAGATTATCAAAGAATGTAATGAAGTAAAAAAGGACCGGTCTTGGTATATGTAGACAGGGGACTTACATACATCAACATGTATCATCCCAAGAGTTCACTAACTCTTTCTCCGTTTTCAATAAATAGAGCTATGGTCATCTTATCTTTGTGACATGACTGGCGAGTTTCACAAGATGTAAATTCAAACTAATTTAAATATGCATCGAAATGTAACTCAGCTAGTCGGGTCGCATTGATATGACATAGTCTACAATACCTCAAGAAGGATTCGTTCATTTCTGAACTATTCCTCTTGTGTGTGTTCTGTATACTAAGAACTGTAGTTTGATTTAGAACATTAATGCTTTTAGATAACGTGCCTGAACCGATCAACTTTTGATATAGGAAATGTTCAAAACATTATCCAATTATACAAAATTTTATCATTTCTTTACTAATAAAGAGACTGACATGATTTTGTATATCAGGTTCGGTATCTAATAACATTCATTCAGAATCAATGTATTGGTAATACAGGGTGACAGTGACCGACAGACTTGGCTGCAACACTTGCCCCGTTTTCTGCCTCATGAAACTTATCACCCGTTCTCAGTTTTTCTACCCTTTTGTAGCCCTATGTAACAGATTACATATCTGGGATCCTTATCCGGTATCATATACGCAGGATGCGGAGGATACTGAGAAACAGTTCTTTGTAATGAACACACCCGAAGATGATGCATCAACATGCACTCTCTTCGTTTGGGCGGCACGGGAAATCTGGTATTCCCCTATTTCCTGCTCTGTCTTATAACAATTATAAGTTGGAGCGGGACCAACGTTCCCCAGCTCAGTATAACAAGCGGGTTCGGTGAATAATCCTTATTATTATCTTGATTAAGGCGTGATATGGTCGCTACCAGGAGAGAGAGAGAAGAAATCACTCAGCGTGCGCTCTTGCAAGAATAGATTGGTTATTATTTTATCTAATCAGGATGGCTCCCACTGCTTTTTATCAAATCTTCCTTCAAACCCTAAAAGGAAAGACTAGCCGGGATTAATTACACACTACAAGTTCGCCAATCTTTCAGCCAGGCCAGTGTCGGTACTTTGAGGGAGGTCTCCCGTGCTTTCGCACGAACCTAATTAATGTAAACCTCGTTTTCCCAGAGGCGTAACCCCGTTGACACCTTTCTAGACACCTACTTGATCGGCTAATTGTAATGTGTAAAACTCTCCCAGGAGTAACAATTACTCGCAGCGGGTATCGGGATCCAACTATCTCATAGAAGGTATGCAATCTCATTGCAAATTTCAACACTTGAAATTCTCGATAATATTTTGCCCCTAGCGTCCTATGACCTTGACGCAGGCCAACAAACCATAGTCCGCTAGTCAAGTTCAACCCGTCATTTCCTGATTGAATTAAACCCACCCGCACGACCCTTGACGCAGGCCAACAAAGTCGCACGACTACCCTAATCCAATCACATCATATGCTTATGCAGATAAGCACCAGTTAGCTACCGCACACTACGCCTTGACGCAGGCCAACAAACGTAGCACGAATACTAACTACTACTTATCTGAAATGACGGAGGGCTACGACAGGTTTTTCTGAAAACCTATTGCGTAATGAACTTGATATCGTTGTAGAATCAAATGAATTTAAAATGGAGTGTCTTTGAGGCTTTTCTAGTTTTGCTAAAGGAGTCACTCCCGGTGAAGGGATCGTCGGTCCTTTCCTCGTCGAATGAGGTGTGGGATATATCATATATATCACTGTGCAATGCAAAAACTCTTAAAAGCATCAAAAGACAAACCGAGTGTGTAGCATCTGCCAGTTATTGCTAAAGGAGACACTCCCGGTGAAGGGATCTCAGTCCTTTCCTCATCGAATAAGGTGCAGGATATATCATATATACCGCTGTGCAAAGCAAGAACTGTAGCTACCTGTTTTATTTTGAAATTCGATTCTACAACATCTTAGGTTTCTTTAATTTCATTAATCACATTAATGAAGTCCCATCATTTAAGTACCTAAACATCACAGATAAATACGACGTACACTTATGCCATCCGCATTTGCCTCGATGTCCCCTCGTGCACCGTTAGGTTAGGTAACTAACGGCAGAGCAGGGCAGGGCTAGCGTGTGTGTAAAACATAAGTAACGTCTATATAATATATCATATATACTATATACTGTATCTATCACAGAACATCACATGATCACATCACAGATATCGCAGCAGAAGAATCATATGAAATATTGGATAGACTAGGACGTCCGTGTTTTCAATACGAGCCAGTATAAAACACGGATTCCACGGTCGTGATGAATAGCCAAACCCACACCCCTAGACCCCTATGAGAGCGGCAAGCAACCCTACCAATTCTAGAGTTAGGAGACCCGGACTCGACTCCTCGAGTTGGTCTCCCACTGGACTCCAGAACCCGGTTACTTGTGCCCTCCTCCTTGGGTTTATCCTAGTGCGGAAAAGTAAATAATATACAAATGGTGACAACTTCCGCTACCTGGAAGCGTCCCAATAAAAGAATATTACATACAAGTTTTTAATGAATGAAAAAGAAAAACACTCATCTCACATAAAAAACCCCGGCTATTCAAACACGACGATCCAATATAACATATCCAGCAACACATAAATCACATGTCATCAACGTAAGTAAACATGCACATCCCAATTGTCGTTGACATATAGCAATGAAACCGGCGATATCACATATTACACTTACGGTCACAGAAAAGAAAGTGTAAAACTACAACAGTTGGAATCCGCAACCACCTCAGACATCGCATGCCTGACCAAATGAATTCTTTAGACATCGCATGCCTAACAATTATAAACCCTGCATTTTAGTCTCATTATCGAAAACTCTTTTCAATACCAAGTCGGGCAATTCAACAGGATTCCCGACATTTTGATCAAATGCTCGTCGCAAACTTCAGTAGACGGTCGCACCCCCGATACCGACGACGAAGTACACCAAGGCGGAACACCGCTACCGCGAGCACCCGAACGGATGCTTTCGGCGACGGGGTTCTCCTACAGTCACTTGGTCGGGGCTATGGGGTCTAGCTGTCTATTAAGTTTACCCGGCGAGTATCCGCGTACGCTACATGATTGCGACGGACTTTTGATCACATCAAAATTCCGTGGCAACCGATCAAGTAAGCCTAAAGTGCTGTGTTTATAACATTCATTCAGTTATCTCATAACTACTTGTGAATTCCAATTATTGTATCCCATTCCGGATAAATAGAAAATGTCAAACTTTCCGATCGAACAATCAAACACCCAAGTTTTCCCGATACAGATCAACACATGAAACAAGTCTAAAAACATTCATTTCGTTCCTCAGTACCAACGGTCCAGCCGTAGAAGGGTCAAGCCAACGCCTCACATGTGGCACGCCGTACTGCCCCAAACCCGAAGGTTCAAAGGGCAGTTCAAGACGGTCACATAATCGAGTTAAGGTTTGTTGTCTTCTAGAGGGTCCATTGCATTACTTGCACTACTTAGAACGTCTTTAAACCACGGAAAAATCCAACACTTGGAAATTTCCCGACTGGGGAAAAATTGGGTATTTATATCCGGTCGAACCTTTTAACATATTCTAAAAATTTATCCGGAAAACACATAGACACAGTTTGATAATCCGATCGAATATACGAACTCCCAGAACAACCCCAGAAAACTCAACTGTAGAAAAAATATTAAAAATTCTCAGGAAAAGCACCACTGGAAACTAAGAATTACTGTGGAAACAAATTTAAATAATGTGGCAGTACCGCCGCGGAACCGTCGCATGAGCTTTTGCTCAGGCCGCGGATCCACGGCGACTTAATGGAAATTGACTGTCGAATTTCACAGTAACTCTTAGATGTTTGTGATGTATTCTCTGCATATTTTTAATTTTGAAAAAGACCAGATTTCAGAAATTGTCCAGAGAGCAATTTAGGGTTGGGGTTTCGGGTCGATCGGACTTCAAAATTCGTCTAGACTTCGTCTAATGCTCTAGCTAGGCTCTGATACCACTGTAAGGTTCCTAGGCATCCTCAAGAGGTCTCACAAGGCATCAACCATGCCATTTTCAAAAAATTCGGAGCCGAGAAACCCTAGACTACGGATCGTTGGCTAGAAATCTAGGCGAAAACGAAACTAGTTAACACTTAACTATAATAGAATACGGAAATACAACCTTTGTAGATCCGGTGCTCCACCTCCATAGCTCCGCAATGAAGTCTCCTCGCTGTCCAAGTCGAACCCCGGGCTCTAGCGTCGGCTTCATCGGAGAATGGACGGGCTAGGTCGTCGACGACGTGCCGAAGATGATCTACGTCGAAGCATCACTAGATCAAGCTCCACCTTCACCAAGCCATGAAAACTTGTGAAGGAAACACCCTATACTACTTGGCAAGAGGTAGAGGATGAAGAAATAGGAAGTGGGTTCACTTTAGATTTGGATTTCTCACTCTTTTTCATCACTTTCCATTGATGGAGGCAAGCTTTCTTCACTTGAAGAAATGAAGAAGAAGAAGAAGATGAAGAAAGAATTATTATGATAAGTTAATTAATTAGAAAAGAAAAAGGATACTTATCATAATAATAACCATGATTAGGTGTAGAGAATAGACCATGGTTAATTGCAAGGGTTAGGGTTAAGCATGAGACAAAATAGTCACAAAGTCAAAGCTTCATGAAGCTTCAAAGAAAGAGACAAAATTTGCAACCATTTCATTTCTAATCTTTTCCAAATAAATAAATAAATAAATGATTAAGAAAAAGAAAACCCTAATCATCAATTTAACCATGGTTTAATCTTTACACTTAACCAAGTTAACATGTATCATCAAACATGATACAATCATTTGCACAAAAAGTATATCACATATACAACTTGTACAACCAAGTGAGAAAATCCATATAAAGTGAACCAATACTAGTTAATGCAAAGTAATATATCAAATATATAATTATACATTAAATCATTAAATCAACACTTGATTCAATGATCCGGTCATATCGCACACAACCGACTAGTATACAATGTATCGGCTTATCGAATCAACGCTTGAATCGATAACTAGGTTATATCGCATACAACCATTCGACATATTGATCGCGAGAATGAAATACGGTATCACATACACGTATTATTCTCGGTCCCGCACATATCTCATATGCGCCCCTATTTCGTTTCGCTTGAGCCAGGAAACCTCTGTGTAGGACTTTAAAGACTCGTCAATACGCCGGCAGCAAATGATGATCATATCAAACACCCACAAACCGCAAGCGATCTGCCAAACGTAACGGCCACCCGGGTATTGAGCGATCAGAAGATCGACGAGCAAGCCCGCTCACACTCCAGTGAATCCAACCAGTAACACTACCGTACAGTCCGGTCTGATCGTCTGATATGTCGCATATCTCTCCTAGGGGTGGTAAACGTCAGACCCCAATAGCTCGATAAGTCGTGTCGATATGAGGCTCATAACGGGTCGAGAAACTACTGGTAACACTTACCAGCAATTCTCTGAGCAGCCCTGGCCAGGGACTTCCTGTTATAGCCAATCGAACACAGTGCAACATCAACTCCCTATACCGGGAGAGACGAATCCCCTCTTATCGCTCATTGCCTCCATGTGACTCGGGACTGTACCCAAAAACCACCGTTTTGCACGCCCTCTTGGACGTTGTAAGATGGAAATCAAAGCACAGTGGGAATCACACAAGACTCTATGACGATCTCGGGTCAACAGACTACTCTGTACCAGTGTCACCAGAGAACTGCCATCTGACGTGAGGTATAATACCATCTGGGAGTTCTCGGCGAGTCCGTCCAGTGTACCCAGTCTCCACTGAGCACCCGTATATCATCTCTGATGTCAAACACTAATGGATATGGGATCATCCATCGCCCATCTGTATGGGTCGAGAAGGTATACGCTAGTCTACTCTGGTATATCGATGCCCCGTCTCGATACACCCACGACTAGGGACTTTGAAGGATGTACTTATAGACTACCATGTCCCCACTAGTATGATCCGCATCATAGTCCAGGTAGTCAAGTACACATCCTAAAGGCTTTACCAACATGTATCAGAGAGACAATCAGTGTACACATTAAGGTAAAGAGCAACCAGATAGCATACTATCATGTCGAGCAAGAAAGTCCTCCCTATATATGTCCCAGCATCCACTACAATATACATCCAATGTACAGTAATGGCCTCAAGGGCATACATATAACTAACACAAGGCAGCTCATTTCATACCGTTTCGAGCTGGTCAGTCGAGGGAAGTGTTAGCAGAACGGTACATGCAGGAGATTGTGAGATTGCATGAAGTACATGTGAGTATCGTCTCCGACCGTGATACCCGATTCTTATCGCACTTCTGGAGGAGTTTACAGAAAAGTTTGGGGACGCGATTGAAGTTTAGCACTGCTTATCATCCTTAGACCGATGGCTAGTCGGAGAGAACGATCCAAACTCTTGAAGACATTTTAAGAGCTTGCATGTTAGACTTCAAGGGTTCATGGGAGGATCATCTACACTTGGTGGAGTTTCCATACAATAACAGCTTCCAGACCACTATTCAGATGGCTCCATTCGAAGCGTTGTATGGTCGCAAGTGTCGCTCACCCGTTTGTTAGGACGAAGTTTGAGAACGAAGATTGTAGGGACCGGATCTTGTCTTGCAAACAGTAGAGAAAGTTAATACTATCCGGAATCACATGAAGGCAGCACAGGATCGGCAGAAGAGTTAGGCAGATACATCGAGAAGACCTCTAGAGTTCGCTGTTAGTGATATTGTATTCTTGAAGATATCACCGACTAGAGGAGTGATTCGTTTTGGGAGTCGAGGCAAGCTTAGTCCTCGATTTATGGGGCCTTTCGAGATTATTGAGCATGTTGGAGAAGTGGCTTATCGATTGGCTTTACCACCATCTTTGGCGAATGTTCATGACGTGTTTCATGTATCTCAACTCCGTAAGTATGTTCGAGATGAAACACACGTGCTAGATCATTCGGAGCTGAATGTAAAGGAGGATTTGACCTATGAAGAACGACCGATATCGATTGTTGATTAAAGAGAAAAGGTCTTCAAGAACAAGGTTATCCCGATCGTACTTGTTTCATGGGGGAATCGCTCGCACGTAGAATCGACTTGGGAACGAGAAGACGAGATTCGACAGATGTTTCCACACCTCTTCTCATAGATTCATGATTGTTTATCTTTTTTTGTTCCGGGAATTTCGAGGACGAAATTCTTTTATAGTTGGGTATAATGTAACACCCTAGTTCATTTATACCAGTTCTATTTTTGGGTATTTCTTTATTTGTTCTTATTTCTTGATTTATTGTGTTTTGGGTGCGAATAATTTAATTGGTATCCGTATTTACATCAGACCCGACCCACTTGCTGGAAACCCGTATTGATTCCTGTTTATTATTTATCCCGGCTAGTTATGAGAATCCGTGCACTTTATTGTTGTACATTCTGCATACTTGCATTATATCGAGCATCTGCATTTTTTTTAATAAAACAAGTAAAGTCAAATAAAATATTTTAAAAATATCTAGCATAGCCTGTATCATACCCCTAACCCTGTTGTAGCATCCGTATATTTTGTTCTCGTTCCGTTCAGTGAAACAGACTCGTTTGGATAGCTACGTGCACACTACGTGTATCCGTTCTTGGGGCTATGCATTTTTCGTTACCCGGATATTCTATTTTGGTTTTGGTTGACACGCATGTTATCCATATTTTAAACGTTAATTTTAGACCAGACCCGGGCATATTTTTGACTATTTTTGTATTAGCCAAAATCTTGAATATAATCTATATTATATTCTTTTAAACTTAAATTGTTAATATAAACAAAAATATTTTTCTATATATTTTTATAATCCTAAATCTAATCCTAACTAAACAATCACAGATCACATACACACACACTCTCTCTATATTTTCTTTCTCTAAATTTTAACCCTACTATTTTAATAACCCACCTAAATATTTTTCCTAGCTTATTAATTCATCCATGTCTCTCTCTCTCTCCTCCCTCATCTCCTTTTTCTTCGTTCCCGCCTTCCCTCCCGAGAACCTAACCAACGCCATAGCCTTCGCTCGCCTCATCGCCGCGCGCCGCCTCTACCCTCGACCTCGCCTCCTCTCCTCCCTCAACCACCTCACCTTTCTCCTCTCTTTTCTTTCCCCGACGAAACCCGACCCCTGCAACTCAAACCTGACCTACTGCAACCCTTACCGCCATTTCCTCTGTCACAACACCTCGCCGCCGACCATCCTCTGTAACCCTTCGAAAATCGTTTAGGCAGTTTTTCGGTAATCGGCTAATTTTTCGGCTTTTTCCGTAAAAAGTCGAAATAGGTATTTTTCATTGTAGACCTAATTATACAAAATTTAGATAAGATATTACTATAATTTTGTCACTAAAATGTCACTTATAATTATCTAGTTAAATAAAAAAAATTTCGTAATTAATTATTTTTTTATTATTTTAAGCCTTTTTAAATACATTTAATTAGGGATAAATACAAATTTAATTAGGTAAATTTCTTAATTTGGAGTCTTTATAAGCTAAAATATGGTGTTAATAAAATTATAACATGGCTTGCAAACTTTTAGCTTTTTGGTGAGAAAATTATGAAAAAATGAAGAAAAAGGGGTTTTTTTTGGAAAAAGTTGAAATGAAAAGCATTAAATGATATCATATGATGTTGTTTGACCTAGAAACTTCTCAAAATTTCCCACACTCTCTCCTCCACCTGCTGGCCGACCCCAATGCTGCAGATTTCCCCACTTCCTCACATCATTTTGCTTCATTTTCTTGCTAAAATCCATTAAAAATCAACATTTTTCCATCTCCATTCAAAGCAAAACCCTAATCCTTTCTCTCTTCAACCCTAATTTGTTTGAAAACATGATGAAAGGAGGCTTCTTGGTGACTTGATCAAGATAGGGTTCAAGCTTGAGAGGTGAAAATTCTAAACTAGTTGCTAACTTGTAGTTTATATATGCTAGAATCTAGTTTTGAAGTTTTGATTTAGTGTAAATCCTTGTTCATGAAAAATCAAGAGAAGGTTTTGATTTTAAAAATTAGGGTTTGTAGCATAATGGTTGGATTATGTTAGGGATGGTTGTCTAATTGATTAGAATGGTAAATTGTGAAATGATATGCTTGCTAAATCGACAAATTACGATGTTTTTATCGAATCGGCTATAAAATCGCTTACTAGATTTTTGTAGGAAATAGAATGCGGTCAATTTGCGTTGGGTTAGAAATATTATTAGCTTCGTATAGGATTATTAGAATGTGCGAACGTGGGGTTTCGTCTAGTCGGGTTGTAGTTTAATCGATTTCCCCAAAATGACGATTTTGGTTAAAGGATTACGATTTTCGTGCGTTTTTCCGCGCACTGAGTGCATGCTATGATTAATTCGAGAGAGTTAATAATTGTATGTTGTGATTTGCAGTGTGTTAGGTTTTGTAATCTTATGCTTGATATTGTGCAAATGTAGGATCGGTCGGAGAAACATCGGACACGGCGCGTAAAGGCAAAGCGGTGGCCGGATCAGATTAGCGGGGATTTCAGGTGAGTAGATGTATTCATCTATGGGGGAATCGTCTGGATGGCGCGAGGCGCCCCCCTAGTTAGGATTACCCTACTTTATGCAAGATTTATATTGTTAGATAGCTTACCCCTTTATGTACATTGCATACCCTCACAGCTAACCGTATGCTAGATTGCATGGACATTCATCTTCATATATGCGATATCACTTCGTAGGACACGAACATCATTACCATTGGCATCTGTTGCACGCGCACTATTCATGTGACACACACGCCTTTGGTAATTGACATGCCACGTGCACGATGGAACCTGTTTATCTTAATATCATCACCTGCATTCATACTTGATATATGAAACTGCATCGCATGCACATATCTCGCATCATCATCATATTTACATAGAACTCCAGCCAAAATTCACATCATACACATTGATATCATAGACATTTATCATATATATAACATGTGGACATTTTGATTTTCTTGAGGATTTCAGTTTTGCTGCGATTTCTGGATTTTTGGGGAAAACCGCAAGAATTTAACAAAACCTTATCTTTATCATTTTCAAAACAAAGTTGCGGTTTTCTCGTGATGTATGTGTCGTCCACCATGAGTTTTCATGTTTTCTGTTGGATTTCGAGACCCGATTCGAGGAGTGGATGAACCGTCTCGGGTACATGGTGGGCCCGGTATGGTACCCCGGGGCAAGAAGATCGAGTTGTAGACGATGAGCCTGGCAGGGGAAGACTACCTACCGGTGATGTCTGGCGCGGCGGATATCCGGAGGATACCGACCGTTGTCGTGAGATTTATGATATGGGCCGATCCGGACTGACGGAGCCCGATATTGAGACAGATGTGATTCCTATTTGGTGTCGATGCTTGACACGGGTTTTCAGAGGATTTCTTGATGATATTTAGCTATTATGCAGACATTTATTTTCTAAAAGTTAAGAATGCAGTAACATTAACATTTAAAACACTTAAGAGTTAGAAAAGATATTGTATACATGTGCATGCATACTAGAGTTATTATATCACATATGGACATACATGTTGTTCCGCATTGCGTGCATTCTTACGATTGCCTTACTAGATGTTATATTCTACTCACGAGCTGGCAACTCACCCCCGTTGTGCCACAGTGTCTTGCAGGTCGGACCCGTCAGTCTTGTAGCGGCGGGCTATCTTGTCATCAGTTCCTTTTGCTCAGACTCGCGACATCGCCCGTAGGTGGGTTGCGAGTATACTTTATTTCTTTTTGCTTTATCATTGTATCTAGTATCCTCCATCTACCACTTGTATTGTATATGCGACCTAGTGATGAGAATGAGAGATATGTATATTTGTGGTTTCTTTTGGGTCGAGCTCACTTGAGCCGGCGTTGCGTTTTCTGATATTTTGGGTTTCTTTTATGCTCTTTTTCTGGATATTACTATTATATTGCATGTGGTTGTGATCCGCCTTGGGCGAAGAGCTAGCTCCCGCTTGGGGATGCCATTTTATGATTACAGGTTTATTATCTTGTTGTACCCATTTTGGGTGATAGAAAATACAGAGGAGACTCTGCCGAAATTTTCGGAAATTTTTGATGTTTTAAAAAGGGATTCTATGCAACTTATTTGATTTAAAAACCGTTTTCATTTAAGGTTTTTCCTTCACTCTCTTTTGATTTTGGGTTAGATTTCTGGGCTTTGGCTGACTTGGGTTACGGTACGCCTTTAGACGTCTCGTAATCTAAGTGCCAGTCACGTTCCGTACTTTCGGGCCGTGACAAAGTTGGTATCAGAGCGTAGGTTTTACCTTTCTGAGTGTAGGACGACCTTGGTAGATGGAGTAGGTGACTTAAGCAGAGTGGCGTAGCGTGGGTATGATCCGCGGCATACTTACGATACAGTACTCCGCCTAAGTAACCTTAGGACATAATTGCTTGTATTTCCTTTCTTGATTCCTTGCATTCCTTGATTCAATTGCAATGTCCTTATCGGTCCTGTTTCTTATTCCAGCTTCGATGCCGCCAAAGACTACGAGAGCTCAGCGGGCTGCCGCTAGGGATGAGATTCGGGCAGGCCCGTCTGAGGCGAGGATCGAGCGGGAGGATACGCCTACCCCTCAGGGTCATACTGATCTGCCTTATCCTGACCGTATTGCCAGATTAGAGGCCGGCATGCAAGAGTTGCGGCAGATGATTGGATCTTTAGTTGAGTCCAGCCGGGCACAGAGATCCGAGGACGTTCCTTCCACCGCACAGACCACGATCGTACCTGCTGCACAGGTCACTCCTGCTGCTTCTACGGAGACTATCCCTGTTTCACTACAGGAGTTCATGAGATTGAGACCTCCAGCTTTTACCGGTACAGATGCGACAGAGGACCCACAGGCATTTCTTGATAGGATGGCTCGGATTTGCCGTTCGTTGAGGTGTTCTGAGGATAGATTGGTGGAGTTTGCGAGTTTTCGTCTGGAGGGTCTTGCCCAGACATGGTACGACTCAGTAGAGAGAGGCCGAGCTGCAGGTCTGCCTTCTATGACCTGGGATGAGTTTACATCTGCATTTCTTGCCCGTTTTCTTCCGGAGAGTGTCCGAGATGCTCGAGCCTGTAGTTTTGAGTCTTTGCGCAAGACTCCTGGGATGACAGTGTCGGAGTATGATATACAGTTTACCCAGTTGTCTCGATGTGCTCCGTACCTAGTCGACATAGAAGAGAAGAGAATAAAGAGGTTTGTACGAGGGCTTGATACACAGCTATTCCTTGCCATCGGCACCCAGCATTTTGACACGTACGCAGCCGCGATGGATGCAGCCTTACTTTTGGAGGAGCGTATTTCTGAGACTCCGGTCATTTCTGGGCCGAAGAGGATCCGCACCGATACGCCAGCTCAGCGGCAGATGGGTAGACACCGCGATAGATTGTTTCCGGGAGATGGTGGAGGCAGAGGATTGAGACGAGGTCAGTTATTTGGTTCATATCCACAGACCCAGCAGTCGTCTCCAGGATGTTTTCAGTGTGGGAGTCAGTACTACCGTGTTAGAGACTGTACCATGGGACGCCAGGGCGCAGCGACAGTCCCGCATGTGACTTTACCACCTTCACCACCTTCGCAGAGAGCTTTACTTCCTACTCCTGATGATGCTTCACGCCAGCCAGATGCTTCTAGAGGCCGTGGGCGTGGCGGTCCGGTTCAGAGAGGACGAGGCGACAGAGGCAGAGGCAGAGGCCGAGGCCGAGGTAGAGGTAGAGCACAGCCAGCTATTAGTAGTGAACAGGCCCGAGTGTTCGTATTGACTCCTCAGGATGCACAAGCATCCAATGCCGTCGTGACCGGTACTCTACCAGTATGTTCCTTTGATGCACGGGTATTATTTGATCCAGGCTCCACACATTCCTATGTTTCCACGTACTTTGCACCGAGGTTGGGCTGAGAGTCTTCTCCGTTAGATCAGCCGCTTGTCGTTATTACCCCGGTAGGCGAGTCTTTTGTTGCCCGTTTTATGTACCGATCTTGTTCCGTTCGTATTGGGGAGAGAGATTCTTCTGTAGATTTGATTCTCCTCGATATGCTAGATTTTGACGTTCTTCTTGGTATGGACTGGCTAGCCACCTGTTATGCATCCGTGGACTGCCGTGAGAAAGCAGTCAAATTCAGTTTTCCTGGTGAGCCGGTTCTTGTTATTCAGGGAGATCGTAGTACTACCCTTCCCAGCTTGATTTCTTCTCTTCGCGCTGGTCAGCTCTTAAGGAAAGGGTGTCAGGGATTCTTAGCCTATATTTGTGATACTAGCTCCACAGAGGTTCCGTTGGACCAGGTCCCTGTTGTGAGAGAGTTTCCTGATGTATTTCCTGACGAGCTGCCTGGTCTGCCACCAGAGCGCGAGATTGAATTCTGTATTGACTTGATCCCTGGCACGGGGCCTATCTCTATACCGCCTTATCGGATGGCCCCGGCGGAGCTGAGAGAGCTAAAGGATCAGTTACAGGACTTGCTGGACAAAGGGCTTATCCGACCGAGTGTGTCACCTTGGGGTGCTCCCGTCCTGTTTGTTAAGAAGAAGGACGGAAGTATGCGCTTATGCATTGATTATCGTCAGCTGAACTGGGTTACTGTGAGGAACAGGTATCCCCTACCCCGTATTGATGACTTATTTGATCAGCTCCAGGGTGCAGGGTTTTTCTCGAAGGTTGATTTACGGTCAGGTTATCACCAGTTGCGGGTTCGGAAGGAGGATATTCCGAAGACAGCTTTCCGTACTCGATATGGTCATTATGAGTTCTTGGTGATGTCGTTCGGGCTCACCAATGCCCCGGCAGCATTTATGGATTTGATGAACCGTGTATTCAGGCCGTATCTCGATCAGTTCATCATTGTGTTCATTGACGACATCTTGGTTTATTCTCGGAGCCGGGAGGAGCATGAGCAGCACTTACGTATCACATTACAGACTTTGAGGGAGCATCAGCTGTTCGCCAAATTCTCCAAGTGCGCATTCTGGCTAGACAGTGTCGATTTCTTGGGTCATGTGGTGACGAGAGATAGTATTTGCGTGGACCCGAAGAAGATCGAGGCAGTTCAGCGTTGGCCTAGACCAGTATCAGTTACAGAGGTTCGCAGTTTTCTAGGTCTGGCCGGCTATTATCGACGTTTCGTCCAGGATTTCTCCCGCATTGCTGCACCGTTGACCGGGTTGACCCGGAAGGGGGTTCCTTTTGATTGGACCCCGGCATGTGAGGATAGCTTCCAGCAGTTGAAGACTCGTCTGACTACTGCACCAGTGTTAGCATTGCCTTCAGGATCAGGCGGGTTCGTGGTATATTGTGATGCTTCTAGAGTGGGGCTGGGATGTGTATTGATGCAGCACGACAGAGTTATCGCGTATGCTTCTCGGCAGCTGAGGAAACACGAGCAGAACTACCCCACCCATGATTTAGAGATGGCTGCAGTGGTGTTTGCACTCAAGATCTGGAGACATTACCTATACGGTGAGTCGTGCCAGATATTCACTGACCACAAAAGTTTGAAATATATCTTCCAGCAGCGAGATTTGAACCTGAGGCAGCGCCGTTGGATGGAGTTGGTGAAGGATTATGACTGCGAGATTTTATACCATCCGGGAAAGGCGAATGTGGTGGCTGATACTTTGAGTAGGAGGCCCGGAGGTAGCTTATCTTGTTTGAGTGCAGTACAGATGCAGTTGACGGCGGATTGGCAGGCGTTATGTGATAGCAGAGTGCAGTTCGAGTTTACTCCTACGGGGGGACAGCTGGCCCATTTCAGAGCACACCCACAGTTACTTGACCGTATCCGCGAGGCACAGTCCGGCAATGCCCGTATCTTAGAGATTATTGAGCAGATTCGGCAGGGCAGAGTTTCTGAGTTCGTGATTGATGATCAGGGGATACTTCGATTTGGGACTCGACTGTGCGTGCCAAATTCAGAGGGACTGAGGCGTGATATTCTCGAGGAGGCACATAGATTAGTATACAGTGTTCACCCAGGTTCCACCAAGATGTACCGTGATTTGAGAGAGGTTTACTGGTGGGACAGGATGAAGAAGGATATTACAGACTTTGTGTCGAGATGCCTGACTTGTCAGCAAGTCAAGGCCGAGCACCAGAGGCCAGCCGGCGAGTTACAGCCTTTGCCCATCCCTGAGTGGAAGTGGGAGCAGGTCTCCATGGACTTCGTTGTGGGTCTACCCAGGACCAGTCGAGGGTACAACTCTATTTGGGTGATTGTGGATCGACTGACGAAAGCGGCTCACTTTCTGCCAGTGAAGACCACTTTTGGATTTTCTCAGTACGCCCAGGTTTATATTGATGAGATTGTGCGACTGCATGGTGTTCCGATTTGCATCGTGTCTGACCGTGGCACCCAGTTTACCAGCCGATTGTGGCAGAAACTACAGGAAGCTTTGGGCACCCGATTGAGTTTTAGCACAGCCTTTCATCCTCAGACTGACGGTCAGTCGGAGCGTACTATTCAGACTCTTGAGGACATGCTCAGAGCTTGTGTTTTAGATTTCGGTGGTAGCTGGGATCGTCATTTGCCTTTGATCGAGTTTTCCTACAATAATAGCTTCCAGGAGACGATTCAGATGGCACCTTTCGAGGCTTTATATGGGAGGAGATGTCGATCGCCAGTATGTTGGACAGAGCTCAGGGAGAGCAGTATTTTAGGGCCGCAGATTGTGCAGGAGACGACCAAGAAAATACAGTTGATTCGGGACAGGATGAGAGCGGCACAGAGCAGGCAGAAATCTTATGCTGACAAGCGTCGTCGCCGACTCAAGTTCGCTGTTGGCGATCATGTTTTCCTGAAGGTCTCTCCGATGAAGGGTGTGATGAGATTTGAGCGGAAAGGGAAACTGAGCCCTAGATATGTTGGTCCTTTCGAGATCCTAGAGCGTGTTGGTCCAGTCGCTTATCGGTTAGCTCTTCCGCCCAGTTTCCCCGATGTTCACCCCGTATTCCATGTCTCGATGCTCCGCAAGTACCTTCATGATCCCTCCCAGGTGATTCAGCACCAGACGATCCAGCTAGAGCGTGACCTTTCTTTCACCGAGCAGCCGGTTGTCATCTTGGATCGGCAGGTGAAGAAATTGAGGTCGAAGGTCATACCGTCCGTCAAGGTCCTTTGGCGTGGCCCGAACAGCGAGGAGGTCACCTGAGAGACCGAGGTCGAGATGAGGAAGAGATATCCCCATCTTTTTGAAGGTACGCGTAGTTAAATTCTAAATTCGGGGACCGAATTTCTTTAAGGGGGGAAGATTGTAACCCTTCGAAAATCGTTTAGGCAGTTTTTCGGTAATCGGCTAATTTTTCGGCTTTTTCCGTAAAAAGTCGAAATAGGTATTTTTCATTGTAGACCTAATTATACAAAATTTAAATAAGATATTACTATAATTTTGTCACTAAAATGTCACTTATAATTATCTAGTAAAATAAAAAAAAATTCGTAATTAATTATTTTTTTATTATTTTAAGCCTTTTTAAATACATTTAATTAGGGATAAATAAAAATTTAATTAGGTAAATTTCTTAATTTGGAGTCTTTATAAGCTAAAATATGGTGTTAATAAAATTATAACATGGCTTGCAAACATTTAGCTTTTTGGTGAGAAAATTATGAAAAAAATGATGAAAAATGGGTTTTTTTTGGAAAAAGTTGAAATGAAAAGCATTAAATGATATCATATGATGTTGTTTGACCTAGAAACTTCTCAAAATTTCCCACACTCTCCTCCACCTGCTGGCCGACCCCAATGCTGCAGATTTCCCCACTTCCTCACATCATTTTGCTTCATTTTCTTGCTAAAATCCATTAAAAATCAACATTTTTCCATCTCCATTCAAAGCAAAACCCTAATACTTTCTCTCTTCAACCCTAATTTGTTTGAAAACATGATGAAAGGAGGCTTCTTGGTGACTTGATCAAGATAGGGTTCAAGCTTGAGAGGTGAAAATTCTAAACTAGTTGCTAACTTGTAGTTTATATATGCTAGAATCTAGTTTTGAAGTATTGATTTAGTGTAAATCCTTGTTCATGAAAAATCAAGAGAAGGTTTTGATTTTTAAAAATTAGGGTTTGTAGCATAATGGTTGGATTATGTTAGGGATGGTTGTCTAATTGATTAGAATGGTAAATTGTGAAATGATATGCTTGCTAAATCGACAAATTACGATGTTTTTATCGAATCAGCTATAAAATCGCTTACTAGATTTTTGTAGGAAATAGAATGCGGTCAATTTGCGTTGTGTTAGCAAGTATAGGATTATTAGAATGCGCGAACGCGGGGTTTCGTCTAGTCGGGTTGTAGTTTAATCGATTTCCCCGAAATGACGATTTTAGTTAAAGGATTGCGATTTTCGTGCGTTTTTCCGCGCACTGAGTGCATGCTATGATTAATTCGAGAGCGTTAATAATTGTATGTTGTGATTTGCAGTGTGTTAGGTTTTGTAATCTTATGCTTGATATTGTGCAAATATAGGATCGGTCGGAGAAATATCGGACACGGCGCGTAAAGGCAAAGCGGTGGCCGGATCAGATTAGCGGGGATTTCAGGTGAGTAGATGTATTCATCTATGGGGGAATCGTCTGGATGGCGCGAGGCGCCCCCTAGTTAGGATTACCCTACTTTATGCAAGATTTATATTGTTAGATAGCTTACCCCTTTATGTACATTGCATACCCTCACAGCTAACCGTATGCTAGATTGCATGGACATTCATCTTCATATATGCGATATCACTTCGTAGGACACGAACACCATTACCATTGGCATCTGTTGCACGCGCACTATTCATGTGACACACACGCCTTTGGTAATTGACATGCCACGTGCACGATAGAACCTGTTTATCTTAATATCATCACCTGCATTCATACTTGATATATGAAACTGCATCGCATGCACATATCTCGTATCATCATCATATTTACATAGAACTCCAGCCAAAATTCACATCATACACATTGATATAATAGACATTTATCATATATATAACATGTGGACATTTTGATTTTCTTGAGGATTTCAGTTTTGCTGCGATTTCTGGATTTTTGGGGAAAACCGCAAGAATTTAACAAAACCTTATCTTTATCATTTTCAAAACAAAGTTGCGGTTTTCTCGTGATGTATGTGTCGTCCACCATGAGTTTTCATATTTTCTGTTGGATTTCGAGACCCGATTCGAGGAGTGGATGAACCGTCTCGGGTACATGGTGGGCCCGGTATGGTACCCCGGGGCAAGAAGATCGAGTTGTAGACGATGAGCCTGGCAGGGGAAGACTACCTACCGGTGATGTCTGGCGCGGCGGATATCCGGAGGATACCGACCGTTGTCGTGAGATTTATGATATGGGCCGATCCGGACTGACGGAGCCCGATATTGAGACAGATGTGATTCCTATTTGGTGTCGATGCTCGACACGGGTTTTCAGAGGATTTCTTGATGATATTTAGCTATTATGCAGACATTTATTTTCTAAAAGTTAAGAATGCAGTAACATTAACATTTAAAACACTTAAGAGTTAGAAAAGATATTGTATACATGTGCATGCATACTAGAGTTATTATATCACATATGGACATACATGTTGTTCCGCATTGCGTGCATTCTTACGATTGCCTTACTAGATGTTATATTCTACTCACGAGCTGGCAACTCACCCCCGTTGTACCACAGTGTCTTGCAGGTCGGACCCGTCAGTCTTGTAGCGGCGGGCTATCTTGTCATCAGTTCCTTTTGCTCAGACTCGCGACATCGCCCGTAGGTGGGTTGCGAGTATACTTTATTTCTTTTTGCTTTATCATTGTATCTAGTATCCTCCATCTACCACTTGTATTGTATATGCGACCTAGTGATGAGAATGAGAGATATGTATATTTTTGGTTTCTTTTGGGTCGAGCTCACTTGAGCCGGCGTTGCGTTTTCTGATATTTTGGGTTTCTTTTATGCTCTTTTTCTGGATATTACTATTATATTGCATGTGGTTGTGATCCGCCTTGGGCGAAGAGCTAGCTCCCGCTTGGGGATGCCATTTTATGATTACAGGTTTATTATCTTGTTGTACCCATTTTGGGGGATAGAAAATACAGAGGAGACTCTGCCGAAATTTTCGGAAATTTTTGATGTTTTAAAAAGGGATTCTATGCAACTTATTTGATTTAAAAACCGTTTTCATTTAAGGTTTTTCCTTCACTCTCTTTTGATTTTGGGTTAGATTTCTGGGCTTTGGCTGACTTGGGTTACGGTACGCCTTTAGACGTCTCGTAATCTAAGTGCCAGTCACGTTCCGTACTTTCGGGCCGTGACACCCTCGCCATCGTCCCATCATCACCACCCCTTCTTCTCCACTCCCTCTTCTCCTATACCCAAACTCCCTGCACACCTGACACCAAAAACCCCGATCCCAAAAACCGAAGAAATCCCCACTGCTTTACCGTAAACCTCGCCGTCGACGGCCCATCGTCGATGTCACCCCCTTTCCACCTCCTCTGACCCTAGATCACAGAACCACAGAGCACCAGCCTCTCTTCTTCTTTCTTCTTCTTCTTTCTTCTCTTTTCTTCTTCTTGGATTCTTGATTCCGGTCACCGTCGGAGCTGTGCCACCACCGACTATCCGAACAACCCAGTGGACGTCCCCAGCCAGCATGGTCGTGTTCTTGCTTTTCCTGAACCTGTCCCATGTGCGAGTGTATACATTGAGACGTTTACCCAACGTCGGACACTGCGTATAAACCCCGTCGTGAGATCCGATCAGGCAAGTTTATCTTGCTACATGCTGTGATACATATTTTCCATCCATATGAATAAAAATATCACTTGTTTACTGTATTGTACATCCATATTACTGTTTTACTGTTTTCGGATAGCCGTACGCATCCATATCATTAATTACATATCTGGTTGCATACAAGTAAGCTTTATAAAGGCTATATTATTATACTCGCATCTATATTAATAAGAATATTGCATGTTTATGGTATTGTGCATCCATGTTACAGTTTTACCATTTTTCGATATCCGTTTGCATCCGTATTATTTATTATATATCTAGTTGCATGCCAGATCACATTATTTCATGTTGCTGTTATATTAACACCCCATGCTTGATAATGTGCATCATGCGTAATCATGGAGTTGTAGATGTAATCCCTGATAGATGTTTGTACTCCGTGTTTTACCGTGCATCCGTACTTTTATCGTGCACCCGTACTTGCTACAGGTTTATTATGAGCATTCGTTTGATACCTGTGCACTACCTGTCATGACCTGATATACCACTACTTGACATATTACCTGATTCTGTTTCTAATGCCGACAATCCTGACATGTTGTCCTAACGGACGTATCCTGTTGTCTGTATAGACAAACCTGTACCTGCTTGATCCTGTGGTGGCATTAGCTCCAGATTTATCAATACCTGACTTGAACACATAACTTGGGGGTAAGGAGAAATCAAGAATGTAACCAAACGTAACTCAAAGGGCTATTATATTGTTTGCCGTATTTCCGGGCGTTACAGAAAAATCATGTTACCGTGGTCCCGTGGGGGTATGGATTTTTCGTTACCCGGATATCCTATTTTGGTTTTGGTTGACACACATGTTATCCATATTTTTAAACCGTAATTTTAGACCCGAGCCGGGCGTGTTTTGGACTATTTTTGTATTAGCCAAAATCTTGAATATAATCTATATTATACTCTTTTAAATTTAAACTTTTAATATAAACAAAAATATATTTCTATATATTTTTATAATCCTAAATCTAATCCTAACTAAACAATCACAGATCACACACACACTCTCTATCTATATTTTCTTTCTCTAAATTTTAACCCTATTATTTTAACAACCCATATAAAAAATTTTCCTAACCTATTAATTCAGCCACGTCTCTCTCTCTCTCCTCTCCTTCATCTTCTTTTTCTTCGTTCCCGCCTTCGTGTTAGTTGTATGTGTCACGACCCGAAAGTACGGAACGTGACCGGCACTTAGATTACGAAGCGTCTAGAGGTGCCACGTAACCTAAGTAAGCCGAAGCCCAGAAATCTAAACCATGAAAAAGAAGAAGAGGCAGTAAAAGAAAACATGAAGGAACAAGTTTAAAACATCAGCAAGTTTTCCCAAAAATTTCGGCAGAGTCTCCTCTACAAAAACTGGCCCCCAAACGGGTACAACAAGTATAATATACATAAACAACAATAAAAAGCATCCCCAAACGGGAGCTAACTCAACGCCAACAGGCGGAAACAACCACAACAAGCACAATAATATACAACGCCAAAGGACGAGGCTCAAAACTCAAAAGAAAACAAAACCACCAGATCGGAATAATACATGCGCGACTCTAAGGTCGAAATAAAGACTGGCCCAATAAACTTATCAAGTAATACAAGTATGGTTGATGGAGCTTACTAGATACAAATGAATGAATAAAAGTATAATGGTGGTTCGGATACAAGTGAACCAACCTACCGTACAAATCACCCTGAAGAAAAGATGTGCCAACAAGCTGCTACGGAAACCTGTACATCGAACCTGTAAAGAATTTGGCACAACGGGGGTGAGTTGCCAACTCGTGAGTAGAAGACATCTACGAAAAGAAATCGAATGCACGAGCTATCCTAGGTCATAATAATGCACTATTATATTCCAATCAACAGTAATAGCAGGGTAAAACTACGTGTAAGTGCAGATACTCCGTGCTCGTGTCAGTGCCTCATATAATACCATGCCATATGAAATGAAATGCATGCACCATGAATGTACAGTAACAAATCCTGAAATCCAGATATATATGTATAAGAAATCTTTAGTTGTTATCATAGTAAAATGTGTATAAGAATCTGAAATCTCAACAATGAAATCCATGGAAATCCGTGTCAAGCATCGACACAAACATGTAAATCTCAAGTCTCATAGTCTCAATACCTCGGGCTCCGTCAGTCCGGATCGGCCCATATCATCAAATCTCACGACAACGGTCGGTATCCTCCGGATATCCGCCGCGCCAGACATCACCGGTAGGTAGCCTTCCCCTGCCAGGCTCATCGTCTATAACTCGATCTTCTTGCCCCGGGGTACCATACCGGGCCCACCATGTACCCGAGACGGTTCATCCACTCCTCAAATCGGGTCTCAAAATCCAACAGAAAACATGAAATACTCATGGTGGACGACACATACATCACGAGAAAACCGCATCTTATTTTAAAAAGAGAAGATGAGAGAGAGAGAAGTTTTTTCTATATATTTTTGCGGTTTTCCCCAAAAATCCAGAAATCTCATAGAAATCCAAATCTCAAAATCATGAGTAAGTATATGATAAGTGCCGGCATATGCCCATACTACTGTGCGATAACATGAAAATATGAATGCATGAATGTCTAAGTAATAAATATCATGTCTTATACTAACATCAGAGAGTAATCACAATATTATATCGGTTTAGTTGTTAACTGATTCTATCAATAAAAGATAATATGATCTAAAGTGTACGTGACATAGAAATTACCGATGATGATGTGTGTGAGCCGGCAAATAAGTGTGCGTGGAATATGCGCATCATTGGTAATGGTGCTGGTGTCCTAACAGGTATGGTTTATACTGATTATAGCAACATATGTAAGAACATGCACCATGATGATTACAGTATGAATGTATAAACAGATGTGCAGTATCCACCCCTCTGCGACATACGAGTACAACTATCACTATGTGAGTCGAACCTAAACCAGTGTCCATCTAACATCCTAAGGAACTAAACCTAATAGACTAGTCAGTAAGAAACTAGAGTCTACCTAAGGTCTGAATCAATATCTCTAATAGTCGGCGATCCCGCCTCAATAGCGTCACGTACGTAGTACGGCTTCCTCGAATCAAGAGTGCTGATCAATCATCAAATCTAAGCCTCGTACGGTAAAATCCATCGTACGGCATCCCAATATCGGGGTACGGTCAAGTATCTCCTAGGTGTCCCCTCATTCGTATAATGTCATCATCAACACATCTCATGATCAAGGTTCTAAACTGTAATCGCATACATCAATCATATATCATTGCCATCATGATAAGCATCATTAGTTTATCCTCAGAAATATCATGTCATATGTATCATATCGTGATCAATCACAAGTTACAGTCGGGGTACTATTTTAGAGTTCCATGAAGCTCAATATCATCACTACCCATTATAGTTTATGTATACCTGTTCATTATCTCATTCTCTAATGATCCGCTAACACTTTAATATGACTGTAAAGTCAAGAATCACGGCATCAAGCTCAGTTATACTGTTTTATCATACCTCAGATATCATGTCACCTCAATGAATCCCATATACGTGTTGTGTATATATATACACCTACACCTAGTTTTATATATACACACACATATACGTATACGCCATGTCAAGTTTTTGTGTGTGCGTGTGTGTTTCTATCAGAAACCTACGAACCTCTCCCAGAGTATTCATCCTCAGGTGTGGTTTTCCTAAATCAGTCTAGTCCCACCTAGGGTCATTACTAGGGTCCTACTTAGTAAGAATCTAGGGTCACATCTGGTTTCCTAATGTCAATAAGTACTATTCCTATTCTACGTTGCGGGGGTGCTAAACGCCATCCACCTGACTTCCCCCCGTAGATATGCATCTACTCACCTGGTCCATGTCTGCCGAAGACAGTGTCGCCATCCTCCTCTTCATCGCCCGCAGTCCACGTGAGGGGTACCTAGACGCAAACATATGAATAGCATCGTAAACCGAATCACATACAAAAGTCAAACGATCTAAAGGAACAAGCATAGGTTAAAACCTATGTCCCGTCCACGCAAAAGTACCAAATATCGCTCGATATCGGCGTACAAACTCCGATAGATCGAGATAAACATCAACAAATAACTCGTAGTTTTAAAACACATTACTTATACTATAAAACACGATTAAATCCATCGAAACCCTAAAATCTATCAAACCGTCCAATTTCGCAAAACCCGAAAATGCCAGTATACCGTTTTTCATCAAAACTTGACATTTAAATGAAACTAATGGTCATAAAAGTCATTAAATAGCATTACTAGACTATACAAACATTACTATATTTTATTACACAAATTTGTATTGATTTTGAAATTTCTAATTTGCAACCTTTCACAATTTTCAACATTTTTCACGCAAAATACCACAATTCCACCACAAAACATGATTTTGCATAAATTAATGACATAAACCACAATTCATGATGATAATGATATAATGAAACCATAATTATAATTTAAATCCCTTTTATTTAGAAATTTCCAAAATCTAGTTTACAAAATAATAGCATTTTTCATCACAATTTATTAATTAACCATAGAAACCAGCAATCAAACTAAGTTTTTCTTTCCATTAACATGCTAATATTTCCACTAAAACTATAATCCAATGATAACAACCCAAATTAGAATTTTATATTAAGCACAAACACATTTTGCAAAAACCTAGTTAACTAAATTCCTAATTTAAAAAAAATTTAAATGAAAATTTTACAATTCAACAACCATGCAATATTTTCCAATTCTAAAAGTGTTAAACTAACTATTATAACCCTAATTAATTATTAAAAACCCTAACTTGAATTTACAACCCTAACTTGCATTTTTAAAAAAAGAACATAGAATTAATTCATTAAATCTAATTAAGCTTAAATGATCATTTAATAACAATAAATTAAAAGAAAGAAAATTATACCTCCAAAACGTGAAATCCAAACAAGAAATGAGCCCCCAAAATGCATGCTTTCCATCTCCAAATTCCATATAAAAATGAGCAAGGAATAAAGAGTATGAATTAAATAGGATTTTGTGGAATTTTAATTGAATTTTTTGATGAATTTTGATGATTTTTAATGCAAAAATGATGGGGGGAAAATTTTAGGGCTACCCATGGACGGGAGGCCGGCCATGGAGAGGGAAGAGGGTGGAGAGAGAGAAAAAATGGGTGGTATTGTGTAGAAAGTTCATAAATAATGCATTTTTTCACTTAAACCCTTTATTATCTAACCTTTTTCAATTTAACCCTTTTCCTAGAAATTTTTAGAACCATGGAGAGATTTTGGAAAAGATTTTGCATATTACACACTTGATTCTAATATACCATGGCTCATTTTTACAAATTAAAACCATTCAAATTTGTAATTTGCACTAATTTAGTGTAAAAAATAAAGCTTATGTTAATATTTAAAATATTTAATTTAGGAAAAATATTTAATTAAAATAAAAATTTATAAGTGGCTAAATAAACACCATTTACTAGTAATTACATAATTAAATAGGTATTTTTGAATTTATAATGAAAAACAATTGCGGTTTGGTTTTACGAAAAATACATTTTGCTTTACCGAAAATCATAAAATTCACTTAAACAATTTTATTCATTTAATTATTTATTTAATTATTTTTAAAACGTTACAGTATGTATGCCCTAGAGGCCAGTATTGTACAGATGATGTATATTATATTGGATGCTTGGACATATATAGAAATGACTTTCTTGCTCGATATGATAGTATGCTATCTGGTTACTCTTTATCTTAACATGCATACTAGTCTCTTTAAACTGTCTCATAGTTACATGTTGGTAAAGCCCTTAGGATGTGTACTTGACTGCCTGGACTATGATGCAGATCATACTAGTGGGGACATGGTAGTCCATAAGTACATCCTTCAAGGTCCCTAGTCGAGGGTGTATCGAGACGGGGTATCGATATACTAGTGTAGATTAGCGTATACGCTTCTCGACCCATGAGATGGGCAATGGATGATCCCATATCCATTGGTGTTTGACATCAGAGATGATATACGGGTGCTCACTGGAGACTGGGTACACTGGACGGACTCGCCGAGAACTCCCTGATGGTATTATACCTCACGTCAGATGGCAGTTCTCAGGTGACACTTGTGCAGGTTAGTCTGTAGACCCGAGATCATCATAGAGTCTTGTGTGATTCCCACTGTGCTTTGATCTCCACCTTACCACGTCCATGAAGGCGTGCAAAACGGTGGTTTTTGGGTACAGTCCCGAGTCACATGGAGGCAATGAGCGATAGGAGGGGTTTCGTCTCTCCCGGTATTGGGGGTTGATATTGCGCTGTGCTCGATTGGCCGTAACAGGGAAGTCCCTGGTCAGGGCTGATCAAAGATTTGCTGGTAAGTGTTACCAGTAGTTTCTCGACCCGTTACGAGCCTCATATCGGCACGACTTATCGGTTATTGGGGTCTGACGTTTACCACCCCTAGACTTGATATGCGACATATCGGACGAACAGACCGGACTGTATGGTAAGTGTTACTGGTTGGATTCACAGGAGTGTGAGCGGGCTTGCTCATCGATCTTCTGATCGCTCAATACCCGGATGGCCGTTACGTTTAGCAGACCGCTTGCGGCTTGTGGATGCTTGATATGATCATCATTTGCTACCGGCGTATTGACGAGTCTTTAGAGTCCTACACCGAGGTTTCCTGGCTCAAGCGAAACGAAATAGGTGCGCATATGAGATATGTGCGGGACCGAGAATAATGCGTGTATGTGATACCGTATTTCATTCTCGCGATTAATGTTTCGATTGGTTATATACGATATAACCTAGTTATCGAATCGAAGATCGATTCGATAAGTCGATACATTGGATACTAGTCGGTTATGTGCGACATGACCGGATCATTGAATTAAGTGTTGATTTAATGATTTAATGTATAATTATATATTTGATATATTACTTTGCATTAACTAGTATTGGTTCACTTTAAAGGGATTTTCTCACTTGAAAAGCACATTGTATATGTGATATATTTTGTGTGCACTTGATTGTATCATGTTTGATGTTGCATGCTAACTTGTGTTTTGTATAAAGATTAAATCATGGTTAGTTAGAATGGTTAGGGTTAAGGATGAAGACAAACTGGTAACCAAGTCAAACCTTCATGAAGCTTCAACTAAATACAAAGAAAGCCACCATTGCTTTGATACCATCTATTCTCTACACTTTACCATGGTTAGCATATGATAAGTATTGATTTTATTTTCATTTTAAAAGCAACACTTATCATATTCTTTCTTCTTCTTCAACATCTTCATCAAGAAAGAAAGCTTGATTCCATCAATGGCATCTTGAACAAAAGAGTGAGAAATCCAATTCTAAAGTGAGCCCACCTCCTATTTCTTCACCCTCTACCTCTTGCCTAGTAGTATAGAGCGTTTTCTTCACAAGTTTCACAACTTGGTGAAGTTGGAGCTTGAACTTGTGTTGCCTCGACGTAGATCATCTTCGGCATGAAGCCGACGACCTTGCCCGCCCATTTCTCCGATGAAGCCGATGCTTGAGTCCGGGATTCGAGACGGACAGCGAGAGGACGTCTACGTGGAGCTAAGGAAGTGGAGAACCGGATCTATAAAGGTTGTAGCTTCTTATCTATAGTTAAGTTGTTAACTAGTTTATTATTTCGCCTAAAATTCTAGTTAACGATTCGTATTAGAGTTTCTCGGCACTTGCAAAATTTGAAATTGGCATGGTTGATGCCTTGTGAGACCTCTTGAGAGTGCCTAGGAACCCTACACTTCGCTCGCGAGAACCTAACCAACGCCATAGTCTTCGCTCGCCTCATCGCTGCGCGCCGCCTCCACCTTCGACCTCGCCTCCTCTCCTCTCTCGACCACCTCACCTCTCTCCTCTCTCTTCTTTCCCCGACAAAACCCGACTTCTGTAACTCAAACCTGACCCACTGCAACCCTTGCCACCGTCTCCTATGTCACAACACCTCACCGCCGACCACCCTCGTCGGCTTCCTATCATCACCACCCCGTCATCTCCACTCCCTCTTCTCCTATACCCAAACTCCTGCACACCTGACACCAAAAACCCCGACCCCAAAAACCCAAGAAATCCCCACCGCCTTGCTGTAAACCTCACTGTCGATGGCCTATCGTCGACGTCACCCCCTTGCCACCTCCTCTGACCCCAGAGCACGGAACCCCAGAGCACCAGCCTCTCTTCTTCTTTCTTTCTTCTCTTTTCTTCTTCTTGGATTCTTGATTCCGGTCACCGCCAGAGCTGTGCCGCCACCGCCGATCCGAGCAACCCAGTGGACGTCCCTAGCCAGCGTGGTCATGTTCTTGCTTTTCCTGGACCTGTCCCGTGTACGCATGTGTACATTGCGACGTTTACCCGATGCCGGACGCTGCGTATACACCCCGTTGTGAGATCCGATCAGGAAAGTTTATCTTGCTACATGCTATGATACATATTTGCATCCATCTGAATAAAAATATCATATGTTTACTGTATTGTACATCCATATTACTGTTTTGCTGTTTTCGGATAGCCGTAGGCATCCATATCATTAATTGCATATCTGGTTGCATACAAGTTAGCTTGATACAGGCTATATTATACTTACATCTATATTAATAAGAATATTGCATGTTTATGGTATTATACATCCATGTTACAGTTTTACCGTTTTCCGATATCCGTTCGCATCCGTATCATTTATTATATATCTAGTTGAATGCCAAATCACATTATTTCATGTTACTGTTATATTAACACCCCATGCTTTATAATGTGCATCATGCGTAGTCATGGAGTTGTAGATGTAATCCATGATAGATATATGTGCATCCGTGTTTTACCGTGCATCCGTACTTTTATCGTACACCCGTACTTTCTACAGTTTTATTATGAGCACCCGTTTGATACCTGTGCACTACCTGTCATGACCTCATATACCAATGCTTGACATATTACCTGATCCTGTTTCTAATGCCGACAATCCTGACATGTTGTTCTGACGGACGTATCCTGTTCTCTGTATAGACAAACATGTACCTGCTTGATCCTGTGTTGGCATTAGCTCCAGATTTATCAATACCTGACTTGAACACATAACTTGGGGGTAAGGGGAAATCAAGAATGTAACCGAACGTAACTCAAAGGGCTATTATATTGTTTGCCGTATTTCTGGGTATTACAGAAAAAATCATGTTACCGTGGTCGCGTAGGGAATGAACGTGGTATATACTGAATAATCTTGTTTTCGTGGTCCTGTGGGGAATGAACGGAGCATAGTCTGATGGGTTACGATGAGGATTACATTAATTGATTTTGAAGAATTTAGAATAGATAACCCATTAGTATAGTTTAGATTACTCACTGCACTTCACCTGCACGTATACACTTCACTGTTCCATATCCATGTTACTGGTTATATTTATGTTATCGTTTATACTCATGCTTGCATATCTCGTGTATTCTGTTCATTTATTATTGTCTGATATTATGATGCATTGACGTCTGGGTTTTGCATGGCCCAGATCTTTTACCTATTTCGCAGGCCGATCAGGAGTATTTCAGCCGACAGGCCGAGCAGTGAGGATCCTGTTAGTATCTAGTTAGTTTAGTTTTATTTCCGTACTTTTATTTCCTGATGTGATCCCGTATTTGGGACGTACTTTCCAGATGTTATTTCTTATTGGATATATTGCTTCCGCACATTTATATTTCTTGACTCATTTATTCTGGCATATGGACATATACTAGATGGTTTATTTTATTTTACTATTCTTGATATCTTATAGACAGCCGTAATGTGATTATGGAGGGATGTTTCCTAACCACAGATAACATGGTTGGCTCTGTCACGTGCCGATCTTAGCGGACTCTGGTAAACGGGGCATGACATCAACCCCTTATTATTCTGGATTACTCTAAGCCCACCAGTATAAGCCTTTGACAAAGGCCGACAAGGCTATACGACTGTCCGAGATAATCGCATCACTATACTACAGAAAAGCGCTACATAGCTACCGAACACTACGCCTTAAAAAAGTTAACAAACGCAACACAAATACTCGGCAATACCAATATGAAATGACGGAGGGATACAGCTGGTTTTTTGCGAAAACCCTTTAACGTAATGAACTTGATATCGTTGAAAGAACACGAGTGGCTTTGAAAAGGAGTGGTTTAGGCTCCGCTTTTAAAAACAAGTGGATTTGTAGAAAACCGATGGTTTTGAAAAAAACCGAGTAGTTTTGAAAATTGGTTCCGACAACATCATATTAGGTTTGTTTTCCTTGCATTAAACCTATAATGCGATCCCATCAATCTATGTTTCTAGCCACATAGAAACAACTATAATAGCATGCTTTTATATTCCTTCTGCATTCGCCACGGGGTCCCGGGTCGTCACCGTATGGTTACTTAACTTACGACAGGGTGGGGACAGGGCTAGCGCGGATGCAAAACGTATAGAAGCATATGCTAATGTGTGTGTATGTGTGTATCACATGCAAGTAATAAATATCACAGGCGGCAAGCTACCCGCCAATTCTAGAAATGGGATACGCCTCGCATTCTAGAATCAGGTAACTTGAGCACTCCTCCGTAGGTCAGTGCTACACCCCCTATAAGTGTGGAGAGTAACCCTCCAATCCGAGAATGAGGTGGCCCGGGTCTCAACTTCATGAGATGGTCGCCCTCTGGATTCAAAAATCCGGCTACCGAAGCACTCCATCATGGGGTATCCTAGTACAAGTAATGAGAAATATATACAACGGTGACTACGCCCGCAACCCGAACGTGTCCCAAAATGAATATACATCAAGCGGTAACAACGGCCTCAATCCGGCCGCTCGTCCCAAATAAACAAATACAAAACAAAACTTGTACGAACAAATCGCACGAGGGGCTATCCGTCACGAAAATCCATGTAGACCATCACAAGATATATATATATATATGTGTGTATGTGTGCGCGTATATATATATATATATATATTTATATATATATATAGATATATATATATATATATATATATATATATATATATATATATATATCAACCAACACAACAAGTAACCAGTGTGTAAGCCCGTTTAGTCGAACATATAGCAATTAGACGACGTTAACTAACACACAAACAAAGATACAGATCATAAACGATGTTTTAGTTTCGAACAAAAAGTTTTCCGAACTTTCCCGAACACAAAGATAAAACATACTGAAATCTGGGCAAAAACAAATATCACGAAAAATCAAGTTTTCAAACAAACAAACACCTCCAAAAAACCCAGGGACTAACTCAGAATTTAGGCTGACGGATTTAAAAAATGGGCGGTTTCTCAGCGGTGGAATTTCCTCGAATTTTAGGCCATGGTTTTATTTTAAAAGTATAGTCCTCTACAATAGTTTAAAAAATTTCAGGTTCCATTTAAAAAAATTTACAGAAACCATGTTTTGGTGATCGGTTTCGATTAAAATTTCGATTTTGAAACGTTGTATCGTCTACAACTAATTAAAGTGTTTGGCTTGGCTCTGAAACCACCATAAGGACCCTAGTGCTCGAACCACAATACTCGCGGTGAAGACGGAAGCGAAAACAAAAATTTAAAGCGAGCACTAGCGACCTATACCCTAGAATCGATTCCAAACGCTAACTAGATAACTTAAACATACTTGGTTAGGGGCTATCTACCTTTGTAGCATGACCGCACAATTGCGGAACACCCCTACACTGCTCCATGGACTCTAGCTCAGCTCTAAAGTCATTGGAAACAAGCTTGGTCGCCGGTTTTCCTTGTCGAAGATGATCCACCCAAGGGAACCCGAATCGAGATTTAGCTTCACATCCAAAAACTAAGTGAAGCAACTAACAAACAAAACTTGCTAAGAATTGTTTGTGAGATAGATGTAGTGGTGGTTTATCTCAAGTTTCCTTCTTTGCCATTTTCCTCTCAAAGATGGGAGCTCAAAAGAGAAGAAGAAGAAGAAGAATGAGTGTATGAAAAAATATCATTTGCTATTCTTTTCTCTCTTTTCTATCCTATCCAAATGAGAGTGTGAATCAAAAGCATGAGTCACAAAGTGACCCACCTCATGACTCATGAGCCTAGACACATCTCAAAACTTCCAATCCGGAGAAGAAAAGATGTGTGCATCAATACACACACATGCATTCATATACACACACACACACATAAAAACCAAGTATGTACCAAAATACATGTATCCGTATTATCATCAAAATACGAATACCATATTCATACAAAAATACGAATGCCCGTATTCGTATAAAGAAAAAAATACCCGTATTCGTATTAAGATACAAATATTCGTATTTATACAAATAATCGTATGTTATAAATACTGTATTTGTGTCAAAATACAAATACCGTATTCGTATAAAAATAAGAATACCAAAAGAGATATAATGAGAGATATATAATACTATCTCACAATGTTCTGGCTATCTTTCAAACCTGCCAGTATTATCAAAACGCTCGATTAAAGTGCGTGCACTAAATACATGTATTTAATCGAACCTAAGTGCGTATCAAAATACGCACATACTATATCGTTTCGCCTGAACCGGGAAACCCTCTGTGTGGGACTCTAAAAACTCAACAATACGCTAGCAGTTGGTTCAAGCACGTCAGCGGCACTAGCTGTACTTAACGACTATCCAGGTATTGAATGAAAAGAAGGTCGACAAGAAAACTCTTCCATCTTCCTACAGAGCCTATATGTAACAAGCTCCGTACAGTCCGGTCTCTTCGTCCAAGAGTATCGTATACTGGGTCTAGGGGGTGGATAAAGTCAAACTCCTAATAACACGATAAGTCGGGTTGGTATGAAGCTCATCACTTACTGAGAAACTACTGATATACAATTAGGAAATATTATCCACCTTGGTTAGGGATTTATGGTGATAGCCTACGGAACACAACGCAACTTTGACTCCCTATATTGGGAGAGACGAATCCCTGATGATTGCTTACTACCTCTATGTGGCTCAGGACTGTACCCAATTAAAACTTGTTTGTACGACTCAGTAGAGCCGTGATAAGATAGTAATCAAAGTACAGTGAGAGCTCATAGGAGACAAATGACGATCTCAGGTCAACAGACTATCTGTATTCATGTCACCTAAGAACTTCTATCTGACGTTAGGTATAATACCATCTAGCATGTTGATTGGAAGGGTTTTTCACCCTAGTTTTTACAGTCCTATTCCGCAATCAAGACGGGTTTGCTAGGTAGCTAACCGGTTGAGAATAGGTCGATCCATGGAGAGATGGGAGTCTTTTTCTTTATGTTTTAACGAGTTAATTCATGTTTGTCTAAGTTTGTTTGATACTAACTATATGTTTTGATATGTATGTTAATGGAAACTTGTTAGGATTAGGATTAGGTTATTTTGAGTTAGGAGTTCGCTCACTTCTTTCATTTGCATCTCTTGATATTGGTGTTATGGTAATCGACAATAACAGGGATTAGCACGATTAGGACGGATACTTGCGAGTATACTTTAGGCTTTCCAACGCTTAGTTCCTTTCCTTTGATCCTTATTTGTCCATTCTTAGATCTTAACCATAACTTTCGGTCAATCCAACCACAACCGATCTCACTAGAGTATCACCGCTATCATAGAGGATAGGGTGTCGGAGGGAGCGGATTGTGGATGCGTTGATGGGAGTTCAATTCAAGCTGTTGGGCAGAGAGAAGAGTGAGGAAGATTTCCTTCTCTCAAATTTTCATTAACCTACCCTAACAAGTGAGAAAACTACCCACTCATTATAAAAAAAAGAAAAATAAAACTAGTAGAGAAGATAGAAAGAAATGAGGTAGAAGACGGCAACTAACTACTTGGGATTTCACCGAAGCACGAATCACACTTAAGTATCACGGTTGCAATGATAAACAAAATAGAAAAAAAGAAATGAAAACCAATAAATAACAATTTATACAACTAAGAAAAATAAAAGCAAGTAAGTAAAACTAGTTAACAATAGAAGCAAAACATGCACATAAAAACTCATAATTTCATTTATCATCCATTTAAAATGCTCTCATACAATTTTTAATGGAGGAAAGATTATGAAGAAGAAGTTTATACTAAATTATAACTAAAACAAGAGGAAAATATACTTCCTTTATTTTCCTTTGATTTGAGTATTTATAGGCAGTGAAGTGAAGCCCTAGGGTCTTTTTCTGAACCTATGTACAATAACCAAAACACCCATAAAAATTTATCAAAATTGGCCATGACATGGCCGTGGATCCGCCGAAAAAACATGCCAAACTTTGCCCTTCCACGGTTGAATTTGGGAATTAGCGCATCATCTTTCTTATGCTTTCTTGTGTTGCTTTATTCTTCTGTTTGGTACACTTATATTTAGAGAATGATTCCAAAATACTCCCAGATTTTCAACAGTCCCAAAATGAAAAATTATTGGACTTATTTCCTTGATCTTCCTCAAGCTCCACGTTGCCTTCTTGATTCTTGTTCGGCTACCCTCGTGCTTTGTGCTTGTCCGAGACACGAATGACCATCGCTTGATCTTGTTTCCTGTACTGGTAAGCGGCACCTGACGGATGTGGATTAGCGGAACCCGTATTTTATCCGTTTGTCGGCAGTTGTCCTGAATTTGTCATAACTGTGCGTGATTTGCATTGTTTTGGACTGAGAACCTGTAACCTATAATTATGTAGCAAACATGGATCAAAATCACCTACCTATATATGCAATGCAATCAAGAATGGGTGGTATAAAAGTGCAAAATTCTGATATGAACAAATACCCTCAAACTTATTTTTTGCTCGTCCCGAGCAAACTATTTTATTTTCAAAAATTCCTGAACTCACATTCATAGGTGTCACGGTTGCACTTAGCGTGTGCAACAAGCCGTTAAACCCCTAGGTTTCTCGAGAGGAGGAGTTTTGTCTCCTGAGGTTTTCAGCGGATGCTACCCATAAAATCCTGTCATATTAGTCGTCGACTCTAATCCTACTGTTTAACATCCTAGTTAGAAATTCTATCATCCTAAGTTAGAAATATCCACTCATTATTCACATCTCCTATTCATTTAACTTAAGATCCTATACGTTTTGTCGGTTTATAAAGACCTCAGTTTTTCTTGAGTTTTCTTTCTAAAGCGTAGTCTCCAATCCAGAATTTTTATCATCTTTAAAGAAGATATATGACTTATTCTTCATACCTATCTCTCATCCAAAAATCGATCATACACCTTTCATGCGTCTACTACTACTGCTTGAATTGAAATCCTGAGTGTAGGGGTGAATTTAATTCAAGCTATAGTACCCTTTTCCCTAGTACCTAGTACTACTTCTTTCTATTAATGATGGGCATATTCGCTCACACACCTTTCTGCGACTACTACTGCTTCCTGATGCACTAATTAGCTGATTATCGAGTGCGTGAGCTTATTAAGGAGTAAATAGCAGTTTCCAGGTCTTGCAATATACACATTTTTTCTTTTTTTTTTCAAGACCGAATATATTTTTCAACGACACTTTTGGTGGTTAGCTTCTAATATCATTTTTTCTTTCATACTAGACTTTCAGACAAGAGTATTTCTAGGTATTCTCTACTATCCCAAGTTTCAAGGTATGTGTAAGTGCTATTTGTAGGGTATATACTTTCTGAATTTGGACTCAAGAATAAGAACCATTTTTCAGACTTATCCTTCCATAAAGCTTTCTATACTTTCCCTTTATTTCAACTTAATTTAAGAACTGAATTCAAGATTACTTACTTCTAAACAAACTGCAAGGACGTATATTTACAACGGTTACACTTCAAGGAGAGTTATTTTTAGAGTTTTCAATTTCTAAGCTTAGGATATTGTTATTTTTAATTAGCCAACCATCATGTCGAACTCGAGTCAAAATAGCCGATTTTGACAACAAAACTTTCATAGTTTTTTTTCCGGAAAAGAAGGTTTCAAATTTTTATCGGTTTTTAGGGTTTTCAAATTTTTATGGGTTTTTTGAAAAAAATACAATGCAATATAGAAATATAAACAAGATGTGATGCAGAATTTAAACATGCAAATAAAAGAAAAAAATATTTACAAGCAAAAAATAAACGTGCTAATGCAGAATGGATGGATAACTATTTACAACAAATCCCGCCCCCAAACGTACTCGCAGCAGTGCCCTCACTGCTGCCTACTACGTCTCCTAGAACCACAGACGCAATACCACTCGTGCCAGTACCACTCGTGCCAACCCCACTGATGTCAGCACCACATCCCTAGACCTTACTCTATTACCATGTGCTAACAGGGTAGACATCCCCTACTCCAGACTCGTAATACGTTAATCAAAACTCGTCATCATCCCTAACACCCTCTCAACCCTCCTACTAGTGTGCCGCAGCAAGCATGCTTGCTCGGCGGGGGTCAGTTCCTCATCACTCACCGTGGAACTCGAGCTTGGGGTCTCTGCCATCACATCCTCTGTCGGTTCGGTGCACGACCATAACTCATGAAGCGTAGTGTATGAAATGGATACATCCTCTACTAAAAGTCGAATGGGAACCCCCATCTGCATATAAGCATCGAATTCTTCCACATGAAGAAAATAGCAACAAAATTGTGTCACTAATATCGGGTACGGATAATTGGCTGCCCCTTTACTGGCGCAAATTGAGTGTAACAATATTGTGCACAGTCATAAATTAGATTTTTCATTATTAGTGTGTGCACAATTTGTAGGGATGGAGTAAAAAAAGTAGTGTTATGCGAACTACCAAAGATGTTATTTTGTGCCAAACAACACATGGTCAACATGTTCGCATACATCGTACTTCCATGAATTCCTTTCTTTGGCTCTCTAGCACAATTTTCTTCCATCAACGGCACGTAATCCTCAAATCGGAGGAGTTGGTCATGAGCGGGAATGTGGGGGATCAAAGTTACTTCTTGAAACATGTCCTGATCTACAACAATTTCTCGACCCCCCCCAAAACAAGCGTATGTAGCCATAACTTCCAAAACTCTCTTCCTCCATGCTCTCATAAAAGTGCTCAACGAGATCCGAAAGTGTGAATGCATTTGGATGTTTATACAATAAGTAATTCCAACCGCGTTTCCGGATTTTGTCGCCAAAGTAACTACCGTGAAAGTCATGAGCGAAAATGGATGAAAAATCTCTCCCGGGTTGAAATTTGGGAGCCATAGAAAATAAATCACAGATTTAATAGTTCTAGAGAGAAGAGATAGAGAATGCAAATCTCCCCTAAAAAATTCAGAGGGTGAAGCGTCAAGAAGGCGGCGGATCAGTGAAATTTCGCCCCTTACGGTGGCGGTTGCGCTGTCGCTTTGGCGGATCTATGGTGAAATTTTTGGTGGCTGCTAGGTTTTTGTGCGTTGAGGAAGATGGAGTCTCGGGTTAGGGAAAACAAGGAATAGAAGATGTGTTTTAAAGAGGTTAGTCAAAAGGTGGTAAAAAAATTACATCTTTTGCACTAAAACCCTTCTAAATTTGGTATTGTTCCCAAAAATTTTCCTCTTCTCATTTCCTTTTGAATATTTACAAAAAGAACCTTCAAAATTTTTTTTCTTTATTTTACAATAGGGAATTTCACCAGGAAAGAATATCCCGACACATAAAACCGAGCATTTACAAGACATGGATGCTCATCAGAAGAACGGAAAATGGACACACGCCAGACAAGAATATCCATATATATATATATATATATATATATATATATATACATATACAAGATAGTATATACATACCCCAAACTTATTTGAAATAGTGTTTCTACTGTTTATGGCTAGACAACCGAAGTTTACTGGTAAACTGAGGAAGATTAAGTCAGGTACACCGGCTCTTGCAATATCAAGAGCTCCTCCGATGGTTCTGCGTTAAAGAATGGTTTTAATCTGTATCCGTTCACTTTAAATAGTGAACTGTCCTTTTAATTCTCCAAATCCACTGCACCGTGCGGGTATACACACCGCACCAAGAAAGGTCCCGTCTAACCAGATCTTAACTTACCCAGATGAAAATACAGTCGGGTATCATAAAGAAGGACTTGTTGTCCAGGCGTGAACGTTTTGCGCACAAGGTGTTTATCATGAAACACCTTTGTTTTGTTCTTCATGATAATCACGTTATCATACGCTTCATCCTGAAGCTCGTTCAATTTGTTTATCTGTACCTTCCGAAAGCTACCAGCTTGAGAATGATCGGCGTTAAGTTCCTTGATTTCCTAAACAGCCCTGTGCTCGATCTCAACCGCAAGGTGGAAAGACTTACCAAAGACAAGCCAATATGAAGACATGCTAAGATCGTTCTTACATGCAGTTCGAAATGCCAAAAAGGCATCAGTCAATTTCGAAGACCAATCCTTACAGTTTGTGGAAACCGTATTCTCCAGAATCTGCTTGATTTGTCGATTGGAGACCTTGGCTTGCCCGCACATTTGGGGATGATGGGGCATGGAGAGCTTGTAGTTGATTCTATACTTCCGCATTACATCCTCGAAAGACTGATTGCAGAATTATGATCCATTATCACAGATAATAGCTCGAGAGTGTCCAAACCGAGAGAAGACGTTTTCTCTTAGAAACATAACGACAGCCTTGTTGTCGTTGGTTCGGCTTGGGACGGCCTCGACCCATTTTGAGAGATAATAAACCACAAGTAGAATGTACAAGTTCCCACATGAGTTAGGGAACAAACACATGAAGTTAATTCCCCAGATGTCGAAAATCTCAACAACCAAGATTGGTTGGAGCGGCATTTGATTGCTTCCCGAAATTCGGCCAATGTGCTGGCATTTAGAGCAGGTCTTGCAATATTCATTTGAATCCTTGAACAACGTCGGCCAGTAAAAGCTGCATTGCAGGATATTTTCCGCATTCTTCCTGGATCCGAAATGACCGCCACATGCTTGATTGTGGCAGAATGGTAGAACACTATGAAATTCAGAGTTGTGCACGCGCCGGCGAATGATCTGATCCGGACAATACTTGAACAAGTAGGGTTCTTCCCAGTAAAAGTGCTTTACTTGGGAAAGAAAATGATGTTTTTCATGACTTGACCATTCGTTTGGTAAAAGTCCAGCAGCATGGTAATTTACAATATCCGCAAGCCAAGGTTTGCATGATATTATCTAGAGTTGTTCATCAGGGAACAAATCATTGATTAGCATATATGACAAGCGATGGAGCAGAAGGGTGTCGAGAAAGATGGTCGGCGATAACGTTTTCACATCTACTTTTATCCTTGATGACAAGATCGAATTCTTGGAGCAAGATGATCCAACGTATTAACCAAGACTTGGCATCCTTTTTAGCGAAAAGATGCCTCAGAGCTAAATGGTCTGAGTAACAAACGACTGGGGAGCCAATAAGGTATGGCCTGAATTTCTCTAAAGCAAATACAACAGCTAAGAATTCCTTCTCAGTCATCGTATAGTTCAATTGGCGTCATTCAGGGTACAGCTCGTGTAATAAATTACGTGCGGCTTTTTATTGATAAGATGTCCTAAAATAGCACCGATGGAGAAGTTGTAAGCATCACCCATAATTTCAAATAGGTGGTTCCAGTCAAAGGATGACAAGACAGGAGTAGTAGTGAGTGACTGTCTCAGCAAGTTGAAGGTGGCAAAACATTCCGAGTTGAAATGGAATGTTGAGTCCTTGGCAAGTAAAAGAGTCAAGGGTCTAGCAACCTTACTAAATTCCTTGATGAACCATCTATAAAAACCGGCATGGCCAAGATAGGAATGGATGTCTTTGACGCATTTCAGAGCAGGCAGATTTGAAATGATGTCGACTTTGGCCTTATCGACTTTTATGCCACTTTGTGAAATAATATTTCCTAAAACAATACTTTTACGAACCATAAAGTGATATTTCTCCCAGTTTAAAGTTAAATTATTTTCCTTATATTGGGTAAGGACAGCGTCAAGTGTTGTAAACACTCGTCAAAGGAATCTCCAAAGATGGAGAAATCGTCCATGAATATCTCCAGAAACTTCTCGACCATGTCGGAGAATATTCCTATCATACACCGCTGAAATGTAGCTGGAGTATTGCATAACCCAAAGAGCATGCGGCGATATGCGAATGTGCCGAAAGGACAAGTGAAAGTGGTTCTGTCCTGATCTTTTTCAGCAATGGGAATCTGGTTGTAACCTGAGTAACTGTCCAGAAAACAGTAAAACTCATGTCCAGCTAATCTTTCGAGCATTTGGTCAATGAATGGAAGCGGGAAATCATCTTTCCACGTTGTAGCGTTGAGTTTTCGATAATCAATACATAATCGCCATCCGGTTTGGGTGCGAATGGGGATTAAATCATTCACCTCATTGGTGATGACCGTAATGCCTGACTTCTTAGGGACAATGTGTATCGGACTGACCCATTAACTGTCGGATATCAGGTAAATGATACAACTATCTAGACATTTGATGATTTCCTTCTTCACACCCTCCTTCATGACTGGATTTAATCGTCTTTGTGGATCCTTAGCTGGCTTGGCATCATTCATCATGTGAATATGATGTTCAACGATCAGGGGACTAATCCCCTTGGTGTCCGTCATAGTCCAGCCAAAAGCTTGCCGATTTGATCGCAAGACCGAAAGCAGGGGTTTCTCTTTCTCTAAAGTCAGAGAAGACAAAATGATCACCGGGTGAGTCTCGTTTTCACCTAAGTATACTTAAGGTGAAACGGCAGCGGCTTGAGTTTGAGCGTCGGTGTAGAAACAACCGAAGGTAAGGTCGGAGAACGTGTCTCGAACTCAAACGATTCTAAGTGGGGCTCAAAGTGAGTGTAGGCAACAGAGTCGGATGGTTCAATTAACTCATTCACAAATTCGAAGGATTCTAACTCAGGTGGTGACATGTTAGGAGTATCCAAAAACATGAAACAGTCGTATTCCCTCTCTGTCCCAAAAGAAATCGGATCGAAAAGAAACACACTAGCGGCGTCGAAATAATCCGGATCAACAAGAAATTTCTCAAACTCGCAAGATTCCAGATTGATTTCTTAGATGTAATAGATATCCAGAATATGAGCACTCAGGTCAGAGAGCCGATTTCCCAACTTAAAAACGTTGTGCTCAATTTTCATTTTTCCGAATGATAAGTTCATAGAACCATTGCAACAATTGATTACAGCATTTGAGGTGGACAGAAATGGATGACCGAGGATCACCGGAATTTGATTCTGGGGGTTAGCCACAGGCTGTGTGTCTAAGATTATAAAGTCTATGGGGAATATGAAGTCCCCGACATTAATTAGCACATCCTCTAACTCACCCCTAGGATGGATAATGGATCGGTTGGCCATTTGCACCATACAGTGTGTGGGTTTCAGTTCCTCTACACCGAATTGCTCGTAAACTGAATATGAAAGCAAGTTAACACTAGCACTGAGGTCTAGAAGAGCGTGATTGATATTCTTATCCCCGATGGTAATTAAGATTGTAGGACAACCAGGATCCTTCCTTTTTTCGGCAAATCAATGGGAAGAACATTTCTCACATAACTAGCCAAGAAAACCTTTGTCGGTACCTGAGATTTCTGTTTTTAGTGCACAAGTCCTTAAAGATTTTCACGTATGAAGGAACTTGCTAGATCACATCTAAAAGAGAGATGTTGATGTTAACATGTTTGAACAGTTCCAAAACCTTCGCCATTTGTCGACTGGGCTTATTGGGTCTCAACTGGTTTGGAAAAAGAGTTTTGTTTAAATCGGTTGAGTGCAATACCTGTGGGGAAGGTTATGGAGATGGAACGGAAAGGTTGTGGAGATGGAACAGAACCAAAAACTGGAGTTTGAGTTTAGTGAGATGTGGATCCATTCAAAGCAGTAGATTTATGAGAGGAACCCGGTGAATTATGGAGAATGGGTTCAGAAGAAGAAGAAGAAAGTGGGATGGAAGAAGAAGCTGAAGGTCTACCCTAGCACCAGCAAGGGGTTTTAGTGGCATCAAGCATGCCAAATTTAAATCAGATAAATAAAATTAACAACTACGGCAGAAAAGAAATTTACAACTAGGGCAGAAAAGAAATTAACTTGGGCAAGATAAAAAAACTTACTTCTTTATTGATGCACTCTTTGACGATGAATTGAAAATCTAAGATCTGGAATTTAAAAGAGGCATCTCTAAAGAGGTACCCAAAAGGAGGCACGCTCCAAAAAGAGCTGTAGGGTTCCTATTTATAGATAATAGAAACTCTAGGGTTTACATCTGATCCATATCTAGAATTAAAAAAATAACCCCAAAGAACGAGTCAAAGCACCGACACCCACCGACACACGTGCACCGACACGTACACTGCACGTGCACTAAATGACCGCGGAATCGCGGCAAGAAAGCATGTTTGGCCGCGGTTCCGCGACCATCTTATAGGCTCTCTTGCTAGATTCTTCAGGGTTGCTTCATGTTGCCTTTTTCTTCTGTCTTCTTTACTTGGTTTCTCAGAACTCGCGGAGTCTGTGTCTACGGATGGTTTTTGACTAAGCTACTAATAAGATCTCTATCAATGCTTCTTCTAGTTTCTTCCAGATTTCCACAGTGCAGAAATGTTGTGGACTTTTACCGTTTGCTTCGTGTTGAAGTCTTGAATCATGTGCTGCCTTCGTGCTTTGTGAAATCGAATTGTTTGCTGATCTTCGTTTGTTCCTCAAACTGTAGGCGGCATCATAAAGATTCTTCTATTTGTTGGTCGTAGTCTCACTTTTGTAGCGTCTTTTCACCATTTTCACTGTATTGTTCCGAGAACCTGTAACCTGCAACTATTTAACAGACATGGATCAAAAGCACCTATTTATTTGTAAAATGATTAAGAATGGGGAATATAATAATGCAAAATTATGATATGAACAAATACCCCCAAACTTATCTTTTGCTCGTCCCGAGCAAAACTAGTTTTATTCTCGAAAAATCCTAACCTCACTTTCGCAGGGAAACGCGATTGTACTGAGCTCGTGCAACAAGCCGTTAAATCTCTAGGTGTCCCTAGTAGGAGGAGTATTGTCTCCTGAGGGTTTTCAGCGGATACTACCCACAAAATCCTATCAATTTGGCCTATTGACTTTCATTCTTCAATTCGGTGTTCTAGCAAGAAATCTATTATCTTCAACTTAGAAATTATCAACCTGTATTTTTCACACTCACTTATTATTTAACTTAAGACCGTATATGTTCTGCAAATTTATTCAGCTTTCAGCATCTTTTGAGTTTTCCTTCTAAGGTTCCATCTCCACTTAGGAATTTCTATCATTTCTACTAAAGATATAAGTCCTATTTTTCATTCCTACCTCTCATCCAACCCAATCATATACCCCTACGTGTGTGTATGTATCACCGCTACACTTGGAAATTCAATTCAAGCTCTTATACTCTTGTCCATAATCCAAAGTACTTTTAGTTGGTGAATTTTTAGATGAAATAGCTTATACATCCTTCATGCGGCCGTTAATACTTTTTGAGGTACTAACGATCGATTACAAAATGTGTTTGCGCATTAAGGCGTAATTCCTCGTCTTGTAATACCTAAGGCTTTAGCAGTGACTCCCAAACCAGTTGGTCTAAGGCACTAGGTGATAAAGCACCCTCGCTATATATTTTTTTATTTTACGCAGCCTCAAGTAATTACAAAACCAGTGTTCATTTTTTATATCTCTTTATTCACACTTATACTTTTATTTTATTTTCTTTCATACTAAGGCTTTTAGACAAGAGCATTTCAAGGTATGCTCTACTATTCCAATCAAGATTCGTGTTTATGCAAGTTGTAGGGTATATATTTTCAGAATTTAGACTTAAGCTTAGGGATTATTTTTCAGACTTACACTTTAATAAAAATATCAATACTCTTCCCTTATTTTGACTTAGCCCATGAAGTGAACTCAAAATTTGCCTATTTCTAAGTAAACTACAAAGACATATTTTTTTTTTCTACCGTTAAATTTTATGAAAGGTTGTTTTTAGGGTTTTTAATTTACCAAGTCTAGGATCTAGTTGTTCTTGGTTAGTTAACCTTCTTGTCAAACTCAAGTTAATTATGGCCAAAATTGAATTTTTCAATTTTTATAATTTTTCAATTTTTTATGGGTTTTAAAATAAGTATGCAAATGCAAAAATATACATATAAATGCAAAGGAAGAAAGCTTACCTAGCACACTCCCAAACTTAAACATGACAGTGTCCTCACTGTCAGGCTACACCAAGAGGGTCAAAATTGTCGGCACTCCCCTGTTTATTATTTTTTTAAATAATTTTTTTTATTGTTAAAAGAAAAACAAAAAAATATACAAAAAGGTCCCCCCCCCCAAACTTAAGTGAGACATTGTTTCCACTGTTTTAAGCATTAAAGTTCAGAGTCAGGGAGGAGAAAAATCAAACTATATAAGGCCTTACACAGGCCAAAGGTTAGCACCAACCATTTAAAATTTTTATCGTTATAATGGTAGGGTTGGTGAAAGAATGGAGTGTAGAGAAAGGAGATGAGAAGCACACGAGACCGTGTGGAGATAGAAACATTATACGGTCTCAGTGGAGGAGAAGAATGGCGGAAGAGAAAAAGAAATGGTGGTGGTTCGACTTCTTCAAGTGGAGGTTGATTAATCACAAAATCCGTGTCATTTAGGAATGTGAGTTCGTCGACGAAAATATCTTCGAAACTTTCATCGAAGGTTCGATTGAACGTTTCAATGTCAATAAGTGTCACGCCAGAATTCAACACACATGATTTTTCAAAAATTACGGAGATAGGAGACTCATAAAGCTCATCTACCTTATTCTCAAAAGATTCTAAATCAAGTTGTTTTTCTAAAATTGTCGAACTCAAAATATCAGATTGTGATTCATCAACACTCGGTATCATTAAAGGAAAATTAGACGAACCAAAAAAGTGGGAATACGAACTTGAGGGTGGGGATGGAATGTATAAATTAGCACAATTTGTAATGACCGATGTGTAAAAAGCGATTGTGCTAATCTATCAACCTACGAAGAAATGAGATCAAATCCCTCAAGATTCGTGAGAAAACATGGGTACGTCGAACTTGGTAAACCAGACATTAGAGATGAAAGCGTAACGGTTTCTTGCGCGGTCGGAACGATGGAAAGGACGAAGGTGAGTGATTTAGGAAGGATTACAGTTAAAGGTTCAGGAGGGTGTACACAGTCAGTGGAAGCAACATGATGAATTGGAAAATCCGACTCATCAAACAAAACTGGTTTATCCTCAATAATTTCCTCAATATTCTCCTCAAAATTTAGCTTATCCATGCCATTATCATCAAAATCAAGACGCATATGAAGTTCGGGAAAAACATTTAATGATTCGGGATGATGAACTGGAGAGACAATTTCAATCAAATCTGCGGGTTCATCATCCAAAATATTCCCGGCGTCAATATCCTCGATCGAGTGAAAATCAATTTTTTTAGACACCTCATCAAAAGCATGGATATTTATCAATTTAGGTTCTAGAGTGGAGGTGTAGAGGTCAAAAGGATTGGTGACGGTTTCACTCGAAAGGGGCTCTTCACAATCAGGTAAATCAAACACTACAAAGTCGCACAACTCATTACACGTTTTATCTTTAACTGGTGAATCATTTGGGACACTTGTTTGAAAATCAGAGTTGTGGAATTCAATTGGGGATGGGTAGGTTTGATTGGGATGTGTATACAGCTTACTCTCACCACTCAAATTCTCACTCTCTCCAACCGCCTCATCATACATTGGAAAATTTGGAGCTAGTTGGAAACTAGCTACCGGTTCACTAGGTTGTCTTGATGACTTAAGGGCGGCAATGGACGCATCCAAATTCCTCATCTGTTGGTTTGTCGCTACAATATGAGCTTCCAACGACTGTTTCAGACTAGACATGGGTTGTGAAGGGGTTTCAGTAAAAGATTCAAAATTGTTTGGATTCTGAAAACTCCCAAATAGCTGTGTAGAAGCAATGTCTAGGGAATTGAATGGTTGGACAGGAGTAGGATAAACATTTGGATAAAAAGATGAATGGACTTGTTGATCCCAAGAACTAGAAGTGTTAAAAGGAGTGAAAGATCGGTTACGAGATTGTTCAATATGTTCAGCAATAGATATGGGTTTCAGAGTTACAACAGGACTTGAAGAAGGAGTATCAACGTAAGAAGGTGGTGAAGATTGAAACGGTTGATACAAAGTGGATTGCGGAGCATAACTGTTTCTCCTAGACTCTTCTATTCGATCTTTCAAAGAAATTTTTGGCATGGAGGGGTCTTCCGTAATTCGACCAAAACAATTCGCGTAGGAAACAAAGCTTGGTTCAGGGTACCAAAGTTCGGCAAGAGTTTTGGGAGGTGGGGTACCCATGATGTGAGAAAGGAGAAGAAAAAGAATGTGATATTTTTTTTATTTTTAATTTTAAAAAAAAAATATTTTAAAAAAAAATGTTTTTGGAGTTTTGAAATTTTTGAAAGTGTGTTTTTTTTAGAAAAAGTTTTGCAAAAATTTGTACGGAACTACAGCACAATCATAATTTATATATGCACAATCAAGCCTAGAGCCAGAGTCTCCTAAGTCAACTAGACTGCTCCTAACTGTTCCAAAGGGTAAGTTGTGAGATCCTCAAATCGCCTCTTCACCGCCAATTGTGGCCAGGTAAGCACAAGTAAAGAAAGGAGGGATCCGCTCACGAATCACCGTGAGACGGGCCTTTTAAAATTACCTTTCCTACTTGTCTAGTCTAGACACCACAAAGTCAGGTTTAGATAAACGATCGATACCTACAACCTTTCCTTTGTCCTAATGAGCACGACAGTCCTTAGTTGGCTGAGTCTAATATTTTTTATTTAACTCGAGAGTTGATGCAAAATACTTTTTGTGATTTTTGGGGTCCTAGGAAGGGTAATGAAATCCCCACCCAATCTGGATTGGTGTTATAGCCTCTTAAAAGTCCGTTTTAAATATGCAAAGCAATTAACACACCAAAAATCTAAAACACTTTCAAATTTTTTTTTATTTTGCAGCGCAAAGAATGCTGCACAAAAACAATTTATTGGAGAGGGAGAAAGATTTTGCGCAAAGAACCCTGCAGGAAAATTTTCGGTTGAGATCAGGAGGTTACAGAGGAGATAAAAAATACTCAAAGAGGGATTTGAGGTGAAGACGTCAGTGGTTGACCGCGGTTCCACGGTCAACTGCATATATCTGCCGCGGTTCCGCGGTGGTTCTGTTAGTTTGGATCTCCAAAAATTTTCTGTTTGTTGTTTGGATTCTCCCCTGTTTGTTCAGATTTTCTGTTTCTTGATTTGTTCACTGGGATTTTCTAGATCTGAATCTGTCCGTCTTCTTTTCCAGCACAATTCATACAATACATCTCAAGAAGAACAAGATGATTTTTATTTTTATTGGATTTAAAAAAAAATTTGTTTGTTTTTAAAAATTTTCAATTTTTATAATTTTTTTTATTAACCCGAAATTACACAAAGAAAGAGATTACCGTCTCCCCGGCAACAACGCCATTTGATTGAGTGTTTTAATACTTATGCGTATTTTGTGATCAAAGAATTTACCGCAATCAAGAACGGCGTCGCTTGGTAGCTAGCCGGTTGAGTACGGGTCGGTCCACAGGAAGATGGATTTCTTATCCTCGTGTTCTAACGAATTAATCCAAAAAATTGTTTTTATTTTAAGATCTAAGAGTTCATTTTTATGATTTTAATTTAACAACTACGACAGATAAATAAAATTAACAACTACGGCAGAAAAGAAATTTACAACTAGGGCAGAAAAGAAATTAACTTGGGCAAGATAAAAAAACTTACTTCTTTATTGATGCACTCTTTGACGATTACATTGAATTGAAAATCTAAGATCTGGAATTTAAAAGAGGCATCTCTAAAGAGGCACCCAAAAGAAGGCACGCTCCAAAAAGAGCTGTAGGGTTCCTATTTATAGATAATAGAAACCCTAGGGTTTACATCTGATTCATATCTAGAATTACAAAAATAACCCTAAAGACCGAGTCAAACCACCGACACCCACCGACACACGTGCACCGACACGTGCACTGCACGTGCACTATATGACCGCGGAACCGCGGCAAGAAGGCATGTTTGGCCGCGGTTTCGTGGCCATCTTGTGGGCTCTCTTGCTAGATTCTTCAGGGTTGCTTCATGTTGCCTTTTCTTCTGTCTTCTTCACGTGGTTTCTTAGAATATCTTCTAGTTTCTTCCAGATTTCCACAGTGCAGAAATGTTGTGGACTTTTTTCGTTTGCTTTGTGTTGAAGTCTTGAATCATGTGCTGCCTTCGTGCTTTGTGAAATCGAACTGTTTGCCGATCTTCGTTTGTTCCTCAAACTGTAGGCGGCATCATAAAGATTCTTCTATTTGTTGGTCGTAGTCTCACTTTTGTAGCGTCTTTTAACCATTTTCACTGAATTGTTCCGAGAACCTGTAACCTGCAACTATTCAACAGACATAGATCAAAAGCACCTATTTATTTGTAAAATGATTAAGAATGGGGAATATAATAATGCAAAAAAATGATATGAACAGTATTCGGCACAGAAGCAGTACTCTCTTTGGAGATAGAGCTACCCTTCTTACGAGTGGCAGTCCATTACGAGTTAACGGACGAAGAAAATGCTCATCTTCGGCTTAAGAAACTTGATGCCCTTGACGAAACCCGGCTCAGGGCTCAGCAAAACTTGGAAGCTTACAAAGCAAAAATGACGCACTCATACGAGAGAATGACTGGGCCGAGAACATTCCGCCAGGGAGAACTCGTGCTAGTGGTCAAGAGACCTATGATCCCTAATCGTGCCAAACGGGGGAAATTCGAGCCAAACTACAAAGGCCCGTAAATCATAGACAAAGTCTACCAGGGTGGGGCTTACTTGCTCATGGATATGCATAGAGAAAGACCCTTTAGGCCAATAAACGGCCGTTTCTTGAAGAAATAATACGCCTGACCGAAACGTCTATAAACTACTACAGACCGCAGCATCCCAAGGCTGGCGCAAAAAAAAGGGTACGTCCATAACCGAGATGGGCACGGATGAAAACCCAAAAGGGCTTGATTGAGAGCTGATTTTGCGATGGTGCGTTTTTAAAATCAAAGAATAGAATGTACCGCAATCAAGACGGTTTCGCTTGGTAGCTAGCCGGTTGAGTATGGGTCGGTCCACAAGGAAAACGTGTTCTTTTCTAATTGTTCTAACGAGTGAATTCCTTTTTGTGGTAGGTTTTGATTTTTATAAGAAACTGAAATTGAATTTGATTTGGATTAAAAGCTTGCTAGGATTAGGATTAGGGTAGTTTGGAAAGTTAATTCTACTCATCGCTTCCTTTGCCCTAATTAAGAACTTAGGTGTTAAGGTAATAGTTAACAAGGGGGATTAGCACGGGGAAGAAACATAGTTTCTTCCCTTTGGTCCTTGTCCGTCCTTTCTTTACACTTATCCCTAACCTCTATGTAAATCAACTACAACTGGTCTAACTAGGGAATCACCGCTATCTCCTGGGATAGGGTACCGTAGTGAGCGGTGTGTGTTTGATTTACATAGAGTCCTAATTTAAAATATTGAACGGAAAAGAAAGGAGTGAGAGATTTCCATCTCTCAAACCCACCCTATCCTAACCCTAACAAGTGAGGAACTACTCACTCATTAGGGTATTAACAATGAAGTTTATTTTTTAATTTTCTTTTTAATTACCAAATTAACGTGCAGATAATGAAAGACAGATTGGAAAATTGCATAAATTAAAAGACGAAATTAAAATTGCAAGATAAAAACTTACTTCAATGACACCTCTTGACGATGTAGGGTTACTAGGCACTAGAACAAGGTTCTATAAGGCATCAACCATGCCAAAATCAAATTTTCATGTGCCGAACAACCCTAACCAAGATCTTAGACTAGAGATTAGGCGAAACAAAGAGAAAGTAAACAACTTTACTTCTAAGAGTTTGGGATTACAACCTTTGTAGTCCGTTCCTTCACTTCTAAAGCTCCGTGTTGAGGTCCCTTCATTGCGATCATCGAGTACCCGGACTCAAGAGAGGCTCCATGAAAAGAAAGATGCAGGCTTGCTTCCGATCTTCAATAACAAAGATGATCTACCTTGAAGAAACTCAAGCCCAAGCTTTTGCTTCACTAATCAAGTATTAGCAAAGCAAACACCCTAATCTAAGTGGCTAGAATAGATGAGGATGATGAAGTAGGAATTTAGCTCTCATTTGTTTTCTTTATCTCACTCAAAATCATCACATGTGAAAAAGCTAGAAAGCTTTTCTTAAAAGGAAGAAGAAGAAGAAATTACTTTGTGATGAATAATGAAAACTTGTGTGAGGTTAGAAATGCAACCATGGGTTAAGAATGAAGACTTAACCCATGTAGAGAATTTACTATGGTAAAGTGTTTGGGTTTGGTTAAGAAATATCAACAAAATATCTTTAGAAAATATCATTGCTTGAAAACAAAAATAAAGCTTCTAGAAGCTTCAAGAAAGCTTAACCCTAATCCAAACCTTAACCATGTTTAAACTCCATAAAACATAATGCATTTGTAACCTTAACTTGTTACAATATTATATATCACATATATAATATATTTTGTAACAAAATAAAATAATACATTTAATATATATCACAAATATATCAATGTATTATCCAAGTAAGAAAAAGAATTTTAAGTGAGCTTATATTAGTTAATGTAACTTAATATATCACATATATAATTATACATTAAATTATCGAATCAACACTTGATCCGATAATCCGGCTATATCGCATACAACCGACTAATATAATTTGTATCAGTTCATCGAATCAACACTTGATCCGATGACCCGGCTATATCACATATACCCGGTCGATATCTTATATCGCGAGAAACTAATACGGTATCACATACACGTATTGTTCTCGGTCCCACACATATCACATATGTGCCCCTACTCCGTTTTGCCTGAGCCAGGAAACCTCTGTGTAGGACTCTAAAGAATCGTCAATACGCCGGCAGTAGGTGATGATCATATCAAACACTTATAAGCTGCAAGCAGTCAGCTAAACGTAACAGCCACCCAGGTATTGAGCAATCATAAGATCAACAAGCAAACCTGGTACATTCTCCCGTGAATCCAACCAGTAACACTCCCGTACAGTCCAGTCTCTTCGTCTGATATGTCGCATATCTCGCCTAGGGGTGGTAAATGTCAGACCCCAGTATCTTGATAAGTCGTGTCGATATGAGTTCCATGACTGTTTGAGAAACTACTGATAACACTTACCAGTAAATCTTAGCAACCCTGGCCAGGGATTTCCAGTTATAGCCAATCGAACACGGCGCAACATCAACTCCCTATACCGGGAGAGACGAAACCCCTCCTATCGCTCATTGCCTCCATGTGATTCGGGACTGTACCCAAAAGCCACCGATTTGCACGCCCTCTTGGTCGTGGTATGATGGAAATCAAAGAACAGTGGGAATCACACAAGACTCTATGACGATCTCGGGTCTACAGACTAACCTGTACCAGAGTCACCAGAGAACTGCCATCTGACGTGAGGTATAATACCATTTGAGAGTTCTCGGCGAGTCCATCCAGTTTACCCAGTCTTCACTGAGCACCAGTATACCTTCTCTGATATCAAACACCAATGGATATGGGATCATCCATCGCCCATCATATGGGTCAAGAAGCGCATACACTAGTCTACTCTGGAGTATCGATGCCTATCTCGGTACTCCCACGACTAGGAACATTTGAAGGATGTACTTGGCGACTACACTGTCCCCACTAGTATGATCTGCATCATAGTCCTGGTAGTCAAGTACTCATCCTAAGGGCTTTATCAACATGTGACATAGAGACAATCAGAGTACATGTTAAGATATAGAGTAACCAGATAGCATACTATCATGTCGCGCAAGAAAGTCCTCCCTATATATGTCCAAGCATCCACTACAATATACATCGTATGTACAGTAATGGCCTCTAGGGCATACATATAACTAACAATCTCCTACTTGCACTAAGGCCATCTGTTGCGGTATCGCATACCCAACAATCAGCTGTGGTTGAAGTATCTGATACTCAACCATCCCATAAAAGTCTCTACTGGGAAATAGGCCATTGTGAGTGGATCCGCGCTGTTGTCCTCTGTGTCTACTCTCCTAACCTCGATCTCCCGGGAGATCAACCATCTCCATGATCAGGCGATACTGCCTAAGAATATGTCTGGATCTCTGATGGGACGGGGATTCCTAGGCCTTAGCCACAACTCCATTGTCACACAATAGTAGGAACGAAGTTCATCTTACGAACTTATATATATATCCAGACTGCCTCTTTGGTAGCATCCTTGGTAACGATGTATCTTGCCTTTAATTGTCTAGTATGTCACGGTATCTAGCTTGGAACTCTTCCAACATACCATCCCTCCACTGAGGGTAAAGACAATGCCTGCGACTGACATTCAGTCGTCCTTATCACCCTGGAATCTTTCAAGTGGTTCTCCCCAGGATCGATTGATACCATCTTACTACAACTAGTGAGAATCCTAACATCCAATTAGATCTATATCATAGATCCAAAACTCAGGATTTAGGAGGTATCACCTTGATCCTATAGAGAATCTTTGTGATAAGAGGAGATTGACCGAGCGTAGCATATGAAACTTCTTCCCTATCAAGAGTATGTCATCCACGTACTATACGAGGATCACCACCATACTCCCTACTACCTTTTTGTATATACTTGGTTCATCTACCATTTTGATGAAGTCAAACTCTTTGACTAGCACATCAAAACAGACATTCCAACTCCGCAATGCCTGATTTATCCTATAAAACATCTTGCTCACGTTTCCGCTGCTCCCATTGTCTAAGAAGCCCTCTGGCTGTGTACTTATAGACGCTCTCTTCCAAATCATCATTTAGAAAAGCTGTCATGACACCCAACAGCCAGATATCGTAGTCATGGTATGTAGCAGCGGCAAGTAGGATCTGGATGGACTTAAGTATAACTTTGAAAGTCTCAACTTTTCCATGTACACCAAGTAATCTTCTCATGATATACTTGCTCCTGATGGGGATTTAACCATTCAGATAAAGCTACCAAAGTCCATACTCTGTTGGTGTATAAGGATTCCATCTCAGATCGCTAAGTATCCTGCCATTCTAACAGAATCCCCACTCCTGATGGCCTGCTCGAAACTAGTTGATTCATCATCTCATGATGCAATCCTTTCTCCCACTGTCATAGAGAAACCGAAGTATCTCTTAGGCGGATGAGGAACCCTACCAGATCGGCGGAGAAGCTGAGGTTTGTTGGAAACTATTGAATCCTTCGGGTTTACCAAATCATCAATTGCAGTTTGTATAGCTGGAACTCCTTCCAGTTCTACCCCATGACCACTAATTTTTCACAAGAAATTCCCCTTTTTTCTCAAAAAGTGGTATGCCGAGAAATAAATCATCTTTTGTTCCTCGGTGTGGTAGAAGATATTCCCTTGCGAATGCTTGGGATATCCAACAAACTTTCACAGAACTGACATTGCCTCGAGCTTGTCCGGATTTGCTTTTGACATAGGCCGGACAACCCCAAATCTTAACTTTCTTAAGAGATGGGCTCTTCCCATACCATATCATATATGGAGTGGTAGGCATCTGATTTGGTTGGAACCCTATTCAATAGGTATGCAACTTCTCAAGTGCATAACCCCAAAAGAAAATAGGCTACTCTATAGTACTCATCATAGAGCACACCATATCACATAGGGTGCGATTGCTCCGCCCCGATACACCGACGTGCTGTGGTGTATACGGAGGAGTAATGCTGAGAGAGAATCTCATTCTCCTTTAGAATAGTCCAGGAATTCTGTGCTCAAGTATTCTCCTCCTTGATCTCATCAAAGGATATAATACTTATACCTGTTTTTGGTTCTCTACTTCTAACTTATATTCTGTGATTATCTCAAAAGTTTCGGACTTGTGTTTCAACAGAAACATATGTCTGAATCTTGAGAGATCATCAGTGATTATAATAAAGTACAAAGAACCTTTCCTGGCATATGTAGACAGGGGAATTTTATACATCAGCATGTATCAATCCCAAGAGTTCACTAACTCTTTCTCTGTTTCTAATAAACGGAGCTGTGGTCATCTTATCTTTGTGACACGACTGGCAGGTTTTACAAGATGTAACTCCAAACTAATTTAAATATGCATCTTTATGTAACTTTAGCTAGTCGGGTCGCATTGATATGACCTAGTCTACAATGCCTCAAGAAGAATTCGTTCATTTCTGAACTCTTCATCTTGTGTGTGTTCTGTATGTTAAGAACCGTGGTTTGATTTAGAACGTCTATACTTTTAGATAACGTGCCTGAACCGATCAACTCTTGATATAGGAAATGTTCAAAACATTATCCAACAATACAAAATTATATCCTTCTTTACTAATAAAGAGAGTGATATGATGTTGTATATCAGGTTCGGTATCTAATAACATTCGTTCAGAATCAATTTATTCTAGTAATACAGGGTGATAACTGCCAACAGACTTGGCTGCAACACTTGCATCATTTCTAACTCTTGAAACTTATCACCCGTTTTCAGTTCTCTACCTCTCTGTAGCCCATGTAACAAATTACATTTGCGGGATCCTGATCCGGTATCTCAGACCCAGGACGTAAACGATACTGAGAAACAGTTCTCGGAAATGAACATACCCGAAGATGATGCATCAGCATGCACTTTTTTCGTTTGGGCGGTATGGGAATTCTGGTAATCCCCTATTTCCTGCTCTGTCTTATAACAATTATAAGTTGGAGTGGGACCAACGTTCCCTAGCGCAGCGCAGTATAACAAGAGGGTTCGGTCAATACATCCGTATTATTATCTTGATTTAAGGCGTGACATGGTCGCTATCTGGAGAGAGATAGAAGAAAACACTCAGCGTATGCTCTTGCGAGATTAGATTGGTTATTTATATATCTAATCAGGATGTCTCCCACTGTTTTAGTCAAATCTTCCTTCAAACCCTAAAAGGAAAGGCTAGCTGGGATTAATTACACGCTACAAGTTTGCCAATCATTCAGCCAGGCTAGTGCCGGTACTTTAAGCGAGGTTCTCCGTGCTTTCGCATGGACCTAATTAAAATAAACCTCATTTTCCCAGGAGCGTAACCCCGTTGACACTTTTCTAGACACCTACTTGATCGGCTAATTGTAATGTGCAAAATTCTCCCAGGAGTAACTCTTACTCGTAGCGGGTATCGGGATCCAACTATCTCATAGCAGGTATACAATCTCATTGCAAATTTCAACTCTTGATATTCCCAATTATATTTTGCCCCGAGCGATCTATGACCTTGACAAGGTCAACAAACCATAGACCGCAAGTCAAGTTCAACCCGTCATTTCCCGATTGAATTAAACCACCCGCATGACCCTTGACAAGGTCAACAAAGTCACACGACTACCCAAACTCAATCGCATCATATGCTTTTGCAGATAAGCATAAATAGCTACCGCACACTGCGCCTTAACAAGGTCAACAAACGCAGCACGAATACTATGAAGTACTTATCTAAAATGACAGAGGGCTACGACAGGTTTTTAAGAAAACCCTTTGCGTAATGAACTTGATATCGTTGTAAAATCGAGTGATTTTAATTGGAATGTTTTTGAGGCCTTTTCTAGTTTTTCTAAAGAGGTCACTCCCGGTGAAGGGATCGTCGGCTCTTTCCTTATCGAATAAGGTGCAGGATATTTCACAAATATCACTATGCAAAGCAAAAACTATAAAAACAATCAAAAGACAAACTGAGTTTGTAGCATCTGCTAGTTTTGCTAAAGAGCTCACTCCCGGTGAAGGGATCTCGGCTCTTTCTTTATCGAATAAGGTGCTGGATGTTCTACAAGGAACACCGCTATGCAAAGAAAGAACTAGAGCTACCAGTTTTTGAGACAAGTTTCTACAACATCTTTAGGTTTCTTTTAGTTTCATTAATCTCATTAATGAAGTCCCATTTTATTATGCTTCACAAGCATCATATTTGAAACGAAATCAGCAATATAACATATATCTCATATATATAATATAAACATTCGTCTCAGGCAGTAATATGATCTCATCACAGAACTTTGCAGCATAAGATAACATATGAAATATTGGATATACTAGGATTTTCGTGTTTTATGCGAGCCTGTATAAAACGCGGATTCCACGGTCGCGATGAATAGCCAAACCCACATCCCTAGACCCCTGCGAGAGCGGCAAGCAACACTACCAATTCTGGGGTTAGGAGACCCGGTCTCGACTCCTCAAGATGGTCTCTTACTGGACCCTAGAACCCGGTTACTTGTGTTCCCCGCATTGGGTCTACCGAATGCGGAAAAGTAAATAATATACAATGGTGACATCATCCTCATCCCAGAAGTGCCCCAATAAAAGAATATTGCATACAATGAATTTTACATGAATGAAAATAAAAACCCTCATCTCACATAAAACCCCCGGCTCTGCAGAACGCAATGATCTAATATAACATATCACAGCAACACATAATATCACATATCATCAATGTAAGTAAATATGCGTATCCTAATTATCGTTGATGTATAGCAGCGAAACCGGCGATACACCACATAATACACTTACGGTCGCAGAAAAGAAAGGCTAAAACTACAACAGTTGGAATCCGCAACCTCCTTAGACATCTCATGCCTAACCAAATGAATTCCTTAGACATCACATGCCTAACAATTATAAACCCCGCATTTTAGTCTCAGTATCGAAAACACTTTTCAATATCAAGTCGGGCAATTCAACAAGATTCCCGACATTCTGATCGAATGCTCGTCGAAAACTTTAGTAGACGGCCTCACCCCAACGCCGTCGACGAAGTGCACTAAGGCGGAACACCGCTGCCGCGAGCACCTGGACGGATGCTTTTGACGACGGGGTTCTCCTACAGTCACTTGGTCAGGGCTATGGGGTGTGGCTATCTATTAAGTTTATCCGGCGAGTATCCGCGTACGCTACGTGATTGCGGCGGACTTTTGATCACATGAAAATCCCGTGGCAACCGATCAAATGAGACTAAAAACTGCTAGATTTATAACATTCAAATTAGTTATCTCATAACTACTTGTGGATTCCAAATATTGTATTGCATTCCAGATAAATAGACAATGTTAAACCTTCCGATCGAATAAACAAACACCCAAGATTTCCCAAATAGCTCAACACTTGAGCGGATTTCAAAAAGTCTCCATCACATGCCACAGTACCAATGGTCCAGCCGTAGAAGGGTCAAACCAACGCCTCACATGGTTCAACGCCGTACTGCCCCAAATCTTAAGGTTTAGAGACGGTTCAGACGGTCACATAATCGAGTTAAGGTTTGTGTTCTTCTAGAGGGTCCACCGTGTTACTTGAACGACTCTGAATGTTCTTTAACTAAGGAAAAATCCAACATTTGGAAATTTTCCGGCAGGGGAAAAAGTGAGTTATTGATATCTGTTCGAACTTTTTAACACGTTCTAAATTACGGGGAAGACGTTAAATGAAGTTAAACTTTCCGATCTAATCAACGAATACAAAAGATCTCCAGAAAACTCAAAACTAGAGTAGAATTAAAAATTCCCAGAAGCATGCAAAAATACCTACGGATGTTAATGTGAAAAATCTAACCCTAATACCCAGGAACGGCCGCGGAACCGCCGCACAATGCATGGTATTGCCGCGGTTCCGCGGCGATTTGATGGGATTAGTGGTTCGTTTTTCACAGTAATCCTTAGAATTCCCTGTTTAATTTTCTAAGTATTTTTAATACGGAAAAAATCAACATTTTAAAAAATTTCCAGAGAGGGGGTGTATATCGACGTTTCGGGGTTCGATCTGACTTTAAACTTCGTCTAGACAATGCCTAAAGCTCTAGCTTGTCTCTGATACCACTGTAAGGTTACTAGGCAGTAGAATAAGGTTCTACAAGGCATCAACCATGCCAAAATCAAATTTTTCATGTGCCGAACAACCCTAACCAAGATCTTAGACTAGAGATTAGGCGAAACAAAGAGCAAGTAAACAACTTTACTTCTAAGAGTTTGGGATTACAACCTTTTTAGTCCATTCCTTCACTTTTAAAGCTCCGTGTTGAGGTCCCTTCACTGCGATCATCGAGTACCCGGACTCAAGAGAGGCTCCATGAAGAGAAAAATGCAAGCTTGCTTCCGATCTACAATAACAAAGATGATCTACCTTGAAGAAACTCAAGCCCAAGCTTTTGCTTCACTAATCAAGTATTAGCAAAACAAACACCTTAATCTAAGTGGCTAGAATAGATGAGAATGATGAAGTAGGAATTTAGCTCTCATTTGTTTTCTTTATCTCACTCAAAATCATCACATGTGAAAAAGCTAGAAAGCTTTTCTCAAAAGGAAGAAGAAGAAGAAATTACTTTGTGATGAATAATGAAAACTTGTGTGAGGTTAGAAATGCAACCATGGGTTAAGAATGAAGACTTAACCCATGTAGAGAATTTACTATGGTAAAGGATTTGGGTTTGGTTAAGAAATATCAACAAAATATCTTTACAAAATATCTTTGCTTAAAAACAAAAACAAAGCTTCTAGAAGCTTCAAGAAAGCTAAACCCTAACCATGTTTAAACTCTACAAAACATGTTGCATTTGTAACCTTAACTTGTAAAAATATTATATATCACATATATAATATATTTTGTAACAAAATAAAATAATACATTTCATATATATCACAAATATATCAATGTATTATCTAAGTGAGAAAAAGAATCTTTAAGTGAGCTTATATTAGTTAATGTAACTTAATATATCACATATATAATTATACATTAAATTATCGAATCAACACTTGATCCGATAATCCAGCTATATCGCATACAACCGACTAATATAATATGTATTAGTTCATCGAATCAACACTTGATCCGATGACCTGGCTATATCACATATACCCGGTCGATATCTCATATCGCGAGAAACTAATACGGTATCACACACACGTATTGTTCTCGGTCCCGCACATATCACATATGTGCCCCTACTCCGTTTTGCCTGAGCCAGGATACCTCTGTGTAAGACTCTAAAGAACCGTCAATACGCCGGCAGTAGGTGATGATCATATCAAACACCCATAAGCTGCAAGCGGTTAGCTAAACGTAACAGCCACCCAGGTATTGAGCAATCATAAGATCAACAAGCAAAACTTGTACATTCTCCCGTGAATCCAACCAGTAACACTCCCGTACAGTCCAGTCTCTTCGTCTGATATGTCGCATATCTCGCCTAGGGGTGATAAACGTCAGACCCCGGTAGCTTGATAAGTCGTGTCGATATGAGTTCCATGACTGTTCGAGAAACTACTGATAACACTTACCAGTAAATCTCAGCAACCGTGGCCAGGGATTTCCAGTTATAGCCAATCGAACACGACGCAACATCAACACCCTATACTGGGAGAGACGAAACCCCTCCTATCGCTCATTGCCTCCATGTGATTCAGGACTGTATCCAAAAGCCACCATTTTGCACGCCCTCTTAGACGTGTTATGATGGAAATCAAAGCACAGTGGCAATCACACAAGACTCTATGACGATCTCGGGTCTACAGACTAACCTGTACCAGTGTCACCAGAGAACTGCCATCTGACGTGAGGTATAATACCATCTGGGAGTTCTCGGCGAGTCCGTCCAGTGTACCCAGTCTTCACTGAGCACCCGTATACCTTCCTTGATGTCAAACACCAATAGATATGCGATCATCCATCGCTCAACATATGGGTCAAGAAGCGCGTACGCTAGTCTACTCTGGAGTATCGATGCCCTATCTCGGTACTCCCATGACTAGGAACATTTGAAGGATGTACTTGGCGACTACATTGTCCCCACTAGTATGATCTGCATCATAGTCCTGGTAGTTAAGTACTCATCCTAAGGGATTTATCAACATATGACATAGAGACAATCAGAGTAAACGTTAAGATAAAGAGTAACCAGATAGCATACTATCATGTCGGGCAAAAAAGTCCTCCCTATATATGTCCAAGCATCCACTACAATATACATCGTATGTACAGTAATGGCCTCTAGGGCATACATATAACTAACAGACGATTACAATGTAATTGAAAATTTAAATTCTAGAATTAGAAAGAGGCATGCCCCAAAAGAGCTGTAGGCTTTCCTATTTATAGAAAGGAGAAACCCTAGGGTTTACATCTGATCCACATTTGAAATTACAATACTACACTAAGAAAACCGGGTCAATGCACCAACTCCCACCGACACGCACCGACACGTGCTCTGCACGGCCGCGGATCCACGGCCATAAACCCTGTTTGGCCGCGTTTCTGCGGCCATCTTGAGGGATCATCGGGTCAAATTCTCAGGGTTGCTTCATATTGCTATTTCGTTCTATTTTCTTCTCTTGGTTCTTCAAAATCTTTTCTACTTTCTTCCAGATTTCCAACAGTGCAGAATTTGTGGACTTTTACCGTAAGCTTGGCGTTGAAATCTTGAATCTTTGTGCTGCCTTCGTATTTTGTGCAATCGAACTGTTCATTGATCTTCGTTTGTTCCTTAAACTTTAGGCGGCATTTGCAGATTCATCTTTTTGTTGGTCGTAGTCTCACATTTTTAGCTTCTTTTCACCATTTTCACTGTATTGTTTCGAGAACCTTTAACCTGCAACTATTTAGCAGACATGGATCAAAAGCACCTATTTATTTGCGATATGATTAAGAATGGAGAATATAATAATGCAAAATTCTGATATGAACAAATACCCCCAAACTTATCTTTTGCTTGTCTCGAGCAAAACCAATTTATTCTCGAAAAAACCTAACCTCACTTTGGCAGGGAATCACGATTGCACTGAGCTCGTGCAACAAGCCGTTAAACCTCTAGGTGTCCCTAGTAGGAGGAGTGTTGTCTCCTGAAGGTTTTCAGCGGATACTACCCACAAAATCCTATCAATTTGGTCTATTGACTTTCATTCTTCAATTCGGTGTTCTAGCAAGAAATTCTATTATCTTCAACTTAGAAATCATCAACCCGTATTTTTCACACTCACTTATCATTTAACTTAAGATTGTATATGTTCTGTAAATTTATTTAGCTTTCAGCATCTCTTGAATTTTCCTTCTAAGGTTCCATCTCAACTTAGGAATTTTTATCATCTCTATTGAAGGTGTAAACCCTATCTTTCATTCCTATCTCTCATCTAAACCCCAATCATATACCCCTACGTATGTGTATGTATCACCCCTACACTTGGAAATTCAATTCAAGCAATCATACTCTTCTCCATCGTTCAAAGTACTTTTAGTTGGTGAATTTTAGATGAAATTGCTCACACATCCTTCATGCGACCGTTAATACTTCTTGAGGTACTAACGATCGAGTACAAAATGTGTTTGCGCATTAAGGAGTAATTCCTCGCCTTGTAATACCTAAGGTTTTAGCAGTGACTCCCAAACCAGTTGGTCTAAGGCACTAGGTGATAAAGCACCCTCGCTATATTTTTTTATTTATGCTGCCTTAAGTAGTTACAAAACCAGTGTTCATTTTTTATGTCTCTTTATTCACGCTTGTACTTTTATTTTCTTTCCCTTCATACTAAGGATTTTAGACAAGAGCAATTCATGGTATCCTCTATTATCCTAAGTTTCAAGGTGCGTGTATGTGCGAGTTGTAGGGTATACATTTTCAGAATTTAGCCTCAATGTTCGGAATTATTTTTCAGATTTACACTTCAATAAAAAATTCAATACTCTTCCCTTATTTTGACTTAGCCTAAGAACTGAACTCAAAATTTGCCTATTTCTAAATAAACTACAAGGACATATATTTTCTACCGTTAAACTTTAAGAAATGTTATTTTTAGGGTTTTTAATTTACTAAGTTTTGGGATCTAGTTTTTCCTAGCTAGTCAACCGTCTTGTCAAACTTAAGTCAATTATGGCCAAAGTTGATCTTTTCAATTTTTTCGAATTTTTCAATTTTTTTATTTGATTTTATTTTTATAATTTTTATAATTTTAATTTTTATAATTTTTTATAAAGATGCAATGCAGAAATAAACATGCAAAGAAAAAAAGAAAAAATATGTACAAAAATTAAAAATATGCAATGCTATGATAACTATTTACAAACCACCTCCTCCCCTAAACTTACCAAAAGCAGTTCCCTCACTGCTCAGGCCCTCGGCGACCCCTTGAACGTGAACGGGAACGCTCCTCTCGAGCTAGCAGCGTAGATACGCCATGTTCAATCTCAGTCATCCGGTGATCCAAGTTGTTCATCATCCGCACCAAATTATCAATCGCCCTAATGGCTATTCTAAGAAGACGTGCATGTTCTATGGGGGTGAGCTCTTCCTCGTTCGCGGTCGAGCTGGAGCTGGGTGTTCTGGCTGGTACGTGTTCGGCCAGTTCTGATCGCGACCATACATCAGTTAAGCGGGTATAGGACGTGGATACGCCCTTAATGAGAGGCCTAATGGGTATACCTCCATGCATGTAGAATTCAAATTCCTCCACAGGGAGGAAATAGCGGCACAGTTGTGTCACTAACATAGGGCATGGGTAATTTGCGGCCATTTTGCCAGCACCAATTGAATAAAGCAAAACCGTGCACATGTCAAATCTAGGATTCCTAGTCATTAAGGTGTGCACAATATGAAGAGATGGGGTGAAAAATGCGGTATTATGTGAACTCGCAAAAATGTTGTTTTGTGCCCATAAGCACACAGTTAAAACATTGGCGAAGAGGGTTCTAGCCTGTATTCCCTTCCTAGGTTCCCTCGAACCGTCATTACCCATTAAGAGCATGTAGTCTTCAAATTGAAAAGGTTGGTCGTGAACAGGTAATCTAGGAATTAAAATGACTTCATGGATGATGTCCCTGTCAATGATTATTTCCCTATCGCCCCACAGTAATTTAATAAAACCGTATTGTGCAAGGCAGCCTTCTTCCATGCACTCGTAAAAACGAGTGACTAGATTTGGAAGAGTGTAAGCATTGGGATGATTATAAATTAAAAAGTTTCACCCCCTCCTTATGATTTCATCACCAAAATAACTCCCGTAAATTGTGTGTGAAAAGATTTGTGAAAAATCACGTTCTAATTGTATTGTTGGTGTCATTCAGAAAGTTCACAGATCTAAAAAAAATTAACAGAGAGGGAGAGATGATGCAAACCTCCTTTGAAAAAATCAGAGGGTGACGACTCAAGACGGCGACAGATGCGCTGCACAGAAGCGGGTTCGGCGGCGGATGCGCAGCGCGATGGGGAGATCTCTCTCTTCTGGATGCTGCGGCAGCTAGGGTTTGCAGAAAGGAGTATTTTAGGGTTTGTAAAAACAGAGAGGAGTCGGGTTGTATTTATAGGGGGTGTTTTGGTTATTTGCAAAACGGTCCTCTTAAAAAGAGGAATTTATTTGTAAATAAAATTTTTTATTTTATTTTATTTTTTTATTAAAACTGAAAATTTACAAAAATACCCCAAAAATTTTTTGTTTTATTTTCATTGTTTAATTTTTTTTTTATATAATTACAAATGATACATATCCCCAAACTTGTTTGAAACAGTGTTTTGGCTAGATAATCGAAATTTAGGGGTAGATGGAGGAAGATCAGTCAATGTAGATCGGCTCCTGCAAAAACAGGAGCTCCTCCGAAGGGTCCGCAGTGAGGAACGGTTTAAGTCGATGTCCGTTCACTTTAAACAGTGAACCGTCCTCCGAGTTTTCTAGTTCGACCGCACCATGCGGATATACGGTGCGTACCAAAAATGGCCCTTTCTATCGAGATTTGAGTTTGCCGGGATGAAAATGTAACCAAGTGTCGTAAAGTAAAACCTGTTGACCTGGTTTGAAAGTTTTGCACATAAGGTGTTTATCGCGGAACACTTTCGTTCGGTTTTTAACAACTACCGTGTTCTCATAGGCTTCATCGCGCAACTCGTCTAATTCGTTCAACTGTAGCTTTCTATTGCTGCCCGCATCTCCGAAAGATAGGTTCAACTTTTTTATTGCCCAAAATGTCTTATGCTCTATTTCAACTGGAAGGTGGCAAGCCTTTCCATAAACAAGCTTATATGGAGACATGCTAAGATCGATCTTATAAGCAGTACGGAATTCCCAAAGTGCATCAATAAGTTTTGACGACCACTCTTTACGGTTTTTGGAAACCATTTTCTCTAATATCTGTTTAATCTGCCGATTCGAATCCTCGGCTTGCCCACAAGTTTGGGGATGATAGGGAGTTGACAGCTTGTGAGTAATGGAGTATTTTCGCATTAAGGACTCGAAAGTCTTATTACAAAAGTGAGATCCATTATCACTGATAATTGCGCGAGGATGCCCAAACCGAGAAAAAATATTTTCTTTGAGCAATCTAACGACAACCTTGTTGTCATTAGTTCGGCCGGGCACAGCCTCGACCCATTTTGAAATATAGTCAAAAGCGAGTAGAATGTACATGTTCCTAAAAGAGTTGGGAAATGGTCCCATAAAGTCTATCCCCAAAACATCAAAAATTTCAACAACCAAAATTGGTTGGAGCGGCATTTCATTTCTCCGAGATATCCGGCCCAAGTGTTGGCACCGAGAGCATGTCTTGCAGTACTCATATGCGTCTTTAAAAAGTTGTGGCCAGTAGAAGCCACACTGCAAGATCTTTTCTGCTGTATTTTTGGGGCCAAAATGCCCGCCACCCGCTTGATCGTGGCAGAATGACAGCACGCTCTTAAACTCATTGTCGGGGACACACCGACGAATAATTTGGTCGGGACAGTATTTGAATAGATATGACTCATCCCAGTAAAAATGTTTTACTTGAGATAGAAATCTGAGTCTGTCCTGATTCGACCAATCGTTTAGTATCAGTCCGGTGGCCAAATAATTTACGATATCTGTGAACCAAGGTTCACATGACACAGTTAAGAGCTGCTCATCTGGAAAAACGTCTTTAATAGGAATTTAAAGTGTAGGCGAAAAAGGAAGGCGTGAAAGATGGTCGGCGACTACGTTTTTGCATCCTCTCTTGTCTCTGATGATAAGGTCAAACTCATGTAGTAAGAGGATCCAACGTATCAGCCGAGATTTAGCATCCTTCTTCGTAAAAAGATGGCGAAGAGCTGAGTGGTCAGTGTAAACGATGACTGGAGAGACGATTAAATAGGGCTTGAACTTTTCTAGTGCAAACACAACAGCTAAGAATTCTTTTTCAGTTGTTGTGTAATTTGGCTTCGGCCTCGTTTAAGGTTCGGCTAGCGTAATAAATTACATGCGGCATATTATTTATGTGCTGTCCAAGGACAGCACCAATGGCGAAATCAGATGCATCGCACATAATTTCAAATGGATGCGTCCAGTCAGGAGATGAAAGAATGGGAGCGGAAATAAGTGAGTTTTTCAATGACTCGAACGCCTTCATACAGCTTGAGTCGAAATCAAAAGTGGTGTCCTCGGCCAACAAAAGAGTCAAGGGTCTAGCTATCTTGCTAAAATCCTTGATGAACCGTCTATAGAAACCGGCATGGCCAAGGAAGGCTCGGATGTCTTTGATGCACATGGGAGGAGGAAAATTGGAAATGAATTCAATCTTAGATTTATCTACCGCAATGCCATTTTGCAAGATGATATGTCCTAAGACAATATCTTCTTGTACCATAAAGTGGCATTTTTCCCAATTTAAAGTAAGGTTCTTATCCCTACACCGGGTAAGAACCGCGTCTAAATGTAACAAACACTCGTCAAAAGAGTCGCCGAAATTGGAGAAATCATCCATAAAAATCTCCAAGAATTTTTCCACCATGTCTGAAAAAATGCCCATTATACACCGCTGGAAAGTAGCGGATGCATTGCATAACCCAAAGGGCATGCGACGATAAGCAAACGTACCGAAAGGACAAGTAAATGTGGTCTTATCTTGGTCCTTTTTCGCGATAGGAACTTGATTATAGCCGAAGTAGCCATCCAAAAAGAAGTAAAATCCATGCCCAGCCAATCATTCTAGTATTTGGTCAATAAAAGGTAATGGAAAATGGTCTTTCCGTGTCGCGGCGTTGAGTTTTCTATAATCGATGCACACTCGCCACCCAGTTTGGGTACGAGTAGTTATTAACTCATTCGCCTCATTAGTTATGACCGTTATGCCCGATTTCTTTGGGACAACGTGAATGGGGCTAACCCACTGGCTATCAGAGATAGGGTAAATGATACCACTATCAAGACATTTTACAATCTCCTTTTTAAAAGCCTCCTTCATTACAGGGTTGAGGCGTCTTTGTAGATCCCTTACTGGCTTCGCATCATCCATCATATGAATACGATGTTCAACTATTAGGGGACTGATCCCCTTGATGTCCGCCATAGTCCAGCCAAAAGCTTGTCGATTATTTTGTAAGACCATTAAAAGGGCTTTCTCTTGCTCGGGGGCTAGGGATGCCGATATGATAACAGGAAAGGTCTCATTCTCACCTAAGTAGGCATATTTAAGGTGAGACGGCAATAGCTTTAGTTCGAGCTTTAGAGGTGAAACAATTGAAGGTATAATTGGTGAAACTGTCTCAAACTCGAAGGATTCCAATAGAGGTTCGAAGTGAGTGTAAGCAACCGAGTCGGATGGTTCAGCTAACTCATCCGAAAATTCAAATGACTCAAACTCGGGTGGTGATTCTTCAAAATCGTTCAAAAAGGTGAAACACTCGTAATCGTTATCGGGTGTGAAAACAATGTCAGATTCAAGAAGGAACGCACTAGTGGCGTCAAAACTGCTGTGATCGAACAGAAATTTTTCGAGCTCACAGTCCTCCTGAGTGATCTCTTCGATCGAGCAAACATCAAGTATATTAGCATTAGGCTCGGAGGGCTGATTCCCTAACTTAAAAATGTTGAGTTCAATTGTCATGTTTCCAAAAGATAGGTTCATTGAACCATTTCGACAATTGATCACCGCATTAGAAGTTGCAAGGAATGGTCGACCGAGTATCACCGGAATTTGACTCCGGGGGTTAGCTATAGGTTGTGTATCCATAACAATGAAATCAACGGGGAAAATGAAGTCCCCTACTTTAATTAACACATCCTCTAACTCACCCCTAGGATGGGTGATAGATCGGTCGGCCATTTGGAGAGTACAATGTATGGGTTTCGGCTCTCCAACGCCTAATTGTCCATATACTGAATAGGGAAGAAAATTAACACTGGCACCAAGATCTAAAAGTGCGCGATTGATGTTCATATCACCAATAGTTATTGAAATTGTAGAACAGCCAGGGTCCTTTCGTTTTTGAGGTAAAGGTTGGGTAAGAGCATCACTTACTGCACTAGCTAAGAAAACTTTCTTAGGTACCTGCGATTTCCTCTTTTTGGTGCATAAGTCCTTCAAAATTTTAGCGTAAGAAGGGACTTGTTGGATTGCATCCAAGAGAGGTATGTTAATACTAACCTGTTTGAATAACTCCACAATCTTCTCCATTTTTGGAGTATGTTTATTGGATCTCAATCTGTTTGGAAATGGAATATTTTGAAAATTTGTTGAGTCCAATATTTGTGGAGTAGATTGCGGAGTTGGAACGGATCCCAGTGTTGGTGTTTTCGTGGAGTGAGATGTGGGTCCGTTCGAATAAGAAGAAGAAATAGAGCCTTGTGAAGAATGAAGAACGGGCTCTGAAGAAGAAGATGAGGAAGAAGAAGAAGAAGAAGAAGAAGAAGAAGAAGCGGCGGCCGGGGTGTAATCATTATTGACAACGTTGTTGTGCAATACCTTTCCAGATCTCAATGTAGTCACGACACTCACATTATGATTTTGTTGTTCATGAGAAACATATGTATTTTGTGTGTGACCAAGATTTGGTAGTGGTTGAGATGGAACTTTTCCCTTTTCTCGCCCGCTTAACGCAGCATTCTGTTGTGCAATTTGGGCTTCAATTGTTTTGATGCTCTGATCATGTGAAGCAGTGTGTTGCACCAAATACTGAATAGAAGATTGGATGCTGGCTGAGGATTGTGTAGATTGTTTTAAAAACGCATCCAGACTTCATTCTAGCGAAGAAATCTTATCGTTATTTGGTTGAACAAAATTATTTTGAGGAAAAGAGTTGTTTGGTGCAAAATTGTTCATTTGATTTTGGTAAGGCTGGGGTTGGAAAGGTTGCTGATATTGAGTTTGTTGAGGGGCTTGTTGTTGTGGAGGAGGCCTCTGGAAATTGTTATTGCCTTGGAATTGTTGTTGATTTTGATTCCAAGCAAAATTTGGGTGGCTCCTCCAACCAGGATTATAAGTTGAAGAGTATGGATCATTTCTTTGTCTTTGCTGGAAGGCAGCATTGACTTGATCTTGTCCATGAACAGGCGGGTTGTAAGGACACTCTTTAGTTAAATGGCACGGATCCGAATAACAAGCGCAAATGGTGCGTGGGGGTAAAGCTGGGGCAGGAGAAGGCGATGAGAATTTGCTCTCAATTGCTTCTAGTTTTTTCGTGAGTGCAGCCATTTCGGCCTTCATTGCAATCGACATATCAAGTTGATGTATGCCTGCCCTAGACTGACTTGATGAAGTAGATAAAGTGGTCTTAGTGCTTTCCCACTGAAGTGTTTGTTCAGCAAGATCGTCAAGAAATTTCTAAGCTTCCTCGCTCGATTTTGTAAGAAAGTGACCTTGACAAATGGTTTCCAACAACTGCTTAGTTGCTGGGTTCAGTCCTTCGTATAAAGTTTGGCAAAGTTGCCATCTCTCGATACCGTGGTGAGGGCACTGAACAAGAAGGTCCTTAAATCTTTCGAAACACTTCCAAAAAGGTTCGGAAGGAAGCTGGGAAAATTGATTAATTTCATTGCGAATTCTCGCGGTCTTGTGATGTGGGTAAAACTTTTTAAGAAAAGCCTTAACAAACTCTTCCCAATTTTTTATGGAATGTGATGCTGTGCTATATAACCACTTTTCAGCTAGGTCACATAAAGTGAATGGAATGACACGAAGCCTTATAGCATCATCAGAAAGTTGGGTGGTCTTCATCATTGCGCAAACATTCTGGAATTTGTTAATAAAGATGTAGGCATCTTCGGATTCCAGCCCGTGATATTTGGGCAACATATTGATGAAGTGGGGTTTAATTTCAAAGTTATCCCCATTAGCCGGTAGAAGTGAAAGACAAGTAGGAAGTGCAGTGTGGGTTGGATAGAAAAGAACCCGGAGCGCAATTCGTTGGGGCGCTTCAACAGGAGGGTGTTGTGGGTTATTCGCACCCAGTTGAGGTGGAATCAAACCCGTAGTAGGTAAGGGGTTGTTAGGATTGAACCCGACATCTCCTTAGAAGATTATGAATTTGAAGATGAAGGTAGAGAAGTGGAGGGAGTTTCGACTTCGGAGTCGAACGCGTCATCAGTAGATACTAACGAGACACGGACTAAATGAGCACTAGTGTCCCTAGTCCAACCGGACATACACTAACGAGGTATAGTGTAGTCAAAAAAAAAGAAGAAGGTGGGGGTAAGAAAACGTCAATGAGAGAATGTGGGTGAAAAGTGGGTGCAATGGATTTCCAGCGACAAAATGACAAGTTTTTGTAAAAATTTTGTTTTGTCGTTTTTTTTCATATGGAGTTTTGCAAAAGATTTTTTTATATAAGGAACTACGACAAACTTTCAAGCAATCAAAATATGCACAATCAATCCTAGAGCTAGGGTCTCCTAAGTCAACTAGACCGCTCCTAACTGGTCCAAAAGGTAAGTTGTGAGATGTCCCTCGAATCGCCTCTTCACCGCCAATTGTGGCCAGGTAAGCACAAGTAAAGAAAGGAGGGATCCGCTCATGAATCATCGTGAGACGGGCCTTTTAAAATTACCTTTCCTACTTGTCTAGCCTAGGCACCACAAAGTCAGGTTCAGATAAACGACCGATTGCCCACAACCTTCGTTTGTCCTAATGAGCGCGACAGTCCTTATTGACTGAGTCTAAATATTTTTTAATTAACTCGAGGGTTGATGCAAATACTTTTTATGATTTTTAGGGTCCTAGGAAGGGTAATGAAATCCCCACCCAACCTAGATTGGTGTTATAGCCCCTTAAAAGTCCGTTTTAAAAAAATGCAAAGCAGTAAACACACAAAAGTCCAAAACACTTGCCAATTTTTTTTTTATTTGTGGTGCAAAGAATCCTGCACAAGATTGATTTATTGGAGAGAGGGAAGAATTTTTGCGCAAAGAACCCTGCAGGAAATTTTTTTCAGAGGAGATCAGGGGGTTACAAAGAAGATAAAAATACTTACAGAGACTTTTTGAAGCGCTGACGTCACCAATGCGCGGCGGATCCATGGTGAAATGCAAGAAGAAGCGGCGGTTCCGCGGTGATTCTGTTGGATCAGGCCGTCAAACTTTTCCCGTTTTCTGTTGTGGTTCTCCTCTGTCTTTCCAGATCCTCTGTTTGTTGATTTGTTCACTGGATTTTTCCAGATCTGAATCTGTTCGTCTTTGCGTTCCTGCACAATTCGCACAAAAACCCTTAAAAAAATAACAAGATGATAATTTTTTTTTTATATTTTTCGGTTTTTATGAATTTTTTAATTTTTAATTAACCCGAAATTACAAAAAAAAAACTACCGTTATCCCCGGCAACGGCGCCATTTGATTGAGAGTTGATTTCGCGATGGTGCGTTTTTAAAATCAAAGAATAGAATATACCGCAATCAAGACGGTATCGCTTGGTAGCTAGCCGGTTGAGTACGGGTCGGTCCACAGGGAAAACGTGTTCTTTTCTAATTGTTCTAACGAGTCAATTCCTATTTACGGTAGGTTTTGATTTTTATAAGAAACTGAAATTGAATTTGATTTGGATTAAAACCTTGCTAGGATTAGGATTAGGGTAGTTTGGAAAGTTAATTCTACTCACTGCTTCCTTTGCCCTAATTAAGAACTTAGGTGTTAAGGTAATAGTTAACAAAGGGGATTGGCATGACGAGGTAGAAACATAGTTTCTTCCCTTTGGTCCTTGTCCGTTCTTAACTCTTATCCCTAACCTTTATGTAAATCAACCACAACCAGCCTAACTAGGGAATCACCGCTATCTCGTGGGATAGGATGCCGCAGTGAGCGGTGTGTGTTTGATTTACATAGAGTCCTAATTTAAAATATTGAACGGGCAAGAAAGGTGTGAGAGATTTCCATCTCTCAAACCTATCCAATCCTCACCCTAACAAGTGAGGAATTACTCACTCATTAGGGTATTAACAATGAAGTTCATTTTTTTAATTTTCTTTTTAATTACCAAATTAACGTGCAGATAATGGAAGACAAATACGAAAATTGCATAAATTAATAGACGAAATTAAAATTGCAAGATAAAAATTTACTTTATTAACACCTCTTGACGTTTACAATGGAATTGAAAATTTAAAATCTAGAATTAAAAAGAGGCATGCCCCAAAAGAGCTGTAGGCTTTCCTACATCTGATCCACATCTGAAATTACAATACTACCCTAAGAAAACCGGGTCAATGCACCGACTCCCACCGACACACACCGACTCGTGCTCTGCACGGCCGTGGATCCGCGGCCATAAGCCTTGTTTGGCCGCGTTTCCGCGGCCATCTTGAGGGATCATTGGGTCAAATTCTCAGGGTTGCTTCATGTTGCTATTTCCTTCTATTTTCTTCTCTTGATTCTTCAGAATCTTTTCTACTTTCTTCCAGATTTCCAACAGTGCAGAATTTGTGGACTTTTACCGTAAGCTTGGTGTTGAAGACTTGAATCTTTATGCTGCCCTCGTACTTTGTGCAATCGAACTGTTCATTGATCTTCGTTTGTTTCTTAAACTGTAGGCGGCATTTGCAGATTCATCTTTTTGTTGGTCGTAGTCTCACATTTGTAGCGTCTTTTCACCATTTTCACTGTATTGTTCCGAGAACCTGTAACCTGCAACTATTTAGCAGACAAGGATCAAAAGCACCTATTTATTTGCGATATGATTAAGAATGGGGAATATAACAATGCAAAATTCTGATATGAACAGGGCTCCGTGAGTAAAAACAACAGGACTACCGGCAAGTTTGTGAAAACCCGAAAGGGTGCAATCTCGTTAAAAGACACTTGCAAGGTCCTCTCGACCTTGTAAGAAGAAAATACCTATGTGAGATCCTTACGACTCACAAGGGAGCAACACACTTAGTGTCACGCCCCACTTCCCAGAGCGCGCTAAGATAGGCACGTGACAGAGCCAACCATGCTATCTGTGGATCGGAAATATCCACCCACAGTCACATTACGGCTGTATAGATATCAAGAACAGTAAAAATAATAAACAACTATCTAATACATGTCCATAAGCCAGAATAACGAATCAAGAATAAAAATAATGCGGAAGTAAAAGATCCAATACAATAATAATCTGGAATGTACGTCCCATAATGCGGGCTCACATCAAGAATGAAAATACTGAAAGGAAACTAAACCAACTAATAACAGGTCTTCACTGCTCGACCTGTTGATCAAATACTCCTGGACAGCCTACGATAAGGATAAGGGATTAGGGCCATGCAAAACCCAGATGTTAGTGCGTCATAATAACAATAAATCTAAGCAAGCAGGATGCGAAGAAATATGCAGGCATGAAGTATAAACAGTTACGTAACATGAATATAGATCATGGACAGAATATATGTAGGTGAAGTGCAGTGAGTAATCTAAACTGTGACATAGGGTTTTCTACTATAAAATTATTGAAATCAATTAGAGTAATCCTCCATGTAACTCAAAGGATATGTCCCGTTATCCCCCGGGACCACGGATCAGGAAGTGGGAGTGATGAATGACTTTGTCCCGTTATCTCCCGGGACCACGGATCAAGTAAGAATCACGAATGATTCTGTCCCATCATCCACCGGGACCACAGATCAAGTAATACCCTTGTAAACTACACTTTAGTTTACACTTTTGATTTCCCTATACCCCCAAGGTTTTGTGTTCAAGTCAGGTATTGGTAAATATGGAGCTAATGCCAACACAGAATCAAGCAGGTACAGGTTTGTCTGTATAGACAACAGGATATGCCCGCGAGGACAACAGGTCAAGATTGTTGGCATTAGCAACAAGATCAGGTAACATGTCAAGCTGTGGTACATTAGGTCTGTCAGGTGGTGTACAAGTATCAAGTGGGTGCTCATAATCAAACTGTAATAAGTATGGGTACACAAAATCAAGTATGGAGTACTAATATAACAATAAAATGGAATAATGTGATGTGGTATGCCAATAGATATAAATTCAAAGATATGGATGTACAATTATCGATTAGGGTTACATTTATAGTTCCAATACTAATTAGTATGCACTTTATTAAACATGGGGTGTTAATATCACAGTGTTATGTATTAATGTGATCTCTGGATGCAGTTATATATATTTTAAATGAGATGGATGCAAACGGGTATCCGAAATCAGTAAAACTATAAAATGGTAATGTAGGATGTACAACTAAGCAATATGTGATGTAAATATTCCATTGGGTGCAGTATGTAGTAATATAGTATGTAACAAGATAAGTTTTCATGACCTAGATCTGAAATGATATGAATGGATGCAAACGGAATATCGAAAAGTTATAAAACTAAATATGGGGTGCATGATTTTAAATACAGGTATGATATTTATTTAAATAGGTATATAATGAGTTATATAGCATGTAGTAAGATTAACTTGCCTCGACGAATCATGAAACGGATGTGTACGGTACGTCCGACGTCGGCAAAATGTCGTGATGCATGTACGGCCCACGGAACGGGTCTAAGAAACGTACGAGAGTGATCACGCAAGCCAGGAACTTTCGCTGGGTCGTCTGGATCGTCGGCGTCGTCACGGCTCCGGCGATCTCAGGAAATTCAGAATACAATAATCAAGAACAGAAAAGAAAAGGGAAGAAGAATAAGAGGAAGAAGAAGAGAGAGCAAGAGAGAAGAAAGAGAGAGGGAGTGGGGCCAGCGCAGAGAAGGAAAGAGAGAGAGGGAGTGGGGCCAGCGCAGAGAAGGAAAGAGAGAGAGTTAGTTGTTAGGAGTTAAGAAAAGATTTTAGTTTGTCAAATAAAATAAAATCTGTTAACAGAAATTTTAAATGTAAAAATTTAAAATAAAAATTAAATAAATTTGAATTTATGCGGGATACAAAATATTCCAAAATATGCCCGGGTCGGGTCTAAAAATTTAGATTTAAAATATGAAAAATATATGCGACGTCCAAATTTCAAAATGAAAGCTCTGGTAACGAAAATGCATACCCCCAAGAACGAATGCACGTGCATGAGCGTAGCCATCCAAACACGTCCGTTTCGCTGAACGGGACGAGAACAAGATGCGCGGATGCTACCACGGGGTTAGTAGTATCATGCAGGCCATGTTAAGTAATTTTAAATTATTTTACGTGGTTTAAAATGTTATATGGTAAAAGATGCAATGCCGGATAAAATGCCAGTATGCAGTATTCATGAAAATGCACATGTCTATGTAACAAGTCAAGATAATTCATAAATATGAATCAAACAAGTTCAAGCAAGCGGGTCGGGTCGAATGCAATGAAAAATGTAAAATACCATTCGCACCCAAAACGCGATAAATCAGGAAACACCATAAATAAGAAAATACGAGAACTGGAATTGGTATAAATGAATTAGGTTGTTACACTTAGGGATCCCCACGATTCCTAAGAAGAAATTACACTTACGAGATCTTCACGACTCGTAAGGAGAACCCTCTTATAAGACCCTCATGGCTTATAGGATTCAAAAGCCTTAAGGTACAGGGATCTGAACCAGTTCTTAAGCCATCATACACCCCGATTATGCCCTACAAGCGGTTCAATGCTGACCCTTATATACAATCCACGGGCATGAATAAACATTTTTCTAACAAAGTCCCACCAGTGATTAGGGATATGCTCACACGGAGAACAACCCTTGTAAGTCCTCTCGAATTATAAAGAGAAAACACTCTTATAAGATCCTTACGACTTATAAGAGAACATACACTTAGGAATCCTCACGATTCTTAAGGAGAAAAGACACCTACGAGGTCCTCACGACTTGTAGGAAGAAACACTTTTATGAGACCCTTACGGCTCATAAAGTCAAAAGCCTTAGTCGACAAGATCTTAACCCTATTTGCTAAGCCACCTTTGTTCGAACCGACAAAGGTAAATGATGATTCGCTCCTAGAAAAATCCCAGTCTTAGCGATGTCGATGCCTAAATAGGTATCAAATCCCAAGTCCTTCCACGGCAAATGATGATTCGCTCCTGGCAATATTTCAGTCGCAGCGATGCTGATGCTAAGACTGGTACAAGATTCCAAGTCCCATACTCGCGATAAAAAAAAGCGAGCAAAAAATGCATATGAAATAGCCGAATTGATGGGGCAACTTGCAAAAAAATCAGCAAGTAAAATATATGCATACAAAAATAGCCAAAATGATTCGGCAACTCGCAATAAAAAAGCAGCGAGTAAAAAGAAAAAAAAGTCGAAATGATTGGGCACCGCGAAAAATAGCCGAAATGATTGGGCAATCGCGACTTTTGCGATACAAAAAGCTAAAATGATAAAGCATCGCAGAAAGAAAACAAAAAAATAAAACTTTTGCCCTACAGGTGAGATCACATCAATCCCTGTATACAATCCAGGGGCACAAACAAAGAGGGAACCATATCATCCCATCAGGCTCCATTAGAAAGAGAGACAAGTCTCGACGGTTCATAAACAACCTAGAGAGCACCTCGACATTCGTCTCCTTACAGCTGACGAAACGTCAGCAAAATGGAGCCACGGCATACTCCTAGCCCCAAATCTCGACGGTTCACAAACAACTTAGAGACCACCTCGACATTTGTCTCGTTACAGTAGACGCAACGTCAGCAAAGTGGAGCCACGGCATACCCTTAGCTCCAAGTTTTGACGGTTCACAAACAACCTAGAGACCATCTCCACATTCGTTTCGTTACAGAAGCCACAACGTCAGCAAAGCGGAGCCACGACATACCTCTTGCTCTAAGTCTTGACGGTTCATAAACAACCTAGAGACCACCTCGGCATTCGTCTCGTTACAGTAGACGCAACATCAGCAAAACGGAGCCACGGAATACCCCTAGCTTCAAATCTCGACGGTTCACAAACAACCTAGAGACCACCTCGACATTTGTCTCGTTACAGCAGACGCAACGTCAGCAAATGACCCCGTCGCGGAAATAAGTCATCCAATGACCCCGTCGCGGAAATACGTCAGCAAATGACCCCGTCGTGGAAATACGTTATCCAATGACCCCGTCGGGGAAATACGTCAGCAAATGACCCCTTCGCGGAAATACGTGAGCCAATGACCCCGTCGCGGAAATACGCCATCCAATGACCCCGTCGCGGAAATACGTCACCAAATGACCCCGTCTCGGAAATACGTCAGCTAATGACCCCGTCTCGGAAACACGTCTGCCAATGACCCCGTCGCGGAAACACATCATCCAATGACCCCGTCATGGAAACATGTCAGCAAATGACCCCGTCACGGAAATACGTCATCCAATGACCCCGTCGTGGAAACACGTCACCATATGACCCCGTCTCGGAAATACGTCATTCAATGACCCCGTCGCGGAAATAAGTCAATCCTGACCCTGTGAAACACGGCCAAAGTCAACCCTTGACCTCCCCGTTGAAGCAATGCTTTGACCCGGGAGCAAGTCAACTCATCAAACACTTATGAGTCCTCTCGACTTATAAGGAAGAAAATTCTCTTGTGAGATCCTTACGACTCTCAAGAGAAAACACACTTAGGAATCCTCACGATTCCTAAAGAGAAAATACACCTATCAGATCCTCTCGACTCGTATGGAGAAAAATCTTTATGAGACCCACATGGCTCATAAAGTTGAAAGCCTTAGGAGGCAGACCTGAACCTGACTCATAAACCACCGCTGTCCTACAAGGAGATCAAAATAGATTATCCACAAAACACATTTGCTAAAAGGACACACCACCATGAAACAAAATGTGTCTTTTATTCATGAATCAAAATGAATACAATGTACAATCTATAAAAGAATCAAGAAATACTCTCATTCAGGAGTATGTACAAAAGGGGAATAAAAAAATATATACATTGTCTTCAAGCCGGCGAACGATTTAATAGATTCGTCAGTTCATCCTTCTTCCGCTGGGTCTCGGCCTCATAATTTGTTATTGCGATAAGAAGGGCCTCCGCCTGAGACTGTTGGGCCGGGTACGAAGCGAGCCGACTTTCAAGCTCCTGCTCGATAACTTTGTGGGATTCAACCATTTCGCGAGTAAAAATGACGGCTTTATCAATAGCTACCACCACCCTGATAGCTTCCTGAAGCACCCACCAGAGTTTGTATGCATGAGTGGTCTTGGCCGTAAGTTCTGCTTGAAGTTCCCCAAGCGCATTTGAAGCCAGCTCCCTCTCCGAAAACTTTCGCTTGAGCCACTTCACACATGACTGCAGATTTGCGGCGCACCGTTCAACCAGCCCCCGCAAGCTTGCCTTTGCAGCCACGACCTCTGAAGGAAGGCGCATGCACTCAAGACCATGTAAGCAAGCTTCCACCCTACGACAAAACTCAACCTAGACATGCACCAATGTTTCACCATGGTAAGAAGCAAGAAAGGGGAGAAAATGTTGGCTTCGGCACCAAATTCTTCGGCTGTGAGCGAGCTACCAGCACGAAGGTCTTCGATAAGAGCCGACAAAGAGTGAAGGCTTAGCTTCGCCATTCGTTCAGATGCGCATAGAGTATAAGGGCCGGGTGGCATAATAATGCGAGATTCCAGCGGGGTAGGAACAGGCAAAGCTGTTAAGATTCATAAAAAATCAGCGAGATTTGCAAACAAAGAGCAGATGGAACAGCGTTGAAACCTTACTTTCCCACAGTCATGCAAGAAGGGTCTAAAAGATCTCCAGGCCCGTCAAGGATCTCAACTTTGTCGTCAGGTTCCAGAACTACAGAAGACATCATCATCGGTATACAAAATAATAATAATGCCATGAAGAGGACAAATAACACTAACCTTGCCCAGAAGAGAGGACGATGCGTTGAGGGGATATTTCTTGCGGAGCGGCATCTCGAGCAAACGCTGGAAACACTTTCTGGGGGATAGATCCGCGATAGACACGGCCAATCCGCGTAATTCTGAAAAGACAGAAGGATTTAGGTAATGAAAAGATCATTAAAACAAAAGATAGAAGAATACCTTCGATGCTCCTCCCGCTTTGAACATGAGGGATAGCAGCTTCGGCAGCCTCCTCCATGCCCTCAGGCATATCATCGGGGACATGGGCCGGTATAACAGCTTCCAGTTGAGGAGCAGCGGCCACTGCTTCAGGCTCTAATGAAAGGACGGCGGCCTCAACTACCTGTCCCACAGTCTCCGGGCCGTCACCAGAAAGTCCATTGAATCTGCGGCCAATGAGGATGCCTCTTCCGGGAGAGCAAGCACCGGGAGAACGGAAGCCACCAATGGAAGCTCTGCCACAGAAATAGCAACTGTAGCGACCCTCTCCACACCTACTAGTGTCTTATCGGGGATATTTATAGAGTCCACGGTCAAGGCACTGCTCGAGCTCAGATCCTCTGCCATGGCCGAAGTCCCTGCAAAGTTTTACGAAGGTAAGAAGACATAGAAAGCAAAACAAATTACTTGCCAAAGGAAAAATACAGAAAACGTGCATACCGATTCACCAAGATGCCTCGAGTATAGCTTTTTCAAGCCGACGTTCCTTCATAAGAAGGTATGCTCGCCGCGGTGCTAAAGTGGATTCATGGCCGCTGGTCTACAAAGACAATTCATCTTCAGAAGCGGCAGAGATAGGCTTTTTGAGGGCTATCTCGCCTCCCTGCTCCAAAGGACCTATACATACTCGCCGTACTGATGGAGGATCTTCATAGAATATCACGGCAAGATAGGAACTCTTTGAGACACGCACGTTCTCGGTCTCGTCCTGGGAGCGCCATATAGCCTCAGCCAATTGTGCGGCTTCCTCGGCAGATGAACCTGGAAAAAGAAGACCATTGTCCAGCTCTTGCATAGATATTGGTTCGTCTTGAATAATGGGCTCGGATTCCATTAAAAAGTCGAGCAGACCGGTGACTGTCTTCTTCCTCCGCTTCGACCCGGAACTAGTGCTGGAAGATGATCGCTTCCTTCCCTTCAGCGCTTTAGAACAATGTTGACCCACTTCGCCTTTAGTATCCTCTCTCGGCGGTGCTACCGATGATGACACTGCCATTGCTGATGCCGCAGCTGATGAAAATGCTACTGGCGCCTTATCAGAAGTCCTTGCCTGAGCTCTAGTGCGCATTGGCATGCCAACTGTTGGAGGAGTCAGGCCCGCTTCTACCGCCTCAGTAATAAGTAAGGCGCCAATACCCCTCAAGGGAGGGCGAACCATTGTCCGCGGTCGCGGCGGGACTCCTATAGCTTAGAGCGGGGCGGGAGCTCTATGTCCAAAAAGTATCCTCCTCTCCTCAGCAATAATGGGACTAACTCGATGGAGGTACCAACCCGTAAAAGCCCCCCCACACCTTGGAATGTAGTCGGCCTTGGGGATCATGAAGTGAGAACCAGTGTTCAGCCGCATGAAATGGTGGGTGTCATCATGAACAGCTTCCAAAGAAGAGATAGGCTCCACCATGAATGCCTCAAAGGGAACACCCTGGTCATAAACCAATTGCTGGGCAAAGCGGTGTGGATTATACCGCAGAAAAAGAATTGCATCATTTCGGCGGAATACCAAATAACCCAACTTGATTGAGTACAAGTGCATGGCTTCCTTGGGCTTCAAGGATGGTGCTCCCTCTTTCGATAAATCAAGCAGCTACTGAACAGGTCCTGAAGGAGCAGAGAGGATTCGGTCATTAAATACCATCCCGCCTTCGTTGGCATAAGGATTAAGCAGCACACGAAGAGCCCCTAACTGAGTCGGGTCAGGAGCAGAAGCATCCACCAACCTCATGAGCCTCGGGAAGGTATAAGCATCGTAAACGCCCGGTCTCTGGTGCGCAGCGAATGCCCCTAATACATGCATCTCAATCCACGATGTAAAATAATGAAAAGAGAAACTCATCACAATCACAACCGGGGTTGAGGTATTGGCTGCAGTGCTCAGCCCGTGGTACAAGTGCGATAACCCTGCAATGCCCATGGCTAGTCGCATCCCTTCGGCAATGCGATGAGCAAGGTAAATGTCCGAGGCTCTCATAAAGCGACGATGCGTTGGAACGACAAACAAACTGAGCCAAATGCTGATAAAACCAATGAAGAAAGTTTCTTCATCCACGCCGGGAGCTGCAATCGACTCAAAAGGTACAGCCGACAAGATTGGGATGTAAAACTGTGGCAAATCTTCTTCTCTGGCCGGTAGCTTATTTAACCCAAACCCGAAGGGGTCGTTGATATTCCCGAACTTCAGAGCCTCCTTTGATAGGACGTCTCCACGAAGGAAGCAGGCGATAAAGCTCTTAAAAGTGACGCCCTATTTCTCTGACTCGGTGAACAGCTTATCAAAAATACCCAGAGTCTTGATTAGACTTGGATACTTGTGACAGACGGCATTTTCAGTTGACAAGCCATCAAGCATAGCAGGAACAGTTGCGAATGCATACTCGTCAAGAGGCAACAATTCTTCATAGAGGGCTCCCATGATTGGCAATCCAGAGATTTCGCGAAACTCTTCCAAAGAAATCGAAACTTTGTGATCCAGTAATAAGAAAGTGTTGGTAGGAAGATTCCATTGATTTAGGAAAGTTTTAACCCACCATACAAGAGAGACTGATAATGGAAGAGGGACGCGTACAGCGCCTGGTAAAGCCCAACCCTCTGCAGTCGCGCACGATGAGCGGACAAGATATAATGAGCCCAGAGAAGATATCCCGTAGGATGGCGAGGGGTAAGCCCTATCTGGTAGACTTGTTCCCAGGGCTGGGCTTCACCGTGGCAAATACGACACCCCAAGATATCTATGGCTAGCACAGGCTGGTGCGGTATCCCAACTGTAGACGGCCAGTAGGAGTCCAATCTGCTACCTCTACGGCAAAGGCAGTCTGCGGACGATCCATCGGCAAGAATGGGCGGAGAGGTTTTGTTGGCGCCTCGCAAAGAAAAGTTCGACGACCGCGGATAATATGACCGTACCAGGTTCCCCACAAAAGCAGATTGGCGGAGTCCGGGTCATGATCTGTAATCATCGCCATCACCTCTTTGTCAGACGGTGACTGAGGAAAGGCAGCCTCCGAGCCCGTAAAAGGGAAGTTTATAAGAGAAGCCATTGTTCCTGAAACAAAGGAAGGGGAAACTGTTAATGAAACCCACACGTGTGTATATATATATATATATATATATATATATATATCTATAAATATATATATTAAAAGACAGTGAAAGAAAACGACAAGCCGCTTATTTCATGGGACAATTGGTTGCAAAACACATAGGCCCTACAAAATCAATATGGCGGCTAACTAATGATGAGGCAGGGTGATCATTATGAGAATAAAGTGAAGATTCTCATTAAATGAATAGTGGATTTCAAACATCTCTGCACATTCCCCCAAGGAAAACCCCATCATGAACTCTGTGCAAATAAAGCAGATCTCTCTTAAATTTTTTTGTTTTATCAAGAACAACTGAAGATAAAAATCTCAAGAAGTTTTCTTGTTAGAACTACGTTCTCTGAGGGAATTAAATTCCTTCTAACAGAGGAATTAAATTCCAATAAAATTTTCAGAGCTAAGCTCTTTGGAATGGAATTAAGTTCCAAAAGAAAATGTGTACCACCATCAATCCCCTAAGATCAGAGAAAGATGCCCAACATTGGGGGCTTACTACTTAAAGATCGTGCATTCTTAGAGCTTGGAAAGATGAGTTTTTTTATTAAAGGGAAAAACCCTTGGTGTGGATTTAAAATCGGAAGAGAATTTTATAAAAATGTTCCTCGGCCGTTCAAGACCCTTACCCAAAAATGGATTCTTTTTGTGTGGACAGAGTTAAACTCTGGAGAAAAAAATTTTTGAACAGAGAACTGAGCTCTGAGGAAGAGAATTAAATTCTCAAAGAAATTGAACAAGGAAGAAGATGAAGGAATGGAGGCGCTGTTGAAGAGACCTCTGCAATTATAGGACATGATAGGAAACGGTTCATCTTCCCCATTCCCTAAGAAAATCCAACGGCCACAAAAGTTACAGCGTTGCACTCACATGCAAACACATGAGAACAACGTTGTAGGGGTATTTGTTCCCTCGTGGGACCTATATAAAAATGAATAAAGCAGTGAGGAAACATCCAAGAGGAGCATCACGTGTCCATACGTGATCGGGCATCACGTGTCCACACGTGATCGGGCATCACGTGTCCACACGTGATCGGGCATCACGTGTCCACACGTGATCGGGCATCACGTGTCCATACGTGATCGGGCATCACGTGAGGACACGTGACCTTCCATGAACAAGGTTTATAAGCGCTGAAATAAACAATTGGAGATGTTTAACCAATGGGGTCACGTGCCAGCACGTGATGGGTTCCTGAACCCTTTGAACTAACATAATTAAATTTTAATCAGTGGGGTCACGTGCCAACACGTGATGGGCTCCTGAACCCTCCGAACTAATAGAAATAAATTCTAATCAAATGTTTAATCAGTAAGTTCACGTGCCAACACGTGATGATTGTTAGTGTATATGCCCTAGAGGCCATTACTGTATCATACTAGTTTGTATATTACTTAATAGAAGCTTGGGATATTCACCTTGTATAGACAATCTTGCTCAATATAGTAGTATGTTACTTGGTTTGTTTCTACTTTAATGTGTACATGTGTTGATTTTAGTATATCACCTATACACATTAGTGGAGCCCTTAGGATCTTTGCTTGATTACCAGCGTTGTGATGGCAGTCACACTCGTGGGGGCTGGGTAATCTATAAGCACATCCTTATGCAGGTCCCTAGTCGTAGGACTATCGAGACAGGGCATCGATACTCCAGAGTAGACTAGCGTATGTGCTTCTCATCCCAGTGTGGGAGACGGTCTGTCCCACAGCCGCCAGTACGTCGTACTTGAGATAGTATGCGGGTGCTCGTTAGGTTACGAATACACTGGACAGGACTCGTCGGGAACTATTGGTTGGTACTATACCTATCATCAGTTATCAGTTCCCAGGTGACATGAGTACAGCTTAGTCCGCTGACTTGACACTGTCACTTCGCCTCGAGTGTGTTCCTACTGTACTTTGATTACTACCCTACCACGGCTCAAAGGAGTCGTGCAAACAGGTAGTTTTTGGGTGCAGTCCCGAAGCACTTGGAGGCGGTGACGGTTAGACAGGATTCGTCTCTCCCGGTATTGGGGTTGACATCGCGCTGTGTCTAGGAGAGCCATTACACGAGTAGTCCCTGGCCAGGGCAAGCGAGATATACTGGTAGGTCTCCAGTGTTATCTCAGGGTGTTCTGGGCTTCACTCCGAAACGACTTGTACCGCTATTAGGGGATTGACGTTTACCGACCCCCAGGCCCGCCATGCGATGTATCAGACGAACAGACCGGACTGTATAGAGATTGTCACATTCAGGCTCAGTAGGAGTTCAAATGGGTTTCACCTCGTCCGTCTTCTTATCGGCATCTACCTGGGGACCGTTACGCACAGCTAGTGCCGCTTGCGGTCTGTGGTTAAACCCACTGCCAGCGTAGTGTCGAGTCTTTAGAGTCCCACACAGAAAGCTATTCGCCTTTTGGCAAAAGAGTAGAGGTCGCATGGTTTTGCGACAGATCGCATGGTTTTGCGACAGGGTTCGGTCACGTCCGTGCACTTCTGCACGTTTGGTGTCCAGACAGTCAACACTAGAGGGCTTTGGTTTAAGCCAGATCCTAGTGTACATTTTGGGATTGGTTTTATCTCGTTTGCATTTCGTGTTCCTCGGAACGCGGATGCGGGTGTGTATGCACAGTTGACAGAGAGATAGAGGCAGAGGATTCTCATTGGGGTTGTTGACGGTTGACTGTTGACTTTTGGCTAAACCCTAATGAGAATAAGAAATATGATTAACAATAATTTTAATAAGTGTTATAGTGACATGGTTGTTGAGAGGTTGACTTTGTTGACTTGTTAACTTTGTCGACCGGTTGACTAGGTTGGACTAGTTGACCATCATCATGACAATGGCTATCATTTCATAACAAAGACTTTTGCTTGCTTGTTTATTTATGCAAAATGAGTGCATGAAATGATATAGCCATTTTGACTTGAACCATCACATAATACTTGATTACTATTTTGTTATGATGGTTTTGGATTATGAGAGCAAGGATGGCAAAAGAGTTACTGATTCTCTCATTTCATTTCTCTCTCTGGCTTGAGCTCTCCCTCTTGGTCTTCCTCTTGCTCTCTCTAGCTCAAAGCAACTCCCTCTCATGAGTTGAGAAACATTGCCTTAGAGATAAAAGAAAACCCAAATCACTTCTCTACTCATCCTAGTTCACAAGGTTTAGCAAACCAAGTGTTCTAGTTTCTTCAAGTTCAAAGAAGAAGCCAAAGGTAGAAGCTTTCAGGTGGATCCATCTTCGGCGCAAGGAGACGACGAGGTGAGGCCGATCCGTACACCAAAAGAGTTGAAGACGAAGGAGTTCAAGAAAGGTATAGCCCCCTAACCGAGTAGGTAAAACTCTATTTAGGTTGTTAGTTAGTTGTTTAACAAAGATCCGTATTTTGAGTCCATTTTTCCACCTCTTGAAAATCGTTTTTCATCATTTCCGCAAGCCCGTAAGTATCGGGAGAGGTAACATGGATTTACAGTGGTATCAGAGCCTAGTTAAACACTATCTAACATGTTAACAAAGTAACTAGAAATTCGATAGGAGAAAAAGTCGCGAAATACACCCGGAACTCAAACATTTTGTCGATTTTTAAAGTGCTGTAAAAATTATTTGACATATACCAAAAATCGACTCAGGGTTTTAATAGTATACTGCAGAAAAACGATCCACAGAGCCGTCCAACTCACCGCGGTTCCGCGGCAAGAACAGCTTCTTGCCGCGGATCTGCGGCCGAGTTGACTCGGCCGTGGATCGGTTTCACTGCAGTACACTCTATGGGGTATTTTGGGATTTTTGGAGAATGTTTTTTCAGCCCAGATTTTCCAGAAAGAAAAATTAGATTTTGGGGCTTGAAAATTCGTATTTTGATCGAACTTCTAAAGACTTAAGCTGACGGGTATATATCTGTGATGTGTTATATGTATTGAATGTCCGCTAATCGCTATACGTCGATTAGTGGGGGTTATACATATCTGTGATCTATAATGTTGATGGTATGTGTATATGAATTCATTGGATTGTCGCGGATGAATAGCCGGGGGGTTGTGAGATGAGAGTTTTCTTTTATCTTTCAAATTATGTAATATGTAAATTGATGTAATATTATTTTTGGCCGCACCACCGGGTCGGGGTTGTAGCCGTCATTGTATAATTTCTTTTTACTGTTTTTGCTCCTAGGATAGACCCAAGGTGGGGTGCACAAACTACCGGGTATCTCGAAGTGCCGAGTGGCCTACTCACGTCGTTGAGGGAGGTTGCTCCGCTTCCGATATTTGGCGGGTAGTTTGCCGCACCCGTAGGGGTCTAGGGTGGGGTATTGACTATTCATCGCGACCATGTAATCCTCTTTTCGTTACAGGCTCGTACGAATTGCGGATTCCTAGTATATCCAATGTATTCATCTGTGATCTGAAATGGCTATCATTGCAATATATCTATGTAAGATATTATTTAGGCGTTGCTTATATTTTGCATCCGCGCTAGTCCAGCCCCCGCTCTGTCGTTAGTTAAGTAACCTAACGGGTAATGACAGGGCCCCGTGGCGAATGCGGATGGCATAAGCGTACGTCATATTTTGGTTGTTTTCTGCAATGGTAGGATTAAATGATGGGACGCATTGGAATTAATGCAAGAAAAATAAACCAAGTAAAAGTCGTTGGAACACTTTCAAAACCACTCGGTTTCTTTTCAAAAATAATTTTTAAACGCGGAGCTTAAGCCACTCCTTTTAAAAGCTATCTCGTACCTTCGATTATATCAAGTTCACTACGTTCACGGTTTCGCCAAAATCATTCGTAGCCCTCCGTCATTTCACATGAATGGTCAATAAGTATTCAAGCTATGTATGTTGGCCAAAGTTAAGGCATAGTGATTGGTAGCTATTAGGTATTCATGTGCAGCATAGATAGATGTGTTGGTTTAGGACGGTCGTTCTTCCATTTTGGCCAAAGTCAAGAGTATGTGCGGATGGGCTCAAATTAACCTGGAGAATGACGGGTAGAACTTGACATGTGACTTACGATATTTTGGCTAAACTCAAGGTCATAAGAGCATGGGGCAAAAATCCACATCAGGAGTTTCAAAAGAACTGAAACATGCTAGCGCTGCATACCATTGGGAGTGTGATTCTGGTAGGATTCCTTTAGTTTTGTCACGCAATGATATTTGGATCCCGATCCTACTGTCAGTATATGGTACTCCTCGGGAAATTTCTCACTTAACGATCAATGATATAAACTAAGTAGGTGACTAGAAAGGTGTTAGCGGGGCTACGCCCCCAGGGAAAAGAGGTTATTTAATTAAGGAACTTCGCGAAAGCGTTGGAAAACCTCCCTCGAAATACCGACACTGGCCTGGCCGAACGGTTAAGCAAGTATTGTACGGTGAGATTAATCCCGACTAATTCTTCCTTTATGGTTTGAGGAGGGATTCGAGAAACAGTGCGAGCCATCCTGTTTAGACAAATTAAAAACCACTCTAAACTTGCAAGAGCATCATGCTAAAGTGTTTCTTCTCTCTCTCCTAATTGCAGCGACCAAACATCATGACCGGACTTAAGTTATTACTAGATAAAAACATACTGACAGGGCCAAACTACAAAGATTGGCTCAGGAATGTCAAAATGGCAATCACTTATGACAAGTTGGAGTATCTCCTTACCACCAAAGCTCCCCCTGTCCCAGGTCCCACCTCCAGCGTCGCGGATAAGGAAATCCGTAAGACTTGGGAGATCTATTGCGCGAAGGCCAAGTGCCTCGTGCTGCATGAGAATATGGACCTCGAATCCATATTTCTCCATACAAAAGAACTGTATGGAGAGCAATCTCGTATCGCAAGATACAAAGTGTCGAAGAAGCTATTTTCGGCAAGGTTGGCCATCGGATCATCGGTAGCGGAACACGTGCTTAAGATGATTGGCTTCATTGAGGAGCTCGCGGACCTTGGGACCACGTTGGATAATGAGCTCTATACGGACTTGATTCTTCAGTCACTTCTTTCCGCTTACGCCCAGTTTATCCTGAACTTCAACTTGCAAGAAAAAGAAGTTGAACTTTCAGAACTCCTCAACATGCTGAGGAGTGCAAAGGGCACCCTACAGAAAGGTAGGGAAACATCAACTTTCTTTGTAGGAGGATCTTCATCTTCTAGGTCCAAGGAAAAAACCAAGGGAAAGAAGAAGAAAGCCCCCGCCAAACCAAGGGGCGGTGTTAGTAAAGTGGATACGAAGGGAAAGACAAAAGCAACAAAGACAGCGGGAAAGCTTGTGGCTAAGGAAGAATACTTTTACTGTCACAAGAGTGGACACTGGAAGAAAGATTGCAGGGCTTGGAAAGCCAGAACACAGGATCTGAAGCAAGTTGCGGCTTCAGCTTCAGGTGTGTATGTTATTGAAAACTGTCTATCAATAAACTCTACTTCCTGGGTATTGGATACCGGATCAGGATCTCATATCTGTAATTCTTTGCAGGCGTTGAGAAACCGTAGGTTTTTGAAGGCAGGTGACATGACCCTCAAAGTTGCAAACGGAGCTAGCATGGATGCTAAGGCCGTAGGGGACTATCACCTGGGAATGTCAGATGGACATGTTTTGGTTTTACGTAATTGCTTTTTTATACCCAACGCAACTTGTAATATCATTTCTGTATCTTTGACTTCTAAAGAAGGTTATGAATTTGCGTTTGTAAGTGATGTTGTAAACATTCACCTTAATCAAGTTCTGATTAGGTCAGGTACATTAAGCAATGGTATATACGTATTAAACCAACCACAGATTTTCAATGTCCAGAATACACACAAAAGAAAGTCTCCGGAAATAAATCAGACTTTCTTATGGCATTGTAGACTCGTACACAACGACGTGTGCGGTCCAATGTCTACACATGCGCGAAGCGGTTATTCTTACTTCATTACTTTTACGGATGACTTTTCAAGGTATGGTTATGTCTTCTTAATGAAACATAAATCCGAAGCCTTTGGAAAATTCCAGGAATATAAGAATGAAGTAGAGAAACAAACCGGCAAAAGTATCAAAACACTGAGATCGGATTGAGGTGGTATTCATACTTGAGTGCCGAGTTCCTAGATTACTTAAAAGAGAATAGAATTCTCTCTCAGCTTACTCCTCCATACACTCCGCAACATAATGGTGTATCGGAGAGATGAAACCGAACCCTATTGGATATGGTACGGTCCATGATGAGTAACGCTAAGTTACCGCGATCATTCTGGGGATATGCACTAGAATCAGCTGCATACCTTTTGAACCAAGTTCCAACTAAGACTGTGCCTACTACACCATATCAGATGTGGTGTGGGAAGAGACCCTATCTTAATCACATTAAGACATGGGGAAGTCCAGCTTTTGTCAAAAAGCAGCATGCGGACAAGCTCGAGGCACGCTCAGTACAGTGCAAGTTTGTGGGATATCCAAAGAACTCCAAGGGATATTTCATCTATTGCGAGGAGGAACAAAAGGTTTTTTTTCTCGGCATGCCCACTTCTTGGAAACTCAGTTTTTGGAGAATCAGATAAGTGGGAGCGCAATAGAACTGGAAGAAATTCTAGAGCCACGAGCTGTTACTGAAAGCTTAGTAGAACCAGAAGGTTCGAAAGATCATGACATTCCTACGCCGCTCCGCAGGAGTAGTAGGCAGTCTCATCCGCCCGAGAGATACTATGGTTTTCTCATAGATAGGGATAGAGAGGATTGCATCATAGATTATGATGAGCCGACTAGCTTCCAGCAGGCTATTCAGAGCGTTGACTCGGTAAAATGGCTGGATGCAATGCGGACCGAAATTGAGTCCATGTACACCAACAAAGTATGGATGTTGGACGTTGCTCCAGATGGGGTAAAACCCGTAGGATGCAAGTGGATCTTCAAAAGGAAGATTGGTGTAGATGGATAGGTTGAGACCTATAAAGCTAGACTGGTTGCAAAGGGTTTTCGTCAAAGACCTGGTTTGGACTATGACGAGACCTTTTCTCCAGTAGCTATGCTGAAATCCATTCGGATCCTTCTTGCCATTGCTGCCTTCCACGATTATGAGATTTGGCAGATGAACGTAAAGACCGCTTTTCTAAATGGAAATTTAGAGGAGTGTGTTTATATGGACCAGCCAGAGGGTTTCATTCAGAGTGGGAGCAGCGGAAAGGTGTGCAAGTTGCTTAAGTCTATCTACGGACTAAAGCAGGCATCGCGAAGTTGGAACATCTGTTTTGATGAGACGGTCAAAGAATTTAGCTTTATCAAAAATCCAGATGAACCATGTATCTATAGTAGATTTGTAGCGAGAATTGTAGTATTCCTCGTTTTATACGTGGATGACATTCTCTTAATAGGAAATGACATTCCTATGCTACAATCTGTCAAAGGGTTCTTGTCACACAGGTTCTCCATGAAAGACCTGGGTGATGCCTCATACATTCTGGGGATCCGGATCTATCGTGACAGATCCAAGAGGATACTGGGACTTTCACAGTCCAGGTACATCGACACCATACTGAAAAGATTCAGTATGGAAGATTCCAAGCGCGGTAATCTACCGGCTTGTCACGGGATCACCCTCTCCAAAGAGATGTCTCCTACGACTGATTTGGAAAGGGATCGCATGTTTATTATACCCTACGCTTCTGCGGTAGGCTCTATAATGTATGCGATGTTGTGTACCAGACCAGATGTAGATTATGCACTGAGTGTGGTAAGCCGGTATCAGTCAAACCCTGGGGAGAAACACTAGATAGCAGTAAAGAACATTCTCAAGTACCTGAGAAGGACTAATGAGATGTTCTTGGTGTATGGAGGAAAAGACCTCCAGATCGAGGCCTTTGCTGACTACAGCTTCCATAGTGACAAAGATGATTCCAAGTCCATGTCGGGTTATGTCTTTACCCTAAATGGAGGGGTGGTGTGTTGGAAGAGTTCCAAACAGGAAACCGTTGCTGACTCGACGATGGAAGCGGAATATATCGCTGCTGCAGATGCCGCAAAAGAAGCCGTCTGGATAAGGAAGTTCTTAACTGAACTTCAGGTGGTTCCGTCCATTGTTGATCCAATACCTCTGTATTGCGACAACAACGGGGCTATAGCTTTAGCGAAGGAACCCAGGTCCCATCAGAAATCCAGACACATCTTAAGGCGGTATCACCTGATCAGGGAGATCGTGGGTCGCCAGGAGATCGAGGTTCGGAGAGTTTCTACGGAAGATAACACTGCTGATCCACTCACGAAGGCCTTACCCCAGACTCAGTTCGAGCGGCTGATCGAGATGATAGGTCTTCGATACGCCAGTACATGGCCTTAGTGCAAGTAGGAGATTGTTAGTGTATATGCCCTAGAGGCCATTACTGTATCATACTAGTTTGTATATTACTTAATGGAAGCTTGGGATATTCACCTTGTATAGACAATCTTGCTCAATATAGTAGTATGGTACTTGGTTTGTTTCTACTTTAATGTGTACATGTGTTTATTTTAGTATATCACCTATACACATTAGTGGAGCCCTTAGGATCTTTGCTTGATTACCAGCGTTGTGATGGAAGTCACACTCGTGGGGGCTGGGTAATCTATAAGCACATCCTTATGCAAGTCCCTAGTTGTAGGACTATCGAAACAGGGCATCGATACTCCAGAGTAAACTATCGTATGCGCTTCTCATCCCAGTGTGGGAGACGGTCTGTCCCACAGCCGCCAGTACGTCGTACTTGAGATAGTATGCGGGTGCTCGTTAGGTTACGAGTACACTGGATATGACTCGTCGGGAACTATTGGTTGGTACTATACCTATCGTCAGTTATCAGTTCCCAGGTGACATGAGTACAACTTAGTCCGCTGACTTGACACTGTCACTTCGCCTCGAGTGTGTTCCTACTGTACTTTGATTACTACCCTACCACGGCTCAAAGGAGTCGTGCAAACAGGTAGTTTTTGGGTGCAGTCCCGAAGCACTTGGAGGCAGTGACGGTTAGACAGGATTCGTCTCTCCCGGTATTGGGGGTTGACATCGCACTGTGTTTAGGAGAGCCATTACACGAGTAGTCCCTGGCCAGGGCAAGCGAGATATACTGGTAGGTCTCCAGTGTTATCTCAGGGTGTTCTGGGCTTCACTTCGACACGACTTGTACCGCTATTAGGGGACTGACGTTTACCGCCCCCTAGGCCCGCTATGTGATGTATCAGACGAACAGACCGGACTGTATAGAGATTGTCACATTCAGGCTCAGTAAGAGTTCAGATGGGTTTCACCTCGTCCGTCTTCTTGTCGGCATCTACCTGGGGACCGTTACGCACAGCTAGTGCCGCTTGCGGTCTGTGGTTAAACCCACTGCCAGCATAGTGTCGAGTCTCTAGAGTCCCACACAGAAAGCTATTCGCCTTTTGGAAAAAGAGTAGAGGTCGCATGGTTTTGCGACAGGGTTCGGTCACATCCGTGCACTTCTGCACGTTTGGTGTCCGAACAGTCAACACTAGCGGGCTTTGGTTTAAGCCAGATACTAGTGTACATTTTGGGATTGGTTTTATCTCGTTTGCATTTCGTGTTCCTCGGAACGCGGATGCGGGTGTGTATGCACAGTTGACAGAGAGACAGAGGCAGAGGATTCTCCCTGTTGACTGTTGACTTTTGGCTAAACCCTAATGAGAATAAGAAATATGATTAACAATAATATTAATTATGTGTTATAGTGACATGGTTGTTAAGGGGTTGACTTTGTTGACTTGTTGACTTTGTTGACCGGTTGATTAGGTTGGACTAGTTGACCATCATCATGACAATGGCTATCATTTCATGGCAAAGACTTTTGCTTGCTTGTTTATTTATGCAAAATGAGTGCATGAAATGATATAGCCATTTTGACTTGAACCATCACATAATACTTGATTACTATTTTTTTATGATGGTTTTGGGTTATGAGAGCAAGGATGGCAAAAGAGTTACTGATTCTCTCATTTCATTTCTCTCTCTTGCTTGAGCTCTCCCTCTTGCTCTTCATCTTGCTCTCTCTCTAGCTCAATGCAACACCCTCTCATGAGTTGAGAAACATTGCCTTAGAGATAAAAGAAAACCCAAATCACTTTTCTACTCATCCTAGTTCACAAGGTTTAGCAAACCAAGTGTTCTAGTTTCTTCAAGTTCGAAGAAGAAGCCAAAGGTAGAAGCTTTCAGGTGGATCCATCTTCGGCGCAAGGAGACGACGAGGTGAGGCCGATCCGTACACCGAAAGAGTTGAAGACGAAGGAGTTCAAGAAAGGTATAGCCCCCTAACCGAGTAAGTAAAACTCTATTTAGGTTATTAGTTAGTTGTTTAACAAAGATCCGTATTTTGAGTCCATGTTACCACCTCTTGAAAATCGTTTTTCATCATTTCCGCAAGCCCGTAAGTACCGGGAGAGGTAACGTGGACTTACAATGAGCTCTTAAACTCTCTGAACAATAGAATTAAATTCTAATTAAAGGGAATCAAAAACCTTAATTGGAAAAATATTTCCCTAGATCTTTCCAAACAAAAAGATTGCACTCTGTAAAGTGGAGCACCGTTGGATTAAAAATCCAATGGTGATTAAAAAACCACTAATTTATAGAAAGATTCTGCACAAGGAAATATTTTCCTAAAATTTGCCAGGAACAACAAATAAAATATTTTTTGGATTAAAAAATCCAATGGTTAATAAAATTCACCAAATGATCTAAAAGATCATGTTGGTTATAAAAAAATCAATCAAAATCTCTCAATGAGAGATTGGCAGAACAAACTGATTCTTTCTCCTATAAATAGAAACCAAGAAGAAAAAAAGAGAGAAGACAGAGAATATACAACAATAGAGAGAGAATATAATTTTCCAGAGAGAAAAGAAGATCTCTTCAGAAAAGAAAGAAACCCTAGGTCAGAGAGGGAAAGAGATCATTCTATAAGCTCCCACAAAACAAAAGAGAATTTAATTCTCAAATTAAGAGTTTAACTCTTCTAAATAAGAACTTAGTTCTTCCTCTGGTTGAAGATCCGCAGAAGCAGATCTTCCCATAAGTTGAAAATTTAATTCTCATCGGGAAGTTTCTGTCATGCAGATCTAAAACCTGAGGGAGGACCTAAGTTCAGAGAATTCTATTCTCCCACAAAGCATATAGGAATTTAATTCCTCCAACAAAAATAGGGTTTAACCCTTAATACAAGAACTTAGTTCTTCTTCATGGTAATAGGTCTGCAGAAGCAGATCTCCCCATAAGTTGAGAATTTAATTCTGATCAGGGAGATTCTGCCATGCAGATTTAAAGCTTAGAGGGAGAATTGGGTTTAAAGAATTTAATTCTTTTAAACACATAGGAATTTAATTCGTCTAAATAAATTAGGGTTTAACCCTATAAAATAATTTAATTCTTAAACAAGGGATTTAACTCTCCATGCACGAAAAAGAGATCAGTACCCAACCTGATCACGTATGTCCATGTGACTCCCCTCCTCAATGATCAAAAGAGAACGAATGAAATTTGGTCACGTGCTCCCACGTGACCCTTGAACGAACTTCTCAAAATAAAAAGCGAGTAAAGCCAAGGCAGAACAGATTTTGGGTGTCTCACGTGTTCCCATGTGACCCCTAGCAATTATCAAACAAAAAGAGGATTCTACCCTAGGGCAATGCCCACCTAAAGAATGCCTCACGTGTCTCCACGTGACTCCTGACAAACACCATTTTAAAGATGGGGTAAAACTGAAGGATTAATATCCAACGCATGGGCGCCCTTACGGGTCCCCACGTGACCATTAACAAATACTTTTAATATCCAATACATGGGTACCCATCACGTGCCCACAGGTGATGGCCATAAAGATAAAGTGTTTAACACTTATTCTGATGGTAAAATAAAAGAAGCACGGCCCAATCTTCAGGCGCCTTACATGACCCTACGTGAGCGCTTCAGTTTTACTGTTTAACACTGCTTTAAGCGCCTCACGTGGGAGCACGTGAGCGCCGAATGTACTCGTATTGACCCTTGTGTACAATCCACGGGCACGAATAAACATTTCCCCACCAAGTCCTATCAATGGTGAGAAATGTCCCCATATGATGAACGACACTTGTAAGTCCTCTCGACTTATAAGGAGAAACACTCTTGTAAGATCCTTACGACTTACAAGAGAAAATATCACTTGGGAATCCCCACGATTCCTAAGAAGAAAATACACCTACGAGATCCTCATGACTCATAGGGAGAAGTAACCTTATGAGACATTTACGGCTCATAAAGTAAAAAAGTCTTAGTTGACAGGATCCTAACCCTGTTTGCTAAGTCACCTTTTTTTCAAATCAATAAAGGCAAATGATGATTCGCTCCTGGCAATATCCCAGTAGCAGCGATGTTGATGCCTAAACATGTGTCATACTCCAAGTCCTTTCACGACAAATGATGATTCGCTCCTGGAAATATTCCAGTCATAGTGATGCTGATGCCAAAGTTGGTATTAGATTCCAAACTCGTAATAAAAACAGCAGGGAGTAAAAAAAATGCATATGAAATAGCCGAAATGATGGTGCAACTCGCAATAAAAATCAGCGAGAAAAAAATATGCATATAAAAACAGCCAAAATGTTTGGCAAACTCGTAATAAAAAGCAGTGAGTAAAAATATATTAAAAAAATAGCCGAAATTTTTAGGCAGCTCACAATAAAAAGCAGCGAGTAAAAATATAAAAATAGCCGAAATGATTGGACACCACGGATAAAAAAGCAGAAATGATTGGGCAATCGCGACTTTCGCGATAAGAAAAGCTGAAAAGATAGAGCATCGCGGAAATCAAAAATAAAATAAAAGGAAAGGAAAATTTCTTTTCCCTGCAAATATGTATTTATTGACTCTTGTATACAATCCATGGGCACAAATGAAAGAAAGAGAACCATACTTTTCCACCAGGCCCCATCAAAGGGAGAGCCAAATCTCAACGGTTCATATACAACTTAGAGATCAGCTCGATGCCCTTCTCATTCCAATAGGGTGCAGACGTGATGTCAACAAAGCTCCAAGGAGCCAAATTAAAAATGAGAAATGGCAGCATCCCAGCACCAACACGACGTTTCTTCACGATGAAGATGTAACGTCAACAAACAAAAGTGGAGTGATGGCAAAAATTCTTGCTCCAGCTCGACGTTCTCCTCATTTCAGCACGGTGCGGACGTAACTGTCAAATGAAATTAGAGTAATGGCATATTCCTAGTTCCAGACCTCGATGGCAACATTTACAGCTTAGATATCAGCTCGATATTCCTTCTCGGTGCAGATGCAACGTCAACAAGGACCCAAAGGGTCAAATAAAAGTGAAACCATGGCAAAATCCTAGCTCTTAGTCATGACGGTTCATATACAACTCGTAGACTATCTCTACGTTCCTTCTCATTCTAGCAGGATGTAGACGTAACGTTAACAAAAGACCAAAGGGTCGAAATCAAAATGGAGTAATGGCAAAATACCAGCTCCAACTCGACGTTCCCTCTCGAGGCAGACGCAACGTCAACAAAAAAAGTAGAGTGATGGCAAAAATCCTAGCTCCAGGTCGACATTTTCCTCATTTCAGCAGGATGCGGACGCAACAAACAAATAAATGTGAAGTGACGGAAAAATCCTAACTTCAGATCTTAATGGCAACATCTAAAACCTAGAGATCACCCCGACGTTCTCCTCATGCCAGCTGGGCGCAGACACGACGTCAATAAAGACCCATGGGTCAAATAGAAATGGAGTCACGACAAAATCCTAGCTCCAAGTCTTAACGGTTCATATACAACTCAGAAACTATCTCAACGTTCCTTCTTATTCCAGCAGGATGCAGACGTAACGTCAACAAAAGACCCAAGGGTCGAAATTAAAAAGGAATAATGGCAAAATCCCTGCTCCAACTCGACGTTCCCTCTCGGGGCAGACGCAACGTCAACAAACAAAAATGGAGAAATGGCATATTCCTAGTTCCCGACATCAACTGCGATACATATAGCATGGAGGTCCTACAGATATCTACCCTACTTCAGCAAAGAATCGGTGCGACATCGTCAAAGAAAAAAATGAAGTAACGGCATATTCCTAGCTTTGGGTCTTGACGACAACTCATATAAAACCCAAAAGACCATTGGAGATCATTCCACCCTAGAAGGGTGCGGTTATGACTCATCGAGGCTCCAAATTGAGCCTAACCTCAAGTAAAAAGTATCTTGGAAAATTCCCAACGATTGCTCTTCTAACGGTAATATAACCTAAGGAGATTATTTGAATACGTCTTGTCCATCCTCCGAAGGGATCAGAGACAAGAAAGTCATGGGGCGATGGCATATTCCTAGCTCTGGGCTTCAACTGCGATATATACAGCATAGAGGTCCTACAGATGTCTACCCTACTTCAACAAAGAAGTGGCACGACATCATCAAAACAAAAAATGAAGCAACGGTATATTCCCAGCTTCGGGTCTCGACGGCAACTCATATAAATCCTAAAATATTATCGGAGATCATTCCACACCAGCGCGGAATGGTTATGACTCATCGAGGCTCCAAATTGAGCCTAACCTCAAGTAAAAAGTGTCATGAAAAATTTCTAACGCTTGCTCTTCCGACGATAATATGACCTAAGGAGATTACTTGAAGACGTCTTGTCCAGCCTCAGTAGGGATCAGAGATACAACAGCCGTGGAGCTACTCAAACAGCAGCTTAAAGACTGTATATCGAGGAATACATCAGTCAATGCGACGGTACCACGGAATTAAACCCTAGTACCACATACCTAACGAACTCCTGTCGTAAAGAATAGGGGTTATCTATATTTGACGTTAGGATACACCTGCGAGATCCTCTCGACTCATCTCGACTTGTAGGGAAAAACATCTTTATGAAACCCTCACGGCTCAGGAAGGTGAAAGCCTTAGGCGATGGGGATATCAACTTGTCTCCAGAGCACCGTGGCCCTACAATGTTGGGTCACGGCAGCGCCCCGGCAATCGAAACGAGGCCAAAATGCGGAATAAAAATTTTCTAAACCGGCGCTACCGTTACTCGAATCCCGGATCGACCTTAAACCCTAAACTATCAAACTAAGAAGAAGTTAGAATCGTTATACCGAGTTGATCCGTGTCCTTCGGTCTTCATTCTAAGCTCCTCATGATACTTTGATGATGTTTGGTTGCCGGTCTTCCTCCATCTCCGATGATCCACCCGAAGGATATAACTCCGGCTCTAGCTCCACGACATGATGCATACGGAGCAACTAGGGTCTCTAGGATGCTACCCTAGAGAGCCTAGGATGTAGTGTGAATGTTTCTTAGAGTTAGCTATCTCAATTCATGAAGGTGGAAGCAAAGCATGAAAACTAATGGAGGTGAAACACAAATGGTGAAGGAGGAGCTCAAGAAGAAAAACAATGAACAAAACCTTCATGCTTCAAAAATGAGCTTACCTTGGAAAGAGAAAATAGCATGCAAGGTATTGTAAAATGCATTTTTTCAATTTTAAAATCCTACCATACTTGAAGAGTGAACACAAATGAATTAACAATTCATTTGTGTACACTATTGCAAGCATGGTTGTCTCCACACCTCATCATGCTAATATCCACCTCATTTACCATTTTAATGAAATGGTCAAATCAAGAAATGAGGTGGCACCTTCTAGAATGTTATCCGGTAAAAAATATGGATTACATTCACCTATAAATATATCTGCATTCGTACCGAAATACGAATACCCAAAAAGATAGCAAAACACAAAGAATATAATACTAGAATATACGTACCGAAATACATATATGTAAATTATTAAATCAATACCTGATTTAATAATCCGGCTCAAACCCGAGCCGGCTAGTATTATTAACTGTCCAATCGAAAGTCCGAGTACAATGTACATCAATCGATTGGAACGCTGCACGTATCCAATACGGCTACTACATCATTTCGCCAGAACCAGGGAAACCCTCTGTGTGGGAGTCTAAAGACTCATCAATACGCTGGCAGTGGATTTAACCACAAGCACGTCAGCGGCACTAGCTGTACGTAATGGCTACCCAGGTATTAAGCGAAAGGGAGGCCGACGAGCAAACTCATCCTGAACCCCTACTGAGCCTGTCAATGACAATATCCGTACAGTCCGGTCTGTTCGTCTAAGAGTATCGCATATCAAGTCTAGGGGGTGGATAAAATCAGACCCCTAACAACGCGACATTTATTGTCGGTATGAAACCCATCACCACCTGAGAAACTATCGATCCTGGATCGATAATTCTCGTCCACCGTGGCCATGGATTTTTGGTGATGGTCATCCGTACACAACGCGACTTCAACCCCCAATACCGGGAGAGACGAATCCCAGACGATCCGATCACTGCCTCCATGTGGCTCGGGACTGTACCCAACTAAAACCTGTTTGCAAGACTCCTTTGAGCCGTGGTAGGGTAGTAATGAAAGCACAGTAGGAACTCGCACGAGACAAATGACGATCTCAGGTCGACAGACTAACCTGTACACATGTCACCTGGGAACTGCTATCTGACAATAGGTATAATACCAACTAGCAGGTTCCCGGCGAGTCCGTCCAGTGTACTCATAACCCAATGAGCACCTGTATACTATCTTAGGTGAACTAACTAACACCAATGGCTTGTGAGACCTGGCCACCGCCCCTCGTCGGGGTCTCGATCAGTATACACTAGTCTACACTGGAGTATCGATGCCCGGTCTCGATACTTCTACGACTAGGGACATTTAAGGATGTGCTTATAGACTCCAGCTCCAACATATATGATCGCCATCATAATGCTGGCAGTCAAGCAAGAATCCTATGGGCTCTATCAGCATGTACATGATGATAAAGACAAACCAGATAGTATACTATCATCTTGAGTAAGACTGTTTTATCGGTATAGGTCCTCACTCAATCATCATAATCACAAGTCTGCGACTATGATAATTGCCTTGAGGGCACTATGGCCAACAATCTCCCACTTGCACTTAAGGCCAATTATTGCGATGTCGCATACTCACAGCCCGTGTGATACAGAGCACCCAACTTCTCTACTAATCAATTTCGCAAAGCCCATTTGCGAAAATGATTGCATTCGAGAAATAGCCTCGGTGAGTGGATCCGCTCCAATGATTCTTTCTGTATCTCTCTATATCTCAACTTCGCGGAGAAAACTATCTCCCGAAATGAGCAATACATGTCTTAGAATATGTCTGGATATCTGATGGGATCCAGTTCACAAATGAACTCCAAATCCAGCAAACTACTTAGACTGTATCGTCCACTGAATTTAATCAGTAACATGTGCCATGCCTTCCACAGTATCCTCTTGGACCACCTGTCTAACATACTGTCCCCCAAAAGAGGGAAAACTATAACTCTGACAGTTACTCTGTCATCCAGGTCATCTTGGAAGCCTGAAGTGATAACCGTCTCCTGAATGAGGCTGCCGTTACCATATCGCTAGAATATCCATTTATGTTCAATAACCGCTTCCCAATGTTTCTCTAGGATTAGATTGATATATGTTTATTACCGCTAGTGCAAAAACAATATCTGGTGTGGTACTTGACATTTCATGATTAACTCAATTGCCTAAGCAAGTGATATGTTAATCATGTAGATCCCTCTCCCCTTTAGTCAGTAAGACACTTTTAGATAGGTTGACTCCATCACCTGCAGGTTCACCACCATGCCAGGAGTCGTCCATTTAATGTCAAAGTACCCTGATTAGGATACTTCCCAAATCTAGATCCAAAACCATAGATCTAGTAACCAGAAACCCTGATATTACATCCATATCCTGTATGGAGAAACAACTTTGTGACAACCATAGTACAACCGATCGTAGTATAGGAATATCTCATCCTATCAAGTGCATGTCATCCCAAATACCTGGACATCACTCTCTACTACCTTCTTACCAGATCCATCTCCTATTCTGATGAGGTCAAAGACCATGACTGTCACATCAAAATTATATGATCTATTTCCGCTATACCTGCTTTAGTCTATAAATAAACATAAGCTACTTGCCTAGTATGCTTCCGCTGCTCTCACTGGCTACAACAACCCTCTGGCAGAGTCATATACACATGCACTTCTAAAGCTAGTTTAGAATGACGATATACTCATCCTCCTGTCGGGTCTTATAGTTTAGAAAAACAGCAATGATAAGTCTGGATAAACAAGAACCTCCCTGTCACCGTCTCTTTGGAAGACCAAAGTACCTCTCGGGTGCCTGAGGTTACCCACCAAATCTGCGGAGTGGCTAATGGAACATCAAATCCAATTGAATCCTTAGGTTCTATTAAATTTTCAGTAATCGTTTGTAGTTCTGGAATAACTTCCAGTTCTACCATACTCCCACTTGTGTTTTCTGAAAAAGTCCATTTTATTAAAACTGTGGCGAATCAAGAACAATAAAAATATTGATCTTCCTGATGGTAGAAAGTTAACCCTCGTCAAAGCGCGGGATAACCCACAAACAGCCATTACTGAAACGTGCCTTGAGTTTATCCGGATTCTGGTTTTAAGCATCAGCCGGACAACTCCCTATACCTTAACATCGTCAAGATATAAATTGATTCTATATATATCTGATATAGAAACAAAAGCACTAATTTAATCAGAACCTGATTCAAAATCATGCAGCATTCTCCAGTGCATATCAACCAAATGGAAAGAGGATAATCAGCATTACTCATCTAGGAGTGCATCCACATATGAGTAACCCGAAAGAGAAGCAAGTTCTCAAAACCATTACTATCAGCGGAATACCAAACACAAGCATCTACATCTTTGACTTCATCGAAGAATCCTAATACTTCTAACAAATGGTTCTCTACTTTATTCTTATACCTATAACTTCTCAATATCTGGACTTTTCATTTCAACGAAATACTTGTCCAGAACTGGAGAAGTCACAAGTAAACAGAATAAAGTACGAGTACCAACCCCATTGTCCTAACGGACACTGGACAATATACAATACTTTGTATAACTCCCCTGAGTCCAATAACTCAAACTCTGTGCGTCGTAGGTTGAAAAACTGTACTTTGGTTAAGAAGAGTTACACCGCTGTTGAATGCACCTTACCTAATCACCAGCTGATATAGGTAAATGTCAAAGACATAATATCAAAAAGTTATATCTCACTTTATAAAATAAATGTACAGATATATCAGTTTGAAATTGGTGCATAACAACGGATATTCAAAACCAAATATTTGCCATCCGGCAAAAACCAGATGATTTCCTCAAATATCACCAATTACAACGAATTCCGATATAATGAGGATCTAATCACCCAATTCCCAATATCTTACTCCCGCTCACCATCCGTAATAACATGCAGATGTGAGAAACTGATCTGGTAAATACATATCCTGGAGTTAGATTCCAATTGCAAAAACAGTTTTCAATTAACATTGCACAATGAAACTGAAACATGAAAATGTTTCAAAAGGGGTTAACTGGTATTCCTAGTAACGCCTCTTCCACTATCCTTATTCACGACAGTAACCATATACTTGTCTGCCCTCTCCGCAATCCTTTTATTATGTCTTTACTTATTACCTTCTGTACACCTCTTTTACCCTAATTGGTTTTCTTCATTCCCTACCTTTCGGCACCAGCCTAAGGTTTGGAAGAAGACTATCCAATAAGCGTAATAGGTGTACTCTCCTAATCCTAGGAGCCCTCTCAACCTGAGAGAAGGTAAAGAGAAAAGACATCTGAATAATCTTATCCAATTTCTCTTGAACCGGAAACCATCCCTGAATCTGGAACGAATTCCTTCGAGTTCGTATGTAACTATACGAAGGCATATCCAATGGAAGTGGATATCCGAAGTGATACGGAGTGTTCTAGAGAAAAGCAAAGTGGATGTAGAAGTGGAAGGGGTATACACGGTCTTTTTCGTGAATGATGGTGATCGCAATTTCCTTTGCCATTATTCTAATCCCTTTATATGTCATTACTTATTTCCTTCTGTACACCACAGTTAAGCTTGTTGGTTTTCTTCCTTCCCTACCCTTCGGGACCTGCCTATGGTCTGGAGGAAGACTATCCAATAAGCTCAATAGGTGTACCCTCTCCTAATCCTAGGAGCCCTCACAACCTGAGAGAAGGTAAAGAGAAAAGACAACCGAATAATCCTATTCAATCTCTCCAGAACGAGAATCCATCCTCGAAAAAGTTCCTTCGAGTTCGTATGTAACTATACGATGCATTTATCCAATGGAAGTGGATGTTCATAGTAATACGGGGTGTTCTGGAGAAATGCAAAGGTGATATAGAAGTGGCAATGATATATGCGACACTGTGACATTCCAAAAGCCAAAGTGTTTTAAGAAGGTTCGGTCAACTTGGTTTCATGAGTTATAGTCAAAGGTCGGGTCATAGTCCCAGCCAGAGAGAGAGAGAGAGAAGAAACACTCAGCGTGCACTCTAACTTAGCTCAGAATGGTTAATCATTTTATCTAATCTGGATGGCACCCACTGTTTCCTCGAATTCTCCTCCAAACCCAAAAGGAGAATTAGTCGGAATCACCCGAGGAGTAATCCCACTATCAGTGGGAATCGGGATCCAACTATCATCGCATGATAACCTGATGGAAGCCACTCAAGTCACCACACTTCAGAAGGTATGCGCATGTCTGGCAAGTTTCCTGTATGTTTGAAACTCCCGATGTGTGTTTTTACCCCAAGCGGCTTATGACCTTGACTAGGTCAACATATCATAAGTCACAAGTCAAGTTCAACCCGTCATTATCCTGGATTAACTAGACCCACCCGTACGAGCCCTTGACTAGGTCAACATGACCGTACGACTGTCCTAACCAATCGCATATCCATGCAACAGAAAAGTATTACAGAGCTACCGAACACTACGCCTTGACTAGGTCAACATACGTAGCATGAATACTAAGCAATACTCGTCTGAAATGACGGAGGGCTACGGCTGGTTTTTGGAGAAAAACCTTTAACGTAATGAACTTGATATCATTGAAGGAATCCAAGTGGTTTATAAATATACAGTGGCGAAAACGTCTGCTAAAGAGGTCACTCCCGGTGAAGGGATCTCGGCTCTTTATCCGTCGAATGGGGTGCAGGATATCCCAAACTGAATACCACGATGCAAAGCAAAAGAAATCGACTATAGTGAAGTTATTACGTTGACGCAAACTTTTACTCAAGGGGTCACTCCCGATGAAGGGATCTCGGCCCTTGCCTCGTCGAATAAGGTGCAGGATATTCCAAACTGAATACCACCGTGCAAAGCAAAAGAGAACGTTTGTAATATCAGTTTTTAAAAACATGGTTCCAACAACATCATATATAGGTTTGTTTTATTCTTGCATTGATAAGAATCAATGCAGTCCCATCAATTAATCACACCAGAAAAGAACGAAAATAAAATGTACGTATATTCCATCCGCATTCGCCACTGGGGCCCGTCATCACCCGTTAGGTTACTTAACTGACGACAGAGCGGGGACTGGGCTAGCGCGGGTGCAAAACATATACAACATCTACTAGTATATATAAATATATATATAACAATCGTCCCAGGCGTGATATAAGCAATATTACAGAAACATCACAGAAGCAACACAGAATGGTGGATAATCAGGAGCCCCGGGTTTCACTTGAGCCGCAAGTGAGACCCGAGGTTCCCTGTCGTGTGGATAGCCTGTGCAATGAAAACCTAGACCCCTACGAGCGCGGCAAGTTACCCGCAAAACCAGAAGCGAGGCAGCCCCTTCAGCAACATGAATGGACCACCCAGCACTTCACGGAATCCGGTAACTTGAGCACCCCTCCTGGGTCAACCTATACCCCCTACGAGTGCGGCGAATAGGCCGCCAATCCTAGAGTAAGGTCCCTTCCGTTTGAATGCCTTGAGATGCGGACCAGTTGCCCTCTAGAACCCGGCTATTCGTGCACTCCACCTCGGGGTAATCCTAGTACAGAAAATAAAATAATATACAAAGGTGACATCGACCTCAGCCCGGTCGTGCCCCAAAAGAATAATATACAAACTGGCAGTGACGGAAATCCACATGTCGGACGCTCGCCCCGCAATATCAAGTGTACAAATGAAATTAAACTGTACTAACATTGCGCCATAGCTATCCACCATGACGATCCAACCAACATCACAGCAGAACACAGAACATCAACATGAATGTCACGTTCGCAAACCCGTCTAAAAGAACATATAGCAGTTAGACGGGTTTACCGATCAAATGACATTCACGGTCGCAGATTATGATGTATGTACTGTCAAACGCACGCTTAAATTATCGATCGACTAAGTTCCAAATTGTCCCCAATAGCAATAACAGCACTGCACAGAAAACTGGTCCAAAATAGAATATCACAAAAATCACAATTCCAAGTCAGGGGGCTACAGGAGAAATTTTGAAGCCCGTCGCCACTAAATGGCCGCAGAACTGCCTCCAATAGGGGGTAAGTGCAGCAGTTCCGCGGCACTTTGAGGCATCAGGAGCCCAAATTTTTTCTGTACCCATAAAATCGCCTGCACGGATTTTTAAGATACTGAAAAATATTTTTTGAACACTTTTGAAAATCTGCAGAAACTGTGAAAATGGAATCGCGATTTCGGTAAATTCCGTCGATCCATCTTTTAAGCACGTTTAAACAAGCTAGTAAGGGGTTTAAAGGGTGGCTCTGATACCATGTTGGGTCAGGGCAGCGCCCCGGCCATCGAAACGCGGCCAAAATGCAGAACAAAAATTTTCTAAACCGGCGCTACCGTTACCCGAATCCCGGATCGACCTTAAACCCTAAACTAGCAAACTAAGAAGTGGTTAGGATCTTTATACCGATTTGATCCGTGTCCTTCGGTCTTCATTCCAAGCACCTCGTGATCCTTTGATGATGTTTGGTTGCCGATCTTCCTCCATCTCCGATGATCTACCCGAGGGATATAACTCCGGCTCTAGCTCCACGACATGATGCATACGGAGCAACTAGGGTCTCTAGGATGGTACTCTAGAGAGCCTAAGATGTAGTGTGAATGTTTCTTAGTGTTAACTATCTCAATTCATGAAGGTGGAAGTAAAGCACGAAAACTAGTGGAGGTGAAACACAAATGGTGAAGGAAGAGATCAAGAAGAAAAACATTGAACAAAACCTTCATGCTTCAAAAATGAGCTTACCTTGGAAAGAGAAAAAAGCATGCAAGGTTTTGTAAAATGCATTTTTTTCAATTTTAAAATCCTACCATACTTGAATAGTGAACACAAATGAATTAACAATTCATTTGTGTGCACTATTGCAAGCATGGTTGTCTCCACACCTCATTATGCTAATATCCACCTCATTTACCATTTTAATAAAATGGTCAAATCAAGAAATGAGGTGGCACCTTCTAGAATGTTATCCGGTAAAAAATACGGATTACATTCACCTGTAAATATATATGCATTCCTACCGAAATACGAATACCCAAAAAGATAGCATAACACAAAGAATATAATACTAGAATATACGTACCGAAATATATATATGTAAATTATTAAATCAATACCTGATTTAATAATCCGGCTCAAACCCGAGCCGGCTAGTATTATCAACTGTCCAATCGAAAGTCCGAGTACAATGTACATCAATCGATCGGAACCCTGCACGTATCCAATACGTATTGGATACTACATCATTTCGCCAGAACTAGGGAAACCCTCTGTGTGGGACTCTAAAGACTCGTCAATACGCTGGCAGTGGTTTTAACCACAAGCATGTCAGCGGCACTAGCTGTACGTAACAGCTACCCAGGTATTGAGCGAATGGGAGGCCGACGAGCAAACTCATCCTGAACCCCTACTGAGCCTGTCAGTGACAATATCCGTACAGTCCGGTCTGTTCGTCTAAGAGTATCGCATATCGAGTTTAGGGAATGGATAAAGTCAGACCCCTCACAACGCGACATTTAGTGTCGGTGTAAAACCCATCACCACCTGAGAAGCTATCGATCGTGGATCGATAATTCTCATCCACCGTGGCCACGGATTTTTGGTGATGGCCATCCGTACACAACGCGACATCAATCCCCAATACCGGGAGAGACGAATCCCCGACGATCCGATCACTGCCTCCATGTGGCTCGGGACTGTACCCAACTAAAACCTGTTTGCACGACTCCTTTGAGCCGTGGTAGGGTAGTAATCAAAGCACGGTAGGAACTCACACGAGACAAATGACGATCTCAAGTCAACAGACTAACCTGTACACATGTCATCTGGGAACTGCTATCTGACAATAGGTATAATACCAACTAGCAGGTTCCCGGCGAGTCCGTCCAGTGTACTCATAACCCAATGAGCACATGTATACTATCTTAGGTGAACTAACTAACAACAATAGCTTGTGAGACCTGGCCACCGCCCCTTGTTGGGGTCTCGATCAGTATACACTAGTCTACACTGGAGTATCGATGCCCGGTCTCGATATTCCTACGACTAGGGACATTTAAGGATGTGCTTATAGACTCCAGCTCCCACATATATGATCGACATCATAATGCTGGCAGTCAAGCAAGAATCCTATGTGTTCTATCAACATGTATATGATGATAAAGACAAACCAGATAGCATACTATCATCTTGAGTAAGACTGTTTTATCGGTATAGGTCCCTGCTCAATCATCATAATCATAAGTCCGCGACTATGATAATTGCCTTGAGGGCACTATGGCCAACGTTGGGTCACGGCCGCGCCCCGGCCATCGAAACGCGGCCAAAATGCGGAACAAAATTTTTCTAAACCGGTGCTACCTTACCCAAATCCCGGATCGACCTTAAACCCTAAACTAGCAAACTAAGAAGAGGTTAAAATCGTTATACCAAGTTGATACGTGTCCTTCGGTCTTCATTCCAAGCTCCTCATGATCCTTTGATGATGTTTGGTTTCCGGTCTTCCTCCATCTCCAATGATCCACCCGAGAGATATAACTCCGGCTCTAGCTCCACGACATGATGCATACGGAGAAACTAGGGTCTCTAGGATGCTACCCTAGAGAGCCTAGGATATAGTGTGAATGTTTCTTAGTGTTAGCTATCTCAATTCATGAAGGTGGAAGCAAAGCATGAAAACTAGTGGAGGTTAAACACAAATGGTGAAGGAGGAGCTCAAGAAGAAAAACAACGAACAAAACCTTCATGCTTCAAAAATGAGCTTACCTTGGAAAGAGAAAATAGCATGCAAGGTTTTGTAAAATGCATTTTTTCAATTTTAAAATCCTACCATACTTGAATAGTGAACACAAATGAATTAACAATTCATTTGTGTGCACTATTGCAAGCATGGTTGTCTCCACACCTCATCATGCTAATATCCACCTCATTTACCATTTTAATAAAATGGTCAAATCAAGAAATGATGTGGCACCTTCTAGAATGTTATCCGGTAAAAAAATACGGATTACATTCACCTGTAAATATATCTGCATTCTTTCCGAAATACGAATACCCAAAAATACAGCATAACAAAAAGAATATAATACTAGAATATACGTACCGAAATACATTAAATTATTAAATCAATACCTGATTTAATAATCCAGCTCAAATCCGAGCCGGCTAGTATTATCAACTGTCCAATCGAAAGTCCGAGTACAATGTACATCAATCGATCGGAACCCTGCACGTATCCAATACGGCTGTTACATCATTTCTCCAGAACCAGGGAAACCCTCTGTGTGGGACTCTAAAGACTCGTCAATACGTTGGCAGTGGGTTTAACCACAAGCACGTCAGTGGCACTAGCTGTACGTAATGGCTATCCAGGTATTGAACGAAAGGGAGACCGACGAGCAAACTCATCCTGAACCTCTACTGAGCCTGTCAGTGACAATATCCGTACAGTCTGGTATGTTCGTCTAAGAGTATCGCAAATCGATTCTAGGGGATGGAGAAAGTTAGACCCCTAACAACGCGACATTTAGTGTCGGTATGAAACACATCACCACCTGAGAAACTATCGAACCTGGATCGATAATTCTCGTCCAGGAACCCTTCAAGGTAAGCTCATTTAAACATGCTTATTGGATAGTCTTCCTTCAGACCATAGGTAGGTGCCGAATGGTAGGGAAGGAAGAAAACCAACATGCTTAACTATAATGTACAGACGGTAATAAGTAAAGACATATAAAGGGATTAGAATAATGGAGAAGAAAGTTGCGATCACCATCATTCACGACAAAGATCATGTATACCCTCGGTCTTCCTCCACCATCCATACACAACGCGACATCAACCTCCAATACCGGGTGAGACAAATCCCCGACGATCCGATCACTGCCTCCATGTGGCTCGGGACTGTACCCAACTAAAACCTGTTTGCACGACTCCTTTGAGCCGTGGTAGGGTAGTAATCAAAGCACAGTGGGAACTCACACGAGACAAAATCTCTCCAGAACCATAATCCATCCTCGAAAAAGTTCCTTCGAGTTCGTATGTAACTATACGATGGATTTATCCAATAGAAGTGGATGTTCGTAGTAATACGGGGTGTTCTGGAGAAATGCAAAGGTGATATATACCAGTCGAACTGTTAATTCTCGTCCACCGTGGCCACGGATTTATGGTGATGGCCATCCGTACACAACGCGATATCAACCCCCAATACCGGGAGAGGCGAATCCCCGACGATCCGATCACTGCCTCCATGTGGCTCGGGACTGTACCCAACTAAAACCTGTTTGAACGACTCCTTTGAGCCATGGTAGGGTAGTAATCAAAGCACAGTGGGAACTCACATGAGACAGATGACGATCTCAAATCGACAGACTATCCTGTACACATGTCACCTGGGAACTGCTATCTAACAATAAGTAAATACCAACTAGCAGGTTCCTGGCGAGTCCGTCCAGTGTACTCATAACCCAATGAGCCCCTGTATACTATCTTAGGTGAACAAACTAACAATAATGGTTCGCGGCAGCGCCCCGGCCATCGAAACGCGGCCAAAATGCGGAACAAAAATTTCTGAAACCGGCGCTACCGTTACCCGATTTACGGATCGACCTTAAACCCTAAACTAACAAGTTAAACTAAAAGTTAGAGAAGTTATACCGAGTTGATCCGTGTCCTTCGGTCTTCATTCCAAGCTCCTGGTGGTCCTTTGATGATTTTTAGTTGCCGGTCTTCCTCCATCTCCAAGGATCAACCCGAGGGAAACGGCGCAAGCTCCAACCTCGTCGAACGCGGTAACCGACGCTCCAAAGTCGCTAGAGATGGAGAGTGGGGGTGTATGAAAGTTGATTGATTCGATTTCTCGATGAGTCGTGTTTAAGAAATGATGTTTCACAATCAAAGAAATTTTTGACCGCAATCAATAACGGTGTCGTATATAGCGCGTTAGCGAGTGCGGATCGTCCACAGGGAAAGTGTTATCCGTTCGAATTCGAATTAGATGAATTGAAAATTAAAGAAAAGAGAAAAGATAATTCAATTAAAGATTTAAAAGTGAATTTCAAAAATTATTAAAATCTAGATCTAATAACAAGAAAACATTAAAATCAAGAATCAAGACTTGATGATTTCCAATCCAATAAGCAAGAATCGAAGTGAGGCTTGTAGGAATCAATCGAATCTATAAACGTGATGAAATCTATTGATTACGTATTCTTATCCATCGATGATTTGATACTAGATCGATGATGATCAATGAGAATTAGGGATTTCTTGTGGAAACTAGGGTTTCATCATCTATCCCTTGTCGTTTCGTTGATTTCATTCACATTCTAGCCTCTAGTAAATTCAAGAATCGATCGTGGATCCCTAATTAAGAGCGAACACAATCAAGAAAGTATCGCTCGAAACTAGGTTGTCGATTCTTCAATTTACTAAGGTTTACAAAACTCATAGGACTTAAGAATCGTTTCAAGATTTGTAACATCATCATCTATTGATTCTCTCGACTCCTTCACGAGCGGAGTTTTACTCATACATCATATCAAAGAACACAATCACAAATCGAGATCTAATCATGATGCAAGAATGTAAAGAGAGCAAGATAAAGAATTTCACCTTTTATTTATCAACAATTTTGTTACAATTCTCTCAAGATCTACAATGAGGAAAGAACTCGATCGTCGATTTGGCTTCGCTCGTCTTCGTGAGTCGCGGATCGTCTTGGATCTCTTTCTCGGTTGAAGATCGGCTTCACTCCTAAAATGTTGAAGGCTTCTTGCTTGAATTGTACTCGGTATGCTTGAATTTGGCTTTGGATTTGATTGGATTGGGATTAGGGTTTGAATGCATAAGTTGTGTCACTCAGCTTGTGTGTGTAATGGTTAATGAACAACCCAAAACCCTAGATCGAGGTTTCCTTTTATAGCCATCTTAACCCTAGATCTAGAATTCAAATTTCAAATTTCCCTCCAAAAGTTTGTTAGAGAGAGGCTTCTAGAAGAGGTTTGTTGGAGGGAATATTCTAGAATAAGGTATATTCTAGGACTAGGTTGTTGGGCCGAGCCTTCTGGATGAAGCCACGTGGACATATGGAGTCTTCTGGAAGCTAAGGCCGTTACAGGGACCACGTGGAGGACATCTTCAACGATGACGTCAACAATGAGCCGCGGATCCGCGGCCCTTTGGTGCCCTCTCTGCATGAAAATTCTGGATATTACTTGGGTGGGCTTTAGTGCTGTTTCCTGATGTGTGGAATCTTCTAAATATTTCTTGATCACTTCCAGATCTCAAGTCTTGGACTTGGCGTATTTTTCTCAGCAATTTTAACAGTTTCGGCTTTGTTCCTGCAATTTCATGCACGGATTTTCGAGACAAGTGGTGCGCTACACAAAGATAATGCGATGCCGTGATAAACACTTAATTTCCCTCAAAAATGTCGGTTATAATATAACACAAGTTATTTGGTATTTTACAGCTGTTTTGCTAATATGTGCTATATTCATACCGACCACTTATAAATGAGTGCAAATGGTAGGGAAATTGATGTGTTAAAAATGCAATATTTTCGACTGATCAAATTCCCCCAAACTTATTTTCGGTCGTCTCGAGCGAACTGTTTTATTAAAAAGAGAAGGAGAAAATAAAGAAAGAGAAAAACTAACTAGCACACTTTCGTAGGCAACACGATTGCACTGAGCACGTGCAACAAGCCTTTAAACCTCTAGTTGTCCCTAGTAGGAGGAGTGTTGTCTCCTGAGGGTTTTCAGCGGATTGCACCCACAAAATCCAATAATAAAAGGAAGACCGTGAAAGTTACATTTAAAGATAAGAAATGTAAAAAAAGACTTTGAAAATTAGAGTTTCCAACTATACTAGCTTTTCGGTTGTCATGAGCCCTATCTTAATAGTCATGAAAAGATGTCAGAAATCACATCATCCCTCAATAAAATATCGTCTTTATTCTTCATTCCTACCTTTCTTCCAAACATCGATCATATCACCCTACGTGTGTGTAAAGAACATCCCTACACCCGGAGAATTCAATTCAAGCTATCATACTCTTGTCCATCTGCCTCAGTACTTTTTAATTTTATGAATATTTAGATGAATTTGCTCACACACTTTCATGCAACCGTTAATACTTCTTGAGGTACTAACCGACCAATTACTCATGTGCTTGCTTATTAGGTGTATTTTCCTCGTCTTTCACCACCTAACGCTTAGCAGTGTCTCCCAGACCAGTTGGTCTAAGGCACTAGGTGATGAAGCACCCTCGCTATATTTTTTATTGCTGCCTTGGCGATAACAAAACCAGTGTTCATTTTTTTCTCACCATTTTTCATTTTTTATTCATTTTTTTATTTCCTTCATACTTTTGGCTTTTAGACAAGAGCATTTCAAGGTATCCTCTACTATCCAGAGTTTCAAGACGTGTGTAAGTGCGAATAGCAGGGTATCAACGTTCAAATGTCTGGCTTCTAGAATAGAAACTATTTTTCAGACTTATTTTTATCCTCATATTAGTGACTTCCTTCATCTTACTAACCCTTGGGACAACGGCTCATAACTACTTATTACTAGTTCGTTTAAGAAAACTTCTAATTAACTTGGTTTTCTTAAATTTTTCTAATCTTTTGGATGTAATTTTTCACTATCTAATCTTTTATTATCTTATTTATGTATAAAAATATTTTTGTTTTTTGAAATTTTTTAAATTTTTATAGGTTTTGAAAATGTTTTGTGCTTATGCAAAGTATGATGCAAATGATGCGAAAATAAGCACAAACCTCCCCCAAACTTGTTTTCAACAGTGTCCTCACTGTTACCATCCGTTAAATCTCGAAAACTTGTAAGCCTGGGAGGAAATTTATTAATGGGGGCAATAAATATGATCGTGAAAATTCTCCCCCAAACTTATTTTTGGCTCATCATTTTGAGTAAAAAATTTCTTTTCAAGAGCCAGATTATCCCCCCTAAAACTTGAGTTAAGCCATGTTAATCTTTTGAAAATCACATGAGGGGGTCAAAATCATTGGTCGATGCCAAGCTTTGCAAAGACCGAAGGTCAACACCAACCATTCGAAGATTTTATCAATATAGTGCTCAGGTTGGTGGAAGAAGTGGGGAAAAGGGTAAGTGGTGGAATAGAATGTGTTTGCGTCTCATTTTGGAGAGACGACACAGTGAAAGTGATGGATTACTCGCATTCTCATGACTGTCAAGAAGAAGGGGTGGAGGTTCAATTTCTTTGTTTTGGAGATGATTTATTTCAACACCCGTATTTGCTAAGAGTGCGAGTCTATCAGCGAAGCTTTCATCGATATCAAAGAGTGCGGGTTGATACTCAGACTCCAGAAAAGGTTCATCATCGACGTTAGATGTTGACCCGGACAACTCGAAAGAAGGGTCCGTATGTATATGATACATATCTGGGTCAAACAACAACGTATAAAAGAAGTCTGTATCTGTATCGTGAACCTGATCAAATTTGCTGCTGTCGACATCCATTAATTCAACAGAACATACTCGAGCATGAGGATCGGAGGGTTGACTTCCCAACTTGTAAATGTTGAGCTCAATTGACCTATTCCCAAAAGATAGGTTCATAGAGCCGTTTCTACAGTTGATTACAGCGTTGGAAGTAGCCAAAAAGGGACGGCCTAGAATCACCGGAATTTGGTTCCGTGGGTTCACTACAGGCTGTGTATTAAGAACAATAAAGTCCACAGGGAATATAAATTCCCCGATTTTTATCAACACATCCTCAAGTTCACCCCTAGGTTTGGTGATAGATCAGTCGGCCATCTGTAGAGTTATGTTCGAGGGCTTTAACACTCCGATACCTAGTTGCTCGTAGACCGAGTAAGAAAGCAAGTTAACACTAGCGCCAAGGTCAAGTAAAGCACGATTAATGTGTTTATCCCCAATAGAAATAGAAAGTAACCAAGATCTACGGCCCTTTGGTGCCCTCTCTGCATGAAATTTCTGGATATTACTTGGGTGGGCTTTAGTGCTGTTTACTGATGTGTGGAATCTTCTAAATATTTCTTGATCACTGCCAGATCTCAAGTCTTGGACTTGGTGTATTTTTCTCAGCACTTTTAACAGTTTCGGCTTTGTTCCTGCAATTTCCTGCACATATTTTCGAGACAAGTGGTGCGCTAGACAAAGATAATACGATGCGGTGATAAACACTCAATTTCCCTCAAAAATGTCAGTTATAATATATAACACAAGTTATTTGGTATTTTACAGCTGTTTTGCTAATATGTGCTATATTCATACCGAACACTTATAGATGAGTGCAAATGGTAGGGAAATTGATGTGTTAAAAATGCAATATTTTCGACTGATCAAAAATGTCACTACAATTTTCTTTCAACTCAAAAACTCAAATGAGCAAAGCAAGAAGAAGATGAAAGAGGTGATCTTTTGCATGAGCAAAAATGGCTAAGTATGCAAGTAATGAGAGTGAGAGAGTGGGCTAGCATAATGATCAATCATCTACCAAAACTAAAAAACCAATCCCTCCCTCTTAGTAGCCGGCCCTCTCTCTCTTCCATCAAAAAGATATCATTTTCTAATTTCATTAAACAATGCACCATACTTTGCTACATGCACTTTGAGCCATGCTTTGACCCACACCTCCTTTCCACCTCATTTATAAAACAAATGATTTTCCAAAATGGAAAATCATATAAATGAGGTGGCATCTTCTTCTAGAAGCTATTCCGTACAAAATACGGAATACTTCCCGGTACATGTACCGAAATACATACTACAAGTAGGTCCAAACTGACTCTTATGTACTATCCACGGGCCACATTCTCCAAAATCGCATACCGATGATGAGGGAAAACCACTTACGAGTCCTCTCGACTCGTAAGGAGAAAAGTCTCTTGTGAGATCCTTACGACTCTCAAGAGAAAACGCACGTAGGAGTCCTCAAGACTTCTAAGGTGAAAATACACCTACGAGATCCTCTCGACTCGTAGGGGAAAAGTCGTAATGAGACCCTCACGGCTCATAAAGTTGAAAAGCCTTAGGCGACAGATCTAAGCCTGTTTCCTAAGCTATCGCTGCCTTACAAGTAGGTCTAAATTGACTCTTGTACACTATCCACGGATCATATTCTCTAAATTAGCATACCGATGAGGAAAAAAACCACTTGTTATTCCTCTCGACTCATAAGGAGAAAATTCTATTCTGAGATACTTACGACTCTCAAGAGAAAACACACTTTAGAGAAAATACACCTACGAGATCCTCTCGACTTGTAGGGAGAAACCTCTTTATGAGCCCCTAATAGCTCATAAAGTCAAAAAGCCTTAGACGACATATCTAAACTTGTTTCCTAAGCCATTGCTGCCCTACAAGAAGGCCCAAACTGACACTTGTATACTATCAACGGGCCACATTCGCAAATAAAATGAAGAAGCTACTTACGGGACCTCACGACTCGTAAGGAAAAAATACCCGAGTGAGATCCTTACGATTCACAGAGGCGGTGAACACTTAGAAATCCTCATGATTTCTTGGGAGAATATACACCTATGAGATCCTCAAAACTCATAGAAAAAAACCTTCTTGAGACCCTTAAGGCTTATGAAGATATAAAAAAGCCTTAGGCTACAAGAATCCTTAACTTGTTTCCTAAGCCATCAATTGTATGACCATGCATAACTCTGCACTACATCATCCACGTACATACTTACGTGGGCAAAGTAGTGGAGGGCATTTGTTCCCGCCAAAATTTTTGACAAAGAGTTATTTGTTCCCTTATTAAAAAAAATGGGGAAGAGGAAAAGAATCCTCATAGTTTGGCATCATGTGTTAAACACGTGGGCGCTTATATGCAAATCATATAAGCGCTGAAAATAAATAACTAAGGGGCAAATTGGCCTCACGTGTTAAACACGTGAGCGCTTATATGCAAAATATATGAACGCTGAATAAAATAAACTTAATGGCCAAACTGGCCTCACGTGTTAAATACGTGAGCGCTCATATTCAAAGTATATAAACGCTGAAAATAAAATAAACCTAAAGGCCAAACTAGTCTCATGTGTTAAACACGTGAGCGCTCATATGCAAAGCATATGAGCGCTGAACATTAATAACCAACGGCCAAACAGGATTCACGTGTTAAACACGTGAGCGCTCATAAGCAAAGCATATGAGTACTGAAAAAAGGCTAAAACCCATACTAGGGGTCACGTGTTAAACACGTGAGTTCTCTTGTCGCATTCTTTGGCAGCGCTCACATACAAAACATATGAGCGCCCCAATTTAAAATGATCCTATCTGATAGAATTAAATTCTATGTGATAAAATTAAATTCTATTTGGGAAATATTTTCTCTGATCTTTCTAATATGGAAACATCTTTTTCTAACAGAGAATTTTGGATTTAAAATCCAATGGTAATAAAATATCACCAATTAAACCATCTGATAGAATTAAATTCTATATGGGAAATATTTTCCTGATATTTCTTAAAGTAGAAAGATCTTCTTTGTTAAACAGAGAACCCTTGGATCAAAAATCCAACGGTGATTATAAAATCACCTATCGATCATTTGATAGAATAAAATTCTTTCTTAGAAAAATATATTTCTAATCTTGTTAAACCAACAAGATATTCATATAATAGAATAAAATTCGCATCTTGTTAAACTAACAAGATATTCATATGATAAAATAAAATTCTAACAAGATATTCATATTATAAAATAAAATTCTATGTTAGGAAAATATCTTTCTAATCTTGTTAAAATAAGAAGATATTAATATGATAGAATAAAATTCTAATCTTGTTAAAATAACATGATATTAATAAGATAAAATAAAATTCTAATCTTGTTAAACTAACAAGATATTTATATGATTGAATAAAATTCTATCTTAGAAAAATATTTCCTAATCTTATAAAACAAACAAGAAATCTTCTTTATTGAACAGAGTGTCTTTGGATTAAAAATCCAACGGTGAATAAAATTCACCGATTGATCTAAAAGATCTCTCTCATTGAGAGATTTTCTCAACAAATTGATTCCTTTCTTTCTACTATAAATAAGAGCAAAAAGATGACAAAAGAGAGAGGGGGAGAATAGAGATAGAGGAGAGACACAGAACTCCCCACAAACTTTTGCAAAAAAATATACAGTGAGCTCTTGAAAAAGAAAGAGAATTTAATTCTCAAAAAAAGAAGAAGATTTGCCTCATTTGTAACCCTAGGTAAAAAAAAACACAGAGATCATAGTGTTTCTTCTTTGCCTATATAAGAGTTTAACCCTTCATATAAGAACTTAGTTCTTCCTCTGGTTAAGATTTGCAGAAGCAAATCTCTCCACAAGTTGAGAATTTAATTCTAATCGGGGAGATTTCGTTCTGCAGATTCAAAACTTAGGGGAAAAGAACTAGGTCATAAAGGAAAATGAAATAACAGGAGCATATGAGAATTTAATTCCTCCAAAAATTAGGGTTTAACCCAATATAAAGAACTTAGTGCTTCAAAAAAATGATGATGATCCAAGATCCTCAAAACCGAAATCTTGATGATCATCAATGACCAAAAAAATGTCATTAACAGAGATCAATATCTCTGAAAAACACAAGAATAGTTTGGTGACTCATTAGTGCTTAGCATTATTATGAAGCCTCACGTGTTCCCCACGTGATTGCTTCAAACGAACAAAGAGAACAACCAAAACTGCCTCACATGTTTCCCCACATGAGTGCTTAAAACAAAGGAGAAACAAGCAAATGAAAAGCCAAAGCTGCCTCACGTAATTCTCACGTAGGCGCCTAAAAAGCAAAGAAAAACTTCTTTGACAATTAGGCAGCCACCCCAAAAGGAAGCAGTCATGTGAGATGCACGTGAGCTCTATCCAAGTGCTTAGCACTTTTGTAAAAAAGGGGGAAACGAACGGATAAAGCCCAAAGCCCAACACTCTCATGCTTCCCATGTGAGTACCATGCAGAGCACTCAGCGCTCCATGATTAGTCAAAAATGAATAAAAAAAACGTTCACATCTGGGGGCCTCATGTGTTTCACACGTGAGCACCATATAACTCTAGTGCTTAGCATTAATCCAGCACCCCACGTGTTTCACACGTGAGTGCTATATGTCCCAGTGCTCAATACTGTTGGGTAATTATGGAAACTCAATCTCAGCCAAAAATTGGCAAGGTTTCCCGAAGTTAAATCTCTTTATTTTTAAATCAATCGAGCACATATGCTCTTGATTTCCAAGGTCTCAAATATGACCAAAAATTCTTAAGTCCACAACAACCCCTTTTCCCTCAGATATGGGATTTGATTTAAGGGTACATCTCTTCACACCTCTGATAAATGTCGTTGCAATTCCTCAACGTATTCAGAGAAGTGGCGGGTCCTGGTGACCAACAACTTCTTTCGTTGATACACATCCAAACTGACGTGCATACCTCAAATCGGATCACACCCCAAATTGGGAGCATTCCATGTCACCATCGTTCACTCCGCCATGTAACAAATACAAGTGCATGCAAGATGGATAAGGCACCGAAATGTCCTTAAATTAATATTCGCCCCCAAAAAATGGCGATAACGGATCGAAATGTCCTTAACTAATACTCGCCCCAAATACGGCGATAACGGACCAAAATGTCCATAAACTAATACTCGCCCCAAATACGGCGATAACGGACCGAAATGTACTTAAACTAACATTCGTCCCCTAAACGGGAATGTTGGACCGAAATACCCCTAAACTAATACTCGCCTCCAAATACAGCGACAAAGGACCGAAACGTCTGTTCCCTAGTAGGACCTGAATAAAAATGAATAAAGCAATGAGGAAACACCCAAGAGGAGTATCACGTGTCCACACGTGATCGGGCATCACGGGTCCACACGTGATCGGGCATCACGTGTCAACACGTGATCGGGCATCACGTGAGGACGCGTGGCCTTCTATGAACAAGGTTTATAGGCGCTGAAATAAAAAATTGGAGATACTTAACCAATAGGGTCACGTGCCAGCACGTGATGGGTTCCTGAACCCTTTGAACTAACATAATTATCAGTGGGGTCACGTGCCAACACGTGATGGGCTCCTGAACCCTCCGAATTAATAGAATTAAATTCTAATCAAATGCTTAATCAGTAAGGTCGCGTGCCAACACGTGATGAGCTATTAAAACCTCTGAACAATAGAATTAAATTCTAATTAAAGGGAATCAAAAACCTTAATTGGAAAAATATTTCCCTAGATCTTCCCAAACAAAAAGATTGCACTCTGTAAAGTGGAGCACCGTTGGATTAAAAATCCAATGGTGATTAAAAAAACACTAATTTATAGAAAGATTCTTCACAAGGAAATATTTTCCTAAAATTTGACAGGAACAAAAAATAAAATATTTTATGGATTAAAAATCCAATGGCGGATAAAATTCACCAAATGATCTAAAATATCATATTGGTTATAAAAAAAATCAATCAAAATCTCTCAATGAGAGATTGGCTGAACAAACTGATTCTTTCTCCTATAAAAAGGAACCAAGAAGAAAAAAAGAGAGAAGACAGAGAATATACAACAACAGAGAGAGAAAAGAAGATCTCTTCAGAAAAGAAAGAAACCCTAGGTAAAAGATGGAAAGAGATCATTCTATAAGCTCCCACAAAACAAAAGAGAATTTAATTCTCAAATTAAGAGTCTAACTCTTCTAAATAAGAACTTAGTTCTTTCTCTGATTGATGATCTGCAGAAGCAGATCTTCCCATAAGTTGAGAATTTAATTCTCATCGGGGAGATTCTATCATGCAGATCTAAAACCTAAGGGAGGACCTAAGTTCAGAGAATTCTATTTTCCCACAAAGCATATAGGAATTTAATTCCTCCAACAATGATAGGGGTTTAACCCTTAATATAATAACTTAGTTCTTCTTCATGGTAATAGGTCTGCAGAAGCAGATCTTCCCATAAGTTGAGAATTTAATTCTGATCAGGGAGATTCTGCCATGCAGATTTAAAACTTAGAGGGAGAATTGGGTTTAAAGAATTTAATTCTTTTAAACACATAGGAATTTAATTACTCTAAATAAATTAGGACTTAACCCTATAAAAGAATTTAATTCTTAAATAAGGGATTTAACTCTCCATGCACGAAAAAAAGATCAGTACCCAACCTGATCACGTGTGTTCACGTGACTCCCCTCCTCAATGATCAAAAGAAAACGAATGAAATTGGGTCACGTGCTCCTACATGACCCTTGAACAAACTTCTTAAAATAAAAAGGGAGTAAAGCCAAGACAGAATAGATTTTGGGCGTCTCACGTGTTCCCATGTGACCCCTAGCAATTATCAAACAAAAAGAGGATTCTACCCAAGGGCAATGCCCACCTAAAGAATGCCTCACGTATCTCCACGTGACTCCTGACAAACACAATTTTAAAGATGGGGTAAAACTGAAGGATTAATATCCAACGCATGGTCTCCCTCGCGTGTCCCCACGTGACCATTAACAAATACTTTTAATATCCAATACATGGGTACCCATCACGTGCCTACACGTGATGGCCATACAGATCAAGTGTATAACACTAATTCTGAGGGTAAAATAAAAGAAGTCCGGCCCAATCTTCAGGCGCCTCACGTGACCCCACGTGAGTGCTTCTGTTTTAGTGTTTAACACTACTATAAGCGCCTCATGTCGGAGCACGTGAGCCCCGAATGTACTCTAGTGTTTAACACTATATTCGAGCCAATCTTTGCCTAAATTAGCTAAGTCTTCCAGAGGCAAAATCTCTTGAAACTGAACCCCAATTATACTCTTGTCTTCCAAAACCGATCATCTCATATGGCATTCAAAGTGATTCCCAGAGCCTTACAACCAACATTGGTTCAAGGGTACATATCTTCATACCTCTGATATATGTCGTTATAATCCTTCAACGTCTTCAGAGAGGTGACGGGTCCCAACAACCAAACATTCCATAGACTGTGAGGTCCTTAAACTCATAGACTATGATGTCTTTAAACTGGACTGTGATTTCCTTAAACCTTATGGACTGTAAGGTCCTTAAACTCATGGACTATGATGTCCTTAAACTTTACAGACTATGATGTCTCTAAACTACCATGGAATGTGAGGTCCTAAACTCATAGACTATGATGTCTTTAAACTTTACAGTCTATGACGTCTTTAAACTAGACCGCAAAGTCCCTAAACTAAAACAATAGAGCCCAAATGCTCTTTTGTTGGATCTAAATGATCATGTTAAGTAGATCTTAGTATAAAATTAGACTAATGTGTCCTTAAAAACGTTAAGTTGATCTTAGTCTAAAAACTAGACTAACGTATCCTTAACAAACGTTTAAGTTGATCTTAGTCTCGAATGAGATTAATGATCCTTAAACCCAACCAAAACCCAAACCCAAATCTAAGAAGATATGAATTTGGACTAATCCACGCTCTACGGGCGATAACATAAATTAGTCTCCGTATACAATCCACGGAAAACCAAAAATAAAACAAACACACACGACACGAAGTGACCATCTGGAGAAGGAGAAAGTTGTTACCGTGATGCGGTAGCGTAATTAACTGCAGGGATTGCGCCTGTAGGGAAGAGCGTCCCCACAATCAAAAATCCCTCACAATGAGGGGGAATCTGACGAAGTCTGCTACATCGGCCGCATCTGTCTAAACTTCCGATACACGGTGCCATAAATCAATTTGCATCTTCGGAGAGGTGGACGATAAATCCAAATAGCATCTGACCCCAAAATTCAGGCCAGACGTCTTAACGTCCCGGTCGCGTCTTTCGGCGGAGTACAACGTCCTTAAACTAACATCTTGTTTTAAACATGGCGATAATGGACCGCGATGTCTTTAAACTAAAATAATCGTGTCCGAACGCTCATATGTTTAAGCTGATCTTAATCTCAAACCAGATAAACGATCGCTAAATCAACCCAAACCCAAATCTAAAAATATAAAGATTTGGACTAATCCATGCCCTACGGGCGACGACAGAAACTAGTCTCCGTATACAATCCATGAGCAACCTAAACAAACAAAAAAACACATGACACAAAGTGAACTTCCGGAGCAGGAGAAAGTAGTTATCGCGATGCAGTAGCGTAATTAACTGTAGGGACTTACGTCTGCAGGGAAGAGCATCCCCACAATCAAAAACAAACGAGGGGGAATCTGATAAAGTCTGCTACAACGGCCGCATCCGTCCAAACCTCCGATATACGGTGCCATAAATCAATTTAGCATTTTCGGAGAGGTGGATGGATAAATCCAAATAGCATCTACCCCCAGGTTCAAGCCAGACGTCCCAACGTCTCGTTCTGTCTTCCGACGGTGAGCGGTTGATCCCACAACCATTGGTGTTTGACAACAAAAATTGTATGCGGGTGCTCATTAGAGACTGAGTATACTGAACGGACTCGCCGAGAACTCTTAGATGGTGCTATACCTATCGTCAGATAGCAGTTCTCAGGTGACACATTTACAGGTTAGTCTGTAGACCTGAGATCGTCATAGTGTCTTATATGGTCCCCACTGTACTTAGATTACTACCCTACCACAGCCTTAAAGGGCCGTGCAAATAGGTAGTGGTTGGGTACAGCCCCGGATCATGTGGAAGCAATGAGCGATCGGAAGGAATTCGTCTCTCCCAGAATGAGGAGTCGATGTTGCACTGTGTAAGACTAGCTATACCCATAAGTCCCAGGCCAGGTCAAGCGAGATTTGCTGACAAGCGTTGTCAGTAGTTTCTTATATGGTTATGAGCTTTAAGCTTGCATGATTCATCGGGTTAGTAAGTCTGACAAATACCACCTCCCAGACCAGATATGCGACATTCTCGGACGAAGAGACCGGACTGTACGGTAAGTGTCATCGATAGGCTCTATAGGGTACGGGAAAGTTTTCTTGTCAACCTTTTCATTCGTTCAATACCTGGGTGGCCGTTACGTACAGCTAGTACCGCTGACGTGCTTGTAAGGTAAGGATGTGATCCGACAACTTACTTCCAGCGTGTTGACGGATCTTTAGAGTCCCACACAGATGTTTTTTCCACTTAAGCAAAATAATGTATTGCACGCATGGGATGCGTGCAGGGTCCGGTTAGACATTCGTCTTTAACCGGACGGGTTATGATACTAACCGGATTATTGAGATAAACCGAGTCATTGTATTATTTGTTAATTCAATGGCAAGTTTAATTATATGTCATTATGTGATAATACATGCAATTAACCTAATATCATAAATTTCTCTCTCTCTCTTTATTACTCCATATAATGAGAACATTTTTTATTTTATCATGGCTAGTATATATTTTTTAACCATGATAATTCTTTTTTTCCTTTTATCCTTTTTCTTTATCTCATTTTTGCATGCCTAAGAGTGATGTGTAACCATCTCACACAACCTAGGACATGTGTTAGGATGATAGAAGAGAGAGGTGGCATGGCTTAAGTCATAAGAGCATGGTGAGTGTGACCATAACCTAACTCTCACACTCTCTCTCCTTTATGCATGCAAATCCCATGAGAAAAAGAAAAAGATAGAGAAGAAAAAGAGAAGAGAGACGAGAGAGAAACCCTTCACCATTTATAAAACCCCACACTTCTCTTTGCTACTTAGCAACTAGCAAAGAAGAAGGAGTAGCTCAAGTTGCCATTCATCACCGTGGATCGTCTTCGACGGAAAGGGCTAATTAGGAGACTCAAACCGGTGAACTCTAGGAGACCAAGCTAGGAGTTCAAAACAAAGGATCCAACTTACTAACCATCTTGGAGCTTGAAAGAAGAAGCATCATAGGTAGTATGATTTTTCTATCTTAGCTCTTACTCTTTTTAGTTCTTGCATGTTGTAGTTTTAGGATGATCACTAGGATAGTATGCCATGCTTGCTAGAAATTTTTGTTTTTACCATTCCGCATCGTATTTTTCCTCTAGCCAAAAGCATGAAATACTTGCACTTTCGTATATTATCATCGCCATTTTGGTGAAGAGTTCGGTTCTTTTCTCAAACTCTAGATCTTAAAATCAAAAGAATCCCTTTTGTAAAACTTAAGTTTTCTCGAGGGATAATCTTGATTTTAAAGATCTTGAGATCCAACAAAAGTACTTAAGTTCTATATGACGGTTAACCTTCTTTGACATATGAAGCTTTAGTTTTTATTTAATGGAGATCCATTCCTATCTATATTACCTCAGTTTTTGTGGAGGACAAAGATGAAAGTTTTGATAACAAAGAACTTAAGTTCTTTATCAAGCTTAAGGGGTTGATTGAATATATCAAATTTTGACCTCTAAAGTCCTTTATATAGAGTATAGATATTGTTGGGCAAGTAGAAACCATCTCTCTTTGTGATTTCTCGAATTGATCTTAAGATCAAACCCGGATGCTTAAGCACTGTTGGATTATAGATCTAAGAATTATCTATTAATACAATTAATATTTTTCTTATTTAAGTAAAATATTCGATTGATTCTTTAATTTAATAATATATGAAAAGAGCTAATATTATTAATATCAGCCCGGGTGCTTAAGCACCGTTGGATTATAGATCCAAGGGTCCTTGTTACTAAGGTTAATATTTTTTTTGTTTAGAAATATAATAGATTTTATCTTCTGTTAACAGAATTTTCTTTCTATTTTTAGAAAGATTGAGAATATTTTAAATAGCTTAAACAATGCAATTTAAATCCTTTGTTTGGAGATTTTCTGGTTAATCAGATTTATTCTTTCTGTTTAAGAAAGATAGGAAAATTATTTTTCCAAATATAACTTAAACTATAATGAAGCGAGAGCTTCAAAGCATTGGCGCAATTATGCTAGCGCCAGAGGGCGTTGGCGCATACTTTAGACAGCGCCATTGATCCTCTGGTGCATGGACTTATGTCCTTTTGGCCAATTAATTTGGTGGGAACCATCATTGGCGTTAGGCATTAAATAGAGCCAAAGAAGTTAAGTCTATATGAAATATATTGGTGGGAACAAGTATTGCTTTTGCCCATTTGGAGAAGTAGTCAGTGGTCGCCAAAATGAACCGATGTTCTTTGGACGATACTGGTTCGATAGGGCTAATTATGTCGGCCTCCCACATCTCGAAAGGCTAACTGGCTACGGTCGGGTGCAAAGTATTAGGATGCTAATGGATGAAGTCTCCATGTATCTAACATTTGTGACATTCTTTGGCATATTTTATGAAGTTTTGAATCATTATGGGCCAGTAGTAGCCCATTATCTTGATATTCAGCTTCATCTTCGGACCGACTTGATGGGATCCGCAAATCCGTCATGGATTTCTTGTACAACTTTCTTTGCTTTCTTTGCTTCCTTTGGCCCGAGGCATCTCAACCATACAAGATCGAAGGACCTTTTGTACAATGTTCCATCGATGAAGGTGAATGAAAGAGCTCGTTTTACGATGATATCTTGTGACGCATCTTCAGGTACTTGTTGAGACCCAAAGTACTCGATGAAGACTTCTCGCTAGTCTTGTTCTTCTTCTGCTTAAAGAACATTTTCTTTGGAAGTTTCCATTGGAGACTACAAAGGTATTTCTGTCGGCGCTAGGAGCTTTTGACTTTGTATAATGATCCTTATATCGTCGAGATTTTCATCTGCTAGCTCCTTTTCCAATTTAGTAAGTTCGTCCGCTTTGTTGTTTTCTTCTCGCGGTACGCTTTCCAGCTGGTATGATGGAACTAGCTTTAGTAGCTCCCGCACCTTTGTGCCATAACTGATTAACCCAAGCTTGCATGTTTTGTAATCGCCATTGACTTGATTGACGATCGGTTAAGAATCCCCATATATATAAAGAACCTTAATGCCCATGTGTATCACGATTTCGAGACCAGCTATGAGAGCTTCATATTCCACCTCGTTGTTGGTTCTGGGTTCCGTCAACGAGATTGTGATACACGTTATTCCGGCTTGCGGGGTAACAAAGATGAGGCTTATCGCGGCTATGATTATAGGGGTATCCTTCATACTCACCTTCATTGAAGATGCTCCATGGAAGCAAAGTTCGCAATTTCACTTTCCTTTCTCTTCTTCTTGCTTGATGATTGCGTTGAAAGCATGCTCATCCGGTAGCTCTCAATTTTGCAGGCAATCGGCTGAGACGAGATGCTCGGCAAGGAAGTCAGCGATAGCCTATCCTTTTATCGTTTTGAGAGGGAAATAAGTGATTACGAACTCTATTAATATAAGGGCCCATTTTTCGAGTCTTCCTGTCAGTATGGCCCATGTCATCAAATATTTGAGATGGTCCTTCTTTGAGATGAGATGGACTTCATGTGCTAACGCGTAATGTTTGAGCATCGTGACTGTGAAGACTAGCACCAGGAAGTGTTTCTTGATGGGCGAGTAGTTGCATTCTGCTCCCAGCAAAACCCGAATTAGGTAGTACAGAGCTCTTTCTTTTCCATGCTCATTCTCTTATGCCCATAGAGCGCCTGGAGAGTTATCGAGTGCAGTCGTATATAGAATGAGGGGCTTCCTTGGGACGAGAGCAAATAACACCAGTGGATTGTGCAGGTACAGCTTGATTTCTTCTAATGCCCTTTTGCATTTTTCATCCCATACGAAAGGGATTCCCTTTTTCATGAGATGGCTGAAGGGAAGGCATTTACCGAATAAGTTTGCGATGAATCGCCGGATATATGAGAGCTTCCCTTAGAGAGATCGTAACTGCTTGAGATTTCTTGGCGGATGCATTTCTGTAATTGCCTTGATTTTGGAGGGGCCAATTTCAATCCCTCAATGGCGGATTATGAATCCTAAGAACTTGTCGGACGAAACTCCAAAGGTGTATTTCAACGGGTTCGTCTTTAGGTTTTACTTCCTGAGGAGTTTGAAGACAATTATGATATGTCACCAGTGTTCCTCATGCGAAGTACTTTTGACCATGAGATCGTATATGTACATTCGACGATTTCATGGATTAAGTCATCAAATAACTTCGTCATTTCTCTTTGGTATGTCTCCCCAGCATTCTTTAATCCGCAGGGCATCACTTTATAGCAGAAGACGCCCATCGAGGTGTGAATTGCGGTGTGCTTCTAGTCTTCGGGATCCATCTTTATCTGATTATAGCCGGAAGACCCATCCATGAACGAAAAGACTTAGTGAGTGGATGTATTGTCGATCATAAGTTACGTGACTGATACAAAGAAATCATCTTTCGGGCATGCCTTATTTAAGTCCCGGAAGTCCATGCATACTCGGACTGACCTATTTTTATATGTAACGAGCATGATGTTGGCTATCTAATCGGTATATTGTACCTCATGGATAAAGCCAGATTCAATTAGCTTCTTGACCTCGGCATTGATGCTCTTCTTAAGTTTGAGCCTCATCCTTCTAGGTGACTGTTTGATGGGCTTTGCTCCAGGTGTTATGGCCAGTTTATATACTGCTATTTATGGATATAAACTCGGCATCTCAAAGTAGTTCCATGTGAAGCAGTCTCTATACTCTATTAGTACGGCTTTAAGAGTAGCCACTTGCTCTTCGAATAGCAGCTCACTAACAAACGTGGGTCTAGGATCATCTCATATTCCCAAGTTTATCTCTTTTAGGTTATCTGCAGTGGTATGAATCCCATCTTCCAACTCTTTTAGGGCTGGCAGCATTTCTGATATCTCTTCTTCTTCTTCTTCATTTGTGAAGCATTCAAAGAGTCCCGACATTTCATCATCTTCTTTCTCGTTTAAGAGACTTATGGTGCAACATGTGTGGGTTCATTATCGCCTTTTAGATATGACGTATCCCAAACCGGCAGTGTCTGTTTTTCTATTAGGGTTTACTCTATGAGTCACCGGCACTTCTCAGATCCTTTTGTAGAACCGGGCTTCTCGAATAGTTTATTCGAAGAGTAATCCTTGACGCCTCATGAGTTTCTTTAAAATCTCTGACAAGTATTTTAGCATGCAGATGGGCCGCAACCTATCGAGGTTTAGATCTAGTCCTTACTAGATCTTCCTTTCCACTTTGGTCTCTTCGGATTTGTAGAAGAGAATTGCTTTAGCCCTTACGTAGAAGGTTATCAACTCCTCTACATTATCGGTGCTGACCAGCTTCTTATAGTGTCAAAGTAGGGCCATGGTGACACGTAGAGTTTGGTCCGCTTTGTTATGGGCTTTCAATAGGGGATGAGTGGAGAACATTGTTTCAGCATCTTCTTTTGAATCGCTCCCGAAAACTGGAATGGAAAATGCTTGGTTTTGTTCGTCATTTCCTGACTGAGGTTGACCTGAGAATGTTATCTCTTATTATTTTTCAGAATCGCTTTCGAAGACTGGGATGGTAGCTACTTGCTTCAGCTTACCCTTCCCTTCTGATGTGTGTTTACCGCATCTTTCAGTGTCTTCAAAGTAAGAAAATAAGTAAATGGCATTTTCATATCTGTGTATTTCGTTCATAGAGAAGGGATTGAGCTCTCCTCTGATGACATATTCTTTGTCATCCTTAAAGTACTTCATGCACTGATGTTGTGTAGAAGGGATGATATTGTACTCATGTAGCTAGGGTCTACCGAGCAGAGTTTTATAGCAAGTTTTGGCATTGATGACATGGAATTTGACGTCCATGGCTAGTTTTCCGAATCGGAGCGTTGGCACTACAGATCCACAGGTTTGTGGGGACTAGGAATCAAACCCGATGATTGTGATCCTCTCCCAGACGAGGTATTTGACGTCCATAGCCAATTCTTTTACCACCTTCATATTGAGCAGATTGACCGAGCATCCATTGTCAACGAGAATCTTATTTATCCTTACATCTTCACAATACTCAGCTACGTATAGCAGTCGGCTGTGCTCGAACATAACCAGGACGAGATCTTCTTTGCTGAAGGTGATATCAGCGGTATGGACTTCCGCCAATTCGTCCTTCAAGTTTTCTTCGGGAAAAATGTTTGGAACTGATCAGGCTCGTTTAAAGATTTGATGAGAGAATCCCGCAACTCTATCGATAGGAGTAGAGCATCGTAGATGCTCAAGTGTTATGGAAACTTCTTTAAGTGAGCCATTATATTGTAGTCCACCTTAGTATTCTAAGGCGGGTCCTTGGCAGTGAGATCTTTAGCAACTCTTTCATTCACCTCAATCTCTTTGGTTTCTTTCCCTTTTTCCTTATCTTGCATCCTTGAAGATTTGTTTGCGGGTCCAAGATTTTTCTTAGGAAAGGTGATGTTGTGTAGCTGCATATTACCGCTAGTCTCCGTCTACTCTCCTCCTTCGGAATCGGAATTTGCAAACCAAAAGGGGTGGAAAATGACAGCATCTTCTGAATCGCTCCCGAAGGTAGGAACGGTAGCGGCGCGACACTGCTCCTTTCGACACAGTCAGGTCTTTTCCTTCCTTTTAGCCTGCTTCATCTGTCTTTTGCAAGTGACATAACCTCGCCATCTTTTGAAAGCATTTCACTCTTCAATTGGGTGTGAGATTCTTCGATGGTATAGGCAGTACTTTGGGTGCTCTTTTCCATCCACAAAATATGGCACTCCAGGAGTATATAGCAGGAAAGGTGGCAGTTTAATCGCCATTGATAGGGCCTTAGTGAACCATTTCTCAACTTTGGCATTGCTTCTCCTCTTTGTGGCTGGAAGCTGCTTCGGTTGGGAGGTATTATGAATCGCCCCTTCTATAGGTAGTTTGCTCAGGCACAATCGTTTGGCCTTTTCATAGATGACCATTTCACGCCTTATAATATCTTTGTTGGATATAGTGCCCTCAAGTCAATTATTGTAATCGCAGGCATGCAATTGTGATGATTGAGAGAGGACCTATACGGGAAGAATAGTCTTACTCAAAATAACAGTATGCTATCTGGTTTGTCTTTATTATCATGTACATGCATTATGTGGTATTACAGATCACTATTACATATTAATAGAGCTCATAGGATTCTTGCTTGACTACCAGTATTATGATGGCGATCATATACGTGGGTGTTGGGTGGTCTATAAGAACATCCTTAAATGTCCCTAGTCAAAGGAGTATCGAGACTGGGCATCGATACACCGGAGTAGACTAGTGTATACTTTTCGAGACCCCGACGAGGGGCAGTGGCCGGTCTTACAAGCCATTGGTGTCAGTTAGTCACCTAAGATAGTATACAGGTGCTCATTGGGTTATGAGTTACACTGGACGGACTCACTGGGAATATGCTAGATGGTATTATAGCTATTGTCAGATAGCAGTTCTCAGGTGACATGAGTATAGGTTAGTCTGTCGACATGAGATCGTCATTTGTCTCGTGTGAGTTCCCACTGTGCATTGATTACTACCCTACCATGGCACAAAAGAGTCGTGCAAACAGGTTTTAGTTCGATACAGTCCCGAGCCACATGGAGGCTGTAAGCGGATCGTCGGGGATTCGTCTCTCCCGGTATTGGGGGTTGATGTCGCACAATGCATGGGTGGCCATCACCAGAAATACTTAGCCAAGGTAGACGAGAATTACTAATTTGGATCAGTAATTTCTCAATGGGTGATGGACTTCATACTGAAACGAAATAACGCGTTATTAAGGGTCTGACTTTATCCACCAACCGAGACACAATATACGATACTTTTAGACGAACAGACCGGACTGTATAGAGATTGTCACGGACAGGCTCAATAGGGGTTCGGATAAGTTTGCTCGTCGGTCTTCCTTACGCTCGATACCTGGGTAGCCGTTACGTACAGCTGGTGCCGCTGACATGCTTGTGCTTAAACCCACTGCCAGCGTATTGACGAGTCTTTAGAGTCCTACACAGAGGGTTTTCCTGGTTCAGACGAAATGATGTAGTAGTCGTATTTTGATACGTACAGGGTTCCGATCGAGTAATTGTACTAGTTATCCGGACTTTCGATCGGACAGTAGATAATACTAGCCGGCTCGGATTTGAGCCGGATTATTAAATCTGGTATTGATTTAATAATTTACGCATATATATTTCGATATGTATATTCTTGTATTATGTTTTTTGTGTTATTCTATCTCTTTGAGTATTCGTATTTCGGTACGAATACAAGTATATATATATAATTGAGTGTAATCCGTATTTATACGGAAAAAATTCGAGAAGGTGGACACCTCATTTTGGTTTATCTATTTATTAAATTAAATGGAAATGAGGTGTAAAGGTGATGAAGAGAGAATGGTGAGAACCATTGTAACGACTCCGTTTTAATGTACAGAAAATTTGTTTAAAAGTTAATGTACAAATGGAGTGTTTGCAATCCTGTGTATGCTATAAGTATTTTATTTGCTTTTGAACGGCATGAAACATCTCGTAGCTCATTGGTAAAGCCTTGCACTGCTATGACGTAGCCCCTATGTTCGAATCCCCTCAGCCACATATTACTTTTGCTGATTTTTCTTTTAAACGTTTTGGAAGCCCAAAAATTTACACGTACAAACCACGTAAAAATGAAAAGTCTCAGAAATCAAACATGTGCACTGAGATATATGTAGCGACCATGACATGTGGCCAAAATCCAGAGCCCCACACCCCACCAACGACTGGCGAGATGTGGGTTTGGGCCAGTGCCGCTGGTCCCCCCATCCCAAATACTCCAAATCTTTTGCCCTAACACCCCTTGGCCTCCCCACACTACTCCTTTTCTATTTGATTTTGCTGCACATTTCCAGAGAATTAAAATGAGGTATTAATCCAAAATGTTAATACATTTTAATTCCATTCTGCAATACCCTAAACCCTAATTTCTTCTATAAATACCACAATACAGCATAGCCCTCCTCATTCAGAAATCTTTTGCCAAAACTCACTAATTTTTCCAAGTCCAAGAAGTTGTACAAGTGGAGTTAGCTCAAGGTCTAGTTCCGGCGACGACTCGGGACAAATCCGGTGACCCTGGGAGTCCATGACGCTTGCAAACCCATCCTCTACCTCCCCTCTCTCTTATCATTCCATAAGTCTCCTCTCCCATCTTCTCTTTCTATTAAAAAGACTTCTCTTTTCAAAACTCGTCGGAAACGGAGTTAATCCAACTTCCGATTCTAATTTCTTTAAAAAAAACAATTTTTCTTAACCACATAATAACCATCTCTTTATATCTTATTTAACAAACCTAAAACAATATTGATAACAAGTTTCAATTCAAAATAAAATGATATGCAACTTGTATTTCACTTTTTCGTTAAAATACAACCAAGTTTATCTACGATATTATTTCTTCATTATGCTCATATTACCTTTAGATAATTCATGAGGTAATGACCTACCTCATCACAACACTCATCATGACATAGCACGATGGTTTAGAAACAATAGGTTTTGGGACAAATGCAAATTTCACATTAAAATACCTTAAACTATCAAAACCCGTATTCTTTAAATTGTTTTAATTAATTCCTTGCAAATAAGGCTCTACAACCCATTTTGGGGAACCCGATCAGAATGGTGCGGGTTATCGCATGTCCTGAGGACTAGTAGAGCGAGATATAGACCTCCTCACGGAGCATATGATCTCGATGGGATTTGTATTACAATTTTTAAGAAAACGTGATTTCTATTTAATAAATAAATTATATTTTTAATATATATATATATATATATATATATATTGTCAAAATATCTATTTTAAATATATTTAATAATTCCATGTTTTCTAAATCAAAAGAAAAGAATCACAAAAGTCCATGAAAATACCATCACAAATCAATACAAGTCAATTTACATGAAAATACCATATATTATTCAATTTAGATTTATATCCACTAGAATATTTCATCTTTTAAAATTTACATCCATGGAAATCATAAATACGATAAATAAATACGTGATGTCTATTTTGAAAATATATCAAAACAATTTTTCATAAAACCCTCTCAAGTTATATTAAATTACAATAAGGACCCTAATAAATATAGGTTTAAACGGGACCAGTTCTCTTGAGCCTCAGGGACCCGGAGAATTTAGGTGCTTTTTTATTTAAGGTAGACAACTAAAACGGGGTTATCACTACGGTAATTGGCTTGGAAAAAGTCACAAATCCTGCTGTCCATGTGCAGCAGTTACCGATAACTCCAAAACTAATTCAGGACTTCAATTCTGTTTAAGTGTCTGACTCGGTCAGAGTCTCCGTCTAATCTAAAATCAATCCATCCTTGAATACAATTCAAGTATAACTCCAATTCAACATGAATCCATTTATAACAGAATAAAATCTATATCAACATGAACTGATTTGACCGAACCATGGATAAACATTGTTTACATGACTATCCATTTATATCCTTTCCGTTTACAAGAACTACCGATATCATGGTTTCGGCAAGTCTTACATCTATTAAACAAAACAATACACATCAATACAAAATACATTACGGGGTTTTAAAGGGGTAGACCGGTATGGAATGTGTTAAAAGTGGCATGAGACGGTCACTTTAATACACCTAACCAGAACATCCGTTGCTGTTGTCCCGTGGGTTTTGACAGGGCCTTGTGATCCGTATACCATAGTCCATGGGGTAAGTTGGACTCCTCTCGTATACACTGGCATAATTCTGTACCAATCTACAAACAACTGCGTTAACATAACTATCAACTTTATACCGGTTATAATCTCTTACCTGTCTATTCTCATTCTACATCTCTTTGGAACTTACCAAGTGATTGTACGCTGAAGACATTCATTTTCTCTTCTTTCTTTGGAATTTTGTCATGGGGATCTGATTCTCTGGAGATCGAGCCCAGCATAGACGATTTGGAGCAGTTCTCAGAAAACCTAGAGCTCTAATTACTTGTATATACTTTACTTTCAGTTCATGCCATTATTTAGACATTGCTTTTCAGTCTTGTATTTACATTTCCAGTTGTATTGTAAAGGATGTTTAATAAATAAAAGTTGTTGTTCATTTACATCTCATGTCATACTTGTGTACTTTACTATATTGCTTATTTACTCTTAGCGTGTTTACTTCTAAGTAAATACGTCGCGTGGCCCGTCACGTCTTCTTACCGTACTATGGGAAGCGGGGCGTGACAGGTTTTTTTGGTGGCCCATGCAGATTAGTGCTGCATGGAACCATACCATACAAGTCAGTTCTGTATAGAAACCTAAGTAATATAACACAAGAATTACAAGACTCGGTAACTAAACATTCTTTATATTTCATAATCTTTGAATCTATCCTAACCCTATTTTTCTTTCAAGGTTATGGATTCTCCCAACAACACGAGTACAAACGTCAACAACACTCCACCACCATCTCTTCCACATATGCCTGCCATTGTGGCTCCGATCAATGAGCAGACGGTACTGCTCGAGGCAATTAAGAGCCTACTAGAAGAATAGCAGCAGCAGACTGCCATACTAATGAACCGTCCAGAAGCGGAAGCACCTGGAGTGAAGCAATTCCGGGCACTTCATCCGAAGCAATTTTCTGGGAAAGAGAGCCCCTTGGAAGCTGAAGAATGGGCTCAGTCGCTCGAAGACGATCTGGCAGCAACAGAAGTGCCAGACATTGCTTGGGTAAGGGTTGCGAATCTGCAACTTATGGATAACGCCCGAGTATGGTGGAAAGCGGAAGAAAGCCGTCTTGCCCAGCCGATCGAATGGAAGACATTTCGCGACATGTTTGACACGAAGTATTTTCCGGAGACTGCCCGATTCGACATAGAGCGGCAATTCATCCACTTACAACAAGACTCTATGTGGAGAAAATCAGTGGATGAGTATGATACCGAGTTCACCATGTTGAGCATGTAAGATATGTCTCAATGTTTGATTATCTAATATCACATACTGCTTAGTTAACACAAGACCGTAACAGGTTCGCGGCACACCTTATTCCGACTGCTGAGATCAAGGCAGACGATTTCAGCAAGGGTTGGACAAGGAAATCCAAGCTGCTCTAGCTACAGGGGATTTCCCAACCCATGACCTTGCTCTGAAAGCTGCTCGTCGATACGAGGCAGTAGTGAAGAAGAAGGGAAGACTTCACTTTGCCGGTGTGAAACGCCCTACCACTTAGATGGTAGGAGGAGCCTCTTCCAGGCCACCATTTGTGCCTAGGAGACCGGGAGTACCAAATAACTGGCCCAGTCCAAATTTCTGCTTTTATTGCAAAAGGAATGGACACCTGGAAAAGGATTGGAGACGTGCTAATCACCTCTTCTTAGTCTGTGGCTCATCTACACATAATATTAAGTCTTGTCCTTAAAGACTCAATCAGTATCAGGCACCCAGACCAGCAATCACCTATCCGCAGCAGCCAGTTATTTAGGTACCAGCTCCATGTCTTTCTCTCCCAGCTCCACCTCCTCGTGGACCTACTGCACCTCCTCCTCGTCAGTTCCATCAAGCATAAATGAACCTACCTCAGAGACAGAGGAATGCTCCTCCAGCAAGGAGGAATGCACCTAAGCGACAGGCTTTCATAATGACTGTGGAAGAAGATGAAACCACTAGCCAAGTCATCACTGGTAACTTCCCATCTTTCAAATCTAGTCAATACTTGTTTGCATCCATATATCTTTTCCTAAACCTAAAACCTATCCCACATAACTTAGGTACGATCTTAGTAGCCTCACATCCTACACTGGAAATCTTCGATACTGGAGCATCTCATTTTTTATATTGCAACAGTTCATCCGAACTCATGCGATTCCAGTCATACCGCTCATATCCAACTGGAACGTCAGTTCAGGGAATGACGTTCTAAAGACAATAACGGGATACGACCTGTGTCCAGTAGTCATCTACAGCAGAGAATTATATGCTGACTTCAAGGTGCTAGACATACCAAACTTCGATGTAGTTTTGGGTATGGATTGACTAAGAACATTCTATACTACCATCGATTATCGTCAAAGGAGGGTAGCATTCGAGATTCCAGAGCATTCGGTCTTTTATTTCAAAGTGGAGACCGTACCTTGGAGCCTAGCACATACAAAGCAAAACCGAAGAAGGCAGTGATTGCAACTCTAAAGGCGGGAGAAGACAAGCTGGAGCCTAGCACATACAAAGCAAAACCGAAGAAGGCAGTGATTACAACTCTAAAGGCAGGAGAAGACAATCCAGAGGTAGTTCGAGAGTTCGACGATGTATTTCCTGAAGGCATATCATGTTTGCCTCCTGATCGAGCTGTTGAATTCGGAATTGATTTAGTACCTGGTGCACAACCAGTGATCAAAGCACCGTATCGGTTAAGACCTGGAGGTTTGAAGGAGGTCCGTACTCAGCTGGACGAACTTCTGCAGAAAGGATGGATTCGTCCCGATACTTCAAGTTAGGGATCTCCAGTTTTGCTTGTGAAAAAGAAGAAAGGTTCATACAGAATGTGCATTGATTATAGAGCATTGAACGAAGTCATGACAAAGAACAAGTATCCACTACTACGAATCGACGATCTGTTCAATCAGCTAAGTGGGTCTTGCGTTTTCTCAAAGTTAGATCTTTGTTCGGGTTATCATCAGGTGAAGGTCAAAGAGTCTGACATTTCGAAGACAGCATTCAGGAATCGCTATGGAAATTATGAGTTTCTTGTGATGCCATTTGGAGTGACCAATGCTACCGCCATATTCATGAACCTAATGAATCAAGTTTTCTGAGAGTACCTAGACAAGTTCGTTGTCATATTCATCGACGACATCCTGATATATTCAAAGAATCAGAAAGAGCACACTGAACATTTACAAATTGTCCTAGAGACTTTGCGGCAGCATCAACTCTATGCCAAGTACAGCAAGTGCGAGTTTTGGCTAGAACAAGTTGGATTTCTCGGACATATCATTTCAGGTGAAGGAAACTCTGTAGATCTAGCTAAAGTAGCAGCAGTAAGCGAATGGCCGACACCAAAGACAGTGAAGGACATTCGAAGTTTTTTGGGATTAGCGGGATACAATCGACGATTCATTGAAGTATTTTCGAAGATTGCAACACCCCTGACCAAGCTCACACGTAAAGATGAAGAATTCGTACGGTCAGAAGCATGCGAACAAGTTTTCGTAGAACTCAAGTCAAGATTGACATCGGCACCTATTCTCGTAATACCGGACCAATCTGGAGGTTTCGTCGTACATTGTGATGCATCCGGTAAGAGATTAGGATCTGTTCTACATCAGCACGGTAAAGTTGTAGCTTATGCATCAAGACAGCTGAAGGTTCATGAGCGCAACTATCTGACGCATGATCTTCGAGTTGGCAGCCCTTATCTTTGATGTTAAGATTTGGCGCCATTATCTTCTTGGAGAATGGGTAGGTATCTATACAGACCACAAAAGTCTGATGTATGTGTTTACTCAGAAAAAGTTGAATATGCGGCGGAGAAGATGGTTAGAACTTATGGCGGACTACGACAACAACCTACAATATCATCCAAGGAAGGTGAATGTAGTACATGATGCACATAGTCACCAACCACTATCAATGAATCTTACAGCATAGTGGAAGATGCGGCAAGATTTTCACAAGATGGAGATAGAAGTGGTTATGCGAGGTAACGCTTCAAGTTTGATGAACTTACAAGTTCATTCTACAATTTTCCATCAGATCAAAGCAGCTCAAGCAAATGATGCCAAGTTGCAAAAGATCAGAGAACAAGTAGAAAGTGGACTTAAAACAGACTTCATCATCCATGAAGACGGATCTTTGAGATACGGCAGTAGATTGTGTGTACCACAAGGTCCTGTTCGGAAAGAGTTGATGAAAGAAGCTCACAACTCCCCATACTCAGTACATTCTAGTGGTACAAAGATGTACAAAGATCTATGCCAACATTACTGTTGGTATGGAATGAAGCGTGAAGTAGCCAGAAGCATCGCTAAATGTTTGGTGTGTCAGCAAGTGAAAGCTGAACATCACAGGACTGCTGATTTATATCAACCGTTACCTATCCCAGAATGGAAGTGGCAACACATTACCATGGACTTTGTGACTGCACTTTTTCGTAGCACGAAAGGTAACGATGCTGTATGGGTTATTATGGATCGACTCACAAAGTCGGCTCACTTTATTCCCTTTCGAGTAGGCCAATCTACCGAGGCACTAGCAAAGAAATACATGGAAGTAAAAATCTAAGTAAGATTTTAACTCTTCATAGTGTACTATTTTTGATACCCATAAACTTATACAGGAGATCGTGAGATTACATGGAGTACCAGTTTGCATTGTCTCCGATCGTGACACCAGATTCCGATCACAATTTTGGCAGAGTCTGCAAGCTAGCTTGGGAACAAGTCTGAACTTTAGCACAGCTTACCATCCACAAACAGATGGACAGTCTGAGCGAACGATTTAGATACTTGAAGATATGCTAAGAGCTTGTATGCTAAACTTCGGAGGATCGTGGGAAGATCGCCTACATCTTGTGGAGTTTTCATACAACAATAGCTACCAAGCAAGTATTGGAATGGCACCATTTGCAGCTCTATATGGAAGGAAGTGTCATTCACCATTAAGTTGGGATGACATCGGAGATAGAGAACTCCTTGGATCTGAGATGATAGTAGCAACATTGGATGCTTAGCCCAAGACCGACAGAAGCACTGGGCTGATACAAAGAGCCGTCACATGGAGTTCCAACCGGGAGATCATGTATTTCTAAAGATTTATCCAAATCGTGGAGTGATTATCTTTGGAAGAAGGGGTAAGCTAAGTCCGAGATTCATTGGACCGTTCGACATAATAGAACGAGTTGGAAAAGTAGCTTATCGCTTGGCACTTCCACCCTCATTGGAAGGAGTGCACATTCGTTCCACATATCCCAACTCAAAAGGTATGTGAGTGACCCTAGTCACATTTTTTATCACTCCGAGCTCACTGTACAGAAGGACCTATCCTGTGAGCAACAACCCGTTGAAATCCTGGACAAAAAAGTGAAGTCATTTCGGAACAAGCAAGTAAACCTGGTTCAAGTAATGTGGAGAAAAGACACACCAGGAGAATCAACGTGGGAAAGAGAAGACGACATGCGTGCAAGATACCCTCACTTGTTTGTAAATTAGTCCTTAAATAATTATAAATTTCGAGAACGAAATTTTAATAAGGAAGGTAGAATGTAATGACTTCGTTTTAATGTACAAAAAATTTGTTTAAAAGTTAATGTACAAATGGAGTGTTTGTAATCCTACGTATGCTATAAGTATTTTATTTGCTTTTGAACAGCAAGAAACATCTTGTAGCTCATTGGTAAAGCCTTGCACTACTGTGACGTAGCCCATGTGTTCGAATCCCCTCAACCACATATCAATTTTGCTGATTTTTCTTTTAAACTTTTTGGAAGCCAAAAAGTTTATACATGCAAAACACGTAAAAATGAAAAGTCTCAAAAATCAAACATGTGCACTGAGATATATGTAGCGACCATGACACGTGGACAAAATCCAGAGCCCCACACCCCACCAACGACCGGCGAGATGTGGGTTTGGGCCAACGCCGTCGGTTCCCCCCATCCCAAATGCTCCAATTCTTTTGCCCTGATACCCCTTGTCCTCCCCCCACTACTCTTTTTCTGTTTGATTTTCCTGCACATTTCCAGAGAATTAAAATGAGGCATTAATCCAAAATGTTGATATATTTTAATTCCATTGTTCAATACCCTAAAGCCTAATTTCTCCTATAAATACCACCCTACACCATAGCCCACCTCATTCAGAAATATTTTGCCAAAACTCTCTAAATTTTCCAAGTCCAAGAAATTGTACAAGTGGAGTTAGCTCAAGGCCAAGTTCCGGCGACGACTCGGGACAAATCCGGTGACCCTGCGAGTCCACGACGCTTGAAAACCCATCCTCTACCTCCCCTCTCTCTTCTCAATATCTAATTCCCCTCTCCCCTCCTCTCTTTCTTTTAAAAGACTTCTCTTTTCAAAACTCGTCGGAAACGGAGTTAATCCGACTTCCGATTCTAATTTCTTTAAAAACTCAATTTTTCTTAACCACATAATAACCATCTCTTTATATCTTGTTTAACAACCCTAAATCAACATTTAGAGCAAGTTTCAATTCAAAATAAAATGATATGCAACTTGTATTTCACTTTTTCGGTAAAATACCACCAAGTTTACCTACGATATTATTTCTTCATTTTGCTCATACTACCTTTAGATAATTCACGAGATAATGATCTACCTCATCACAACACTCATCATGACAAAGCACGATTGGTTGGAAACAATAAGTTTTAGGACAAATGCAAATTTAACATTAAAATACCTTAAACTATCAAAACCCGTATTCTTTAAATTGTTTTAATTAATTCCTTGCAAATAAACCTCTACAACCCATTTTGGGGAACCCAATCGGGATGGTGCGGATTATCGCACGTCCTCGGGACTAGTAGAGTGAGATGCAGACCTCCTCACGGAGCATACGATCTTGATGAAATTTTTATTACAATTTTTAAGAAAACGTGATTTCTATTTAATAAATAAATTCTATTTTTAATATATATATATATATATATTGTCAAAATATCTATTCTAAATATATTTAATAATTCCATGTTTTCTAAATCAAAACAAAAGAATCACAAAAGTCCATGAAAATACCATCAAAAATCAATACAAGTCAATTTACTTGAAAATACCATATACTATTCAATTTAGGTTTATATCCACTAGAATATTTCATCTTTTAAAATTTACATCCATGGAAATACTAAATACGATAAATAAATACTTGAGGTCTATTTTGAAAATATATCAAAACTTTTTTTCATAAAACCCCCTCAAGTTATATTAAATTACAATAAGGACCATAATAAATATAGGTTTAAGCGGGACCAGTTCTCTTGAGCCTCAGGGATCCGGAGAATTTGGGTGCTTTCCTATTTAAGGTAGACATCTAAAACGGGGTTATCAATACGGTAATTGGCTTGGAGAAAGTCATAAATCCTGCCGTCCATATGCAGTAGTTACCGATAACTCCAAAACTAATTCAGGACTTCAATTCTGTTTAAGTGTTTGAATCGGTCAGAGTCTCGATCTAATCTGAAATCAATCCATCCTTGAATACAATTCAAGTATAACTCCAATTCAATATGAATCCATTTATACCAGAATACAATCTATATCAGCTTGAATTGATTTGATCGAAGCATGGATATACATTATTTACATGACTATCCGTTTATATCTTTTCCGTTTACATGAACTACTGATATCATGGTTTCGGCAAGTCTTACATCTATTAAACATTACAATACACATCAATAAAAAATACATTACGGGATTTTAAAGGGGTAGACTGGTACGGAATGTGTTAAAAGTGGCATGAGACGGTCACTTTAATACACCAAACCTGAACATCCATTGTCGTTGTCCCGTGGGTTTTGACGGGGCTTTGTGCCGTATACCATAGTCCACGGTGTAAGCTGGACTCCTCTCGTATACACTGGAATAATTCTTTACGAAGCTACAAACAACTGCGTTAACATAACTATCAACTTTATACCAGTTATAATCTCTTACCTGTCTATTCTCATTCTACATCTTTTTGGGACTTACCGAGCGATTGTTCGCTGACGACATTCCTTTTCTCTTCTTTCTTTGGAATGTTGTGAGGAGGATCTGATTCTCTAGAGATCGAGCCCATCACAGACGATTTGGAGCAGTTCTCAGAAGACCCAGAGCTCTAGTTACTTGTATATACTTTATTTTCAGTTCATGCCATTGTTTAGGCATTGCTTTTCAGTCTTGTATTTACATTTTCAGTTGTATTGTAAAGGATGTTTAATAAAGAAAAGTTGCTGTTCATTTACATCTCATGTCTTACTTGTGTACTTTACTATATTGCTTATTTACGCTTAGCGTGTTTACTTCTGAGTAAATACGTCGCGTGGCCCGTCACGTCACCTTACCGTATTATGGGAAGCGGGGCATGACAACCATGCTTGAATAGTGATGACAAATGAATTGTTAAATCATTTGTACTAACTATTCAAGTATGGTTGCTATATTATATTTGGAAAATGTTTTTTTCAAAACCATTTGCTTCTTCTCTCTTCACTATCTTTCTTGAGCTCCTCCTCCTTCTTCTCGATCTTCTTCCCTGCCATATCATGTGTTGAAAATCAAGGATAAAAGAGAGATAGATACGCACTTAAAGCTACTCACTACATCTCTAGGAACTCTAGATTAGCAACCTAGAGTCCTTGGTTGCTTCACTAGATTCTTAGTGTGGAGCTAGAGCCATGAGCTACATCTTTCGGGTGGATCATTTTCGACGGAGGAAGGCCGGCGGCCAAGCTCAATCGAGGATACCTCAAGGAGCCAAAGAAAAGGGTAGAAGACCGAAGGACATGAATCATTTGGTATAACACTTCTATCTTTTGTAGCTATTTTTAGGTGTATGGTTCGATTATAGGACGACTTTTTTAGCGCCAAAATTTTTTAAACACCATTTTTGTTCCGCATCGGTCACGGTAAATGGCCAGGGCGCTATCAAACCCCAACAATCTTCTCCCTATTTAACCGCCTCATTTGTCAGAGTGTCAATTTGTTAGGAATATGTATGCCCTAGAAGCCATTATTGTACATGTGATGTATATTATAGTGGATGCTTGGATATATATATAGAGGACTTTCTTGCTCGACATGATAGTATACTATCTGGTTACTCTTTATCTTAATATGTTGACTGGTATTCTTTACTGTCTTGCTCTCACATATTGATAAAGCCCTTAGGATATGTACTTGACTGCCAGGATTATGATGAGATCATACTAGTGGGGCCAGGGTGGTCCAAAAGTACATCCTTTAATCAGTTTCTAGTCATGGGAATATCCAGACCAGGACATCAATATTCCAGTGTAGACTAGTGTATACGTTTCTTGTCCGTTAGAGGGCAATGGTTGATCCCACAACCATTGGTGTGTGACATCAAATATTATACACATGTGCCCATTGGAGAATGGGTACACCGAATAGGACTCGCCGAGGACTCCTAGTAGGTAGTATACCTATCGTCAGATAGCAGTCCTCTGGTATCATTGGTACAGGTTAGTCTGTAGACCCAAAATTGTCATAGAGTCTTGTGTGGCTCCCGCTGTGCTTTGATTTCCTCCCTACCACGACTCAAAGGAATCGTCCAAACAGGTGGATTGTGGGTACAGGCCCGAGTCACATGGAGGCAATGAGCGATAGGAGGGGTTTCTTCTCTACCGGTATTGGGGGTTGATGTTGTGCTATGCTCGATTGGCTATAACTAGAAGTCCCTGGCCAGGGCTACTGCTGATTTACTGATAAGAGTTATCAGTAGTTTCTCAAACCGTTATAGGCCAGACATCGGCATGACTTATCACGTTACTGGGGTCTGACGTTTACCACCCCTAGACAGGATATGCGACATATCAGACGAAAAGACCTGACTGTATGGTAGTGTTATTGATAGGCTTCATGGAGAGTATGGACGAGCTTGCTTGTTGATCTTCATATCGCTCAATACCCGGGTACCCATTACTTCCAGCTAGTACCGCTTGCGGCTTGTAGGTATTTGATATGATCATCACCTACTGCTGGCGTATTGATGAGTCTTTAGAGTCCCACACAAAAGTTTCCTGGTTCGAGCGAAACGAAGTAGGGAACATATGTTGATATGTGCGTAGGCCTAATTAAATATGAGTATGTGATACCGTATTATAATTTGACAGTTACCTGATATCTATGTGATATAACTGGATTATCGAATCAAGTGTTGATTTGATAATGTGATAAACGGATAAATGATATTAGTCGGTCATATGTGATATAACCGGATTATTAAATCAAGTGTTGATTTAATAATATGATATAAATTATATTTGATATAATTATGTATTAACTAATGTCATTAGCTCACTAATTTATTTATTAATATATATATATATTAATGTATATTTGATATATATATATATATATATATATATATATATTATGAAGCATGACATGTTTTTCTATTTTTAGAAAATAGAAAATGAGGTGTAAATTGCGGAGATATTTGTGGAATGGGCAAGGCATTGGTTTTATTATTTGTATATTACTCTTGACTCACTATTCAAACATGGTTGCAATATCTTATTGCATTTTAATTCCATGCTTGAATAAGTGAGAAAAGAGAGAGCCATTTCAGTTTACTCCCATTCATTTTTCATTCTATGCTTGCTCTTAGCTTGAATTGATACCTTAGCCATTACCATGAGCCCTTGCTCTGTCTTGCTCTCTATAATTTTCTTCACCTCACTTCCAAGTTCAAACCCTCGCATGTGATGTGAGTAATTGAACTTGTGAAAACCCTATTGAGCAAAATAAACCCCTACTTCACCATCTCACATTAGATTAGCAATTTGATGTGGAGTGTTGCATTCACTAATGATATTAGTGAAGGGTTAGTTTGAGGTAGTGGACTTCGGGTGGATCGTCTTTGGCGCGAAGATCCCGAAAGAGGTTCTTTCATCTTGATGAGGAGGCTGGTAGAGTCGTGTGGACCACACCCGGAGCTAGAGTAGAGAAGGGCTCGATCTACAAGGGTATAACCTTCTTTCCTTTCTCTAGTAGTTCATATCATCATAGCAAACCCTAATATTCTAGCAAAGATCTTATATAGTCTACCTTAGAACCTAATAAAAATTAAAATTTGGCATGCTTGATGCTACTAAAAGCTCATGGTGGTGCAAGGGTCGAGATTCACAATTGGATCTTCGTATGGCTGGTTTGGAGCACTTTGTGCAGACCCTACCCCCTGCTCAGCTGTGTTGTTTCCTGGCGAAGTGTCTTTATCTTCATTTGATTCAAAAGAATAGGAGATCATGCAGCAACTTTCCACACACTCTTCTTCTTCTGTTGGGTCTTCTTTTTCAGCACCACTGTCTTCAAAGAGATACCGGAGGAATTCTTCGAGTGTGATTGAGTATGCACCCTCTGATTATATTCCTTCAGCGCATCAATGTACTTCTGAAGGTCTGTACGCTTGTCGACTTATTCATCAGGATGTATGGATTCGTGAACTTCTTCTTCTTCTTCTTAGAAGAGTGGACCTGAAGACTTTTCTCTTTGTCATTGACCTTGGGTATGGGATGTGGTATCAACATCCTTTCGATGATCTACGGCTCAAGCGGAATTTTCCACTTGATTGCCGGACAGGCATGCAGCTCTTTTAGCATCCTTTTAGTCTTTGACGAAAGGACAATTTCCTACAGGCTTTCCGATACTATTGAGTAAGAGGCCCCTGCCGTATCGGTTCTCTTAAAGATATGCTTCTAGGGTGGGTCCACCTTCTAGCTATTTGTCAACATGAATATTCCCTGCTTGTACTGATCTTCGACTCAATTTTTGAACATGAAACAGTCTTCAATCGGGTGACTTATAACCCGATGATATATGCAATAGTTAGGGTCGTTGATCGCATTTGCTTGTGCTAGTTGCCATGGTTCATATAGCGATAACATGTGGTTCTTCAAGGCAATGCCGAATAACTTCTTCATCTTGTCATGAAGAAAGGAGTATTCGCCCCCATCTTTTCTTCAAGAGTAGGACCCGAATGATTATTGTTTTGACGGCCTGGTACTTTAGAGCCGCTTTGCTGTTGTTGAGCATTGGCGAAAAACGCCGCTTTGTTCTTACTCTTGTTTTTTCGAGATTCCCCTTCTGCAGAAGGGGAGATATGGTCAATCCTCTCCAATTGAACCACCTCATTGAGGAGTTCTTAGTATGTGGCTAGTTTGGCGAAGAACAGGAAGGAGTAAACCATCGATCATGGATCAAGGATGCCTATAAACATCCTAATGGCTAGAGCTTAGGCGATGGGCTGCTCACACTTTGAAGAAAGATTTATCCATTGAATGGCATACTATACCAATGTTTCATTCGATCATCTTTTCTCATTGATCAAAGCAGAGAATGTAGTGTGCTCCCTTGTGCTGGCGAACCTGTGTGTGAAGAGTAGCTCTATGTCAGTGAAGGTCTCTACGGAGTCATTTGGAAGCTCCAAGTACCATTCAAAAGTTGTATCCGCAAAGCTACTGACGAACTGTCGGAGGAGTAACTTATCATTACCTCCGGTGTTGTCGTACATTGCCTTACACTGTGCGACGTGTTGATGGGAATTCTCGGTTCCCCTAAAGACATTGAACTTCGGGATCGTATATTCCACGGGTATTGCTTCTGGTCATACCATGCTGGATATGGTCGACCTGATTTGACCAGCTTGGCGGCTACTTCGCTGAAGGTATGAACTTTGATATGTTGGGAAATATACTCATTGGGTTGTGCTTTCGAGATCATATCATCTTTTGCGGCTGACGGGGCTTGCAGAGGGCTTGTAGCGTCCCCCTTCTCATTATCAAGAACCATTAGTGATTCACTTGCCGGCAGATCCGACTGCTGAGACATAATCCCACACATTTTCTATAGGAGAAGAGCCATCTTGTTCTTATTGGTTGTCATTTACACCGCTTCTTTCTCCTTTTTTTCAATAGCGCATTTCAAAAAGGCAACATCTGGTTCTTCTCCATCAGAATCTACTTATTCATCTTTCGGGAGCACTTTTGACAGCGAGCTAACAAACTATCATGGCATGTGCGGCTATTTATTGCAGCTCTTGTAGCTTTTGAGCTTGCGATGCAGTCAAGGACCGAGTATGAAGTCTATGACTGGTGGAAGCGTTGTTTTCACTTCCATTCACCATACACACTGTGTGTACAATTTCTTCCCCGTGCCTAGGGCTCTTGACTTTTCACCGCTTAGGATTTACCTTGGGCGATGGGGATCTCTTAGACCTTTATCTTTTAGGGAGAACCACCTTGGACTTGGGAGCTAAGTCGGTGGCCTTTGGCAGATTCCTGAGCTTCTCAGATTTTAGAGATGGCTTGGTGTTGATGACAGAGCCATGTACTTCATTCCAGACTTTGTAAATTCTTGAGAAAATTCGAGGCGAGAGCACTTGCTTCTTCCTCTTTACTGTCTCCATGGGTGGTGAAGACTTCTTCAAGACAGCAGTAGTCAAATTTTTCCTGACCCTTCTCTGCGGCTTAAAGCTGTTTTCAGTCAAGACAGCTGCATCGATAGTTGAGCCTGGCATTGGTGGACTTATTCTTGATGGGGTGATGCCCCGGCCCGCCTTAGTCGATGCCAATAACTGTGTCGGGTACATCTTGAAGTAGGAACCTCTTCACCTTTGAAAGCTTCATTAGCATGCCCCCTGTGTGGACCTTGACCTTTAATAGGCGTCAATCGTTTGAAAACTGACTTCTTCGGCAGCGTAGGAACGTTAGGATCTAGCCTGTCAAAGACAGACTTTCAAGGAGCAGCCGGGACAACAGGGGTTGGCCTATTAAAGATAGAGTTCTTTTATTTCACAAGATTTTTAGATGAGCCTGCAGAGCTTGGAGTCAGCCTATCGAAGACTGACTTCTTTAGAAATTCCTCTTTAGGTGTTGCGGCTCCAATAGCAGGGAGGAGTGGAGGAAGCTGTCCGAATTGGAACCCACTCCATTCTTGCATCAGTTGGGATGTTGGGATGCCGAGCAGCGGGGCCATGATCTACCCAGAAAGGATCAGCTGAGGTGCTGCAGTTTTGGAATTGGAGTTGGTGTTGTTGCAAAAAACCATTGAGATCTGCATAGGAAAGACAACACCGGCTTCAGCATACCATGAAATCTAAGAGCAGACCTAAAACCGTGACTTTTTTTGCGAAAACATACGGCACACAAAGTGTGGAGTGGAAAGAGAAAAATGGTCACACCGGGCATACCAGAACCTGTTTACCACCGAAAATCGAAGACGGACTGCGTTAGAACGTCTTGCCTGAATCTTAGGGGCAGATACATGGGTTGATCCATTCACCTCTCCGAAAACACTAAAGGATTATAGCGCCATATATCAGAGATTTGAATAGATGCGACCGATTTAGCTGACTTCAGATTCTCTCTCAGGGTGAGAGATTTATTGATTGTGGGGACGCATTTTTCTACAGGCGCAAGCCGCTGTAGTTAATTACGTTATCAAGAATAATAACAACTTTCTATACTCCAAGTTGTTTTTTCGTGTGTTGTGTATTTTTATATATTTGGTTTGCCCTTGGATTGTATACAGAGTCTAATTTTTGTCATCGCCCGTAGGGCGTGGATTAGCCCAAATCCGTATGTGTGTGTATGTGTGTAATATTTTAGGTCAAGCATTGTATGTATATATATATATATATATATATATATACATATATTATATTTTAGGTCAAGCATTACTTGACGTGGCCCACGTTGGTAGGTTCGTTTGCCAATGGGAGTGAACTTATAGTTTCATTCTCACATTTTGAGGTCCATAGGTTCGTATAAAAGCTTAAGCTTTATCGAAGGACGCGTTAGTCTCGTTTGAGAACTAAGGTCAACTTAGGTTGTTTAGGAAATATGGACTCTACCTACGAACACGTAATCTCATTTGAAAACTAGGTCAACCCAGGTGGCTTGGTCACATATAAAGAACTTTGTTCTCTATTGATCTTTAGATCAGAGGGAAACTTAAGGTTTAAGATGTCACGCACCGCTTCCCAGTATATGGGCAAAGGACGCGACGAGGCCGCTACGTATTTACTCAGAAATAAACACGCTAAGCGTATCTAAGCAATATAAAATAAAATGTACACAAGAGACAAAATATAAATAAACAACAACTTTATTTATTAAACATTCTTTTTTACAATACAACTGAAATGAAAATACATAGAATGAAAGCAATGCCTAAACAATGGTATAACAGGAATGAAAATGAAATGTAATGTACAAGTGAATCTAAAACTCCGAGTCTTCAGTAAACTGATCCAAGTCTTCGCTGCTGCGTTCGATCTCCAGTGAGTCCGAAACACCTGGCGACATTCCAAAGAAGAAGAAAGAGAATGTCGTTAGCGAACAAGTCGCTCGGTAAGTCCCAAAGAGGAGGGAGAAGTAGAATAAACAGAGAGAGAGAGTATAACTATTATAATGTTGATTGTTATGTTAACGTAGTTGGCTGTAGCTTGGTAAAGAAAATGCCAGTGTATACGAGAGGTGTCTCACTGTCCCGGAGACTTTGGTAACCCATAGTACAAGGCTCCGTCGATAATACCACGGAACAACGGCATGGATGTAATTACGTCTCAAGTGACCACCTCGTGCCACCTTTAACATGTTCCGTACCAGTCTACCCTTTTATAACCCCGTAGTGTTTATGTATTGATTATATTGTCTTGTCTTGTATTATAATTTGTATAGATGGATGACTTGGCGAAACCATGATATCAGTAAATGGATGTAACTGGAGAATCATATAGATGGATGTATATCCATGGTTCGGTTCGGTCAGGTTGTATGGATCGAAATAGATTGATATAGCTTGAATATATGGATTCATGTTGAATTGGTGTAGTTTGATACTGGAATCACATTCAAGTCAGATTAGTTATATTGTGACTCAGTCTGAATCAGACACTTTTAAAAGAACATGAAATCCTGATTGTTCTGATATTATCGGTAACTGCTGCACATGGACGACAGGATTTGTGTCTTTTTCCAAGACAATTACCGTGTTGATAACACCATTTGTTATGTTGTCTATCTTAAATAGGCAAGCACCCATATCCCTGAGGCTCAAGAGACTAGTCTCGCTTAAACCTATGTTTACTAGGGTCCTTATTGTAATTTAGTATAACTTGAGGGGGTTTTATGTAAAAATAATTTTGTATAATTTTCAAAATACACCTCAAGCATTTAATTATCATCTTTACAGTTCTCATAAATGTATATTTTTATGCAAGTGAAATTTCTAGTGAGTTAAACCTAATTTCATAATATATGGTATTTATTTGTAATATGGATGTTGTTTTGAATTTCATGGTAGTTTCATGTAATATTTGAATTCTTTTCTTGAGTCTTGGAAACATGGAATAATATATATATTTAAAATGAGTATTTTGGTAATATTTATTTATACATATTTAACGAAAATAAATTTATTTATTTTCTTGTGAAAATCTCATTTTCTAAAGAAAAATATATAAAAATTTCATCGAGATCAAATGCTCATTGCGGAGGTCTGCATCTCGCTCTACTAAGCCCGAGGATGTGCGATAATCTGCACCATCCTGAATGGGGTCCCCAAAATGGGTTGTAGAGGCGCAATTGCATGGAAATATTTTAAAACATCTTTTAAAGAAAACGGTTTTATAAGTTAAAGGGATTTATTTGCAAAGTCGTATTTCCCGTATTCTATTGTCCCAAGATTCATTGTGTTATGATAGATATGTGTGTTGTGATGAAGTAGGTCATTACCTCGTGAACTATCTAAAGGTATAGCAAAGAAATAAGGTTATAATGTCGAAATGAAATATAAAGATATTTTAATGTAAAAGTGGAATAAAACTTACTAAGATATTATTTTGTTGTCAAACTTGTTCTATTGTCTTTGTAAATGATTACTAAACAAGATATAAAAATTTGTAGGTTTGTTATTAAGAAAAGTTGTATTTTTTTAAAAGAAAAGGGAATCGGAAACCGGATAACTCCGCTTCCGATACGTTTTGAGAATAAAAAGTTTGAGAATAGCAAACGAGAGTGAAAAAGGGGACTTACTGGCTTGGGGTCAAAAGAGAAGAGAGGGGGTCCTAAAAGAGCTTCGGGGCATCGTTTCATCGCCGGAAACTCTTCGTATTATCGCCGGAACTTCGTCGGAGTTTCGCCCTTTGCTAACTCCACTTGCACACTATAGGAACTTGGAATTTTCTTGAGAGTTTGGGGAGGGATTTGTGAGTGGGGAGGGGTGATTTTAGGTGTGGTATTTATAGGACAATTTAAAGTTTAGGGGTGATGAAAAATGCATTAAAATTTGCATTAAAAAGGGAGTATTTTAATTCTCTGGTTAATTGCAGAGAATTTAAACAGTGTAAGGGGAGTGGGGTAGGCCGAGGGGTGGTCGGGTGAGAGAATGAGGGCAATACAGACGGATTAGACCGACGTCGCCGGATATTTTGGCCTTCTCGCCGGGTCTGTACCGTCGGTGGGGTTGGTGTTGGGGTATTAGGTCGGGGTCGTTTGGTATTCTACAGTGCACGTGTTTGATTATCTTGTATCTCTTCAGTTTACATATAGTGCACGTGTAGACCCTTGGGCTTCTAAAAGGTTAAAAGAAAACAAAACAAAAAGATAATGTGGCTAGTGGAATTTGAACTCCGATGCTTTATAACAGCAGTGCAAGGTCTTACCAATGAGCTACAAGCTCCTTCTTGCTGTTCTAAAGCAAAACAAACTTATAACTCGTGTCAGTCTTAGGTCTGCCATTCTGCATTTTTTTTAAAAATTCGTACAGAAAGTTAGGGTTGTTACATAAGACTTAGTCAATTTTACTAAGTCTGGGTTCTGAATGGCACTCTTAGGTGCTTGGCGCCGGCGCTGTGACCAGTCGAAAATTTTGCATTTTTAACACATCAATTTCCCTACTATTTGTAATCATCTAAAGGTGTTTGGTATATATATAGCACATATTAGCAATTCGTCTGCAAAATATCAAATAACATGTGTTATACATTATAACCAACATTATGAGGGAAATTGTGTGTTTATTACTACACGCATGATCTTTATATATCAACACTTGTTTCGAGATTGTATGCAGGAAATTCTCCAGGTAAAAGAGCCGGAACTGCTAAAAGTGTTGGTAAAATACATCAAGTCCAAGACTTATGACGTGGCAGTAAACAAGAAAGTATAAAAATATTCCAGACATCAGGAAAGTGCCATAAAGCCATCACAAATTAGCACAGAGATTTTCATGCAGCAACCCCACCAAACGGCCGCGGATCCGCGGCCGAGTTGGCCAATCCACCGCGGATCCGCGGCCTACTTGACACGTCATTAGCCCAGATTATCTCCAGAAGCTTCTTCTCAACGGCCTCGCTTTTTCATGACACTTAAATTACCATGTGGCTTCTTCCAGAAGGCTCTGCATAACAAACTCATTCTAGAATATTCCTTGTAACAACCTTCCTCTAGAATATTCCCTCTAACAAACTCATTCTAGAAGTCTCTCTCTAACAACCTAGCTTTAGAGGGAAGATTCAAAGGAGTGGTTATAAAAGAAGATCTAGATCTAGGGTTTTGGGTTACACAATTAGTGGTTGAACATTGAACCAAATTTGCACAAGTTGAGTGACACAACTTGATCCAAAACCCTAGCCCAAATCCAAATTCAAAAGCCAAATCAAGATCATTTTGAGAAGAAAATCAAGCAAGTAACCATCGATCCTTTATTCGTGAAGCCAATCTTCATCAAGAGCGCGAGGTCCACGATGATCCAAGTCTCACGGAGATCGAGCGGAGCGAACTTCGACGGATCTAGTTACCTCTTCAAAAGGAGCGATCGAGAGCAATATCTTGTAATCTCGAATTGAGGGAATGTGTAATTAGTCGTTGATTTAATAAAGGTGATAATTATTTAATTCTTGCTTTCTTTATATTCTTGCACTATGAAATTTCTAGATCTTGAATCTTTTATTTTCATGATACTTGAGTAAATCTCCGCTTGTTACGGAATCGAGAGATTTGGTAGATCTAGTGATGATAAAATCCTAATACTAATCTTAGGTCTTATGAGATTTGTGAACTTTAGGAAAAAGAATCAGCAATGACCTAATTTGGATCGAGATCACATTCTTGCGAATCTCGTTGCAAATTAGGGATCAAACGATTGATGAATCTCTTTGCTAGAGGCTTGATCCGAATGATGATCAATGAAAAGATAAGGGATAGAGAAGGAGAAACCCTAGTTTCTTCAATAGATCCCTAATCTTCATTCATCGCCATCGATCTAACTACAAATTATCCATAGATAAGATTAGTCATTATTAGAATCATCATTGCTACCAATTCGATCGATTCCTACAAGCTATTTTACAAATCTTGATAACTAAATTGATTGGGACATTTCTTGATTCTTGATTCTAGATCTTTAGTTTCTTTATGTTTCTTGAAATTAAAATTCACAAATCTTGAATCAATTTTCTTGCATTTTATTTTATCTTTTCATTTCGACTCATCTAAAACAGGATCGATCAAAACACACATCTCAGTGGACGATCCGCATTCATTAACGCGTTACATCGACACCGTTAATTGATTGCGGTATAAATTTCTTTGGTTGTGAAACATTTCCAAACACACACGAAGATATAATCAATCAAATGGCGCTGTTGCCGGGGATCGAACCCGGGTCATCCGCGTGTGTGTTTGGAAATGTTGGATTGATCATATTTTCGTGTGTGTTTGGAAATGTTTCACAACCAAAGACTGATAAAACTTTTTCAAATACACACGAAGATATGATCTATTTTTCAGACTTATTTTTATCCTCAGATTAGTGACTTCTTTTATCTTTCTAACTCTTGGGACAACGGCTCATAACTACTTATTACTAGTTTCGTTTAAGAAAAGTTCTAATTTTCTTGGTTTTCTTAAAAATTTTTTAATCTTTTAGATGTAATTTTTCACTATCTAATCTTTTATTATCTTATTTATATACAAATATATTTTTTTTATTATATGTTTTGTGCTTATGCAAAGTATGATGCAAAGTGATACGCAAATAAGCACAAACCTCCCCCAAACTTATTTAGAACAGTGTCATCACTGTTGCCATCCGTTAAATCTCAAAAACCTATAAGCTTGGAAGGAAAATTTATTAGCGGGGACAAGAATAAGTGAACGTGAAAATCCTCCCCGAAACCTATTTTTGGCTCATCATTTTGAGGACAACTTTTATTTGCAAGAGCCAAATATACCCCTCCCCCCAAACTTGAGTTAAACAATGTTAAGCTTTTGAAAATCATAAGAGGGGTCAAAGTAACTGGTCAATGCAAAGCCTTACAAAGACCAAAAGTCAACACCAACCATTTGAAGATTTTATCAGTGTAGTGACCTGTTGGTGGAAGAACAAGTTGAAAAGAGACAAGAAAAAGTGGGGAAAAGATAAGTGGTGTACAAGAAAGAGACGGCACAGTGATTGTGATGATGGATTACTCGCATTCTTATGATTGTCAAGAAGAAGGGGTGGAGATTCAAATTTTTTATTTTGGAGATGATTCATCTCAACATCCGTGTTTGCTAAAAATGCAAGTCTAACAGCGAAGCTTTCATCGATATCCTGAAGAATATTCTCATTTGAAAGAAAAGGATGATATTCAGACTCTAGAAAAGGTTCATCATCGACGTTAGATGTTGACCCGGGCAACTCGAAAGAAGGGTCCGTATGTATATGATACATATCTGGGTCAAACAACAACGTATAAAGGAAGTCTGGATCTGTATCTGTATCATGAAGATGATCAAATTCGCTGCTGTCGACATCCATTAATTCGACAGAACATACTCGAGCATGAGGATCGGAGGGTTAACTTCCCAACTTGTAAATGTTGAGCTCAATTAACCTATTCCCGAAAGATAGGTTCATAGAGACGTTTCTACAGTTGATTATAGCGTTGGAAGTAGCCAAAAAGGGATGACCTAGAATCACCGGAATTTGGTTCCGTGGGTTCACTACACGCTGTGTATCAAGAACAATAAAGTCCACAGGGAATACAAATTCCCCGATTTTTATCAACACATCCTCAAGTTCATCCCTAGCTTTGGTGATTGATCGGTCGGCCATCTGGAGAGTTATGTTCGAGGGCTTTAACACTCCGATACTTAGTTGCTCATAGAATGAATATGGAAGCAAATTAACACTAGCGCCAAGGTCAAGAAAAGCACGGTTAATGTGTTTATCCTCAATAGAAATAGAAATAGTAGGACAACCAGGGTCCTTACGTTTCCTTGGTAATTGTTGGGGGAAATATGTGTCTACAGTACTCGACATGAAAACTTTTTTAGGCACTTGAGTCTTCCTCTTCCTAGTGCACAAGTTCTTAAGGATTTTCGCATAAGATGGAACTTGTTGGATAGCATCTAGGAGAGGGATATTAATATTAACTTGCTTAAATATTCCCACAAGCTTCTCCATTTGTGCATTAGGTTTGTTGGCCCTCAATCTGTTTGGAAATGGAGCTCTATCAATAAGTGTTGGGTCCAAAATTTGTGTAGAAGTTTGTGGGGTGGAAAGGATGAAGTAGGTGGAGGGTTCTAGCCTTTGGGAAAATGGAGAATAGGCTCGGAAGAAGAAGAATGTAAATTGGACGAAATAGGGTAAGAATAAGAAGTGGGAGTGGAAGTGGAAGCCTGGGATTCAATTGATTCCTCAACATCAAACTATTTACCCACATGATTGTCCAGCACTCTTCCAGATCTCAACGTGGTAATAGCATTCATATTAGTGTAATGTGAAGATCCAGGATCAGGTAGGGGTTGAGATAGAAGATTCCCTTTCTCTCTAGCACTCATTGCTGCAGTTGGTTGTGCGATTTGTGCTTCCATCGATTTAATAATCTCACCTTGGGAGGCGGAGGTTTTCTTTATATCATCGATAGAAGACTTAAAATCAACCGACATTTGAATAGAATTTGTCAGAAGAAAACTCATGGTTTGTTCAAGTGCAGAGGTATTATTGGTTCTGGCAGAAAAAGGATCAAAGTTGTTGGCCGGGTTTTGAAAATTTTATAGTTGGTAGGGGTGCTGACTCAGTTGTGGTGGTTGCTGTTGCTGTGGAGGGACCCATTGAAAGTTAATCTGGTTTGGATCCATGTATTGAGTTTGGTGTTGGATCCAAAAAAGATCAGGGTGATTCCTCCAATCTTGATTATATGAGGAAGAAGAAGGATCGTTTCCAGGTCTTTGCTGAAATGCAGCATTAGTGTGACCTTGAAACGGTACATTCAAAGGACATTCTTCCGTCAAATGTGATGGATTTGAACAGCAACCACAAACGGTTTTGGGAACTGTATATAGGTTTAGGGAGGCTGAAAAGATTTGGTTTTCTATAGCGTCAAGTTTCCTTTATATTGCGGCCATTTCGGCTCTCATTGTGACGGAAATATCGAGCTGATTGATATCTTCCCTAGGTGATGGTTGTCTAACACTTTCCCATTATAAAGTGTTTTGAGCTAAATCTTCCAGGTATTTCCAAGCTTCACCATCATCTTTAGATAGGAATTGACATTGACACATGGTTTCAAGCATCTGTTTTGTCGTGAGATCAATACCCTCATAGAGAATTCGACACAGATCCCATCTAGGGACTCCGTGATGAGGACATTGTAAAAGAAGATTCTTGAACCGTTCAAAGCATTTCCAAAATGGTTCATTGGGAAGTTGGGTAAATTTGAAGATTTCGCTCCGAACACCGGCGGTCTTATTATTGGGATAAAATTTCTTAAGGAATGCTGCAACGAACTCGTCCCATGTTCAAATAGAATGTGTGGTTGTGTTGTAAAGACACTTCTCGGCCAAATCGCACAAATTGAATGGGAGAAGATGTAAACGTATAGAATCCACAGACAGTTGTGAATTACCAATCAAAGCACATACGTTTTCGAATTTGGTGATAAAAACGTATGCGCCTTCAGACTCGAGCCCGTGAAATTTGGGTAAAACTTTGATGAAATGATGTTTAATTTTGAAATTATCCCCATTGGCTGGCGGAATAGAAAGACAGATGGGAAGGGGAACACGTGTTGGATAGCATCTCTCTTGGAGAGAAATGCGTGGAGGATTCTGCGCACCTGCGGACGGTGGCAGAGTGGTGTTAAAGTGTGATGGAAATCCATCCATCACGGTCGTGGTGGGTGGTGGGAAAGAAGACGAAGAATTACGGACTCTGGGGTCGATAAAAGAAACGAGGACAAGACGGGAAATAGAATCCCGTGTCCAGCCTAACATGTGCTAAACGGTTGTAGCACAAGTGGCAGCGTTGGTGATAATTAAAGGAAAAGTTGGTTGGTGTTTGTTTTGAAAAATACGGGTTTTGAAAAATCAAATCACAAAAAATGCACACACCACCCTAGATCTAATGGTCACCTAGGTCAAGTCTCTAGACCGCTCCTAGACTTCCAGAAGACAAATTGCATGATAGATCCTCTACTGCCTCTTTATCCCTTCTGTAGCCAGGTAAGTGCCAGGTAAGTGGGAGGTTCTCCACTACGTAAGTAGTGGGCCTAATTAAGTAACCACTTGCCTTAGACACCACAAAAGAAATATGGATAAGCAATAGATTACCCACGACCTTCTTCTGTCCTAAATGAGCGCGACGGTCTTTAAAGTCTTGTCTATATATTTTTTAGTTAATGAAGGGTAATGTGGATGCTCGTTTTGTGATTTGCGGGGCATAGAAAGGGTAATGAAATCCCCACCTAATCTGAATTTGGTCTTTACCCCTTAATTTCCATATTAAAATATGCAAACAACCAAGATCAAAACACGCAACAAATTTTTGTTTTAGCAGCGCTGCGAATTTTGCAAAGAATCCTGCACAAAATTGATATTGGACAATATCAGAGAGGAAAGGAGAGTACAGAGAGCAAACCTGAGAAATTTGGCACAGTGAACACCCTAAACGGCGGCGGTTCCGCCGCAAAAACACTCCTAAAGCCGCGGTTCCGTGGTGGGAAGGAAGAATTAGGGTTTCAAAAATTTTCTTTATCTTCTTGTACTCCTCTGGAATTTGCAGAACTTCTCTGAATCTTGAGATCCCTTCTACAGTGATGCCAGATTCCCTCACCAAAAATTCACAACTAATCGTTAAGCACTTGATGCGAATTTGATCTAAAAATTCTGATAGAATAATAATTTTTCAACTCAAATAACAAAAACGAACAAAATAGCACACATCCCAGGCAACGGCGCCATTTGATTGATCATATCTCGCCACACTAACGCACGTGCATTGCATGTGGCACAAGCACTGTCTCTTTTATTTTATGCATGGCACTTGGTGGGACATAGTGCTGCTTTGGTGCTGGCGCTGGCGCACGTGCATTGTACGTGGCACAGAGAAATATTGAGAGCATAAGCTCTGACACAATCTAGCAAAAATGCTAATGGTGTTGGCGCTCATGCATTGCACATAGCGCAACGCTAGGGTTTGAGAGCTTAATCTCTACCTTCTTCTATCAAAAAGGTTAACCTTTCAAGACTTGGGTTTTCTGTAAAAAAGAAAGATAATCTTTTGATCATTGAAATTCCTAAAGATTAGAATTTTACGATCTTTAGAACTTAGGTTCTATTTTTTTGATTGTGTTCTAGACAATGGTATGTGTTCTTGATGAATGTCTGGGTTTCATGAAGCCAAAGCTTCATCTTTCGAACAATCTTAGTGAGCTTTTTCATCTTCTGATGGGAGAATACGGAAGTTCTTCCTCCAAGATCCAGATCTAGAGATTGAATATTCCATGAGAACTTAAGCTTTCGGTCAAGGGAGTTTCTCTCATGGATCTTTGATCCAAAAGAAGAACCTTTGTTCTTCAGAAGCTTAAGATTCATAGAGGAAGGAGAAGGGCAGAGAAGAATTTTCTCCTTGGGTTTTTACCTAGTTCGGTTAGGGTTTTTCTCGAGAAAAGTTTTCTTTTTTGATGAAGGAAGCTTAAGTCTCTTTGTGAACCTTATGTGGGTCACTATGTGTATTGAGATTAATCTTATAGGTTCATATTTATAGGAGGGGAGATAGTTGGGAAAGGTTAAGAGAATCTCTCAATGAGAAATCTCCAAATTGATCTTTAATCAATCGGTGGTGCTTAAGCACCATTGGATCATCGATCCAGGGATTTTTATTGTTTTGAAAGATTAGTCATTCTGTTTTAGAAAGATAAGGAAAATATTTTCCCAAATAAAGCTTTAGCTTTAAACTAAAGCATGCTCTTCACCATGCGCTTGCGCCACGTGCATTGCACGTTTGGCGCTAGCGCAAGGGATTGGCGCTTGCGCCACGTACATTGAATGTGGCGTGCTTGCGCATTTCTCTTGTGCCCATGCATTGCACGTCTGGCGCTTGCGCAATGTTTTGGCGCACCAAAGTGTGGAGCTTATACTCCTAAGTGCCAACATTTTTTGCAGGAACCAACTCCATATTTGAATCCGAAGAAAACGCACTTTTTTTACTTTAACTCTAGCTTGGTCCTATCCTTCTAATTCAAGACTAAGTAAGCAGAGCACCCAAACACTCGTGACGAATCATAACCGACTTGCTATCCTCTCTATTCTTCTTCGAGGATCTGAAAATTTAGGGTTGTAGATGGAGACATGTTAATCAAATAGCACGAAAGACTTACCGTCTCTGCCCAGAAGTACTAAAAAAGGTCTTATTACTACCACATACTTCTGACTATCTTTAGTAGTGTCCTGTTCATGCGCTTAGCTACCCCATTTTGCTATGGAAGTCCTGAAACTGTCCGTTGCCTTTGTATGCCATGTTCTTTATAGTAATCTTGAAACTACTTTGAGCTATATTCACGTCCATTATCTATCCGCAAGTACTTCACCGATCGCCCCGTTTGCTTCTTAACGGCCGTTTTCCATTTTAAATCTGGCAAACACATCTGACTTGTGTTTGAGGAAATAGACTTATACCTTCCCTAAGAAGTCTTCTATGAAAGTGACATAGTATATGGCACCTCCCTTTGATGGAACCGGTGATAGCCCCCATACGTCTGAGTGTATATAGTCGAGAAGTCCTTCGGTCTTATGCACTACTTGCTTGATGCCGACTTTATGTTACTTCCCCATCATTCAATATTTGCAGAAGTTCGGTTTGCATGTGGTAATTCCTTTAAGCAACTCCCTTCTGCGCAACTCATGAAGATCCCTCTCACTCATGTGGCCAAGATGCATATGCCACAATTTTGCGGTATCCTCCACCTATTTCTCTGTAGCCATGGCTGCACCACCAGTAACCATGTTTTCATCCAAACGATACAACTTCTTCAGTCATTGTCCCTTCATGACCACTAGGGCATCCCTGGCAATCTTTAGCACTCCATCTTGACCCATAAACTTACATCTTACCGCATCTAATACTCCTAGAGAAATCAGATTCTTCTTTAATTCAAGAACATGTCTCACGTTCACAAGTGTTCTCACCACACCATCAAACATGCGAAGGTTGATGCTCCCTATACCAATGGACTTGCACACCATATTGTTCCCCATGAGAACACGACTACCATTAAAATCCTTGTAGGTGTCGAACAACCCCTTTTTGGGACACGTATGATATGAACATTATGAGTCAAATATTCAAGCATCAGAATTTTTTATTGAGGTTCCTAGCACCGTAGCCGTCGACCGCAACCGTTGCGGAATGAAAATTTTGGTGTTTAAAAACTTGGCGCTAGAAACAACTACCTAGAATCAAAACCAAATATGAAACTAGCAAGCTACAAAAAGGTTAACTACTGAGATAAAAGTGTTATACACTTACCAGTAGATCTCATCAACCCTGGATAAGGATTTCTTGTTATGGCCAATCGAGCATAGCGCAACATCAACTCCCAATACCGGAGAGACGAATCCCTTCCTATCGCTCATTGCCTCCATGTGACTCGGGATTGTACCCAAAAACCACCTTTTTGCACGATCTCTTGACCGTGGTATGGTGGAAATCAAAGCACGGTGGGAATCACACAAGACTCTATGACGATCTCGGGTTAACAGACTAACCTGTACCAGTGTCACAAGAGAACTGCTATCTGACGATAGGTATAATACCATCTAGGAGTTCTCGGTAAGTCCGTCCAGTGTACCCAGTCTCCACTGAGCACCCGTATACCTTCTCTGATGTTAAACACCAATGGATATAGGATCATCCATCGCCCATCATATGGGTCGAGAAGCGTATACGTTAGTCTACTCTGGAGTAGCGATGCCCTGTCTCGATACTCCAACGACTAGGAACTATTGAAGGATGTACTTACCGACAACCTCTGCCCTACTAGTATGATCTGCATCAATGTCCTGGTAGTCAAGTACTCATCCTAAGGCTTTATCAATATGTAATAGAGAGACAATAAGTGTACATGTTAAGATAAAGAGCAACCAGATAGCATACTATCATGTCGAGCAAAAAAGTCCTCCCTATATATGTCCAAGCATCCACTACAATATACCTCGCATGTACAGTAATGGCCTCTAGGGCATACATATAACTAACAATCTCCCACTTGCACTAAGACCATTTGTTACAGTATCTCATACTCAACGTTCTATAGAAGTCTCTCTAGGGTAAGGCCTTTGTAAGTGGATCCGCCGTGTTATCTTTCGCGTCAACTCTCCTAATCTCGATCCCTTGGAGATCAACCATCTCCCTGATCAGGTGATACTTGCCTCAAAATATGTCCGGATCGCTGATGGGACCGATGTTCCTTGGCTAAAGCCACAACTCTATTGTAGTCTCAATAACAGTTATTGGATGCTCAATGGTAGGAACCATGTTCATCTCATGAACAAGAAATGCCAAGACAGCCACTTTGGCAGCATCATTGATAGAGATTTATTTAGCCTTTATCGTCTAGTATGCCACGGTAGCTAGCCTGGAACTCTTCCAACATATCGTCCCTCTACTGAGGGTAAAGACAATGAATGTGACTGACTTTCAGTCATCCTTATCACTATGGAAGCTTGAATCAAGAACTTTCTTTTAGTGCTTCTCAAGTACTTAAGAATGTCCTCCACAGCTGTCCAGTGATTCTCCCAAGATTCGATTAATTCTGATCACTACACTTAGTGAGTCATCTACATCTGGTCTGGTATATAACATCGCATACATGATAGAGCCAACCGCCGAAGTATAGGATATCCTTTGCACGCAAGCTCTCTCCAAATCAGTCTTGAAATACATCTTTTTGGAGAGAGTGATTCTTGAGCAAGTGGACAAACAACCACGCTTAGAATCTTCCATACTAAACCCCTTTAGTGCAGTGTTAATATACTTAGATTTGGGACACTCCCAACATCCACTTAGATCTATCCCCATATATCATAATCCACAAGATATAGTAGGTATCATCCAGATCTTCCATGGAGAATCCTCGTGATAAGAGGAGCTTGACTGAGTGTAGCATAGGAAACCATTTCCTATCAAGAGTATGTCATCTACGTACAATACGTGTAAGAAAACCTCACTCTCTACTACCTTCTTGTATATACAAGGTTCATCTACCATTTTGATGAAGTCAAACACTTTGACTGCCACATCAAAACAGATGTTCCAACTCCGCGATGCCTGTATTGATCCTGATGGGGACTTAAGCATGGCTTTGAAAGTCTCAACTTTTCCATCTACACTAAGAATCTTCTCAAGATCCATTTGCTCCCAATGGGTTTTACCCCTTCAAATGCAATAATCAAAGTCATACTTTGTTGGTGCACATGGATTCCATCTTTGATTGCATAGCATCTAGCCTTTACACAGAGTCCCCACTTGTGATGGCCTGCCTGAACCTAGTTGGGCCATCATCTACCATGATGCAATCCTCGCTCCTACCGTCACCGAGAAGACCGTAGTATCTCTCAAGTGGATGAGGAACCCTACAAGATTCGCGAAGAGGCTGAGGTTCGTTGGAGACTATTGAATCCTTTGGTTCCACTAAATCATCAAATGTTAGATTGTTTAGCTGGAACTCCTTCCAGTTCTACCTCATGACCATAAATTTCTTCACAAGAAATTCCTTTTCTAAAAAGATGGCATGCTGAGAAACAAAACACCTTTTGCTCCTCAGTGTGGTAGAAGATATTCCCTCGCAAATATTTGGGATATCCAACAAACTTATACAAAACTGACCTTACCTCGAGCTGTTCCAGATTCTGCCTTTCAACATAGGACGGACAACCCCATATCTTAACTCGTTTAACACATGGTCTCTTCCCATTCCATATCTCATATGGAGTGGTAGGCACTGATTTGGATGGAACCCCATTCAATAGGTATGCAACTTCTCAAGTGCATAACACCAAAAGGAAATAGTTAACTCAGCAATACTCATCATAGAGTGTGCCATATCTTATAGGGTACGATACCTCCGCCCCGATACACCGTTGTGCTGTGGTTTATACGAAAGAGTAAGCTGAGAGAGAATCTCATTCTCCTTTTAGAAACTCCATGCGCAGGTATTCTCCTCCTCGATCACATCGTAGGACTTAATACTTCTACCCGTTAGGTTCTCAACTTCAAGCTTATATTCCTTGAATTTCTCAAAAGTTTCAGACTTGTGTTTGAACAGGAACATATGTCCGAATCCTAAGAGAAGATCAGTGAATATAATGAAGTACAAAGAACCAACCTTAGTATTTGTTGACATAGGACCGTATACATTATCATGTATCCGTCCCAAGAGTTCAGTAACTCTTTCTCTGTTTCGAGTAAACGGGGTATTAGTCATTTTACCTTTAAGACAAGACTGGCAAGTATCATAAGATGAAATTTCGAATAGACTCTTATATTCATCCTTATGTAACTTAGCTGGTCGTGTCGCATATGACCTAGTCTACAATGCCACAAGAAAGATTCGTTCATTTCTGAACTACTCCACTTGTGTGTGTTCTATATACTTTGAACTGTGTTTTGATTTAGAACATATATGCTATTATATAACGTGCCAGATCGAATCAACTCTTGATTCAGGAAAATGTTCACGACATTATCCTCCAATACAGAATTATATTCTTCTTTAACTTAATAAAGAAACTGATGTAATGTTGTATATCAGGTTCGGTAATAACATTTGTTCAGAATCAATGTATTAATACAAGGTGATATTTGCTGCAACAATTGCACATTTATCTACACTTAGAGATATATCACCCATTCCCAGTTCTCTACCTTTCTGTAGCCCATATAACATATTACATATGCGGGATCCTGATCCGGTATCACATACCCAGGAAGTAGAAAATACTGAGAAACAGTTCTCAGTAATGAACACACCCGAAGAAGATGCATCAATATGCACTTTCTTCAATTGGGTGGTATGGGAATACAGATATTCCCCTATTTCCTGCTCGGACTTATAATAGTTATAAGATAGAGCGGAACCAATGTTCCCTAGCACAGTGTAATAAGTAGGTTCGGTCAATGCATCCATATTATTTTCTTGATTAAGGCGTGACATGGTCGCTATCAGGAGAGAGAGAGAGAGAAGAAAACACTTTGTGTGAGCTCTTGCAAGATAAGATTGGTTATTATTTTATCTAATCAGGATGGATCCCACTGTTTTTATCAAATCTTCCTTCAAACCCTAAAAGTAAGACTAGCCGGGATTAATTACACTCTGCAAGTTCGCCAATCTTTCGGCCAGGCCAGTGCCGGTATTTTGAGGGAGGTTCCCCGTGCTTTCGCACGGACCAAATTAAAATAAAATTCGTTTTCCCAGGGGCGTAACCCTGTTAACACCTTTCTAGACACCTACCTGATCGGCTAATTGTAATGTGTAAAACTCTCCCTGGAGTAACTCTTACTTGCAGTGGGTATCGAGATCCAACTATCTCATAGAAGGTATGCAATCTCTTTGCAAATTTAAACACTTGAAATTCCCGATAATACTCTGCCCCTAGCGTCCTATGACCTTGACGAAAGCCAACAAACCATATTCTACTAGTCAAGTTCAACCCGTACATTTCATGATTGAATTAAACCCACCCGCACGACCCTTGACAAAAGCCAACAAAGCCATACGACTACCCTAACCTAATCACATCATATGCTTAAGCAGATAAACACTAATCAACTACCGCACACTACGCCTTGACGTAAGCCAACAAACGTAGAACGAATACTAAATATTATTTTATCTGAAATGATGGAGGGCTACGACAGGTTTTTAAGAAAACCCTTTGCGTAATGAACTTGATATCGTTTTAGAATCGAGTGATTTTGAAAAGGAGTGTTTTTTAGGCTTTTACTAGTTTTGCTAAAAAGGTCACTCCCCGTGAAGGGATCTCAGCTCTTTCCTTATCGAATAAGGTGCAGGATATTTCATAAATACCACTATGCAAAGCAAAAACTATAGAAGCAATCAAAAGACAAACCGAGTGGGTTGTAGCATCTGCCGGTTTCGCTAAAGTGATCACTCCCGGTGAAAGGATCTTGGCTCTTTCCTTATCGAATAAGGTGCAGGATATTCTACAAGGAATACCTCTATGAAAAGCAAGAACTAGAGCTACCAGTTTTTAAGAAAAGATTCTGCAACATCTTTAGGTTTCTTTTATTTCATTAATCTCATTAATGAAGTCCCATCAAATTATGTTTCCTAAGCATCACAGAAGAAACGAAAGCAGTAATATTTAATATATATCATCATATATATAATATAAGCATTCGTCTCAACATATCAAGTGATCACATCACAGAATATCAGCAGCAGAAGAACACATATGAAATATTGGATATACTGGGAATTCCATGTTTTATATCAAGCCAGTAGAAAATACGGATTCCGCGGTCACGATGAATAGCCAAACCCACATCCCTAGACCCCTACGAGAGCGGCAAGTAACCCTACCAATTCTAGGGTTAGGAGACCCGATCTCGACTCCTCGAGATGGCCTTCCACTGGACCCTAGAACCCGGTTACTTATGCTCTCCTCCTTGGGTCTATTCTAATGCGGAAAAGTAAATAATATACATCAATGGTGACATCATCCTCAACCCGGAAGTGACCCAACAAAAGAATATTACATACATTGAATTTTACATGAATGAAAATGAAAAACTCTCATCTCACATAAAAACCCCGGCTATTCAAAAACGACGATCCAATATAACATATCACAGCAACACATAACATCTCATGTCATCAACATAAGTACATATGTGTATCCCAATTGTTGTTGACATATAGCAACGAAACCGGCGATACACCACATATTACACTTACGGTCGCAGAAAAGAAAGTGAAAAACTATACCAATTGGAATCGTCACTGCCCTTAGACATCATAAACCCGAAATATAACATATTCTGGATTTCATGCCTAAAATGCAAATCTTACATTTAGGTCTCAACTATGAAAACACTTTTGAAAAGAAGTCGGGTAATTCAACAAGATTCCTGATTTCACCCGAGTTCGAAATATTAAACTTGCACGCAACTAAATAGATTCCAATTATTGTATCAAAATCTCTGATAATTAAACGATGTTAAACTTTCCGATCGAATAAACAAACACCCAAAATTTCCCAAAGAGCTCAACACTTGAGCGAAGTTTAAAAAAGATACCCAGAACATGCCACGGCACCTATGAACCAGCCGTAGAAGGGTCAACCAATGCCTCACCTGTGGTACCGCTGAACTACCACAAACCCTAGGGTTTGATGGCGGTTCTGATGGTCACATAATCGAGTTAGGGTTTCGTTCTTCTAGAGGGTCCACAGAATCACCTGCATGATTTTCTGAATATTTTAAACTTAGAAAAATCCAACAGTTGGATAATTTCCAGCGAGAGAAAAATTAGGTTATTGATATCCGTTCGAACATTTTATCACCGTCTAATATACCCGAAACAAAGATTTGAATTATGAGTACGAGTTGTAGAGCGAACTTGCGGTTCGAGAGCCTTGAAGACTTCAGGCGTCGCTTCGAGTTGAAAAGAAACAGTCCGAGTTGCCTATGCAGAAAATTAACATCACATGCAATTTTAGCAAAAACAAGCAACACCTGAAACCCCAAAACCTAGAGACTGGAACACTACCAAAATCTGAAGCCAAATTCCACAGAACACCCAGTGAGCTCGGGAAAATCCACATTGTGGCCGGCCATACTCAGTCAAAAATTGCTTCAATTTTTGGTGGTGTTCATGTTATATCAAATATAACATTCTGCAGTTGTTTAAAAAAAAATTATAGCACTTTTCAAATTCGACAGAAACTAGATTAAAGGGTTTCAAGTTTCGGATTCATTTCGGTTTCGTAATCTAACAAACATCATGTAATTCTCTAGCTAGGCTCTGATACCATTGCTGGGTTCCCTAGCACGACAGCGGGGTTTCGGGCGGTATCGTCCATGCCAAATTAAAAAATTTCCGCGCTAACGAACCCAAGACATAGGATGTTTAACTAGAGGATCATACGAAACACAAATGTAAACACTTTACATCTAAGTAAATGAGGAAATACAACCTTTGTAGACCGATACTTCACTTCTAAACCTCCATGTCGTAGTCCCTTCACTGCAAGTTGCTAAGATCTACCGGTAAGTGTTATCAGCAGTTTCTCGAACCGTTATGGACCTTGTATCGGCATGAATTATTAGGCTATTGGGGTCTGACGTTATACCACCCCAGGCTGTGATATGCAACATATCTGATGAAGAGACCGGGCTGTACGGTAGTGTTACTGATTGGATTCGCAGGAGTATGAGCAGGCTTCCTTGTTGATCTTCTGATTGCTCAATACCCGGGTGGCCGTTACGTTTAGCAGGCCGCTTGCAGCTTGTGTGTGTTTGATATGATCATCACCTACTATCAGCGTATTGACGAGTCTTTAGAGTCCTACACAGAGGTTTCCTGGTTCATGCGAAACGGAGTAGGAGCACATATGTGATATGTGCGGGACCGAGATTAATACGCGTATGTGATACCGCATTCTATTTTCGCGATTTGTGACATCGTCGGTTATATGTGATATAGCCAGGTTATCGGATCAAGTGTTGATTCGATAAGTTGTTACATTTAATATTAGTCAGTTATATGTGATATAGCCGGATTATTAAATCAAGTACCGATTTAATAATTTAATATAGAATTATATATTTGATATATTAAATTACATTAACTAATATTAGCTCACTTAAGTATTCATTTTTCTCACTTATGATACATTGATATATATGTGATATATGTTAAATGTATTATTTTCTATTTGCACGCGCGCGCGCGCGCACATGTGTGTGTGTATGTGTGATATATTAGTGTGTCATGTTAGGTTACACATGCAACATGTATGTATGAGACTTATACCATGCTAGGGTTTATGTTATGGTTTTATTTATCATTAAGCGAATTCAAAATTAGTGGAGATTTTGTCATGGCTTAAAACTTGTAAAAGCTTGTAGGTTTCATTGACTTAGTCCACTCTTTTGTCTTGCTTAAGATATTTATTGACGTAACCATTAACCATACACCATGGTTTATTCTCTACAATGGTTAGTGTATGTGATATACTCACCATGGTTGCATTTCTAATCTCATATGAATTATTCTTTCATCACTTGAACTTCATCTTCTTCTTCTTCTTCATTGAAGCTTTCTAGCTTTTGATAAAGTGATGAAATTTAGTGAGAAAATAAAATCTAAAGTGAGCGAAATTCCTATTTCATCATCCTTTACTATTAGCCATTTAGTTTAGAGTGTTTGCTTCACTAATTTCACCATTAGTGAAGAGGTAGCATGAGCTTGAGTCTCCTCGACGTAGATCATCTTCGGCTTCAAAGGCCTTGAGCAAGCTTGTTCATTTTTTCATGTGAACCCTCTCAAAAGTTCGGGTCTTCACAACTTGCAGCGAAGGGACTACAACATGGAGCTTTAGAAGTGAAGAACCGGTCTACAAAGGTTGTATTCCCTCATTCACTTAGAAGTAAAGTGTTTACATTTGTGTTTCGTATGATTCTCTAGTTAAACATCCTATAATTTAGGTTCGTTAGCGCGGCAATTTTTTTATTTGGCATGGACGATGCCGCCCAAAACCCCGATTCCATGCTAAGGAACCCAGCAAGTTACTGGATAAATCCATAACGACAAGCACGTCAACGGTACTATCTGTACATAACGGCTACCCGGGTACCTGTCGAAAAGGAAGGCCAACGAGCAAACTCATTCGGATCCCTACTGAGTGTAACGACCGTGAATTTTCTATAAAAAAATTTCTTCTTAAAGTACAGATAGGAGTTTGCAAGTCTGAGCACAATTTAAAAATTATTCTTGTTTAAGAACTGCAAGAAAGCACTTGCAGCTCATTGGTAAAGCCCTTGCACTGCTGTGACATAACCCCTGTGTTAGAATCCTATCAGCCATATTATTTTTTCTGATTTTTCTTTTAAAATTTTTGGAAGCCCAAAAGTTTACACATGCACTACACGTAAAAATGAACAGTCAGGAAAAACAAACATGTGTAAAATGATATTTATACTGAGGAGAACACGTGGCACCAATCCGACAGATCACCTCAAGAAAATGTGCGGCGAGATGTTGCCTGGGGCCGGCGCCGACGGTTCCCCGTAGGGGAAAAGTCCTTATACTCTGCACAGTTGACACTTGGCCTACCCTCATTATCCCTGCACTGTTTGTTTTCTCTGCAATTTAACAGAGAATTTAATTTCATCTTTAAATCCATTTTTAATGCATTTTAATTCATTCTTTCAATTCCAAAACCATAATTTCACACTATAAATACAACCCCATGTCATAGCCCCTCCTCATTCTGAAATCCCTAGCAAAAATTATCAAATTTTTCTAAGTACAAATGGAGTAGAAGTGGAGTCAGCCCAAGATCAACTTTCGGCGAGGAAACGAAGCAATTCCGATGACCCCGGGACATCACGGAGACTACCCAATTTTCTTCTACCTTATCTTCACCTTTCTATCTAGTAATTCCCACCCCTTTCTTCTCTTTCTATATAAAAAGTATTTTTTATAAAACATGTCGGTAAGTGGAGTTATACCGACATTTGATTCTAAAATCATTGAAAGTACAATATTTCTTAAGAATTGCTCATTGATATTCCTATGCATTGCTTGTTAATCATAAAATTAAAGTGTAGAATAACTTTCACCCTAAATAAACATGCTAAACAACTTTAAATTGATTTTTACCTTTAAATACCATGAACTTTGTATCGACCATATTTATTCGTTTTGCTTGCTATTACCTTTAGAAAACATCACGGGATAATGACCTACCATTCACATACACACATATTAACATAGCACGATACTGTTGGAAACCTATTTTTGTGGCAATTACAACTTTTCATTTAAATACCATGAACTATAAAAACCCGGTTTTCTTTAGAATTGTATTTCAAACTCTTTACGATTATTCCTCTGCAACCCATTTGGGGAACCTGCTATTGGATGGTGCGGATTATCGCACATCCTCAGGCTAGTAGAGCGAGATGCGGACCTTCTCACGGAGCATTCGGTCTTGAAATAATATTAATATGATTTTTAAGAAAAATGACATTTTTTATTTAATAAAAAAATTAATTTTTATAAGTATATAAATATTATTAAAACCACATATTTATAAGATATAATAAAATTCCACGTTTTCTAAAAAGATAAAAGAATGACAAGTTTCACTAAAATACCATTAAGTATCAATACAAGACAAGTATTACACTAAAATAGATTGAACTATTCAAGCTAAGTTAATATTCACTAAAATACCCCAAATCTTAAAAGTTACATTCATGAAACCCTAAATACAATAAATAAATACTCGGGATTTATTTTGAAATTATATAAAATATTTTTCATAAAACCCTCTCGAGTTATATAAATTACATATAAGGACTTTGGTAAATATGGGTTTAAGCGAGATCAATTCTCTTGAGCCTCACGGAGCCGGAGAAAGTGAGTGCTTACCTATTTAAGGTAGAAGAAACTTAATAGTGTTATCAATGGTAGTTGTGTTGGAAAAAGACAAAAATCCTACCGTTCATGTGCATCAGTTACCGATAACTCCCGAACTTATTTCAGGATCCAAATCTATTTAAAGTGTCTAACTCAAGTATAATTCTAAATCAATCTGAGTCTAACTCAATCAAAATCCAACCAGAATCCAATCCAAACATGAATCAATACAAGTATGAATCCAATTCAACATGAATCCAAACTATAACATGTATGCTTGAATCTGAACCTGAATACCAGAACAATATCAACATAACTTAACTTGACCGAACCATGGCTATGACTTGACTTGACTACATGACTGCTTGTTTACATCCTGAAACCGTTTACATAAACAACTTATATCCATGGTCTCGGCAAGTATGATAACTACAATCTATACAATATACATTACGGGGTTTAAACGGAGTAGATTGGTATGGAATGTATTAAAAGTGGCACGATGATGGACACTAAAAGACATAGATTAACATCCATTGCTGTTGTCCCATGGGTTTTTACGGAGCCTTACACTTTCCTATTCCCATAGTCCACGAGATAGTTGGATTACTTTCATATACATTGATACATTCTGTACCAAACTACAAACAATTATGTTAGTATAGCTGAAAGTGTGTCTTAGCACCTTTACTAGGTTTCCACATGCATCAAGTATGAAATTTTAAAAAATCTAGAGGTCTAAGCTACACTAAACAAGAATCGAACTAGAGAATTAGGGATTGTTAGCAAGAAAACAATTTCTAAACTAAGTGAAGAGGGTTACAACCTTTGTAAACCAAGTCCTTCACTTCTATAGCTTCAAGTAGTAGTCCCTAAAACTCTTCTTGGTTCCACTTGTCGAAAGGAACGAACTTGCTATGCGATCTTCGAAGCCGAAAATGATCCATCTTGAAGCTTCTCTAAGTCAAGCTAACTCTTCACTAATCATGTTATTAGTGAAGCAAACAATCTAAACTAATGAGCTAGATTAGTGTAGGATGATGAAGTAGGAGTTTTTCTCACTTTAGAAATATTTTCCTCACTTTATCCAACTCAAGAAAAACCTAAGAATGAGCTCTTGAGGAAGAAGATGAACTTGGGTGAAGAATAATCTTATGATGAGAGAGTGAACCATGAGCCTAAGATAATGTTGTGATGAATAATATCTAGAGTAAAACAAAAGGAGAGTGATGAGTCATAGCTTCTCAATGCTTCTCCAAGCATCCAAGCCGTGACTCATTATCTTCCCTTTTTCATTTTTCTTTAAACATAAATCATCATAATTATCTTTAACCTTAGTGTGAGTCTCATACACCCATGTTCTATGTATCATCAACCATGATACAAATACATTTTATATATAAATATATATATAGATATATATCATATATACATCTATACAATTATATATCAAGAGAAGAAAAACTTTAGTGAGCTATAATATTAGTTAATATATAAATACATCAAATATAAATATATATCAAATTATTAAATCAACATTTGAGTCAATAATCCGATTATATCATATATAACCAACTAATATATGTATGTCATATTATCAAATCAACACTTGATTCAATAACCCGGTCATATCACATATAACCGAGTAATATTAAATACAAAATATCAAATCAACACTTGATTCAATAATCTGGTCATATCATATATAATTGTTAGCTATAGTGCCCTCAAGTCAATTATTGGATCACAGGCACATGATTGCAATGATTGAAGGAGGACCTATACCGGTAGAACAGTCATACTAAAGATAATAGTATGCTATCTGGTTTGTCTTTATCATCGTGTACATACTTCAGGTGACATTACAGATCACTATTACATGTTGGTAGAGCTCATAGGATTCTTGCTTGACTACGAGCAGTATGATGGCGATCATATATGTGAGAGTTGGGTGCTCTATAAGCACATCCTTATAGTGTCCCTAATCGTGGGAGTTTCGAGACATGGCATCGATACTCCAAGAGTAAACTAGTGTATATGGATCGAGACCCCGACGAGAGGCGGTGGCCGGTTTCACAAGCCATTGGTGTCAGTTGGTTCACTTAAGATGTATACAACCGGATGGACTCGCCGAGAACATGCTAGTTAGTATTATACCTATTGTCAGATAGCAGTTCCCTGGTGACATGTGTACAGGTTAGTCTATCGACCTGAAATCGTCATTTGTCTCGCGTGAGTTCCAACCGTGCTTTGATTACTACCCTACCACGGCTCAAAGGAGTCGTGCAAACAGGTTTTAGTTGGGTACAGTCCCGAGCCACATAGAGGTAGTGAACGGATCGTCAGGGGATTCGTCTCTCCCGGGATATTGGGGGTTGATGTCGCGGTGTGCGTGGGTGGCCATCACCAGAAATCCTCGACCGGGCTAGATGAGAATTACTGATTCGGATCAGTAGTTTCTCAGTTGGTGATAGGCTTCATACGGACACTAAATGTCAAGTTATTAGGGGTCTGACTTTATCCACCCCATAGACTCAATATGCGATACTCATAGATGAACGGACCGGACTGTACGGATATTGTCATCGTCAGGCTCAGTAGGGTTTTAGGATGAGTTTGCTCGTCGGCCTCCCTTTCGCTCAATACCTGGGTAGCTGTTACGTACAGCTACTGCCACTGACGTACTTGTGGTTAAACCACTGCTAGCGTATTGACGAGTGTTTACAGTCCCACACAGAGGGTTTCCCTAGTTTGGGCAAAACGTTGTAGAGGCCGTATTATTTTATGGCGGGGTTCGATCATATTCATGCACTTGTGCACGGATCATGATCGGACGAATAATAGAAGTGGGCTTTGGTTTAAGTCGGATCCTAGTATTATATTGTTGGATTATTTTCATCTTGTAGTATTCGTATTCAGTCGAAATACGGATGTGGTATGTATATACGGATGAGGGGTATTCTTGTAATTCGTTACGAGTTTACTTTAGAAGATTGCCATTTCTTTTTGTTTTAAACATTTTGTTTTAAATGTTTATTTGTGAGAAATGGGAGTCATGGAATTTTTGGCTAAGTCTTTTTGGCATGGGCAAATTCGTGAGGCCTTGTATGTGTCATGGTGTGAGTCATGGGTGCATGCAACGAGGGAGACCGGAGAACGAACTTGTTTGAGGCAGCTGCGACGAGCTAAGGATAGAGATTGAAGACCGAAGGATACGGATCGATCGGTATAATCTCTTAAACTCCTTTATATAGAACTAGTATAGGGTTAATGGTACGATCCGTCGAATAGGGTTCCGTTAGCGCCGGTTTTTAAAAGTTTTTGTTCCGCGTTTGGCCACGGATTGATGGCCAGGGCACTGCCGTAACCATACATAGTATCAGAGCCACCCCATTAACCACATACTAGTTTGTTTAGACGATGTTAAAGTATCAAAACCGAAACAACTCCGAAATATCACTCGATGTATTATAGTTTGTGTCAAAATTTTTCGAGCCTTCTAAAAATATTTTAGCAACTGCAGAAGACTACGCAGGTGACAACTAGAACATACCCCAAATACGAACCACTTCCACCCAATTTGTCCCGAGCACAATGCTCAAAAATCCGAGGTGGCTGACCATAAGGAGGAATTGGAACTTCGTATTTTGGGTGTGATCTGGTCTCTGGAATATTGGTTCAGTGGTATTGCTAGTTTAGCCCAGTTTGGATATGGTTTTATCTAGTTGTTTGGGGCTTTTCGGGGTTATTTCAATGTCGATATTTCTAACATTGTTTAAAGTTTACAGTACATACATTTCTATCTGCGACCGTGAATGTCATTAGAGTGGTACAACTTGTCTATTTGCTATAGTTCTTTTAGACAGGTCTGTGAACGTGTTCATGTTGAAATTCTGTATTGTGCTGTGTTGTTGCGGATTCGTCGTGGTGGATAGCTTGGGTACAATGTTAGTACAGTTTAGTTTTATTTGTACATTTGATATCACGGGGCGAGCGTCCGACATGTGGACTGCCATCACCGCCTATTTGGATATTATTTGTTTGGGGCACGACCGGGTTGAGGTCGATGTCACCATTGTACATATTTTCTTTTCTGTACTAGGATTACCCCATGATGGAGTGCACAGATAGCCAGGTTCTAGAAGGCAATGGGTCTGCATCTCATTGAGATGGAGGGGGCCTCACTTTAGAATTAGTGGGCTATTCGTCGCACTCGTAGGGGGTATAGGTTGACCCAAGGAGGGGTGCTCAAGTTACCGGATTCTGTGAAGTGTCGGGTGGCCCATTCACTTTGATGAAGGGGCTGTCTCGCTTCTGGTTTTGGCGGGTAACTTGACGCACTCATAGGGGTCTAGGTTTTCATTGCACAGGCTATCCACACAACCAGGGGAACGTCGGGTTTCACTTGCGGCTCAAAGGAAATCCGGGGCTCCCGGATTATCTGTTTTGTTCTGTGATGCTTATTGCTTATCTGTGATGTTGCTTTTATCATGTCTGGAGCAATTATTATATATTGTTATATATATAATTATATATGTTGTATATGTTTTACATCTGTGCTAGTCCTGTCCCCGCTCTATCGTTAGTTAAGTAACCTAACGGGTGATGACGGGACCCAGTGGCGAATGCGGATGGCATATACGTACATAATATTTTCGTTCTTGTGTGGTGTGATTAATTGATAGGACTGCGTTGATTCGGATCAATGCAAGGAAAACAGACCTAACTGATGTTATTGGAACAATTTTCAAAAGATATTATTATAAGGACGTTTTCTTTTGTTTTGCATAGCGGTATTCGGTTATGAGTATCCAGCACCTCATTCCACGAGGCAAGAGCCGAGATCCTCTCACCGGGAGTGACCTATTGGGCAGAAGTTTGCGTCAGGGTAATAACTTCACTATAGTCGATTACTTTTTGCTTTGCATCGTGATATTCAGTTGGAATATCCTGCACCTCATTCCACGAGGAAAGAGCCGAGATCCCTTCACCGGGAATGACTTCTTTAGCAAAGGTTTTCGCCACTATATATTTTTAAAAAACTATCTGGTTCCTTCAACGATATCAAGTTCATTACGTTAACGGTTTTTCGCCAAAAACCATTCGTACCCCTCCGTCATTTCAGACGGGTAACACTTAGTATTCATGCTATGTTTGTTGGCCTTCGTCATGGCATAGTGTATGGTAGCTGCTTGTTACTTTTCTGTTGCATAGATAGATGCGTTGGTTTGAGACAGTCGTACTACTATTTTGGCCTTCGTCAAGGGTATGTACGGGTGGGTTCAAATTAACCTGGACAATGACGGGTAGAACTTGACATGTGGCTTATGATATGTTGGTTTTTGTCAAGGTCATAAGAGCATAGGGTAAAAATCACATCGGGAGTTTCTAAAGAAACTGAAACTTACCAGGCATACGCATACCTTATGGAGTATGATAACTTGAGTGGATTCCATCAAGTTATCATGCGATGATAGTTGGATCCCGATACCCACTGATGAGTTGATTTACTCCTCGGGTGATTTTAGATGATCCCGACTAATTCTTCTTTCAGGTTTGGAGGAGAATTTGAGGATACAGTGGGATACATCCTGATTAGATAAAGTGATTGACCATTCTGATCTAAGTTAGAATGTACGCTGAGTGTTTCTTTTCTCTCTCTCTCTCTCTCTCTCTCTCTTTGGCAGCGACCATGTCCCGACCCTAGACTAGAACACATTAACCAAGTTAACCGAACCTTCTTAAAACACACTGGCTTTTGGATTGTCAGAGTTGCATACTTCATTGCCACTCCTACTTTTACCCTTTGCTTTTCTCCAGAACATTCTGTATCACGACGAAGATCCACATTTAATGGATATGACCATCGTATAGTTACATCCGAACTCGAAGAAACTTATTTCATATTCGAGAATGGTTTTCGGTTCTGGAGAAATTGAATAGGACTATTTGATTGTTCATCTTCGTGTGTATTTGGAAAAGTTTTAATCACAACCAAAGAAATTTATACCGCACGCAATTAACGGTGTCTATTGAAGTTTCGTAAGCGAATACGGATCGTCCACTGAGATTGTGTGAATTTGTTCGAATTTGTTTTAGTTGAGTTGAAAATAAAAGATAAAAGAAAATGATTCAATATTTGTGACATTGTAATTTCAAGAACATAAAGAAATAGATCTAAAATCAAGAATTAATAAAAAATCCAGAAAATGTCCAAATCAATTTAGTTACCAAGATTTGTAAAGTAACTTGTTGAAATCGATCAAATTGATAGTGATGATGAATATTAATGATTACAAATTCTTATCTATTGAGGATTTGTTGCTAGATCGATGACGATCAACGAGGTTTAGGGATCTATTGAAGAAACTAGGGTTTCTCCTTCACCATCACTTGTCCTTTCATTGATTATCATTCAATTTCTAGCCTCTAGCAAATTAAACCACCGATCGTTGATCTCTAATTTGGAGCGAAAACATTCAAGAAAGCGATCTCGCTCAAATTAGGTCTTCGATAATTCAATTTCCTACTACCTATTCTCTCGATTCCGCTACAAGTGGAGATTTCACTCAAACATCATGAAAAAGGAAAGAATCAAGAATCGGTAACTTTTCATAATGCAAGAATGTAAATAAAAGCAAGATTTATAATTTTCACCTTTATTAATCGACGACTAGGTACAATTCACTCAATGATTACAAGATTTGAGGAGGTAACTAGATCCGCCAAAATTAGCTTCGCATCGATCTTCTTGAGTCGCGGATCTTAGTGGATCTCTTGCTCGGATGAAGATCGGTGTTGCTTCAAAGGATCTTCATTTGCTTGCTTGATTTGCTTCTCGATGGATCTTGATTTGGCTTTATAATTGGATTTGGCTAGGGTTTTGAGTTACAAGTTGTGTCACTCAACTTGTGTGATGATTTGGCTCAATATTCAACAACTCAACAACAACCTTTTGAATGAAACCCTAGGTCTCCTTTTATAGTCTCCCCAATCTTTCACTAGAAGCTAGGTTTATCTTTTATTAGAAGCTAGGTTGTTATGAAGCTTGCATAGGAAGCTAGGTCGGTACCAAGCTTATACAAGAAGCTTGGCTGTTGTAGAGAAGCTTCTGGAGAAAGCTAGGGAGTTCAAAGCGTCTTGAGGAAGCTTGTCAGTTGAAAGGAGGCCTCTGGAAAAAGTTTCCACCGCCGACGGGTCGAATCGGCCGTGGATCCGCGGCGGATCGGCCTGACTCGGCCGCAGATCCGCGGCCGTTTAGTGGGCTTGATGGCTGAAATCTTCAAGGGTATTTTGTGTTATCTTTTAGGTACTTTTCTGATGCCTGGAATATTATACTTCTTTCTTTATTGCTGCCAGATCTCAAGTATTTGACTTGTTGTATTTTATCGACACTTTTAGCAATTCCAGTTCTTTGACCTGAAGAATTTCTGCACAAAATCTTGAGAAAAGTGTTGAGATATACAAAAATCATGTGTGTAGTAATAAACACTCAATTTCCCTCTAGAATGCCGGTTATAATATATAACACATGTTATTTGATATTTTGCAGACGAATTGCTAATATGTTCTATATTTATACCAAATACCCTTAGATGATTAGAAAGAGTAGGGAAATTGATGTGTTAAGAATGCAGTATTTTCGAATGATCAAATTCCCCTAAACTTAATTTTGATCGTCTCGAGCAAACATCTTTTATTTTTAAAAGAAGGAGAAAATAAAGAAAAAGAAAAACTAACTAGCACACTTTCGTAGGCAAACACGATTGCACTGAGCCTGTGCAATAAGCCATTAAACCTCTAGGTATCCCTAGTAGGAGGAGTGTTGTCTCCTGAGGGTTTTCACCGGATTGCACCCACAAAATCCCATAATAAAAGAAAGACTGTGAAAGTTACATATAAAGATAAGAATTGTAAAAGAAAGACTTTGAAAATTTGAGTTTCCAACTACACTAGCTTTTCAGTTGTCATGAGTCCTATCTTAATAGTCATGAAAAGATGTTAGAAATCACACCATCCCTCAATAAAACATCGTTTTTATTCTTCATTCCAACCTTTCTTCCAAACATTGATCATATACCCCTACGTGTGTGTAAAGACATCCCTACACTCGGAGAATTCAATTCAAGCTGTCATACTCTTGTCCATCTACCTCAGTACTTTTTAATCGATGAATATTTAGATGGATTTGCTCACACATTCTTCATGCGACCGTTAATACTTCTTGAGGTACTAACCGACCGATTACTCATGTGCTTACTGATTAGGTGTATTAGTATTTTCCTCATCTTGCAACCTAAGGCATAGCAGTGACTCCCAAACCAGTCGGTCTAAGGCACTAGGTGATAAAGCACCCTCGCTATATTTTTTTATGTTGCCTTGGTGATTACAAAATCAGTGTTCATTTTTCTACACCATTTTATCTTTTATTGCTTCATTTATAATTTTCTTCATACTTTTGGCTTTTAGACAAGAACATTTCAAGGTATCCTCTACTATCCTGAATTTCAAGACGTGTGTAAGTGCGTATAGTAGGGTATCAACATTCAAATGTTTGGCTTCCAGAATAAGAACTATTTTTTAGACTTATTTTTATTCTCAGATTAGTGACTTCTATCATCGTAGTAACCCTTGGGACAACAGCTCATAACTACTTTATTACTGGTTTCGTTTAAGAAAACTCTAACGTTCTAGGTTTTCTTAAATTTTTCCAATCTTTTGGATGTAATTTTTCACTATCTAATCTTTTATTATCTTATTTATGTACACAATTTTTTTATTATATGTTTTGTGCTTATGCAAAGTATGATGCAAAGTGATGCGTAAATAAGCACAAACCTCCCCCAAACTTGTTTAGAACAGTGTCCTCACTGTTGCCATCTGTTAAATCTTAGAAAACCTGTAAGCTTGGGAGAAAATTTATTAGCGGGGTCAAGAAATATAGACGTGAAAATCTCCCCCAAACTTAGTTTTGGCTCACAATTTTGAAGACAACTTTTATTTTCAAGAGCCAAATATAACACCCTCCCCCTAAAACTTGAGTTAAACAATGTTAATCTTTTAAAATCATAAGAGGGGGGTAAAAATTACTGGTCAATACCAAGCTTTGCAAAGACCGAAAGTCAACACCAACCATTCGAAGATTTTATCAGTCTAGTGCATCGGTTGGTGGAAGAACATGTTGTAGAGAGCCAGAAAGAAGTGGGGAAAAGATAAGTGGTGGAATAGAATGTGTTTGCGTCTCTTTTTGGAGAGACAACTCAATGGTTGTGATGGATTACTCGCATTCTCTTTATAGTCTAGAAGAAAGGGTGGAGGTTCAATTTTTTTTGTTTTGGAGATGATTCATCTCAACACCCGTGTCTTTTAAAAATGCGAGTTCATCAGCGAAAATGTCCTCAAAGCTTTCATCGATACCCCGAAGAATAATCTCATCAGAAAAAATGGGGTGATCGTCAGACTCTATAAAAAGTTCATCATCAGCGTTAAAGGTTGACCTAGACAGCTCAATGGAAGAATCCATATGTGCATAATACATAGCTGGGTCAAACAACAACGTATTGAGAAAGTCTGGATCAGTATCATGAGGCTGAACAAATTCACTGCCGTCGACATCCATTAATTCGACAGAACATGCTTGAGCAGTAGGTTCGGAGGGTACACTTCCCAACTTGTATATGTTAAGATCTATTGACATATTCCTGAAGGATAGGGTCATAGAGCCATTACGACAGTTGATTATAGCATTGGAAGTGGCCAAAAAGGGTCGACCAAGAATCACCGGAATTTGATTCCGTAGGTTCGCTACAAGCTGTGTATCGAGTACAATAAAGTCCACAAGGAATACAAATTCCCCAATTTTTATCAACACGTTCTCTAGTTCACCCCTAGGTTGGGTGATTGATCGGTCGGCCATCTGGAGAGTGCAGTGAGCTGGTTTCAACTCTCCAATCCCTAACTGCTCATAAACCGAGTAAGGAAGCAGGTTAACAAATGCGCCAAGGTCTAGTAGAGCACGGTTAATGTGTTTACCCTCAATAAAAATAGAAATAGTAGGATAGCCAGGGTCCTTACGTTTCCTAGGTAATTGTTGGGGAAAAGTTATGTCTGCAGTCTTTGACATGAACACCTTTTTTGGCACTTGAGTCTTCCTCTTCCTAGTGCACAAGTCCTTTAGAATTTTAGCATAATCCGGGACTTGTTGTATAGCATCTAGGAGAGGGATATTGATGTTAACCTGTTTAAAGATTTCAGTGATCTTCTCCATTTGCGGACTTGGTCTGTTTCCCCTTAACCGATTCGGATAAGGAGCTTTAGCAATAATAGCTGGGTTCAACATTGGAGAAGATCGTGTGGGTAGGAAAGATCCAAGAATAGGAGTGGGGATGTCTTTGGTGGACTAGAAGAAGTGTGCTGAGGGATCGAGCCTTGGGGAAAACGGAGAATAGGCTCGGAAGAAAGCGGTGGGATAGACGAACTGGGGTCAGAAGTAGAAGTGGAAGTGGAAGGAAAAGTCTCAGCCGGGGTATCATCGATTAATTATTCATTATTATTATCAATCTCTTCACCGACATGGTTGTCTAGCACTCTTCCAGATCTCAACATGGTAATAGCATTCACATGATGTGAATAGCCAGGATTGGGTAGGGATTGAGCTGGAAGTTTCCCTTTCTCTCTAGCACTCATTTCGGCTTTTAATTGTGCAATTTATACTTCAATCGATTTAATACTCTCACTTTGGGAGTCAGAGTTTTTCTGGATTTTGTCGACGGAATACTTCATCTCAGATGAAACTTGCATGAAATTTGTCAGAAGCAAATTCATGGTTTGTTCGAGTGAAGAGGAGTTATCGGTATCGGACACTTGCAAAGAATCGTTATATGGTGCAAGTGCGTTGACCGGATTTTGAAAGTTTTGTGATCGATAGTGGTGCTGACTTATTTGAAGTGGTTGCTGTTGTGGTGGAGGACCCCTTTGAAAATTATTTTGGTTTGGAACCGTGTTTTGAGTTTGTGATTGGTTCTAAGCAAAGTTAGGGTGATTCCTCCAACCCTGATCATAAGTGGAAGAATATGGATCGTTTCTAGGTCTTTGCTAGAAAGCAGCATTAGTGTGCTCTTGACCTTGAAACGAAGAATTTAAAGGACATTCCGTAAGATGAGATGGATCAGAACAGTATCCACAGACAGTTTTGGGGAGTGACATCTGATTTAGGGAGGCTGCTAAAAATTTATGTTCCATAGCTTCGAGTTTCTTTTGCAGGCTGCCATTTCAGCTCTAACTCCTATTGAAACATCAAGTTGATGAATGCCACCCCGAGACGATGACTGGTTTACACTCTCCCACTGCAAAGTTTTTCAGTGAAATCTTCTAAAAATCTCCAAGCTTCACCATCATCTTTATTCATGAAGGTGCCTTGACACATGGATTCAAGTGTCTGTTTTGTTATAGGATTAATGCCCTCATATATAATTCTGCACAAATCCCATCTAGGAATTCCGTGATGAGGACATTGAACTAACAGATCCTTGAAGCGTTCAAAACACTACGAGAATGGTTCATTTGGAAGCTGGGTAAATTGACTTATTTCGCTACGGACTCGAGCTATTTTATGATTAGGGTAGAATTTCTTTAGGAAAGCTGTTACGAATTCTCCCCAGTTCGAAATAGAATGTGCGGCTGTGTTATAAAGCCACTTCTTGGCTATATCGCACAACGTGAATGGGAGAAAACGTAATCTCATAGCATCCACAGAAAGCTGTGAAGTACCCATCATAGCACATACATTTTCAAATGGTAATAAAGACGTATGCGTCTTCAGACTCGAGACCGTGATATTTGGGTAAAAGATTGATGTATTGTGGTTTTATTTCAAACTTGTCCCCATTGGCTGGTGGAATGGTAAGACGGGTCGAAAGAAGACCTCGCATAGGGTAGCATCTCTCCTGGAGAGAGATACGGGGTGGGTTCTGCGCACCTGCGGACGGTGGCAGAGTAGTGTTAAATAATTTCGATGGAGAACTGTCCATCGAAGTGGGTGTGGTAGTGGGTGAAGAAAAAGTAGATGTAGAATTACCGACTTCGGAGTCGATAGGAGGAACAAGGACAAGACGGGCCCTAGAATCCCGTGTCCAGCCGAGCATGCACTAAATAGTTTAGCACAAGTGGCAGCGTTGTGATAATTACGGGAAAAATGGTTTGGTGTTTGTTTTGAAAAAGACGGATTTCTGAAAATTCACACAAACAATGCACAAGCAACCCTAAATCTAATGGTCACCTAGGTCAAGTCACTAGACCGCGCCTAGACTTCCAGAAGACAAGTCGCAAGATAAATCCTCTACTGCCTCTTTATCCCTTCTGTGGCCAGGTAAGTGGGAAGTTCTCCACTACGTAAGTAGTGGGCCTAATTAAGTAACCACTTGCCTTAGACACGCTTGCCTTAGATACCACAGAAGAAACGCGGATAAGCAATAGATTACCCACGACCTCCTTCTGTCCTAATTGAGCGCGACGGTACTTAGAGTCATGTCTAGATATTTTTTTAGTTAATGAGTGTGATGCGGATGCAAGTTTTGTGATTTTCGGGGCTTAGGAAGGGTAATGAGCTCCCCACCTAATCTGAATTTGGTCTTTGCCCCTTAATTTCCGTGTTAAAATATGCAAACAACCAAGATCAAACACACAACAATTTTCTTTTTAGCGGCGCTGCGAATTTTGCAAAGAATCCTGTAGAAATCGGTTAATGGACAAGAGCAGGGAGGAGATAAGAAACTCAGAGATATACCACAGAGAAATGGAGATATGATTTCTCAAGATCACCTCAGATCTGTAAGTGCACGGCGGCGCCCCGGCCGTCAATCCGACGGCCAAATACGGAAGCGGTGATAAACTTTAATTTTGCGAACTTAGCAAACCGGCACCACCGCGCACTAAACCCCGGATCGGGCCATTAAACTAGATCTAGCAACTACAAGATGGGAAGAGATATACCGAGTGATCCGAGTCCTCCGGTCTTCTCGTCGTCATCCCGATCTTCTACGGAAACTCCGGTCGTCGCCTCCTCGCCGGAAGGGCACCACATCGCCTGCATCTTTTACGGGCTCCCACCTCAATACCAAGGCAACTCGGGCGCGAAGTTGGCTGGCCGACGCGTCCAAGATTTGCTGTAGAATGTGTAGGGTTGAAGCTATGTCTCATTTGGGGTTTGTTGCCTTTGAAGATGATGGAGGAATCAAGATAAGAAAAATGGTGCTTGCATTTTTCTAGCAAGAAAATGAGATCAAGAATGCCACTCTCTCAAGAATGAAAAAAACCCTTCTTCTCTTTTCTCAAATGAAAACCTTATCATGTTAGAAAATGGTGGAGCAAAGAATATGAAGCATGAAGGGAGGTGATGGTAGGAGAAAGCAAGAGGTGACCACAACCAAACATCATGATAACAAATCCACAAATCAATCCTAATCCTTTCTCATCTCATTAAAGCAAAGGAAAAGACTAAGAAAGAATCAAATGATGGTTGAAAAGAAAAGATGCCATCATAATCAATATATTTGCAAGAAACCCCTCCACAATGTGTTATTTGCAAACTTGCAAATAACCCCCTCCATCGGAAAAGTCCGGCCGGGAAAGAACAAAGGAAAACCGGCCGGAACGGAATGCAAACTGGCAACTCCAGAAAACTGGTCCCGTAATAAATTACAGGAAAACCCCGATACTGTGCATACACACCCGCATCTGTATTCCGTCCGGATACAAATGCAATGAGACAAAATCTACACTGTACTAAACTAGGATCCGGCTTAAACTAAAGCCGGCTAGTAATATCCGTCCGATCCTGATCCGTGCAATACCGCACGTATCTGATCGAACCCCGCCATATATCCATATGGCCGCTAGTACAAACCGTCCGATCCTGATCCGTGCAATACCGCACGTATCTGATCGGACCCTGCCATATCTCCATATGGCCTCTACAGCGTTTCGCCCGAAAGCTTAAGTAACTGAAAGTGTGGTGGACTCTAAAGACTCGTCAATACTATGGCTGTGGATTTAACCACTAGCACGTCAGAGGTATAAGCCAATACGTGACGGGCCACCAGCTATTGACCAAAAGGGACGTCGATGAGCGAACCCATCCTGACACCCTACTGAGCCTGTCAGTGACAATATCCGTACAGTCCGGTCCGTTCGTCTATGAGCATCGCATGTCGGGCCTAGGAGGTTGGTAAAAGTCAGACCCCCAAAAGTGGTACAAGTCGTGTCGGAGTGTAGCCCAGAACACCCTGAGATACTACTGGAATACCTACCAGTAAATCTCCTGCCTTGGCCAAGGACTTCGTGTAATGGCTCTCCTAGACACAGCGTGACCTCGCCCCCAATACCGGGAGAGACGAACCCCCGAAGATCCGCTCACTGCCTCCATGTGGCTCGGGACTGTACCCAACTAAAACCTGTTTGCACGACTCCTTTGAGCCGTGGTAGGGTAGTAATCAAAGTACAGTAGGAACTCACACGAGACAAATGACGATCCCCAGGTCGATAAACTAACCCGTACACATGTCACCAGGGAACTGCTATCTGACGTCAAGTATAAGACCAACTAGCATGTTCCCGGCGAGTCCTGTCCGGTGTACTCATAACCCAATGAGCACCTGTATACATCTTAGGTGATCCAACTGACACCAATGGCTTGTGAGACAGGCCACCGCCCCTCGTCGGGGTCTCGACTGTATACACTAGTCTACTCTGGAGTATCAATGCCCTGTCTCGAAACTCCTACGACTAGGGACCTTTTAAGGATGTGCTTATAGACTGCCAGCTCTCACGTATATGATCGCCCTCATACTGCTGGCCGTCAAGCACATCCTAGGGGCTCTATCAACGTGTAATAGCGACATGTCATGTCACCTAAAGCAGTACACGATGATAAAGATAAACCAGATAGCATACTATCATCTCGAGTAAGACTGTCCTACCGGGATAGGTCCTCCCTCAATCATTGCAATCACGTGCCTGTGATCCAATAATTGACTCTGAGGGCACTATCTCCAACAATCTCCCACTTGCACTCAAGGCTAATTATTGCGATGTCGCATACTCACAGCCTGTGTGATACCGAACACCCAACTCCTCTACTTGTCAGTCTCACAAAACTCGTTTGCGAAACTATTGCGTTCGAGGAATAGCCTCAGTGAGTGGATCCGCTCGGATGTTTCTTTCTATGTCTCTCTATATCTCAAGTTCGCGGAGAAAGCCATCTCCCGAAATGAGCAATACCTGTCTTAGAATGTCTGGATGTCTGATGGGACCTAGCTCATAATTGAACTCCAAATCCAAACTTCTTAGACTGTATCGTCAACTGAACTTAATCAGTATCCTGCGCCATGCCTCCCTCAGTATTGCCTTGGACCACCTGTCCAAAATACTGCCCTTCGTCAGAAGGAAAAACTATAACTCTGACAACCTCCTTGTCGTCCATGTCACCTTGGAAGCCTGGAATGATAACTGCCTCCCAAAGGAGGCTATCGTTATCATATCCCTAGAACATCCACTTATGTTCTAAAACTGCTTCCGACTGTTTCTCCAGGATTGGATTAATGTCAACTTATTGCATCTAGTGCAAGAACAATATCTGGTGTGGTACTTGACATCTCATGACTGACTCAATTACCTAAGCAAGTGATTTGCCAATCATGCACATCCCTCTCCCCTTTAGTCTGTAAGACACTTTTAGAGAGGGTGACCCCGTCACCTGCAGGTACACTACCGTGCCAGGAGTCTTCCATTCTAAATACTCTTAGAATGCTGTCAAAGTACCCTGATTGGGAAACCACCCAAATCTAGATCTAAAACCATAGATCTAGTAACCAGTATGTCTGATATAATGTCCAAGTCCCATATGGAGAAACCACTATGTGACGACCAAAGTATAACCGATTGTAGTATAGGAGTTTCTTTTCCTATTTTGTGTATGTCATCCAAATATCATGACGTCACCCCCTACTACCTTCTCAACAGATCTATCCCTTATTCTGATGAAGTCAAACCTATGACTGTCACATCAGAAATAGATGATCTATCTCCGCTATATCTGCTTTAGTCTATAAATAGACATAAGCTACCTGTCCACCAATGCTTCCGCTGCTCCCACTGACTACGAAAACCCTCTGGCAGAGTCATATACACATACACTTCTGAAGCTAGTTCAGAACGACGCTATACTCATCCTCGTGCCGGGTCTCACAGCCTGGAACAACAGCAATGGCAAGTGTGGATAAACAAGAACTTCCCTGTCACCGTCCTTGAGGCTACCGGAGTACCTCTCGGGTGCTTGAAGTTACCCACCGTATCTGCGGAGTGGCCAATGGAATGTCAAACCAGATTGAATCTTTAGGTTCCTTATCAAATCCAGTAATCATTTGCGGTTCTGGAATCACTTCCAGTTCTACCATACTCCCACTACTATTTTTGAAAAAATCCATTTTTAATAAAACTGTGGCGAGTCTAGAACAATATTTCTATTGATCTGCCAGATGGTAGAAAGTCAACCCTCGTCATAGCCTGGGTCAACCCACAAACAGCCATTACAGAAACGTGCCTTGAGTTGTCCAGAGTCTGGTTTTAATCATAAGCCGGACAACTCCCCGTACCTTAACAATGTTAAGATATGAACTGTTCTATATCCAATATAGAACCAGAGGCACTAATTTAATTGAACCAGATTCAAATCATGCAGCTGTCTCCAGTGCATGTCAACTAAATGGAAGGAGGCCGATCAGCGTCACGCAACTTAGGAATGTTTCCAATTATAAGTAACCCGAAAGAGAAGCAAGTTCTCTTAATCATTACTATCATCTGAATACCATACACAAGTATCTACATCTTCGATCACTTTGAAGAATCCCGATACTTGCAATATCTGGTTCTCTACTTTATTCAAATACCTATAACTTCTCAAAATTCGGACCCTGTGTTTCCACAAAACACTTGTCTAAAAACTAGAGAAGTCATAAGTAAACCGAATATAGTAAAAGGACCAACCCCTCTGTCCTGATGGACCCTGGACAATATACAATACTCTGTATAAGTCCCCTGAGTCTAGTGACTCATTCACTGTGTGTCGTAGGTTGAAAACTGTACTTTTGGTTAAGAAGAATTACACCGCTGTTTAATGCTCCTTACCTAACCATCCACTGATATAGGTAAATGTTATCGACATAATATCAAAAGGTATATCTCACTCTATGAAAATAGACGTACAGATATATCAATTTGAAATTGGTGCACAACAGCGGATATTCAAAACCAAATATTTGCCGACCGGCAAACAGCCTCGATGATCTCCTCAAATATCACCGATTACAACGAATCCCGATATAATGAGGATGATTACCCTATTCCCAATAACTTACTCCCACTCATCATCTGTAAAACCATACAGATATGAGAATCAAACCTGGTAAATACATACCCTGGAGCAAATGTCTAATCGGGAAATCAGTTTTCTTTTAACAGTACACAGTTGAACTGAAACATTTAAAATGTTTCGATGGGGTATCCTGGTATTCCTAGTAATGCCTCTACCATTATCCAGATTCACAACTATAACCGTATAATTCTTTGCCACCTCTCCAAATCCCTTTATATGTCTTTAGTCATTACCTTCTGCACACCCCTTAGGCCAAATGGTTTTCTTCCTTCCCTACCGTTCGGCACCAGCCTATGGTTTAGAAGAAGACTATCCAATAAACATAATGGGTGTACTGTCCTAGTCCTAGGAGCACTCGCAATGCGAGAGAAGGTGAAGATAAAAGACAACCGAATAAACCTTATTCCTATTTCTCCTGGACCAGAATCCATCCCCGAACTAGAACAAGTTCCTTTCGAGTTCGTATATAACCATACGATAGAGTATCCAATAAACTGTGGATCTTCGTAGTGATACGGAGTGTCCTGGAGAAATACAAAGGTGATTTAGGATTGGCGAAGAAATACTTGGTTTGGTCGTGAATATCAGTCGCAATTTACTTTGCCCTCTTACTAATCCCTTGCTTTGTCTTAACTTAATACCTTCTGTACACTATCGTTAGGCTAATTGGTTTTCTTCATTCCCCACCGTTCGGCACCAGCCTAAGGTTTGGAAGAAGACTATCCAATTTGCGTAATAGGTGTACTATCTCCTAAACCAAGGAGTACTCACAACTTGAGAGAAGGAAAAAGGAAAAGACAACTGAATAATCCTATCCGTTTTCTCCAGAACCGGAAACCATCCTCGAATTCCTTCGAGTTCGTATCTAACCATACGATGGTTTTGTCCAATGGAAGTGGACGTTCGCAGTAATACGGGGTGTCCTGGAGAAAAGGGTAAAAGTAGGAGTGGCAATGAGGTCTGCAACTCTGACAATCCAAAAGCCAGTGTTAAGTAGGTTCGGTCAACTTGGTCACTGAGTCATAGTCTAGGGTCGGGTCAATGGTCGCTGCCAAAGAGAGAGAGAAAAGAAACACTCAGCGTGCACTCTAACCTAGATCAGAATGGTTATCACTTTTTCTAATCAGGAAACCTCCCATTGTACCTCAAATTCTCCTCCAAACCTGAAAGAAGAATTAGTCGGGGTCACACGAGGAGTAAACCAACTCATCAGTGGGAATCGGGATCCAACTATCATCGCATGACAACGTGACGGAATCCGCTCACGGTATCACACTCCAGAAGGTATGCGCATATCTGGCAAGTTTCAGTTCTTTTGAAACTCCCGATGTGGATTTTTACCCCATGCTCTTATGACCTTGACTTTGGCCAACATATCATAAGTCACATGTCAAGTTCTACCCGTCATTTTCCAGGTTAATTTGAACCCACCCGTACATACCCTTGACTTTGGCCAAAATGGCAGTACGACTGTCCCAAACCAACGCATCTTTCTATGCTGCATATGGATACCCAACAGCTACCAAACACTGTGCCTTGACTTTGGCCAACATACACAGCTTGAATACTATTGACCATCCATATGAAACGACGGAGGGCTACAAATGGTTTCTGGCGAAAACCTTTAACGTAATGAACTTGATATCGTTGAAGGAACGGATAGCTTTTTAGAAAATATAGTGACGAAAACCTTTACTAAAGAGGTCACTCCCGGTGAAGGGATCTCGGCTCTTTCCCCGTAGAATGGGGTGCAGGATATTCAAACTGAATACCACGATGCAAAGCAAAAGCAATCGGCTATAGTGAAGTTAATGCCCTGACGCAAACTTCTGTCCAAGGGGTCACTCCCGGTGAAGGGATCTCGGCCCTTGCCTCGTCGACTGAGGAGCAGGATATTCCAAATGAATACCACGATGCAAAACAAAAGTGAACGTCCTTGCAATAACAGCTTTTTGAAAAGTGTTCCAACAACATCAGAAAAGGTTTGTTTTAACTTGTATTGATCCGAATCAACGCAGTCCCATCAATTGATCACACCACAAAGAACGAAAATATACTGATGTACGTATATGCCATCCGCATTCGCCACTGGGTCCCGTCATCACCCGTTAGGTTAGCTAACTAACGACAGAGCGGGGACTGGACTAGCGAGGATGCAAAACATATACAACATCTACTAATATATATACCAATATATAATATTTCGCTCAAGGCGTGAAAAGAAATGCAACATCACAGAAATGTACAGCATCACAGAACAATACAGATATCTGGGATCCCCGGGTTTCACAGAGCCTCTACTGAAACCCTACGTTCCCCTGGTCGTGTGGATAGCCTGTGCAATGAAATCCTAGACCCCTACAGGCGCGACAAGTTACCCGCCAAAACCTGAAGCGAGGCAGCCCCCTTCAGCACCGTGAATGGACCACCCAGCACTTCACGGAATCCGCTAACTTGGGCACCCCTCCTGGGTCAACCTATACCCCTTACGAGTGCGGCAAATAGCCCGCCAATCCTAGAGTGAAGCCCCCTCCGTCTCAATGCCATGAGATGCGGGCTTGTTGCCCTCTAGAACCCGGCTATCCGTGCACCCCTCCGCGGGGTAATCCTAGTACAGAAAGTAAAATATACATACAACGGGTACATCGACCGCAACCAGGTCGTGCCCCCAAAAGAATAATACAAACAGGCAGTGACGGCAGTCCATATGTCGGACACTCGTCCCGCAATATCAAATTTACATAATACAACAAAACTGTACTAGCATTGCATCCAGTCTATCCCCCACGACCGATCCGCAACATCACAGCAAAAAATATAGAACATCAACGTGAAGGTCACGTTCGCAAATCCGTCTAACCGGGCTATAGCAGTTAGACAGGATTTACCGATCGAGTGACATTTACGGTCGCAGATATAATGTAAATACTGTGAAATAATGTGTTTAAAATATCTGATCGATCAAAAATTAACAAGTGGGCCCCTAAGCAATACTGTAGCACTCACAGAAAATCTGGGCCCAATATTAATATTCCAAAACCCCTAAAATTAGCCCAGAAGCCCACTGGAAAAAAAATGATACAGTGACGACACCAATGTGCGGCGGAACCGCAGGCCAAGGGGGGGTTTGGCCGCGGTTCCGCGCTTCAGTGGTCGAATCACTACGTCGAATTTTTACAGTAGTCTTAGAATTTCCAGTACATTAGTTTTTTACAACCTGAAAAATTTTTGGAGCCAGGGAAAAATCGACAGAAAACTGATGTGAGGAAAAACGCGGATTTTTGGAATTTTGGTCGATCGGAAATGCAAACACATCAAACAAAGCTAGACTAAGTTAATGGCGAGGCTCTGATACCACTGTAAGTGCACGGCGGCGCCCCGGCCGTCAATCCGACGGCCAAATGCGGAAGCGGTGATAAACTTTAATTTTGCGAACTTAGCAAACCGGCACCACCGTGCACTAAACCCCGGATCGGGCCATTAAACTAGATCTAGCAACTACAAGATGGGAAGAGATATACCGAGTGATCCGAGTCCTCCGGTCTTCTCGTCGTCATCCCGATCTTCTACGGAAACTCCGGTCGTCGCCTCCTCGCCGGAAGGGCACCACATCGCCTGCATCTTTTACGGGCTCCCACCTCATTACCGAGGCAACTCGGGCGCGAAGTTGGCTGGCCGACGCGTCCAAGATTTGCTGTAGAATGTGTAGGGTTGAAGCTATGTCTCATTTGGGGTTTGTTGCCTTTGAAGATGATAGAGGAATCAAGATAAGAAAAATGGTGCTTGCATTTTTCTAGCAAGAAAATGAGATCAAGAATGCCACTCTCTTAAGAATGAAAAAAACCCTTCTTCTCTTTTCTCAAATGAAAACCTTATCATGTTAGAAAATGGTGGAGCAAAGAATATGAAGCATGAAGGGAGGTGATGGTAGGAGAAAGCAAGAGGTGACCACAACCAAACATCATGATAACAAATCCACAAATCAATCCTAATCCTTTCTCATCTCATTAAAGCAAAGGAAAAGACTAAGAAAGAATCAAATGATGGTTGAAAAGAAAAGATGCCATCATAATCAATATATTTGCAAGAAACCCCTCCACAATGTGTTATTTGCAAACTTGCAAATAACCCCCTCCATCGGAAAAGTCCGGCCGGGAAAGAACAAAGGAAAACCGGCCGGAACGGAATGCAAACTGGCAAGTCCAGAAAACTGGTCCCGTAATAAATTACAGGAAAACCCCAATACTGTGCATACACACCCGCATCTGTATTCCGTCCGGATACAAATGCAATGAGACAAAATCTACATTGTACTAAATTAGGATCCGGCTTAAACTAAAGCCGGCTAGTAATATCCGTCCGATCCTGATCCGTCCAATACCGCAAGTATCTGATCGAACCCCGCCATATATCCATACGGCCGCTAGTACAAACCGTCCGATCCTGATCCGTGCAATACCGCACGTATCTGATCGGACCCTGCCATATCTCCATACGGCCTCTACAGCGTTTCGCCCGAAAGCTTGAGTAACTGAAAGTGTGGTGGACTCTAAAGACTCGTCAATACTATGGCTGTGGATTTAACCACTAGCACGTCAGAGGTATAAGCCAATACGTGACGGGCCACCAGCTATTGACCAAAAGGGACGTCGATGAGCGAACCCATCCTGACACCATACTGAGCCTGTCAGTGACAATATCCGTACAGTCCGGTCCGTTCGTCTATGAGCATCGCATGTCGGGCCTAGGAGGTTGGTAAAAGTCAGACCCCCAAAAGCGGTACAAGTCGTGTCGGAGTGTAGCCCAGAACACCCTGAGATACTACTGGAATACCTACCAGTAAATCTCCTGCCTTGGCCAAGGACTTCGTGTAATGGCTCTCCTAGACACAGCGCAACCTCGCCCCCAATACCGGAAGAGACGAACCCCCGAAGATCCGCTCACTGCCTCCATGTGGCTCGGGACTGTACCCAACTAAAACCTGTTTGCACGACTCCTTTGAGCCATGGTAGGGTAGTAATCAAAGTACAGTAGGAACTCACACGAGACAAATGACAATCCCCAGGTCGATGAACTAACCTGTACACATGTCACCAGGGAACTGCTATCTGACGTCAAGTATAAGACCAACTAGCATGTTCCCGGCGAGTCATGTCCGGTGTACTCATAACCCAATGAGCACTTGTATACATCTTAGGTGATCCAACTGACACCAATGGCTTGTGAGACAGGCCACCGCCCCTCGTCGGGGTCTCGACTGTATACAATAGTCTACTCTGGAGTATCAATGCCCTGTCTCGAAACTCCTACGACTAGGGACCTTTTAAGGATGTGCTTATAGACTGCCAGCTCTCACGTATATGATCGCCCTCATACTGCTGGCCGTCAAGCACATCCTAGGGGCTCTATCAACGTGTAATAGCGATATGTCATGTCACCTAAAGCAGTACACGATGATAAAGATAAACCAGATAGCATACTATCATCTCGAGTAAGACTGTCCTACCGGGATAGGTCCTCCCTCAATTATTGCAATCACGTGCCTGTGATCCAATAATTGACTCTGAGGGCACTATCTCCAACAGGATCCGCCGCGTAAACCTGCATAACGCCGCGTTTCCGCGGTCTTTTGAATAGTTCCCTGCACAAAATTTTGTGCAAATGCTCCTGTTGCCTCACTGGACTTCCTAAGATATTCTGAATATTTTTCCTCTTGCTCCAATGATTACAGATTCCCTTGCAGCAATTCACAACAAATCGTTAAGCACTTGATGCGATTTTGAACTAAAAAATTCTAATGGAATAATAAAAAATTCAACTCAATTAACAAAAAACGAACAAATTACCACACAATCCCCGGCAATGGCGCCATTTGATTGTTCATCTTCGTGTGTATTTGGAAAAGTTGTAATCACAACCAAAGAAATTTATACCGCAATCAATTAACGGTGTCTATTGAAGTTTCGTTAGCGAATACGAATCGTCCACTGAGATTGTGTGAATTTGTTCGAATTTGTTTTAGTTGAGTTGAAAATAAAAGATAAAAGAAAATGATTCAATATTTGTGATATTGTAAGAAATAGATCTAAAATCAAGAATTAATAAAAAATCAAGAAAATGTCCAAATCAATTTAGTTATCAAGATTAGTAAAGTAGCTTGTTGAAATCGATCAAATTGATAGTGATGATGAATATTAATGATAACAAATTCTTATCTATTGAGAATTTGTTGCTAGATCGATGAAGATCAACGAGGTTTAAGGATCTATTGAAGAAACTAGGGTTTCTCCTTCACCCTCCCTTATCCTTTCATTGATTCTCATTCAAATTCTAGGCTCTAACAAATTAAATCACCGATCGTTGATCTCTAATTTGGAGCGAAAACATACAAGAAAGCGATCTCGCTCAAATTAGGTCTTCGATGATTCAATTTCCTAAAATTTACAAAACTCATAAGACTTAAGAATCGTTCAAGAATTTCATCATCATCATCTACCTATTCTCTCGATTCCGCTACAAGCGGAGATTTCACTCAAATATCATGAAAAAGGAAAGAATCAAGAATCAGTAACTTTTCATAATACAAGAATGTAAAGAAAAGCAAGATTTATAATTTTCACCTTTATTAATCGACGATTAGGTACAATTTACTCAAAGACTACAAGATTTGAGGAGGTAACTAGATCCCCCGAAATTAGCTTCACATCGATCTTCTTGAGTCGCGGATCTTAGTGGATCTCTTTCTCGGATGAAGATCGGCGTTGCTTCAAAGGATCTGCATTTGCTTGCTTGATTTGCTTCTCGATGGATCTTGATTTGGCTTTGGAATTGGATTTGGCAAGGGTTTTGAGTTACAAGTTGTGTCACTCAACTTGTGTGATGATTTGGCTCAATATTCAAAAACTCAACAACAACCTTTTGAATGGAGCCTTAGGTCTCCTTTTATAGTCTCCCCAATCTTTCACTAGAAGCTAGGTTTATCTTCTACTAGAAACTAGGTTGTTATGAAGCTTGCATAGGAAGTTAGGTAGGTACCAAGCTTACACAAGAAGCTTGGCTATTGTAGAGAAGCTTCTGGAGAAAGCTAGGGAGTTCAAAGCGTCTTGAGGAAGCTTGTCAGTTGAAAGGAGGCCTCTGGAAAAAGTTTCCACCGCCGACGAGTCGAATCGGCCGCGGATCCGCGGCGGATCGGCCTAACTCGGCCGCGGATCCGCGGCCGTTTAGTGGGCTTGATGGCTGAAATCTTCAGGGGTATTTTGTGTTATCTTTTGGGTACTTTTCTGATGCCTGGAATATTATATTGCTGCCAGATCTCAAGTATTTGACTTGTTGTATTTTATCGGCACTTTTAGTAATTCCAGTTCTTTGACCTAAAGAATTTCTGCACAAAATCTTGAGACAAGTGTTGAGATATACAAAAATCATGTGTGTAGTAATAAACACTCAATTTCCCACTAGAATGCCGGTTATAATATATAACACATGTTATTTGATATTTTGCAGACGAATTGCTAATATGTGCTATATTTATACCAAACACCCTTAGATAATTAGAAAGAGTAGGGAAATTGATGTGTTAAGAATACAATATTTTCAACTGATCACTATTCAGTTATCTTTTTCTTTTACCTTCTCTCAGGTTGTGAGGGCTCCTAGGATTAGGAGAGGGTACACATATTGCACTTATTGGATAGTCTTCTTTCAAACTATAGGCAGTTGCCGAAATGTGGGGAAGGTAGAAAACCTATTAGCCTAAGTGTGGCGTACAGAAGGTAATAAGTAAAGACAAATAAAGGGATTAGAAAGCGAGAAAAGTAAAATGCAACTGCTATCATTCACGACAAAACCGCGTAGCTCATCGCCACTTCTACTTCACCTTTGCATTTCTCCTGTTCAAGAGAAATAGAATAAGAATTATTCAGTTGTCTTTTATCTTTATCTTCTCTCAGGTTGCGAGTACTCCTAGGATTAAGAGAGTACACCTATTACGCTTATTGGATAGTCTTCTTCCAAACCATAGGCAGGTACCGAAAGGTGGGGAAGGAAGAAAACCAATTAGGCTAAGTGTAGTGTACAGAAGGTAATAAGTAAAGACAAATAAAGGGATTAGAAAGAGGGCAAAGTAAATTGCGACTACTATCATTCACGACCAAACCACGTATTTTATCGCCACTCCTACTTCACCTTTGCATTTCTCCAGAACACCCCGTATCACTACGAAGATCCACATTTATTGGATAATCCATCGTATAGTTATATTTCCAGTTCGAGGATGGATTCTGGTTCAGGAGAGATAGAATATGGTTTATTCAGTTGTCTTTTGTCTTTACCTTCTCTCAAGTTGTGAGTACTCCTAGGATTAGGAGAATACACGTATTACGCTTATTGGATAGTCTCCTTCCAAACCATGGGCTGGTACCGAACGGTAGGGATGGAAGAAAACCATTTCGCCTAAGGGTGATATACAAAAGGTAATGAGTAAAGACAAATAAAGGGATTTGAAGAGATGGCAAAGAAATATACTATTACTGTCATGAATCTGGATAATGGAAGAGGCATTACTAGGAATACCGGCTACCCCTTTGAAACATTTTCATATTTCAGTTTCACTATGCGTTGTTAATTGAAAACTGGATCCCAATTAGATCATTATTTTAGGGTATGTATTTCTCATGTTTGATTCTCACATATGTATGGTTTTACAGATGATGAGTGGCAGTAAGTTATTGGGAATTAGATGATTATATCCTCAATATATCGGAATTCGTTGTAATTGGTGATATTTGAGGAAATCACTTAGAGTTTTGCCTAATGGAAGATATTTAGTTTTGAATATCCGTTGTTATGCACCAATTTCAAACTGATATATCTGTACGTTTATTTTATAAAGTGAGATATTACTTTTTGAAATTATGTCCATGACATTTACCTATATCAGTTGATGGTTAGGTAAGGAGTATTAAACAGCGGTGTATTCTTCTTAACCATAGTACAGTTTTCAACCTACGACACACAGGATTTGAGTTATTCAACTCAGGGGATTTATACAAAGTATTGTATGTTGTCCAGTGTCCATTAGGACACATGGATTGGTCATCGTACTATATTCTGTTTACTTATGACTTCTCCAGTCTTAGATAAGTATTTCGTAGAAATATAAGATCCAAGTTTTGAACTTATAGGTACAAGAATAAAATAGAGAACCACGTGATGCAAGTATCAGTATTCTTCAAGGTGATTGAAGATGTAGATACTTGTATTTGGTATTTAGTTAATAGTAATGGTTTTGAGAACTTGCTTCTCTTTCAGGTTACTCATATCTGGATGCACTCCTAAGTTGAGTAATGCTGATCGGCCTCTCTCCATTTAGTTGACATGCACTGGAGACAGCTGCATGATTTGAATCTGGTTCTAATTAAATTAGTGCCTCTGAGTCTATATTGTATATAGAATGGTTCATATCTTAACGATATTAAGGTATATGGAGTTGCCCGGCTTATGCTTAAAACCAGACTCTGGATAACTCAAGGCATGTTTCTGTAATGGCGGTTTGTGGGTTATCACGGGCTATGACGAGAGTTAACTTTCTACCATCTGGAAGATCAATAGTGATATTGTTCTTGACTCGCCACAGTTTTAGCAAAATGGATTTTTTCATAAAACAGTAGTGGGAGTATGGTAGAACTGGAAGTGATTCCAGAACCACAAACGATTACTAAAAATTTAATAGAACCTAAAGATTTAATCAGGGTTTGACATTCATTTAGCCACTCCGCAGATATGGTGGGTAATCTCAGGCACCCGAGAGGTACTTCGGTATCCTCAAAGACGGTGAAAGGGAGATTCTTGTTTACCCATACTTGACACTACTGTTGTTCTAGACTATGCGACCCGGCATGAGGATGAGTATAGCGTCGTTCTAAACTAGCTTTATAATTGCACGCGTATATGACTCTGCCAGAGGGTTGTTGTAGTCAGTGGGAGCAGCGGAAGTATAGTGGACAAGTTGCTTTTGTCTATTTATAGACTAAAACAGATATAGTGGAAATAGATCATCTATTTTTGATGTGACAGTCATAGGCTTTGCCTCCATCAGAATAGGAGATGGATCTGTAAAAAAGATAGTAGGGTGTGATGTCCTGGTATTTGGATGACATACACTTTGTAGGAAGTGAAATTCCTATACTAAGATCGGTTAGACTATTGTTGTCACACAGTGTTTTCTCCACATAGGATTTGGATATTATCTGGCATTCTGGTTACTAGATCTATGGTTTTAGATCTAGATTTGGGTGGTTTCCTAATCTGGGTACTTAGACAGTATTCTAAAAGTGTTTTAGAATGGACGACTCCTGGCAAGGTGGTGTACCTGTAGGTGATGGAGTCACCCTCTCTAAAGGTGTCTTGCAGACTAAAGGGGAGAGGGATGTGCATGATTGGAATATCACTTGCTTAAGCAATTGAGTCAATCATGAGATGTCAAGTACCACACCAGATGTTGTTTTTGCACTAGCTGTAATAAGTTTATATATTAATCCAATCCTGAAGAAACGTTCGGAAGCAGTTTATAAACATAAATGGATGTTCTAGAGATTTGATAACGGCGGCCTCCTTCAGGAGACGGTTATCATTCCAGGCTTCCAAGGTGACCTGGATGACAGGGTGACTATCAGAGTTATAGTTTTCCCTCTTTTGAGGGGCAGTAGTTTGGACAGTTGGTCCAAGTGGATACTGACGGAGGCATGGTGCAGGATACTGATTAAATTCAGTGGACGATACAGTCTAAGAAATTTGCTGGATTTGGAGTTCATTTATGAACTGGTTCCCATCAGATATTTAGACATATTCTAAGATAGGTATTGCTCATTTCGGGAGATGGCTTTCTCCGCGAACTTGAGATAAAGAGAGACATAGAAAGAAACATTGGAGCGGATCCACTCAATGAGGCTATTTCTCGAACGCAATAGTTTTACAAACGAGCTTTGTGAAACTGATTAGCAGAGAAGTTGGGTGTTCGGTATCACACGGACTGTGAGTATGCGACACCACAATAATTAGCCTTAAGTACAAGTGGGAGATTGTTGGCTATAGTGTCCTCAAGTCAATTATTGGATCACAGGTACGTGATTGCAATGATTGAAGGATGACCTATACCGGTAGAACATCATACTCGAGTTGATAATATGCTATCTGGTTTGTCTTTATCATCGTGTACATGCTTCGGTAATATTACAGATCACTATTATATGTTGATAGAGCTCATAGGATTCTTGCTTGACTACCAGCAGTATGATGGCGATCATATACGTAAGAGTTGGGTGGTCTATAAGCACATCCTTAAAGCGTCCCTAGTCGTGGGAGTTTCGAGACTGGGCATTGATACTCCAAGAGTAGACTAGTGTATATGAATCGAGACCCCGATGAGGGGCGGTGGCCGGTCTCACAAGCCATTGGTGTCAGTTGGTTCACCTAAGATGTATACAGCTGCTCATTGGGTTATAAGTACACCAGATGAACTCGCCGGGAACATGTTAGTTAGTATTATACCTATTGTCAGATAGCAGTTCCCTGGTGACATGTGTACAGGTTAGTCTATCGACCTAAGATCGTCGTTTGTCTCATGTGAGTTCCCACTATGCTTTGATTACTACCCTACTACGGCTCAAAGGAGTCGTGCAAGCATGTTTTAGTTGGGTACAGTCCCGAGCCACATGGAGGCAGTGAGCGGATCGTCAGGGGATTCGTCTCTCCTGGTATATTGGGGGTTGATGTCGCGGTGTGCACGGGGGGACATCACCAGAAATCCTCGGCCGGGGTATATGAGAATTACTGATTCGGATCAGTAGTTTCTCAGTTGGTGGTAGGCTTCATACCGACGCTAAATGTCAAGTTATTAGGGGTCTGACTTTATGCACCCCCTAGACTCGATATGCGATACTCATAGACGAACGGACCGGACTGTATGGATATTGTCACTGTCAGGCTTAGTAGGGTTTCAGGACGAGTTTGCTCGTCGGCCTCCCTTTCGCTCAATACCTGGATAGCCGTTACGTACAGCTAGTGCCACTGACGTGCTTGTGATTAAATCCGCTGCCAGCGTATTGACGAGTCTTTAGAGTCCCACACAGAGGGTTTCCCTGGTTCGAACGAAACGTTGTAGAGGCTGTATGGTTTTATGGCAGGGTTCGATCATATTCGTGCACTTGTGCACGGATCATGATCGGACGGATAATACTAGTGGGTTTTTGTTTAAACCGGATCGTAGTATTATATTGTTGGATTATTTTCATCTCGTAGTATTCAAATTCATTCAGAATACGGATGCGGGTATGTATATACGGATGAGGGGTATTCTTGTAATTCGTTACGAGTTTACTTTAGAAGATTGCCATTTCTTTTTGTGTTAAACATTTTGGTTTAAATGTTTATTTGTGAGAAATGTGAGTCATGGAATTTTTGGCTAAGACTTTTTGGCATGGGCAAATTCGTGAGGCCTTGTATGTGTCATGGTGTGAGTCATGGTATGAGTCATGGGTGCATGCACTTGGTGATTCATATGGTGGGTCATGGTGCATTGATTTCTTATGGTGGGTGTGAGATATTTGTGAGAGGCAAGTGGCAGATATTTTCTTGTGATTGGTTTTCTTGAGTTACCTCCTCACAATAATATCTTACAACTCGCTCAAAAACAACAGAGACCATTTTTCTTTACTTGGCCAAAAACTCTTGAGCTCACATTCTTCTTCACTTGGCTTCTTCTTCACCTCTATCCATACCCTCTCATGAGTTGACAATCCATGGATGTTTTGAGACAAAGTATTCACACACTATCTCTACTCCATCTTGGATATCTAGGCTAGCAAACTGGATACCTGAGTTGCTTCGGTTTTGAGGCGGGAGCCCGTACTACTAATCCTCGACGTGGATCATCTTCGACGAGGGAGACCGGAGAACGAACTAGTTCGAGACAGCCGTGATGAGCTAAGGACAGAAATTGAAGACCGAAGGACACGGATCAATCGGTATAATCTCTTAAACTCCTTTATATAGAACTAGTATAGGGTTAATGGTACAATCCGTCAATTAGGGTTCCGTTTGCGCTAGTTTTTAAAAGTTTTTGTTCCGCGTTTGGACATGGATTGATGGACGGGGCTCTGCCGTAACCTTACAATAACCGGTCAATATCAAATATATATACATATAATAAATTATTAAATCAACACTTGATTCAATAATCCTGTAATATCACATACAACCGAACCGATATCAAATATCGCGAGATTAGAATACGGTATCACATACTCATATTTAATCAAGCTCCCGTACATATCGCTATATGTGCCCTACTTCGTTTCTCTTGAGCTAGGAAACCTCTGTGTGGGACTCTAAAGACTCGTCAATACGCCAGCAGTAGGTAATGATAACATCATATACGCACAAGCCGTCATCGGTACTAATTGGACGTAACAGCTACCCAGCTATTGAACGAATAGAAGATCAACAAGCAAGATTGTCCAAACTCTCGTGAAGACTATAAGCAACACTTACCATACAGTCCAGTCTCTTCGTTTGATATGTCACATATCGAGTCTAGGGGTGGAATCGTCAGACCCCAGTAACTTGATAATTCATGCCGATGTGTGGACTAAAACCTTTCGAGAAACCACTGATTGTTAGTTATGTATATGCCCTAGAGGCCATTGTTGTACATATGATGTATATTATAGTGTATGCATGGATATATATAGAGAGGACTTTCTTGCTCGATATGATAGTATGCTATCTGGTTGCTTTTTGTCTTAACATGTTGACTTGTATTATGTTACTGTCTTGCTCTCACATGTTGATAAAGCCCTTAGGATATATACTTGACTATTAGGACTATGATGGAGATCATACTAGTGGGGCCAGGGTAGTCCACGAGTACATCCTATAATTGTTCCTAATCGAGGATGTATCTAGACAGGGCATCGATACTCCAGTAGACTAGCGTATACGCATTTTGACCCATACGATGGGCGATGGATGATTCCACATCCATTGGTGTTTGACATCAAATATGGTGTACGGGTGCTCAGTAGAGACTGGGTACACTGAACGGACTCACCGAGAACTCCTCGATGGTATTATACCTATCGTCAGATAGCAGTTCTCTGGTGACACTGGTACAAGTTAGTCTGTAGACCCGAGATCGTCATAGAGTCTTGTGTGATTCCCACTGTGCTTTGATTTCCACCTTACCGCGTTCATGAGAACGTGCAAAACGCTGGCTTTTGGGTATATTCCCGAATCACATGAGGCAATGAGCAAGAGGAGGGGTTTCGTCTCTCCCAGTATTGTGGGTTGATGTTGCGCTGTGTTCGATTGGCTATAACTGGAAGTCCCTGGCCAGGGATGATATGGAGATCTACTGGTAAGTGTTATCAGTAGTTTCTCGACCCGTTATGAGCCTCATATTGACATGACTTATCGGTTACTGGGATCTGGCTTTTACCACCCCTAGACAGGATATGCGACATATCAGACGAAGAGACCGAACTGTACGGTAGTGTTACTGATTGGATTTGCAGGAGTATGTACAGGCTTGCTTGTTGATCTTTTGATCGCTCAATACCCTGGTGGCTATTATGTTTAGCTAACCGCTTGCGGCTTGTGGGTGTTTGACATGATCATCACCTACTATCGGCGTATTGACGAGTCTTTAGAGTCCTACACAGAGGTTTTCTGGCTCAGGCGAAACAGAATAGGAGCACATATGTGATATGTGCAGGACCGAGATTGATACGTGTATGTAATACTGTATTCTATTCTCGCGATATGTGATATCGGCCGGGTATATGTGATATAGCCGGGTTATCGAATCAAGTGTTGATTCGATAAAATGATACATATTATATTGGTCGGTTATATGTATTATAGCCGGATTATTAAATCAAGTATTGATTTAATAATTTAATGTATAATTATATATGTGATATATTACATTGCATTAACTAATCTAAGCTCACTTAAGTAATTCTTTTTCTCACTTAGGATGCATCGAAATATATGTGTGATATATGTTAAATGTATTCTATTCTTTTGCTACAACATTATATATATGTGATATGTATAATTATAACATGCTAGGTTATACATGCAACTAGAGTTTATGAGATTCACACCATTGCTAGAATTAGGGTTAGATATTTATTTATTTTAGTTAATTCAAAATTGTGGACTTTACTTAAGATATTTGTTTATGTTGACTAAGTCCACTCTCTTGATATTTACTAAGATATTTGTTAACCTAACCCTAACCCTAGCTCATGGTTTATTCTCTACATGAGTTAGCCATGACATTATTAACCCATGGTTGCTTTTCTAACCTCAATAAATAATTCATTCATCACTTCTTCATCTTCTTCTTGCTCACAAAAAAAAGCTTGCTAGATTTTTTTAATGTGATGAAAGATTGTGAGAAAAAGAAAACTAAAGAGAGCAAAATTCCTACTTCAATATCCTCTTCTATACTAGCCATATAGATTAGTGTGTTAGCTTCACTAATCCCTAATTAGTAAAGAGATAGCTTGGGTTTGTGACTCCTCAAAGTAGATCATCTTGGATAGTGAAGAATTCAAGCAAGGATGCATCATTCACTTCATAGAGCCTCTCAAGAGTTCAGGAGCTTGATGATCGCAGCGAAGAGACCACAACTTGGAGCTTATGAAGCGAAGGAACAGACAACAAAGGTTGTAATCCCTAATCACTTATAAGTAAAGTTATTTGCTTTTCGATTCCGCATGATTCTTTAGTTAAGAACCTAGGGTTAGGGTTAGCTAGAACGACAAAAATTTGAAATTGGCATGGACAATACCTCCCGAAACCTTGCTTCCAAGCTAGATAACCCTACAGTGGTATCAGAGCCTAGCTAAAGAATTAAAAGGATTGTGTAGGATTACGAAATCGAAACGAATGCGAAACATGAAACCTAACAACCTAGTTTCTGTCGAATTTAAAAGGTGCTTTAAAATTTTTTTAAACAACTGCGGTGTGTTATATGTGATATAACATGAACACCACCAAAAATTGAAGCAATTTAGCCCAATTCTGGCCGGCCACAACCATGAAATTTCCGAGCTCCTCGGGTGAATTTTGGATTCCCGGCTTCAAATTTTGGTAGTGTTCCAGTCTCTGGGTTTTAGGGTTTCAGGTATTGTTTGTTTTTTATAAATTCGCATGTGATGTAAATTTTCTGCATAGGCAATTCGGACTGTTTCGTATTCATAATTCTAGTTTGTTTTTTGGTTAATTTAAACGGTGTTAAAAAGTTCGATCGGATATCAAATACCCACTTTAACCCTTGTCGGAAAATTTTCAAGAGTTAGATTTTTCCTTAGTTAATGAACATTCAAATATCGTACAAGTGATGCGATGGACCCTCTAGAAGAACGAAACCTTAACTCGATTCTGTGACCGTCAGAACTGCCACTAAACCCCAGGGTTCATGGTGGTTCAGCGGTGACACAGGAGAGGCATTAGTTGACCCTTCTACGGCTGGTTCGTTGGCACTGTGGCATGTACTGAGTATTTTCAAACTACGCTCAAGTGTTGAGCTTTTTTGGGAAATTTTGGATGTTTGTTGATTCGATCGGAATGTTTAACGCCGTCTAGCTTTTTCTGGAATGTGAAAAAATATGTGGAATTTATATAGTTAAGCATGAAATCTGTAATATGTGATATTTCGGGTTTATGGTGTCTAAGATGATTGTGGATTCCAAATGTTTTAGTTTCTCTCTTTCTTTTCTGCGACCGTAAGTGTAATATGTGGTGTATCACCGGTTTCATTGCTATACATCAACGACAATTGGGATACGCATATTTACTTACGTTGATGATATGTGATGTTATGTGTTGCTGTGATATGTTATATTGGATCGTCGTGATTTGAATAGCCGGGGGTTTTATGTGAGATGAGAGTTTTTATTTTCATTCATGTAAAATTCAATGTATGTAATATTCTTTTATTGGGGCACTTCCAGGTTGAGAATGCTGTCACCATTGTTGTATATTATTTACTTTTCGCATTAGGATAGACCCAAGGTGGGGAGGCCAAGTAACCGAGTTCCAGAGTCCATTGTGAGACTAACTCGAGGAGTCGAGTCCGGGTTTTCTAACTCTAGAATTGGTAGGGTTGTTTGCAACTCTCGTAGGGGTCTAGAGATATGGGTTTGGCTATTCATCACGACCATGAAATTTGTGTTTCATATAGGCTCAAAATAAAACACGGACCTCCTAGTATATCTAATATTTCATTTGTTATCTTCTGCTACTGATATTCTGTGATGTGATCATTTTATATGCGTGAGACGAATGCTTTATTATTATATATATGATATATAATAAACGTTGCTTACGTTTTGCACCCGCACTAGTCCCGCCCCGGTATGCCGTTATTTAAGTAACCTAACGGTGCATAACGGGACACTGTGGCAAATGCGGATGGCATAAACTTACGTTGTATTTTCGTTTCTTCTGTGATACTTAGGAAGCATAAATGATGGGAATTCATTAATGAGATTAATAAAAGAAAAGAAACCTAAAAGATATTGTAGAATCAAATTTATAAAAAAGGATAGCTCTAGTTTTTGCTTTGCATAGCAGTATTCCTTGTAGAATATCCAGTACCTTATTCGATAAGGAAAGAGCCGAGATCCCTTCACCGGGAGTACCTTTTTAGCGAAACTAGCATATGTTAAAACTCGCCCGGTTTTGTTTTTTATTGCTTTTGTAGTTCTTGCTTTACATAGAGGTATTTGTGAAATATCCTACACCTTATTCGATAAGGAAAGAGCCGAGATCCCTTCACCGGGAGTGACTTCTTTAGAGAAACTAGTAAAACCCTAAAAAAACACTCCTTTTTCAAAATCACTTGTTTCTACAACGATATCAAGTTCATTACGCAAAATGTTTGAATAAAAACCTGTCGTAGCCCTCCGCCATTTCAGATAAGTCCTACTTAGTATTCGTGCTACGTTTGTTGACCTCCGTCAAGGCGCAGTGTGCAGTAACTGACTAGTATTTATCTAATGCATATGATGTAATTGTTTTAGGGTAGTCGTACGACCTTGTTAACCTTCGTCAAAGGTCGTGAGGGTGGGTTTAATTCAATCAGGAAATGACGGGTTGAACTTGACTAGTTGCCTATGGTTTGATGACCTCTGTCATGGTCATAGGACGCTAGGGGCAGAATATTATCGAGAATTTCAAGTGTTGAAATTTTCAATGAGATTGTATACCTTCTATGATATAGTTGGATCTCGATACCTACTGCAAGTAAGAGTTACTCCTAGGAAACTTTTACACATGACAATTAGCCGATCAAGTAGGTGTCTAGAAAGGTGTTAACGGGGTTATGCCTCAAGAAAAACGAGATTTATTTTAATTAGGTCCGTGCGAAAGTACGGGGAACTTCACTCAAAGTACCAACACTGGCCTGGTTGAAAGATTGGCGAACTTGTAACGTGTAATTAATCCCGGCTAGTCTTACCTTTTAGTGTTTGAAGGAAGATTTGATAAAAATAGTGGGAGTCATCCTGATTAGATAAGATAATAACCAATCTAATCTTGCAAGAGCATACACTAAAGTGTTTTCTTCTCTCTCTCTCTGCAGGTAGTGACCATGTAAAGCCATAATCAAGATAATAATATGGATGTATTGACCGAACCCGCTTGTTATACTGAGCAGGAGAACTTTGATTCCGTTCTTTCTTATAATTATTATAAGACATAGCAGGAAATAGGAGAATATCCGGATTCCCACACTGCCCAAATGAAGAATAAGCATGTTGATGAATCTTTTTCGGGTGTGTTTGTTATCGAGAACTGTTTCTCAGTTCACTCTATGTCCTGGGTATTAGATACCGGATCGGGATCGCACATATGTAATATATTACATGGGCTAAGAAATGGTAGGGAACTGGAAATGGGTGATCATTCCATAAGAGTAGGGAATGGTGCAAATGTTGCAGCCAAAACAGTTGGCAAATACCACCTTGTATTACCAAATGGTAATACATTGATTCTGAACGAATGCTATTACATTCCGACCCTGATATGCAATCTTATATTAGTTTCTTTATTAAGTAAAGAACGATATAATTTCGTAGTACAGGACAATGTTATGAACATTTTCCTGAATCAAAACTTGATTGGATCAGGCTCGTTAAATAATGGCATATATGTTCTAAATCAAACTACAGTTCTTAATATATAAAACACATACAGAGCAAGAGTTCAGAAATGAATGAATCCTTCTTGTGGCATTGTAGACTAGGTCATATCAATGCGACACGACTAGCTAAGTTACATAAGGATGGATATTTGAATCCGTTCGAATTATCATCTTATGAAACTTGTCATTCATGTCTAAAAGGAAAAATGACCAAATCTCCGTTTAGTGGAAAGGGAGAAAGAGTAGCAGAACTATTAGGAGTAATACATAGTGATGTATGCGGTCCCATGTCTATACATGCTAAGAATGGTTCTTCGTACTTCATAACATTCACTGACGATCTCTCAAGATACTGACATGTGTTCCTGTTGAAAAACAAATCTGAAGCTTTTGAGAAATTCAAAGAATATAAGCACGAAGTCGAGAACCAAACGGGTAAAAGTATTAAGATCCTTCGATCTGATCGAGGAGGAGAATACTTGAGCAATGAGTTCCTGGATTATCTAAAAGAGAATTGGATTCTCTCTCAGCTTACTCCTCCATATACACCAAAGCACAACGGTGTATCGGAGAGGAGGAATCGCACCCTATTAGATACGGTGCGCTCTATGATGAGCACTGCTGAGTTGCCTAATTCCTTTTAAGGGTATGCGTTTGAGATAGCCATATACCTATTGAATAGAGTTCCAACCAAATCAGTGCCTACCACTCCATATGAGATATAGGAGAGGAAGAGACCGTGTCTTAATTTTGTTAAGATATGGGGTTGCCCGGCCTATGTTAAAAAGCAAAATCCGGAAAAGCTCGAGGCAAGGTCTGTTCTGTGCAAGTTTGTAGGATATCCCAAGCATTCGCGAGGACATATCTTCTAACACCCTGAGGAACAAAAGATGTTTGTTGCTCAGCATGCCGCCATTTTAGAAAAGGAATTTCATACAAAGGAAATTAGTGGCAAGGAGGTAGAACTGGAAGAAGTTCCAGCGATACAAACTACGACAGATGATTTGGTAGAACCAGAGGATTCGATAGTAGCTAACGAACCTCAGCCTCTCCACCGATCTAGTAGGGTTCCTCATCCACCTGAGAGATACTATGGTTTTCTCATTGATGGTGGGAGCGAGGATTGCATCATGGAAGATGACCCAACTAGCTTCGAGCAGGCCATCACGAGTGGGGACTCTGTGAAATGGATGGATGCAATGCGATCTGAGATGGAATCCATGTACACTAACAAAGTATGGACTTTGGAAGTTGCTCCTGAAGGGGTAAAACACATTGGGAGCAAATGGATCTTTAAGAAGAAACTTAGTGTAGATGGAAAAATTAAGACTTTCAAAACTAGAATTGTTGCAAAAGTTTTTCGTTAACGATCAGGTGTGGATTATGATGAAACCTTTTCTCCAGTGGCTATGCTTAAGTCCATCCAGATCCTACTTGTCATTGCTGCATACCATGACTATGAAATCTGGCAAATGGATATTAAGACCGCCTTTCTAAATGGTGATTTAGAAGAGTGTGTGTACATGACTCGGCCAGAGGGCTTCGTAGACAGTGGGAGCAGCGGAAAGGTGTGCAAGCTGCTTAAATCCATCTACGGGTTAAAGCAGGTATCGCGTAGTTGGAACATCTGTTTGATATAGTAATCAAAGAGTTTGACTTCATCAAAAATGTAGATGAACCTTGTATATACAAGAAAGTAGCAGAGAGTAAGGATGTCTTCCTCGTATTGTACATGGATGACATACTCCTAATAGGAAATGATGTTCCTATGCTGCACTCGGTCAAGCTCTTCTTATCACAAAGATTCTCAATGAAAGATCTAGGTGATGCCTCTTGCATTTTGTGGATTAAGATCTATAGAGAAAGATCTAAACGGATACAGGGATTATCCCAATCCAGATACATTGACACCATACTAAAGAGGTTTAGTATGGAAGAATCCAAGTGTGGGAATTTACACACGATCTCTGGACTCACTCTCTCCAAAGAGGGGTCTCCTAAGACTGATTTGGAGAGAGCTCGCATGCAAGAGATACCCTATGCTTTGGCAGTAGGCTCTGATGCTATGTACAAGACCCGATGTAGCATACTCACTAAGTGTAGTGAGTAGGTATCAAGCAGATCCAGGAAAAAGTCATTGGACGGCTGTGAAGAACATTCTCAAGTACTTGAGAAGGACTAAGGAGATGCTCTTGGTGTATGGTAACGGAGAACTCCAGGTGGAGTCCTTTACCGATTCGAGCTTCCAGAGTGATAAAGACGACTCTAAGTCGCACTCGGGTTTTGTCTTTACCCTCAATGGAGGAGCGGTTTGTTGGAAGAGTTCCAGACAAAAAACCGTTGCAGAATCGACGATGGAGGTTGAATATATCACTGCCAACGATGCTGCCAAAGAGGTTGTATGGATGAAGAAGTTCATAAACGAACTTGGAGTTGTTGCGTCCATTGAGAAACCAATACTTTTGTATTGTGATAACAATAGAGTTGTGGCTTTGGCCAAGGAACCTAGGTCCCATCAGAGATCCATGCATATTCTGAGGCGGTATCACCTGATCCGGGAGATAGTTGATCGCCGAGAGATCGAGCTCAGGAGAGTTGACACAAAGGAAAACACTGCGGATCCACTCATGAAGGCCATACCCCAGATACAATTTGAGAGACTCTTTGGGATATTGGGTATGAGATACTACAACAGCTAACCTCAGTGCTTGCGAGAGATTGTTAGTTATGTATATGCCCTAGAGGCCATTGTTGTACATATGATTTATATTATAGTGAATGCTTGGATATATATAGAGAGGACCTTCTTGCTCGATATGATATTATGCTATCTGGTTGCTCTTTGTCTTAACATGTTTACTTGTATTGTGTTACTTTCTTGCTCTCACATGTTGATAAAGCCCTTAGGATATATACTTGACTACTAGAACTATGAGGGAGATCATACTAGTGGGGCTAGGGTAGTCCACGAGTACATCCTATAATTGTTCCTAGTCAAGGGTGTATCGAGACAGGGCATCGATACTCCAGAGTAGACTAGCGTATACGCATCTTGACCCATACGATGGGCGATGGATGATCCCATATCCATTGGTGTTTGATATCAAAGATGGTGTAAGGGTGCTCAGTGGAGACTGGGTACACTAAACGGACTCGCCGAGAACTCCTCGATGGTATTATACCAATCGTCAGATAGCGTTCTCTAGTGACACTGGTACAGGTTAGTCTGTAGACCCGAGATCGTCATAGAGACTTGTGTGATTCCCACTGTGCATTGATTTCCACCTTACCAAGTCCATGAGAACGTGCAAAAAGGTGGCTTTTGGGTAAGTCCCGAATCATATGGAGGCAATGAGGGGTTTCGCCTCTCCCGGTATTGGGGGTTGATGTTGCGCTGTGTTCGATTGGCTATAACTGGAAGTCCCTAGCCATGGATGATATGGAGATCTACTGGTAAGTGTTATCAGTAGTTTCTCGACCCGTTATGAGCCTCATATCGACACGACTTATCGGTTACTGGGGTCTGACGTTTACCACCTCTAAACTGGATATGCGACATATCAGACGAAGAGACCTGAGTGTATGGTAGTGTTACTGATTGGATTCGCAGGTGTATGTACAGGCTTGCTTGTTGATCTTCTGATCGCTCAATACCCGGGTGGCTGTTACGTTTAGCTGACCGCTTGCGGCTTGTGGGTGTTCGATATGATCATCACCTACTGCCGGCATATTGACGAGTCTTTAGAGTCCTATACAGAGGTTTCCTGGCTGAGGAGAAACGGAGTAGGAGCACATATGTGATATGTGCGGGACCGAGATTGATACGTGTATGAGATACCATATTCTATTCTCGTGATATGGGATATCGGCCGGGTATATGTGATATAGCCGGGTTATCGAATCAAGTGTTGATTCGATAAAATGATACATATTATATTGGTCGGTTATATGTATTATAGCCGGATTATTAAATCAAGTATTGATTTAATAATTTAATGTATAATTATATATGTGATATATTACATTGCATTAACTAATATAAGCTCACTTAAGTAATTCTTTTTCTCACTTAGGATGCATCGAAATATATGTGTGATATATGTTAAATGTATTCTTTTCTTTTGTTACAACATTATGTATATATGATATGTATAATTGTAACATTCTAGGTTATACATGCAACTAGGGTTTATGAGATTCACACCATTTCTAGAATTAGGGTTAGATATATATTTATTTTAGTTAATTCAAAATTGTGGACTTTACTTAAGATATTTGTTTATGTTGACTAAGTCCACTCTCTTGATATTTACTAAGATATTTGTTAACCTAAGCCTAACCCTAGCTCATAGTTTATTCTCTACATGAGTTAGCCATGACATTATTAACCCATGGTTGCTTTTCTAACCTCAATAAATAATTCATTCATCACTTCTTCATCTTCTTCTTGCTCACAAAAAAAAAGCTTGCTAGATTTTTTTCATGTGATGAAAGATTGTGAGAAAAAGAAAACTAAAGAGAGCAAAATTCCTACTTCATCATCCTCTTCTATACTAGCCATATAGATTAGTGTGTTAGCTTCACTAATACCTAATTATTGAAGAGATAGCTTGGGTTTGTGACTCCTCAAAGTAGATCATCTTGGATATTGAAGACTTCAAGCAAGGATGCACCATTCACTTCATGGAGCCTCTCAAGAGTCCGAGAGCTTGATGATCGCAGCGAAGGGACCACAATTTGGAGCTTATGAAGCGAAGGAATGGAGTACAAAGGTTGTAATCCCTAATCACTTAGAAGTAAAGTTGTTTGATTTTTGATTCCGCATGATTCTTTAGTTAAGAACCTAGGGTTAGGGTTAGCTAGAACGGCAAAATTTGAAATTGGTATGGACGATGCCTCCCGAAACCTTACTGCCGTGTTAGACAACCCTACAGTGGTATCAGAGCCTAGCGAGAATTAGACGGATTGTTTAGGATTACGAAATCGAAACGAATCCGAAACTTGAAACCTAACAACCTAGTTTATGTTGAATTTAAAAGGTTCTTTAAAAAAAAATTTAAACAACTTCAGTGTGGTATATGTGATATAACATGAACACCACCAAAATTGAAGCAATTCAGCCCAATTTCTGCCGGACACAACCATGAAATTTCCGAGCTCCTCGGGTGAATTTTGGATTCCTGGCTTCAAATTTTGGTAGTGTTCCAGTCTCTGGGTTTTAGGGTTTTAGGTGTTGTTTGTTTTTTCTAAATTTGCATATGATGCTAATTTTCTGCACAAGCAATTCGGACTGTTTCGTATTAGTAATTCTAGTTTGTTTTCGAGTTAATTTAGACGGTGTTAAAAAGTTCGATCGGATATCAAATACCCACTTTAACCTTTCCCGGAAAATTTTCAAGAGTTGGATTTTTCCTTAGTTAAAGAACATTCAAATATCGTGCAAGTAATGCGATGGACCCTCTAGAAGAACGAAACCTTAACTCGATTCTGTGACCGTCAGAACCGCTACTAAACCCTAGGGTTTGTGTTGGCTCAGCGGTACCATAGGAGAGGCATTGGTTGACCCTTCTACGGCTGGTTCATTGGCACTGTGGCATGTACTGAGTATCTTTAAACTACGCTCAAGTGTTGAGTTTTTTTGGGAAATTTTAGATGTTTGTTGATTCGATCGGATTTTTAACGTCGTCTAGCTTTTTCTGGAATATGATACAATATGTGGAATTCATATAGTTAAGAATGAAATCCGTAATATGTGATATTTCGGGTTTATGATGTCTAAAATGATTGTGGATTCCAAATGTTGTAGTTTTTTACTTTCTTTTCTGCGACCGTAGGTGTAATTTGTGGTATATCGCCGGTTTCGTTGCTATACATCAAAGACAATTAGGATAAGCATATTTACTTACGTTGATGACATGTGATGTTATGTGTTGCTGTGATATGTTATATTGGATCGTCGTGATTTGAAAAGCCAGGGGTTTTATGTGAGATGAGAGTTTTTATTTTCATTCATGTAAAATTCAATTTATGTAATTTTCTTTTATTGGGGCACTTCCGGGTTGAGGATGCTGTCACCATTGTTGTATATTATTTACTTTTCTGCATTAGGATAGACCCAAGGTGGGGAGGCCAAGTAACCGGGTTCTAGAATCCAGTGGGAGACCAACTCGAGGAGTCGAGTCCGGGTCTTCTAACTCTAGAATTGGTAGGGTTGCTTGCCGCTCTCGTAGGGGTCTAGGGATGTAGGTTTGGCTATTCATCGTGACTGTGGAATCCGTGTTTTATACAGGCTCAAAATAAAACACGGACCTCCTAGTATATCCAACATTTCATATGTTATCTTCTGCTGCTGATATTCTGTGATGTGATCATTTTATATGCGTGATACGAATGCTTTATTATTATATATATGATATATAATAAACGTTGCTTATGTTTTGCACATGCACTAGTCCCGCCCCGGTATGCCGTTAATTAATTAACCTAACGGTGCATAACGGGACACTATGGCGAATCCGGATGGTATAAGCGTACATTGTATTTTCGTTTCTTCTGTGATGCTTAGGAAGTATAAATAATGGGAATTCATTAATGAGATTAATGAAAGAAAAGAAACCTAAAAGATGTTTTAGAATAAAATTTATAAAAAAGGGTAGCTCTAGTTTTTGCTTTGCATAGCGGTATTCGTTGTAGAATATCTAGCACCTTATTCGATAAGGAAAGAGCCAAGATCCCTTTATCGGGATTGACCTCTTTAGCGAAACTAGCAGATACTACAACTCACTCGGTTTTGTTTTTGATTGCTTTTGTAGTTCTTGCTTTGCATAGAGGTATTTGTAAACATCCTGCACCTTATTCGATAAGGAAAGAGCCGAGATCCCTTCACTTGGAGTGACCTCTTTAGCGAAACTAGTAAAAGCCTCAAAAATACTCCTTTTTCAAAATCACTTGTTTCTACAACGATATCAAGTTCATTACGCAAAAGGTTTTAATAAAAACCTGTCGTAGCCCTACGTCATTTCAGATAAGTCCTACTTAGTATTCGTACTACGTTTGTTGACCTCCGTCAAGGCGTAGTGTGTGGTAGCTGACTAGTATTTATCTGCTGCATATGATGCGATTGTTTTAGGGTAGTCATACGACCTTGTTGACCTCCGTCAAGGATCGTGCGGATGGGTTTAATTCAATCAGGAAATGACGGGTTGAACTTGACTAGTAGCTTATGGTTTGTTGACCTCCGTCAAGGTTATAGGACGCTGGGGGCAGAATATTATCGGGAATTTCAAGTGTTGAAATTTGCAATGAGATTGCATACCTTCTATGAGATAGTTGGAGCTCGATACCGACTGCGAGTAAGAGTTACCCTTGGGAAACTTTTACACATGACAATTAGCCGATCAAGTAGGTATCTAGAAAGCTGTTAACGGGGTTATGCATCAGGGAAAACGAGATTTATTTTAATTAGGTCCGTGCGAAAGCACGGGGAACCTCTCTCAAAGTACCAACACTGGCCTGGCTGAAAAATTGGCGAACATGTAAGGTGTAATTAATCCCGGCTAGTCTTACCTTTTAGGGTTTGAAGGAAGATTTGATAAAAACAGTGGGAGCCATCCTGATTAGATAAGATAATAACTAATCTAATCTTGCAAGAGCATACGCTAAAGTGTTTTCTTCTCTCTCTCCAGGTAGCGGCCACATCAGGCCTTAATCAAGATAATAATATGGATGTATTGATCAACCCCGCTTGTTATACTGAGCAGGGGAACTTTGCTTCCGTTCTTTCTTATAATTGTTATAAGACAGAGCAGAGGGGAATATCCGGATTCCCACGCCGTCCAAATGAAGAATAAGCATGTTGATGCATCTTCTTCGGGTGTGTTTGTTATCGAGAACTGTTTCTCAGTTCACTCTACGTCCTGGGTATTAGATACCGGATCGGGATCGCACATATGTAATATATTACATGGGCAAAGGAATGGTAGGGAACTGGGAATGGGTGATCATTCCATAAGAGTAGGGAATGGTGAAAATGTTGCAGCCAAAGCAGTTGGCGAATATAACCTTGTATTACCTAATGGTAATACATTGATTCTGAACGAATGCTATTACATTCCGACCCTGATATGCAATCTTATATCAGTTTCTTTATTAAGTAAAGAAGGATATAATTTCATAGTACAAGATAATGTTATGAACATTTTCCTGAATCAAAAGTTGATTGGATCAGGCTCGTTAAATAATGGCATATACGTTCTCAATCAAACTACAGTTCTTAATATACAAAACACACACAAGAGGAAGAGTTCAGAAATGAACGAATCCTTCTTGTGGCATTGTAGACTAGGTCATATCAATGCGACACGACTAGCTAAGTTACATAAGGATGGATATTTGAATCCGTTCGAATTATCATCTTATGAAGCTTTTCATTCGTGTCTCAAAGGCAAAATGACCAAATATCCGTTTAGTGGACACGGAGAAAGAGTTACAGAACTCTTGGGACTAATACATAGTAATGTATGCAGTCCTATGTCTACACATGCCAGGAATGGTTCTTCGTACTTCATTACATTCACTGACGATCTCTCAAGATACAGACATGTGTTCCTGTTGAAACACAAATCTGAAGCTTTTGAGAAATTCAAAGAACATAAGCACGAAGTCAAGAACCAAACGGGTAAAAGTATTAAGATCCTTCGAACTGATCGAGGAGGAGAATACTTGAGCAATGAGTTCCTGACTATCTAAAAGAGAATGGAATTCTCTCTCAGCTTACTCCTCCGTATACACTACAGCACAACGGTGTATCGGAACGGAGGAAGCACACCCTATTAGATATGGTGCGCTCTATGATGAGCACCGCTGAGTTGCCTATTTCCTCTTGAGGGTATGCGCTTGAGACGGCTATATACCTATTGAATAGAGTTCCAACCAAATCAGTGCCTACCACACCATATGAGATATATGTCTTAATTCTGTTTAGATATGGGGTTGCCCGGCCTATGTTAAAAAGCAAAATCCGGACAAGCTCGAGGCAAGGTCTGTTCTGTACAAGTTTATAGGATATCCCAAGCATTCGCGAGGACATATCTTCCACTACCCTGAGGAACAAAAGATGTTTGTTGCTCAGCATGCCCCCTTTTTAGAAAAGGAATTTCATACAAAGGAAATTAGTGGCAAGGAGGTAGAACTGGAAGAAGTTCAAGCAGTACAAACTATGACAGATGATTTGGTAGAACCAGAGGCTTCGATAGTAGCTAACGAACCTCAGCCTCTCCGCCGATCTAGTAGGGTTCCTCATCCACCTGATAGATACTACGGTTTTCTCATTGATGGTGGATGAGAGGATTGCATCATGGAAGATGATGACCCAACTAGCTTCGAGCAGGCCATCACGAGTGGGGACTCTATGAAATGGATGGATGCAATGAGATCTGAGATGGAATCCTTGTACACCAACAAAGTATGGATTTTGGAAGTTGCTCCTGAAGGGGTAAAACCCATTGGGAGCAAATGGATCTTTAAGAAGAAACTTGGGGTAGATGGAAAAGTTGAGACTTTCAAAACTAGACTCTTTGCAAAGGGTTTTCGTCAATGACCAGGTGAGGATTATGATGAAACCTTTTCTCCAGTGGCTATGCTTAAGTCCATCCAGATCCTACTTGCCATTGCTGCATACCATGACTACGAAATCTGGCAAATGGATGTTAAGACCGCCTTTCTAAATGGTGATTTAGAAGAGTGCGTGTACATGACTCAGCCAGAGGGCTTCGTAGACAATGAGAGCAGTGCAAAGGTGTGGAAGCTGCTTAAATCCATCTACGGGTTAAAGTAGACATCGCGGAGTTGGAACATCTGTTTTGATATAGTAGTCAAAGAGTTTGACTTCATCAAAAGTTTAGATGGACCTTGTATATACAAGAAGGTAGCATAGAGTAAGGTTGTCTTCCTCGTATTGTAAGTGGATGACATACTCCTGATAGGAAATGATGTTCCTATGCTGCACTCGGTCAAGCTCTTCTTATCACAAAGACTCTCAATGAAAGATCTAGGTGATGCATCCTGTATTTTTTGGATTAAGATCTATAGAGATAAATCTAAATGGATACTGGGATTGTCCCAATCCAAGTACATTGACACCATACTAAAGAGGTTTATTATGGAAGAATCCAAGCATGGGAATTTACCCACGATCTCTGGACTCACTCCTTCCAAAGAGATGTCTCCTAAGACTGATTTGGAGAGAGCTCGCATGCAAGGGATACCCTATGCTTGGGCAGTAGGCTCTATCATGTACGCGATGCTATGTACAAGACCCGATGTAGCATACTCACTAAGTGTAGTGAGTAGGTATCAAGCAGATTTAGGAAAGAGTCACTGGACAGCTATGAAGAAGGAGATGTTCTTGGTATATGGTCACGGAGAACTCTAGGTGAAGTCCTTTACCGATTCGAGATTCCAGTGTGATAAAGACGACTCTAAGTCGCACTCGGGTTTTGTCTTTACCCTCAATGGAGGAGCGGTTTGTTGGAAGAGTTCCAAACAGGAAACCACTACAGACTCGACGATGGAGGCTGAATACATCGCTGCCAACGATGCTGCCAAAGAGGTTGTCTGGATGAAAAAGTTCATAAACGAACTTGGAGTGGTTCCGTCCATTGAGCATCCAATACCTTTGTATTGTGATAACAATGGAGCTGTGGCTTTGGCCAAGGAACCCAGGTCCCATTAGAGATCCATGCATATTCTGAGGCGGTATCATCTGATCCGGGAGATAATTGATCTCCGAAAGATCGAGGTCAGGAGAGTTGACACGAAGGAAAACACAGCGGATCCACTCACGAAGGCCATACCCCAGATACAATTTGAGAGACTCTTTGGGATGTTGGGTATGATATACTACAATAGCTGGCCTTAGTGCATGTGGGAGATTGTTAGTTATGTATATGCTCTAGAGGCCATTGTTGTACATATGATGTATATTATAGTGGATGCTTGGATATATATAGAGAAGACTTTCTTGCTCGATATGATAGTATGCTATCTGGATGCTCTTTGTCTTAACATGTTTACTTGTATTGTGTTACTGTCTTGCTCTCACATGTTGATAAAGCCCTTAGGATAAGTACTTGACTACTAGGACTATGATGGAGATCATACTAGTAGGGCCAGGGTAGTACATGAGTACATCCTATAATTGTTCCTGGTCGAGAGTGTATCGAGACAGGGCATCGATACTCCAGAGTAGACTAGCGTATACGCATGTTGACCCATACGATGGGTGATGGATGATCCCACATCCATTGGTGTTTGACATCAAAGATGGTGTACGGGTGCTCAGTGGAGACTGAGTACACTGAACGGACTCGCCGAGAACTCCTCGATGGTATTATACCTATCGTCAGATAGCAGTTCTCTAGTGACACTGTACAGGTTAGTCTGTAGACCCGAGATCGTCATAGAGTCTTGTGTGATTCCTACTGTGCTTTGATTTCCACCTTACCGCTTTCATGAGAACGTGCAAAACGGTGGCTTTTGGGTACTGTCCCGAATCACATGGAGACAATGAGCGATAGGAGGGGTTTCGTCTCTCCCGGTATTAGGGGTTGTGTAACACCCGAGCCCAATGCTACTATTTTCAGTTACTGTTTGAACATAATGTGGTACTCATTTCATTTAATTTGCTTGTTTGTTGCTTACTGTAAAATTTACCCGACAAAGTCATTTCTACATATAACAAATTTTAGCATCTAAAATGAAATTGAAAATATTCATCTTGGCCTACTTGACATCCTTAGCCTCGTGGTAGCGTCCGTGCATTGTGTTCTCGTCCCGTTCAGTGAAACGGGCGAGTTTGGATGGCTACGTGCACGTGCGTGTGTCCGTTTTGGGAGTATGCTTTTTAATCATAAAACATTTCATTTTAAAATTTGGAACCCGCCTAAAATCCTATTATTTGAATTTCGAATTTTTGGACCCAACCCGGGCACAATTTGGAAATGTTTCATTTGGCGCCAAAATCCCAAATTTTAATATTATTAAAACCATCACATATATTTTTCTAACTAACCTGATATCTTACTGTTCATTACCTATCTTTTAAATCTTTAAGTTAACCATATAATATTTTTACAATCTTTTATATCCTTCTCAATTTATTCTCTCAGCCAATCACAACCTCCCCTTTAACCCCGTGGACCCCACTTTCTCTCTCTCTCTCCACTTTTTCCTCTCTCTCCCTCTCCCTCATATATTCTCTCGTACTTCTCTTTATCATTTTTCTCTTCTTGCTTCATGTCTCGTTTCTCATTTCTTTTAACTGTTCTTTTGTTACCGGAATTCCGTCGTGGCGGTGACGTTTCTCGACGTTCCAGCGAGATACCCCGACCCGTGTAGTTCATTTGTTCGTCGTTTGGGTTCATTCCGTGAACCGTGCGCCGTCGCGAGTTTTCCCCGCCGATGGTTAACGTTCCGTTTTCCCGATTCGCGGCCCATCGAGGCAAGTTAATCTTGCTACATGCTATATACTTTTATAATCTTCATTTTATAATGTTATACATTTGAAAATCTTATAGTTTACATATGAAATGTCGTTGAAAAATCGGATATGACAAATCTGAAATTTACTGTACACCTTATCTTATAAAATTCATTAGAAATCATAGAAAAATCATTAGTATACGTTCTTTAGTTCGTTACGAAGCTAATTCAGAATAATATAACTCTATGAAATATTTACTTGCAAAATAAATTGTTTAATTAACGCAAAATGCAATTGAACACGTCTCTAAACTGCTGTCCAGGGAAATTCCAGCAGCAAACTTTCAACTTTGAATATTCATAACTTTTCGTAGGGATAACCTGAGATGCTTATACTTATAAAACTGAAAACCTTATTGAATTATCTTTTTTTTGGTATAAGATACGTCCCTTTTGGAGAACGTTTGTTATTTTTAAGCTATTTTACAAATTAGGGTGACGCTGAATTTCTGAACGGAACCTTCTTGTGCATGGTTAATCAATACCACTTTTATAGTTATTAATCGCTTTGAATATGCTATCCATATTAATATTATTATATCAATATTTATATCACATATTGCTTAGTTGTACATCCCACATTACCATTTTATAGTTTTATAACTTTTCGGATACCCGTTTGCATCCATCGCATTTAAGATACATATAATTGCATCCATAGATCACATCACTACATAATAATGTGATATTAACACTCCATGTTTAATAAATTGTATCCTAATTAATATTGGAACTATAAATGTAACCCTAATTGATAACTGTGCATCCATATCCTTGAAATTATATCTATTGGCATATCATATTACATGTTCCAGTTATTGTTCTGATAGTACTCATGCTTGTTTATTTATACACATGTTTATGTTAGTTTGATTATGAGCACCCACATGACATCTTGTGCTTCCTGACATGACCTGTTACACTTCCTACTTGACATGACATGGTACCGTACACTCTTGACATGACATGACACCTTTATACATTACCTGGCTTGACCTGATGTACCATGGCTTTACCTGTTACCTGATCTCATGCCTAATGCCGACAAACCTAACCATTCCTGCTGTCGATCCAGACAGACCTACCTTTACTCGACTTGTGTTGGCATTAGTCCTTGACTACTGAATACCTGACTGACATACATAGTTTGGGGGTATGGGGAAATCAAAGGTGAAACCGACTTGTAACTCAACAGTTCGATACATTGTTCTGATCAGTCTTACGGGCTTGGCCAGCTCCGGAGTGTTGATGCTGACATCACTCATCTATCCTACTACCTTTTACTGCTTAGCGGCACGTCTCGGATTCAGCCCCGAGGATCATGACCGTGGTCCCGGGCACGCACGGGATACTATTGAGTTACATCGACGATTCATCAATTGGTTTCAAAGACTATAGAGTAGAAAACCTGATAGGACAGTTTAGTCACCTTTGCACATTACCCTGCTTGTTACTTCTTATTACCGTTTTATTCATGTTCATGCTTGCATTGTTATTACCATGTTTTGCTGTATACTTGATATCATGACGCGCTGACGTCTGGGTTTTGTATGGCCCAGATTCTGCACCTTTGTCGTCGACCGAGCAGGAGTACTTCAGCCAGCAGGCTGAACTGTGAGAACTTTAGAGTTTAGTTTGTTTATGTCATTTCATTTCCAGATGTGAGCCCGCATTATGGGACATACTGTTATTTCATTGTATTGGATCATTAGCTTCCGCACTTATTGTTTATTGATTCTTGTTATTATGGATTTGGACATGTATTAGTTTAGTTTATTTTACTGTTCTCGATATCTATACAACCGTAATGTGACTGTGGATGGATACTTCCTACCCACAGGTAGCATGGTTGGCTATGTCACGTGCCCAAATCTTGCGTACTCTGGGAAGCGGGGCGTGACATGGTTTTATGGTATCAGAGACATAGGTTAATTGGGTTGATTCTTTGTAGTTGGGTATTGCACCCGATACACGAATCATAATACCCGTGATTAGGAAACATGTCCTGCCACCTTGACCGCTTTACCATCCTTGAATCATTCTTCCGGATCATGTCGACATGCAAACTTACTTTGCATTGTCAACTCGAAAACCTAATTTCTTGTTATCTCTAGGACTTAGGCGACTTGGGTGGAGTTAAGTAATTGCGGCTATGATACCGCGGCATAGCTACAATGCAGTACTCTATTTAAGTATCTTGGAGTTCTAGCCTTGATCCATATTCAGAATCTATCATCATGCTAATATTGGGTGTTTTGAGTTCAGGATTATGACAGGTAAGAAGTTGAAGACGTACCAGAGGCGTGTGAACGAAGCCGCCATGCTTGGAGTGATAAGAGGAATGCTGGAAATCAAAGAAACAGCCCGAGCTGATCCAGCAGCAAGCAGACTCGTTTCAGGAAGGTTTGCAGATCGTTCAGCAGTCTGTGAACAAGATTGGAACTAGACCAGTTGACCGAGTAGGGACCGTGGCAGAGTTCAGACGTGTGGGTCCTACTACTTTCACTGGTTTGGAGGAGCCGTGCCAGCCGAGCAGTGGCTAGTCAGCACGGAGAATTTGCTGATTGCGGCACAGATTCCAGAGGACAAAGGAGTTGATGTGATGCGCATTCAACTAGTGGTTTACGCCGAGAGTGGTGGCTTGTGGAGGAGAACCGTTTGCCCAAGCCAAGCAGTTGGGCAGATTTCTCTAAGAGTTTCCTGGAGAAGTTCTTCCGCGGACTGCACGGGAGGAAATGGAAGAGAAATTTATTGGGCTGAGGCAGAATGGAGCACCCGTGGACGTGCATGCAGCAGAATGGACGAGACTCAGTAGTCTTGCTGGACCTTTCGTGGCCAACAATGTAGACAGCGGTTGCGGTAAGGAAGCAGTTCTGTCGGGCCAGTCGAGTTAGGGCTAGGCCGACAAACAGTGTTCTTGCAGCTATGGAAGTTGATAGTAATGAAGAGCCGGCAGTTGTTCGCGATTTTATGGACGTATTTGAAGATATATCGGGCTTACCGCTGAAGCGAGACGTGGAGTTCACGATTGACCTTAGTCCTGGTGCAGCGCCAGTGTCTAAAGCTTACTATCCAATGGCACCAGTAGTATTGGAGGGAGTTAAGAAACAAGTGAGTGAATTACTCGAGAAGGGATGGATTCGAAGCAGCAACTCACCTTGGGGAGCCCCAGTTCTTTTAGTAAAGAAGAAGGATGGCACGAGAAGGATGTGCATTGATTATCGAGAGTTGAACCGGGTGACTATTAAGAACAAGTACCAGATCCCTCGCATTGGAGAACTTTTTGAGCAGCTTAGTGGCGCGAGGGTATTCTCGAAACTGGATTTACGATCAGGATATCATCAGGTCCGAGTGAGAGCAGAAGACATTTGCAAGACGGCGCTTCGGACTCGATATGGACATTTCGAGTATCTAGTGATGCCCTTCGGAGTGAGTAATGCGCCGGCAATATTCATGGATTTGATGAACAGGATCTTTTCACAATTCTTGGACCAGTTTATTGTGGTATTCATTGACGATATTCTGGTATACTCGAAGAGTCCGGAGGAGCCTGCTGAGCATTTAAGGATCGCACTGCAGACGCTGAGACAAGAGAAACTATTCGCGAAGACGAGTAAGTGCGAATTTTGGCTGGAAGGAGTGAAGTTTTTGGGGCATGTCGTGTCGGGCGATGGAATCGCCGTTGATCCCGAGAAGATTGCAGCAGTTCGAGATTGGCCTGTTCCGAAGAATGTTGCAGAGATAAGAAGTTTTCTTGGACTCGCCGGTTACTACAGAAGATTTGTGGAGAACTTCGCTCGTTTAGCTGAGCCGTTGACCAAGCTTACGCGTAAGGAGGTACCGTTTGTTTGGACGGATGGATGTGCATTGGCCTTCGAGACGTTGAAGCAGAAGTTGATAACCGCCCCGATCCTGACCGTACCGGATGATTCAGGAGGACTGGTGATTCACAGCGACGCATCAGGGAAAGGATTGGGATGTGTTTTGATGCAGAATGGGAAAGTCGTCGCTTACGCATCGAGACAACTGAAGACTCATGAGAAGAACTATCCGACTCATGACTTAGAGCTTGCAGCCGTGATCTTCGCCCTGAAGATTTGGAGACACTACCTTTTGGGCGAGAGAGTCGAAGTCTTTACGGATCACAAAAGTTTAAAGTATGTGTTCACTCAGAAGGAGTTGAACATGAGGCAACGCAGATGGTTGGAGCTGATGGCCGACTATGACCTTGATCTTAAGTACCATCCGGGAAAGGTTAACGTCGTGCCAGATGCGCTAAGTCGGTTACCAGCAATTCAGATATTGACTGCACAGAGAGAGATCATTGCGGATTTTCGGAGATTTGACTTGGAAGTTGTGCTACCCCATGCTACAGGACAGTTGATGCAGTTGCAAGTACAATCGTCCTTAGTTGAGAAGATTAAAGCGGCACAATCGCAGTATCCTAGACTGCAGAAGTTTCGAGAGCAGGTTGAGGCTAGACTACGAAGAGATTTACTGGTCCACGAAGATGGTTCGTTGAGGTATGGTAGCCGTGTGTGTGTGCCAAAAGGAGATGTGCGTGAAGAGCTTATGAAGGAGGCACACAGTTCAGCTTACTCTGTACATCCAGGAGGGACAAAGATGTACCGAGATATTCGACAGCACTTTTGGTGGGAAGGTATGAAACGGGAAATTGCTCGCTTCGTGGCTAAGTGCTTGGTGTGTCAGCAAGTCAAGGCTGAACACCAAAGGGTTGCTGGTTTGTTGCAACCACTTCCGATTCCTCAGTGGAAGTGGGAACATATAACCATGGATTTCGTGACGGCTTTACCGCGGAGTCCAAAGGGCAACAATGCAGTATGGGTGATTGTCGATCGGTTGACCAAGGCGGCTCACTTTATTCCTTTTCGGGTTGGTCAATCAACGGAGACTTTGGCAGAGCGGTACATGCAGGAGATTGTAAGATTGCATGGAGTACCGGTGAGCATCGTGTCCGATCGGGACACTCGGTTCTTGTCACACTTCTGGAGGAGTTTACAGGAAAGTTTGGGGACTCGATTGAAGTTTAGCACAGCTTATCATCCCCAGACTAATGGACAATCAGAGAGAACGATCCAGACCCTTGAAGATATGTTGAGGGCTTGCATGTTAGACTTCAAAGGTTCTTGGGAAGATCATCTACACCTGGTGGAGTTTTCGTACAACAACAGCTTCCAAGCAACAATTCAGATGGCCCCGTTTGAAGCACTGTATGGTCGTAAGTGTCATTCACCTGTTTGTTGGGATGATGTTGGTGAACGAAGGGTACTAGGACCAGATTTGGTGGTGCAGACAGTCGAGAAGGTGAATACAATCAGAAAGCATATGAAGGCAGCTCAAGACAGACAGAAGAGTTGGGCCGACACGTCAAGAAGACCTCTAGAGTTCGCCGTGGGCGATTTGGTATTCCTGAAGATATCACCGACTAGAGGGGTGATTCGCTTTGGAAGTCGGGGAAAGCTTAGTCCCCGATTCGTTGGACCCTTCGAGATATTGGAGCGTGATGGAGAGGTATCGTACCGGTTGGCGTTACCACCGTCATTAGCAGGAGTTCACGATGTGTTTCATGTGTCTCAACTATGGAGGTATGTTCGTGATGAGACCCATGTTTTGGATCACTCGGAGTTGACCGTTCGAGAGGACCTAACTTTTGAGGAGCGACAGGTTGAAATCATGGATCGTAGGGGAAAAGGTTCTTAAGAACAAGGTTATCCCCCTAGTGCTCGTTTCTTGGGGTAATCGATCGCATGGAGAGTCCATGTGGGAGCGAGAAGACGAGATCCGACAGAAGTATCCTCACCTTTTCCTGTAGTCTTCTATCTTGTATTCTTGGAATTTCGAGGACGAAATTCTTTTGTAGTTGGGTATAATGTAACACCCGAGCCCAATGCTACTATTTTCAGTTACTGTTTGAACATAATGTGGTACTCATTTCATTTAATTTGCTTGTTTGTTGCTTACTGTAAAATTTACCCGACAAAGTCATTTCTACATATAACAAATTTTAGCATCTAAAATGAAATTGAAAATATTCATCTTGGCCTACTTGACATCCTTAGCCTCGTGGTAGCGTCCGTGCATTGTGTTCTCGTCCCGTTCAGTGAAACGGGCGAGTTTGGATGGCTACGTGCACGTGCGTGTGTCCGTTTTGGGAGTATGCTTTTTAATCATAAAACATTTCATTTTAAAATTTGGAACCCGCCTAAAATCCTATTATTTGAATTTCGAATTTTTGGACCCAACCCGGGCGCAATTTGGAAATGTTTCATTTGGCGCCAAAATCCCAAATTTTAATATTATTAAAACCATCACATATATTTTTCTAACTAACCTGATATCTTACTGTTCATTACCTATCTTTTAAATCTTTAAGTTAACCATATAATATTTTTACAATCTTTTATATCCTTCTCAATTTATTCTCTCAGCCAATCACAACCTCCTCTTTAACCCCGTGGACCCCACTTTCTCTCTCTCTCTCCACTTTTTCCTCTCTCTCCCTCTCCCTCATATATTCTCTCGTACTTCTCTTTATCATTTTTCTCTTCTTGCTTCATGTCTCGTTTCTCATTTCTTTTAACTGTTCTTTTGTTACCGGAATTCCGTCGTGGCGGTGACGTTTCTCGACGTTCCAGCGAGATACCCCGACCCGTGTAGTTCATTTGTTCGTCGTTTGGGTTCATTCCGTGAACCGTGCGCCGTCGCGAGTTTTCCCCGCCGATGGTTAACGTTCCGTTTTCCCGATTCGCGGCCCATCGAGGCAAGTTAATCTTGCTACATGCTATATACTTTTATAATCTTCATTTTATAATGTTATACATTTGAAAATCTTATAGTTTACATATGAAATGTCGTTGAAAAATCGGATATGACAAATCTGAAATTTACTGTACACCTTATCTTATAAAATTCATTAGAAATCATAAAAAAATCATTAGTATACGTTCTTTAGTTCGTTACGAAGCTAATTCAGAATACTATAACTCTATGAAATATTTACTTGCAAAATAAATTGTTTAATTAACGCAAAATGCAAATGAACACGTCTCTAAACTGCTGTCCAGGGAAATTCCAGCAGCAAACTTTCAATTTTGAATATTCATAACTTTTCGTAGGGATAACCTGAGATGCTTATACTTATAAAACTGAAAACCTTATTGAATTATCTTTTTTTTGGTATAAGATACGTCCCTTTTGGAGAACGTTTGTTATTTTTAAGCTATTTTACAAATTAGGGTGACGCTGAATTTCTGAACGGAACCTTCTTGTGCATGGTTAATCAATACCACTTTTATAGTTATTAATCGCTTTGAATATGCTATCCATATTAATATTATTATATCAATATTTATATCACATATTGCTTAGTTGTACATCCCACATTACCATTTTATAGTTTTATAACTTTTCGGATACCCGTTTGCATCCATCGCATTTAAGATACATATAATTGCATCCATAGATCACATCACTACATAATAATGTGATATTAACACTCCATGTTTAATAAATTGTATCCTAATTAATATTGGAACTATAAATGTAACCCTAATTGATAACTGTGCATCCATATCCTTGAAATTATATCTATTGGCATATCATATTACATGTTCCAGTTATTGTTCTGATAGTACTCATGCTTGTTTATTTATACACATGTTTATGTTAGTTTGATTATGAGCACCCACATGACATCTTGTGCTTCCTGACATGACCTGTTACACTTCCTACTTGACATGACATGGTACCGTACACTCTTGACATGACATGACACCTTTATACATTACCTGGCTTGACCTGATGTACCATGGCTTTACCTGTTACCTGATCTCATGCCTAATGCCGACAAACCTAACCATTCCTGCTGTCGATCCAGACAGACCTACCTTTACTCGACTTGTGTTGGCATTAGTCCTTGACTACTGAATACCTGACTGACATACATAGTTTGGGGGTATGGGGAAATCAAAGGTGAAACCGACTTGTAACTCAACAGTTCGATACATTGTTCTGATCAGTCTTACGGGCTTGGCCAGCTCCGGAGTGTTGATGCTGACATCACTCATCTATCCTACTACCTTTTACTGCTTAGCGGCACGTCTCGGATTCAGCCCCGAGGATCATGACCGTGGTCCCGGGCACGCACGGGATACTATTGAGTTACATCGACGATTCATCAATTGGTTTCAAAGACTATAGAGTAGAAAACCTGATAGGACAGTTTAGTCACCTTTGCACATTACCCTGCTTGTTACTTCTTATTACCGTTTTATTCATGTTCATGCTTGCATTGTTATTACCATGTTTTGCTGTATACTTGATATCATGACGCGCTGACGTCTGGGTTTTGCATGGCCCAGATTCTGCACCTTTGTCGTCGACCGAGCAGGAGTACTTCAGCCAGCAGGCTGAACTGTGAGAACTTTAGAGTTTAGTTTGTTTATGTCATTTCATTTCCAGATGTGAGCCCGCATTATGGGACATACTGTTATTTCATTGTATTGGATCATTAGCTTCCGCACTTATTGTTTATTGATTCTTGTTATTATGGATTTGGACATGTATTAGTTTAGTTTATTTTACTGTTCTCGATATCTATACAACCGTAATGTGACTGTGGATGGATACTTCCTACCCACAGGTAGCATGGTTGGCTATGTCACGTGCCCAAATCTTGCGTACTCTGGGAAGCGGGGCGTGACAGGTTGATGTTGCGCTGTGTTCGATTGGCTATAACTGGAAGTCCCTGACCAGGGATGATATGGAGATCTACTGGAAAGTGTTATCAGTAGTTTCTCGACCCATTATGAGCCTCATATCGACACGGCTTATTGGTTACTGGGGTCTGACATTTACCACCCCTACACAGGATGTGCGACATATCAGACGAAGAGACCGGAGTGTACGGTAGTGTTACTGATTGGATTCGCAGAAGTATGTACAGGCTTGCTTGTTGATCTTATGATCGCTTGATTGTTCGCGTTTTTGGGTATTTTTAATTACCGCAATCAAGACTGTTTCGCTTGGTAGCTAGCCGGTTGAGTACGGGTCGAACCATAGAGAGATGGAATCTTTTTCTTTATGTTTTAACGAGTTAATCCGATTAAGTCGGGTTTTGTTTTAATATCTATGAATGAGATAAAAGGTGATAAAATATTTGCTAGGGTTAGAATTAGGTTAGTTCGAGTTTAGAAATTTCTCACTTCTTTCACTGCCTTAGTTATAAATATTGGTATTAAGGTAATCGGCAACAACGGGGATTAGCACGGCTAGAAAGAAACTTACAAGTTTAAGCTAGGTTTTCCATGCTTAGTTTCTTTCTTTTGGTCCTTGTCCGTCCGTTCTTGGCTCTTAGCCCTAACCTCCAGTTAATTCAACCACAACCGGTCTAACTAGGGAATCACCGCTATCATGTAGGATAGGGTGCCGTAGTGAGTGGATTATGGTTCAATTAAAAGGAGTCCGAATTTAATGTGTTGGGCAAAGAAAGGAGTGAGAGAGATTTCCTTCTCTCAAACCTTCCTTCTCCTGCCCTAACAAGTGAGGAATTACTCACTCATTAAAAAGAATAAAATTCGAGATAAGAAAATGCAGATTAAATTCTACAACTAGATTAACAAATAATAATTGCAAATAATAAAATACGATAAGAAAAATATGAGAAAAATAAAGGAACTTACTTTTTATTGATAACCTCTCGACGATCTCTACAATTTTTGAATTGATAAAGATAAAGAACAAAATTAAAATTCTATATCTAAAACTAAAAAGAGGCATCCTCAAAAGAGGCACACTTAATTTGGTTTTGAGCTTTCCTATTTATAGATAGGAAAACCATAGGTTTACATTCTGATCCTTACACGAAATTACAAAACTACCCCAAGAGAGCCGAGTCAAAGCACAGACACTGCCACCGACATGCGCAGAACGCGGCCGCGGTTCCGCGGCAGAAGTGCCTGATTAGCCGCGGTTCCTCGACCATCGATGAAAGTTTCGATGATATTTTCGCCGACGAACTCGCATTCCTAAATGACACGGATTTTCTGATTAATCAACCTCCACCCGAAGAAGTTGAACCACCACCATTTTTTCTTATCCCATATGAGAATGTGACTATTTTAACCATTCCTAATTATTCACATTCTCATTTCCGTTCACCATTATTGTTTCATCTCTAACAACCAAGACGTAAACCATACTACCTCTTATCACCTCCCCACTTCTTCAAATCTCTGATCTTCCACCAACTATATTGTTATATTGATAAATTCTTTGAATGGTTGGTGGTGACTTTTGGTCTTTGTAAAGTTTTATATTGACCAATAACTTTAACCCCCCCCCATAATTTTAAAGGCTTAATACTATTTTACTCAAGTTTGGGGGAGATATATTTTAAATCTTGAATGAAAATAAATTTTTACATAATTATGAGCCAAAAATAAGTTTGGGGGAGACTTTCACTTTCATTATTCATGTCCTCGTTACTAATTTTTCTCCTAAGTGTACAGTTTTTTAAGCTTAACAGATGATATCAGTGAGGACACTGCTGCAAACAGGTTTGGGGGAGGTTTGTGTTTATTTATGCGTTATTTTGCATTATAATAAATATAAGCACAAAAAAAATTTGATAATGAAATTTTGAAAGTGAAAATTTACATATGAAAGATAGAAATAGTTTAAGAAAAACAAGAAAGTTAAATGTTTTCTTAAACGAAACTTGTAATAAGTAGTTATGAGCCGTCGTCCCAAGGGTTAGTAAGATGAAAGAAATTTCAAATATGAGGATAAAAATAAATCTGAAAAATAGTCCATATTTTTGAGGTCAAACATTTGAACGTTGATACCCTACTATACGTACTTGCACATATCTTGAAGCTTGGGATAGTAGAGGATATCTTGAAATGCTCTTGTTTAAAAGACTTAGTATGAAATATATATATATATATGGTGAAGAAAAATGGACACTGGTTTTGTAATTGCTTAAGGCAGCATAAAAAAATATATAGCGAGGGTGCTTTATCACCTAGTGCCTTAGACCAATAGGTTTGGGAGCCACTGGTAAGCCTTAGGTGTTGCAAAATGAGAATATACTCCTGAATGTGCGAGCACATTTTGTAATCAGTAGGTTAGTACCTGAAGAAGTATTAACGGTCGCATGAAAAATGTGTGAGCAATTCCATCTAAAATATTCACCGACTATAAAGTACTTTGGATGATGGACAAAAGTATGATAGTTTGAATTGAATTCTCTAATTGTAGGGATGTTTTTTACACACACGTAGGGGTATATGATCGATATTTGGAAGAAAGGTAGGGGAAAGACTAAAGACGGTGTTTAATGAGGAATGATATGATTTCTAATATCTTTTCATGACCATTAAGATAAGGCTCATGGCAACTGAAAAGCTAGTATAGTTGGAAACTCATATTTTCAAGTTCTTTATTTTATAGTTCTTATCTTTGTATGTAACTTTCATCTTCTTTCTTTTATTATAGGATTTTGTGGGTGTAATCCGCTGAAAACCCTTAGGAGATAACACTCCTCCTACTAGGAACACCTAGAGGTTTAACGGCTTGTTGCACGTGCTTAGTGCAATCGTGTTGCCTGCGAAAGTGTGCTACTTAGATTTTCTTTTTCCTTTTTCTCCCTCTCTTGAATAAATAGTTTGCTCGGGACGATCAAAGTTAAGTTTGGGTGTATTTGTTCAATCGAAAATATCGCGCATTTGATATAACATTTTCCTTACTTTTGATAAATATTTAAAGGTGTTTATTACAAATATAACACATATGAGGGTTTATCTGTAAAAATATCTATTGCCATATGTTTATATATTATAATTAACATTATGAAGAAAAATGTATGCATATAATATTTATATAATATTTTTTATTTTGCATATCATATCAAATATTCTAATCAAGATTCTTTAAAAGATATAATATCATGCAAATGGTTAGAATAATATCTCTATAATAAATATTTCTTACATTATTTATGGAGATATTGTGCAAGATTTAGCTCAGGTCAGGAGATCGTGATATTGAGATGTCGGGAATCAAAAATCTGCCGATGAAGTTAAATAAAATCGAAGAATCAATACGGGCAGAGACTTAGGAAATATTTTCAAATTCCAAACATCACATAAATCTCCATGTGTCACTATGTAGAAGCCCCAGAAGTTTGAAACCATAAATCATCCAAACGACCGCTCTTCCGCGGCTATAAGCCCTATTAAGCGGCGGATCCACGGCCGATCCAACGAGTTAGGGTGTGGGATTTTTTTGGTAGGATCTTCAAAACAAACCCTAATATTTTGGATCTAGAGTTTCTGGCTTTGGGACTATATAAAGGACCGAGGGCTAAACTTAGAAATCATCACCTTTTACACGAAGCTAATCACCGTCAAAGAACAAGTGATCCACGACAGATCCGTGATTCGACGTGATAAGACGACGTGAGATTCGACGGAACATTTACTTCCTACGAGGCAGAGATCGAAAGCAACTTCTTCTTCCTCTTATAATCTAAACTTGAAGGTTTTGTAATTATGAAGTTGATTAATAAAGGTAGATCATTAGATTAATTAGTTTGCATTTATTTTCTGTATTTATATTATGGTCTCTATCCGTTCTTCTTCTTCTATCTCCATTATGCGTGAGTAATTCTCCGCTTGATAGGGTTCGTAGGATTAGGGTAGAACAATGGATGAGAAAATATTTTAACTTCTTTTAAGTCTTATGAATTTTATAAACTTTAGCAAAAGAATCGTTAACATCTTTATCGGGCACGCTACCAATTTATTGCTAGTCTCGACCGCGATTTGAGATCAGATTAACAATTCTTTTGTTAAGGGCTAGACATGAATAGAGATCAATGAAAGGACAAGGGTGAATAATGTGGAAACCCAAGTTTCTTCCAAGAACCCTAATCCTCATTCATCACTATCAATCTAGTTTAAAATCTATCAATAGATAAAATGAGTAATCTTTATTAGTCATCCATGACTACTAAATCCTAACGAACCCTACAAGCCTTCTTCTTATATATTCTACATCCGTGTTTAACATAGATCTAGAAACTATTATCCTTTCTTCTTTTATTCTAATCAGCTCTTCTAAAGCAAGATTAAAAGTTCCACATATCCCTGAGGACGACCCGTACTCATCTCGGCTAGCTACACACGACACCATTATTGTTTGTGGTTACTACACACACTTTTCACATAGATCAATCAAATGGCGACGTTGCCGGGGATACGTGCGTAATTTTATTTTCTTGCTATTCGGATTGAATTCTTATTCGATCCATATCATAAAATAAAATAAAACAGCAAATTGTGTATTTAACGATTAGTGTGCGAATTTTTACGAGGGTAACTGGAGTCACTGTAGCGAGGAGATAAAGTTTCGGCGACATTCATCAAGACCCAGAGGAACTTAGAAGGCTACTGTAGGAAATTCATCAGAAGAAAGCACCAAGGCGCGGCGGAACGGCCGCACTATTGCACATTTAGCCGCGGAACCACGGCCACTTGGTGGATTTGCCTAGCCAAACTTCTCTGGTATATTCCTCAACTCTTTCTCTCTCCTCTGAACATCCTATAATCTATTTTTTTGCGGAATTCTTTGCAAAATATCGTCGCTCAAAAACCTTTTTGCGTTTTTTGTTTTGCGGTTTTTTTTTTTGCATATTTTTAATACGGACTTAAAGGGGCAAGACCACAATTCAGATTAGGTGGGGATTTCATCACCCTTCCTAGGCCTCACAAATCACAAAACGAGTATCCGCATCACCCTACATTAATTAAAAAAATATCTAGACCAAGACTCTAAGGACCGTCGTGCTCAATTAGAACAGAGGAAGGTCGTGGGTAATCTATCGCTTATCCGCATTTCTTTTGTGGTATCTAGGGAAGTGTGTCTAGGAAAGTGGTTACTTAAATAGGCCCGCTATTTTTGGTGATTCGTATAGCGGATACCTCCCACTTCCCTGACATTTACCAGGCCAAAAGAGTGATAAAGAGGTAGTAGAGGATTGATCCTACGGCTTGTCCATTGGAAGTCTGGGAACGTTCTAGTGCTTGACCTAGGTGACCTTAGTTCTAGGTTTGCTTGTGCATTTTGTGATTTGTTGAGTCAACCCTAAAATCCCACTTTCAAAGCAAAACAATCCAAATAGAGCTTAAATCTTTCCCTTATCACCATCTTTCCTCTTTCCTTCTTATAATGGGTAACCCAAACAAACGAATTCTTGCCGAGCTTTGCTATCTAGAACCAGATATTTCTTGTTTTCGTAATTGCTTCAATCAAAATTCCGACTCTACCGTGTCTTTAGGAGATCGGGTAGAGCAAGCAGAAAGAAACAGTTGGACATCTCACTCCAGGTTCTATCAACCGCATCAAAATTCTAAATCTTCTTATGTTGATACTCCATTTAAAGCGTGTGAGGGAACTCCTAAACGCATGTCCATCGCTGAGCATATGATGAGGGCTAAAAGCTAAAGTTTCAATCCGGTCAAACTGTTAAAACAACAAACACCATCACTTTCTAAGGAAGATATTGCTACTCGTTTTGTGGCGTATATGACATCTATTGCCAGTCACCAGCCAACCAACCAATATCAATATTCTTCTTATCACAATGTTGATCCTACTCCTGTCCAATTTTCACAACCATTCGATTCATATCAATCCTACACGACTTTTACACCTTCTCTACACATTTCTTCTAAACAATCATTTGGGAGTTTTACCTATCGACAAGAATTTCAATTTTCTGCTGAAACCCCTTACTGACCCATGTCTAGTCCTGAACGGACAGTGGAAGAATATCGGGTAGCATCGTGTCGCCACATAGAGGAATTGAATGCGTCCATGGCCGCCCTCATACAACCCAACGAACGAGCAACTAGTTTCCAACTAGCTCAAAAAAATTCAATGTATAATACGGCAATAGGACAAATTGAGAATTTGGGTAGAAAGAGAGAGTGGTACACCCTTCCAAATCAAATCTCCCCATCCTAAATTGAAATCCACAACTCCAGTTTCACAAATCTATCGAGTACACCAAATGATTCACCAATTGACGATAGAAGGTTTGATGAGTTGTGCGACTTTGTAGTGTTTGATTTACCCGATTGTGAAGGGTCCATTTCAAGTGAAACCACACCCAATCCTTGTGACCTCTACACCTCCACTCTAGAACCGAAATTAATTGAAAACCATGCTTCTGATGAGGTGTCTGAGAATCTTAATCTTCACTTGATTAAGGATATTGACGCTAGGGATATATTGGATGATGAACCCACAATTTTGGATGAGTTTTCCTCACCAATTCATCGGGTCCTTTCACTTCCGTGTGGACATCATCTCGAACCTTTAACTGTTTTCCCCGAACCCCATATGCATCTGGAAATTGATGATAAATGCATGGCAGAACGAAATTCAGCCTTCATTTCCCACATCTGGTTCAGCAATACTCGACACACAAATTCGTTTACCCATTTCATCACCCACTTCCTTTGGTTCTTCTTCTAATTTTCCTTTAATTTTAGCGAGTGTTGATGAATCACATTCCGAAATTTCGAGTTCAATAATTTTAGAAAAACCACTTGATTTAGATACTTTTGAGAATGAGGTAGATGAGTTTTTCGAGTCTCCTACCTCCATAATTTTTGAAAACTCAAGTGTGTTGAATTCTAGCGCGATACTTATTGACATTCAAACGTTCAATCGGACCATCGATGAAAGTTTCGATGATATTTTCGCCGACGAACTCACATTCCTAAACGACACGAATTTTCTGATTAATCAACCTCCACCCGAAGAAGTTGAACCACCACCATTTCTTCTTATCCCATATGAGAATGAGACTATTCTACCAATTCCTAATCATTCATATTCTCGTTTCCGTTCACCATTATTGTTTCGTCTCTATCAACCGAGACGTAAACCATACCATCTCTTATCTCCTCCCCACTTCTTTAAATCTCTAATCTACCACCAACTATATTGTTATATTGATAAATTCTTTGAATGGTTGGTGGTAACTTTTGGTCTTTTTAAAGTTTTATATTGACCAATAATTTTAACCCCTCCTCCAATAATTTTAAAGGCTTAATACTATTTTACTCAAGTTTGGGAGGATATATTTTGGCTCTTAAAAGAAAATAAATTTTTACATAATTATGAGCCAAAAATAAGTTTGGGGAAGAATTTCACTTTCATTATTCATATCCTCGTTACTAATTTTTTCTCCCAAGTCTACAGTTTTTTAAGCTTAACAGAAAACACTGCTACAAACAGATTTGGGGGAAGTTTGTGCTTATTTACTTATTATTTTGCATTATAATAAATATAAGCACAAAAAAAATTTGATAATAAAATTTTGAAAGTGAAAATTTACATATGAAAGATAGGAATAGTTTAAGAAAAACAAGAAAGTTAAATGTTTTCTTAAACGAAACTGGTAATAAGTAGTTATGAGCCGTTGTCCCAAGGGTTAGTAAGATGAAGGAAATTGCTAATCTGAGGATAAAAATAAGTCTGAAAAATAGTCCATATTCTTGAGGTCAAACATTTGAACGTTGATACCCTACTATACGTACTTGCACACATCTTGTAGCTTGGGATAGTAGAGGATACCTTGAAATGCTCTTGTCTAAAAGACTTAGTATGAAATAAATATATATATATATATATGGTGAAGTAAAATGAACACTGGTTTTGTAATTGCTTAAGGCAGCATAAAAAAATATATAGCGAGGGTGTTTTATCACCTAATGCCTTAGACCAACAGGTTTGGGAGCCACTGCTAAGCCTTAGGTGTTGCAAGACGAGGATATACTCCTAAATGCGCGAGCACATTTTGTAATCGGTTGGTTAGTACCTCAAGAAGTATTAACGGTCGCATGAAAAATGTGTGAGCAATTCCATCTAAAATAGTTATCGGCTATAAAGTACTTTGGAAAATGGACAAGAGTATGATAGCTTGAATTGAATTCTCTAAGTGTAGGGATGACTTTTACACACACATAGGGGTATATGATCGATGTTTGGAAGAAAGGTAGGGAAAGACTAAAAACGATGTTTTATTGAGAGATGATGTAATTTCTAATATCTTTTCATGACCATTAAGATAGGGCTCATGGCAACTGAAAAGCTAGTATAGTTAGAAACTCTTATTTTCAAGTTCTTTATTTTATAGCTCTTATCTTTGAATGTAACTTTCATCTTCTTTCTTTAATTATAGGATTTTATGGGTGTAATCCGCTGAAAACCCTTAGGAGACAACACTCCTCCTACTAGGGACACCTAGAGGTTTAACGGCTTGTTGCACGTGCTCAGTGCAATCGTGTTGCCTACGAAAGTGTGCTACTTAGGTTTTTCTTTTTTTCTTTTTCTCTCTCTCTTGAATAAATAGTTTGCTCGGGACGATCAAAGTTAAGTTTGGGAGTATTTGTTCGGTGGAAAATATCACGCATTTGATATAACATTTTCCTTAATTTTGCTAAATATTTAAAGGTGTTTATTATAAATATGAAACTTATGAGGTTTTATCTATAAAAATATCTATTGTCATATGTTTATATATTATAATTAACATTATGAAGGAAAATGTATGCATATAATATTTATATAATATTTTTTATTATGCATATCATATCAAATATTCTAATCAAGATTCTTTAAAAGAGTCCAGTGACCTATATTATTGACCAGAAGACCACCACCCAAGTTCGAGCCAGTTTTACCTTGATATGGCGGGCAAGCTCGGAAAATGGGGCATTGTCGCCGGATTTTTGTTGGGCAATGGTGCTGGGTTTTTGACTGTAGCTACTAACCCCTATAAACAACTCCCTGTACTTGCTAGTTTTGTCCCATTTAACCTGAGCTAAAATCTGGGAGCATATTGGGGTGTTTTTGGTTATGTTTTCCGATATTGGAATTCTTAGTTTTGGTATTTGATATTGTATTTGGTTGTTGGGAATTTGTACGTCAACAACAAGGGTTGTTTGTTTGTTTATGCATGTGTAGGCTATAGGTTCTAACCTATAAGCATACCGTGTGCCGTATTGGTTTTCCGGACTTGATTTTAATAGCATTTACGATTGTGTATTTATTGTAGGTACCTTCGCGTGGATTCCAAGACGACGGAGCACATCGACTACGGCTGAACAAAGAGTTCCGCAGGTGAGTAAATTTATATCTATGGGGGAAGTCGGGTGGATGCGGATAGCACCCCCGCAAATTATAAATGGAAACCGATATATAGAATATGGTTAGAGAAACCATATTAGAAACTTATGGATATGACTAAGGAATTAGTAGGAGGCAAGATATGCCACTACCTAAGTTATAGTTAATGGTTATGTTATAGATAAGTATACCTTAATTGTTTGAGAATGTCCTTACGATGTACTTTATGCTACGTTAAGGACATTCTCATTGCATTACATAAACCTGTGCTAGTACACCTACACAATTATCGATGATGCGTATGTTACACTTACACAGATTGCTGGCTCACATACCTTCATCATCGAAAATTGCTATGTAACTTACACAGTAGAATTGCTACATCATGCTATGATATATTGCTATGCTCACATCATTATGCAATATTGCATGATATACTTGCCATGTTCACATCACCATACCATGTCGCATGATATACTTGATATGCTCACATTTCTGTTATATATTTGCATACATCATGCTTTTTGATTATACGCATTAAGATTTGCTGATTTCATGAGATTCTGGATTTGAGAACCGTGGTTAAATTTCAAAGGAAATTATGTATTGTTTTTTAAAAAAACCGGTTTCTCTTGATATGATATTTTGATACGTCCACCATGTTTTTTTCGGTTCTGAGATTGGCATGTGAAACCCGATTCGAGGAGCGGTAGGCACCGTCTGCAGGTATATGGTGGACCCGGTGAGGTACCTCAGGACAAGAAGAATTGTATAGTTAGGCGATGTGCCTGGCAGGAGAGCACTACCTACCGGTGATAGTATTTAGACTCGGCAGTTATCCAGAGGATACCGACCGGAGTCATGAGATGTTATGGGCCGATCCGGAATGACGGAGCCCGTGGGCCGATCCAGAATGACGGAACCTGAGATATGAGGATTTACGTGTCGATGCTAGACACGGGTTTCATGATGTTTCAAGTGTCGGTGTTGGACACTCAGGTTCCATGATTTTGATGTGTCGTTAATGGACACATGTTGGTTGATATCCTCATAGTTACATGCATATGCTTTCATGATATTTATGTACATATGCTTTCATGATATTTACGTGCATATGCTTTCATGATATTCTTGCATGATGTTGTTGTGTCATTGATGGACATGTAGATGTTATCCACATGCAGATAGGCATTGATTATATTGTTGGCACATATGCAGATACGGTCACCATAGATATCATATTATTACATTTATGATATAGTTGACATAGGATTCGTTGTTTTATTCGATTTCTACCTGATGATGTTTTCTACTCATGAGTTGGCAACTCACCCATGTTGTGCCACAGTTCTTGCAGGTTTGACCGCATGGATCAGTAGCGGTACCGCTGGCATACTGCTTGCTTTCGGGTGATTTGCTTTAGTAGGTGGGACATATTGGATCGTACCCACTATTGTATTATTATTCCTGTTGTATCTAGTTAACTCCATCAATCAGAAACTCGTATTTGTATAAGTAAAGACTTAGAAAGACTTGTGGTTGCGAGACTTAGAGCGATGGGTTTTATGTTCGCTATTGGTGGGTTTGATGTCTTGTTTTATTTACTATCCTTTGTGTTGATCTTCGTCGTTAGGCGTCGTATACCTATATTTCTGTCTTATGTGGTTGTGATTCCGCCGATTGGCGAAGAGCTAGCTCATGTTTGGGGATGCCTTTTATATTATCATGTGTATGTGGTTTTGGATCAAAATATACAAAGGAGGTGATGCCCAAATTTTTAAAAGACGAAACATGTTTTTCAACTAGCAAAATCCACTTGTATTTTTCATGTTCCACTATCTATGCAATTAAGAAAACCTTTCATTTCATCATACCTTTATTTCAAAACTTCACCTCTTTTTTTTCTTTAAAAGGTTTAGATTTCTGGGCTTTGGTTTACTTTATTTACGTTACGCCTGTAGACGTGGCGTGATTTCAGTGCCGGTCACGAACTAAATTTCGGGTCGTGGCAGTTTAATTCGATCAAGAAATGAACGGGTTGAACTTGACTAGTGGCCTATAGTTTATTGACCTCCGTCATGGTCATAGGAAGCTAGGGGTAAAAATAGATATTGGGAATTTCAAGTGTTGAAATATGCAATGAGATTGCAAACCTTCTATATGATAGTTGGATCCTGATACCCACTGCGAGTAAGTGTTACTCCTGGGAGAGTTTTGCACTTTACAATTAGCTGATCCATTAGGTGTCTAGGAAAGGTGTTAACGTGGTGATGCCCCTGCGGAAATGAGGTTATTTAATTAGTTCCATGCAAAAGCATGGGGAGACCCTCTCGGAGTACCAATACCTGCCTAGTCGAACGATTGGCGCACTTGTAGGGTGTAATTAATCCCGGCTAATCTTACCTTTTAGGGTTTGAAGGAAGATTTGATAAAAATAGTGGGAGCCGTCCTGATTAAATAAAATAATAACCAATCTAATCTTGCAAAGAGCGCACGCAAAGTGATTATCCTTCTCTCTCTCCTGGTAGCGACCAATGTCATGCCTTAATCAAGATAATAATATAGTTGTATTGACCGAACCCATTTATTATACCGGGCTAGGTTCCGCTCTATTTTATGACTGTCATAATCCTGAGCAAGGAATGGGGGAATATCAGGATTCCCACGCAACCCGAACGAAGAATAAGTATATTGATGCATCGTCTTCGGGTGTGTTCGTAACCGAGAACTATTTCTCAGTTTGCTCTATGTCCTGGATATTGGATACCAGATCAGGATCCCATGTATGTAATTTGTTACATGGGCTTAAGAGAGGTAGAGAACTGGAAAAGGGTGATATGTCTCTAGTAGTAGGGAATGGTGCAAATTGTTGCAGCCAAAGGGGTTGGCAAATATCACCTTGTGTTACCAAGTGGTAACACAATGATTCTGAGCGATTGTTATTTCGTACCAAAAATATTGTGAATATTTTCCTAAATCAAGTGTTGATTGGGTATGGTACGTTATATAACGGTAAATACGTTCTAAATCAAACTACAGTTCTAAGTATACAAAACACACACAAGAAAAACAGTTTAGAAATGAACGAAGACTTCTTGTGGCACTGTAGACTAGGTCATATCAATGCGAAAAGACTGGTTGAGTTGCATAAGAATGCATATTTGAATCCGTTCGAGTTTACATCTTATGAAACTTGTCAGTCATGTCTTAAAGGCTAGATGACCAAATCTCCGTTTACTGGACACGGAGAAAGAGCTACTGGACTCTTGGGACAGATACATAGTGATGTATGTGGTCCTATGTCTACATATGCCAGGAATGGTTCCTCTTACTTTATTACATTCACCGATGATCTCTCAAAATACGGACATGTGTTCCTGTTGAAACACAAATCTGAATCTTTTGAGAAATTCAAGGAATATAAGTACGAAGTTGAGAACCACACGGGTAAAAGTATTAAAATCCTTCGATATGATTAGGGAAGAGAATACTTAAGCACGGAATTCATATAATATTTAAAAGAGAATGGGATTCTCTCTCAGCTTACTCCTCCGTATACACCACAGCACAATGGAGTTTCGAAGCGAAGGAATCGCACCCTATTAGATATGGTGCGCTCTATGATGAGTAATGTTGAGTTGCCTATTTCCTTTTGGGGTTATACACTTGAGATAGCTGCATTCCTACTGAATAGAGTTCCGACCAAATCCATTGCCTACCACTCCATATGAGATATGGAATGGGAAGAAACCATCTCTTAAATGAGTTAAGATATAGGGCTGTCCGGCATATGTTAAAAAGCAAAATCCGGACAAGCTCAAGGCAAGATCAGTTCTGTGCAAGTTTGTAGGATATCTCAAACAAACTCGAGGGAATATCTTCTACCACACTAAGAAACAAAAGCTGTTTGTTTCTCGACATGCCACATTTTTTTAAAAGGAATTTTTTTGTGAAAGAAATCAGTGGCAATGAGGTAGAACTGGAAGAAGTTCCAGCAACACAAACTATTACTGGCAATTTGGTGGAACCGGAGGATTCAATAGTCTCCAACAAACCTCGACCACATCACGGATCTAGTAGGGTTCCTCATCCACCTGAGAGATACTATGGTTTTCTCATAGACGGTGGGAGCGAGGATTGCATCATGGAAGATGATGACCCAAATAGTTTCGAGCAGGCCATCACAAGTGGAGACTATGTGAAATGGCTGGATGCTATATAATCTGAGATTAAATCCATGTACACCAACAAAGTATGGAATTTGGAAGTTGCTCCTGAAGGGGTAAAACCCATCGGGAGCAAGTAGATTGTTCACCGCCGGAAGACGCGACCGGGACGTTAGAACGTCTGAATGAATTTTAGGGGCAGATGCTATTTGGATTTATCCGTCCACCTCTCTGAAGATGCCAAGTTGATTTATGGTACCGTGTATCGGAGATATGGACGGATGCGGCCATTGTAGCAGACTTCGTCAGATTCCCCTTCGTTTGCGAGGGGTTTTTTTATTGTGGGGACGCTCTTCCCTGTAGGCGCATACCCCTGCAATTAATTACATTATCGTATCGCGATAACCACTTTCTCCTGCTCCTAAAGTTCACTTCGTGTCGTGTATGTTTTTAGTTGTTTAGGTTGCCCGTGGATTGTATACGGAGACTAATTTATGTTGCCGCCCGTAGGGTGTGGATTAGTCCAAATCCGTATATCTTAGATTTGAGTTTGTTTTATTTAAGGATCGCTAATCTATTTTGAGATTAAGATCGACTTAAATGTATGTGAGCATTTGGGGGCTCGATTTGTTTTTTTTAAGGATACATTAGTCCAATTTGAGACTAAGATCCACTTAACGGGGTTTCAGCATCATTTTTATTTTAGATCCAACAAGAGAGCATTTAGGCTCCATTGTCTTAGTTTAGGGACATTTCGGTCCATTATCGCCATTTTGGGGGAGAAGTAGACATCTCGGTCTGTTGATCACCATTTTGGCGGTGAGATTTTAGTTTAAGGACATCATGGTCCGTTGATCACCATTTGGGGGATGAGATTTTAGTTTAAGAACGTTACGGTCCGTTGTTGCCATTTTGAAGGCAACAATTAGTTTAAGAATGTTTCGGTCCGTTGTTAGTTTAGGGACATCTCGGTCCATTGTTGCCATTTTGGAGACAACAGTTAGTTTAAGAACGTTTTGGTCCGTTGTTAGTTTAGGGACGTCTTGGTTTATTATCCATCTTGTGTGCACGTGTATTTGTTACGTGACAGGATGAGAAACGATGATATGGGATGCATCCAGTCTGGGATGTGATTTGATTTGGGATGTGCACGTCAGTTTAGAAAGTGCGCCAAAAAGCAGTTAGTTGTCGGGACCCGCCACCTCTCTGAAGACGTTGAGGAATTACAACGATATGTATCAGAGATGTAGATAGATGTACCCTTGAACCAATTCCCGTAATTGAGGGAAAAGGGATTAGCGGTAAACCCAGGAATCATTAGTCGTATTTTGAGACTAAGATTTCCTCAAAGGAATGTAGGACGGATATCGTTTTGGGATATCATCAGTTAGAAGGTTGATATTGATATTTGGGACTAAGATCAGTTTGAGCACATAAGCTTGATTGATCTGAATTAGGGTGTTTCTACTCTCATGGGACATAACCAATTTAGGCTTGGTACACTCAGTTTTCTTTTTATTTGAAAAAAAAGTGCTAAGCACTTGTTTGGGCTCAGTTCCCTCTTTTTTTTTGCAAAAATTGCTCAGCACTTATGTAAATTCTGACACTCGCATATAATCATGTAGGCTTTTAGTCATGGGGATTGCCCAATAAGTGTTAAACACTTTACCCCTTTTGTCTTTATTTGGAGAGCTAAGCACTCTTTATAGCACCCACGTGCGAATCATGTGAGGAGCTAGGCGCTAGGCGCTGCCTAGTGGGTGCCAAGCACTTTTATTCTATGGCGCCCACGTGAGGGTCACTGAGGCACTAAGCGCTGAGCGCTGCTCAATGAGTGCTAGGCACTCCTGTAGCACCCACATGAGGGGCATGTGGGACGCTGGGCACTGAGCACTGCCCACTAAGCGCTAAGCACTTCTGAGTTCTTTTGTAGCGCCCGCATGAGAGGCACATGAGGCATTAGGCGCTGAGCGCCGTCCACTGAGTGCTAAGCACTCCTGAGTTCTTTTGTAGCGCCCACATGAAGGACACGTGGGGCGCTGAGCGTTGAGCGCCGCCCACTGAGTGTTAAGCACTCATGAGCTCTCTCTCTCTCTCTCTCTCTCTCTCTCTGAATGATCCACAGGATCTTTATCTGCTTTTATTTACCTAAAATTTCCAAGAAGAGAGTTCTTCTTCCTCGAGAATTTAATTCTCTGTTCTTTCGAAGCGTTCTCTTTTTTAAGCTTATTTGGTTCCTCCTTTTTAGACTTGAAGTCTTGAGTCGTTTATATAGCAGGGGCAGTTTGTTGGTTAGCTCCGAAGAAATCTTTCATTAAGAGATCTCAAATGATTTGGCGATTTTACCCACCGTTGGATCTTTGATCCAAGGACTTCTGTTTTCTAGTTTTTAACAAGATTAGGGAAATATTTACAGAATTTATTCTATAGATCGGTGATTCTATAATCACCATAGGATTTTTAATCCAACGGTACTTTGTTTTACAGAGGGCAATCTTTCTTGTTTAGAAAGATTTAAGGAATATTTTCTCTAAACAGAATTTAATTCTGCATCCTAATGATTTATCGTCTCCGTTGGATCAAAGATCCAATTGCTCTCCTTAACAGAGAGTAGAATTTAATTCTTACCTGGGCGTCGGTGCTCACGTGTTGTGCATGTAGGTGCTAATTAAGATTTCAATTGCTTTATGTGCATTGCACATCGGCACCCACGTGAGGAGCACATACGGTGCCAACATAAGAGGTTTTAACTCTAGTGCTAGCGCCCTCGTGGAAGGCACGTGAGGCGATGCCTCTTAAATTTTGAACAAAGCTTTGCTCTTATTATTGGGGGAAACAAATTCCCTCCACCGTTGCGCTCACGTGGCTCGCACGTGAGTGCGGCGGTGACATCTTTTATACCGTTCATGAAGTGCCGGAATCGGTTCACCTTCTTGCTCTGATTCCTATGGGTTAACTATCTTCTTTTCCCATGCCCTTTTTCCCGGCCTTGGAAATAGTTCCACCATGCACAGAATTTTCCATGCCTAGATTTGAATACTTCTCTTTATAATCTGATGCTATGTCGTCCTCCTTCTTCACAAAGATAAACCTATTTCTTTTAACAAAAGTAAAGGTAACCATTTTCTAAAGAAACAAACCAAGAGTTATGGCTTGCGATCATCCTCACGCTTGTCGGAAACCATGAGAGGTGCCTATCGAGGAGATTATTTCTCATTTTGCTGCGCGGCCAGTGGATCCCCTTCTCACCGACGCTCAATATGACGTGATGATGTATGAGCTCCTGACTCGTAGGGGCTCTCCTTTTCCTATGGGCTCCATTTGGCTTCGGATGATTTTCCTATCCGTGCTTACCGACATACCCCCTCATCCGGCAGAGATGACTCCGGCGATTCTCGATACGGCCGAGGACATGATCGAGTGCTTTCACGAGGCACGTTTGATTACCCAGTCTTTGAGGGACCGTTCGGTTCAGTTGCTAAGCCGGATACAGGATCAGCGGGCTATCATGTCTGCCTTTGCTGATGAGCACGGCGCTAACCAATGGGGAGTAACTCCTCGCGAAGACCGACACTTCGACATGGTGGAGAAGGCAGAGAGGGAATTGGGGAACTTTGTTTATTGTTGTGTTAACCCCTATATCTCTGATCCCATATTTGGTGATCTCTTCCCTGTAGATTACTATGTTTATTTCAATGTATTTCTCTTATTATTGATTGTTGAATATTTTCTGTTGAATGTTTCCTCTTCATCATATATTCGTACGTGTATCTCGCCTCTGTGCATGAGCTTTATACTTTACCCTTAGGAATTTTTGCTAAGTGCGAACACCATTATTGTGTCATCTGCTAATCCTTCTCACACATACTTATATCAGCACGGTTCGAACACTATTTCCATTTAAATCTGTCTGCAGTTGTGAATGAACGCTTAGTCGGGTGCGAATCAAATACTCTCCTTACTGCCTTGCATAGTGCACGGTTGGTGCTCATGGGTTGTGCCTTTCTGTCTTGACTTGACGTGAAGTAGTTTATGTACTCATTTCGGAGTTTGTATTTTATTCACTCATTCCGGAGTCTCTAGTTTACGAACTCATTTCAGAGCTTGTAGTTTATTCACTCATTCCGGAGTTTCTAGTTTATGGACTCATTTCGGAGTTTGTAGTTTATGGACTCATTTCGGAGTTTGTTTAGTTTACCTCCCTTGAGCTTGTAGGCAAACTTGTCCTAACGTTATAGTTAACCCCTGCTCATTACGATAGTGGTCCGTTAGGTTTTTTGGTACTAGGGTTTTAGTTCATGGTACCGTCGCATTGGCTAATGTGTTCCCCGATGTGCAGACTTTATGCTGCTGTTCGAGTAGGCCCACGATTATTGTGTCTCTGATCCCTTCGGGGGCTAAACAAGACATCTTCAATTAATCTTCTTAGGCAGTTTGACCGTCGGAAGAGAAAGAGATAGGAATTTTTCCATGTCGCTTTTTTACTTGAGGTTAAGCTCAGTTTGGGGAGCCCCGATGAGTCATAACCACTCCGCGCTGCTGTGGGATGATCTCAGATAGTCTTTTAGGTTTTATTTGAGTTGCCTTCAAGACCCTGAAGCCAGGAATTTGACATTTGCTTCCTTTTGATTTGGCAATTTTGGAGCTTTTTCTTACATTGCTTCTGCTGTAACGAGAAGAATGTCGGAGTATTTTTTAGGTAGTTTTGTGAACCGTCAAGACTTGGAGCTAGGAATTTTGCCATGGCTCCGTTTTGTTTTGACCCTGGAGTTTTTGTTGACGTCACGTCTGCATCCTGCTGGAGTGAGAAGGAACGTCGTTATTGACATTGCGTCTGCTATGACGAGACAGATATTGAGGTAGTCTTTAAGTTGTTTTGTGAACCATCGAGACTTGGCTCTCCCTTTGACGGAGCCTGATGGGAAAATATGGTTCCCTTTTCGTTTGTGCCCATGAATTGTATACAGGGGTTGATTTGGACTCACTTATAGGGCCAAAGTTTCATTTCATTTTATTTCTTTCCACAATGCTCTATCATTTCAGCTTTTTATATCACGAAAGTCGCGATTGCCCAATCATTTCGGCTGTTTTTTTTCTTTTTACTCGCTGTTTTTTATTGCGAGTTGCCCAAACATTTCGGCTGTTTTTATATGCATATATTTCACTCGCTGATTTTCATTGCGAGTTGCCCCATCATTTCGGCTATTTCATATGCATTTTTTTGCTCGCTGGTTTTTGTTGTGAGTATGGAACTTTAGATCTGATACCAATTTTGGCATCAGCATCGCTTTGACTGGAATATTGCCAGAAGCGAATCATCATTTGCCTTGAAAGAACTTGGAATTTGATACTGATTTAGCCATCAGCATCGCTATGACTGGAATATTGCCAGGAGTGAATCATCATTTGCCTTGAGAGGACTTGGGATTTGATACCGGTTTAGGCATCAACATCGCTACAACTGGAATTTTGTCAGGAGCGAATCATCATTTGCCTTTACTGATTTGAACAAAGGTGGCTTAGTAGACAGAGTTAGGATCCTGTCGACAAAGACTTTTCGACTTTATGAGCCGTAAGGGTCTCATAAAGTTATTTCTCCCTACGAGTCGTGAAGATCTCGTAGACGTATTTTCTCCTTAGGAATCGTGGAGATTTCTAAGTGTGTGTTCTCTTATAAGCGTAAGGATCTTACAAGTGTGTTTTCTCCTTATAAGTCAAGAGGATTTACAAGTGGCGTTCACCATATAAGGACATTCCTCGTGATTGGTGGAACTTGGTGGGGGAAACGTTTATTTGTGCCCGGCCCGTGGATTGTATACAAGGGCCAATATCGGACCGCCTGTATGGCAACTTGGGGAATACAACGGCTTAAGGACAGGTTTGAATCCCTGTAACTTAAGACTTTGAATCCTATGAGCCGTGAGGGTCTCATAGGGGGAGTTCTCCTTACGAGCTGAGAGGATCTCGTAAGTGAGATTGCGCCCTTTCAGGTTTTCACAAGCTCACCGGTAGCCCTGCTGTTTTTACTCACGGCTTCCTTTCGGGTTTTCATCCGTGCCTATTTAGCTTGTGGAAGTACCGGTTTTTTTTTAACAATGGGATTGCGTCCTTTCAGGTTTTCACAAGCTCACCGGTAGCCCTGCTGTTTTTACTCACGGCGCCCTTTCGGGTTTTCATCCGTGCCCATTTTGCTTGTGGACGTACCTTTTTTTTACCTATCGGTTTGCCAATGGGACTTGGGAAGTGGCTTCATTGCTGCGGTAGCTGTGTAGCCGGTAGTACTTGAGTTGCGACATCTACTGTTGAGATTTCAATTGCAACGCAGATCTCAAGGGCGGATATTGTCATATTTGGGGCGATGCACCATGTTTGAGGCGGCTCTGATTAGTTCTGTGCTCTGAGAATTAAATTCTTGGTTTATAAGAGACTTTGTCTCATGGATCTAAGAACTGAGTTCTTCTTTTTGTGAGGAGATGCTTTGATCTCTTCTGTTTTTTTGTGAAAGACATGGTCTTATATATCCGTGATTTAGAAAAAGAACTAAGTTCTTCTGATGTGAGAGCTAAACTCTCAAATATGAAGGAGATGTTATGATCTCTCTTCTTTTTATTTACCTTGAAGAAAATTTCTTCTTCTTAGAGCTTGCTCTTCTCTTTTTCTTTTCTAAGAACTTGAAGTTTATGGGGAGGTCTTTCTGTCTTTCTTCTTTCGATTTGAGAACTTATGGGGAGGTTTCTCTGTTTTTCTTCTTTAGATTTGAGAACTTGTGGGGAGGTTTCTGTCTACAAGACTTGAAATCTTGGGTCCTTTAAATAGGGGAGGCTTACTTGTTGAATCAGTTAAGAAAATCTCTCATTGAGAGATCTCTGATTGATTTGGGAAACGTTTCCCACCATTGGATCTTTGATCCAAGGGCTTCTGTTTTACAGAAGATAGTTTTCTTTTCATTAACAAGATTAGGAAAATATTTTCCCATACAGAACTTATTCTGTATCTTGGTGATTTTTAATCACCATTAGATCTTTGATCCAACTGTCCTCTGATTTACAGAGCACAATCTTTCTTGTTTGGAAAGATTTGAGGAGTATTTCCTCAACAGAATTTTATTCTGGTAATTTTAAAATTTATTCATCTTAGTTGGATCTTTGATCCAATCGTGGAGAAAATTTAGTTCTAGCGCTTGGCGCTCTTGTGCTTTGCACGTGAGGCACTGCCTCAGAGTCTTTAACGCTGGCGCTCTTGGTGCTAGCACTCTCGTACTTTGCACGTGAGCGCTGCTTCAGAGTTTTTAGCGCTAGCGCTCTTGGCGCGAGCGCTCTCGTACTTTGCACGTGGGCGTTGCCTCAGAGTCTTTGACTCTGGTGCTCTCGTGCTTTGCACGTGAGCGCTGCCTCAGAGTCTTTGACTCTTAGCGCTGGCGCTCTTGGCGCGAGCGCTCTTATAAGACGCTGTCTCATTTCAAATTTCAAATTTTGAATAAAGGTTTGCTCTCTGATTGAGGGAAACAAATGCCCCCCTACCGTTGCGCCCACGTGGTTTACACGTGAGTGCAGCGGTGGCAACGTTTCCACCGTTAGATCAACTTGGAAGTTGGATCGACTTCCAGCGCCTATAAATAGGACCTTTGGCCCTTGAGATGACTGCTTGTTCATCTTCTTGTTTTCTTGCTTTCTCTTGAGAATTGAATTCTCTCTTCAAAACATTGATCTCTACCCCAAAAAACTTTCTTTAAGTTAGAATTTTGTTCAAATCTCTGGTAAGAATCATGTTTGTCCCCATTAAATAGAGCTTTGCTCTTACTAGATTACAGATCTTCAAACCGTTAATTAAAACAGAGATTTGCTCTTTCTAGATCATAGATCTAAATAAATCTTTTTTAGGGTTTCTTAACAGAGCTTTGCACTTTCTTAGATCATAGATCTAAAGAGATTTTTTTTAGGGTTTCTTAACCCATAAATGAAGAACTCTTAGAGTTTCTAATATTTGTGTTTCAGATCTTTAAAGATCTTAGGGCTTTACCTCTGTAAAAACTTTGCTTTTTTAGGGTTTTGATTGATGATTCCATCGTTTTCACAGAGCGCGGCTCTTAAAATTTTTAGGGAGTTTTATTCCACTCATGATTAATTTTGACAGATGTCATTTTCTGTTGCAGAGCGTTGCTCTCGAGGGAGTTCAACTCCTTGGCCCGAGAGGCCTCTTATTAAATGAGAATCCTTTTAGGATTTCTCCTTTATTTGCACAAATTTGAATTTGTTGGGTGTCTTAATCAGAACTTGTTTTCTCCGTGAGGATATCAAGAGTTGTTTAAATTCTCGTGTCTGCTTCAATAAACATTTTCTTGATTAGTCTGAACTCAAAGCCCCCACTGATTTTCCTTTTCAGACATTATGGCCGCTCATCTGTATGATCTTGATGAAATTATTTCTTATGGAGACATTCGCGCACTAGGCCATTATCAAAACCAGGAGTTCACAAATGCTCAATGTGCTGAGATTATGAGTTGCTTTAATGAATACAACGGTCGACTACTTTCTCGTCACTCCACTCTTTTGAAGCTCGTCATGAGAGCGATTTGGAATGCACTTCCTGGATTTTACGAAGCAATGCCGCTTAAAGCACTGTATGATGCTGAAGACAAGGTGCACTCAATATATCTGATGGTCCTGATCTCGAAAAGGCGGCGAGATAATCTTGTTGATATCTTGCATCAAATTTTTCAACAGACGGCGATAATCTCTGCTTATCAGAGAACGGAAGACATCAGCGAGGATCTTGACGCTTGCTGTCATGACCCGAAGGTACGAAACATGACTGGCGCTTAAATTACGAAAAGTCTAAAGGCGTAACGTAATCTAAGTAAGCCAAAACCCAGAAATCTAAACCAAATAAAGATATAGAGTGAAGGAAAACTTGTTAAAAGAAAACAATTTTTAACCAAAACAAATCGCATTAAACATTTTATTAAAGTAACAAATTTTCCCGAAAATTTCGGCAGAGTCTCCTTTGTAAATACAGGCCCCGAAACGGGTACAAATAAGAGAAAAACATATTTATCATGAATGACGCATCCCCAAGCGGGAGCTAGCTCTTCGCCAAAGGAGGATCACAACCACATGCAATGAATATATCAAATAATGTGAAATAAGTATAAAAGTATAAAAGCAGCCCGTCGGCTCAAGTGAGCATCGACACCAAACCAAAATACATGTCTCACAAATCTCACCGTCTAGTCCAATATATAAGGGTAGATGGAGTATACTAGATACAAATAAATATACGGTAGGAGCAAAAGAAAAATCATCCAAAAACCCATCTATAAGCAAGCTGTAATCCGAAGCAAACGAAGAAGTATGCCCGCCGCTACTGTGCTGACGGGTCAGACCTGCAAGATACTGTGGCACAACAGGGGTGAGTTGCCAACTCGTGAGTAGTAAGTAACATCTAATAAGTCTATCGTAAGTATGCACGCAAATGCGTCACAACCTACGCATATACTAATATAATGCAATGCACTAACATGTATGCAACGTGAATGCATAATCAACATAAACCTGAATATATTTGGTATAAGAAAATCTTTAATTTTTTCTTAGGAAAACTCATGTGAAATAACTGAGGTAATATCAATGAAATCAACAGAAATCCGTGTCAAGTATCGACACAAAACATGTATATCTCAATGTCTCAATGTCTCAATGTCTCAAGATCTGAATTTCTCAATATCTCAATGTCTCATATCTCAATGTCTCAATACCTCGGGCTCCGTCAGTCCGGATCAGCCCATATCATCAAATCTCGCGGCTTTGACTTCGTTAAGCTTCACCTTTGCAATTCAATCCACCTGGGATTAGCATGTTCATCCGTGTAGCTCGGCACACCAGAAAGACTCTCCGTCCACACGGTTATCAAAGCGGACAACGATCGGTATCCTCCAGATATCCGCCGCGCCAGACATCACCGGTAAGTAGTCCGTGCCCCTGCCAGGCTCATCGTCATCCCCAGGAAATCTCTCTCTCTCCCCGGGGTACCGACCGGGCCCACCATGTACCCGAAACGGTTCCTCCACTCCTCGAATCGGGTCTCGAAATCCAACAGAAAACATGAAAACTCATGGTGGACGACCCATATAACACAAGAAAACCGCAACTTGCATTTTAAAATGATGATAATAAGCTTTTATAAAATTCTTGCGATTTTCCCCAAAATCCAGAAATCTCATCAAAACAGAAATCCTCAGAAAGAATCACAATACATGATTATGTAGGAACATGATAATGTCTATGATATTCATGTCATGAAATGCAATTATAACTAGAAAAATATGTATGAATGATGATGAAATGTGGTATATATACGACTAGCAATCCTTAGTGTTAATCTTGATGAGATGGAAAATACAACTACCAGTTTAAATATCATGTATGATGCGAATATTTTCGATACTAGTCTAAGCAGGTTCTATAGTGTTCGTGACATAGTAATTACCAATGGCGTGAGTGTTCGCATAAATAGTGCACGTGCGGCAGAAACCAATGGTAATGGTGCAAGTGTCCTATAAGATGATATCATATATATATATCTATTTATACATATAACGATGCGATGCAACGAGATGGCTAACTAGGAACTTCGCATATAAAGTAAATATTTTAAATAATACTAAACAGTCAGGTGCCTCGAGCCATCCAGACGATCCCCCCATAGATGTATACATCTACTCACCGGAACGCCTCGGCTAAACTGGCCCGATCTCCGTCTGTCTTTCCGCGCCGAATATGACACCTCTGAACCCGAACCTAGGATCGCACACAAGCAATAAAAAGGATAATATACAATTAGTCGCGGACGCAAACGACACAACTCAAACAACGCGCGCTAATTAAACGCGTACGCACCTGGTGCACAAAACGTGTTCGCGACAACGCCACAAACTACAACTAGGGTCGTTATACGTGAAAATCCCAAAACCTAAAACCCAATCGTATCCACTGCGCACTCACAACACTCTAGATATTATATAAAATAGGTTATAATTTATCAAAATCTCAAGCTTAATTTAAATCAATTTATTTTAAAAAAAACTAGTAAGCAACCATTACCCGTTTTAATAAATCTTGATGTTTTAACAATTCTAGTGACCAAGATGATAACTTAATATCTTAATTATGCCATACAAACCATTACTTAAATTTTATATCACCAATTTAATTAAATCCTAAAAATCTAGTTTACAAAATTTCCTAATTTTAACAATTTTAAAGTAGCACTTAACAAATTAACAACTAAACTAGATTTTGCATATTTTAAAATGTTAAACCACTCATGGAAACCTTAATGATGTGCTAAAAATATTAACTTAAATTCATAACCCCTTTCTTGAATTTTCAAGTTAGCAATTAGAACCATAATTAAACACCGAAATTCATTAAATTGAAGTAATTAACCTACAATTAAACACTAGGGTTAGGATTATACCTCAAAATCAAGAGATCTACCATGCAACTTGACCTCCAAAATGGTCTCTTGCTCTAAGGATTCAAGCTAGAATGAGCAAAGAATAATGGGTAATGATTTAATTAGGAATTAGTGATGTTTTATTTTGATTTTTGATGAATTTTTGGAAGTGTTTTGAGTTGGAATGAAGTGGGGAATTTTTAGGGAAGCATGAGGGGAAGGCTCGGCCATTAGGGGGGAGAGAGGAAGAGTGAGGTGTTTGTGTATATATGTGTGTAGAATCCTCTCCCATTATTGCATCTTTTATGTCATTTCAAAATTTATTTATTTTATATTCTTAAGTAAGCTCTTTCCTTCAATTTCTAGAACCCTCTTGAAATTTTCTTTTCATTTCAAAACAACATATTACACTTTGTTTTAGTGTGTCATGGTGCATAATTTTGTATTTAACCCATTTCTAATTTGTAATTTACACTAATTAAATGTATAATTAAAAGCTTATATTAATATTTGAAATTCTTAATTAAGGAAAAATATTTAAGTAACCTAAAAATTTATAAGTGACTAAATAAATATCAACTACTAGTGCTTACATAGTTAAAATATGTGTTTTTAAGTCTATGATGAAAAATAATTATAATTAAGTTTTACGGAAAATACGGTTTATTTTACCGATCATCAGAAAATTCACCTAAAGAATTTTATTTATTTAATTATTTATTTATTTATTTTTGAAACGTTACACATGCCTTCGTGAAAGGATGCACACGAGAATGGTCAGGGAGGCCAGAAGCATTTTAGACAGCCTTAATTATGAATTTCTCAATCCGTGTCCCGGATTTAATGTTTTACCATTGTAAACATTTTAATGATGCTTTTGTTTACTGTTTTTCATCAATGTAAGAATTTTATGGGGTATGAATAACAAATTTTTCCTTTCTATGCGTTTATTTTATGCATTAATCCTCTTCGCACATACACGAGTGGGTACGCTTCGAACGCTTAATTGGATGCAAATCAAATGTTCTTTTTATTGCTTCGCATAGTATGTGGTCGACGTCCGTAGGTTATGCCTTTTTGTTTCGACTTGGCGCAAAGTAGTTTATGTACTCTTGAGTAGCATCTCTATTTTAGTGGCATGTAACTTTAGCAAGTGTGCCTATAGATGATAGATAACAGTTCATCTTGAACCCTTTGTAAAGTAGCGATGGCTTAGGAAACAGGTTAAGGTCTGCTGCCTAAGACTTTTCAACTTTATGAGATGTGAGGGTCTCATAAAGAATTTTCTCCCTACGAGTCGAGAGGATCTCGTAGGTTATTTCCTCCTTGGGAATCGTGAGGATTCCTAAGTGCGTTTTCTCTTGAGAGTCGTAAGGATCTTACAACAGAAATTTCTCCCTTACAAGTCGAGAGGACTCGTAAGTGGTTGATGGGTTGACTTGTTTCCGAGTCGAAGCACTGCTCCGACGGGAAGGTCGTTTGTTGATGTGTTTCCACGACAGGGTCATTTGCTGACGTGTTTCCGCGACGGGGTCATTTGCCGACGTATTTCAGCGACGGGGTCATTTGCTGACGTGTTTCCGCGACGGGGTCATTTGGTGACGTATTTCCGAGACGGGGTCATTGGATGACGTATTTCCGCGACGGGGTCATTTGCTGACGTGTTTCCAAGACGGGGTCATTTGCTGACGTGTTTCCGAAACGGGTCATTTGCTGACGTGTTTCCGAGACGGGTCATTTGCTGACGTGTTTCCGCGACGGGGTCATTTGCTGACGTATTTCCGATACGGGGTCATTAGATGACGTATATCCAATACGGGGTCATTTGCTGGCGTATTTCCGATACGGGGTCATTGGATGACGTATTTTCGAGACGGGGTCATTTGCTGACGTATTTCCGAGACGGGGTCATTGGATGACGTATTTCCAAGACGGGGTCATTTGCTGACGTATTTCCGAGACGGGGTCATTGGATGACGTATTTCCGTGATGGGATCTTTAGATGACGTGTTTCCGAGATGGGGTCATTTCCTGACGTATTTCCTAGATGGGGTCATTTGCTGACGTGTTTCCGCGACGGGGTCATTTGCTGACGTGTTTCCGAGACGGGGTCATTGGATGATGTATTTCCGAGACGGGGTCATTTGCTGACGTATTTCCGAGATGGGGTCATTGGATGATGTATTTCCGAGACGGGGTCGTTTTCTGACGTGTTTCCGAGACGGGGTCATTTGCTGACGTGTTTCCACGACGGGGTCATTTGCTGACGTATTTCCGAGACGGGGTCATTGGATGATGTATTTCCGCGATGGGGTCATTTGCTGATGTATTTCTGAGATAGGGTCATTGGATGACGTATTTCCGAGATGGGGTCATTTACTGACGTATTTCTGCGACGAGGTCATTTGCTGACGTGTTTCCGAGACAGGGTCATTTGCTGACGTATTTCCGAGACGGGGTCATTTGCTGACGTATTTCCGCAATAGGGTCATTTGCTGACATATTTCCAAGACGGGGTCATTGGATGACCCGAGACGGGGTCATTGAATGACGTATTTCCGAGACGGGGTCATTGGATGACGTATTTCCGAGACGGGGTCATTTGCTAACGTATTTCCGCGACGGGGTCATTTGCTGACGTGTTTCCGAGACGGGGTCATTTGCTGACGTATTTCCGAGACGGGGTCATTGGATGACGTTAGGTTGTCTGTAAACCGTAGAGTCTTGGAACTGGGGACTTTGTCGTGGTTCCGATTGATGGTGTTGTGTCCATGCCCTACTAGCATGATGAGGAACGTCGTTGTTGGTCTTCTGGGATGCAGATGTCACCATTGAGATCTGACTCTCTTTAACAAGGTCCGGTGGGGAAATATGGTCCCCTTTTTGTTTATGCCCATATATTGTATACAGGGGTCAGTATGGACTTACCTGCAGGGCAAAAGTTTCATTCTTTCATTTCATTTTTTTTCCGCGATGCTTTATCATTTTAGCTTTTATATCGCGAAAGTCGCGATTGCCCAATCATTTCGGTTATTTTTTGCGGTGCCCAATCATTTCGGCTATTTTTATATGCATATTTTACTTGCTGATTTTGTTACAAGTTGCCCTATCATTTCGGCTATTTCATATGCATTTATGGCTCGCTGACTTTTCGCCGCGAGTATGGAACCTGGGATCTGATACCAATCCTAGCATCAGCATCGCTGCGACTAGAGTATCGCCTGGAGAGAATCATCATTTGACGTGAAAGGACTTGGAATTTGTTACCGATTTAGGCATCAGTATCGCTACTACTAGAACATTGCCAAGAGCGAATCATCATTTGCCATTATCGATTCGAACAAAGGTGGCTTAGCAAACAGGGTTAGGATTCTATCGACTAAGTCTTTTGACTTCATGAGCCGTAAGGGTCTCATAAAGGTGTTTCTCCCTACGAGTCGTGGGGATCTTATAGGTGCGACTTCTCCTTAGGAATCGTGAGGATTCTTAAGTGTAAGTTCTCTTGTAAATCGTAAGGATCTTGCAAGAGTGTTTTCTCCTTGTAAATCGAGATGACCTACAAGTGTTTGTTCATCAAATGAAGGCATTCCTCTTCATCGGTGGGACCCGGCAAGGAAATGATTATTTGTGCCCGTGGATTGTATACAAGGGTCAGTATTGAACCGCTTGTAGGGCAAACTGGGAAATGCGATGGCTTAAGAACAGGTTCAGATCCCTGCAACTTAAGGCTTTTGAATTTTATGAGTCGTGAGGGTCTCATAAAAGGGTTCTCCTTATGAGTCGTGAGGATCTCGTAAGTGTAATTTCTCCTCAGGAATCGTGAGGATCCTTAAGTGTGTTGCTCCTTTGTGAGTCGTAAGGATCTCACCCAGGTATTTTCTCCTAACAAGGTCGAGAGGACCTTACAAGTGTGCATGAATTTATTTATTTTTTTACGAGTCTACGCCCTTTCGGGTTTTCACAAATATCGCCGGTAGCCTTGCTGTTTTTACTCACGGAGCCCTTTCAGGTTTTCATCCGTACCCATTTTGCTTATGGACGTACCCTTTTTTTTTTACGAGTATACGCCCTTTCGGGTTTTCACAAACATCGCCAGTAGCCTTGTTGTTTTTACTCATGGAGCCCTTTCGGGTTTTCATCTGTACCCATTTTGCTTATGGACGTACCGTTTTTTTTTTTTGCCACGTCGGCCTGGGGATGCCGGGGGTTTGTTGTAGTTTAAGGACGTTTTGGTCCGTCGCTAGTTTTAAGACATCGCGGTCCATAGCTAGTTTTAGGACATTACGGTCCATTGTTAGTTTTAGGGACATTTCGGTCCGTTGTTAGTTTAGGGACGTTTAGGTTCGTCGCTAGTTTTAGGACATTACGGTCCATTGTTAGTTTTAGGGACGTTTCGGTCCATTGTTAGTTTAGAGACGTTTCAGTCCGTATCTAGTTTAGGGACGTTTCAGTCCGTAGCTAGTTTTAGGACGTTACGGTCCATTGTTAATTTTAGGGATGTTTCGATCCATTGTTAGTTTAGGGACGTTTCGGTCCATTGTTAGTTTTAGGGACGTTTTAGTCCATTGTTAGTTTAGGGACATTTCGGTCCGTAGCTAGTTTAGGGACGTTTCGGTCCGTAGCTAATTTAGGGACGTTAGCGAGGACATTACGGTCCATTGTTAGTTTTAGAGACGTTTCGGTCCATTGTTAGTTTAGGGAAGTTTCGGTTCGCAGCGATTTTAAGGCAAGTTTCGTTGGATACTACTTATAGAGTTTGGGCTTGGGAAGATAGCGAGCGGACATAGGCGTCGTCATCTATCGTTGACCTGGGCCGTGACTCGTCAGGCATAGTATTTTTTCAGGAACCGGCCGTTGATTGTCCTGAAGGGTCTTTCGCCATGCATGTCCATGAGTAGATAGGCCCCTCAATGGTACACTTTGTCTATGATGTATGGGCCCTCATAGTTCGGCTCGAATTTCCCCCATTTGGCACGATTGGGGATCATAGGCCTCTTGACCACTAGCACGAGTTCGCCTTGATGAAATGTTCTCGGCCTAGTCAATCTCTCGTATGAGCGCGTCACCCTTGCTTTGTAAGCTTCTAGGTTTTGTTGCGCCATGAGACGAGTTTCATCGAGGGCGTCGAGCTCCTCGAGCCGAAGACGAGCATTTTCTTCGTCTGTTAGCTCATAATGAACCGCCACTCGTAGAGAGGGTGGCTCTATCTCCAAGGGAGTACTGCTTCTGTGCCGAATATTAACACATATGGCGTTGTATTCTTAGCTGTTTTGAACGTGGTTCGATACGCCCAGAGAGCTTCAGGCAACCTCTCGTGCCAGTCCTTTTTATTTCTGGATACCGTCTTCTTTATGATCTTCGTCAAGGTCTTGTTGAAAGCCTCAGCTAGACCATTAGCTCGGAGATTATAGACCGAAGAGTATCTCCAGTCAATGCTATGCTGCTGTGCGAAGCGACCGATTTTATGGCTTGTAGACTGGGCCATTATCGGAGATAATCCATCGCGGAGTGCCGAACCGATAGATGACGTGTGTCTTGAAGAAATGGAGGATGTTCTCCGTCTTCACTTCTTTTAGCGGTATCGCTTCTGCCCACTAAGAGAAGTAATCGGTTGTCGCCAATATGAACCGATGTCCTCCGGATGACGTTGGTTCGATGGGCCCAATTATGTCGGTTCCCCACATTTCGAACGGCCAGCTAGCCACCGTTAGGTGTAGCGGGTTTGGATGCTGGTGGATGAAGTCTCCATGAATTTGGCACGGCACTGCTTCGCATACTCAAGGCAATCCTGAATCATCATGGGCCAATAGTAGCCCATCCTTTTAATCTTCAGCTTCATCTTCGACCCGGCTTGATAAGAACCGCAGAGTCCGTCGTGAGTTTCTTGGACAACTCTCCTTGCTTCTTCCGGTCCCAAGCACCTTAACCATAGAGAGTCAAACGATCTCTTATACAGAGTATCATTGACGAAGGCGAAAGACAGAGTGCGTTTCATGAGCTGATGTCTTGAGGATGCATCTTCAGGTGTTCGACGAGATTTGAAGTAGTCTACGAAGAATTCTCTCCAATCCTTAACCATTTCTTGGTCCTCTATTTGTAGGCCGTTTGCTTGGTCGCTTCCCTTTCTTCAGACGACTCCGGAGATATTTCCGCTGGTGCAAGAACCCGACGGATTTGTACAACGATCCTTATGTCATCGAGGTTTTCGTCAGCCAATTCTTTAGCGAGTTTGGATAATGCATCCGCCTTACTATTTTCCGTACGTGGTATGCTTTCTAAGATGTAGGAAGGGATTTGAGTCAGCAATTATTGCACTCTCTTTCCGTACTTTACCAACTCTGGTTTGCACGTTTGATAGTCGTCGTTTACTTGACTAACGACCAGCTGGGAGTCTCCGTATATAAGGAGGTTTTCGATTCCCATGTCGACGGCGATCTCAAGACCTGCAATTAATGCCTCATATTTCGCTTCATTATTTGTCCTCGGCTCTGTTAAGGAAAAAGCAAAGTGTGTTATCCCTCCTTGCGGAGTCACGAAGATAAGGCCTACCCCAGATTTGATTATAGGGGTGTTGTGCTTTCTCTTCTTCATGGAAGATGCCCCATTGAAGTAGAGTTCCCATCGGGTATCACTCCCTCCTCTCTCCCTGTCGATCGTGTCAAACGCGTGCTCGTCCGGCAATTCACAATTTAGGGGTGAATCGACAGGTATTGGATGCTCAGCGAGGAAGTCAGCGATGGCCTGGCCTTTCACTGCCTTGAGAGGTCGATAGATTATCGAGAACTCCTTCAAGAGGAGGGCCCATTTAGCGAGTCGTTCTGTTAGTATGGCTCTTGATATCAAATACTTGAGAGGGTCTACCTTTGATATGAGATGGACCTCATGCGCCAAAGCATAGTGTCTAAGCTTCATTATCGTGAAGATTAATGCCAGGCAGTGTTTTTCGATAGGGGGTAGCTGTTTTCTACCCCCAGAAGAACTCGGCTCAAATAGTATAGGGCTCTCTCTTTCCCTTGGTCATTTTCCTGTGCCCATAGCGCGCCTAAAGAACCTTCAAGGGCGGTTGTGTACAAGATGAGGGGATTTTCTTTGACCGGGGAGATCAGTACCGGCGGATTCTGCAAGAATTGCTTGATTTCGTCCAGTGCGGTTTGGCATTTACGATCCCAGACGAACGGGGTCCCCTTCTTCATTAAATGACTATAGGGGCAGTATTTGCCAGAGAGGTTAGCTATGAACCGTCGGATATACGTGAGCTTCCCTTGGAGAGACCGCTGTTTCTTGAGAGTTCTTGGCGGAGGCATTTCCATGATCGCCTTGATCTTCGATGGGTCTATTTCGATGCCCCGGTGTCGTACGATGAATCCTAGGAATTTGCCCAAGGAAACTCCGAACACGCATTTCAGAGGGTTCATCTTCAGGTTGTATTTCCGAAGGCGCTGAAACACGATCTTCAGATGCTCCCAATGCTCCTCGTACGACTTGCTTTTCACCATGAGGTCATCAATATAGCATTCGACAGTTTCATGTATAAAGTCATCAAAAATCTTTGTCATGGCCCTCTGATAAGTAGCGTCGGCATTCTTCAAGCCAAAAGGCATCACTTTGTAGCAGAATATTCCCAGGGGAGTCCAGAAAGCGGTATGCTTCTGGTCTTCGGGGAGCATCTTTATTTGATTGTACCCTAATGATTCGTCCATGAAGGAGAAGACTTCGTGAGTGGACGTGTTGTCTATCATCAGCTCGGTAACCGGTACGGAAAAATCATCCTTCGGGCAAGCTTTGTTGAGGTCCCGAAAGTCTACGCAGATGCGCACCGTCCCATTTTTCTTCATCACTGGGACATTGTTGGTGATCCAATCAGGATACTGAACTTATTGGATAAAGCCAGAGTCGATTAGCTTCTTGACTTTTGCGTTGATGCTCATTTCAAGTTCGAGCTGCATTCTCCTCGGTGCTTGTTTGACTGGTTTGACGTCTGGGGATATCGCCAATTTATGCACAGCTATTTCCGGATCTATCCCCGGCATCTTGGAGTAGTTCCATGCGAAGCAGTCTTTATACTGCATGAGCACGTCTCTTAGCGTAGCTACCTGTTCTTCGGACAGCAGCTTACTAACGAACGTAGGCCTCGGGTCGTTTGTCGTCCCCAAGTCGATTTTCCTTAGGTTGTCCGCAGTAATATATATTCCATCTTCCAGCTCTTTTAGCACCGGTGGAAGTTCTGAGATCAACTCATCTTCATCCTCATTTTCGAAGCACCAGGAGAGGTCATCCATATCCTCGCGTACTCCTTCTTCTGACAGCGTTATCGCGTGACAGGTACGGGATCGTTTCCAAGATCGATGTTGATCTGGTTCTACTCTCGCTACGTACGTTGCTTTTGGAACATGCTTCTGTGGTGAGGTTACCCTCCAACTGCTGGATAGAGCGAACCTGCATTTCTGATACTGTTCTTCTACCCGGTTTTTGAATGTGAAGCAGTCTTCGAGAGGATGTCCTATCGCTCGGTGATAAGAGCAATAATTTGGGTGAGAGACATCGTCTGCTTGTCCGGGGTGTTTGGACTCCGGGAGCGTAATCATTTGATGTTTCATGACAAGATCGAATATCTTCCTTGTCTTATCTTGGGGAAAAGAATATGCTCGACCCATCTTATTTATAAGAGACGGATCCCGGCTACTCAATTCTCGATCGCGTGGCTTCTTAGACCCGCTTTGCCGCTGTCGAACGTTTTTTTTCCGTTCTTTAGTTTGTTTTTGCCTCCGCGTCGGGTCTTCTGTATGACGGGCTGGCGACAGAAGGCATCGTCATTCTCCATAGCCTGCTGAAGGAGTCGCTGCGTCCTGGCTTTCTCGTAAATGGCCATTTCATGGTTGTGGTCATCCCGGACCTTTTGACCCGCTTCTCTTATTAGCTTGTCCATCTGTTCTTCAAACGACGGACTTGGCATTTTTACGGCAGGATCTCGTTTTGGTTCAATCGCAGTGTCTTCTAACAGAGCATCTCCTTCTTCATCGAAGTCATGTATAACGAAGCATCCATGGAATCGCTCCCGTTTCTTGGATCGAACATATCTAAGCCCGATCGTTTCCATTCTCTCGTTGGGCAATTTTCGCTGAGTTCCAGGAACGTTCCAGATCCTGTTGTAGAACTGAGATTGTCGAGCAGTCTGTTTGAAGGGTACGCCTTGGCGCCTCAACAGCCTTTTTAATCCTTCTATATATTATCTGGGCAGACAGATAGGCTGGATCCTGTCAAACGTAGAATCGGCACCATGCCAGATTTCTTTCTCCACTTTGGTTTCCGCGGATCGATAAAAGAGGATCGCATTTTCATCTTTTCGCCTGGAAGGGACGTAGAACGTCTGCAGTTCTTGCACACTATAGGTATCAAGTGCATCGAGCTCTTTGTAATGCTTTTGCGGAACCATGGCGATTTGCAAACTCTGATCATCTCCAGTGAGAGCCTGCACCGATGAACGGACCGAGAACACTGCGTTGACTTCGTCTTCAAAGTCACTGCCAAAAACCAGAATAGGGGTAGATGGTCCCGGCTTGTTGCATTAGGGCGGCCCCGAATAGACTATCTCTTCTTCCTCCTCGGTATCGCTCCTGAAGACCGGAATAGTGGTGATAGCTTTTTTCTTATTCTCCGGTTTATGTCATCTTTCCGTGTCTTCAAAGTCTGGCAGGAAATACTTTGCATCCTCGTATTTGCGGACTTCATTCATGGATAATGGATTTAGCTCCTCCGTTACGGTGTACTCGAGACCATCCTTGAAATACTTCATACACTAATGCTGTGTAGAAGGGATGATGTTGTACTCGTGCAACCAAGGCCTACCGAGCAAGGCGTTGTTGCAAGTCTTGGCATCAATGACGTGGAACTTGATGTCAATGAAGAGCGACCCGAAGCGTAATTTCATTATCACAAACTCGAGCGTCCTTGATGACTTGGAGTCGAATCCGGAGATGGTAATTTTATCTCGAGCTAGGTGCTGCACGCTCATGCAAATTTCCTTTAGCATCCTTGTAAGTCCACGTTGCGACCCCCGGTTCTTACGGGGAGGCGGAAACGGTATAAAAATCAAATTTTTAGCGCAAGGGGCAACATGGACTAAACAAAGTCGGGATCTTTTTCTAAACTAAAACTAGCAAACAAGCTAAAGAGAGTTAGCTACTCGGAAAGATGGTTATACCTAAACTTGAACTCCTTCTTCTTCAAACTTTTATAGAGGTTGATGGTTCTCTTCTCGTCGCCTTCTTCCGTCGAAGATGGATCCACCTGAGGGTTCAACCTTCGGGCTCTTTCTCGAACTTGGAGTGAACTAGAATCTCCGGCTTGCTAAACCCTTGATCCTAGAGTGAGTAGAGAGTGTCTAAGGAGTGCTTTTCTTTTAAGGAGAGGGATTCTCAACACATGAGAATGGTTCTCCTTTTGCTAGAGGAAGAAGAAGATGAAGTGAGGAGAGAGAAGCTAAAAATGATAGAATGAGCTATCTTTTTCTTTCTTGCAACCATAATGCCAAAATGAAAAAGAATTATCAAATTAATAATAATAATAATAATGAAAATGAAAAGGTTGATGGAAGGTTTAGGAATGACCATTATCATTTCAAACATTAAATGAATTTGCTAGAATCAAAGAGCATCTTTTATTTGTAATGATGATGGTCAAAACTTCAACCATGGTCAACAAGTCAACCATGGTCAACAAGTCAACAAAAAAACCAACCATGACACAATTTCATTTTATTATATATTATTAATTGATATAACATAAATCCATTAGGGTTTGGAAAAAGATGACTGTCAAATGTGCATACGCACCCGTTCCGAAACCCTAATGAAAGTCCTCTTCCTCCTCCTCAAATAACTGTGCATACACACCTGCATTCTTGTTCCGAGGAACATGAATACTGAGAGATAAAAGCAACCCCAAAACATATACCAGTATCTGACTCAAACCAGAGCCAGCCAGTAATATCCGTCCGGACTCCAAATGTGCACAAGTGCGCGGATGAGAACGAACCCTGTCGCAAAACCATGCGACCTCTACTCTGTTTTGCCCAGAGGCGAGTACCCTCTGTGTGGGACTCTAAAGACTCGACACTACGCTGGCAGTGGGTTTAACCACAGACCGCAAGCGGCACTAGCTGTGCGTAACGGTCCCCAGGTAGATGCCGCCAAGAAGGCTGACGAGGTGAACCCCATCTGAACTCCTACTGAGTCTGAATGTGACAGTCTCCGTACAGTCCGGTCTGTTCGTCTGATACATCGCATGGCGGGCCTAGCGGGCGGTAAAACGCCAGTCCCCTAATAGCGGTACAAGTAGTGTTGGAGTGAAGCCCAAAACACCCTGAGATAATACTGGAAGCCTACCAGTATATCTCGCTTGCCCTGGCCAGGGACTACTCGTGTAATGGCTCTCCTAGACACAGCGTGATGTCAACCCCCAATACCGGGAGAGACGAATCCTGTCTAACCGTCACTGCCTCCAAGTGCTTCGGGACTGCACCCAACCACCACCTGTTTGCACGACTCCTTTGAGCCGTGGTAGGGTAGTGATCCAAGTGCAGTGGGAACACACTTGAGGCGAAGTGCCAGTGTCAAGTCAGCGGACTAAGCTGTACTCATGTCACCTGGGAACTGATAACTGACGATAGGTATAATACCAACCTGTCAGTTTCCGACGAGTCCTGTCCAGTGTACTCGTAACCCAACGAGCACCCGTATACTATCTCCAGTACGACGTACTGATGGCTGTGGGACAGACCATCTCCCACACTGGGATGAGAAGCGCATACGCTAGTCTACTCCGGAGTATCGATGCCCTGTCTCGATAGTCCTGCGACTAGGGACCTGTATAAGGATGTGCTTATAGATTACCCAGCCCCCACTAGTGTGACTGCCATCACAACGCTGGTAATCAAGCAAAGATCCTAACGGCTCCACTAATGCGTATAAGTGATATACTAAAATAAACACAAGTACACATTGAAGTAGAAACAAACCAAGTAGCATACTACTATATTGAGCAAGATTGTTTATACAAGGTGAATATCCCAAGCTTCCATTAAGTAATATACATACTAGTATGATACAGTAATGGCCTCTAGGGCATATACACTAACAATCCTCACTTTGAGAAGGTTGACAGAGGACCCGTTGTCAATTAGGATCTTCCCTATCTTGATGTCATGGCAATACTCGGAGACATAGAGGGGACGGTTATGCTCGCACGTTCTGAGGAGGAGATCTTCATCGCCGAAAGTGATGTCAGCTGTGTGAACTTCTTCGAGCTCGTCCTTCATCTTTTCTTCAGCGAGGAAAGCTTGAAACTATTCGGGATCTTGTAGTTCCCTGATCAGGGAATCTCGCGCCTCTTTAGACAATAGAAGGACATCCAAGACGCTCAGCTGTGAGGGTATCTTCCTCAAGTGTGCTAGGACGTTGTAATCCACTTTGCTTTTTTGGGCTGGTTCTTGGCTGCCAGCTCTTCAACGACTCGGTCATCGAGGGTGATATCTTCAAGGATATTTTCTTTCCCCTTATCTTTTTTCTCCGATCCTTTATTCGAAGGTCCAAGATCCTTTTCGGGTAACGTGCGACTACGCAGCTGAATACTCTCACAACTCTTTGTTTCTTCCTCTTTTCCTGAAGTGGATTCTTTGAAGAGAGGGCCGAGAGCCATTTCTTCTTCAGAATCGCTCCCGAAGGTGAGAACTTGCGATCCCCTTCTATCAACCATATGACAGTTGCTGGCAGCTCTTCCACGTTCGTCTGTCATACTTTTTCGCTGTCGACAAGCTTCGCGCTTCATCCTCTTGAAGTGTTACCTGTGAGCGACATACCCTTGCCACCAGTTTTTAAAGGGCGTGAATTCTTCGGTAGGATGTGCAATCCTCTGATGGTATAAGCAATAGGTGGGATTTACATCCACTTCGTCAGGGTGCATACTGCTGGGAGTATTCCCTTTGAAAAGTGGCAGCTTCATTCCCATGGACAAGGCTTTGGCGAACCGTTTCCTCGTCTTAAGTTTGCTTTTGTCTGCCGCGGATGGGCTTTGATCTGGTTGGAGTGTTTCGTGACCCATGAATTCTTCAAATTGATGCTGAATCCTGTGAAAGGTTCCTAGGCACACTATAGAGGTCTCACAAGGCATCAACCATGCCAATATAAAAAATTTATGGGTGCCGAGAAACCCTAATACGGATCTTAGACTAGAATTCTAGGCGAAATACGATTCAAGTTAACAATTTAACTAAAGGAGAGAGGATACAACCTTTGTAGATCCGGTTATCCACTTCCTTAGCTCCACGTGGTCATCCCCTCGCTGTCCATCTCGAATCTCGGACTCTCGCGTCGGCTTCATCGGAGAAATGAGCGGAATGGGTCGTCGGCTTCGTGCCGAAGATGATCTACGTCGAGGTTGCACAAGTTCAAGCTCCAACTTCACCAAGTTGTGAAACTTGTAGAGGGTGAAGAAATAGGAGGTGGGTTCACTTTAGAATTTGATTTCTCACTTTAGAACTCAAGTTACCATTGATGCATCAAGGTTTCTTTCTTGAAGAAGAAGGTCAAGAAGAAGAAAGAATATGATAAGTCTCATTTTAAAATGAAAAAGAAAACCATACTTATCATATCCTAACTAAGGTTAAGTGTAGAGAATAGACCATGGTAAGTGGATGGGTTAGGGTTAAGCATAAAGACAAGAATGGTTAAGAAGTCAAAACTTCATGAAGCTTCAACTAGAAACAAAAGAAAGTCACCATTCTTATCATAACTTTTTCCAAATAAATAAATGAACAAATAAATAAATAAATGATTAAGCAAAACCCTAATTATCACTTAACCATGGTTTAATTCTTCACACTTAACCAAATGATCAAGTATCATCAAACATGATACAAATATGTGCACAAAAGTATATCACATATACAACTTGCACATCAAGTGAGAAAATCCTTTTAAAGTGAACCAATACTAGTTAATGAAAAGTAATATATCAAAAATATAATTATACATTAAATCATTAAATCAACATTTGATTCAATGATCCGGTCATGTCGCACATAACCGACTAGTATCCAATGTATCGATTTATCGAATCAATGATTCGATAACTAGGTCATATCGAATATAACCAATCGAAACATTTATCGCGAGAATGAAATGCGGTATCACATACACGCATTATTCTCGCTCCCGCACATATCTCATATGCACCCCTATTTCGTTTCGCTTGAGCTAGGAAACCTCTGTGTAGGACTCTAAAGACTCGTCAATACGCCGGTAGCAGATGATGATCATATCAAGCACCCACAAGCCGCAAGCGGTCTGCTAAACGTAACGGCCATCCGGGTATTGAGCGATCAGAAGATCGACGAGCTAGCCCGCTCACACTCCTGTGAATCCAACCAGTAACACTTACCGTACAATCCGGTCTGTTCGTCTGATACGTCGCATATCAAGTCTAGGGGTGGTAAACGTCAGACCCCAATAACTGATAAGTCGTGCCGATGTGAGGCTCATAACGGGTCGAGAAACTACTAGTAACACTTACCAGCAAATCTCTGATCAGCCCTGGCCAGGAACTTCCCTGTTACGGCCAATCGAGCACAGCGCAACATCAACCCCCAATACCGGGAGAGACGAAACCCCTCCTATCGCTCATTGCCTCCATGTGACTTGGGACTGTACCCAAAGACCACCGTTTTGCACGCCCTCATGGACGTGGTAAGGTGGAGATCAAAGCACAATGGGAATCACACAAGACTCTATGACGATCTCGGGTCTACAGACTAACCTGTACAAGTGTCACCTGAGAACTGCCATCTGACGTAAGGTATAATACCATCTGGGAGTTCTCGGCGAGTCCGTCCAGTGTACCCAGTCTCCATTGAGCACCCGTATACCATCTCTGATGTCAAACACCAATGGATATGGGATCATCCATCGCCCATCTCATGGGTCGAGAAGCGTATACGCTAGTCTACTCTGGTATATCGATGCCCCGTCTCGATACACCCATGACTAGGGACCTTGAAGGATGTACTTATGGACTACCATGTCCCCACTAGTATGATCTGCATCATAGTCCAGGCAGTCAAGTACACATCCTAAGGGCTTTACCAACATGTAACCATAAGACAGTTTAAAGAGACTAGTATACATGTTAAGATAAAGAGTAACCAGATAGCATACTATCATATCGAGCAAGAAAGTCATCTCTATATATGTCCAAGCATCCAATATAATATACATCATCTGTACAATACTGGCCTCTAGGGCATACATACAACTAACATCCTGGCCTTTTCGAATATGGCCATTTCGCATTCTTGATCATCCTTGCTCTTCTGACGAGCTCCGTTCAGCAGCAGGTTGATCATCTCGTCAGACGGTTCCAAGGGTTTTGGCTTCGATCCTGCCCCCAGCTCCTTTATGCTATCTTCTAACGCCGAGTGAGTTTCTTCGTTAGTTAACGCCGAATGAAAGATCATGTGGCAACTTGCCACATAATCCTCAGATTCTTCTAACGAGTCATCTCCGTCGTTATTGTCGTTATCTCCGCTCTCAAGGATATTGTTGAGAAATTCTTGGAGTGTGACTGGGGTTCGCGTCTTTTGGTTGTATTCCTTCATCGCGTCAATATGTTTTTGCAGGCCCGTACGCTTGCCATCAGGCTTCACGGGCTTTTTGATCTTCTTCTTCTTTGAAGACTTTGACAGCTGGGAATGGGCGTTTTGACTATCGCTACCAATTCTTGGCATCGGGCGCGGCTTCAGCATTCCCTCAATGACCCGGGTTCCAGCGGACTTTTCCACCTGATCGCCGGGCAAGTTTGGAGATCCTTCAGCATTCTTTTCATTTTGGCTGAAAGCGTGACCTCCCATGGAGCTTCTTCTATAAAAGAGCACGATACCCCTGGTGTGTCCACCTTTTTAAGAGCATGCGGCTGGGGCGGACTTACTTTCCAATTCTCGGACAATGCGAATTTGCCCTGTTGGTATTGGTCCTCAATCCAGCCTTTGAAGACGAAGCAATCTTCGATTGGATGGCCTGCTACTCGGTGTTAGGGGCAGTAATTGGGATTGTTGACATCACCGGGCTGCAATGGACGTCTCGGATCCAGCAGATTGATGAGCCTGTTGCGTATCGCTAGTTCGAACGGTCTCTTTCTTTTCTCCCGCGGAAACGAGTAAGGACGTCTTAACTTTTCGTTGAGAAATCGTTGTCTATCGTTTTGGCGATCAGCTGGTTTTTGGACCAGTCGGCTGTTGCTGAGCAGTGGCGACGAAGGTCGCTTTTCCTTTCCCCTTTTCATTCTGCGGCTCCGACTTTGAAGAGGAAGGCCTATGGCCCATCTGGTCCATTTGGGCCAGCTTTTCAATCAAGGCCTGGAAGGTGGTCGGCTTGAAGAACATCATGAATTGAGATATGGTCACCTGCGGATCGAGGGTTCCCACAAACATGCCCACTGCAGGAGCCTCTTTTATGCGTTGTTCCCCCTTCGACCATAGGTTTCGCCACCATATCACATACTGAACCCATGTTTCGCCTGGCTTCACCCTGGCATTGATCAATATCGTGATTGGGTTGCGTTCACTAGCGCTTGCGAAACGCTGTGTGAATAGCAATTCCATCTCCGTAAAAGTTTTGACGGAGTCGTTGGGAAGCTCTAAATACCATTTGAACGTCGTCTCCGCCAAGCTGCCGACGAATTGGCAAAGCAGTAGCTTATCGTTTCCTCCAGTGTTGCCGCACAAAGTCCTGAACTGAGCGACATGTTGATGGAGATTGCATGTCCCTTTGTATACGTGGAACTTAGGAATCGTGTATCCTGACGGGTACTTAATCTGATCGTACCAGGTTGGATATGGTCGCCCAGTTCTGACGACTTGGCCAGCGGCTTCGTTCGCTTGATGAGCTCATATTTGTTGAGCTATATAATCATCAAGCGTAGCTTTCGAGATTTTTTCCTCCTTTGCAGCTGAAAAGGCCGGGAGAGGGTTTGATGTCTCCCCTCTGTCGTCTTCAATGATCATCAGGGGCTCCTACGCTGGAGGGTCTGGATGGATCATCATACCCACCATATCTTGGAACAAAAGCTCTATTTGTTTTATGTTGGCCACTTATTCCATGGTCTCTTTGTCTTTCTTCTCGAGGACTCTGAGGAGGAATTCGGCATCGGTTTCCTGTTCCTGACGCTGCTCCGACGATGTTTCCGGGCTTTCTTTTGGCCCGGTGAGTGCGGCCATCTTCGTTAGCATCTCTTGGAACTTATTTTTTGTTGCTCATGAGCCTTTGTCACAGACCGTGTGAGTGGTCGATGACCCGTGTAGATACGGCTATCTTATTTTCCGGACGCCATGTAAATGGTGTGCACTATCATGCCCCCAGGCTTGGGGCATTTGGATTCAATGCCCTTGAGATTAGTCGCAGACACGGGGATTTTCTCCGGCCTTCTCCTTTTGTGGGCGGTCGAAGTTGAGGGGGCCGTTGCAGCAGGCACCCAAGCAGACGACACCTTCTGTGGTACGATAGGGTGGTCCTTCTCTTGCCGAACCTTCATCTTCTTCTGTCGACGGGAGTAGTTTTGGTCAACTACAGAGTCTTGGACTCTTCGCCAGACCCTATGGATTTTGGAGGATAGCCGCTGAGGAGGCTGTTCTGACTTCTGCTTTGTAACGTGCTCCACGGGTGGAGGAGTCTTCTTCAGTGTAGCGGTTGGAGAGTTCTTGCGCACCCTCTTGAATGGTTCAAAGTTGTTCCCAGTTGGAACAGCAGCATCAATTTCCATCATTGGAGATGGTGGAGTCAGTCCAGAAGGAGAACTGCCCCCGGCTTTCCTCACTCGGCGCCAGTGGCGACGTCGAGCATGTCGTGCGGCCGAGATCACCTCCGTTATCGGGGTAGCTTTATCGTGCTTCATGCTTTGATGAGAAACTGCTTTTGGTGCCAGCCTGTCGAAGACTGAATTTTGGGCAGAGGAAGCAGCCTTGGTGACTTTGCCTAAAGAGGGAGCTGGAGCGGCCAGTCTTGCAAAGACTGATGCTTTAGTAGGAGAAGCCGCTTTGGCGATTTCCTCTACTTGAGCCGGAATGGCTATCCGCTTTGGGATAACCCCTTCGGGTATTGCAGGCTGCTTCTTGGGACCACTTAAGCTCAGGCTCAGCCTATTAAAGACTGATAAAGTAGACTTGGAATTGGACGACCCGTTGAGAGGGGCCGTGGTAGCGGTAAGCCGATCAAAGATCGACTTCTTCGGAGCTTCCTGTGATGGTACTGGTGCGTTGAAGCTTATCGGCGGGAGCATGGTCCCGAAGAACAGTCCAGTGGTGGCCTGAGTCACCTGTTCCACTGGCATGGCAAAAATGGAGGCCGCTTGGGGCCCATAGGTCACTCCTCCGGCGAGGACGGAGTGGGAGTTGTTGTTCAGCTGGTGTAGTTGGAAGCCATTTTCTCTGCACAGGAGCAAGACACCAAATATTAGCACCTCGAATCCAGGGGCAACCACATTAAACCACGATTCGTTTGTGAACACGACACACGAAGTGTGGAGTGGAAAGAGGAAAAGGTCCCACCGGGCGTGCCAGAATCTGTTCGCCATCGAAAATCGGGAAGACAGACGTCTTGCTTGAGTTTGGGGGCAGATGCTATTTGGTTTTATCCTTCCACCTCTCCGAAGATGCCAAGTTGATTTATGGCACCGTGTATCGGAGGTTTAGACGGATGCGACCGTTGTAGCAGACTTCGTCAGACTCCCCCTCATTGTGAGGGTTTTTTTTATTGTGGGGACGCTCTTCCCTGCAGGCACAAGCCCGTGCAGTTAATTACGTTACCGCATCGCGGTAACCACTTTCTCCTGCTCTAGAAGGTCACTTCGTATCGTGCGTGTTTGTTTTATTTTTGGTTGCCCGTGGATTGTATACGGAGACTAATTTATGTTGTCTCCCATAGGGCGTGGATTAGTCCAAATCCGTATTTTCTTAGATTTGGGTTTGGGTTGGTTTAAGTACCGTTAGTCTTGTTTTAGACTAAGGACAACTCAAACATTTGTTAAGGATACGTTAGTCTGATTTTAAACTAAGATCTACTCAACAGAATTTTAGGATCATTTAGATCCAACGAAAAAGTATTTGGACTCTATCGTTTTAGTTTAGGGACGTTGTGGTCCATTGGTTTTAAGGACATCGTAGTCCGTGGAGTTTAAGGACATCATAGTCCATGTTTAAAGACCTCATAGTCTGTAAGGTTTAAAGACGTCATAGTCTGTGGGGTTTTGGTTTAGCCAATTTGGGATGCGCCAAAAGTTATTGGTTATTGGGACCCTCCACCTCTCTGAAGACGTTGAAGAATTACAACGACACGTATCAAAGGTGTGGAGAGATGTACCCTTGAACCAGTGAATATTCATCAAAGATTTAATAATCTTGTTTAGGACTGAGTCCAATAAAGAGCGCATGGGCTCAGTTGATTATGAGTTTGGCCAACTTGGGCTGAGCCCACTGAGTCTCTGTCATTTCTCTTCTTTTTTTTATAAAGTGTTAGACACTTGTTAGGACATAGTCATTTCTCTATGCACATACTGCTAAACATTTATTGGGGTACTCACACCCACTTTCTTTTTTTTTATTGAGTGTTGAACACTCTTTATGGTGCAGAGCACTTGGCGCTGAGTGCCAGACTTGGAGTGCTAAGGTGCTTCTTCTGAAATAGCACTCATGTGGGGAGCACGTGGAGTGCTTGGCGCTGAGCGCCAGATTTGGAGCGCTTGAGCTCTAAAGCGCTTCCTTTAGAATAGCGCCCACATGAGGAGCACGTGGCACGCTTGGTGCTCAACGCCAGACTTGGAGCGCTAAGGCGTTTCTTATAAAATAGCGCCCACGTGAGGAGCACGTGGCGCGCTCGGCGCTGAACGCCAGACTTGGAGCGCTAAAGCGCTTTTTTTAAATTGGAGCGCTAATACGCTTCTTATAAAATAGTGCCCACGTGAGGAGCACGTAGCGCGCTTGGCGCTGAGCACCAAACTTAGAGCGGTTAAAGCGCTTCTTTTAAATTGGAGTGCTAAGGCGATTCTTTGGCAGCTCTGATTAATTCTGTGCTCTGAGAATTAAATTCTCCGTTTATAAAAGATTTTGTCTCATGGATCTAAGAACTGAGTTCTTCTTTTTGTGAGGAGATGCTTTGATCTCTTCTGTTTTTTGTGAAAGACTTGGTCTTATAGATCTGTGATCTAGAAAAAGAACTAAGTTCTTCTGATGTGAGAGCTGAACTCTCAAATATGGAGGAGATGTTATGATCTCTCTTCTTTTTATTTACCTTGAAGAAAATTTCTTCTTCTTAGAGCTTGCTCTTCTCTTTTTCTTTTCTGAGAACATGAAGTTTATGGGGAAGTTCTTTTATCTTTCTTCTTTCGATTTGAGAACTTATGGGGGGTTTCTCTGTTTTTCTTCTTTCTATTTGAGAACTTGTGGGGAGGATTTTGTCTACAAGACTTGAACTCTTGGGTCCTTTATATAGGGGAGGCTGACTTGTTGAATCAGTTAAGGAAATCTCTCATTGAAAGATCTCTGATTGATTTGGGGAACGTTTTCCACCTTTGGATCTTTGATCCAAGGGCTTCTGTTTTACAGAAGATAGTTTTCTTGTTATTAACAAGATTGGGAAAATATTTTCCCATACATAACTTATTCTGTATCTGGGTGATTTTTAATCACTATTGGATCTTTGGTCCAACAGTGCTCTGATTTACAGAGCACAATCTTTTTTGTTTGGAAAGATTTGAGGAGTATTTCCTCAACAGAATTTTATTCTGGTAATTTAAAGATTTATTCATCTCAGTTGGATCTTCGATCCAATGGTGGAGAACATTTAGTTCTAGCGCTTGGCGCTCTCGTGCTTAAGGCGCTGCCTCAGAGTCATTAGCGTTGGCGCTCTTGGTGCTAGCGCTCTCGTGCTTTGCACGTGAGCGCTGCTTCAGAGTCTTTAGCGTTGGCGCTCTTGACACTAGAGCTCTCGTGCTTTGAACGTGGGTGCTGCCTCAGAGTCTTTGACTCTGGCGCTCTCGTGCTTTGCACGTGAGCGCTGCCTCAGAGTCTTTGACTCTTAGCGCTGGCGCTCTTGGCGCTAGCACTCTTATGAGGCGCTGCCTCATTTCAAATTTCAAATTTTGAATAGAGCTTTGCTCTCTGATTGGGGGAAACAGCGCTAGTTTAAAGACATTCCGATCCATTTTTAATTTTAGGACATCTCGGTCCATTGCTAATTTAAGAATGTAGTGGTCCATTATCATCATTTTTTTGAGGTGAATCTTTAGTTTAGGGACATTTCGGTCCGTTTTTAGTTTAGGGACATTTCGGTCCATTGTTAGTTTAGGAACATTTCGGTCCATTACCAGTTTAAGGACGTAGTGGTCCATTATCACCATTTTTGAGGTGAAGCTTTAGTTTGACGATATTATGGTTCGTTGTTAGTTTAGGGACATTTCGGTCCATTGTTAGTTTAGGGATATTTCGGTCCATTGCCAGTTTAAGGACGTAGTGATCCATTATCACCATTTTTTTGAGATGAAGCTTTAGTTTGAGGACATTTCGGTCCATTGTTAGTTTAGGAACATTTCGGTCTGTTGTTAGTTTAGGAACATTTCGGTCCATTATTAGTTTAAGGACATTTCGGTCCATTGCCAGTTTAAGAACGTAGTGGTCCATTATCACCATTTTTGGGGTGAAGCTTTTCCGAATACCACTTAGAGTTTTGACTCAGGAAGATAGCGAGCGGACACGAGCGTCGTCATCTATCATTGACCTAAGTCGTGACTCATCAAGCGTGGTACTTCTAGAGGAATCGGTCGTTTATTGGCCGGAAAGGTCTTTCGCCATGCATATCCATAAGCAAATAGGCCCCACCTTGGTAGACATTCTCTATGATGTACGGGCCTTCATAGTTTGGCTCGAATTTCCCTCATTTTGCACGATTGGGGATCATAGGTCTTTTGACGACTAGCACAAGTTCGCCATGGCGAAATGTTCTCGGCCTAGTCAGTTTTTTGTATGAGCGCGTCACCCTTGCCTTGTAAGCTTCTAGGTTTTGCTGCGCCATGAGTCGAGTTTCATCGAGGGCGTCGAGCTCCTCAAGCCGAAGATGGGCATTTTTTTCATCTGTTAGCTCTTATCGAACCGCTACTCGGAGAGAAGGGAGTTCTATTTCTAAAAGAAGGACTGCTTCAGTGCCGAATACCAACGCCTATGGTGTTGTATTCGTAGCCGTTTGAACATCGTTCGGTACGCCCAGAAAGCTTCGTGCAGTCTCTCGTGCCAGTCCTTTTTTGTTTCTGGACACCGTTTTCTTTATAATCTTGGTCAAGGTCTTGTTGAAAGCTTCAGCTAGACCGTTGGCACGAAGATTATAGACAAAAGAGTATCTCCAGTCTATTTTATGTTGTTCTGCGAATTGCCTGATTTTATAGCTCCTGTAGGCTGGCCCATTATCCGAGATTATCCGTCGCGGAGTTCCGAACCAGTAGATGACATGTGTCTTGAAGAAATGGAGAATATTCTCCGTCTTCACCTCCCTTAGTGGTATTGCTTCCGCCCACTTAGAAAAGTAGTCGGTCATTGCCAGTAAGAACCGGTTTCGTTTGGATGACGTTGTTTCAACGGGGCGATTATATCGGTTCCCTACATTTTGAACGGCTGGCTAGGTATCGTTCAGTGTAGTGGATTTAGATGTTGGTGGATGAAGACCCCGTGAATCTGGCACGGGTGACACTGCTTCGTATATTCGAGGCAGTCCTGAATCATCATCGGCCAATAATATCCCATCCTTTTAATCTTTAGCTTCATCTTTCCGGCTTGATGAGAACCACAGAGTCCTTCATGAGTTTCTTGAATGACTTTCCTTGCTTATCCTGGCCCCAAGCACCTTAGCCACAAACCGTCAAGTGATCTCTTGTATAGAGTATCATTGACGAAAGCGAAAGACAGATCCCGTTTCATGAGCTGATGTCTTGACGACGCATTTTCGGGCGTTGGATAGGAATTGTAGTAGTCTATGAAGACTTCCCTCCAATCCTTGATCTTTTCTTCATCTTTTATTTGAAGGACTACTTGTTTGGTCGCTTTCTTTCCTTCAGACGACTCTATTAAATCCCTCGAATATATTTCTGCTGGCGCAAGAACCCGACGGTTTTGCACAACGATCCTTACGTCATCGAGGTTTTTGTCAGCCAGTTCCTTAGCAAGCTTGGCTAATGCATCCGCCTTTCTATTTTCCACACGCGGTATGCTTTCTAGGATGTAGGAGGGGATTTGTGTCAGTAGTTCTGCACTCTTTCACCATACCTGATCAGTTCTGGCTTGCACATCTGATAGTCACCATTTACTTGGCTAACAACCAGCTGGGGGTCTCCATATATGAGGAGGTTTTCGATTCCCATATCAACAACGATCTCAAGACCCGCTATCAAAGCTTCATATTCAGCCTCGTTGTTTGTTCTTGGTTCCGTTAAGGAAAGGGCAAAACGCATTATCTCTCCTTGCGGAGTCACTAAGATGAGTCCCATCTCAGCTTTGATTATAGGAGTGTTATGCTTATGATTCTTCATGGAAGATGCTCCATCAAAGTAGAGTTCCCATTGGACATTATTTTCCTCCTTCCCTTCGATTGTGTCGGACGCGTGTTCGTCTGGAAATTCACAATTTAAAGGAGAATCGGATGGTATCGAATGCACAACGAGAAAGTCGGCAACGGCCTGGCCTTTCACTGCTTTGAAGTGTCAATACGTTATCGAGAACTCCATCAAGAGGAGGACCCATTTGGTAAGACTTCCTGTTAGTATGTCCCTTGACATCAGATATTTAAGAGGATCCACCTTTGATATAAGATGGACCTCATGTGCTAAGGCATAGTGCTTGAGCTTCATTATCGTGAAGATCAGTACTAGACAATGTTTTTCGATAAGGGAGTAGTTGTTTTCTGCTCCCAGGAGAACTCGACTCAAATAGTAGAGAGCTCTCTCCTTTCCCTGATCGCTCTCCTGTGCCCAAAGCGTGCCTAGAGAACCTTCAAGGGTCGTTGTGTACAGGATGAGGGGCTTTCCTTTGACCGAAGCTGTCTGTACCGGCCGGTTCTGCAGGTATTTCTTGATTTTATCCAGTGCACTTTGGCATTTGTGATCCCAAACGAACGGGGTCCCCTTCTTCATTAGATGGCTATAGGTGTGGCATTTGCCGGAGAGGTTGGCTATGAACCGCCGGACATACGCGAGCTTTCCTTGGAGAGACTGCAATTGTTTGAGAGTTCTTGGCGTGGACATTTCCATAATCGCCTTGATCTTTGATGGGTCTATTTCGATGCCTCGGTGTCGTATGATGAATCCTAGGAATTTTCCTGAGGAGACTCCAAACGCGTATTTCAGAGGATTCATCTTTAGATTGTATTTCCGAATACGCTGAAACACTATGTTCAGATATTCCCAGTACTCCTCATACGATTTGCTTTTCACCACAAGGTCATCAATGTAGCATTCGACAATCTCATGTATGAGGTCATCGAAGATCTTCATCATGGCCCTCTGGTAGGTAGCGCCTGCGTTCTTCAGACCGAAGGGCATCACCTTATAGCAGAATATGCCAAGCGGAGTCCGGAAAGCAATGTGCTTTTGGTCTTCAGGATGCATTTTTATTTGATTGTAGCCTGAAGATCCATCCATGAAGGAGAAGACCTCATGAGTGTACGTGTTATCGATCATCAGCTCGGTAACAGGTATTAGGAAATCATCCTTTGGAAAAGCTTTGTTAAGGTCTCGAAATTCCACGCAGATGCGTACTGTCCCATTTTTCTTCATCAGGGGAATAATGTTGGCAATCCAGTCGGGATACTGAACTTCTTGGATGAAGCCGGAGTCAATTAGTTTCTTGACTTCGGCATTGATACTCATCTCGAGTTCGAGCCGCATTCTTCTTGGCTCCTGTTTGACTAGCTTGACGCCCAATGATATAGCCAGTTTATGCACCGCTATTTTCGGATCTAGTCCCGGCATCTCGGAATAGTTGCATGCGAAGCAGTCTTTATATTGCATAAGCACGTCCTTTAGTGTAGCCACCTGTTTTTTAGACAACAGCTCACTTACGAACGTGTGTCTCAGCTCATTTTCCGTGCCCAAGTCGATTTTCCTCACGTTGTCTGTCGTAGTGTGTATCCCATCTTCCAGCTCTTTTGGTGCTGGTGGAAACTCTGAGATCACCTCCTCCTCATCCTCATTTGAGAAGCACTTGAAGAAGTCATCTATATTCTCATACCCTCCCTCCTTTCAGAGTGTTATCATGTGGCAAGAACGAGTTCGCTTCCATTCTTGGTGTTGAGCCGGTCCCGCCTTCGTGATATAGGTTCTCATTGGCTCATGCTTTTGCGGTGGGGTCACCCTCCAGCTGTCGGATATAGTGAACCTGCCCTGTTGATATTGGTCTTCGACCCGGTCTTTAAAGGTAAAGCAGTTTTCAAGAGGATATCCTATTGCTCGATGATAGGAGCAATAATCCGTGTAATGGACCTCATTTACCGGTTCGGGGTACCGAGGCTTCGGGAGCGTCATCATCTGATACTTGATGACAAGGTTGAATATTTTCCTTGTCTCGTCTTGAGGGAAAGAGTATTCCTGACCCATCTTCTTAATGAAAGACGGATTTCATCTGACTTTTTCTTTATTGCGTGGCTTCTTGGATCTGCTTCGCTGTTTTAGAACTTCATTTTCATTCTCCACCATGTTTTTTCCTCTATGTCGGGCTTTTTCTTTGTCGCGAGAACGTACAGTGGGCTGAAGGTGAAGGGCATCGTAATTTTCCCTTTCCGCAGACTGCTGAATGAGATGCTGAGTCATGGACTTTTTGTAAATAGCCATTTCGCGGTTGTGATCATCCCGAATCTTTTGACCGGCTTCTCTTATTAGCTTCTCAACTTGCTATTCGAACGACAGACTTGACATTCTTATAGCGGGATTTTTCTTCGTTTCAACATCACAGCTATCCGGAAAAGCATTCCTTTCTACACCGGAGCCATTTATGACACGGCAGCCATGGAATCGCTCTCGTTTCTTGGATCGAACGTATCCGGGCCTAGTTGTTTCCATCTTCACGTTGAGCATTCTTTGCTGAGTCCCGGGAACGTCCCAAATCTTGTTGTAGAACTGGGCTTGTCGAGCGGTTTGTTTGAAGGGTACGCCTTGGCATCTTAATAACCCTTTCAATCCCTCTGCGTAATATCTTGGAAGAAGGATTGGTTGAAGCTTGTCAAGAGCAAGTTCGGCACCATGCCAGACTTCTCTCTTTATTTGCTCTCCGTAGATCGATAGAAGAGAATCGCCTTTTCACCTCTTCGCCTGGGAGGGACGTAGAAAGTCTGCAGCTCGTGTACGCTGTATGTATTGAGTGCATCAAGTTCTTTGTAATCCCGCGATGGAACTATGGTGATTTGCAATCTCTGATCAGCTCCAGTAATGGTTTGTGCTGACGGGCGAGTGGAGAATATGGCGTCAGTCTCGTCCTCAGAGCCACTGCCAAAGACCAAAATAGGAGTAGATGGTCCGGGCCTGTTGCATTGGGGTTTCCCTGAGGAGACTATCTCTTTATCTTCCTCGGTATCGATCCTAAAGATCGGGATAGTGGCGACGGCTTTTTTTTTATTCTCCGGCTTATGACATCTTTCCGTGTCTTTGAAGTCTGATAGGAAGTACTTTACGTCTTCGTATTTTCGGACTTCGTTTACGGAGAATGGATTTAGCTCCCCTGTAACTGTGTACTCAAGGTCGTCTTTGAAATTCTTCATATACTGCTGTTGTGTAGAAGGGATGAAATTGTACTCGTGTAACCAAGGCCGGCCGAGAAAAGCGTTATAGCAAGTCTTGGCGTCGATGACATGAAATTTGATGTCAGTGACGAGAAGCCCAAAATGTAATGTCAATATTACGGATCCAAGCGTCCGTGATGACTGCGAGTCGAACCCGGAGATGGTAATTTTGTCCCGGGCTAGGAGCTGAACGTTCATGCAGATCTCCTTCAGCACCTTTACGTGGAGAAGGTTGATGGAGGACCCGTTGTCAACCAAGATCTTTCCTATCTTGATGTCGTGGCAGTACCCGGTGACATATAGAGGACGGTTGTGCTCGCACGTTCCGAGGAGAAGATCTTCATCGCCGAATGTGATGTCAGCTGCATGAACCTCTGTCAGCTCGTCCTTTATCTTTTCTTTTCCAAGGAATTCTTGGAACTGATCGGACTCCAGTAATGCCCTGATCAGAGAATCTCTCGCTTCTTAGGACATGAGGAGAGCATCCAATATGCTCAGTTGTGAGGGTATCTTCCTCAGATGTGCCAGGATATTGTAATCCATCTTGGTTTTCTTAGGCGGGTCCTTGGCTGCGAGCTCTTTGACGACTCTATCATCGAGTGCAATTTCCTCGGGAACTTTTCCTTCCCCTTGTCTCGTTTTCTCGAACCTTTGTTTGTAGGCCCGAGGTTCTTTTCAAGCAGCGTACGATTACGCAGCTGAATGTTCTCACAGTTCTTTTCCTCTTCTTCTTTTCCAAAGGTGGATTCTTTGAAGAGAAGGTCGAGGGTTATTTCTTCCTTCGAATCGCTCCCGAATGTAAGATCTTGAGATTTTCCTTTTGTCGAACCGGTATCAACCATATGACAGTTGCCATCCATTCCTTCACACTCATCTATCGTGATTCTTTTTTGTCGACGAGCTTTGCGCTTCATTCGCTTGAAGTGTTGTCGGTGAGCAACGTCTCCTTACCACCTGCACTCTTCGGTGGGGTGTATGACCCTCCGATAGTATAAGCAATAGTTCGGATGTGAAATCTATCCGTTGAGACATGTGGCCCCGGGAATATTTCCCTTGAGAGATGGCAGCTTCATTCTCATTGACAGGGATTTGGCGAACCGTTTCTCCATCTTAAAACTGCTTTTTTTTACCACAGGTGTGCTTCGGTCTGGTTGGAGTACTTTGTGACTCTTCCTCGCTGCGTCTTCTTCATCCTGATGTTGATACTTGGACTTTTCGTATATGGCCGTTTCACGTTCTCAGTCAGCTCTGCTCTTTTGAAAAGCTTCGTTTAGCATCCAGTCAATTGGGTCTTCTGGCGGCTCTGGGGATTTTGGCACTGACCCTGCCCTCCATTCCTCTGCATTGCTTTCCAACGCCGAGGGAGTTTCTTCGACGAATGAGAAACCATGTGGCAACTTGCTGCATAATCTTCGGTTTCTCCTGATGAGGCATTTCCCTCATCATCATCATTATCTCCATTCTTAAGGATATGCTTAAGAAACTCTTCGAGAGTGACTGGGGTCTGTGCCTTCTGGTTGTACTCCTCTAGCACGTCGATATACTTTTGCAGGTCCGTGCGCTTGTCATCATATTCGGCAGGCTACACAGGCTTCTTGATCTTCTTCTTTTTCTTTGAAGACTTTGAAGGCTTGACCTGGGGGTTTTTCCCCTTGTCAACTATTTTCGGTGCGGAAAGCGGTTCCAGCATCCCTTCAATGATCACGAGCTCCAGCGAGCTTTTTCATCTGATCGCCGGACATGCCTGAAGATCTTTCAGCATTCTTTTGGTTTTAGCTGAAAGGACGACTTCCCACGGAGCTTATTCCATAAATGAGCATGATGCCCCCGGCATGTCCACCTTTTTAGGAGCGTGCCTCTGCGGTGGGTTCACCCTCCAGTTCTCGGACAGCACGAACTTCCCTTGACGGTGCTAGTCCTCGACCCAGTTCTTGAAAATGTAGTAATACTCAATAGGGTGGCTCACCATTCGGTGATAGGAGCAGTAGTTGGGATTGTTGACGTCACCGGGCTGCAGTAAACGTTTTGGGTCTGGCAAAGTGATGAGTTTGTTGTGCACTTCCAGTTCGAACAGTCTCCTCTTTTATCACGGGGAAACGAATAAGCACATCCTAGCTTCTCTTTCAGGGATTGGCGCGAGCACGCGTTGTTTTGGCGAACAACCGATTTTGGGTCACTCGGTTGTTGTTGAGTATTGGAAACGAATGCCGCTTTCCCTTTACCCTTTACATTCCGAGGGTCCATTTTTGAAGAGGAAGGTCCGTGGCCCATCTGGTCCATTTGGGCCAACTTGTCGATCAGAGCCTGGAAGGTGGTCGGCTTAAAGAACATCATGAACTGGGACACGGTCGCTTGAGGATCGATGGTCCTAATGAACATGCCCATGACAGGAGATTCTTCGATGCGTTGTTTGCATTTTAACCATAGGTTCCGCCACTGGATTGCGTATTGAACCTAGGTCTTTCCTGGCTTCACCCTGGCATTGATTAATACCATGATCGGGGTGCGCTCGCTTGTGCTGGCGAACTGCTGCGTGAACAGCAATTTCATTTCCGTGAATGTTTCGATGGAGTCATTTGGGAGCTCCGAGTACCATTCAAACGCCATTTCTGACAGGCTGCCAACGAACTGGCGAAGCAGCAATTTGTCGTCGCCTCCATTATTGCCGCATAGAGCCCTGAACTGAGTGACGTGTTGATGAGGATTGCCCGTCCCCTTATACACGTGGAACTTGGGGATCGTATATCGTGGCGCGTATTTGATTTGGTCATAACATCCCGGATACGGTTGCCAAGTTCTGATGACTTGGCCAGCCGCTTCATTTGCCTGATGAGATCATATTTGTTGAGCTATGTAATCATCAAGGCCAGCTTTGGAGATCGTTTCCTCCCTGGCTGTTGATAAAGATGGAAGAAGGTTTGATGTTTCCCCTCTGTCATCCTCGATGATTATCGGTGGGTCTTCAGCTGGAGGTTCTGGCTGGATCATCATTCCAACCTTGTCTTGGAACAGGAGCGCCATCTGTTTTATATTAGCAGCCTGTTCCGCGTCCTCCTTATCCTTTCTTTCCAGCACCCTTCGCAGGAACTCTGTATCGATCTCCTGCTCTTGGCGCTGTTCGGGTTCTGGATCCGGACTTTCTTTCTGTCCGGTAAGTGCTGCCATTTTAGTCGGCATTTCCTGGTACTTTTGTTGTTGCTCCTGAGCTTTTGTTAACGACCGAGTTTGCGGTCAATGAGCTACGGAAGAACAGCTTTCCTCTTTTCCAGAAGCCATGTAAACCATGTGTACGATCATACCCCCAGACTTAGGGCGTTTGGGTCCAGCGCCTTTGGAATTTGACGCAAGCGGTGGGATTTTCTCCGGCCTCATCCTTTTTTGGGAGGTCGAAGTTGACGGAGCCGTTGTGACAGGCACTTGTATTGAAGGTGTGCCTCTCTATATGACGGAAGGGTGGTCCTCCTCTTGCTGAGCCTTCATTTTCTTCAATCGGCGAGAGTAGTCTTTGTTGATCACAGAATCTTGGACTTTCCGCCAGACCCTATGGTTTTGGGAGGACAGACGCTGAGGGGGTTGATCCAGCTTTGCTTGCGTCGTGTTTTCAGCAGGTGGGAGAGTTCTTTCGCACCACGGTGGGAGAGTTCTTTCGCACCCTTCTAAGCAGATCAAAGTTGTTCCCGGTTAGAACAACAGCGTCAACTTCCACCATGTAACACCTTAGAATACGATTAGTGTTAATTAAGCGTTAGTGCGGGTTTTTAAGGAAAAGTTTACCAAATCGGGTTCCTCACATTTTATATCAATTAATTAATAGTTTATTATTATTTGATATGGCTTGCACACACACGTGCATGTTAATGTGATGGTATATTTAGTGTTAACCTTGTTTAGCAACATAAAACCTTAAGCTAAACCTTGCCCAATTTAACCTTACCTTAACCTTTTTCCTAGATCTTTTGTGTGGGAAAAATATCTTGTTTGGAGAGAGAGAGGTGGCTAGTGAGTCATGGAAGCTTTAATGGTGGCATTAATGGAGGTGGGGGAGAGAGTGAGCATAAGGAATTAGTTGACCCTACACTCACCCTCTCACCCTCTAACTCTCTCACGATATCACATATAACCTAACCGATATCAAATATCGTGAGATTAGAATATGGTATCACATATTCGTATTTAATCAAGCTCCCGCACATATCACCATATGTGCCCTACTTCATTTCTCTTGAGCTAAGAAACCTCTGTGTGGGACTCTAAAGACTCATCAATACGCCAGCAGTAGGTAATGATCACATCAGATACCCACAAGCCGTCAGCGGTATTAGCTGGACGTAACGGCTACCCAGGTATTGAACGAATAAAAGATCAACAAGCAAGCTTGTCCAAACTCTCATGAAGCCTATAAGCAACACTTACCGTACAGTCCGGTCTCTTCGTTTGATATTTCGCATATCGAGTCTAGGGGTGGAATCGTCAAACCCCGGTAACTTGATAAGTCATGCTGATGCGTGGCCTATAACCTTTTGAGAAACTACTGATAACACTTACCAGTAAATCTCATCAACCCTGGTAAGGGACTTGCTGTTATAGCCAATCGAGTATAGCGCAACATCAACTCTCTATACCGGGAGAGAAGAAACCCCTCCTATCGCTCACTGCCTCCATGTAACTCGGGACTATACCCAAAATCCACCTGTTTGCATGAATCCTTTGATTCGTGGTAAGGAGAAAATTAAAGCACAGTGGGAACCACACAAGACACTATGACGATCTCGGGTCTACAGACTAACCTGTACAAGTGTCACCAGAGAACTGCTATCTGACGATAGGAATGGTACCATCTAGGAGTTCTCGACAAGTCCTGTTCGGTGTACCTATTCTATAATGAGCACTTGTGTACAATCTTTGATGTCAAACACCAACAGTTGTGGGATCAACCATCGCCCCATATACCAGTCTACTCTGGAATATCGATGCCCTATCTTAATACTCTCTTGACTAGAGACTGTTAAAGGATGTGCTTGCATACTACACAAGCCCCACTAATATGATCTGCATCATAGTCCTGGTAGTCAAGCCAACATCCCAAGGGCTTTATCAACATGTATAAGAGAGACGGTATAATAATATAAGTGTACATGTTAAGATAAAGAGCAACCAGATAGCATACTATCATGTCGAGCAAGAAAGTCATATATGTGTGTGTGTGTGTGTGTGTCCAAGCATCCACTATATCATACAATAATTGTAAGGTTACTGGGTACGCTAACAAGGCTCTACAAGGCATCGACCATGCCAAAATTAAATTTTTATGTGCCGAACAACCCTAAGCAAGATCGTATACTAGAGTTTAGGCGAAACGAATAGTAAGTAAACAACTTTACTTCTAAGGGAACACGAAATACAACCTTTGTAGATCGGTCCTTCACTTCATTTGCTCCTTGTTGAAGTCCCTTCGCTGCGATCAAGGTTCTCCCGGGCTCTTGCATGGCTTCACGAGGCGAAAGATGCGACCTTGCTTGAAGTCTCCGAGGCCGAAGATGGTCTACGTCGAGGGAATTCCGACTCAAGCTACTACTTCACTAATTTGAGAATTAGTGAAGCAAAAACCCTATACTAAAGTGCTAGTCTAGTAGAGGATGGAGAAATAGGAAGTGGGTTCTCTTTGGATTTTTATTTCTCACTTTAGTTCTCATTTTGGATCAAACCCTAGCAAGCTTTTCTTTTGAACAATGAAGAAGATGAACAAAAGAAAAGAGAAGAGGATAATGATCAAGTGCGTGATCTAACCATGGTGAGTGAGTATCATATACTAACTCTTGTAGAGACTTAACCCTAGGCTAATTGTTATGGTTGGGTTAATAAATATCCATAGTAAAATACAAACTCAAGTTGAATTAGTCAATGCATCCACAAGCTTCCACAAGCTTCATGCATTTTCTAATCCTCCACTTGATTTTGTATTTACTTTAAATATTAAAAACCCAAACTAAAAATTAGCATAGTGTAAGTCTCATACACCCATGGATGATGTATCATCAACCATGATACAAAAAGCTAACACATTTTAATATATATCATATATATAGTAAAGATGTGTACATGTGAGAAAAAACCCTAAGTGAACATGTGTTAGTTAATGTAAACTAGTATATCAAATATACAATTATACAATAAATTATTAAATCAACACTTGACTTAATAATCCGGTCATATCACATATAACCGACTAACTTCCAATGTATCGACTTATCGAATCAACACTTGATTTGATATCCGGCTATATCATATATATAACCGACCGATACATAAAGTCACGAGAATAGAATACGGTATCACATACACGCATTATTCTCGGTCCCGCACATATCACATATGCGCCCCTATTTCTTTTTGCCTGAGCCAGTAAAACCTCTATGTATGACTCTAAAGACTCGTCAATACGCCGGCAGTAGATGATGATCACATCACGCACCCATAAGTCGTCAGCGGTACTAGCTGGAGGTAACGGCTACCCGAGTATTGAGCGATCAGAAGATCAGCAAGCAAGCCCGCTCCAACTCCTATAAAAGCCTGCCGGTAACACTTCCCGTACAGTCCGATCTCCTCGTCAGATATGTCGCATATCAAGTCTAGGGGTGGAAAACGTCAGACCCCAAAAACCGATAAGTCGTGCCGATCTGAGGCTCATAACTGTCACGCCCCACCCCCAATACAGAGAGTATTGTCCGCTCTGGCCGAAACCGCACGGTTTTTCTCTTTAGAGCGAACCGGACCCGACCAGGGGCCACTTCCCAGGAGGTCACCCATCCCAAGACTTCCCTGGCCCGAGCACGCTTAACTACGGAGTTCTCAAGCTCCTGTAGTTCCGGTTCACTTAAAAGGCACCTCTGTATTGAAGAGTGGTATGTCGTGCCGATGTGAGGCTCATAACTGTCACGCCCCACCCCCAATACAGAGAGTATTGTCCGCTTTGGCCGAAACCGCACAGTTTTTCCCTTTAGACAAGCCCGCTCCAACTCCTATAAAAGCCTGCCGGTAACACTTCCCGTACAGTCCGATCTCCTGTCAGATATGTCGCATATCAAGTCTAGGGGTGGAAAACGTCAGACCCCAAAAACCGATAAGTCGTGCCGATGTGAGGCTCATAACTGTCACGCCCCACCCCCAATACAGAGAGTATTGTCCGCTCTGGCCGAAACCGCACGGTTTTTCCCTTTAGAGCGAACCGGACCCGACCAGGGGCCACTTCCCAGGAGGTCACCCATCTCAAGACTTCCCTGGCCCGAGCACGCTTAACTACGGAGTTCTCAAGCTCCTGTAGTTCCGGTTCACTTAAAAGGCACCTCTGTATTGAAGAGTGGTATATCATGCCGATGTGAGGCTCATAACTGTCACGCCCCACCCCCAATACAGAGAGTATTGTCCGCTCTGGCCGAAACCGCACAGTTTTTCCCTTTAGAGCGAACCGGACCCGACCAGGGGCCACTTCCCAGGAGGTCACCCATCTCAAGACTTCCCTGGCCCGAGCACGCTTAACTACGGAGTTCTCAAGCTCCTGTAGTTCCGGTTCACTTAAAAGGCACCTCTGTATTGAAGAGTGGTATGTCGTGCCGATGTGAGGCTCATAACTGTCACGCCCCACCCCCAATACAGAGAGTATTGTCCGCTGAAGAGTAGTATAATTCCATTTATAGTACATATCTGCCCTCTTTCGGAATGTATTCCGAAGATTCCCTATTGTTCTAAAGTGGGTCCCACAGACTCAAGAGGTGGCCCCCACGGATTCAAGAGGTGGCCCCCGCCCACTTAAACATGACACTTGGCGTGGCACTTTGTTCCGTGTGGCACTTTGCTCCGTGAGCAAGAACCGGGTCCCGACATTCTCCCCACTTTTGAACAATGGTTCGTCCTCGAACCACAGACCTACTATTGAGGGACCGGCTCTGATACCATTCTGTCACGCCCCACCCCCAATACAGAGAGTATTGTCCGCTCTGGCCGAAACCGCACGGTTTTTCCCTTTAGAGCGAACCGGACCCTACCAGGGGCCACTTCCCAGGAGGTCACCCATCCCAAGACTTCTCTGGCCCAAGCACGCTTAACTACGGAGTTCTCGAGCTCCTGTAGTTCCGGTTCACTTAAAAGGCGCCTCTGTATTGAAGAGTGGTATCATTCCATTTATAGTACAGATCTGCCCTCTTTCGGAATGTATTCCGAAAATTCCCCATTGTTCTACAGTGGGTCCCATGGACTCAAGAGGTGGCCCCCGCCCACTTAACACGACACTTGGCGTGGCACTTTGTTCCATGTGGCACTTTGCTCCGTGAGCAAGAACCGGGTCCCGACATTCTCCCCACCTTTGAACAATGGTTCGTCCTCGAACCACATACCTACTATTGAGGAACCTGGCTTTGATACCATTCTGTCACGCCCCACCCCCAATACAGAGAGTATTGTCCGCTTTGGCCGAAACCGCACGGTTTTTCCCTTTAGAGCGACATTCTCCCCACCTTTGAACAATGGTTTGTCCTCGAACCACAGACCTACTATTGAGGAACCTGGCTTTGATACCATTCTGTCACGCCCCACCCCCAATACAGAGAGTATTGTCCGCTTTGGCCGAAACCGCACGGTTTTTCCCTTTAGAGCGAACCGGTTCTTGCTCACGGAGCAAAGTGCCACACGGAACAAAGTGCCACGCCAAGTGTCGTGTTAAGTGGGCGGGGGCCACCTCTTGAATCCGTGGGGGCCACCTCTCGAGTCTGTAGGACCCACTTTAGATCAATGGGGAATCTTCGGAATACATTCCGAAAGAGGGCAGATATGTACTATAAATGGAATGATACCACTCTTCAATACAGAGGCGCCTTTTAAGTGAACCGGAACTACAGGAGCTTAAGAACTCCGTAGTTAAGCGTGCTCGGGCCAGGGAAGTCTTGGGATGGGTGACCTCCTGGGAAGTGGCCCCTGGTCAGGACCACTCTTCAATACAGAGGCGCTTTTTAAGTGAACCGGAACCACAGGAGCTTAAGAACTCCGTAGTTAAGCGTGCTCGGGCCAGGGAAGTCTTGAGATGGGTGACCTCCTGGGAAGTGGCCCCTGGTCGGGACCGGTTCGCTCTAAAGGAAAAAATCGTGCGGTTTCAGCCAAAGCGGACAATACTCTCTGTATTGGGGGTGGGGCGTGACAGAATGGTATCAAAGCCAGGTTCCTCAATAGTAGGTCTGTGGTTCGAGGACGAACCATTGTTCAAAGGTGGGGAGAATGTCGGGACCCGGTTCTTGCTCACGGAGCAAAGTGCCACACGGAACAAAGTGCCACGCCAAGTGTCGTGTTAAGTGGGCGGGGGCCACCTCTTGAATCCGTGGGGGCCACCTCTTGAGTCCGTGGGACCCACTGTAGAACAATGGGGAATCTTCGGAATACATTCTGAAAGAGGGCAGATCTGTACTATAAATGGAATGATACCACTCTTCAATACAGAGGCGCCTTTTAAGTGAACCGGAACTACAAGAGCTTGAGAACTCCGTAGTTAAGCGTGCTCGGGCCAGGGAAGTCTTGGGATGGGTGACCTCCTGGGAAGTGGCCCCTGGTCGGGTCCGGTTCGCTCTAAAGGGAAAAACCGTGCTGTTTCGGCCAGAGCGGACAATACTCTCTATATTGGGGGTGGGGCGTGACAGAATGGTATCAAAGCCAGGTTCCTCAATAGTAGGTCTGTGGTTCGAGGACGAACCATTGTTCAAAGGTGGAGAGAATGTCGGGACCCGGTTCTTGCTCACGGAGCAAAGTGCCACACGGAACAAAGTGCCACGCCAAGTGTCGTGTTAAGTGGGCGGGGCCACCTCTTGAATCCGTGGGGGCCACCTCTTGAGTCCGTGGGACCCACTGTAAAACAATGGGGAATTTTCGGAATACATTCCGAAAGAGGGCAGATCTGTACTATAAATCGAATGATACCACTCTTCATACAGAGGTTCCTTTTAAGTGAACCGGAACTACAAGAGCTTGAGAACTCCGTAGTTAAGCATGCTCGGGCCAGGGAAGTCTTGGGATGGGTGACCTCCTTGGAAGTGGCCCCTGGTCGGGTCCGGTTCGCTCTAAAGGGAAAAACCGTGCTGTTTCGGCCAGAGCGGACAATACTCTCTATATTGGGGGTGGGGCATGACAGAATGGTATCAAAGCCAGGTTCCTCAATAGTAGGTCTGTGATTCGAGGACGAACCATTGTTCAAAGGTGGGGAGAATGTCGGGGCCCGGTTCTTGCTCACGGAGCAAAGTGCCACACGGAACAAAGTGCCACGCCAAGTGTCGTGTTAAGTAGGCGGGGGCCACCTCTTGAATCCGTGGGCGCCACCTCTTGAGTCCGTGGGACCCACTGTAGAACAATGGGGAATCTTCGGAATACATTCCGAAAGAGGGCAGATCTGTACTATAAATCGAATGATACCACTCTTCAATACAGAGGTGCCTTTTAAGTGAACCGGAACTACAAGAGCTTGAGAACTCCGTAGTTAAGCATGCTCGGGCCAGGGAAGTCTTGGGATGGGTGACCTCCTGGGAAGTGGCCCCTGGTCGGGTCCGGTTCGCTTTTAAGGGAAAAACCGTGCTGTTTCGGCCAGAGCGGACAATACTCTCTGTATTGGGGGTGGGGCGTGAAAATAACGGGTCGAGAAACTACTGGTAACACTTACCAGCAAATCTCTGAATCAGCCCTGGCCAGGGACTTCCCTGTTACGGCCAATCGAGCACAGCGCAACATCAACCCCCAATACCGGGAGAGACGAAACCCCTCCTATCGCTCATTGCCTCCATGTAACTCGGGACTGTACCCAAAAACCACCATTTTGCACGCCCTCATGGACGTTGTAAGGTGGAAATCAAAGCACAGTGGGAATCACACAAAACTCTATGACGATCTCGGGTCTACAGACTAACCTGCACAAGTGTCACCAGAGAACTGCCATCTGACGTGAGGTATAATACCATCTGGGAGTTCTCGGCGAGTCCGTCCAGTGTACCCAGTCTCCACTGAGCACCCGTATACCATCTCTGATGTCAAACACCAATGGATATGGGATCATCCATCGCCCATCTCATGGGTCGAGAAGCGTATACGCTAGTCTACACTGGTATATCGATGCCCCGTCTCGATACACCCATGACTAGGGACCTTGAAGGATGTACTTATGGACTACACTGTCCCCACTAGTATGATCTGCATCATAGTCCAGGTAGTCAAGTACACATCCTAAGGGCTTTACCAACATGTAACTATAAGACAGTATCAAGAGACAAGTATACATGTTAAGATAAAGAGCAACCAGATAGCATACTATCATATCGAGCAAGAAAGTCCTCTCTATATATGTCCAAGCATCCAATATAATATACATCATCTGCACAATACTGGCCTCTAGGGCATACATACAACTAACAATAATGGCCTCTGGGACATATATATTCCTAACAATAACAAACATAAATCTGTATAATTACCCGTTCTATTCTCTTTACTTGTCCTATTATATTCGTTCTTTTAGACTTACCGAGCGCTAGTTCGCTAACGATGTTCCTGTCTCTTCTTTCTTTGGAATGTTCGTCAGGAGGACCCGACTCTCAGGAGACCAAGCCCAGCCAGGAGTAATTGGAGCAGATACCCGAGCAACACGACTACTAGCTTACTTGTACTTATTTACTTTTCAATTCATATGCCACTGTTTAAGCATTGCTTACATCATTGTATTTTTCTTTTCAAATCAGTTGTAATGTAAGAATGAATGTTAATAAAAGTCGATTTTTATTATTACATCTCTTGTTATTCTTGTGTATTCATTTATATTGCTTATTTACTCTTAACGTGTTTACTTCTGAATAAACACGCCGCGGCCTGTCACGTCTACTTCTTCGTACACTGGGAAGCGGGGTGTGACCCTGAGCCTATCTGTGACAATCTCCATACAGTCCGGTCTCTTCGTCTAAGAGTATCGCATATCGATTCTAGGGGGTGGATAAAGTCATACCCCTAATAACGCGATATTTCGTGTCAGTGTGAGGCCCATCACCCACTGAGAAACTGCTAATCCAAATCAGTAATTCAGGTCTACCTTGGCTAAGGATTTCTGGTGATGTCCACCCGTGCACAGCGCGACATCAACCCCCAATACCGGGAGAGACGAATCCCCGACAATCCGCTCATTGCCTCCATATGGCTCGGGACTGTACCCAACTAAAATCTGTTTACACGACTCTTTTGAGCCGTGGTAGGGCAGTAATCAAAGCACAGTGGGAACTCACACGAGAAAAATGACGATTTCAGGTCGAAGGACTAACCTGTACCCATGTCACTTGAGAACTGCTATCTGACAATAGGTATAATACCAACTAGCATGTTCTCGGCGAGTCCCTCCAGTGTACTCACCCCTAGTGAGCACCTGTATACAATCTTAGATGCGAAAGACCAATGGCTGTGAGACCAACCATCGCCCCTTGTCAGGGTCTAGAAAAGTATACACCAGTCTACTCCGGAATATCGATGCCCAGTCTCGATACTCCCACGACCAGGGACATTTAAGGATGTGCTTATGGACTACCTAGCCCCCACATGTATGACCACCATCATAAAGCCGGTAGTCAAGCAATAATCTTACGGGCTTTATCAACATGTAATAGCAATCTGTAAAACCACATAATGCATGTACATGGTGATAAAGACAAACCAGATAGCATATTATTATCTCGAGTAAGACTGTTCTACCCGTATAGGTCCTCCCTCAATCAGCACAATCGTCTGCCTGCAATTACAATAATTGACTTGAGGGCACTATATCCAACAATCTCCCACTTGCACTTAAGGATAATTATTACAGTGTCGCATACTCATAGCCCATGTGATACTGAACATCCAACATCTCTACTAATCAGTCTCACAAAGCACGTTTGTGAAACTATCGTGTTTGAGAAATAGCCTCAGTGAGTAGATCCGCTCCAATGTTTCTATCTTTATCTCTCTATATCTCAACTTTGGGAAGAAAGACTATCTTCCGAAATGGACGATACATGTCTTAGAAATTGTCTAGATATCTGATGGGACCAAGTTCACAAATGAACTCCTAATCCAACAAACTTCTTAGACCGTATCTTCCAATGAATTTAATCAATATCATGTGCCATGTCTTCCTCAGTATCCGCTTGGACCGCATGTCCAACATACTGTACCTCAAAAGAGAGAAAACTATTAACTCTGACAGCCACTCTATCATCCAGGTCACCTTGGAAGCCTGAAATTATAACCGCCTCCTGAAGGAGGCTGCCGTTACCATATACCAAGAATATCCACTTATGTTCACAACTGCTTCCTAATGTTTCTCCAAGATTGGATTAATATATGCTTATTGCAGCTAGTACAAAAAGAAATATGTGGTGTGGTACTTGACATCTAATGATTGATTCAATTACCTAAGCAAGTGATATGTCAATCATGCAAATCTTTCTCCTCGTCGGTTTAGAAGACATCTTTTTAGAAATGGTGACTCCATCACCTGCGGGTACACCACCACGTCAGGAGTTGTTCATTCTAAAACACTTTAGAATAGTGTCAAACTACCCAAATTGGGACACTTCCCAAATCTAGATCTAAAACCATAGATCTAGTGACCAGAATCCCTGATATTTTATCCAGATTCCTATGTGGAGAAACACCTTGTGACAACCACAGTATAACTTATCGTAGTATAGGAACATCATTTCCTATAAGGAGTACGTCATCCAAATATCAGGACATCACTCTCTACTATCTTCTTACCAGGTCCATCTATTGTTCTGATGAAGTCAAACTCTATGACTGTTACATCAAAAATAGATGGTCTATCTCCGCTATACATGCTTTAGTCTATAAATAGACATAAGCTACTGGCCTACCACGCTTTCGCTGCTCTCACTGACTACAACAACCCTATGGCAGAGTCATATACACGCGTACTTCTAAAGCTAATTTAAAACGACATTATATTTATCCACCTGCCAGATCACATAGTCTAGGACAACAGTAGTGGCAAGTTTGGATCATCAAAATCTCCATGTCACCGTATTTGAGGAGACCGAAGCACCTCTCGGGTGGCTGAGGTTACCCATTATATCTGCGGAGTGGCTAATGGATTGTCAAATATAATTGAATTTTTATGTTCTACTAAATTTTCAGTAATCGCTTCTGGTTCTGGAATCACTTCCAATTCTACCATACTCCCACTTGTGTTTTCTGAAAAGAACTCATTTTACTAAAGAGGTGGCGAATCAAGAACAATATAACTATTGATCCTCCAAATGTTAGAATGTTAACTTTCGTCAAAGCCCGGGATAACCCAAAAACTGCCATTACTGAAACGTGGCTTGAGTTTATCCAAATTCTGGTTTTAAGCATAAGCCGGACTACTCCATATACCTTAACTTCTTTAGGATATGAATCCATTCTATATCCAATATAGAAATAAAGGCACTAATTTAATTTGAACATGATTCAAAATACATGCAACTGTTTCCAATGCATATTGACTAAATGGAAGAAGGCCAAGCAGCATTACTCATCAAGGAGTGTACCCACGGATGAGTAACCTGAGATAGAAACAAGTTCTCAAGTATATTACTTATGACGGAACACCTAGCATAAGTATCTATACCTTCGACCACCCCGAAGAATCCTGATACTTGCAACGTATGGTTCTCTACTTTATTCTTATACATATAACTTCTCAAAATTTGGACCTTCTATTTCAACGAAATGCTTATTTAAAACTAGAGAAGTCATAAGTAAACGGAATATATTACGAGTACCAACCCCTTTAACCTAATGGACATCGGACAATATACAATACTTTTTATAAGTCATCTAAGTTTTATAACTCAAACCCTATGTATAGTAGGTTGAAAATTGTGTTATGATTAAGAAGAATTACACCGTTGTTGAATGTACCTTACATAACCATCAACTGATATAGATAAACATCGTAATTATAATTTCAAAAAGTTATATCTCACTTCATAAAATAAACGTACAGATATATCAGTTTGAAATTAGTGCATAACAACGGATATTCAAAACCAAATATTTGCCGTTAGGCAAAACCCAGACGATTTTCTCAAATATCACCAATTACAAAGAATTCTGATATTAAGAATCTAATTACCCAATTCCCAATGTTCTATTCCCACTCAACATTTATAATGCCATACAGATGTGAGAATAAAGTCTGGTAAATACATACCCTGCAGTCAGAATCTAATTGGGAAAGCAGTTTTCAATTAACACCACAATAAGACTGAAACATGAAAATGTTTCGTGGGGGTGGACGGGTATTTCTAGTAATGCCTCTTCCACTATCCAGATTCATGACAATGGTCGCAATTTTCCTTGCTCTCACTGCAATCCTTTAATCTGTCTTTACTTCTTACCTTCTGTACACCATACTTAGGCTAATTGGTTTTCTTCCTTCCTACCTTTTGACACCTGCCTAAGGTTTGGAAGAAGACTATCCAATAAGCGTAATAAGTGTACTCTCCTAATACTTGAAGTCCTAGCAACCTGAGAGAAGGTAAAGAGAAAAGACAACCGAATAATTTATTCAATTTCTCCAGAATCAGAATCCATCCTCAAATAGAAACAAGTTTCTTCGAATTCGTATGTAACTATACGATGGCATACCCAAGCAATATGGATCTTCGTAGTGATACGGAGTGTTCTGGAGAAATACAAAGGGAAAATAGGAGTGGCAGGGATATATGTGGCTTTGTCATGAATTATAACAGTAGTCGCAATTTCCTTTGCCCTCAATCTAATCCCTTTATATGTCTCTACTTCTTACCTTCTGTACACCATACTCAGGTTAATTAGTTTTCTTCATTCCCTACCTTTCGGCACCTGCCTATAGTTTGAAAGAAGACTATCTAATAAGTGTAATAGGTGTGCTCTTCTAATACTAGCAGCCCTCGCAACCTGAGAGAAGGTAAATAGAAAAGACAACCGAATAATTTATTCAATTTCTCCATAACCGGAAACCATCCTAGAACTGAAACAACTTTTTTCGAGTTCGTATGTAACTATACGATGGCATACCCAAGCAATATGGATCTTCGTAGTGATACGGAGTGTTCTGGAGAAATGCAAAAGGGGAAGTAGGTGCGGTAAGTGTAGGGTTCCTAGGCACACTAATGAAGTCTCACAAGGCATCAAACATGGCTAATTCAAATTTTACAAGTGCCTACAAATCCTAATACGGATCGTTAACTAGATATATAGGCGATGCAAGCATGTAAACGAATTAAATGCTAAAGGAAAGTGACTACAACCTTTGTAGATCCGGTCCACCACTTACTAAGCTCCGCGACGATGTCCCTCCGCTGTACAAGTCGGATCCCGAACTCTAGCATCGGCTTCATCGAAAAATGGGCGGGCTTGATCGTCGGCTTCGATGCCGAAGATGATCTACGTCGAGGCATCACAAGATCAAACTCCGACTTCACCAAGTCATGAAACTTGTGAAGAAAACACCCTATACTACTTGGCAAGAGGTAGAAGATGAAGAAATAGGAAGTGGGTTCACTTTAGAATTTGATTTCTCACTTGTTTTCATCACTTGCCATTGATGTAGCAAGCTTTTCTTCATAGAAGAAGAAGATGATATCTTAAGTGTTGAATAATTAGATAAATAAATCAATACTTATCATATATTAACCCTTGGTTAATTGTAGAGAATGGACCATGGTTAACTTGAATGGTTAGGGTTAAGTATAAGACAAGAATGGTGGACTAGTTCAAAGCTTCAAGAACCTTCAACTAGCAAACAAAGAAAATCCACCATTTGTCATTCTCTTTTCCAAAATGAAAAAGATAAATAAATAGATAGATAAGTAAATGAAAAAACAAAACCCTAATCATTAGTTTAACCATGGTTTAATTCTTTACACTTAACTAAGTAAGCATGTATCATCAAACATGATACAATCATGTGCACAAATGTATATCACATATACAACTTGCACAATTCAAGTGAGAAAATCCATTTAAAGTGAACCAATACTAGTTAATGCAAAGTAATATATCAAATGTATGATTATACATTAAATCATTAAATCAACACTTGATTCAATGATCCGGTTATGTCGGATATAACCGGCTAGTATCCAATGTATCGGCTTATCGAATCAATCCTTGATTCGATAACTAGGTTATATCGCATATAACCATTCGATACATTCATCGCGAGAATGGAATACGGTATCACATACACACATTATTCTCGGTCCCGCATGTATCTCATATGCGCTCATATTTCGTTTCGCTTGAGCCAGGAAACCTCTGTGTAGGACTCTAAAGACTCGTCAATACGCCGGCAGCAGATGATGATCATATCAAACACCCACAAGCCGCAAGCGGTCTGCTAAACGTAACGGCCACCCGGGTATTGAGCGATCAGAAGATCGACGAGCAAGCCCGCTCACACTCCTGTGAATCCAACTAGTAACACTTACCGTACAGTCCGGTCTGTTCGTCTGATATGTCGCATATCTCGCCTAGGGGTGGTAAACGCCAGACCCCAGTAGCTTGATAAGTCATGCCGACGTGAGGTCCATAACATTCATGAAACTACTGATAACTCTTACCAGTATATCACTGCAACCCTGGCCAGGGATTTCCTGTTATGGCCAGTCGAGCATAGCGCAACATCAACCCCCAATACAGGGAGAGACGAATCCCCTCCTATCGCTCATTGCCTCCATGTGAATCGGGACTGTACCCAAAAACCACCTGTTTGCACAACTCAGTAGAGCCGTGGTAGGGTGGAAATCAAAGCACAGTGGGAGACACACAAGACTCTATGACGATCTCGGGTCAACAGACTAAGCTGTACCAGTGTCACCAGAGAACTGCCATCTGACGTGAGGTATAATACCATCTGGGAGTTCTCGGCGAGTCCGTTCAGTCCCCACTGAGCACCCGCATACCATCTCTGATGTCAAACACCAATAGATATGGGATCATCCATCGCCCATCACATGGGTCGAGAAGATATACGCTAGTCTACTCTGGAATATCGATGCCCCGTCTCGATATTCCCACGACTAGGAACAATGAAGGATGTACTCATTGACTACCCAGGCCACACTAGTATGATCTCCATCATAGTCCTGGAAGTCCAGTACACATCCTAAGGGCTTTATCAACATGCAATCAGAGAGACAGAAAGTATACATGTTAAGATAAAGAGCAACCAGATAGCGTACTATCATGTCGAGCAAGAAAGTCCTACCTATATATGTCCCAGCATCCACTACAATATACATCCTGTGTACAGTAATGGCCTCTAGGGCATACATATAACTAACAATCTCCCACTTGCACTAGGGCCATCTGTAGCAGTGGTTGCAGTATCTAATACTCAACCATCACATAAAAGTCTCTCTTTGGAAAAAGGCCTTCGTGAGTGGATCCGCCGTGTTGTCCTCTGAGTCTACTCTCCTTACCTCGATCACCCCGGAGATCAACTATCTCCATGATCAGGTGATGCTTCCTCAGAATATGTCTGGGTCACTGATGGGATCAGGGTTCCTGGGCCAAAGCCTCACTTCCATTGTCATACAATGGTAGGAACTTAGTTCATCTTATGAACCAATATACACCCAAACTGCCTCTTTGGTAGTATCTATAATAGCGATTTTACCAGCCTTTATCGTCTAGTTTGCCATGGTATCTAGCCTGGAACTCTTCCAACATACCGTCCCTTTACCGAGGGTAAAGACAATGCCTGCGACTGACATTCAGTCGTGCTTATCAGTCTGGAACCTTTCCAGTGATTCTCCCCAGGATCAATTAATACAATCTTACTACAGATAGTGAGAACCCTAACATCCCTTTAGATCTATCTCATAGATCCAAATTTCAGGATTTAGGAGGTATCACTTTGATCCTATATGGAGAATCTATGTGATAAGAGGAGATCGACCGATCGTGGCATAGGAAACTCTTTTCCTATCAAGAGTATGTCATCCACGTACTCTACGAGGATCATTACCATACTCCATACTGCCCTTTTGTACATACAAGGTTCATCTACCATTTTGATGAAGTCAAACTCTTTGACTACCACATCAAAACAGATGTTCCAACTCCGCGATGCCTGCTTTATCCCGTAAAGCAACTTGCACATGTTTCCGCTGCTCCCACTGTTTACGAAGCCCTCTGGCTGTGTACTTATAGACTTTCTATTCTAAATCACTATTTAGAAAAGCAGTCATGACACCCAACCACCAGATATCGTAGTCATGGTATGTAGCAATGGTAAGTAGGATCTGGATGGACTTAAGTATAGTCCCTGGAAAAGGTTTCATCATTTTCCACTCTTGGTCGATGACGAAAACCTTTAACAAGTCTAGCTTTGAAAGTCACAACCTTTCCATTTACACCAAGTAATCTTCTCAAGATATACTTGCTCCTGATGGGGATTTAACCCTTCAGATATCGCTACCAAAGTCCATACTTTGTTGGTGTATATGGATTCCATCTCAGATTGCTAAGCATCCAGCCATTCTTACAGAGTCCCTACTCTTGATGGCCTGCTCAAAACTAGTTGGGTCATCATCTCATGATGCAATCCTTGCTCCCACTGTCATCGAGAAACCGAAGTATCTCTCAAGCAGGTGAGGAACCCTGCTAGATCGGCGGAGAGGCTGAGGTTCGTCGGGAACTATTGAATCCTTTGGTTCTGTCAAATCATCAGCTGCAGTTTGTATAGCTGGAACATTTCCAGTTCTACATAACTGACCTTGCCTCGAGCTTGTCCGGATTTTGCATTTGACATAGGCCAGACAATCCCAAATCTTAACTTACTTAAGAGATAGGCTCTTCCCATACCATATCTCATATGGAATGGTAGGCACTGATTTGATTCGAACATAATTCAATAGGTATGCAGCTTCTCAAGTGCACAACCCCAAAAGGAAATAGGTAACTCAGTAATACTCATCATAGAGCACACGATATCTAATATTGTGCGATTGCTCCGCCCTGATACACCGTTGTGCTGTGGTGTATTCAAAGGAGTAGTACGGAGAGAGAATCTCATTCTCCTTTAGAATGGTCCAGGAATGCCATGCACAAGTATTCTCCTCCCTGATCTCATCATAGGACATAATACTTATACCCGTATTTTAGTTCTCTACTTCCAACTTATATTCTGTGAATACCTCAAAAGCTTCGGACTTATATTTCAACAGGAACATACGACTGAATCTTGAGAGATTATCAGAGAATATAATGAAGTATAAAGAACCAGTCCTGGCATGTGTAGACAGGAGACCTTACATACATCATAATATATCAGTCCCAAGAGTTTACTAACTCTTTCTCTGTTTCCAATAAACAGAGCTATGGTCATCTTATCTTTGTGACATGACTGGCAAGTTTCACAAGATGTAAATTCAAACTGATTTAAATATGCATCTAAAATGTAACTTCAGCCAGTCGGGTCGCATTGATATGACCTAGTCTACAATGCCTCAAGAATGATTCGTTCATTTCTGAACTCTTCCTATTGTGTGTGTTCTGTATACGAGGAACTGTAGTTTGATTTATAACGTCAATATTTTTAGATAACGTGCCTGAACCGATCAACTTTTGATATAGGAAATGTTCAAAACATTATCCAACAATACAAAATTATATCCTTTCTTTACTAATAAAGAGACTGATATGATTTTGTATATCAGGTTCGGTATCTAATAGCATTTGTTCAGAATCAATGTATTGGTAATACAGGGTGACAGTGACCAACAGACCTGGCTGCAACACTTGCCCCGTTTTCTGTCTCATGAAACTTATCACCCGTTCTCAGTTTTTCTACCTTTTTGTAGCCCTATGTAACATATTACATATCTGGGATCCTGATTCGGTATCATATACCCAGGATGCAGAGGATACTGAGAAACAGTTCTTTGTAATGAACACACCCGAAGGAGATGCATCATATGCACTTTCTTCATTTGGGCGGCATAGGAATTCTGGTATTCCCCTATTTCCTGCTCTGTCTTATAACAATTATAAGTTGGAGTGGGACCAACGTTCCCCAGCTCAGTATAACAAGCGGGTTCGGTCAATTCATCCATATTATTATCTTGATTAAGGCGTGATATGGTCGCTACCTGGAGAGAGAGAAAAGAAAACACTCTGCGTGCGCTCTTGCAAGATTAGATTGGTTATATATTTTATCTAATCAGGATGGCTCCCACTGTTTTTATCAAATCTTCCTTCAAACCCTAAAAGGAAAGACTAGCCGGGATTAATTACACTCTACAAGTTCGCCAATCTTTCAGCCAGGCCAGTGTCGGTACTTTGAGGGAGGTTCCCCGTGCTTTCGCACGGACCTAATTACAGTAAACCTCGTTTTCCCAGAGGCGTAACCCCGTTGACACCTTTCTAGACACCTACTTGATCGGCTAATTGCAAAGTGCAAAACTCTCCCAGGAGTAACAATTACTCGCAGTGGGTATAGGGGTCCAACTATCATATAGAAGGTATGCAATCTCATTGCAAATTTCAACACTTGAAACTCCCGATAAAGGTTTTTACCCCTAGCACCTATGACCTTAACTATGGTCAACAAATCATAAGTACTAGTCAAGTTCTACCCATCATTTCGTGATTAATTAGACCCACCCACATGACCCTTAACTAAGGTCAACAAAGTCACGCGACTGTCCTAACTATCGCATCATATGCGGTGTAGGAAGACATCACTTAGCTACCGTACACTGTGCCTTGACTATGGTCAACAAACACAGCACGAATACTAAGTACTCTACTTCCTAAAATGACGGAGGGTTGCGAATGGTTTTTATGAAAACCTTTAACGCTTTGAACTTGATCTCGTTGCGGAATCAAATGGTTTTTAAATGGAATGTTTTTGAGGCTTTTCTAGTTTTGCTAAAGGGGTCACTCCCGATGAAGGGATCGTCGGCCCTTTCCTCGTCGAATGAGGTGCGGGATATATCATATATATCACTGTGCAAAGCAGAAACTATAGAAGAGATCAAAAGACAAACCGAGGGTTGTAGCATCTGCCAGTTATTTCTAAAGGAGTCACTCCCGGTGAAGGGATCTCGGTCCTTTCCTCATCGAATAAGGTGCAGGATGTTCTACAATAAACACCGCGATGCAAAGCAAGAACTGTAGCTACCTATTTTTATTTTGAAATTCGATTCCACAACATCAATTAGGTTTATTTTCTTTCATTAATCTCATTAATGAATATCCCATCATTTAAATTACCTAAACATCACAGATAAATATGACGTACACTTATACCATCCGCATTCGCCTCGATGTCCCCTCGTGCACCGTTGGTTAGGTAACTAACGGCAGAGCGAGGCAGGGCTAGCGCGGATGTAAAACATAAGTAACGTCTATATAATATATCATATATACTATATACTATATCTATCTGAACAAAACACATGATCACATCACAGATAACGCAGCATAAAGTATCATAAGAAATATTGGATATACTAGGACGTCCGTGCTTTCAATACGAGCCAGTATAAAACACGGATTCCACGGTCGTGAAGAATAGACAATCCCACACCCCTAGACCCCTATGAGAGCGGCAAGCAACCCTACCAATTCTAGGGTTAGGAGACCCGGACTCGACTCCTCGAGATGGTCTCCCTCTGGACCCCAGAACCCGGTTACTTGTGCTTCCCTCCTTGGGTCTATCCTAATGCGGAAAAGCAAATAATATACAATGGGTGACATCTTTCGCAACCTGGAAGTGCCTCAATAAAAGAATATTACATACAAGTTTTTACATGAATGAAAATGAAAAACACTCATCTCACATAAAAAAACCCCGGCTATTCAAACACGACAATCCAATATAACATATCCAGCAACACATAACATCACATGTCATCAACGTAAGTAAATATGCGCATCCCAATTGTCGTTGATATATAGCAACGAAACCGGCGATATCACATATTACACTTACGGTCACAGAAAAGAATGTGTAAAACTACAACAGTTGGAATCCGCAACTCCTTTAGACATCACATGCCTAATCAAATGAATTCTTTAGACATCGCATGCCTAACAATTATAAACCCCGCATTTTAGTCTCTTTATCGAAAACTCTTTTCAATATCAAGTCGGGCAATTCAACAGGATTCCCGACATTTTGATCGAATGCTCGTCGCAAACTTTAGTAGACGGTCGCACCCCCGATACCGTCGACGAAGTGCACCAAGGCGGAACACCGCTACCGCGAGCACCCAAACGGATGCTTTCGGCGACGGGGTTCTCCTACAGTCACTTGGTCGGGGCTATGGGGTGAGGCTGTCTATTAAGTTTATCCGGCGAGTATCCGCATACGCTACGTGATTGCGACGGACTTTTGATCACATCAAAACTCCGTGGCAACCGATCAAGTGAGACTAAACTGCTATGTTTATAATATTCATTCCGTTATCTCATAACTATTTGCGAATTCCAAGTATTGTATCACATTCCGGATAACTAGAAAATGTTAAACTTTCCGATCGAATAATCGAACACCCAAGTTTTCCCGATACTGCTCAACACATGAAATAAGTCTAAAAACATTCAGTTCGTGCCTCAGTACCAACGGTCCAGCCGTAGAAGGGTCAAGCCAACGCCTCACATGTGGCACGCCGTACTGCCCCAAACCCTAAGGTTCAAAGGACGGTTCAAGACGGTCACATAATCGAGTTAAGGTTTGTTGTCTTCTAGAGGGTCCATTGCGTTACTTGCACTACTTAGAATGTTATTAAACCACGGAAAGATCCAACACTTGGAAATTTCCCGACAGGGGAAAAAGTGGGTATTTATATCCGGTCGAACTTTTTAACATATTCTAAAAATTACCCGGAAAAACACACAGACAAAATTAAACAGTTCGATCGAAACACCGAGTCCCTAATACAATCCAGAAAATTCAACTCTTTAAAAATTATTAAAAATTCCCAGAAACACCAACAATAAAATATAAGAATTACTGTGCAGGAAAAAGTGTCTGAAGAGACCAACTTGCCGCGGAACCGCCGGATTAGGCATGCACATGCCGCGGTTCCGCCGCACTATTAACGATTCAGAGCCCCCGTTTTAAACAGTAATTCTTAGAATATTCTACTGAGTTTTCTGCATATTTTTAATCTGGAAAAAACCCGATTTTTCAAAATTGTCCAGAGAGCAAATTTGGGTTTGGGTTTTGATTCGATCGGACTTCTAATTCCGTCTACGCATCGCCTAAGGCTCTAGCTAGGCTCTGATACCACTGTAGGGTTCCTAGGCACACTAATGAAGTCTCACAAGGCATCAAACATGGCTAATTCAAATTTTACAAGTGCCTACAAACCCTAATACGGATCGTTAACTAGATATATAGGCGATGCAAGCATGTAAACGAATTAAATGCTAAAGGAAAGTGACTACAACCTTTGTAGATCCGGTCCACCACTTACTAAGCTCCGCGACGATGTCCCTCCGCTCTCCAAGTCGGATCCCGAACTCTAGCATCGGCTTCATCGAAGAAATGGGCGGGCTTGATCGTCGGCTTCGATGCCGAAGATGATCTACGTCGAGGCATCACAAGATCAAACTCCGACTTCACCAAGTCATGAAACTTGTGAAGAAAACACCCTATACTACTTGGCAAGAGGTAGAGGATGAAGAAATAGGAAGTGGGTTCACTTTAGAATTGGATTTCTCACTTGTTTTCATCACTTGCCATTGATGTAGCAAGCTTTTCTTCATGGAAGAAGAAGATGATATCTTAAGTGTTGAATAATTAGATAAATAAATCAATACTTATCATATATTAACCCTTGGTTAATTGTTGAGAATGGACCATGGTTAACTTGAATGGTTAGGGTTAAGTATAAGACAAGAATGGTGGACTAGTTCAAAGCTTCGAGAACCTTCAACTAGCAAACAATGAAAATCCACCATTTGTCATTCTCTTTTCCAAAATGAAAAAGATAAATAAATAGATAGATAAGTAAATGAAAAAACAAAACCCTAATCATTAGTTTAACCATGGTTTAATTCTTTACAGTTAACTAAGTAAGCATGTATCACCAAACATGATACAATCATGTGCACAAATATATATCACATATACAACTTGCACAATTCAAGTGAGAAAATCCATTTAAAGTGAACCAATACTAGTTAATGCAAAGTAACATATCAAATGTATAATTATGCATTAAATCATTAAATCAACACTTGATTCAATGATCCGGTCATGTCGGATATAACCGGCTAGTATCCAATGTATCGGCTTATCGAATCAATCCTTGATTCGATAACTAGGTTATATCGCATATAACCATTCGATACATTCATCGCGAGAATGGAATACGGTATCACATACACGCATTATTCTCGGTCCCGCATGTATCTCATATGCGCTCATATTTCGTTTCGCTTGAGCCAGGAAACCTCTGTGTAGGACTCTAAAGACTCGTCAATACGCCGGCAGCAGATGATGATCATATCAAACACCCACAAGCCGCAAGCGGTCTGCTAAACATAACGGCCACCCGGGTATTGAGCGATCAGAAGATCAACGAGCAAGCCCGCTCACACTCCTGTGAATCCAACCAGTAACACTTACCGTACAGTCCGGTCTGTTCGTCTGATATGTCGCATATCTCGCCTAGGGGTGGTAAACGCCAGACCCCAGTAGCTTGATAAGTCATGCCGACGTGAGGTCCATAACATTCGTGAAACTACTGATAACTCTTACCAGTATATCACTGCAACCCTGGCTAGAGATTTCCTGTTATGGCCAGTCGAGCATAGCGCAACATCAACCCCCAATACCGGGAGAGACGAATCCCCTCCTATCGCTCATTGCCTCCATGTGAATTGGGACTGTACCCAAAAACCACCTGTTTGCACAACTCGGTAGAGCCGTGGTAGGGTGGAAATCAAAGCACAGTGGGAGACACACAAGACTCTATGACGATCTCGGGTTAACAGACTAAGCTGTACCAGTGTCACCAGAGAACTGCCATCTGACGTGAGGTATAATACCATCTGGGAGTTCTCGGCGAGTCCGTTCAGTGTACCCAGTCCCCACTGAGCACCCGCATACTATCTCTGATGTCAAACACCAATGGATATGGGATCATCCATCGCCCATCACATGGGTCGAGAAGATATACGCTAGTCTACTCTGGAATATCGATGCCCCGTCTCGATATTCCCACGACTAGGAACAATGAAGGATGTACTCATTGACTACCCAGGCCCCACTAGTATGATCTCCATCATAGTCCTGGAAGTCGAGTACACATCCTAAGGGCTTTATCAACATGTAATCAGAGAGACAGAAAGTATACATGTTAAGATAAAGAGCAACCAGATAGCGTACTATCATGTCGAGAAAGAAAGTCCTACCTATATATGTCCCAGCATCCACTACAATATACATCCTGTGTACAGTAATGGCCTCTAGGGCATACATATAACTAACAGTAAGGATATATGCGACTTTGTCGTGAATCATGACAATTTAAAAGCCAAAGTGTGTAAGAAGGTTCAGTTAACTTGGTTCATGAGTTTTAGTTTAAGGTCAGGTCATGGTCGCTACCAAAGAGAGAGAGAAAAGAAGCACTCAGCGTGCACTCTAACCTAAATTAGAATAGTTAATCACTTTATCTAATCAGGATGACTCTTACTGTTTCCTCGAATTCTCCTTCAAACCTTAAAAAGAGAACTAGTCGGGATCATTAACACCTTACAAGTTCGCTAACCGTTCAGCCAGGTTGGTGTTGGTACTCCAAGGGAGGTTCTCCATGCTCTCGCATGGACCTAATTAAAATAAAGCTCGTTTCCGTAAAGGCATAGCCCCGTTAACACCTTTCTAGACATCTAATAGGTCAGCTAATTGTGAAGTGAAAAATATCGCCCAAGGGTAATCCTACTCATCAGTGAGATCGGGATCCAACTATCATTGTGTGATAACCTAGATGGAAGCCACTCTAGTCACCACACTTCAGAAAGTATGCAACACTAGCAAGTTTCCTGTATAATTGAAACTCCCGATGTGGCTTTTGCCCCTTACGCTTATGACCTTGATGTAAGCCAACAAATCATAATTCGTTAGTCAAGTTCAACCAGTCATTGTCCAGGATTAATTTAGACACATCCGTACAAGTCCTTGACGTAAGCCAAAATAACTATACGACCGTCCTAAATAATCGCATATCTATTCAACAAACAAGCATTACCCGGCTACCATTCACTATCCCTTAATGTAGGCCAACATACATATCATGAATACTAGGTGATACTTGTAAGAAATGACGGAGGGCTATGGTTGGGTTTTTGGCGAAAACCCTTTTAACATAATGAACGTGATATCGTTAAAGGAACCGAGTAGTTTTGAAAAGGAGTGGTTTAGGCTCCGCCTTTTAAAACTTATGGTTTTGAAGAAAACCGAGTAATCTACAGTATCATAAACTTTTGCTCTAGAGGTCACTCCCCGTGAAGGGATCTAGGCTCTTGCCTCCTAGAATGAGGTGTTGGATATTCCTGAACGAATACCACTATGCAAAGCAGAAGAATACAACTATAGTTTTTCAAAATTTGTTCCAACAATATATTTTAGGTTTACTTTTCCTAGAATTAATCAAAATTAATGCGGTTCCATCAATTAATCCCTATCACACCAAAAAAAGAAAGAAAATACAATGTACGTATATGCTATCCGCATTCGCCACGGGGACCCGTCATGCACCGTTAGGTTACTTAACTAACGGCAGAGCGGGGCTGGACTAACGCGGATGCAAAACATATACAACATCTACTAGTTTATATAAATATATATATATATATATATAACATTCGTCCCAGGCATGATATAAGCAACATCACAGAAAAGCGATAAGCAACACAGAATAACGGATAATTTAGAAGCTCCGGATTTCATTTGAGCCGCAAATAAAACCCGACGTTCCCCGGTCGTGTGGATAGCCCGTGCAATGAAGAACCAAGTTCCCTATGTGTAACACCCAAGTTCATTTATACCAATTCTATTTCGAGTATTTCTTTATTTATGGTATTTTCCTGATTTATTGTGTTTTGGGTGCGAATAGTGTATTTGACATTTGTATTTGCATCCGACCCGACCCGCTTGCTGGAAACCCGTCTTGATTCCTGTTTATGATTTATCCCTGCTTGTAATGTGGATCCGTGCACTTTCATTTTTTTTATATACTGCATACTGGTATTATATCTGGCATCTGCATATTTTTCAATATAGCATATAAAGTCAAGAAAAAATATTTTAAAATATCTAGCATGGCCTGCATGATACCCCCTAACCCTGTCGTAGCATCCACACATCTTGTTCTCGTCCCGTTCAGCGAAACGGACTCGTTTGGATGGTTACGTGCACGTGCGTGCATCCGTTCTTGGGGGTATACTTTTTCGTTACCCGGATATCCTGTTTTAGTGTTGGTCGACACGTATAGTTTCCATATTTTAAAACTAGATTTTTAGACCCGAGCCGGACGTGTTTTGGACTATTTTTGTATTAGCCTGAAAACTCAAATTTTCCTAATATTTTATTCATTAGTTATAACCGTTTAACGTTTTAGATTTTAACTAAATTATATCTTTAAAAAAGATTTCTTAAAATCCTACAGTTAACTCTCTCTCTCTCTCTCTCCCCCCTCTCTCTCTCTGCAGTATATATATAAAAATATTTATATTATATTTAATTCCTTTATTAAGCCATATTCACTGTTTTCCCCACGTCCCCTTTATTCTTCCTCATTCGTAAATTTTCTTTCCTCCCCACCTCCCGCCTTCATCTCCACGCCCGGCCTTCGCTCGCGGCTGTCTCCTCTCGCCTCTCGTCACCACCGACTCCCTCGTCACCTCGTCCTTAATAACACTATCTCCACTTCCACTCGAAACCCCGCCGTGACAAACTCGAGAACCCGACGCCTTCGCCCTCGACCTCGCCTGCATCTCGTCGCTGCCCTCATGGCCGCTCATCCCAGCCTCACCGTCGCCACCACCCTCACCCTTTCCGTCGCCACCTTCTTCCTCTTCTATTCCCTTTTCGACCTCTGCGAACCCGACAACCCTAGGCCAACCCAAGAAAACCATCACCACCCTTGCCGGCACCCTCACGTCTCCGGATCTCCGACCCCAGTCGTCACTATACCCGTCACCACAACCTTCTTCTCTCCTCTTCCACCTCCTGTCCGACTCTTTCCCAGCTAAAACCCGACACCCGACGAGAACCCTAGTACCCACTGCCCATCACCGAAAAACCCACAACCACCTCGTCGTTTCTCCACCTTCTCTGTCCCAAATACCCCAATCCAACCCCAGAGACCCCAGTGCAACCTTCTTCTTCTACTACTTCTTCTTGTTCTTCTCTTCTTGCTTTTCTTGATTTCACATTTTCCCGTGATCGCCGGAGCCGTGTCGCCGCTGCCGATCCGGGAGACCCAATGGACATCCCCTGCCTGCGTGGTTACCTTCTTGCCTTGCCTGGACCCGTCCCGTGCGCCATGTGTGCATTGCGACGTTTACCCGACGTCGAACGTGCCATACGCACCCGTCGTGAGATCCGTTCAGGCAAGTTTATCTTGCTACATACTATACTACTATATTTTGCATTCGTGCGAATAATAATATTACATATTGTTTAGTTATGCATCTATATTACAATTTTACAGTTTTTCGATACCCGTATGCATCCATACCGTTATTTACATATCTAGTCGCATGCAAGTTCATCTTGCTACATGCTATGTATCTTATTTTGCACCCATATGAATAAAAATATCACATGTTGATTGCACTGTACACCCATATTAACGTTTTACTGTTTTCGGCTACCCGTATGCATCCATATCATTTATTATATATGTAGCTGCATTTACAGATCATATTATTTCATGTTATTGTTTTATTAACACCTCATACTTGATAATGTGCACCCTACATAGTCATGGAGCTGTAGGTATAACCCCTGATAGATATTTGTGCATCCGTGTTTTATTGTATACCCATACCATTAATTCTATATATCTAGTTGCATGCCATGTCACATTATTTCATATTACTGTTACATTAGTACCCCATGCATGATAATGTGCATCCTACATAGTCATGATGTAACCCCTGATAGATAATTATGCATCCGTGTTTTATTATGTATCCATACCATTAATTCTATATATCTAGTTGCATGTTGCATGCCATGTCGTATTAATTCATATTACTGTTACATTAGTACCCCATGCGTGATAATGTGCATCCTACATAGTCATGAAGTAACCCATGATAGATATTTGTGCATCCATGCTTTTACCGTACATCCGTACTTTTACCGTGATTCCATACTTGCTACATTTTACTGTTGGACACCCATATGTTATACTGTGCACTACTTGACATGACCTGATACACCACTACTTGACAAGTTACCTGATCTTTTTTCTAATGCCGACAATCCTAACTTGTTGTCTCGATGGACGTTACTGTTGTCTGTATAGACAAAACCTGTACCTGCTTGATCCTGTGTCGGCATTAGCTCCAGATTTATCAATACCTGACTTGAACACTTAACCTTAGGGGTAAGGGAAAATCAATGATGAAACTGACTTGTAACTCAACAGTAAGACGCTTATACTGATCAGTTTTGGGGGCTAGGCCAGTCCCGGAATGATACTGCTGACATCATTCATCTGTACATGTTTCCTGTTTTGTGCTTAGCGGCACGTCTCGGATTAAACCCCGAGAGTCTGGACCGTGGTTCTGGGCATGCACGGGATACTATTGAGTTACATCGACGATTCATTTAATTGATTTCAAATACTTTAGAATAGATAGCCCGGCAGTATAGTTTAGATTACTCACTGCACTTCACCTGCACGTATACACTTCACTGTTGCATATCCATGTTTACTGGTTATATTCATGTCATCGTTTATACTCATGCCTGCATAACTCATGTATCATGTTCATTTATTATTGTTTAATATTATGGCGCACTGATGTCTGGGTTTTGCATGGCCCAGATCCTTTATTTCTTACGCAGGCCGACCAGGAGTATTTCAGTCGACAGGCCGAGCGGTGAGGATCCTGTTAGTATTTTAGTTTAGTTTAGTTTTATTTCCGTACTTTTATTTCCTAATGTGAGCCCGTATTTGGGACGTACTTTCCAGATTGTTATTGTTACTTGGATTTATTGCTTCCACATATTATTTCTTGACTCGTTTATTCTGGCATATGGACATATACTAGATAGTTTATTTTATTTTCCTGTTCTTGATATCTTATAGACAGCCGTAATGTGACTGTGGAGGGATGTTTCCTAGCCACAGGTATCATGGTTGGCTCTGTCACGTGCCGATCTTAGCGCACTCTGGGAAGCGGGGCGTGACAGGGTTTGTTTGGTATCAGAGCCATAGGATTTAGGTTAATCGGGTTTGGTTCTTTTGTAGTTGGGTATTGGACCCAATACACGAATAAGAATACCCGTAATTAGGAACATGTCCTGCCACATTGTTATCGTGATTCTTAAATCATATTTTTCTCTTGACCCTTGTCTTGACGATATGCAAACAACTTTGCTTCTCGGCTTGAAACCTTTTGGTTCCCTATTGTTTAGCCCTATTCACTATTTTCCCCACGTCCCCTCTCTTCTTCCTCCTTCGTAAATTTTCTTTCCTCCTCGCTTCCCGCTTTCGCCTCCATGCCCTGCCTTCGCTCGCAGCCGTCTCCTCTCGCCTCTCGTCACTGTCGACTCCCTCGTCACCTCGTCCTTGATAACACCATCTCCACTACCGCTCGAAACCCCGCTGTGACAAACTCAAGAACCCAACGCCTTTGCCCTCGACCTCGCCTGCATCTCGTCGCTGCCATCATGGCCGCTCATCCCAGCCTTACCGTCGCCACCACCCTCGCCCATGTCGTCACCACCTTCTTCCTCTTCTATTCCCTTCTCGACCTCTGCGAACTCGACAACCACAGGCCAACCCAAGAAAACCATCACCACCCTTGCCGGCACCCTCGCGTCGCCGGATCTCCGACCCTAGTCGCCACTATACCCATCACCACAACCTTCTTCTCTCCTCTTCCACCTCCTGTCCAACTCTTTCCCTGCAAAAAACCGACACCCAGAAATCTGTGATCGTACCAGAGGCGTGTTGATGACGCCGCATTGCTTGGAGTAATTCATGGGATGCTGGAGAACCAGAAGCGGCAAACCGAGCTGAACCAGCGGCAAGCCGAAGTTTTTCAGGAAGGTTTGTGGACCGTCCAGCAGTCCGTAAACGATGTTGCAGCCAAACCAGTAGAGCGTGTGAGTACCGTGGCGAATTTCAGGAGACTTAGTCCGTCCATTTTCACTGGTTTGGAGGAGCCGTTGCCAGCGGAACAGTGGCTGGTCGATACGAAGAATCTGCTCGTTATAGCACAGATTCCGGAGGACAAGAGAGTGGATGTCATACGCATCCAATTGGTGGATTATGCCTGCGAGTGGTGGCTTGTGGAAGAGACCCGTTTGGCCAAGCCGATCAGTTGGGCAACTTTCTCGCAGAGTTTCTTGGAGAAGTTCTTTCCACAGACTACACGGGAAGAAATGGAAGAAAAGTTCATCAGTTTGAAGCAGAATAGCAGATCCGTGGATGTGCATGCGGCTGAGTGAACACGGCTCAATCGATTCACTGGACCTTTGGTTGCTAACGATGCAGATAGGGCACGAAGGTTTATGCGCAGTTTGGACGTGGAAATCCAGAGGCACATTATATCTCTGGGATTGACCACTTTCTCGCAAGTTCTTAAAGCAACCAGAGAGCAACAGAGCTTATCATTGAAGACAGAGGGTGCGCAGCAGCAGGCAGTTGTGGTACGGAAGCCGGCTTTTACACCGAATCAAGCGCCTCTACGCAGAGGTATCCCGGTGGACAGGCATGGCATTATACCGATGAAGAAGCCAGTCGTGCCCGAGAAAAAGGGAAGTACGATTTGTGGGTACTGCCATCTACCCGGACACTTGCAGAGGGAGTGTCGAAAGATGCTTGGACTTTTTTTGGTTTGCGGATCAGCTGATCATACTGTCAGTGTTTGCCCGTCGAAGCTTCGTTTGAAGGATGATGTTCAGAGGCCACCGCAGAGGCAGTTTCAGGGGCAGAAGCAGATAACTCAGGGACCTAATCAAGCTCGAGCCTTTACTCTGACGGCTGAAGAGGCCAAGGCTTCAGATGAAGTTGTTTCAGGTATCCTACTTTTTCATGATTTTCCCGCATTAGCATTATTCGATTCTGGTGCATCCCATTGTTTTATGTCGTCCAAGTTTATTGCTGCACATTCAATTTATTGCACGACCCTGTTTAGTTGTTGGGACATACACACTGGGAATGGGAAGATCATAGCTAGTAGTGAGTGTAAGGATTGTTCAGTTTTTATTTGCGGACGAGAATTATTTGCAGAATTCTTGGTGATCGATACCGGCAGTTTTGATGTTGTCTTGGGAATGGATTTTCTCGGCACTTTCCATGCTCATATTGATTGTAGGGCAAAGAAAGTGATTTTCCAGATTCCCGGACATCCAGAGTTTGTATTTGCTAGAGGTAGCAGTTCTGTCTTGCCAGTCGGGTTTAGGGCTAGGCCGACAAACAGTGTTCTTTCGTCGATGGAAGTTGATAAAAAGAAAGCGCCAGCTGTAGTTCGAGAGTTCATGGACGTGTTCGAGGACATGTAGAGTTCGCGATCGATCTTATTCCTGGTGCAGCGCCAATCTCAAAGGCGTACTATCCGATGGTACCAGTGGAGTTGGAAGAAGTGAAGAAGCAGGTCACCGAATTGTTAGAGAAGGGTTGGATTCGCAGCAGCAATTCACCTTGAGGAGCTCCAGTTCTTCTAGTAAAGAAGAAAGATGGCACAAGGAGGATGTGCATCGATTATCGAGAATTAAACCGGGTGACTATTAAGAACAAGTACCCAATCCCTCGCATTGGCGAATTGTTCAAACAGCTTAGTGGCGCGAGGGTATTCTCGAAGCTGGATTTGCGATCCGGATATCATCAAGTCTGAGTTAAATCAGAGGATATTTGCAAGACTGTGTTCCGAACCCGATATGGACATTATGAGTATTTAGTGATGCCATTCGGAGTCACGAATGCACCGGCGATATTTATGGACTTGATGAACCGAATCTTTTCACCGTTCTTGGACCAGTTTATAGTGGTGTTCATCGATGATATTCTGATCTACTCGAGGAGCTTTGAAGAGCATGTTGAATTCTTGAAGACATGTTGAGAGCTTGCATGTTAGACATCAAGGGTTCGTGGGAGGATCATCTACACTTGGTGGAGTTTTCGTACAATAGCAGCTTTCATGCGATTATTCAGATGGCTCCATTCGAAACATTGTATGGTCGCAAGTGTCGCTCACCCATTTGTTGGGACGATATTGGAGAACGAAGATTGTTGGGACCGGATTTGATCGTGCTAATAGTGGAGAAGGTTAATACTATCCGGAATCACATGAAGGCAGCACAAGATCGGCAGAAGAGTTGGGCCGATACATCGAGAAGACCTCTAGAGTTCGCTGTTGGTGATCTGGTATTCTTGAAGATATCACCAACTAGAGAAGTGATTCGTTTTGGGAGTCGAGGCAAGCTTAGTCCTCGATTCGTGGGGCCTTTCGAGATTATGGAGCGTGTTGGAGAAGTGGCTTATCGATTAGCATTACCACTATCTTTGGCGAATATTCATGACGTGTTTCATGTATCTCAACTCCGTAAGTATGTTCGAGATGAAACACACTTGCTAGATCATTCGGAGCTGACTGTAAGGGAGGATTTGACCCTTGAGGAGCGACCGATGTCGATGGTTGATCGAAGAGAAAAGGTCCTCAAGAACAAGGTTATCCCTCTCGTACTTGTTTCATGGGGAAATCGCTCGCATGGAGAATCGACTTGGGAACGTGAAGACGAGATTCGACAGAAGTTTCCACACATATTCTTGTAGATTCATGTTTGTTTATCTTTTCTTGTTCCGGGAATTTCGAGAACGAAATTCTTTTTGTAGTTGGGTATAATGTGACACCCTAGTTCATTTATACCAATTCTATTTCGAGTATTTCTTTATTTATGGTATTTTCCTGATTTATTGTGTTTTAGGTGCGAATAGTGTATTTGACATTTGTATTTGCATCCGACCCGACCCGCTTGCTAGAAACCCGTCTTGATTCCTGTTTATGATTTATCCCGGCTTGTTATGTGGATCCGTGTACTTTCATTTTTTTATATACTTCATACTGGCATTATATCTGGCATCTGCATATTTTTCAATATAGCATATAAAGTCAAGAAAAAATATTTTAAAATATCTAGCATGGCCTGCATGATACCCATAACTCTATCGAAGCATCCGCGCATCTTGTTCTGGTCCCGTTCAGTGAAACAGACTCGTTTGGATGGCTACGTGCACGTGCATGCATCCGTTCTTGGGGGTATACTTTTTCGTTACCCGGATATCATGTTTTAGTGTTGGTCGACACGTATATTTTCTGTATTTTAAAACTAGATTTTTAGACCCGACCCGGACGCATTTTGGACTATTTTTGTATTAGCCTGAAAACTCAAATTTTCCTAATATTTTATTCCTTAGTTATAACTGTTTAACGTTTTAGATTTTAACTAAATTATATCTTTAAAAAAGATTTCTTAAAATCCTACAGTTAACTCTCTCTCTCTCTTCTCACTCCCTTTCTCTCCGCTGTATATATATATATATATATATATATATATATATATATATATATTTAATTCCTTTATTAATCCATATTCATTGTTTTCCCCATGTCCCATCTCTTCTTCCTCATACGTAAATTTTCCTTCCTCCTCGCCTCCCGCTTTCGCCTCCACGCCCTGCCTTCGCTCGCGGCCATCTCCTCTCGCCTCTCGTCACCGCCGACTCCCTCATCACCTCGTCCTTGATAACACTATCTCCACTTCCGCTCTAAACACTGCCGCGACAAACTTGAGAACCCGACGCCATCGCCCTCGACCTCGTCTGCATCTCGTCGCTGCCCTCGTGGCCGCTCATCCCAGCCTCACCGTCGCCACCACCCTCACCCTTGTTGTCGCCGCCTTCTTGCTCTTCTATTCCCTTCTCGACCTCTGGGAACCCGACAACCCCAGGCTAACCCAAGAAAACCATCACCACCCTTGCCGGCACCCTCGCGTCGCCGGATCTCCAACCCCAGTCGTCACTATACCCGTCACCACAACCTTCTTCTCTCCTCTTCCACCTCATATCCGACTCTTCCCTGCATAAACCCGACACCCGACGAGAACCCTAGTACCCACTGCCCATCACCGAAAAACCCACAACCACCTCGTCGTTTCTCCACCTTCTCTGTCCCAAATACCCCAATCCAACCCCAGAGACCCCAGTGCAACCTTCTTCTTCTACTACTTCTTCTTCTTCTTGTTCTTCTCTTCTTGCTTTTCTTGATTTCGCATTTTCCGGTGATCGCCGGAGCCGTGTCACCGCTGCCGGTCCGGGAGACCCAGTGGACGTCCCCTGCCTGCGTGGTTACCTTCTTGCCTTGCCTGGACCCGTCCCGTGCGCCGTGTAAGCATTGCGACGTTTACCCGACGTCGGACGTGCCGTACGCACCCATCGTGAGATCCGTTCAGGCAAGTTTATCTTGCTACATGCTATACTACTATATTTTGCATTCATGTGAATAATAATATTACATATTGTTTAGTTATGCATCCATATTATAATTTTACAATTTTTCGATACCCGTATGCATCCATATCGTTATTTACATATCTAGTCGCATGCAAGTTCATCTTGCTACATGTTATGTATCTTATTTTGCACCCATATGAATAAAAATATCACATGTTGATTACACTGTACACCCATATTAATATTTTACTGTTTTCGGCTACCCGTATGCATCCATATCATTTATTATATATGTAGCTGCATCTACAGATCATATTATTTCATGTTATTGTTGTATTAACACCCCATGCTTGATAATGTGCATCCTACATAGTCATGGAGCTGTAGGTATAACCCCTGATAGATATTTGTGCATCCGTGTTTTATTGTGTACCCATACCATTAATTCTATATATCTAGTTGCATGTCATGTCACATTATTTCATATTACTGTTACATTAGTAGCCCATGCGTGATAATGTGCATCCTACATAGTCATGATGTAACCCCTGATAGATAATTATGCATCTGTGTTTTATTGTGTATCCATACCATTAATTCTATATATCTAGTTGCATGCCATGTCGTATTAATTCATATTACTGTTACATTAGTACCCCATGTGTGATAATGTGAATCCTGCATAGTCATGATGTAACCCCTGATAGATATTTGTGCATCCATGCTTTTACCGTACATCCGTACTTTTACCGTGATTCCATACTTGCTACATTTTACTGTTGGACACCCATATGTTACACTGTACACTACTTGACATGACCTGATACGCCACTACTTGACATGTTACCTGATCCTGTTTCTAATGCCGACAATCCTGACTTGTTGTCCCGATGGACGTTACTATTGTCTGTATAGACAAAACCTGTACCTGCTTGGTCCTGTGTTGGGATTAGCTCCAGATTTATCAATACCTGACTTGAACACTTAACCTTGGAGGTAAGGGGAAATCAATGATGAAACTTGACTTGTAACTTAACAGTTCGACGCTTATACTGATCAGTTTTGGGGGCTAGGCCAGTCCCGGGATGATGATGCTGACATCATTCATCTGTACATGTTTCCTGTTTTGTGCTTAGCGGCACGTCTCGGATTCAGCCCCGAGAGTCTGGACCGTGGTCCCGGACATGCACGTGATACTATTAAGTTACATCGACGATTCATTTAATTGATTTCAAAGACTTTAGAATAGATAATCCAGCAGTATAGTTTAGATTACTCACTGTACTTCACCTGCACATATACACTTCACTGTTGCATATCCATGTTTACTGGTTATATTCATGTCATCGTTTATACTCATGCCTGCATAACTCGTGTATCATGTTCATTTATTATTGTTTGATATTATGACGCACTAACGTCTGGGTTTTGCATGTCCCAGATCCTTTATTTCTCACGCAGGCCGACCAGGAGTACTTCAGTCGACAGGCCGAGCAGTAAGGATCTTGTTAGTATTTTAGTTTAGTTTAGTTTTATTTCCGTACTTTTATTTCCTGATATGAGCCCGTATTTGGGATGTACTTTCCATATTGTTATTGTTACTTGGATTTATTGCTTCCTCATATTATTTCTTGACTCGTTTATTCTGGCATATGGACATGTACTAGATAATTTATATTTTTTATTATTCTTGATATCTCATAGACAGCCGTAATGTGACCGTGGAGGGATGTTTCCTAGCCACATGTAGCATGGTTGGCTCTGTCACGTGCCGATCTTAGCGCACTCTGAGAAGCGGGGCGTGACACTATGAGTGCGGCAAGTTACCCGCCAATCCCAGAAGTGAGGCAACCCCAATCAACAAAGTGAATGGGCCACCCAGCACTTCACGAAATCCGGTAACTCAAGCACCCATCCGTTAGTCATCCTATACCCCCCTACGAGTGCGGCGAATAGCCCGTCAATTCTAGAGTAAGGCCCCCTCCGTCTCAACGCCATGAGATGCGGGCATATTGCCCTCTAGAACCCGACTACTTGAGTACTCCACCGCGGGATAATTCTAATACAGAAAAGAAAAATATATATTTAAAAGTGATATCGATCTCAACCCGGTCGTGCCCCACTAAATGAATATACAAACTGGCGGAAACGGCAATCCACAAGTCGGACGCTCGCCTCACAATAATGAATATACAAATGAATCTCAACTGTACAACTATCATTGCATTAGAGGCTGTCCAACACGACAATCCGAACATGCCATCACAGATATCAAAATCACAGCAGTATAAGCAAGTATGTGCAACCCCGTCTAAATGACATATGGCAAATAGAAGACGTTTGAAAAACACATACACCACATCACAGATATCAACGATGCAAAATTTCAGGTTTTGAAACATTCCAAGTTGCCCCAAAGCAAAGACAACACTAATTGAAATCTGGGGAAAATCAAACAAAACCAAAAATACCAATTTACAAACCCCCAGACACTGGATGAAAACGAGGCCCAGAGATGAACAGTAAACTGTCCATATCGGGGATTTCCACATTTTGGCCAGCCGTAGTAGAAGGGAATGCCCTCGTTTTCATCATGTGTTACATACATGTCTAGAGCAAGTCTCTACACTTGTTTAAAAAAATTTCAAAGACCAAAAAATTTCCAGAACAGAGAGTGGGTTATGAAATCGAAATTTTTTGGTTTTGAAACTAAGGCATCGTCTACTACTAGTTTCTAATATTTGGGTGCCTCTAATACCATGTTGGGGTTCCTAGCATTCTGGCCGTCGACCGTAGCTGTTGCGGAACGAATTTTGGTGTTTAAAAACTTGGCGCTAGAAACAACTACCTAGAATCGAAACCAAACATGAAACTAGAAAGCTACAAAGAGATTAACTACTGAGATAGAAGTGTTATACCAAAAGATTTGTGTCTTTCGGTCTTCTACTCTCTTCCTTAGCTCCTTGAGGTCTCCTTGATCGAGCTTGGCCGCCGGTCTTCCTCCGTCGAAAATGATCCACCCGAGGGATGTGGTTTATGGCTCTAGATTCACACTAAAAAACTAGTGGAGCAACTAGGGACTCTAGATTACTAATCTAGAATGTCTGGAGATGTAGTGAATTGTTCTTAATATATCTATCTCGCTTCCGCCCTTAATTCTCAACTCATGAGATAGTAGGGTGGAAGATCAAGAAGAGAGAGGAGAAGCTCAAGAAAAGCTAGTGAGGAGTGATAACCAAAATGTGAGAATGATTTTCATCCAAAAAAAAACCAAGTGAGAGAAAACCATGAAGCATGGTTTTGTATAAATATTTTTTTCAATAAACATATAGCAGCCATACTTGAATAGTTTGCACAAATGAATTTACAATTCATTTGTCAACACTATTCAAGAATGGTTCTCACCATTCTCACCTCATTACCTTTACACTTCATTTTCCATTTAAATTAATAAAAGGATAAACTAAAATGAGGTGTCCACCTTCTACAATGTTTTCCGTATAATACGGAATACACTCAACTGTATATACATACTCGTATTCGTATCATAATATGAATACCCAAAGAGATAGAATAATACAAACAACATAATAGTAGAATATACATATCAAAATCTATATACGTAAATTATTAAATCAATACCTGATTTAATAATCCGGCTCAATCCTAAGCCGGTTAGTATTATCTATCGTCCGATCGAAAGTCCAGGTAACTAGTACAATCATTCGATCGGAACCCTACACGTATCAAAATACGGCCACAATGTCATTTCTCCTGAACCGGAGAAACCCTCTGTGTGGGACTCTAAAAACTCGACAGTACGACAGTAGTGAGTTACTGGATAAATCCATAACCACAAGCACGTCAGCGGCACTAGCTGTACGTAACGGCTACCCGGGTACCTGTCGAAAAGGAAGGCCAACGAGCAAACTCATCTGAATCCCTACTGAGCCTATCTTTGACAATCTCCGTACAGTCCGGTCTCTTCGTCTAAGAGTATCGTATATCGGGTCTAGGGGGTGGATAAAGTCAGACCCCTAATAACGCGATATTTCGTATTGGTGTGAAGCCCATCACCCATTGGGAAACTATTGATCCAAATCAGTAATTCTCGTCTACCTTGGCCAAGGATTTCTGGTGATGGCCACCCGTGCACAGCACGACATCAACCCCCAATACCGGGAGAGACGAATCCCCGACGATCCGCTCACTGCCTCCATGTGGCTCGGGACTGTACCCAACTAAAACCTATTTGCACGACTCCTTTGAGCCGTGGTAGGGTATTAATCAAAATACAGTGGGAACTCATATGAGAAAAATGAAGATCTCAGGTCGAAGGACTGAACTCATGTCACCTAAGAACCGATATCTGACAATAGGTATAATACCAACTAGCATGTTCTCGGCGAGTCCGTCCAGTGTACTCACCCCCAATGAGCACCTGTATACGATCTTAGGTGTGAAAGAACAATGGCAGTGGGACCAACCATTGCCCCTCGTCGGGGTCTAGAAACGTATACACCAGTCTACTCCGGAATATCGATGCCCAATCTCGATACTCTCACAACTAGAGACATTTAAGGATGTGCTTATGGACTACCCAGCCCCTACATGTATGATCGCCATCATAACTCTGGTAGTCAAGTAATAATCCTACGAGCTTTATCAATATATAATAGTGATATGTAACACCACATGATGATAAAGACAAACCAGAGAGCATACTATCATCTCGAGTAAGACTATTCTACCCGTATAGGTTCTCCCTCATTTATCATAATCGCCTGCCTGCAATTACAATGATTGACTTGAGAGCATTATATCCAACATTTTCCTCCTTCCCGGTATGTGCTGTGAGTACATCACATGGTGCTTCTTCTTCTATTTCTGTCACAACACAGGCCTGATCCGAACTACTTGTACTGGCTCTTTTACCCTTCTTCTCCAACAACTGTTTGTACTTTTGGCATTTCTTCTTTCTATGCCCTGGCTGTTTACAAAAAAAAATAGTTCGCTATCTTGCCCTAATGATTTGGATATCCCCCTATTGCTCTTACCTCCATCTTTTGTCTTCCACCTTCCCCTTTCACTGGCAAACAACCCTGATGATTTCTCTGATGGATTTGATTTCTTCATGATTTCATTGTTAAGAAGTATAGTTGTAACATCCTCCGTCTCGAGAGTCTCCTTCTCATAAAAAATTGTTGTCACTGAGTGTTCATATGATATTAGAAGCAAAGAAAGGAGCAAAAGCGCTTAGTCTTTCTCCTCTAATTTTACCTCAAGATATAGAAGATCAATGATCTTATTGAAGCTATTCAAGTGGTCATGAATTGGAGTACATTCCTTCATGCGTAGACTGTAAAGTTGCATCTTTAAATACATCTTGTTAAACAATGACTTTGTCATATACAAGTTCTCTAGTTTCAACCATAAACTTGCTACAAAAGTTTCTTTAATGATGTTGTGCATCACGTTGTCCGCTAGACAAAACTCTATCGTGCACTGTGACCTCTGATCAATGTCTTCTCATGTATCGCATACCATGTCGGTAAGTTTCTTACCACCAAGAAATTTAAACAGCCATTTTTTTACAAGTTCCTTAAACCTTCTCTGTTACATCGAGAAGTTCCATTTGCCATTAAATTTCTCCACCTCGAACTTGGTGCTGTTGACCTTGTTATTCGTCATCTTTAATTCTGAAACAGAAAACCTTCTCTTGAATCATTATAAACCAATATCTTCAGAATAACAATCTAAGAAGATAGGGAGCGGACACAAGTGTTGTCATTCACCGTAAACTTAGATCGTAAAACTAAAGAGCGTGGCTCTAATACCAGTTGTTGGTGGCGCACAGCGAAAAACCTGATGGATCCTAAGATCCTTTTTAACGAATAACAAGTAAAACAAAACAAAATCAAATAGCAGCACAAGAGATTTAATATGGAAAACCCAAACGGGAAAAACTACGAGGAAAGAGAAGAAAACTTTGTTAGAATTTAAGAGAAAACTTTACAAAAGATCACAAACTCTCTCCTTTAAGATCTCCAACAAGATCTACCTTCTTTTCTTTTGAAGTTCTTCTTAATGGCCTACTTGATCTCTTATAGAGCCGTCTTTTCATCTCCCTTAAACCTTATGACCAAGTCCTTAAAAACTTAACCCTAGTATTCTATTTATACCCAAATACAATCTGAAATATAATCTACACTACTACAAATAAGGGTTGCCCCTACGGATTTATCGGTAGGGGCAACGCACTGCCTCTACGGATATGTACGTAGGGGCGAAAAAAGACCCCATAGGTGCAAAGGCCGCAGGTGCAAGTTGAGGCCCTGAACTTGCCCCTACGGACAAATTATAGCCCCTACGGATATATCGGTAGGTGTTATAGCCCCTACGGAGTACCCCATAGGGGTAATAAAATCATATATGTAATTTTTTTTTTGAATATATAGTATATACCTACGGATATATCCGTAGGTCCTTTTTCTACCCCTACGGATAATTCCGTAGGGGATATAAAGTAGCCCCTACGGATAAGTCAGTAGGGGCCACTCCCAACACCCTGCACTGAAATCGGGGGGAAAAATATCAGGAAACCTGATATTTTGCCCCTACGGATAAATTTGTAGGGGATAAACAGTTGCCCCTACGGACATAACCGTAGGGGCACTCCCAACACCCTGCACTGAGATCGGGTGGGAAAATATCAGGTTTCCTGATAGTTTGCCCCTACGGATAACTCCGTAGGGGCAACGTATATACCTACGGCTTAATCCGTAGGTACATATTGTCTGTATTTTTTTTTTAAAAATGGGCTGCTAGATTTTTTCCTGCCCTGTGCACAATACTATATACATCAATCAAATCATATATTGCAGTATTCATAATCACATCTCACGCATATATATAATATACAAAAGAAACCCAAAAACTGAATATCAATATCGTTTCAAAATGTAGTACAATGTGATATAAATACATGTTTCAAAAAATAAGAACCAAAAAGCTACCCTAATTCGGTCCAGCTCCACCTCCGAATAACGTTAGAATAACGCGCACCTGCTCCTCGGTCAATACACTCTGCAATGCTACATATAAGGGAGTCTGAGCGGCATGTGGAGTTGGCGATGTGGTCTGCGCAGCCGCCGTCGAGGTAGTCGCTTGCGGAGCCGCGGCTGCGGGAGTCTGAGTGGGCGGTGGAGCTACAGGAGCTGCCTGCGGAACCGCAGCCGATGTAGTAGCTTGCGGAGCCGCAGCCGATGTAGTAGCTTGCGGAGCCGCAGCCGAAGGAGATGCATGTGGAGGCTCGGCCGATCTACCCTGTCGCGTCTGGACATAACGTGTGTAAGAAGCGTGTAAGAACTGTGTATTATTCGAATTCGTTTCATTATTAAGTTATTTCGAAACCCTGTTTGGATATCTAGTTTGGAAAAGCGTTGTTTATTTTAATTACATATGTATGTATGATTAATCAAACTTAAGTCTAAAACCAAATAAGCTCAAGCTACGTACTAATTATGGATATGTTGATATGTATATAATATGAAATGATATTTTACTATAAAGTAGTATACATACCAGCATCTCCTTCAACTCCTGAACGGTGGCCCTCAAGCTATCCAGTTCCTGATGGACATGCCGGTCACTGGAGACGGAGGAAGTAACCGCCGGGGTGGAGTCCAACCTCATATGGGCCCTGCTAGGGCCCAATCCCCGGCCTCTCTCCCAACTTCCGTGGTGCCCTCCGTGTGCGGCGTCCAGAACTGGGGTCAGCAGCCTCAGATCGTTCTGTACGGTAAAATCGATTTCCGAGGCCTGGGCCTGCTCAACCACCCGCTCCTACACCCACATTAAGCAGTAAAGTATATAAAATTTAAACTTGAACCTTCCAAAACTAAAATTTCAAATTTGGGTAGAAAAAATATTAACACTTACGCAGTACTCCTGGGTAGCGACGTCGGGACATCGAAGCTCGCCCGTAGCGGGATCTGTCGAGGTGCCGTGGACGGCAAGATATGCGGACAACACGCTCGGTGTACCACCTGACGCCACTGTCCGAGATGTCTGCAATATTAGAAAGTAACTCTTAATATTAGAAATATTAGAGAATAACTCTTAATATTGCAGAATATTAGAGAATAACTCTTAATTTACCGATAACTCCATGGCTCGATTAATGTTCCTCGAGCCACCTGTGTAAGTGGGGCGACCCCTCTTCGCCGACTTCCTGTTCTCCGTATTCTGGGCGGCCTGTTTCTGCACAACGCATTAACATTTAGTTTTCTAATTAAGAAACACAAAGAAATAAATTATATCATAAATAATGAATTAAATTTAAAATACATACTTGTTTGCGTTCGGAGTCGAAATAAGCGCACAATAGAGGCCATGTCTCTACGTCGACTCTCGCAAACGCCGGAGTAGATAGGAGGGCCGCTCTCTCTGCCTCGGGGGTCGCTATCCACAGGGAGTAGCAGTCGGCCTTCAGCTCATTCCTGTTGTATCGGACCTTGGCCTGCATGTTCTTCATCAGGCCATTGTACAGAGCATGAAGGTCGAGCACCCTCCCCGAGTGATCAGGGTCGGCTACAGGCTGAAAATCGTAATCCAACTGAAAATACAAAAAAAACATTGTTATTAGATTGCAAGTGTTAATAATAAATATATTGGATAGATCAAATGAAAATATATATTAATACATACCCGAGCCTGATCAAAGAAGAGGGCGAATGAGCGCTGGTGCTGCTCGCCCCACTCAACGTGAAGTGGATAGTTCTTCACGATCCGGCTCTCGTCCCCCAAATACCGGCCGAACCTCTCGGCATGAGGACCGGTATAGCGATAGTCAAGGGTAAAAAATAGGGGGAATGCTGCCTCCCCCCTAGCTCTATCAGGCCTCAGCCTATGGGACTGATTCGGGCCTCGAGTCCCCCTCTGGGGATGGAGAGGCCCTGCGTCTGCACGAAATATCAAGACAATCAATAATAAGACAAAGTTGTATTAAGAAATCAAGGTTAAACAAAAATTCAAGTGTGATATATACCTCCGGTGATTAGCGCACGAGCGTGGGCCCGAGCAGCAGCACGAGCGGGACGATAGTTCCTCCGGTGAGGAACAACCGGGGTCCCGGACCCGGACGCATCCCCTCCAACTATAAAATAAATATCGACGCTAAATCTCCATGAAGTTCATATTTATTCTATATAGCATATGTAAAATAAATAAATATTTTAAATTTATTCATACTAACCTGCAGACGATGCGGAGGGTATGGAAGCGGCAGGAGTGGCCCCTGTGGAAGGTGTGGACGCACCACCTATAATTAGAAAATTAAAAATAGATTTTATAAGTAATTGCAAAAAGAATGTGTAGATCAATAATATAACGTTCTAAATCAATATGCATGAACTATAGGACATATAAACATACCCGCAGGTGCGGTGGTGTCACCACCTACAGCTAGACAATAATAAAAATTGCTAAGAGCAAAAGGAATGTGTATATTTATGATATAGCATTCTAAATCAATATACATACACTATATGATATATAAACATACCTAGAGGAGCGGGGGTGGCCTCTGTCCCAGATGTGGACGCAGGACCAACAACTAGACAATTAAAAATAGATTTTATAAGTAATTGCAAAAAGAATGTGTAGATCAATAATATAACGTTCTAAATCAATATGCATGCACTATAGGACATATAAACATACCCGCAGGTGCGGTGGTGTCACCACCTACAGCTAGAAAATAATAAAAATTGCTAAGTAAGAGCAAAAGGAATGTGTATATTTATGATATAGCATTCTAAATCAATATACATACACTATATGATATATAAACATACCTGGAGGAGCGGGGGTGGCCTCTGTCCCAGATATGGACGCAGGACCAACAATTAGACAATCAAACATTGACAATATAAGTAATTTTGACATAAACATGCATAAATATCTGTAATATTACATTGAAAATGGATATGCGTGCAGTATACCTGGAGGTGTGGCAAAATCCACACGGAAGGAGGCATCCGAAGGGGTCTCCGATCTGGGTGCAAGATCGGCCCTCTGAAGCTCCCTACGGAGCTCTCCGGACGGCAGAACCGCTCTGCATCTGCCTCTGCCTCTGCCTCTGCCTCTGCCGCGGCTGGAGCTCCTGCCGCCCCTCGCTGCTCCCGACATCGTCATCAAATCTAGATAAACGGTTCGTGGACGCATTAGACAATCATTAAAAGTATTGACTATATATGATCTAGAGCGTAAAATGTGAAGTAATAATATAACATTACTGATAACCTTTTTCGTTTCATGGGCGCATCATACATATCTACTTGGATTTCATCGTCGATGTCATTTCTAACCCACGTAACTTCATGATCGGTCAAAGACAACCCGTCCTTCGAAACAGACGGTCGGAGCACTTTAAGCCTTCTCTCTTCTTCGTCCTCATCGCTGTCCTCGTATTCTGGGATATCGTAGACATCTCTAGGTTTCCATCGGCATACAACACTCCACCCCGGATGCTTCAAACACTGTGAGTAGTATACTTGGAACGCTTGGTTCGGAAAGATAAACGGATCGTCCTGACCGTAAAATCGAAGTGTGTTCACACTGGTCAATCCATATTCATCTTTCCAAGTACCAAGACTGCTTCTCCACCTGTCTGTTTCGGTTCGCGGATCGTACCAAGTACAGTGGAATATATAAAAGGGTTCTGATCGTCCGGGATAGTGGATGCCGAGTATACAATTTAAGTACCCATAGTAAATCACACCGTCCGATCCTACCGTCGCAATCCCACTAGTCTGAGTGGTTCTAGATGTTTCTATGTCCTTAACTTCGAATTTGTATCCAAGGACACCAAATCCTCTGTAATATGCAACCTCCATACTAGGAAATTGAGTTAAACATCTTGAATCACTCTCAAATGATGCAGACAAGTTCGGATCGTGGATCTAACAAAACAAATTTTACGATAAATACATAACGATACAAGTTTAGATTAAAACTGATAGCAATAAAATGTAATTCGAATAACTTACATGCTCTGCGACCCAATCACAAAAATTATCCTGATGGTATTTTTCCAAACGCTCTTCGTTCCAATCAGGATGCCCCTCACGTACCTCGTTAAAATGAGTTCTATTTTCGACAAATAATTGTGACATTAATATTATGTCATTTCATACACACAAACACAGATATAACAATTAATCCAAAAGAACTTACTCTCTAATTTGTTCAAGACATGCGCAATTAAGCAAGATAAACCGGTATATCTTGTTGATAAACATATTGTCTACCCTCTTAGACTCGGCTTTACCATATGGCCCGTCTTGAATTCTTCGTGGTCGGTTAAGCCTTGTCTCAATGTTCTCGTCCAGATAGCGGGAACAAAATGTGGTTACTTCATCAAGAAGATAACCTTGCATGATAGAACCCTCTGGTCGATTTATATTGCGTATATACTTCTTAAGAGTGTAAAGGTACCTAATGAGAATATGTTGAATAAATAAACACGGGCATACAGGACAAAAATAAATTTATAAATTGCGCGAAACGAAAAATTACACGTACCTCTCGACGGGATACATCCATCGATATTGTACCGGTCCGGCTAACTTCGCCTCAGTTGCAAGATGAACCGTCAAGTGTATTATGATATCGAAGAATGACGGTGGGAAAATACGCTCAAACTTGCAAAGTATCAACGCAATAGAATTTTCTAGTTTATCCAGCGTCGCAACCTCCAGTGTTTTAGCACACAACTCCCTGAAAAAACAACATAGGTCGTTGATTACTAGACCAACCGAGTCGGGGAGAGAAGTCCTGAGGGCTAATGGAAGAAGGTGCTCCACGATAACATGGTGGTCATGACTTTTCAGCTCATCGATCTTGCCCTTCACAATTTTTATTTTCTTGCTGAATGATCCTGAGAAACCTGTGGGGACTTTCAAATCATGCAACACCTGCAGGAATCTTTTCTTCTCCGGTTGTGACATATGATAAGCGGCATTGGGAAGTACAAACTTGCCCGGTTTACCCGCTACCGGTTTAGGGTGCAGTTCACTTCTTATTCCCCACTCTTGTAGATCCATCCGGGCATTCATGTTGTCTTTCGATTTCCCGTCTTTACACAGAAGCAAGTTAAGTATGTGCTCTGATACTCCCTTCTCTATATGCATGACGTCCAGACAATGACGCACTGAATTTGTAGACCAGTACGGAAGCTCGAAGAAAATGCTTAACTTGTTCTAATATTATGGTTTGACCTGTCTCGTCGGATCCATCCCGAAGGTCACGTTATTGTAACCATCCCATTTAGCAGTCACGTCCTCTCCGGACAATGGGGATGGAGGCCCAAGAAGCTCCTGATGACCATCAAAGTGAACCGTGTCTAACCTATAGGGGTGGTCTGGAGGCAGAAAACGTCGATGGCCGCAATAACAAACCTTCCTGCTAAAATTCAAAAATTTTGATGTTGTGTGTTCATGGCAATGAGGACATGCTTTGTGACCATGTACGGACCAACCTGAAAGCATTCCATACGCAGGAAAGTCATTAATTGTCCACATTAAAGCCGCACGCAGTATGAAGGTTGTATTTGTGTTTGAATCATATGTCTCTACATCATCAATGAACAAAGTTTTCAGCTCCTCAATCAGAGGTCGGAGATAGACGTCGATATTGTTCCCCGGTGAGTTTGGTCCATCGATAAGAAGAGGCATCATAAAGTATGATTGGTCCATAGCCAACCAAGGTGACAGATTATAAATTATCATTACAACGGGCCATGTACTGTGACTTCCAGCCATATAGTTGAATGGGCAGAAGCCATCGGCAGCCAGTCCGAGCCGGACATTGCGAGGATCACTACTGAATATTGCGTGCCTCCTATCGAAATCCTTCCATGCCGGTGAATCTCTTGGATGGCTCATTTTTCCATTTTCGCTTGGAGGAGCACGGTGATGCCAAATCATTGCCTCGGCTGTTTTCTTGCACCTGAATAGCCTCTGTAGCCTCTGTGTTATGGGAAAATATCGTGCTATCTTCACAGGTATATCAGGCTTCTTATCAGAATCTTTCGGCTTATACCTGGCCTCTCCGCATGTTGGACACTCTTTCAAATCTGAATTCTCTTTCCGGTACAACACGCAATTTTTAGGACATGCTTGAATCTTCTCGCACTTTAGACCCAAATCAGACATCATTTTCTGGGCTTCGTACCAGCTTTTGGGCACATTATTTCCCGGAGGCATAGAATCTTTCAAGAACGAAAGAAGCATTGTGAATGACTTGTTGCTCCATCCATTTAGGCACTTAATTTGGAAAAGTTGGACGAACCATGAGAGGGTGGAATACTTCGCATTCTCATAAATTGGTTTCCTAGCATCATTCATGAAATTTTCATATTTATCCGCACGCGGTCCTTGACCGGAAGGAATGTCATCTTCGGTACGAATAGATTCACCTAGGGCAGCCTCTACCATATCCTCCATTTCTTCTGATGGAAATAAATTTCCGTATCCTGCCGTATTACCGAATTCTTCTTCTTCTCCTGCCGCATTATCGTGTTCTCCTTCTTCTACCGCAGTACTGCATTCTTCTCCTTCCCCGTGATATTTCCAAGTTGAATAAAGTCTAGTAAACCCATGTTTTACAATATGAAGCTCTGCCAATTCTACCTTCTGCCAGTACTTATTGCCACATCTATCACACGGACAGAGAATCTTCTCTATTATGATCTTATTATGTGCTCGTGCAAATTCAAGAAAAGCAGCAACTCCTGCGACAAACTTAGGTTGCATACGTTGTTTCCAATCCACATACATCCAGTCCTTAACTCTGACGTACTCATGGGCCATGTTAGACTGAATAACATATAAATTGTAGGTTATGCTGACTATATTGAGAAATATAAGAACGGGATAGTTACTGACAAAGGAGAAAATCCATGTATATGCTTTGTGTGTGCGTTTGTCGTTGCAAAGAACAAATTATCGCACGTTATGTTGACCGATAGACGGGGACTAAGTGGCGCTTTTAGTTTCATATACGGATATCGATGGGAATATGAAGGTTTCATATTATCATATATTGGTTTTAACCCGAACATCTCGAATCGCTCTCTGATTATGCGTTTGTATGTATGTGTTCCGGCTGTCGAGGGTAGGCTTCTATCCCATTAAGAATGTATAGAGCGAACGCCCATCACTTGTGCTTTCAACCGTTTCGAGTAAATTTCGGCAGCACCTCCCCGCTGTTCTCCGAGTACACTGTAATAGAATAGATAATCATTTCAAAGCTGTGAAACAACGTTTAAATGAATATCTAATCTATCTTTGTACACGGAGAACCAGCGGAAAGATACCGACGAAATATCTCGAAACGGATGAAAACACAAGTGAATGAAGGCGTTTGCTTTATACATTCTTAACTTGTCCACACGGGATAAATCTATGGGTTACCATACGATTGAATTTTCTCGTCGCGTAGACTATACGACGGTTGTTAGTATCGAGCTATACTGTCCGATATTTAACAACCTTCGTATAGTTCTAGGTCACGACGAGCATCGCACGTATGTTAACCGATAGACGGGGACTAAGTGGCGCTTTTAGTTTCATATATGGGTATCGATGGGAATATGAAGGTTTCATATTATCATCGAGTATCATATATTGGTTTTAACCCGAACATCTCGAATCGCTCTCTAATTATGCGTTTGTATGTATGTGTTCCGGCTGTCGGGGGTAGGCTTCTATCCCATTAAGAATGTATAGAGCGAACGCCCATCACTTGTGCTTTCAACCGTTTCGAGTAAATTTCGGCAGCACCTCCCCGCTGTTCTCCGAGTACACTGTAATAGAATAGATAATCATTTCAAAGCTGTGAAACAACGTTGAAATGAACATCTAATCTATCTTTGTACACGGAGAACCAGCGGAAAGATACCGACGAAATATCTCGAAACGGATGAAAACATATGTGAATGAAGACGTTTGCTTTATACATTCTTAACTTGTCCACACGGGACAAATCTATGGGTTACCATACGATTGAATTTTCTCGTCGCGTAGACTATACGACGGTTGTTAGTATCGAGCTATACTGTCCGATATTTAACAACCTTCGTATAGTTCTAGGTCACGACGAGCATCGCACGTATGTTAACCGATAGACGGGAACTAAGTGGCGCTTTTAGTTTCATATATGGGTATCGATGGGAATATGAAGGTTTCATATTATCATCGAGTATCATATATTGGTTTTAACCCGAACATCTCGAGTCGCTCTCTAATTATGTGTTTGTTGTGTATTCTTGTTGTATGTGTGTGTTCCGGCTGTGGGGGGTAAGCTTCTATCCCATTAAGAATGTATAGAGCGAACGCCCATGCCCCTTTTACCAATCAAGAGAATACTACTAATAACTTATTGATAACATAAACAATATAATAATATTTTAGTATGTCAGGTTAAAATAATTGTATTAGCAAATACATTTTAGATAGTTATATAGACTACAAATTTTCAGAGAGAAAAAGTGGATGGGCAAGGAGAACAGAAGTTCCACTGTATTCACTTTTTGGATGGAACGATTTTGGTAGGCGGAAATCTATCATATACCAAAAAATTTCTAACTGAAACCATCAACTTCCAATATTAGATTCATTCATAACTAACAATAAAAGGTTCTACTTCTCATTTTATTTGACTGACACCAAATAAACCTATCCCATTAAAGATATACTTCAAAGTTCCAAACACCAATTCCAATTGACTAACCCCCTTACTTAATTTGGGTCAACAACATAAGCTTATTGAATATTATCAATCACTAAAGTAATATTAAGGAGTATGATAAAGTTCAATGTCAAGACCATGCATAAATTCTCGGAAGAAATATTCAAAAAAAATGATATCATGATCACTCAAGTAATATCTAATTTTCCCACAATAATTGAAAGGCATAGAGTTGAAGGGGATTATGAAGAAAGAATGGACCCAGTCACCACCCATCAAGCAGCTTTCTCCCTACACCAATTTACTTTCTGTTTTATGAAAGACATCCTAGTGTTGTCAAATATCTTACGACATGTAAATCAATCTTACGATTCAATACAAGATACAGGAAAATTAATAAGTATCTTATGAATGTATTTGTTGGATGATTGGATCAAGCAGTTTTAGGATACAATTTCTGCATCTTACAATGTAATATAATGGAATCACAAATATTCAACCCAACTAATAAATGTGTTTCAAATATATTTAGAAAGATTTTTTAGTCACATTTTGGTTGCTAGTTTTAAGATGAGAAAACGGAGTATACGTTTGAATTTCCTATGTTGGCGGGACACATAACATCACTAAATTCATCGATCCATCCATGTATTTTGTTGTCATCAATCCACCTAACCCTAACCCCAACCTAACCCTAGCCCCAGCCCCAGCCCAGCCCCGCCCCAGCCCCAGCCCCCAGCTCCCAGCCCCAGCCCAGCCCAGCCCCGCCCCAACCTAACCCTAACCCTAACCCCAGCGCGGCCAGCTAAACCCCAACACCAACCCTAAGGCAAACCCTAACCCTAGCCCCAGCCCCAGCAGCAGCGAACCCCAACCCTGACCCTAACCCCAACCCTGACCCCGACCACGACCCCTGCCGAACCTCAACTCGCGCACGCGCAACCCCCCGACCCCAGACCCAGCACGTATGTTAATCAAAAAATTCTTTAATTTACCTCAAGATTTACTCACCTGACCGGCGGTGGCGACGACCCGAACGGCGCTGGCGACGACGTGAACGGCGGTGGCGACGAGAACGCCGGTGGCGACGAGGAGGACGACGGTGGCGACGAGGAGTTGTTTTCGCGCGCGATCGAGATCGAGAGAGAAAGAAATTGTGAGCGTAGACGATCGATCTGTGCTTTAGTAATTTGATATTTAGTTGCCCCTACGGATATACCCGTAGGTCCTTTGTTTGCGTCTCCGTAGGGGCAAACACCAAATTAAGAATTAATATTTTTATTCTTGAACGTCTGGACCCGTAGGGGCAACCGTTTAGCCCTACGGATTAATCCATAGGGCCAAGTTAAATCTGTCCCTACGGATTCCAATATTCGTAGGGGCAACCCCCTATTTTACTAGTGCTAATCCACTTAATTACGAAACTGCAACTCCCAAACTGAATTTCGGGATAAACTTGAATCCTGAATTTGCACAATTATCTCAACGACGGAGTTCTTAAGCCGGCTCACCATCTTCATGAGCCGGCTCAAAACTTGTCTAGAATAATGAATTCTTCTGTCTTTAAGAGACGGTTCAACACTTCGTTGAGACGGCTCATAAAATGTCTGAAAATCATATTTCTTCTCTAGATATGTATGACACGGCTCAAGAAAATATTGAGCCGGCTCAACTTTTAAGGATCCTACGTGTGCAGTCTCGATGTATAAGACCCCATCACAACAGTATATGGATGCAAGTGTGTGTATTTGCTATTATGATTGGACCATATACACATGTCTCTCTTTGACATCATGAATCATGATCGAATATTCCATATGCATGGGATCTTGGCATATAATCACTGTATTTAATTGAACTGAGAAAAGCTATGTCAAAGGAAATTAATATATTTTTGCATATAAACCTTCCAAAATTAATGATAATTAAATTTGAAATAAAAAAGATGATCTTTGCCAAGACAAAGAAAGTGCAATTTAAATTTTTCGTTTTGTATATATCACATGCCACCTGCATAAACCAAAACCAAAATTCATAATTAAATTTAGCTGAAACGATCACTGGTTGCAAAAATATAAAGGGGCTGAGATTTGAGTAAGATTTCACCTGACAATTACTTCAAAGGCATGTCAAGCATCCATGTAGGAAAACATGTATATTTTTCAGTATAAAAGTGTCAACATACGTTTGCTACATAACGAACCTAAAAACATGAACATAAAATTAAAGGAGAGCTGGGAACCGTGGAGATAAAATGAGTCCCCAGTTTATGCTGTGGCTACCGCAGCAGCATTAAAATCTTTTTACATATATATACATATCATGAAAGCAACCAATACAAAAGTATATACAACAAGGAGAAGTAGAAGTTCAAGCTGAAAGGATTTAACCAAAGTAATGGGGTCCCCAATGCCATCTTCTTCCTCCCTTTTTTTTCGATAATTTCTTCCCCTCCCCACCCCCCACCCCCACCCCCCTCTTTCACTCCCTATTTACAAATCCACCGTTTTTAATTTTTCTTTTATGGTGGGTTGACGGTTTGAGGAAGCAACTCTGTTCTAGGTTAAAGATGAATGAGATTAATTCTTGTTCTAGGTTAAAAATGGGTTTAGTTTGATGAGAATGAGATGACAAACTAAATTTGGGTTAAAATGAGTTGGACTAATTTAGTTTGCCTCTTTATAAAACAAGAATTGCAAAATTAAAAAGAACTTTAACCTAAAACGTAATTAAATCACATATAAAACATTGATTTATGAGATGTGTTTTCGTTTTTAATTTAGTTCAATTGTCTCTCTTTAAAACAAGGATTACAAAATCCCCCCCTCACAAACTAAATGAGATGAATGAGAATGGATTAATTTAGTTTGCATTTTTAATTTTGGCATAGAGGCATCCTGCATCAAGAGAACACAGGAGAGAGAGGTAGAGAGAAAAAAAGGGTGGAAGATGACCCATTGCTTAGGTGAAAGCTTCTGAGCCGTTGGATATAATCCAATGGCTCACAACAATCACTTGACCCTCCAGTGCCACGTAGGCACTGGAGGAGATTAGAATCCGTTCAAAGTGGTGCCTATAAATGAAATTTTGGCTTTTTGCACTTTCTTTTTCGGTTTTCCTCCATCAAAAGACAACACTAGTGATGGAAATAAAAGCGGGGGGCAGGACTTTACCGGAACACGAGGGGGCCTGATGATGGGATCAGGGGTGGGTAATTTTTTGAAAGTAGGAGGGGGTTAAAAGCAAAAAGCTTGCTCTGCACCGTGCAGGTTACTATTCACTGCAGTGATAAGAAAAAGTCACAGTGTGAACGTGGTAATAAATCAACTATAGAGGACATCATGTGTCTTGTCTCAAACAGCATTTGTTTGGTTTTTTATGACGTGTCTACTTTTCAGCTTACATCATTATATCCCTCCAAACAGCCGTACTTGAAACTATTCTTCTCTGTTTGGTTGGCGTAGTTTGGAAGTAGTTGTAACCCTTTCTCACGATCATCTTTCAAACATATGCCCGTGTTATGGTGGGAAGAATCAAACCATGGATTGTCTTAGGTCGAATCAAATGTCTGCTTCTAGATTTTGATGCAATTCTGATCTCCTCTTAGTACATCATGTTACTCGATTCGGTTTTGTTATGCATTTGCTTCGTCTCCACACGCCTTTTCAGGAGGGAAAAATTTATAATTCATGCAAACCAATCTATTTTTGGAATGGAAGAAAAAATGTTTCAGCTATTTGTATATTTACGTGCTGGTATGTTTGGTCAGAGATTCCGCATATGGTGTTATCTTAAACATTATTGCTCGTGTTTTCTGTTAAGAATGAACGTAAGCATTTTTGCAAAGAGAATGAACCAACGGATTGTTAAAGTATTAATTAAAATAAATCATGGGAAACATTACCATTTAAAAATTATTGTCTATCTTGACCCAAAAATGTTTAGTTTGCAACTGCGTTCATTAAAGATGGTCAATGATACCTTGGAGAAGTTTTCATGTGCAATTTTCCACCTTCCTCTTCTGGTGGTGCATAGTCTTTTGAAATGTGCTACATTGTAAATATTAATAAAAAGTGGCAATCCCTCTTTTATGAGATGGTCCCAATTTCAGATTGAGAAAAGCACACTCATCCCAACCTTGTGCATATGCAACAAAATAAATAACTAAATTCATCTGATATATCCTTACCAATTCTCACAAAAGAGTGACTATTAATCTTGTCAATGTTTTTCTCGCTATGTTTTGGCCCAATCAAATTTACGTTTTTTATACTTTCTTTCGGTAATTTATTCTTTCACCCTTAGAAATAGATAATTGCCGAAAGAATATTAGTAAGATGGAAAATTCGCTTGGTAGTGTACACATTGTCGAGAGAAATTTGTCCCTGGCAAATGTTTTCCTTCACTATTGGATTTTTTTCTTCTAGTGTGTGTAAGAATTTAATGTAGTTGGGGTTCTTATAACTAGCCATGTTCTTCAGCAACAAAGAAAGAGTAAAGACTCTGCCTTGGAAAAAGGAAAAGCCTAGTTTACTTCGGAATCAGATGACATTTCTTATGACAATTCTTGGTCTTGATTAACATATTGTTAGCTCAACCCTAGAGGGACTCCCATGTTATACACGCTTGTGTTTGCGGATGCCTTCAGTGTTACAATATAATATATAGTTACTCAATGCTTATTATATAACTTTAGAGTTTGTGCAACGGAAGTGATATGTAGGGCGAAGATAAAGCAGAGAGTAAATAGAGTGAAAGTAACAAGGTGAAAGGTGAAAAAACAAAAAAGGTAAGGTAAACTCTAGATCCTAAGGAAAGTGAAAAGGGGGCCAAGCCCAAAGGGGTTAAATGATTACAAGAATGCAGTGGAGAGAGAGAGAGAGAGAGAGAGAGAGAGAGTGTTAAGTTATTAGGGGCAAGCACATGCATGTGGTTGAATATAAAACTTTCACAAGCTTCACCCCTATATGCCAATACAAGACGCTTCACCCCTATATGCCAATACAAGACATGATTTGGGACTCATTATCATTTTGGTGCTCAAGTGACCAAAGATGGGAATTGGATGAAGATAGTTGTAGCTATCCCTCTCCCTCTCTGGGGGGGCTCTCTCTCTCTCTCTGTCTCTACACAACAAAAATTGGCCATGGATTTGTCTGCAGCTTGAATAAGAGCCTTGACAGGGCCTTGTCACCTGAGTTAGATGCTTATGGGCCCACAATTGGGGAAATTTTTTGGGACCGATGTTTGTTGGTGCGCTTTTCTAATCTGAATTGTTTTGGGGAGGTATTACATACCGAAAACCTCAGGACAGGAGAGAGAAAATGATGGAGAATTCCGGGCACCCTTCCGGCAACTTGGTGGGATCTGCTTTTTTATTTCTTTCTCTCTCCTGTCCGTGTGTATACGGACCGGTACATGGAAAAATTCCTCATGACATGCATATGCATATTGAGGCATGGCAATTGGCATTCACTTCAATTGATGTCAAAAATTTTGCCTGAAAATGCATCCAAAGCTTGCACTAACGATTAGTTTGTTTGGTTTGAATTGAGTTAGAAAAAGAGTCGGTCAAGAACAGGGAAACTATGGGATTGGGAAAAAACGCTTTTCTACCTAAAACATATGATTTGCTTTTCCCAGTCTGCTTCAGCTATCATGGAAGTTTTATGACACTAATACAGATATAGTTAATATTAATGGAGAAGTGGTCATGGTTACCACCGTGACCTATTTTGAGTCACGGTTTCAAAACATATGTTCACGGTTATATCCGGGACTAAACCAAAAATAAAACGGGCCCCACAACCCGGAAGCCATAAAACAAAATATATCCCAAAATTTCCCCCGATCACTTATTTTTTCTCTCTCCCAATTTTTCCCCCATCGTTCCCAACTCCTGCCCCCTCGCTTCCTCCGCCGCCGGCGCCGCCTCGCCTCGGCCCCTTAGAAGATGAAGCCTCCCTGATCGAGCTCGTCGTCGAAAATCCAGACCCGATCGAGCTCGTCATCGTCGTCGTTCAGAGATAAGTAAAATTAGTTAGGATTAGGATAATTTTGAGTAGTTTTGGTTTAATTTTAATTTTAAATTATTGCCTTAGGTCGTTGTCATATTTGATTGGGGCCCTAGGTCGTCGCCGTCGTCGTCAAAACTTGTCGTCATCATCGTCAAAAGGTAAATTTTAGAATATTTTTAGTTTAATTCTTATTTTTTCCAGCCTAATTACCCTTTTTTCCCCTGTGTGTCGTTGTTGCTGGTGTTGCTGTTGCTGTTGCTGTTATTGTTGTGGGTGGTGGTGGTGATGGTGTTGGTGGTGGTGGTGATGGTGTTCGTATTGGGGAAGAGTTAGGGTTTGAGTTGGGTTAGGGATTAGGGCTAGAGATAAGGTTAGGGTTAGGATTAGGGATTGAGTTAGGGTTAGGGTTAGAGGTAGGGATAGGGTTAGGATTAGTGTTAGGGTAATTTAGTGAAAAGCAATAACAGTAAAGGATATTTTAGTAGAAAACAACAATAGTTAAGGGTGTTTTAGTGTAAATAAATAACATTGATCAAATGGGGGGTTTTATTAAAAAATTTAATGATAGTTTAGTGAAAACAAGAAAATTTAAGAATATTTTAGTGAAATCTATAGTAATTTAGTTAATTTACTGAGTTGAATCGTTTAGTTAAAATTTTAAGGTGGTTTAGTGAAAAACAACAATAGTTAATAGTATTTTTGTGGAATTCATAGTAATTTATTTAATTTAAGATAGTTAGTGAAAACACAAGAATAGCTAAAGGTATTTGAGTGTAATTTAGTAAAATGGAAGAAATGATTTGTTTAAGGGGGGTGCACGCGCTTGTGTGTGTATATGCACATACACATACACACATAAGCACGCGCACATACATACACACATACAAACAATACCGAACCATAATTCATTATCGTTCTCCACTACATTAAACTCTTGTCAAATCTCACCTTAAAACCAAGCCTAAATCCAAAATCTTAAACTCGATTAACAAAACCCTCTTCTTTAAAAAAATTTACCCTAAACTTAGAACTTCAAAACCTTGTATTTGAAACGTAAACATAAAACTAATTGAAATCAAATCTAAAGTAAACATATGATTTTCGATGATAATATGAAATTTTCATATTCTCATCGATAATTAATCATATGTGAAAATGAGAACGTGACTTAGTTCTCGTCTATCGGTTAACATACGTTCGGTTTTCGTCATGACATAAAACTACACGAAGGTTATTAACACCGGACGTTATCGTTTGGTTTCTAACAACCGTCGCATAGTCTATATGACAAGAATTAATATTCGATCATATGATAACCGATAGATTTGTCTCGTGTGGACAACTTAAGAATGTATAAAGCAAACACCTGCATTCACTTGTGTTTTTTATTCGTTTCGGGATATTTTGTCAGTACCTTTCCGCTGGTTCTCCGTGTACGACGATAGATTAGATGTTCATTTCAATGGTGTTTCACAATATTGAAACGATTATCTGTTCTATTACGGTGTACTCCGAGAACAGTGAGGAGGTGCTGCCGAAATTTTCTCGAAACGGATGAAAGCATAAGTGAATGGGCGTATGGTTTATATATTCTTAATGGGATAGGTGCCTTACCCCTACAACCATTACCCTCGACATCCAATAATGAACATTTAATATTATCATCATTTTTTCTTAGAAGAAGAATCCAATTCTCGAGTTTTGAAATTAGAAGGAGAAAGTTCTCAATAGGAGTTTGAGGAGAGCCAAATCCAATAACAATTGAAACCAAACTTAAGGAAGTCATCAATTAAACCTAACACTAACGCTTCTTATTATCCATCAATCTCGTATTTGTTACGAAATCTTAATTCCATGACTCTTATCTATAGGAACCTTGCTACATTCTATTTTCTTCCAATACGGCATTCCCATACCTCCACGACAAGAGTTGGATGTACGTCAACGTTTTCTCGAGAGACGCTGATTTTTTCCTTAACGGTGTTTACTTTTTCACCGATTTTGCCTACGCACGTCTTTGGATACCGAAAGAGCACGAAATCTATTGTCCTTGCTATAAGTGTATGAACACGCGATTGCAGAAGAAGTCGGATGTTGAGTTACACATCATGAAAAACGGTTTCGTTAGAGATTACACTAAATGTGATTTTCAAGGAGAAAAGGACGATGAAGGGCCAATGCAAGAGACGGAAAATGAATTCATTAAAACGGAAACCAAAGAGTGGTAAGGGATAGTAGAAGAAGAAGAAGAAGATGAGGAATAGAAGTTTGAAGAAGACGAAGCCGTCGAAGACGGTGATGTTGTGTTCGTGCCAGTTGATGACATGGATGGGTTTATAAATGCCGCTGGACTTTCTTAAGATACGGAAAGCACTGGACCTGCGTTATTGGATATCCAAATTGTAAATGGTTTTCGATACTATCTTTTTTCGTACGTCTCTTCCAGATCAAGTGTAAGAACTGATGGAGTGAACAGTCTTTCACCGATCTCCTAGCATTGGTGAAAGAAGCTTTTCCCGAAAGAAATGAAGTGCCACCGAGCTGGTACGAGACGCAAAATATAATCACAAATATCGGTCTAAAGTGTGAGAAGATACATGCATGCGAGAATGACTGCATTTTGTTCCGGAAAGAACACGCCGCACTCAAATGCTGCTCAGTGTGCGGAAAAAGCCGATTCAAGCCTGAGAAAGACTCACGTTCGAGTGATGTGCCCGTGAATATTCTTCATTATTTTCCGTTAATACCGAAACTGCAACGGTAATTTATGTATGAAAAGACGGCGTCCGAAATGCAGTAGCACCATAAAGCGCCTTGTGAAGAGAGAAAAATGAGCCATCTTAGAGATTCGATATTGTGAAAAGTTTTAAATGAAAAACATTCTTCGTTCAGCGCAGACCCGCATAACGTGAGGTTGGGGATTGCGAGTGATGGTTTCAATCCATTTGGGATGATTCGCGGCGGGCGTACTTTCAGTACTTGGACCGTTGCGGTGACTATATACAAGCTGCAGCCATAGAGGGCTATGAAGCAGTCTTATTTTACGTTGGCGCTTTTAATCGACGGTCTTTCATCTCCGGGGGAAAATATCGATGTATACCTTCAACCCTTGATTGATGAGTTAAAATTGCTGTGAGAACCCGGTGTGAGAACTGACGCAGATGGTAAACAATTTTTTCAGATGTGTGTTGCTTTGTTGTGGACGATTAATGATTTTTCTGTCTACGGTATGCTGTCGGGATGGACAACTCAAGGTAAGCTTGCTTACCCTGGTTTTCATATATATATATGAGTAGCGTACGCTTGAAGTTTAGCGAGAAAGAGTCGTTTATGGGTCACTGACGATTATTGCCTATAACTCACAGATTCAGAAGGAATAAAGAAATATTCAATAACAAGATGGAGACCGGTATGCTGCCTGAATCATTGTCCGGTAACGACATACTGCAATGGAGAGCTTATCGGAATATCACATTCGGAAAGAAACAGAACAAAAATGTAATGCCATGCCCATCTAGCAAGAAACTTAGTGGTTTATTTCAGCTTCCGTAGTATTCTGATCTACCACTGCGCCACAATTTAGATGTCATGCATAACGAGAAGGGCGTCTCCGAGCACATCATCAATCTTCTGCTGTGTAATGATGGTTAAACGAAGGACAATCTCAATGCCCATCGTGATTTGACGAATTTGGATGGTTTGTCCATTAGAAAAGAATTGCAACATCGGCCTGTGGCTGGTAAACCGGATTATTATGAGATCCCAATGGCAATCTACAACATGAACAAAGAGGAGAAGCGGCGGTTCTTGCGTGTGTTGAAAGAATTGAAAGTCCCCGACGGTTTCTCGTCAAACATTTCCAAACAGGTGCAAGTAGAAAACAGAAAAATCGTAGGACTCAAGAGACATGATTACCACATATTGATGCACCATCTTCTCTTCCTTTATACCTCAGAGTATTGGTAAAACCAGAAATTGGTCTCGTGCTTAATGACCTTTACACGTATTTCCGCCAATTTTGTTCCAAAAACATGGACGTCAATGAAATAGCAGAGCTCGAAAAAGACATTCCTTTGATCCTCTGCATGCTTGAATCTATCTTTCCACCCTTTTTTTTGACATTATTGTTCACTTGTTCATCCATCTGGCAACCGAGGTCAGGATTGGCGGTCCGATCCATTACCGTTGGATGTATCTAATCGAGAGGTATCATTGACGTTTATTATTCATCATTTAAATTGCGAATTATCATGAATTATTAATTTATTTTATTTTCAACAGATATCTGTTAACTTTAAAAAACTATATCCGCAACAAGTATCGTCCTGAAGGTTCGATTGCTTAAGATTGTCTCCTGGAAGAAGTCACGTCTTTCTGTGCTCGTTTCCTGAACGACGATATCAGGACAACGCTGAATAAACCGCAGAGTGTCCCTGACGGTTCAATTGGAACAGGAAGGCTAAAAAAACATGTCTTACAATCTCGCGGCCAGTGTATATGCGTACATCTTGATAAACAACGATTGTTTTGCTAAATATGTAGAGTAAGTGTTTATTATTTCATCATTTTAAACGTTCAAAATTAAATTTAATCTAATTAATATAATTGAATATTAACGAACAGATCGCACAAAGATATACTCATGAGATTGAATCTTAAGACGTGGTCGAATGATAGGATCGAAGAAAAACAGAGGCGCACTTTCACCGTCTGGTCTATAAAAGAGGTGAACGAACAATTGAATCGTAGAGAGCACATTGATAGAGAGGTCCATGACCTTTTAAACAGTGCAACGATTGTAGCTAGGTTTTCCAATGGGTACGGGATATCCGGATATAAATTCGAGGTAGAAAGTACAGAACGTATTAGGGCTATGCAAAATAGTGGCATCACAACCGTCGACGAGGATGGAAATCCTTACTACGGTGTTCTTGAAGAAGTTATAGCGATCTCAAACCAGCATACGACTGTCCCATTTCATATATTCCAATGCAGATGGTACGATACCAAGACTGACCGATGTATGAAGGTCGATCAATACGGTCTGACTTTGGTAAACACCAAACGGATGTTACCAAAATATGAAAGCGTTATCTTTCCCACAATGGCAACACAAATATATTATTCTCAGGACTTGCAGAAGGTTGACTGGGATGTTGTTTGTCGTTGAAAACTGAAAGATTATTATAATGTGCCGACATTGAATGGCTCTAAAGACGAGAGCGACGATGAAGATCTCGCGATAACACATCTCAGTCTATCTATTGAACGTACTAGGGATCCAAACTATTCTGCGCCGTCCATCCATACGTTTGTAAGAAGTGACATCGGTCAATTGATTATCACGAATCAAAATTTTGAGAATCCACCCAACGAATCTTCAGATAATGTACCATATAAACGTGTTAGGTAATGAAGTTAAATTGAATGTTCTAAATTGTATAATGATTAAACGTAATGAAATAGCGTTTATATATGTGTGTGTGTGTGTGTGTGTAGGATTTGATCATGGGCGCAGACAAAGGCACTAAACGCCACAAGAGACAGCGTCTACAGGACATTCTAAGTCGATCCATACCTGCCGACGAGACGTTCCCAGGACCCACAGTAGGCACGGGAGCCGCAGCAGCAATGCCTATCCCTAGCAGCGCTCCTCCTATTACCACCACATCACCCCCATAGCCCCCCATACTCACACCGCATTATCCCCGACTGTCCCCCTATCCTTACTAGTGCTCCTCCAATTACAGCCACATCACCCCCTATGGCCCCCCTTCTCACACCGCATCATCCCCGACCGCCCCTATCCTTACTAGCACTCTCAATACTACCGCCAGATCACCCGCATCGTCGCAGCCTCCCCCTATCCCTACTAGTGCATCAGCGGGTCCTCATACCCCTGTCACTCCTGCGTATGGTGTGTAGTTTACTCATTTAAAATTTGATACATCATTACAATATATGTGGATATTGAATCATGTAACAATTTATTATTTGCAGATCCATATTCTAATCGTGGGATGGCGTCTGGCGCCGGTATAATCATTATTTCTTAAAGCTTTTAAATAACGATTGTAATTTAAATTTGTCAAATTATATATTCATATTCTAAATATTCTAATATTATGTATGTATATCTATTTTTTCGCATGCTCGAGCAGTGTTCGGACGAGGGGTCCTACTGGGCCTGATTGCTGCAGGCCGCGGACGGATGCTGGGCCATGAGATCTGATCTTTGACGGGACAGGTGTGCCTATTGGAGAGCACGTTACCCAGTGGGGGGATTATGTTGGGTAGGAGGTCCGTACTTATTACAAGTATCCGCTCCATATTCGGTAGAATAAGGCCCAAGCCAAGCATGCTATGCGGTTTTTAGGTCAGAGGAGGTATGACATACCCTTTCACACATTTAAATTTCAATGGTCGTTATATATATATATATATACACATATAATTATTTGTTTAATATATTTCAATTTCAGACCAGAAAGAATTACAAATTCGTTGGCGAGCCCGGTGAGGATGGCGTGTACAGGCCATTCGATTTAGATCGCGCCTTCATTCACTTTCTAGGCCAGTGTCAAGTGATCAAGCAACATCGCCGATGGAAAATGAAGAGTGAACTTTACCTTTCCTAGTGTAAGTCGTTGTCGCACACCCCACGCACTTATGGGGAGGCGAAATTTACAAAAAAAAAAATTCATACTATGCAACACCGACTAAACTCGAGGATCTTAACAGAAACCTTAACTAGCTATTCTATTAGAAGGTTCTAACTACTATGATAAGTGTTTATACCTTCTTGACTCTAGTCCTTCGGGTCTTCTTCTCCTCCTCTCTTTGAGCTCCTCGAAGATTCGGATCGCGCTTGATCGTCGGCCTCATCGTGTCGAAGATGATCCACCCGAGAGTCTATACCTCAAGCTCCAACCTCTAAACCGAGGTAACTAAGCTACCTAGTTTGCTAAGTTAGGTAGCTTAGAATATGTAGAGTGTCTAATGGAGTATATAATCTCAAAGGACCTAATGATTCACAACTCATGTGAAGGATTAGGGTCTTGAGGAAGAAAGAGAGAAAAAATGGAGAGAGAAACAAAATGAGCAAATGAACTAAGTGAAGGCAAGTGAAGAATGACTCTTATACTCATCTCACTCAAGCATGCAATATTTTCCAATTGAAAACATCAATCATGCTTGAATAGTGAGTCCAAACCAATAAAATAACACAAATGAGCCATGCTTCACCATGCCACAAATCTCTCCATTTTCCACCTCATTAATTTATTTGTAAAAATAGATAAATCCAAATAATGAAGTGTCTCCTTCTAGAAGCATGTCTTGCAAAATTACAAGAATGCCCCCACCGTATATACATACATGTATTCGTATTCCGGAAAATACGAATACAATGAGATAATAATAATCCAATAATATAATACTAGAATCCGGCTTAAACCAAAGCCCACTAATATTATCCGTCCGAACAACATCTGTATAGCCAGTACACGTATATGATCGGAACTCTGCTGTAAAACCATACGGCCTCTACATCATTTCGCCCGAAGCAGGAAAACCATCCGTGTGGGACTCTAAAGACTTGACAGTATGCTGGCAGTGGGTTTAACCACAAGTCCGTCAGCGGCACTAGCTGTGCATAACAACTACCTAGGTATCTGTCGATAAGAAGGCCGATGAGCAAACTCATCTGAACTCCTACTGAGCCTATCTATGACAATCTTCGTACAGTCTAGTCTGTTCGTCTAAGATACTCGCGTATCGGGCCTAGGGGGATGGTAACCGTCAGACCCCTAATAGCACAATAAGTCGTGCCGGAGTAGAGCCCAAACACCCTGAGAAACTACTAGAGTACCTAACAGTAAATCTCGTTTGCCCTGGCCAGGGACTTTGTGTAATGGCTTTCCGAACATAGCATGATATCAACCCCCAATACCAGGAGAGACGAATCCTATCTAACCACTACTGGCTCCCAGTACATCGGGACTGCACCGAACCACTACATGTTTGCACGACTCATTTGAGCCGTGGTAGAGTAGTAATCTAAGTACAGTGGGAACTGTTCAGACCATAATATTGCATTTATCATTCCCCTATTCTTATCCTTTTTATAAATAAACAGGTACTCTTGACGCACGTTTGTTGCATATTACAGGTTACAGCTTTCTGGAGCAATTACAGTGAAAAAGACACAAAACAACAGAAAATGGACTTTTGACCAACAATTAGACGGATCCTAGTCAAGCCCAGTTCACATAAGTGCAAGGCAACGAATGTCAAGGTGAAACGGTTAAAAAGCCCAATACAAGTCTTCACTGAAATATCTGGAGAAGAACCAGAAGCCCAAAAGAGAAACTAAATGAAGAAACAGAAGCCCAAAGAAGCCAGGAAAATAACCAAGAAATTTAGTGGCCCAAGCCCACCAAAGGGCCGCGGATCCGCGGCCCAACCCAAGCCTGGCGCCGCGGATCCGCGGCCATTCAATACCCGTGTCGGTGGAATTCTTCTGTACTGTTGCGTCGGTGCAGAAGTTGGGATTTTATGTGGGCAAATCTGTAATTGCGCAAGTGCGAGAGTCTGTAACCCTAGGTTTCCTATTTTCCTATAAATTGTAATTTTAGATCTAAAAATTGTATGCCTCTTTTCAATAAATAAAATTCAGAAATTCTGGAAGTGACATTCAGATCTGTTCTTTATCGCTTGGAGGGAGCCATCACCATTAGTAAGTATTTTTCTTTTATTCTTTTAATGTTATTTCATACCCTAATGAGCGAGTAGTCTCCTCGCTTGTTAGGGTTAGCCTTAGGGAAAGGGTTGAGAGATGAAATCTCTCACCCCTTTCAATGCCATATTAAACTATCCCATTAAGAACTCCATGCATGCGCGCACAACCGCTCCCTGCGGCACCCTACCCCTCGAGGTAACGGTGAACCGCAGTATAAAGGCCCGGTTGCGCGCGTTTTCCATAGGGGTTAGGGTAATTAACTATAAAGGAAGGATACGAATCTAGAGGAAGAAAACATCTTCCCAAAAGAGTCGTATCCACTTTATCGATAATTACTATAACACCTAATGGATTTAAAATACGGCGTTGAAAGCGGTGAGGAAACATCAATCTCCAAAACTTCCTCTGAGCCTAACCCTAGCAAGAATTTAAATTAGATTAATTAAGTTTTAGATCTAGATTTTTATAAAATCAAAACGACAAATAGAATCAAGTCGTTAAGACACACTAAAGGAATTTACCCGTCTCTGTGGATCGACCCGCACTCACCGGCTAGCTGCGAAGCGACGCCGTTTTTTATTGCGGTAATTACAGTTTTTGACACTAATCAAATGGCGCCGTTGCCGGGGACGGCGTAATCTTTCTTTTTGTGAATTTTCGGGTTGATATAAATTTTAAAAATTATAAAAATCTGAAAATATAAAAAAATAAAAAAAAAATATCAAACTTGATCTGTTTGAAGGGTGTATTGTTTGAATCTTGCAGAACAGCGAAGAACTGAAGATCTGGAATTTTGCAGAGGGCAAATCAAAATTTGGTACATATATACAGAGAGGAATTCAAAGTGCAGAACCACAGAAATTTTTTCAGAGCGCGATCCTACCAGTAGACCGCTCTTCCGCCGCAAAATGGCATCTCCCGCCGCGGATCCGCGCTCCTCTGGCCACGTCAGCACGTGAAAATTTTTCTGGTTTGATATCTTTCTCTCCCCTCTGCAACCTCCCATATATTTCTCTGTAAAAATCTTCTGCAGGGTTCTTGCGCTAAAAAAAATCTTTCTCCCCCTTCTCGTAACAGATTCTCTGCAGGTTTCTTTGCGCCGCGCTAAAAAATTCTGATTGCAAGTGTAATTTATTTGTTTTGCATAATTTAACCGGATTCTAAGGGGCTAATTGACCAAACTCAGATTGGGTGTGGATTTCATCACCCTTCCCAGGACCCCAGAAAACACCTAAGCATTTTGCATCGACCACCATTAATTAAAAAAAGATTAGACTCAGACCTAAGGACGGCGAGCTCAATAGGAAAAAGGACTAGGGTAGGCATCGGCCGTTTATCCTAACCGACATTGCGGTGTCTAGGATAGTGGTTATTAATTAGGCCCACTGTAGTGGTGGTTCCTTCCCACTTACCTGGCCGTATTTGTCCGTGAAGAGGCGGTTTGAGGTCCTATCTCTAACCCTAGTTAGGAGCTGTCTAGCAGACCTAGGCGACCCTAGATCTAGGCCTGATTGTGCATGTGTGGTTGATACTTTTGTGTCATGAGTCCGTTTTCAAAAACCTATTTGCAAAACTCTCACATAAATTAAAAAAAAAGGGGGAAAATCTTTTAAAAACTTGCAAAAATTTTGTCGCTAAGAAATCCTTGCATTCTTCTATCATGGGTACCCCACATCATAAATCTCTTGCCGAATCTTGGTATCCCGAACCTAACTTTGCGTCGTTTGTCAATGTGTTCGGTCAATTTAAAAACGATCCCTCCATGCCTAAAAAATCTCTGAAAGATCACATAGAGGAGTCTAGGAAAAACAGTTTGACTTTTCAACCCACTTTGTGTCAACCTAGTCAACCTTTACAACCTACATATGTTGACACCACTTCTTCAAGTCCTTCTGTCACTCCTAGGCCGATGTCCATTGCTGAGCATATTGCTCAATCTCGCAGTCGATCTTTCACCCCTCTCCACTCATCTAGTTTTAGGGATCCACACTACTATTCACCTTCTTATCCATATGTTGACCCTACCCCTGTCCTACCACCCACTTCCTATCAGTCCTACCCGACTTTTCCATCTTCACTAGACACTGTTTCTTCACAGCCATTAGGGAGTTTCACATATCCAACCAATTTTGAATCTTTTACTGAAACCCCCTCACCACCTAAGTCTAGTTTGGAAGAGTCGTTGGAAGCATATATTGCTGCAACAAATAAAATGATGAGGACAATGGAAGCATCCATGGCCGCCCTTACGCAACCTAGTGAACCGGTAGCTAGTGTCCCGCTAGCTCCGAATTTTTCAATGTGTAAGGCGGCAGTTGGACAGAGTGAGAATGAGAGAGGATTTTCAAATCAAACCTACCCTTACCCAATTGAAGCCCACAACTCCGATTTTTCATCGATTGTTCCAAATGATTCACCAGTTGAAAATAAAAATGAGTTGTGCGATTTTGTAGTGTTTGATTTGCCAAATTATGAGGAACCGCTTTCAAGTGAAACCGTACCTAATCCTTTCGATCTTTACACCTCCACTCTAGAACCTACATTGATAAATATTCATACTGTGGATAAAGTGTCTAAAGAAATTGATTTTCACTTGATTGAGGATATAGACGCCGGGAATATTTCGGATGATGAACCTGTCGATTTAATAGAAATTTTATGTTCAAATCATCATCCTGAGTTATTAAATGTTTCTCCCGAATCTCATATGCGTCTAGATTTTGATGATAATGGCATGGATGAATTACATATTGAGGATAGTACTGAGGAGAGCCTTGAGGATAATACCGAGGTTGAACCATTTTTATTTGATGTGTCGGATTTTCCAGTTCAGCCTCCTGAACCTTTGACTGTTATATCACCCTCCCTCCTTCCTACTGTTCCGACCGAACAAATGACTGTTACGCTTTCATCTCCTTTACCAAGTTCGGCGTACCCATGTTTTCTTGCGAATCTTGAGGGATTTGACCCCATTGCACGACGAGTTGATAGGTTAGCGCAATCGCTTTTAACACATCGGTCATCACAAATTGCGCTAATTTATTCACTCAATTTACACCCTCAAGATCGCACTTCACTTCTTTCTTCTTTCCATCTTTCTTCTCCCCCACCGAGACCGTATTCTACCCCTCTTCCCACACGGTCTCGCGTGTCTCTCATTTCTTTCCTCCGCACCCTATTCTTGCACCAACTATACCATCACCACGATAAGATCTTTGAATGGTTGGTGCTAACCTTTGGCTTGTGTAAGGCCAAGCTTAAGTTTGGGGGGAACCTTTGTATATATGTATATATCCTTTTGTTTTCTTTTTCTAAAAAAAAAAAATAATAAATTCAAAACATAAAAAATTATAAATAAATAAACAGGGGAGTATCGGTATTTTGACCCTCTTGGTTTAGCATGACAGTGAGGACACTGTCAAGTTCAAGTTTGGGGGTATGCTCGGTACGTCTTCTTCCTTCGCATTCATTTGTATATATTTTTGCATTTCCATACTTATTTGAAAACCCATAAAAATTTGAAAAAATTTCAAAAATTATAAAAATTATTGTATTCAATCTTGGCTATAATTGAATTGAGTTTAACAAATAGGTTAACTGATTAGGAACAACTAGATCTTAGACTTAGTAAGTTAAAAACCCTAAAAATAACCTTCCTTAAAGTTTAACAGTAGAAAGTATATGCCTTGTAGTTTATTTAGAAATAGGCAAATTTTGGGTTCACTTCTTGGTCTAAGTCGAAACAAGGGAAGAGTATTGATATCCTTATTAGAGTATAAGTTTGAAAAATAGTTCCTAGCTTAAGTCTAGATTCTGAAAATGTATACCCTACAATTGCACAATTACGCACCTTGAAACTTGGAATAGTAGAAGAGACCTTGAAATGCTCTTGTCTTAAGTCCTTAGTACGATGAAAATAAAAGAAAAAGATATGAAAAAAATGGACACTGGTTTTTGTGATTACTTAAGGCTGCAAAAATAGAAAAAAATATTTAGCGAGGGTGCTTCGTCACCTAGTGCCTTAGACCAACTGGTTTGGGAGTCACTGCTAAAGCCTTGGGTGTTGCAAAGACTAGGAAGTACGCTTTAAAAGTGCAAACGCATTTTGTAATCGGTCGTTGGTACCTCAAGAAGTATTAACGATCGCATGAAGGATGTGTAAGCAAATTTCATTTTAATAAGTGCTTTGGATGAGAGTATGATTGCTTGATTTGAATTTCCAAGTGTAGGGGTGATCTATACACACACGTAGGGGTATGTGATTGGAATTTAGATGAGAAAAAGGAATGAAGAATAGAACTTGTATCTTTAGTAGAGTTGATAAAAATTCCTAAGTGGAGATGGAACCCTAGAAGGAAAACTTAGGAAATGCCGAAAGCTAAGTAGGTCTACATAACATATATAATCTTAGGTTAAATAATGAGGAAGCGTGAAGAATATGGGTGGATAATTTACAAGTAGAAGATAATAGAATTCCTTATTAGAAGACCTAATTGGAGAACAAAAGTCAATGGGCCAAGTTGATAGGATTTTGTGGGTGTAATCCGCTGAAAACCCTCAGGAGACAACACTCCTCCTACTAGAGACACCTAGAGGTTTAACGGCTTGTTGCACGTGCTCAGTGCAATCGCGTTTACCTGCGAAAGTGCGGTTAGGTTTTTTGTAGTGAATAAAAAAATAAGTTTGCTCGAGGACGAGCAAAAGGTAAGTTTGGGGGTATTTGTTCAGACCATAATATTGCATTTATCATTCCCCTATTCTTATCCTTTTTATAAATAAACAGGTACTCTTGACGCACGTTTGTTGCATATTACAGGTTACAGCTTTCTGGAGCAATTACAGTGAAAAAGACACAAAACAACAGAAAATGGACTTTTGACCAACAATTAGACGGATCCTAGTCAAGCCCAGTTCACATAAGTGCAAGGCAACGAATGTCAAGGTGAAACGGTTAAAAAGCCCAATACAAGTCTTCACTGAAATATCTGGAGAAGAACCAGAAGCCCAAAAGAGAAACTAAATGAAGAAACAGAAGCCCAAAGAAGCCAGGAAAATAACCAAGAAATTTAGTGGCCCAAGCCCACCAAAGGGCCGCGGATCCGCGGCCCAACCCAAGCCTGGCGCCGCGGATCCGCGGCCATTCAATACCCGTGTCGGTGGAATTCTTCTGTACTGTTGCGTCGGTGCAGAAGTTGGGATTTTATGTGGGCAAATCTGTAATTGCGCAAGTGCGAGAGTCTGTAACCCTAGGTTTCCTATTTTCCTATAAATTGTAATTTTAGATCTAAAAATTGTATGCCTCTTTTCAATAAATAAAATTCAGAAATTCTGGAAGTGACATTCAGATCTGTTCTTTATCGCTTGGAGGGAGCCATCACCATTAGTAAGTATTTTTCTTTTATTCTTTTAATGTTATTTCATACCCTAATGAGCGAGTAGTCTCCTCGCTTGTTAGGGTTAGCCTTAGGGAAAGGGTTGAGAGATGAAATCTCTCACCCCTTTCAATGCCATATTAAACTATCCCATTAAGAACTCCATGCATGCGCGCACAACCGCTCCCTGCGGCACCCTACCCCTCGAGGTAACGGTGAACCGCAGTATAAAGGCCCGGTTGCGCGCGTTTTCCATGGGGGTTAGGGTAATTAACTATAAAGGAAGGATACGAATCTAGAGGAAGAAAACATCTTCCCAAAAGAGTCGTATCCACTTTATCGATAATTACTATAACACCTAATGGATTTAAAATACGGCGTTGAAAGCGGTGAGGAAACATCAATCTCCAAAACTTCCTCTGAGCCTAACCCTAGCAAGAATTTAAATTAGATTAATTAAGTTTTAGATCTAGATTTTTATAAAATCAAAACGACAAATAGAATCAACTCGTTAAGACACACTAAAGGAATTTACCCGTCTCTATGGATCGACCCGCACTCACCGGCTAGCTGCGAAGCGACGCCGTTTTTGATTGCGGTAATTACAGTTTTTGACACTAATCAAATGGCGCCGTTGCCGGGGACGGCGTAATCTTTCTTTTTGTGAATTTTCGGGTTGATATAAATTTTAAAAATTATAAAAATCTGAAAATATAAAAAAATAAAAAAAAATATCAAACTTGATCTGTTTGAAGGGTGTATTGTTTGAATCTTGCAGAACAGCGAAGAACTGAAGATCTGGAATTTTGCAGAGGGCAAATCAAAATTTGGTACATATATACAGAGAGGAATTCAAAGTGCAGAACCACAGAAATTTTTTCAGTGCGCGATCCCACCAGTAGACCGCTCTTCCGCCGCAAAATGGCCTCTCCCGCCGCGGATCCGCGCTCCTCTGGCCACGTCAGCACGTGAAAATTTTTCTGGTTTGATATCTTTCTCTCCCCTCTGCAACCTCCCATATATTTCTCTGTAAAAATCTTCTGCAGGGTTCTTGCGCTAAAAAAAATCTTTCTCCCCCTTCTCGTAACAGATTCTCTGCAGGTTTCTTTGCGCCGCGCTAAAAAATTCTGATTGCAAGTGTAATTTATTTGTTTTGCATAATTTAACCGGATTCTAAGGGGCTAATTGACCAAACTCAGATTGGGTGGGGATTTCATCACCCTTCCCAGGACCCCAGAAAACACCTAAGCATTTTGCATCGACCACCATTAATTAAAAAAAGATTAGACTCAGACCTAAGGACGGCGAGCTCAATAGGAAAAAGGACTAGGGTAGGCATCGGCCGTTTATCCTAACCGACATTGCGGTGTCTAGGCTAGTGGTTATTAATTAGGCCCACTGTAGTGGTGGTTCCTTCCCACTTACCTGGCCGTATTTGTCCGTGAAGAGGCGGTTTGAGGTCCTATCTCTAACCCTAGTTAGGAGCTGTCTAGCAGACCTAGGCGACCCTAGATCTAGGCCTGATTGTGCATGTGTGGTTGATACTTTTGTGTCATGAGTCCGTTTTCAAAAACCTATTTGCAAAACTCTCACATAAATTAAAAAAAAAAGGGGAAAATATTTTAAAAACTTGCAAAAATTTTGTCGCTAAGAAATCCTTGCATTCTTCTATCATGGGTACCCCACATCATAAATCTCTTGCCGAATCTTGGTATCCCGAACCTAACTTTGCGTCGTTTGTCAATGTGTTCGGTCAATTTAAAAACGATCCCTCCATGCCTAAAAAATCTCTGAAAGATCACATAGAGGAGTCTAGGAAAAACAGTTTGACTTTTCAACCCACTTTGTGTCAACCGAGTCAACCTTTACAACCTACATATGTTGACACCACTTCTTCAAGTCCTTCTGTCACTCCTAGGCCGATGTCCATTGCTGAGCATATTGCTCAATCTCGCAGTCGATCTTTCACCCCTCTCCACTCATCTAGTTTTAGGGATCCACACTACTATTCACCTTCTTATCCATATGTTGACCCTACCCCTGTCCTACCACCCACTTCCTATCAGTCCTACCCGACTTTTCCATCTTCACTAGACACTGTTTCTTCACAGCCATTAGGGAGTTTCACATATCCAACCAATTTTGAATCTTTTACTGAAACCCCCTCACCACCTAAGTCTAGTTTGGAAGAGTCGTTGGAAGCATATATTGCTGCAACAAATAAAATGATGAGGACAATGGAAGCATCCATGGCCGCCCTTACGCAACCTAGTGAACCGGTAGCTAGTGTCCCGCTAGCTCCGAATTTTTCAATGTGTAAGGCGGCAGTTGGACAGAGTGAGAATGAGAGAGGATTTTCAAATCAAACCTACCCTTACCCAATTGAAGCCCACAACTCCGATTTTTCATCGATTGTTCCAAATGATTCACCAGTTGAAAATAAAAATGAGTTGTGCGATTTTGTAGTGTTTGATTTGCCAAATTATGAGGAACCGCTTTCAAGTGAAACCGTACCTAATCCTTTCGATCTTTACACCTCCACTCTAGAACCTACATTGATAAATATTCATACTGTGGATAAAGTGTCTAAAGAAATTGATTTTCACTTGATTGAGGATATAGACGCCGGGAATATTTCGGATGATGAACCTGTCGATTTAATAGAAATTTTATGTTCAAATCATCATCCTGAGTTATTAAATGTTTCTCCCGAATCTCATATGCGTCTAGATTTTGATGATAATGGCATGGATGAATTACATATTGAGGATAGTACTGAGGAGAGCCTTGAGGATAATACCGAGGTTGAACCATTTTTATTTGATGTGTCGGATTTTCCAGTTCAGCCTCCTGAACCTTTGACTGTTATATCACCCTCCCTCCTTCCTACTGTTCCGACCGAACAAATGACTGTTACGCTTTCATCTCCTTTACCAAGTTCGGCGTACCCATGTTTTCTTGCGAATCTTGAGGGATTTGACCCCATTGCACGACGAGTTGATAGGTTAGCGCAATCGCTTTTAACACATCGGTCATCACAAATTGCGCTAATTTATTCACTCAATTTACACCCTCAAGATCGCACTTCACTTCTTTCTTCTTTCCATCTTTCTTCTCCCCTACCGAGACCGTATTCTACCCCTCTTCCCACACGGTCTCGCGTGTCTCTCATTTCTTTCCTCCGCACCCTATTCTTGCACCAACTATACCATCACCACGATAAGATCTTTGAATGGTTGGTGCTAACCTTTGGCTTGTGTAAGGCCAAGCTTAAGTTTGGGGGGAACCTTTGTATATATGTATATATCCTTTTGTTTTCTTTTTCTAAAAAAAAAAATAATAAATTCAAAACATAAAAAATTATAAATAAATAAACAGGGGAGTATCGGTATTTTGACCCTCTTGGTTTAGCATGACAGTGAGGACACTGTCAAGTTCAAGTTTGGGGGTATGCTCGGTACGTCTTCTTCCTTCGCATTCATTTGTATATATTTTTGCATTTCCATACTTATTTGAAAACCCATAAAAATTTGAAAAAATTTCAAAAATTATAAAAATTATTGTATTCAATCTTGGCTATAATTGAATTGAGTTTAACAAATAGGTTAACTGGTTAGGAACAACTAGATCTTAGACTTAGTAAGTTAAAAACCCTAAAAATAACCTTCCTTAAAGTTTAACAGTAGAAAGTATATGCCTTGTAGTTTATTTAGAAATAGGCAAATTTTGGGTTCACTTCTTGGTCTAAGTCGAAACAAGGGAAGAGTATTGATATCCTTATTAGAGTATAAGTTTGAAAAATAGTTCCTAACTTAAGTCTAGATTCTGAAAATGTATACCCTACAATTGCACAATCACGCACCTTGAAACTTGGAATAGTAGAAGAGACCTTGAAATGCTCTTGTCTTAAGTCCTTAGTACGATGAAAATAAAAGAAAAAGATATGAAAAAAATGGACACTGGTTTTTGTGATTACTTAAGGCTGCAAAAATAGAAAAAAATATTTAGCGAGGGTGCTTCGTCACCTAGTGCCTTAGACCAACTGGTTTGGGAGTCACTGCTAAAGCCTTGGGTGTTGCAAAGACTAGGAAGTACGCTTTAAAAGTGCAAACGCATTTTGTAATCGGTCGTTGGTACCTCAAGAAGTATTAACGATCGCATGAAGGATGTGTAAGCAAATTTCATTTTAATAAGTGCTTTGGATGAGAGTATGATTGCTTGATTTGAATTTCCAAGTGTAGGGGTGATCTATACACACTCGTAGGGGTATGTGATTGGAATTTAGATGAGAAAAAGGAATGAAGAATAGAACTTGTATCTTTAGTAGAGTTGATAAAAATTCCTAAGTGGAGATGGAACCCTAGAAGGAAAACTTAGGAAATGCCGAAAGCTAAGTAGGTCTACATAACATATATAATCTTAGGTTAAATAATGAGGAAGCGTGAAGAATATGGGTGGATAATTTACAAGTAGAAGATAATAGAATTCCTTATTAGAAGACCTAATTGGAGAACAAAAGTCAATGGGCCAAGTTGATAGGATTTTGTGGGTGTAATCCGCTGAAAACCCTCAGGAGACAACACTCCTCCTACTAGGGACACCTAGAGGTTTAACGGCTTGTTGCACGTGCTCAGTGCAATCGCGTTTACCTGCGAAAGTGCGGTTAGGTTTTTTGTAGTGAATAAAAAAATAAGTTTGCTCGAGGACGAGCAAAAGGTAAGTTTGGGGGTATTTGTTCAGACCATAATATTGCATTTATCATTCCCCTATTCTTATCCTTTTTTATAAATAAACAGGTACTCTTGACGCACGTTTGTTGCATATTACAGGTTACAGCTTTCTGGAGCAATTACAGTGAAAAAGACACAAAACAACAGAAAATGGACTTTTGACCAACAATTAGACGGATCCTAGTCAAGCCCAGTTCACATAAGTGCAAGGCAACGAATGTCAAGGTGAAACGGTTAAAAAGCCCAATACAAGTCTTCACTGAAATATCTGGAGAAGAACCAGAAGCCCAAAAGAGAAACTAAATGAAGAAACAGAAGCCCAAAGAAGCCAGGAAAATAACCAAGAAATTTAGTGGCCCAAGCCCACCAAAGGGCCGCGGATCCGCGGCCCAACCCAAGCCTGGCGCCGCGGATCCGCGGCCATTCAATACCCGTGTCGGTGGAATTCTTCTGTACTGTTGCGTCGGTGCAGAAGTTGGGATTTTATGTGGGCAAATCTGTAATTGCGCAAGTGCGAGAGTCTGTAACCCTAGGTTTCCTATTTTCCTATAAATTGTAATTTTAGATCTAAAAATTGTATGCCTCTTTTCAATAAATAAAATTCAGAAATTCTGGAAGTGACATTCAGATCTGTTCTTTATCGCTTGGAGGGAGCCATCACCATTAGTAAGTATTTTTCTTTTATTCTTTTAATGTTATTTCATACCCTAATGAGCGAGTAGTCTCCTCGCTTGTTAGGGTTAGCCTTAGGGAAAGGGTTGAGAGATGAAATCTCTCACCCCTTTTAATGCCATATTAAACTATCCCATTAAGAACTCCATGCATGCGCGCACAACCGCTCCCTGCGGCACCCTACCCCTCGAGGTAACGGTGAACCGCAGTATAAAGGCCCGGTTGCGCGCGTTTTCCATGGGGGTTAGGGTAATTAACTATAAAGGAAGGATACGAATCTAGAGGAAGAAAACATCTTCCCAAAAGAGTCGTATCCACTTTATCGATAATTACTATAACACCTAATGGATTTAAAATACGGCGTTGAAAGCGGTGAGGAAACATCAATCTCCAAAACTTTCTCTGAGCCTAACCCTAGCAAGAATTTAAATTAGATTAATTAAGTTTTAGATCTAGATTTTTATAAAACCAAAACGACAAATAGAATCAACTCGTTAAGACACACTAAAGGAATTTACCCGTCTCTGTGGATCGACCCGCACTCACCGGCTAGCTGCGAAGCGACGCCGTTTTTGATTGCGGTAATTACAGTTTTTGACACTAATCAGGAACACACTCGAGACGAATTGTGATATCAAGTCAACGGACTAACATGTACTCATGCCATCCGGGAACTGCTATCTGACGATAGGTATAACACCAACCAGCAGTTCCCAACAAGTCCGTCCAGTATAACTCATAACCCAATGAGCACATGTATACTATCTCCGGTACGACATACTAATAGCTGTGGGACAGACCATCTCCCCTACTGGGATGAGAAGCGTATACACTAGTCTACTCTGGAGTATCGATGCTCCGTCTCGATAATCCTACGACTAGGGACCTTTATAAGGATATGCTTATAGAATACCCAGCCCCCACTAGTGTGCTATTATCATAACGCTGGTAGTCAAGCAAAGATCCTAAGGGCTCTACCAATATGTATTAGCAATATGCTAAAAGAAGCATATACACTGTTCCTTTATAAAAAAAATGAGAAAAAAGGAATAGGGAAAACTCCCCACTGATGGAGCCTCATGTGCCCACACGTGAGCACCTAGATACAAAGATTATAGGCGCTTGACGAGCTGAAATTGAGCCTCACGTGTAAGCACGTGAGCATCTATATACAAAGTATATAGGCTCCATTTTTAAAACAAATAGTAGGCCAGAGAAGCTCACGTGTTAACAGGTGATGCCTTTTGTTAGGCTGTTGCATATAAGCAAATAAGTTTAGCTCTGTGGGGGTCACGTGCTACACGTGAGTGTTCCTAAACACCAGCTCACGTGTTAACACGTGATGCCTTTTCTTTAGGCTGTTACATATAAGCAAACAAGTTTAATTCCGTGGGGGTCACGTGACCCAATCACCTTCCAAGCTGATAAAATTGAATTCTAAATAAAAGGGATCAAAACCCTATTTGAAAAATATTTCCTTAAATCTTTCTAAACAAGAAAGATTACTCTCTGTAAAGCAAAGTACCGTTGGATTAAAAAGTCCAATGGTGATTAAAAATCACTTATCTGCAGAAAAAATTCTGTATGGGAAAATATTTCTCTAATCTTGTTAAAAACAAGAAAAATATCTTCTGTAAAACAGAAGTCCTTGGATAAAAGATCCAACGGTGGATAAAATCCCCAAATCAATTAAGAACTTTCAATGAGAGATTTCTTTAACTAAATCAACAAACTTGCTTCTATTATATAAAGGACCTAAGACTTCAAGTCTTGGATAGAGAGAGAAACCCCCCCCCTAAGCTTCAAACTTAAGAAAGAAAAGAGAATAGAGAGAACGAAAAAAGGAGAATTCAATTCTCTAAAGAAGAAGATCTCTCTTTTAGAAAAAAGAAACCTTAGGTAAGAAGAAACACAGAGATTATCTTATCTCTTCCTTAAAGGTTTAACCCTTCAAAAAAAGAACTTAGTTCTTCCTCTTGTAGGGTGTTTTTCGTCACCCCATTGAGATGGGAATATGCGCGCGCTTGTCAGGCGTACTACAGATTCCTCCTGCCTAGGGTAGGCGGAGGTTTATTGATTGTGGGGATCCGAATCTCCGGCAGCCGCGCACTAAGCTGACGTTAATTACCCCTCGCCTTTGGAGCGAGAGAACCTCCGATTGACGGGTTAAACTGGTCATGCGAACTCAATGTGCAGTGTACGTGTGTTTTGTTTTGGAGGGGGGCTTGGATATATCGGGAGCCACGCAGAGTTTTTACGGGGGGCCCGCTACCTGGATAGCGGGCTGGGGGTCAAGGGGGCTAGCAGCCCCCTTGCGGGGTGCGGGGCAGCGCCCCGGCCCAAAAATTTTTTAGAGAGGGACAATGTTGTAGAGTGTGTGTGTATGTATATGTATATATACATATATAAAATTAAAAAAAGGGAAAGGGCATCCAAAGGATGCGTGGGAAAAAGCGCCAGCGTTTTGGGTGCTAGCGCTTTGAGCGCTAGCGCACCACGTGTCAGCACGTGGGCGCTCGAGCGCTAGCGCTAGCTCTCTGAGTGCAAGAGCGCTAGCCCTTTGGGCGCTAGCGCTCTGAGTGTAAGAGTGCTAGCGCTTTGGACGCTAGCGCACCACGTGTCAGCACGTGGGCGCTCGGGCGCTAGCGCTCTGAGCGCTTTGAGCGCTAGCGCCCCACGTGTCAGCACGTGGGCGCTCGGGCACTAACGCTTTGGTTGCTAGCGCTAGCGTTTTGAGCGCTAGCGCACCACGTGTCAACACGTGGGCGCTCGAGCGCTAGCGTACTGAACGCAAGAGCGCTAGCGCTTTGAGCGCTAGTGCCCCACGTGTCAGCACGTGGGCACTCGAGCGTCAAAAGGGACTTGGTCCCCGCAATGGGAGTTGTACTCCCAGAAAGGAGCACTTATTATTCTCTGTGTGTGTGTGTGTGTGTGTGTGTGTGTGAGGAGTTAAACTTCTAGGATGTTTTGAAGCTGATGAGGAGCTTCTCCTCTTGAGCCCTAGTTCTTCCCCAAAGTGGGGTTTCTGGAGATGGGTCTCCTTCTTCTTCCTTTGTTGGCCGGATCTTCAAGATTAAGAAATATGAGATTTTAAAAATCTCTTCTTTCTGAGATCTGATAGCAAATCTGAGTTCCCCTTTGTGGGTTTTATGGTGAAAACTATTTAGTTTTGAAAAAGAAAGAGTAAAACTCTTGATTTAATTCAAAAGAAAGAAGAAGGTTTTGGAACCTTGAGGAAGGAGAAAGTGGCACAAGTCCTAATTTTTCTTGGGAATGAAAAGTCTATATTTTATTCATCATCTTATTGCCTTATATAGGCTTACATGTTTACATATAGCCCCTTGGGCTTTACAAAATGGCATTTTGCCCATCCCATGGTTCATGTGCCATTTCTTTTTGCACATAAGCCATGGGCTTACAAAAAATTGGCTTTATGCCCATTTTGCATACATTCATGCACAAAAAATTACATCAAAATTATCCGTTACATGAGTTTTATTTTGGTATGGCGGAAGGCCGGACGCTTCGTGTTCGGGCTCGACTTGGGCATTGGCCCACTTGCTTGGGCTTGGGCCCACCTGGCTTGGGGTTGGCCTTGACTTTGACTTGGTCAACCGGGGTGCAAATTTTGACTTCAACACCTCTGGTTGAGATCTGCAGAAGTATATCTCCCCACAAGTTGAGAACTTAATTCTCATCGGGGAGATTCTGTTATGCAGATTCAAAACTTAGGGGAAAAAACTAAGTTCAAAGAATTTAATTCCTCCAAAAGTATACAGGAATTTAATTCCTCTAATAAAACTAGGGTTTAACCCTGCAAAAGAATTTAATTTTTATAAAGAAAAGGGCCTGAAATTCTCAAAGCTCAGATCAAAATCTCCATACATATAAAAGAACATACTGGTGATTCATTAGCGTTCAATACTATATAACAAAGGCTCACGTGTTCCCACGTGAGCACCTCTAAGGAAAAAAAAGGAAGGACTGAGATCGAATCACGTGTTCTCACGTGACCCCAAACAGTTGCTTAAATAGAAAAGGAGAAAAATCCAAAGACAGCACTCACTTTTGAGCACCTCACGTGTTCGCACGTGAGTATTATATGAGCTAAGTGCTTAGCACTTATAAAAGGAAGAGGGAATAAACCCAAAGAAGCAGTGCCCAACTCTGGGGCGCATCACTGCCCACACGTAATGGTCACAAGAATTAAGTATTTAACTTATATACAAACGGGGATTTGGACCCAAGTGTAAAGCGCCAACTTTCAGGCGCCTCACGTGCCACACATGAGCGCCCCAAATTTCAGTGTTTAACACTGCTTTAGGGACTCACGTGAGAGCACGTGAGCACCGAACATATATTAGTGTTTAACACTATAAGAAGCCAACTTCAGCCCCAAATTGGCTAAGCCTTCTCGAGATTAAAACATCTTGGATCTCCGAATAGACTGAGCCTCTATGCTCATGACCTCCCAAACTAATTGACCAGAATGATGTCCATCACACATCTCCTAAGTTAATCTTAGTCTCCCAAAAATGACTAATGATTCTTAGGTGGTCTATCATGATCTCTCCCCTCAATCTGGAATTTGGTTCAAGGGTACATCTCTCCACACTTCTGATACATGTCGTTGTAATTCTTCAACGTCTTCAGAGAGGTGGAGGGTCTCGATAACCAACAACTCTTGCTGCACTCCCAAACCGATGAGCACATCCCAACTGACCGCAACGTTCTTAAACTAGCTATAGACCGTAACGTCCTTAAACTAACAACGGACGGAAACGTCCTTAAACTAAAGCTATAGAGCCCAAATGCTCTTTTGTTGGGTCTGAATGATCCCAAAATCCCGTTGAATAGATCTTAGTCTAAAATTGACTAACGTATCCTCAACAAACATTTAAGTTGATCTTAATCTTAAATGAGATTAACGATCCTTAAATCAACCCAAACCCAAATCTAAGAATATACGTATTTGGACTAATCCACGCCCTACGGGCGACAACATAAATTAGTCTCCGTATACAATCCATGGGCAACAAAAAATAAAACAAACACACACGACACGAAGTGACCTTCCGGAGCAGGAGAAAGTGGTTATCGCTACGCGGTAACGTAATTAACTGCAGGGGCTTGCGCCTGCAGGGAAGAGCGTCCCCACAATCAAAAACCCCTCACAAACGAGGGGGAATCTGACAAAGTCTGCTACAACGGTTGCATCTGTCCAAACTTCCGATACACAGTGCTATAAATCAACTTGGTATCTTCAGAGAGGTGGACGAATAAATCAAAATAGCATATGCCCCCAAATTCAGGCAAGACGACCTACGCGGTTCGTCTCTGTTTTCGGTGGTAAACATACACATATTGAGGTAGAATCAAACCAAGTAGCATACTACTTTTTTTAGCAAGACTGTTATTATATCTGTGAATATTCCAAGCTTCCAAAATATAATATACAATCCAGTACTTTACAATAATTGCCTCTAGGGCATATATTACTAACAATCTCCCACTTGCACTAAGACCATGTATTGGCATATCGCAGACCTATCATCTCGACTAGCCTCTCGAACTGTGTCTGAGGGATGGCCTTTGTGAGTGGATCTGCAGTGTTGTTCTCTATCTCTACTCTCCGCGTCTCGATCTCCCTGATCAGGTGGTACCGCCTTAAGATATGTCTGGACTTCTGATGGAACCTTGGTTCCTTCGCTAAATCTATAGCCCCATTGTTTTCGTAATACAGAGATATTGGATCAACAATGGACGGAACCACCTGAAGGTCTGTAATGAACTTCTTCATCCAGACTGCTTCCTTCGCGGCGTCATATGCAACGATATACTCCACTTCCATCGTCGAGTCAGCAACGGTGTCCTGCTCAGAGCTCTTCCAACAGACCGCCCTTCTATTGAGGGTAAAGACATAACCCGACATGGACCTGGAGTCATCCTTGTCACTCTGGAAGCTGGAGTCGGTAAAGGCCTCGATCTGGAGGTCTTCACTGTCGTACACCAAGAACATCTCCTTAGTCCTTCTCAGGTACTTAAGAATGTTCTTAACTGATGTCTAGTGCTTCTCCCCTGGGTTTGACTGATACCTGTTTACAACGCTCAGTACGTAAGCTGTATCTGGTCTGGTACATAATATCGCATACATTATAGAGCCTACCATAGAAGCGTAGGGTATAATAGTCATGGGATCCCTTTCCAAATCAGTCTTGGAAGACTTCTCTTTGGAGAGGGTGATTCCGTGACAAGCCGGTAGATTACCGCGCTTTGAATCTTCCATACTAAATCTTTTCAGTAGGTCTCGATGTACCTTGATTGTGAAAGTCCCAATATCCTTTTAGATCTACCACGATAGATCTGGATCCCCAGAATGTTGGAAGCATTACCCAGGTCCTTCATGGAGAACTTTTGTGACAAGAATCCTTTGACTGATTGTATCATAAGAATGTCATTTCGTATCAGGAGAATGTCATCCACGTACAAGACGAGAAATACCATAATTCTCGCTACAATTTTACTATAAATGCATGGTTCATCTGGATTTTTGATAAAGTCGAATTCCTTGACCGTCTTATCAAAACAGATATTCCAACTCCGCGTTGCCTGCTTTAATTCATTAATAGATTTAAGCAACTTACGCACTCTTCCACTGCTCCTACTCTCTATGAAACCCTCCGGCTGATCCATATAAACACATTATTCCAAATTTCCATTCAGAAAAGAGGTCTTTACGTCCATCTGCAAAATTTCATAATCGTGGAAGGCAGCAATGGCAAGAAGGATCTGAATGGATTTGAGTATAGCCACTGGAGAAAAGGTTTCATCATAGTCCAAACTAGATCTTTGACAAAAAACTTTTGCAACAAATCTAGCCTTATAGGTTTAAACATGTCCATCTACACCAATCATCCTTCTGAAGATCGATTTGCAGCCTACGGTTTACCCCTTCTGGAGCAATGTCCAAAGTCCATACTTTGTTGGTGTACATGGACTCCATTTCGGTCCGCATTGCATCCGGCCATTTTACCAAGTCTCTGCTCCTGATAGCTTTCTAGAAACTAGTTGGCTCATCATCGTCGATAATGCAATCCTCTCTATCCCCGTCTGGGAGAAAACTGTAGTATCTCTCGGACAGATGAGACTGCCTACTAGTCCTGTGGAGTGGCGCAGGGATATCCGGTTCTTTCGAAACTTTTGGTTCCACCATATTTTCAGTAATAGCTTATGGTTCTGGAATTTCTTCCAGTTCTATTGCGCTCCCACTTATTTATCTTTCAAAAAATTGAGTTTCCAAAAAGTGGGCATGCCGAGAAATAAAGACCTTTTGTTCCTCCGCGTAATAGAAAAGATACCCACTAGAGTTCTTTGGGTATCCTACAAACTTACACGGTACTGAGCGTGCCTCGAGCTTGTCTATATGCTGCTTTTTTACAAAAGCTGGACATCCCCATATTTTTAGATACTTAAGATAGGGTTTTCCCCCAATCCATATGGTGTGGTAGACACTAACTTAGTAGGAACCTTATTCAAAAGATATGCAGCTGATTCTAGTGCATAACCCCAGAAGGATCGCAGTAACAGCGTTACTCATCATGAAACGTACCATATCCAATAAGGTTCGGTTCTGCCTTTCCGATACACCGTTGTGTTGAGGTGTGTATGGAGGAGTAAGCTGAGAGAGATTTCCATTCTCTTTTAACTAATCCAGGAACTCGGTACTTAAGTATTCACCACCTCGATCAGATCTAAGTGTCTTGATACTTTTGTCGGATTGTTTTTCCACTTCATTCTTGTATTTCCGGAATTTCTCAAAGGCCTCGGATTTATATTTCATCAAGAATACTTGTCCATATCTTGAGAAATCATCCATAAAAGTAATGAAGTAGAAAAAACCACTTCTTACATGTGTAGATATTGGACCACACACGTCGCTGTGTATGAGTCCCAAGAGCTCGTTGGCTCTTACTCCGTGTCCAGTGAACGGAGTCTTTGCCATCTTTCCTTTGAGACATGATTGACAGGTTGAATAAGACTGATATTCAAACAGATCCAAATATCCTTCTTTATGTAATTTCATCAACCGTGTTTAATTGATGTGATTTAGTCTACAATACCATAAGAAAGCCTAATTTAATTTCGGAGACTTTCTTTTAAATGTGTTCTGGACATTGAAAACCTGAGCTTGATTTAATACGTATATACAGTTATCTAGTATACCTGACCCAATCAAAACTTGATTAAGGTGGATGTGGACGACATCGCTTACAAATGTAAAATCATAACCTTCTTTAGATAGTAAAGATATAGAGATGATATTACATGCCAAACTAGGTACACACAAACAGTTACGCAAAATCAAAATCTACCCACTTGTTAATCCTAGGTGATATTCCCCTACAGATACAGCATCCACGCTCATTCCGTTAGCAACCCTGAGAGTTATATCACCAGCCTTGATAACTCTACCGTTTCTCAGAACCTGCAATGAATTACAAATATGAGATCATGATCCGGTATTGATTTGAGTGATTTAGCGTGCTCGCGCTTTCTAAAATATAAATCAAAAATATTTGTAACCGCAATCAAGAACGGCGTCGCATGAAGCTAGCCGGTGAGTACGGGTCGGTCCACAGGGATGTTGTGAATTTCCTAGTCGCGCTTACGAGTTAATTCCGAAGGGTGTTCGGATTGATTATTAAATCTAAAAATCTAATTAACCTAGGGCAATTATCTAGATCTATTCTTGCTAGGGCTAGGTTTAGGGATGGTTTGGAAATGCAATTAAATCTCAACGCTTTCTATACCCGAATGAAGATCTATGAGGAGTTATGGTAATTATCAATAAAGGGGATTAGATCCATTCGGGAAGGTGTTCCTTCCTCTAGGTTCTTGTCCTTCCTTTAGATCCTTACCCTAACCTCCATGGAAAACACCACAACCGGGCCTTTACACTACGGTGTCATCGTTACCTCAAGGGATAGGATGCCGTAGGGCGCGGTATGTGCGTGTATGCATGGAGTCCTATTGTAAATATTTGATGGGTAAGAAAGGGATGAGAGATCTCATCTCTCAAAATCCTTCCTCAAAGCTAAACCCTAAACAAGTTCCTAGGGCATGAAATTAAATCTACCTAGGGCAAGGAATTGAAATCTACACTAGGGCAAGAAATTAAATTTACTTACAGATGCATCCCTCCAATCGTCCATGCAGGATTGTCAGATCTGAATTTCAGAATGGAGAAGAAACACCGATGCTCTCCAAAAAGAATTTGTATTTTATTAAAAGGAGGCATAGGGAGGCATAAGAAATTACAATGATTAGAGTTCCTATTTATAAAGAATAGGAAACCCTAGGGTTACATTTGATCCGCATGTCTATAATTACAAAAATAGCCCTAGGTTGACTAGTCAAAGCCGCCACCAAATTATGGTAAACTTTTTATCTCCTGAAAGCCCTAGATGGCCGCAGAACCGCGGCATAGGTGGGGGTTGGGCCGCGGTTCCGCGGCCCAATGGTTGGATCAAATGCTGAAATTTTCAGGTATTGTTTTGGGCTTTCTGGGCTTTAATATTCTTTGGTTCTTTCTTCACTTGGGCTTCTTCATTGGTTCCAGATCTTCAGTGAACAATTTTGCAATGGCTTTTTAACCGTTTGCCTTAATATTCTGGATCTTGCGTTGCCTTGTTGATTGTGAACTGTTCTTTGTCTAGGCTTGATTAAGATCCTTCTATTTGTTGGTCAAAGTCCACTTTTTCATCGTCTTTACATCGTTTTCACTGTTTTCTGTCTAAGAACCTGTAACCTGTAACATGTAGCAGACATGCGTTAAAAGCACCAGTTTATTTATAAAAAGAATAAGAATGAGGAATATAATAATGCAATATTATGGTGTGAACAAATACCCCCAAACTTATCTTTTGCTCGTCCTCGAGCAAACTTATTTTTATTCACTAAAATCCTAACCGCACTTTCGCAGGGAAATGCGATTGCACTGAGCTCGTGCAACAAGCCGTTAAACCTCTAGGTGTCCCTAGTAGGAGGAGTGTTGTCTCCTGAGGGTTTTCAGCGGATTACACCCACAAAATCCTATCAATTTGGCTTTTTGACTTTTGTTTTCCAATTAGGTTTTCTAACAAGGAATTCTATTATCTTTAACTCGTAAATTATCCACCCACATTCTTCACACTTCCTCATTATTTAACTTAAGACTATATATATCCTATAGACTACTTAGCTTTTGGCATCTCTTAAGTCTTCCTTCTAGGGTTTCATCTCCACTTAGGAATTTCTATCAACTCTATTAAAGATACAAGTTCTATCTTTCATTCCTCTCTCTTATCTAAATTCCAATCACATATCCCTACGTGTGTGTATAGATCACCCCTACACTTGGAAATTCAAATCAAGCAATCGTACTCTCGTCCTTTGTCCAAAGCACTTGTTAGTGAATTTTTAATTGAATTTCACTTACACATCCTTCATGCGACCGTTAATACTTCTTGAGGTACCAACGACCGATTACAAAATGTGTTTGCACATTTAAGCATAATTCCTAGTCTTGCAACACCCAAGGCTTTTAGCAGTGACTCCCAAACCAGTTGGTCTAAGGCACTAGGTGATGAAGCACCCTCGCTAAATATTTTTCTATTTTTTTTTTTGCAGCCTTAAGTAATCACAAAAACCAGTGTCCATTTTTTTATTCTTTATTCACTTTTTTTTTCCATTGTACTAAGGACTTTAGACAAGAGCACTTCAAGGTCTCCTCTACTATTCCAAGTTTCAAGGTGTGTGATTGTGCAAATTGTAGGGTATACATTTTCAGAATCTAGACTTAAGCTCAGAACTATTTTTCAAACTTATACTCTAATAAGAACATCAATACTTTTCCTTTGTTTCGACTTAGCCCAAGAACTGAACTCAAAATTTGCCTATTTCTAAATAAACTACAAGGCATATACTTTCTACCGTTAAACTTTAAGGAATGTTATTTTTAGGGTTTTTAATTCACTAAGTCTAAGATCTAGTTGTTCCTAGCCAGTTAACCTATTTGTCAAACTCAAGTCAATTAGCCAAAATTGAATACATTAATTTTTATAATTTTTGAAATTTTTCAAATTTTTATGCGTTTTCAAATAAGTATGCAAATGCAAAAAAATATGTACAAATGAATGCGAAGGAAAAAGACGTACCGAGCATACCCCCAAACTTGAACTTGACAGTGTTCTCACTGTCATGCTAAACCAAGAGGGTCAAAATGCCGATACTCCCCTGTTTATTTATTTATAAATTTTTTTTATATTTTTAATGTTTTGAAATTTTTTTTTTATTTTTTATAGAAAAAGAAAACAAAAAATATATACATATATACAAAGATTCCCCCAAACTTAAGCTTGGCCTTGCACAAGCCAAAAATTAGCACCAACCATTCAAAAATCTTATCGTGGAAATGGTATAGTTGGTGCAAGAAAATGAGAAGCACGCGAGACCGTATGGAAAGAATGGTAGAATATGGTCTCGGTGGGGGAGAAGAATGGCGAAAAGAAAAAGGAAGTGGAGTACGATCTTAAGGGTGTAAATTGAGTGAATAAATTAGCGCAATATGTGATGACCGATATGTTATAAGCGATTACGCTAACCTATCAACCCGTCGGGAAATGGGGTCAAATCCCTCAAGATTCGCAAGAAAACATGGGTACGCCGAACTTGGTATAAGAGATGAAAGCGTAACGGTCATTTGTTCGGTCGGAACAATGGGAAAGACGAAAGGGAGTGAATTAGGGATAGTATCTTTCTCACCGTAGTAAACTGTTTCGAACTTGAAAGATTCTATTAATGGTTCGAAACTACTATAATCAACCGAGTCTGATGGCTCATCTGAAAATGTAAAGGACTCAAACTCGGGTGGTGAGTCATCAATATCGTCCGAAAAAGTGAAACACTCGTAGGTGTCATCGTCTGTAAGAATTGTGTCAGATTCGAAGGAAAAGGTTTCAAGCTCACAGTCTTCAAGCGGGGTCGGAATGATGGAAAGGAGGGAGGGTGATATAACAGTCAAAGGTTCAGGAGGATGAATTGGAAAATCAGACACATCAAACAAAAATGATTCAACCTCAATATTATCTTCAAGACTCTCCTCAATACTATCCTCAATATTCAACTCATCCATGCCATTATCATCAAAATCTAGACGCATATGAGATTCGGGAGAAACATTTAATGACTCAGGATGATGATTTGAACATAAAATTTCAAGCAAATCGACAGGTTAATCATCCGAAATATTCCCGGCGTCTATATCCTCAATCAAGTGAAAATCAATTTCTTTAGACACCTCATCAAAAGCATGGATATCTATCGATTTAGGTTCTAGAGTGGAGGTGTAAAGATCGAAAGGATTAGGTGCGGTTTCACTCGAAAGGGGTTCCTCACAATCTGGCAAATCAAACATTACAAAATCACACAACTCATTTTTATTTTCAACAGGTGAACTATTTAGGGCAATCGATGGAAAACAGGAGTTGTGGGCTTCAATTGGGTAAGGGTAGGTTTGATTTGAAAATCCTTTCTCATTCTCACTCTGTCCAACTGCTGCCTCATACATTGAAAAATTTGGAGCTACCGGTTCACTAGGTTGCATAAGGGCGGCCATAGACGCTTCCACATTCCTCATCATTTTATTTGTTGCTGCAATATACTCTTCCAACGACTCTTCCAAACTAGACTTAGGTGGTGAGGGGGTTTCAGTAAAAGATTCAAAATTGGTTGGATATGTGAAACTCCCTAATGGCTGTGTCGAAACAGTGTCTAGTGAAGGTGGGAAGGACGGGTATGACTTGTAGGAAGTGGGTGATTGGGCAGGGGGTCAACATATGGATAAAAAGGTGAATAGTCGTGTTGATCCCTAGAACTGGATGAGTGGAGAGTGGTGAAAGATCGACTGCGAGATTGAGCAATATGCTCAGCAATGGACATCGACCTAGGAGTGACAGAAGGACTTGAAGAAGTGGTATCAACATATGTAGGTGGTAAAGGTTGACTCGGTTGACACAAAGTGGGTTGAAAAGTCAAACTATTTCTCCTAGACGCCTCTATTTGATCTTTCAAAGATATTTTTGGCAAGGAGGGATCGTTTTTAAATTGACCGAACAAATTAACGTACGACGCAAAATTAGGTTCGGGATACCAAAGTTCGGCTAATGATTTATTGTGTGGGGTACCCATGTTAGAAGAAGAAAGGTGACAAGAAGGAAGGTTGGTTGGTGTAAGGATTTATTTGCAGCTAAAATTTTTTGCAAGTTTCTATATAATATTTGTACTTTTTATTTTCATTTTTCATTGATTTTTTTCTTTCTCTTTATTTGGAAAAATTTTGTTACAAAAAGATTTTAGAGAAAAGATATGCAACAGCAAAATATTTTATAGAAAAGATATGATTTTTCATTGATTTTTTTCTTTCTCTTTATTTGGAAAAATTTTGTTGCAAAAAGATTTTAGAGAAAAGATATGCAACAGCAAAATATTTTATAGAAAAGATATGCAACAGCAAAATATTACTTGCAATCAATTTAGTTCAAGCGGGGCCCAAAAATCCTGCACAAGACTGTTATATGGAAGGGAATATATTTTTGAGCGCAAAGAAATCCTGCAGGCAAATTTACAGAAGATATATCAAGATTTGCAGAGGAAGAGAGAGAAAACTCACAGAGATTTGCAGTGGAGGAACTGTTTTTTTTTTTTAATACCGTGCTTCTGCCTTTTTCTCTGGCAACTGATCTGTCGCCACCACCGCGGAACCGCCGCGAAGTGCCGCCTCCGACCGCGGATCCGCCGCGGGTTGGTGCCTTCGGCTGTTTTTTTTTTTTTTGCGCTCACCAGATCGCTGCGGTTCTTCTTATTGACTCGGTCCTCCAAATTTTTTATGTTCCTCTGTTGTTGCAATCTTCTGTTGATAGGATCGTCTATTTGCTGTTTTGATCTCTGGAGATTTCCAGATCCGAACTTGATTGTAGATCCTGCAAAATTCAAACAACAAAGTACCCTTTCTAAAAATAACAGATGATATATTTTTATATTTTTTAGATTTTTCAGATTTTTATAAAATTTTTTTTATTAAGATTAACTCGAAATTGCAAAAAGGAAATGACACGCCATCCCCGGCAACGGCGCCATTTGATTGGGTGATTTAGCGTGCTCGCGCTTTCTAAAAGATAGATAAAAAATATTTGTAACCGCAATCAAGAACGGCGTCGCATAAAGCTAGCCGGTGAGTACGGGTCGGTCCACAGGGATGTTGTGAATTTCCTAGTCGCGCTTACGAGTTAATTCCGAAGGGTGTTCGGATTGATTATTAAATCTAAAAATCTAATTAACCTAGGGCAATTATCTAGATCTATTCTTGCTAGGGCTAGGTTTAGGGATGGTTTGGAAATGCAATTAAATCTCAACGCTTTCTATACCCGAATGAAGATCTATGAGGAGTTATGGTAATTATCAATAAAGGGGATTAGATCCATTCGGGAAGGTGTTCCTTCCTCTAGGTTCTTGTCCTTCCTTTAGAGATCCTTACCCTAACCTCCATGGAAAACACCACAACCAGGCCTTTACACTACGGTGTCATCGTTACCTCGATGGGTAGGATGCCGTAGGGCGCGGTATGTGTGTGTATGCATGGAGTCCTATTGTAAATATTTGGTGGGTAAGAAAGGGATGAGAGATCTCATCTCTCAAAATCCTTCCTCAAAGCTAAACCCTAAACAAGTTCCTAGGGCATGAAATTAAATCTACCTAGGGCAAGGAATTGAAATCTACACTAGGGCAAGAAATTAAATTTACTTACAGATGCATCCCTCCAATCGTCCATGCAGGGTTGTCAGATCTGAATTTCAGAATGGAGAAGAAACACCGATGCTCTCCAAAAAGAATTTGTATTTTATTAAAAGGAGGCATAGGGAGGCATAAGAAATTACAATGATTAGAGTTCCTATTTATAAAGAATAAGAAACCCTAGGGTTACATTTGATCCGCATGTCTATAATTACAAAAATAGCCCTAGGTTGACTAGTCAAAGCCGCCACCAAATTATGGTAAACTTTTTATCTCCTGAAAGCCCTAGATGGCCGCGGAACCGCGGCATAGGTGGGGGTTGGGCCGCGGTTCCGCGGCCCAATAGTTGGATCAAATGCTGAAATTTTCAGGTATTGTTTTGGGCTTTCTGGGCTTTAATATTCTTTGGTTCTTTCTTCACTTGGGCTTCTTCATTGGTTCCAGATCTTCAATGAACAATTTTGCAATGGCTTTTTAACCGTTTGCCTTAATATTCTGGATATTGCGTTGCCTTGTTGATTGTGAACTGTTCTTTGTCTAGGCTTGATTAAGATCCTTCTATTTGTTGGTCAAAGTCCACTTTTTCATCGTCTTTACATCGTTTTCACTGTTTTCTGTCTAAGAACCTGTAACCTGTAACATGTAGCAGACATGCGTCAAAAGCACCTGTTTATTTATAAAAAGAATAAGAATGAGGAATATAATAATGCAATATTATGGTGTGAACAGGTATCTAGTATCCAGGAAATAGAGTTAATTGACAGACATGTTTCAATCATAAACACACCTGAAATCGAAGTCACGATGTGCTTCGAATCCTGGTTTCTGGCTTTCCAAGCCCTTTAGTCCTTCTTCCAATGCCGTCTCCCATGACAATAGAAACATTCTTCTTTCCCTACTGTCAGCCCCGAAACTTTTGCCCTGCCATTTCCCTCTACCTTACTAACACTGCTTTTCGGCTTGGTGGAGGCCTTCTTCTTCTTCCCCTTGGCTTTCGCCTTAGATCTAGAAGAGGAAGATTCCCCAATAAGCAGAGCGGGTGTCTCCCTATATTTCTGCAGGGTGCCTCAGCGCGCTCCTTAACATGTTGAGAAGTTCTGGAAGTGAAACTTTCTTCCCTTGAATGTTGAAATTCAAGATAAACTGGACGTAGGCAGAAGGGAGGGACTGTAGAATCAAGTCAGTATATAACTCGTTCTCCAACGTAGTCCCAAGGTCCACAAGCTCTTCAATATAGCTAATCATCTTAAGAACGTGATCCCCTACAGATGACCCGACAACCAACTTCGCCTGAAACAATTTCTTCGAGATCTCATATCTTGCGATACGAGATTGCTCTCCATATAATTCCTTGGTATGGAGGAAGATAGAAGCTAAGTTCATCTTCTCATGCTACCTTTGGTATTCATTATCTATTAAGACCAACACGAGACACTTGGCTCTCGCACTGTCTATTTCCCATATCTTACGGATTTCAATATCCGCAACGGTGGAATCTGGACCTGGGACGGCGGGGGCTTTTGTAGTAAGGAGGTAGCCCAGCTTGTCATAGGTAATGGCCATCTGGACATTCCTTAGCCAATATTTATAGTTTGGCCCAGTCAATTTATTATTATCTAGCAGCAACTTAAGCCCGGTCATTTTGGTCGCTGCAATTAGGGGAGAGAGAAGCAACACTCAGCATGATGCTCTTGCAAATTTAGATTGGTTATTAGTTTATCTAAACAGGATGGTTCCCACTGTTCCTCAAATCCTCCTTCAAACCATAAAAGAAGAATTAGTCAGGATTAATCTCACCCTACAATTCTTACTTAACCTTTCGGTCAGGCTAGTGTTGGTACTTCGAAAGAGATTTTCCAACGCTTTCGCGAAGTTCTTTAATTACATAATCTCTTTTCCCTGGAGGCGTAGCCCGGCTAACACCGTTCTAGGCACCTACTTGGTTTATAGCATTGATTGTTTAGTGAAAAAATCTCCCGAAGAATAGCGGATACTCACAGTAGGATCAGGATCCAAATATCATCGTGTGACAACCTTGAAAGAATGCTACCAAAATCATCACACTCCAAATGGTATGCAACACTAGAAGGTTTCATTTTCTTTTGAAACTACCGATGTGGATTTTTGCCCCAAGCTCTTATGACCTTGACAAAGGACAACATATCGTAAGACGCAAGTCAAGTTCTACCCATCATTGTCCAGGTTAATTTGAACTCATCCGTACAAACTCTTGATGAATGCCAAAATAGTTGTACGATTGTCCCAAATCAACGCATCTATCTATTCTACAGATGAATACCCAGCAGCTACCAATCACTATGCCTTGGCGAAAGTCAAAATACATAACTTGAATACTACTGAATACCCATCTGAAATGACGGAAGGCTGCGGATGGTTTTGGCGAAACCGTGAACGTAATGAACTTGATATAGTCGAAAGAACCATGATAGCTTTTAAAAGGAATGGTTTAGGCTCCGCATTTAAAAGTTGTTTTTCAAGAAAACCAAGTGGTTTTGAAATTGTTCCAATGATTTAAACTTTGGTTTTTTTCCTTGCATTAATCAATATTAATGTGGTCCCATCATTTAACCCTATTATTGCAGAAAAAAAACGAAAATAGAACGTACACTTATGCAATCCGCATTCGCCATGGGGCCCCGTCATGCACCGTTAGGTTACTTAACTAACGGCAGAACGGGGGCTGGACTAGCGCGGGTGCAAAACATAAGCAACATTTATTATATATAATATATAGCCATTCGTCTCACGCAATAACAGGCATTCCAGATCATAGATCACAGATGAATATATTGGATATACTAGAAATTTCGTGTTTCGTTTTAGCCTAGAACGAAAGATGGATTCCATGGTCATAATGAATAGCCAAATCCTACCCTAGACCCCTAAGGGTGCGACAAACTACCCTCCAAATTCTCGAAATGAAGCAACCTCCCTCAATAAAATAAGTAGGCCACTCGGCACTTCAAGAACCCGGTAGTTTGTGCACCCCACCCTGGATTTATCCTAGGTGCAAGAAAAAATAAATGAAATAATACAACGGTGGCTACAACCTCAATCCAGATGTGCCCCGAAAAAATAATATTACATCAATTACAAATTTACATGAATGAAAGAAAAAACGCTCTTCTCACATCCCCCGGCTATTCATCCACGACGATCCAATACTTCATATACACAAACCATCAAGATACAAATATGTGCAACCCCCACTAATCAGCATATAGCAATTAGCAGACCTTTAGCAACACATATGCAAACATAGAATCACATATTAGCTAAGAACTTATAATTTCAATCGATAGTACATATCCATGTTTACCCCATGCACAAACCATACACAAACAATCTGGGTAAAACCCAAATATACCAAAAATCATAATTTCAAGAACCAAAACCACAGAAAAAATTGGGAGCAATTCGGCCACAACTCGGCAGCGGTTCCGCCGCCAAATGACCTATTTGGCGGCGGGTCCGCCGCAAAGTTGATGAGTTAGGTGCTCAAATTTTTTTCTAGGTCTTAAAAATGCCTGCATGTATTTTTAAGGTCAATGAAATAATTTTTGAATAGTTTTAAAAAATTGACAGCAAGCATATCTTTGAAATTTAATTTTGAGTATTTTTCCGTCGATCGAAATTTTAATCACTTACTAACAAACTAGTTAAGGTTTAGTAGGCTCTGATACCACTGTAATTCGATGTCGCGCACCCTACGCACTTGTGGGGAGGCGGAATTTATAGAAAACGATTTTTTTCATACTATGCAACACCGACTAAACTCCAGGATCTTAACAGAAACCATAACTAGCTATTCTACTATGAGGTTCTAACTACTATGATAAGTGTTTATACCTTCTTGACTCTAGTCCTTCAGGTCTTCTTCTCCTCCTCTCCTTGAGCTCCTCGAAGATCCGGATCGTGCTTGATCGTCGGCCTCCTCATGTCGAAGATGATCCACCCGAGAGTCTATACCTCAAGCTCCAACCTCTAAACCGAGGTAACTAAGGTACCTAGTTTATTAAGCTGGGTAGCTTAAAAGATGTAGAGTGTATAATGGAGTATTTAATCTCAAAGGACCTAATGATTCACAACTCATGTGAGGGATTAGGGTCTTGAGGAAGAAGGAGAGAGAAAATGGAGATAGAAACAAAATGAGCAAATGAACTAAGTGAAGGTAAGTGAAGAATTGCTCCTATACTCATCTCACTCAAGCATACAATATTTTCCAATTGAAAATATCAACCATGCTTGAATAGTGAGTCCAAACCAATAAAATAACATAAATGAGCCATGCTTCACCATGCCACAAATATCTCCATTTTCCACCTCATTATCTATTTGTAAAAATAGATAAATCCAAATAATGAGGCGTCCCCTTCTAGAAGCATGTCTTGTGAAATTACAAGAATGCCCTCACCGTATATACATACCCGTATTCATATTCCGAAAAATACGAATACAATGAGATAATGATAATCCAATAATATAATACTAGAATCCGGCTTAAATCAAAGCCCATTAGTATTATCCGTTCGAACAACATCCGTGTATCCAGTACACGTATATGATTGGAACCCTGCCGTAAAACCATACGGCATCTACATCGTTTCGCCTGAAGTAGGAAAACCGACAGTACGCTGGCAGTGGGTTTAACCACAAGTCCGTCAGCGGCACTAGCTGTGCGTAACGGCTACCCAGGTATCTGTCGATAAGAAGGCCGATGAGCAAACTCATCTGAACTCCAACTGAGTCTATCTGTGACAATCTCCGTACAGTCCGGTCTGTTCGTCTAAGTTACTCGCATATCAGGTCTAGAGGGATGGTAACCATCAGACCTCTAATAGCGCAATAAGTCGTGCCGGAGTAGAGCCCAAAATACTATGAGAAACTACTAAAGTACCTATCAGTAAATCTCGCTTGCTCTTGCCAGGGACTTTGTGTAATGGCTTTCCGAACACAGCGCGATATCAACCCCCAATACTGGGAGAGACGAATCATATCTAACCACTACTGCCTCATAGTGCTTCGGGACTACACCTAACCACTACCTATTTGCACGACTCATTTGAGCCATGGTAAGGTAGTGATCTACGTACAGTAGGAACACACTCGAGACGAATAGTGATGTCAAGTCAATGGACTAACCTGTACTCATGTCATCCGAGAACTACTACCTGACGATAGGTATAATACCAACCAGCAGTTCCCAACGAGTCTGTCCAGTGTAACTCATAACCCAATAAGCACCTGTATACTATCTCCGGTATGGCATACCAATGGCTGTAGGATAGACCATCTCCCCTGCTGGGATGAGAAGCGTATACACTAGTCTACTATGGAGTATCGATGCCCCGTCTCGATAATCCTACGACTAGGGACCTTTATAAGGATGTGCTTATAGACTACCCGGCCCCTACTAGTGTGACTGCCATCACAACGCTGATAGTCAAGCAAGAATCCTAAGGGCTCTACTAATATGTATTAGCGATATGCTAAAAGAATCATATACACATATTGAGGTAGAATCAAACCAAGTAGCATACTACCATTTTGAGCAAGAATGTTATTATATCTGTGAATATCCCAAGCTTCCAAAATGTAATATACAATCCAATACTTTACAATAATGGCCTCTAGAGCATATATCAGTAACATGTGGGTTGCGGCGACCGAGGATCAGTGGATACACTTGATGGAGGTCATAGCGCTGGAGATCCCGAGAGAGGAGTGGCCGCTTCTTGTCACCTATTTTAAGCGCGATGATGTGCAAGTATCAATTTAATTTTTAAGATTTTAACAATATAACATGAAATCATATTCTAAAATATATTATAATCTTTATTTTTGCAAGACGATGTCGATTCGAAATAAACAGAACCGGAACAACGGCGTGAGAGAACGCGCTATCACAATCCAAGGGGAGAGCTCGCAGGTCAATACTCGGTGGCACTTGGTGAGTATTTCGACGCTTAATTCCATAAGTTTTCTATATCGTTAATTAATTATTAAACTGAATCCTAATTTCATCGCAGAGAAAGAAAGACCCTGCCAACTACAATGAAGCCAAGGGTTGGACCGCGTTACATAAGAGCGCCGGCGCGTACATAGTAAGTTTCATATAATCAAGTTGATTACGTTTTTTAAGTTAGCAACTGTGTGTACACGGACCTAGTTCTAGGAGCAGATGGACGTCTTGGGACTTGGCCCCGGCGACTCGATGTAACGACTCTGAAATCTTTGTACGGAAATTTTTCTGTTAATATACAAAAAAAAAAGTATTATAGCCTGTGTAAGAGTTAAATATTATTTCTATTAAATAAAAGCAAGAAACAATTTGTAGCTTACTGGTAAAACCTTTACACTGCTGTGAAGTAGCATGTGTGTTTGATTCCCATCAGACACAATTATTTTTTTTTCTGATTTTTCTTTTTAATTTATGGGAAGCCCAAGAGTTGCACGTGCAATACACGGGGAAATGAAAAGTTCAAAAAAAAATCAAACAGGTGCAAAATGGTGTAAACACAGAAAAACCCATGTGGCATGAATCTCGAGGCATTTGCCTCAGATTCGACTGGCGAAAATGCCCTAGGGGCCGGTGGTGACGGTCCGGATGCATCCAAATTGCTCCATGATTTGCACACTTGTCCCTTCAGCTCCTCTTAACTCCTCTGCACTGTTTGATTTCCCTGCAATTAAACAGAGACCATTCATTTCACCAATTAACACCATTTTAATGCTTTTTAATCCAAAATTTTAATTCCCAGACTCTAATTCTCCACTATAAATATCATCCCATACTTTAGCTCAGCACCATTCTGAAAATTCTAGAAAATATTCTCTCAAAAGTTCCTAAGTGCAAGTGGAGTAAAATGGAGTTAGCGAGCAAGCTTGTTCCGTCGAAAATTGAAGCCATTTCCGGAGCTCCCGCGACGCCACGAAGACACTCCTTCTCTTCTTCACCCTTTTCTTAAGATTTTCAAACCGTAAGTCCCTCTTCCCTTCTTCTTTTTCATCTCAATTCGTATTTTTTCAAAATATCGACAAAAATGGAGTTAACACGTAACAATCTTCGTTTCTAAACAATTTATCATGCTTGATATGTCTAAATATCATATAATCACCCTAATATTTTTTTTAAAAACAAAACTCATATCTATTGTCTTTTTATGAAACCAAAATTTCATGTTCAATACGCAAATATGAACTTTTTCATTAAAATACCTTGAACTTTAATATTACCTCTTTCAATAATTGTTAAATAATTTTAGGAAAAACTTCACGGGGTAATGACCTACCCTACACGCACACTTTGGTTTTCATAGCACGATATATATATATATATATATATATATATATATATATATATATATATATATATGTTTGGTTCAAAGAATAATCTTCACTATAAAACACCACATATTTTAAAAGCCGGGTTTCTTTTAAAGCGGTATTTGTATTGCTTTGCAATTATGTATCTACAACCCTCGTTAGGGGACCCGCTAATGAATGGTGTGGATTATCGCACATCCTGAAGATAGTAGAGCGAGATGCAGCACTCTTCACGGAGTATTCGATCTCGAAAGGATATAAAATACGGTTTTTTAAGAAATGCGAATTTCTAAATAAAACTAATTTTTAAAATTAAAAAATTATATAAAATTATAAATCCATATTTTCATTATATTATGAAACTATGTTTTTCTAAAAATGAAAGATAAAAAATGTCAATAAAATATCATCAAGTTACTAAAAAGAGCTAGTTTTCAATAAAATACCATACACTTTTAAAAGCTAAGTATTTATCGTGAAAATACCACAATACTTAAAATACATGTTCATGAAAACCCTAAGTAATACAAATCACCCTCGAGATTTTATTTTTAATTTATATTAAAAATATTTTTCATAAAACCCCCTCGAGATATACAAAACAATATTTTAAGGACTTTAGTAAATATAGGTTTAAGCGGGATCAATTCTCTTGAGCCCCAGAAAGCCGGAGAAAGTGAGTGCTTACCTATTCAGATTAGACAACTTAACGGAGTCATCAATGGCAATTGTCCTGGAAAAAGACACAAATCCTGCCTTCTATGTGCAGCAGTTGTCGATTACTCCCGAACCTAAAAATTCAAGAGTTAAATCGGTTTACAAGTGTCTGACTCAATCTGAGTCCAAACTCAACCCGAATCCAAAATCAAACACGAACTCGAATACTTGATCATGAACATGAACACTCAAAATCAATATCAAACTCAAACTTATATACTTGACTTGACTTGACCGAACCATGTTTATAACTTGACATGAACTCAACATGACTATTTGAACACATGATTACATCCTGAACATGAACCTGAACATTTTGTATACATGGTTTCGGCCAAGACTTATAAACATAATCTATACAATACATTACGCGGGGATAAAGGGGTAGATTGGTACGGAACGTATATCGTGGCACGAGAGGTCACTTAAAAGATACCTACATGAATTCACGTGTCGTTTTCCTGTGGGTTATGACGGGGCCTTGTACTACATGTTACCATAGTCCACAGGATAAGATGAACTCCTCTCGTATACATGAATACCTTCTTTATCAAACTACAAATAACCATATTAGAATAACTATCATATACCTGTAAACGATCACATACAATTTTACCTGTTCATTTCACACATTACATACTATCTTCTATTTCTTCTTTTGGGACTTACCGAGCGCTAGTTCGCTGACGACATTTCTTTCTGTTTCTTTCTTTGGAATGTTCGTCAGGAGGACCGGACTCTGAGGAGATAGAGCCGAGCCAGGAGGACTTGGACCAGCTTACAGCTCAGCCTGATTACTAGCTCCTTCCAGCCTTCACTTATTTTCTGTATGCCATTGTTTAGGCATTTTCTTTATATCATTGTATCCTTTTATTATAAATAATTGTATGTAAAGTTGAATGTAAATAAAGTTGTTGTTCATTTTATTACTCTTGTCATTCTTGTTCATTTATATATTGCTTAATTATGCTTAACATATTTATTTCATAGTAAATACATTGCGGCCTTGCCACGTCACCGTTTCCGTTTATTGGGAAGCAGGGCATGACAGGTTTTGTTGGCGGCCCATGCAGGTCAGTTCTGTATGAAGTCTTAAGCAATATATCACAAGAATTATAAGAATCGGCAACTATACATTCCTTACATTTCAAATTTCTTGAATATATCATAACTATTCATTTTCTATCAAGGTAATGGATTCTCCGAACAACATCAGTACGAACGTCAACGGCAATACTCCACCTCCTACTCTACCACCACCACCTACCGTTGCAGCTCCTATAAATGAGCAAACGGTACTGCTTGAGGCCATCAAGAGCCTATTGTAGGGTCAGCAGCAGCAGACTGCTATCCTCATGCATTGTCCCGAAGCCGAGGCACCTGGAGTCAAGCACTGCACCCAAAAGACTTCTCAGGAAAAGAGAGCCCACTTGAGGCAGAAGAATGGGCTCCAACGATCTAAAATGATCTGGCAGCAGCTCAAGTGCCAGATATTACCTAGGTAAGAGTTGCTGAGTTGCAACTGACCGACAATGCAAGAGTCTGGTGGAAGGCTGAGGAAAGCCGTTTAACACAACCCATAGAGTAGAAGACATTTCGCGATCTGTTCGATGCGAAGTTCTTCCCTGAGATTGCCCGTTTCGAGATGCAACAACAATTCATCCACCTACAGCAAGGTTCTATGCGGGTAAAATCGGTGGATGAATATGATGCCGAATTCATCATGCTTAGCAGGTAAAGAATTCGTATCAAATATTGTTCCGTTAAAACACATATCTATCCTGATATCAATCTCTTATCAGGTTCGCGGCACATTTGATCCCGACCGTTGATATTTGGGTTATACGATTCCAACAGGGCTTAGACCCGGAGATTCAAACGGCATTATCCACAGGCGACTACCCAACTCATGCACTCGTCCTGAAGGCAACACGTCGTTATGAAGCTGTGGTAAAAAAGAAGGGTAAGCCCCAAACAGCTGGAATTAAACGCCCTACCATACAGGTGACAGGAGGAGCCTCTTCTAGACCGACCTTTACACCCAGGAGACCGGGAGGATTATTTAACCAGTCCGGTCCAGATTTCTGTTTCTACTGCAAGAGAACTGGACACCTGGCAAAGGACTGCAGGCGCGCAAATAGCATGTGTTTAGTTTGTGGCGCATCTATTCACTCTATAGAAGCATGCCCATATCGTTTTAACACAGCACCAGTAGCCAGACCCGCAATCACAACCCCGCAGAGACCAGCCATTCAGGCACCTACACCCCACCTAGCTCTCCCTGCACCATCTCCATGTAGACCACCTGCACAGCCCCAACATCAATTCCATCAGGCACAGAGAAACGTGCCTCAAGGGATGAGAAATGTGCCCCAAGGACAGAGGAATGTGCCTCCGGTAAGGAGGAATGTACCGAGACGTCGGGCTTTTACAATGACGGTCAAGGAGGCCGAAGCCACAGGACAAGTCATCACTGGTAATTTCCCATCCTTTCAACTTTTCAATTCTTGTGTATCACTATACTTTTCCTATATCTAAACCCAATCTCACACAACTTAGGTACTATACTAGTAGCCACCCTTCCTGCACTCGTACTTTTCGACACTGGAGCTTCACACTGCTTCATATCCCAACGATTCGTAAGAACGCATGCGATTCCCATGAAGCCACTCATTTTAAGCTGGAATGTCAGTTCCAGGAATGGAGTTTTGAAGGCAACTTTGGGGTATGATCAGTGCCCAGTTGTAGTTTGCGGACAAGAATTCTACGCAAATTTCAAAGTACTGAACATATCAATTTTCGATATTGTGTTGGGAATGGATTGACTGGGAGTATTCTATACTACTATTGACTGCCGTCAAAGGAGGGTAGTATTTGAGATACCATATCACCCAGTCTTCTATTTCAAAAGTGGAGATAGAACTTTGGAGCCAGGAAGCTACTGTGCTAAACCGAAGAATGCAGAAGTGTTCTCTCTACCGGCGAAAGAAGAAAAGCCCAAAGTAGTCCGTGAGTTCGAGGATGTGTTCCCTGAAGACATATCAGGTTTGCCTTCCGATCGAGCTCTTGAGTTTAGTATTGATTTACAACCTGGTGCACAACCTATAATCAAATCTCCATATCGATTAAGTCCGGAGGGATTGAAGGAGATCCGTATTCAGTTGGACAAACTGCTGAAGAAAGGTTAGATCTGACCCAGTACTTCAAGTTGGGGATCTCAGGTATTACTCGTAAAGAAGAAGGAAGGTTCATATAGGATGTGTGTGGATTATCGAGCTCTGAACGAAGTGACGATTAAAAATAAGTATCCATTACCGTGCATTGATGACCTTTTCGATCAGTTAAGTGGGTCTTGTTTATTTTCAAAGTTAGATCTTCGTTCGGGTTATAATCAGATGAAGGTCAAAGAGTCCGACATTCCGAAGACAGCGTTTAAGACTTGATATGGTCATTATGAATATCTCATAATGCCATTTGGAGTGACCAATGCACCTGCTATCTTTATGAACCTGATGAACCAAGTTTTCCGAGAGTATTTAGACAGGTTCGTTGTCATCTTCATCGACGATATCCTGGTGTATTCAAAGAATCGGAAAGAATACGCCGATCACTTACGAATTATCCTGAAGACATTGCGACAACATCAGCTCTACGCCAAGTACAGCAAGTGTGAATTTTGGCTAAATCAAGTCGAATTTCTCGGACATATCGTTTCAGGCGAAGGAATCTATGTAGATCCAGCTAAGGTGTCAGCTGTCAATGAGTGGCCAACACCAAAGACGGTGAAAGATATACGAAGTTTCTTTGGATTAGCAGGATACCACCGATGATTCATTGAAGGCTTCTCAAAGATTGCAGCACCCCTGACCAAACTCACACGTAAAGATGAAGCATTCGTGTGGTCAGAAGCATGTGAAAAAGATTTTGTAGAACTCAAGTCAAGATTAACCTCCGCTCCTATCCTTGTAATACCGGATCAATTTGGAGGATTCGTTATACATTGTGATGCGTCTGGTAAAAGATTAGGATGTGTTCTACACCGGCATAGAAAAGTTGTTGCTTTTGCATCAAGGTGGTTAAAAGTTCATGAGCGCAACTATCCAACACATGATCTAGAATTGGCAACCGTCATATTCGCACTCAAGATTTGGCGCCACGATCTTTTGGGAGAACGAGTGGATATATACACTGACCACAAGAGTCTGAAGTATGTATTTATTCAGAAGGAACTAAACATGCGGCAGAGAAGATAGCTAGAACTCATGGCGGAGTTCGACATCAACCTACTGTATCATCCTGAGAAGGTGAACGTAGTTTCTGATGCACTTAGTCGCTAGCCATTAGCAATCAAACTCACCGCTCAGTGGAAGCTACAGCAAGAACTGCATGGATTGGAGATCAAAGTAGTCATGCCAGGTAACGCTTTATATTTGATGAATTTACAAGTCTAGTCCACTCTTGTCAATCAGATCAAGGTAGCTCAAGCAAATGATGCCAAGCTACAAAAGATCCGAGAACAAGTAGAAAGTGGACTTCGAACTGACTTCATCATCCACAAAGATGGATCCTTGCGATATGGAAGTCGATTATGTGTGCCAATCAGCCCTGTTCGAGAAGAGTCGATTAACGAGCCTGTCTCGCCATTAATGCAGGATCTTGCTTATCATGCGGGCGTGACGTCGAGTGCGTAACGGCCGGCGTGATTCTTGTGCCTGCCTGCCCCTCGCTGCCGCTATATAAACCCCTTCAGACGATCAAGGTACGCAATTCTCTCCTCACTAGGCCGCTACTCTGCCCAAATTGCACCACTAACTTGATCGTCGGAGGGTCCTCGGTGGGACAACCACCCCGGGACTTCCTTATAGGTAGCTCGGCCACCACAACCTAAAACCCATTGAGAATCCACGCGCTTCAGGAGTCAACCTCCAAATCAATCTCAGCCGTCCATCGTCGCTCGACAGCAGATCTGCGGAAGGTAACATCTTGACGTGATATGACGCACGTCAGCTGGCGCCGTCTATGGGAAATTCTTGATTCCACTGAACAAAGTTCATCTTCTGCCTCAACTCAATGGCGAGCGATCGTCGCGAAGATCCAAGCACCAGCCGCCACTTCCCCCACAACGGAGGCGCAGACGAATCTCCTCCCCCGAACGCAATCAATGACCTTGCCGCCCGGATAGATCGACTCGCGTCTGTCGTGGATGTGCTCGTCCGTGTCCAAACGGCGGACCAGGCTCCCCAGGTCGCCGCTCTCCCACCTCGGGATCGGGACCCCTACAGAGGGAGAGAAGTCTCTGCACGCGTCGGCACATCCGACCACCGTCTCAATGCCTTCCACGTCCACCGATCAACACCGAGGTCTATCGCCCAAGCGCCTCTCCCCGAGCCCCTACGCGCTCCTGTCCCTCCCGAGGAGATGTCGGTCAGCTCGCCTGCTCACAGGCATGACCGACATCCCCTTCTTCGATGAGGTCGCGCGGACGGAACTCGTCCCATCAGCTCGAAGACTAACTCGCCGGGCGACCTAAGGAACCTCATAAAAAATATGGTCATGTCGGTAGGGGTACGTCGGGTACTTACAAGACTCAGCAATCCACGCCGGCCGCAGAGGCCAACAACCGTCTGAGGAAGAAGGCCAGGGAGACCGAGCCAATCATTTTCGACGACGGGGACCTCCACGGCATATCCCTGCCCCACAATGACCCTCTGGTGATCACGGCTCGGGTCCACCAATACGAGGTGCACAGGATACTGTTCGACTCGGGAAGCTCGGCGGACATTCTCTTCTACGACTGCTTTCTGCGCATGGGGCTCACCCCAGCAGACCTGAGGCCGACCTCCCACGTCCTTTCAAGATTCACCAACCACTCCATCCCGGCGGAAGGGGTAATTACTCTGCGGTTTAACATCGGAGAGGCCGGCCGTACGCGAGCAGTGCCCGTGGAATTCATCGTAGCGAGAATCCTATCGGCCTACAATATTCTCCTCAGCCGTCCAACACTGAACTCCCTCCAGGCCCAGATATCGACCTACCACCTGGCAATGAAGTTCCCTCTCAATCAGGGCGGGATAGGTCGGGCCTATAGAGACCAGCGGATTGTGTAACAACTCTAATTTTAGTCGCGTCCTCTGCCCGTATACTGGGAAGCGGGGCGTGACAGATTGCAAAGGTTTGCTTCACCGCAACATCTTCATCCGGGCGGCCAATCGACGATGTCGAAGGTGAAGGTGACATCAGGGGTTCCCTGGACACTCGAGATGAGAAAAAAGAGGTCTCAGGGACCCCGGTGGAGCCATTGATAGAGGTCCCTCTCGTAGAAGGGGACGACGAAAAAATCGTTCAGATCGGGTCGCTCTTGACATGAACTTAGCGAGATGATCTGGTTCATTTCCTCATAAACAACTCCGACGTGTTCGCCTGGGTGCCTGCTGACATGCCTGGGATCGACCCCAAAATCATATCTTACAAGCTCGGGGTAGATCCTACGGCCCAACCCGTCAGGCAGAAAAAGAGAAGCTTCGCCCCGGTCGAACAGAAGGCTATCGAGGACGAAGTAAATCGGCTCCTCGCCGCCAACTTCATTCGGAATGTGCCCTATTCGTAGTAGCTGGCGAACATAGTTATGGTCAAGAAGTCGAGCGGGAAATGGCGCATGTGCGTCGACTTCACCAACCTCAACAAGGCCTGCCACAAAGACAACTATCCCCTCCCTCGGATAGATCAGCTCGTCGACAGCTCGGCAGGCCATGAGTTATTGAGCTTCATGGATGCCTTTTCCGGCAATCAGATCCATATGAATCCAGCAGACGAAGATCTTACCGCATTCACAACGGACCGGGGGGTATACTGCTACAAGGAGATACCCTTCGGCCTCAAGAACGCCGGAGCTACGTACCAACGATTGGTTAACCGCATGTTCAAACCGTAGATCGGCAGGAACATGGAAGTTTACGTCGACGATATGCTCGTCAAATCCATCTCATCGGTCGACCATGCCAAGGACCTGGGCGAGGCCTTCGAAGTGCTCCGCAAGTTCAAGATGAAACTGAACCCCGCCAAGTGCGCATTCGGAGTCACCGGGGGAAAGTTCCTCAGTTTCATAGTCACCCACCGCGGAATCAAAGCTAACCCAGAGAAAATCGACGCTATCCTCAACATGGCTGCACCCAAGACCAACGTCGAGATCATGCGACTTACGGGGCGAGTAGCCACTCTGAGCCGTTTTATGTCGAGATCTGGGGAGAAGTGCATCCCGTTCTTCAAAGCTCTAAAGAAGATCCCAAGGTTCGAGTGGTCAGAGGAGTGCCAGACCGCCTTTGACCAATTGAAGAGGCACCTAGCGACGCCACCACTGCTCACCCGACCAGTTGAAGGAGACGAGGTATCACTGTATCTGGCGGTGTCCGACCAAGTAGCGGGCTTGGTGCTCGTCTGAGAGGTCGACGGGGTGCAGAAGCCGGTGTACTACGTGTGCCATGTCTTCAAAGACACAGAAACGAGGTATCCATCCATAGAAAAGATCGTCTTGACACTCGTTGTGGCCTCAAGGAAGCTACGACACTACTTCCAGGCGCACACCATCCTTGTTCTTACCGAGCGCCCACTGGGGGATATCCTCGTCTCACCTGAATCCTCAGGCCGCTTAAAGAAGTGGAGGTGGGAGTTGTCCCAATTTGACATAAAATACCGCCCGAGATAGGCCATCAAGGCACAAGCCCTGGTCGATTTTATCGTCGAGTGCACCATCCCCAGCAAGAAACCGGAGTTCATGCCGACCCTCACGGCTCAACCCTCGGTCGAAGGGAGGTCCGACTCCGTCCCTGAGTGGGTCGTTTACGTCGATGGGTCCTCAACCAAGGATGGTTGTGGTGCCGGCCTCATCATTTGAGGCCCGAATGAGGCGGGAATGGAGTATTCTCTGAAGCTCGGATTCAAGGCCTCAAACAATGCAGTAGAGTACGAGGCTTTGCTGGCTGGACTGCGCATAGCCTCCGGGCTGGGGCTGAAAACAATTCGAATCCGCAGTGACTTAGCCCTAGTCGTCGGCCAAGTAACCGGCCATTTCGAAGCTCGGGAACCTCTAATGGTGAAGTATCTCGCCGAGTTAAAAAGACTTCAAGAGAACTTTGACGAGGTCCAGGTAGAGCAAATACCCAGACAGCTCAATGCCCAAGCCGATGCCCTGAGTAAGCTGGCTTCATCCTACTCGGCCAACAACAAGCGGTCTATCCTCTTCGAGATCTTGATACGACCCAGCGTGGAAGACGGGGCGACAATACTTCATGTGTACACAACCCAGGAAGAGGACCGAGACTGGAGGAAGCCCCTCGTGGAATTCCTGAGGGAATGTACGCTCCCGGAAGATCGGAAAGCAGCCCGCCGTCTCCGAACCAAAGCCCGTCACTTCGTCTGGAGCAATAGGAACCTTTACAAGAAGTCCTTCACCCAGCCCCTACTCCGGTGCGTCGACCCCCACGAAGCCGACTACGTCCTCCGCGAAATCCACGAAGAAGTCGACAGCGCACATTAAGGGGCCCGCACCTTAATCCAGAAGGCATTGCTCCAGGGGTACTACTGGCCAACTATTCACGAAGATGCCCAGAAGCTCGTCAGGAGATGCAAAAGTTGCCAACTTCACGGAAGCATACATCGCCTTCCGGCTACCGAACTTACCGCCCTTACCTCCCCGTGGCCGTTCGCCCAGTGGGGATTGGACATGATAGGCCAGTTCCCTACCGGTACGGGCGGGCACAAGTATGTCCTCGTCGCAATGGATTACTTCACGAAGTGGATTGAGGCCGTCCCCATCAGGAAACCGGATGCCAGCACGACTATCAAGTTCCTGCAGAACAACGTGATACTCCGGTTCGGTATACCGAGGTGTATCATCACCGACCACGGGACAAACTTCGAGAACGAGAAAGTGAAAGAATTCTGCAATGAGTATCATATCCTCATGAAGTTTGCCGCGGTTGCACATCCCCAATGCAACGGGCAAGCCGAAGTCGCTAATCGGGACGTCCTCCGAGGTCTACGAACCCGCCTAAAAAGACGCCAAAGCGGTTGGGTCGAGGAGTTACCCCGGGTCTTATGGGCCTTGCAAACGTCAAAGAAGACCCCCACTGGGGAAACCCCTTTCAGCCTCTGCTACGGGACCGAGGCAATGGTCCCAACGGAGATCGGGCTACCCAGTCACTGGGTCGAACACTTCGACGACGAAGCGAACACCACGGCCCTCCGGACCAACCTAGACATCCTTTCGGAAAAACAAGACCGGGCTCAGATCAGAATTGCCGCCTATCAGCAGCAAACCGCCCGATACTACAACGCGCGAGTCAAGCGTCGCTTCTTCAAGACTGGCGACCTAGTCCTGAGGCTAAACGAGTTCGTCGACCAAGGAAGGCTGCACAAGTTCTCCCCTAAATGGGACGGTCTCTTCCTTGTCTCCAGGTCCTTCCCGGCGGGGCCTACCGCTTGCAACACGCGGACGGGCACAAATTTCCATGGCCTTACAACGCTGAGAAGCTCAAGCTATACCAGTGAGGGCAGCAACCCTGCTCGGCCGGTCCTTAGCAGGCCCCATACGGCCCCTCCCGCGCTAAGGATCAAAGCCCTCATCAAGAAGCAACCGGGCCCGCCCTTGCTCGGTTTATACCTGGCTGGTAGCTCCCTACCCCCACAACACCAGAGATCAAAGCCCTCGCCAAGAGGCACCGGGTAGTAACCCTGCTCGGCCCGTCCTTAGCAGGCCCTTTACGGCCCCTCCCGTGCTAAGAATCAAAGCCCTCATCAAGAGGCAACCGGGCCCGCCCTTGCTCGATTATTCCTGGCTGGTAGCTCCCTACCCCATGACGCTAGGGATCAAAGCCCTTGCCAAGAAGCACCGAGCAGCAACCCTGCTCAGCCCCTCCTTAGCAGGCCCCATATGGCCCCTCCCGCGCTAAGGATCAAAGCCCTCATCAAGAGGCAACCGGGCCCGCCCTTGCTCGGTTATCCCTGGCTGGTAGCTCCCTACCCCACAACGCCAGAGATCAAAGCCCTGCCAAGAGGCACCGGGCAGTAACCCAAACGCAGCTCGAGTCGAAGGTCCTCGGCCTCCGAAGAAGACTCTCCCGCCAACCTCCTAACATGGGCATCATCCTCGGCCTCCATGCGAGCAACGAGGGCGCGGTGCTGAAGGATCTGATGAAAAACGGTAGAGAGTCTTAGAGACGCTCGAACTGAGAAAAAGGGCGCTCAAAATAACACATAGGGGAATGCGTACCTGCACCGCCTCCTGAGCTATAGCTGCCACTTGGGCCCTCAGGGTCCCCCGCGGGATCTTGCCCCCAGCCGACTCTTCCATGTCAGCGAGCAGGCTGGCGGCGACGGAAAGCCCGGACGGGACTACGAAACAGGCGTCCCCCTCCGGCACAGGAACCTCCTCGGGAATCTCAGTCGGTGGCGCGCGGGAAACCGTCTTTTTCCTCTTAAGAGGGACCTCATCTTCGCCCTCTCCCGCTTCCCTCCACCGGGGTTCGGGAACCCGCGGACGCCTCTGGCCGCTGCTGCTGCAACCATCGGGGGCAGGGTCGAGGCAGACGGCCTCGTCGCCGGCGACTCCCCTGGTGCGGAACTCAGGTCAGCCCGAACCACAGCCATGCCCCCGGCTCTCTTCTGGGACAGGGCACCGAGGGCAGCGAGAATCCTGGATCGGTCCATTTTCTCTGCAAAAGGGGGAAACAGGCTCAACTCAGAAGAGGAAGTTTCAGAGGACCCCCTAGACTCTACCCGCACTACATCTACAGACTCCTCAGATGAAGACATCTAACCTGATTGAAGGAAGGTGTCCTCAGGAGATCAAAAGCGAGGAGTCCGAACTAAGGAGAAGAGCGCTGAGCTAACAAGACTCTGGACGAGGAAAATATGAAGAGGTATGGGCCCTGATGAGGACCCTATCTCTATTTATAGCTACCGGCGTGCACATCCAGCGACGACGGTCGTCTCCCGCCAAAAGACTCATCGCATTCGACGGCCATAATCGCTCTACCTGTCGCACGCGTATTGGTCGTACCCCATCGGACGCCGAAAATCTGCGGCCCGTCGCGTCAGCCAACCAGCGCCGGACACGTGGGTTGTTGCTTCGGTGAACATACGCACGATCCGGTGCATCCTCTTTAATGCAGGATCTGGCTCCTGATCCGCTGACGTCGTCAAAAGAATACAACTGATTGCCCGGGAATGCACACTTACGCTATCTACGGAAAGGAGATCACCTCGGGCGACCCGGCAGACCACTCTCGATCCGACCCGTGAACAGGTCGGGACGAGAGTAGGGGGTTAATGATGATGCTCGATATTGGTGATCTCCCAAATTGTGACACGTGGCAGATGACATGTCCCAGAGCTAGCGAGAAAGGACCGGAAACGGTACGTCGGTAGAATACCCCGGGTCTGCGGCCCATGGACATGACCGACCTTCTGCTACCGACCACACCACTCCTGTAAAACAACTTTTGGCTCACCTCCGAGCCCCCGCACAATTGGCCTCCTCGGCCCCCTCAACTCGTCTCCGGGCTTTAGCAGAACCAAGACACGTCGGCCTCCCGCTCGTCCCCGAGCTTCCCTCCAAGCTCATCCTCCTCGATCTCATCCTGACCGACCCGCAGCGCTGATCACAGGCTTCCACACCATGGCTCCGCGAATCTCGCCATGCGCGAGATATCCGCCGCCCACGATCCCATGTTCCATGCCATCACGATCCCCTATTAACAAGCATGTCTCGCCATTAATGCGGGATCCTGCTTATCACGCGAGCGTGCGTCGGGTGCGTAACGGCCGGCGTGATTCTCGCTGTAGGGTATTTTTCGTCACCCCATTGAGATGGGAATACGCGCGCGCTTGTCAGGCGCATTACAGATTCCTCCTGCCTAGGGTAGGCCGGGGTTTATTGATTGTGGGAATCCGAATCTCCGGCAACCGCGGACTAAGCTGCCGTTAATTACCCCTCGCATTTGGAGTGAAGGAACCTCCGATTAACGGGTTAAATTGGTCATGCGCACTCAATGTGCAGTATCGTGTTTTGAAGGGGTTTCGGAAATATCGGGGGCCCCGCAGAGCTTTTACGGAGGTCCCGCTACCCGGATAGCGGGCTGGGGGTCAAGGGGGCTAGCAGCCCCCTTACGGGGTGCGGGGTAGCGCCCCGTTAGAAATTTTTTTTAACGGAAGACAGTGTCGTGGAGTCTGTGTATGTTTTCCTCCCCCCCTTTTTTTTTAAAAGTGGAGCTTAATTTCAAAAGGAATTTTATTGTGGAGTTAAACTCCAAAGAATTTTAAATGGAGTTAAACTCCTAAAAGAATTTTATGCGGAGTTAAATTCCTAAAATAGAACTTTATTGTGGAGTTAAACTCCAAAGAATTTTTATATGTATATACTTTAAAAAGGTTTAAACTCCAGAAGGGATTTTATTGGGGAGTACACGTAAAACGAGGGGAAAAGAAAACAAAATGGCATCTAAAGGACGCTCGTACGGCAGGTGGGCGCCTTAATGCCCGGGGTCACGTGCGCGGACGTGACCGATGGGCGCCTTGGCGCCGCAGGGGTCACGTGGGCACACGTGACCGATGGGCGCCTTGGCGCCCCAGGGTCACGTGGGCACACGTGACCACGGGAGAAACCCACGGAAAGGGGAGCCTAGCCCCTAGGCTGGGGAGTTGAACTCCCAAGGGAATTTTTGGAGTTAAACTCCTAACAGAAACAAATTTATGGAGTTAAACTCCAACAGAAATCAATTTATGGAGTTAAACTCCAGCAACTTTAGAAAGGAGTTAAACTCCTGGGGATTTATTGCTCTTCTTTTGAGCCTTGGGTCTGTCCAAACTTAGATTTTTGGAGATGGGTCTCCTTCTTCTTGCTCTTGACCGGCGGGATCTTGGAGAAAAGGGGCTGAGCTTTAAAAGCCTCCCCTTTTCGAGATCTGATTGGAGATCCGAGCTCCCCTTCGTAGGTTTTGTGGTAGAAATCTACTTATTTTTAGAAAAGGAAGAGTTAAACTCTTGATTTAAATCAAAAGGAAAAAGAAGGTTTTAGAACCTTGAGGAAGGAGGAAGAGATCTCAGATCTAGAAAATTTCTGGAGAGAGAAAAAGTTGTGAGATATTTTCATTGTCCTTTGCCTTTATAGGCTATACACTTTGCACATAGCCCCTTGGGCTTCACAAAATGGCATTTTGCCTATCCCATGGCTCATGTGCCATTTCTTTTTGCGCATAAGCCATGGGCTTTACAAAAATTTGGCTTTATGCCTATTTTTTCTTACATTTATCCAAAAATAAAATAAAAGAAACACAACAAAATTATTTATTACAAAATTTTTATCTTGGCATGGGGGGAGGCCGGCCGCTTCATGTTCGGGCTCGACCCGGGCATGGGTCCGCTGGATCTGGGCTTGGGCCCACTTGTCTTGGGGTTGACTTTGATTTTGACTTGGTCAACCGGGGTGTAAATTTTTACCCCAACACTCGCGTCTGCCTGTCCCTCGCTGCCGCTATATAAACCCCTCGTTCAGACGATCAAGGTACGCAATTCTCTCCTCACTAGGCCGCTACTCTGCCCAAATTGCACCACTAACTTGATCGTCGGATGGTTCTCGGTGGTACAACCACCCCGGGACTTCCTTGCAGATAGCTCGGCCATCACAACCTAAAACCCATTGAGAATCCACGCGCTTCAGGAGTCAACCTCCAAATCAATCTCAGCCGTCCATCGTCGCTCGACAGCAGATCTGCGGAATGTAACATCTTGACGTGATACAACGCACGTCACAATCCCTACCCTGTAGAAGTGTAATTAAATTGCACTATTGTTGCATTTTAATCACACATAATGAATTGCTTGGCTATAGCAAATTGGTCATGACTTGAAGTTTTTCAATGACCAAATAATTAGAAGACAATCCGTAAAGAGCGACAATTATTCAAAACAAACACAAAATCCGTATGATTTTTGGCAAAAAGAAAAGGAAGAAAAAATGTTTTTTTGTCTTTTGAACACAAACCAACCGTCTACCATATCAAATGACCCTTCTATATCCATCTATTATATATCACCCCTTAAGTTAAACATATAAAACTATATGTCATTCCAACATTTAGCCCATTTAAAATGGCATGAAATAAGAAACCTATTTATATCAGGTTGGCAATCCAGATCTAGGGTGCACGAGGTTGTTATTTTACAGTTAAACTAAGGGTTTTAAGCTATTAGAGAAAAGCCAACTGTGTATGATGAAGATATTGTGTGCATTCAAGATTACTAGTAATTAAATTTTTGCTGTGTGGACATAGTCAATTGTCTAACAATGTTACTTATATGTGTCTTCTATTTGATCTTCCCCATATTGTTTGTGTTACTTTGAGGTTTTGACCTAACAAAACTAACCATCCATCCTTAATTGTCCATGGTTGTTTAATTGCATGGCTTTAAATATATGGTATATGATAGGATAGGATTCCTTGCTCTTGATATTATGAAGTTGCTGGATTGAAAAAGTAATGATTGAGGGGAACATAGTTGAATAATGAATTTTGATGGGGAGGGAGGGAGGAAGGGAGAGAGAGGGAGAGAGGTGAGGATCATGAGCTTTTTTGAGTTGATGCATTATTGTCCTCCAACTGTTATCATTGTGATGACAATGTTGGATTTCTTTACAGCACAAACTGTTTAGGCCAGCATTGCAGGGTACAGAGACCAAATTTGTAATTAGGCCCCCCAAAATATTGAGGATTGGACCTTTTATCTGTCCGCCCTTTTCCAAAACATGTTTCATGGTTAAATTGCAATAAACTTTTCTTAAATAATAATTCTAATCGCCCTCTTATTAGTAGACATTGTTTGTTTGGTCTGGGTGCAACTTCTATTCTCAAATTAATCTTGATTGTTTTTTCCCCTGTTTCCATTTTGTGCCGATATTATATGTTTTCACTATTTAAAGAGATGTTTGTTGGAAAGAACGGAAAAACTTTCCAGCGTGCTTTTTAGTTTTAATCTAAAATCAATGTATGATAATTTCATTAAAAACAATGAAAGTATGTGGCATTTATTTATAACTAAATTAAAGGCGTCGGACCGAAAAAGATGGAAAGCTCTATGTTTCTGGTTCTCTTTTCCAAACCGAATAGAATGAACGGGGAACCCAACTCTTTTATCCAGTCCGATATAGCCCAGCCCAAGACAGGCCTAGGCCCAGTTTAAGACAAACCTATTCTCCCCCTTCTTCTCAATTTTCCAAAACTTCCCCAAAACCCTGACCCCCAAAATCTCCAGCTCTAAAACCCTAATTTCCCCAAATCCACAGAGTTCATAGAATGGATCAGAGATTGGCGGATAGCTTTCGATTGACCATCAACGAGAAGAAGTTCATCGAGACCGCTCTCGCTTCGGACCTCAGAATCGATGGCCGCCGCACCTTCGATTATCGCCACATCACCATCAAATTTGGGAGGTATGAACCAATTTCAAGCTCCTCTAGTGTTTTTTTCCCGTATTAATTTAGTTTTTGAAATAATTTATTGAGGCAATAGATTTTTTAATAATTTAACAGGATCCTGTACATCTGTAAGTCTCAACTGAAATGTGTATGGAAATCTCATCTTCCAATTGAACCTTATAATACGAATATGTCCTGAAACCCTTTTCGCGAAAAAATCGAAAGCTTAAAACTTTGCATTTTAACCGCCATTTTGCTTTTTGCAGCAAGGATGGTTCATCAGAGGTTCAACTTGGTCAGACTCAGGTCATGGGATACGTCACTTCTCAACTGGTCCAACCTTATCGAGACCGACCAAATGAAGGGACGCTTTCCATTTTCACTGAATTCTCGCCAATGGCTGATCCTGCTTTCGAGGCTGGCCGCCCTGGAGAGTTTGCGATCGAATTGGGGCGTGTAATCGATCGCGGCCTGAGGTGGGCATGTTTGTCTTTTGTTTATATGCATGCCATGTAAACCAATAGGAATGGAAATTGAATTGCAGGGAGAGTAGGGCGGTGGATTTGGAATCATTATGCGTCGTTGCAGGGAAATCAGTATGGGCCATTCGTGTAGATCTTCACATTCTTGATAATGGAGGGTATGCAATAATTTTTATTTATTTTTTGATATTTCTACTAGAGTTTTGTCCGGAAGACGCTGATTTGTGTGGCCAATGATTTAGGAATCTCATTGATGCTGCTAATATCGCTGCTTTGGCTGCTCTCTTAACATTTCGAAGGCCTGAATGTACGTTAGGTGGTGAAAATAGTCAGGATGTTATTGAGCACGACCCTGAGGTAGGCGAATATTTTCCCTACTAGCTATTCACCAATGCAATCACCATTTGATATTAGCCCAAAATTGCTACGATAACATCCCCTATGTTTCTTTGTTCATTTCAATTCGAAATTTGTCATATTTTTCAGACTATTTTCTTCCAAAGATCATGTAATTTAACCGTTGTTTTTGTGACCGTTAACTTCTACCCATGTTCTTTTCATGTTGTGTTCAGGTCAGGGAACCACTTCCCTTGACAATCCATCACCTTCCTGTGGCAGTAACCTTTGCTTTTTTTGGTGAAGGAAACATCATGGTGTGGTTAAACTAACAGTGTCTCAAAGAGGTTTATTTCTATCCTGCCACTTGCTTCTCTACATGAAATGCATAATGTTTTATAGGTGATTGATCCAACCTATAAGGAGGAGGCAGTTATGGGGGGGAGGATGACCGCTACATTGAATTCAAATGGCGACATTTGTGCCATTCAGAAAACAGGTGGAGAGGGCATAATGTCAAGTGTGGTCATGCAATGTATGCGGATTGCAACTATAAAAGCTGCTGAAATCACAAGCAAGATTAAAAAAGCGGTGAGTGCCATTACATGTACCATTTACATCTCAAAATGGTCATATTACTTCTAAAATTTCAGATTCTTTAGGGGGGGGGGGGGGGTTCTTTTTTCTTAAAAAATGGATTTTTTAATTTCCTGCATATATTTTAAGTTTTTTTTCCTGCCAAAGTTGTTGTATTGGCTTGCAGCAGTTAAGCTTTTCAAATAACTCTTAGTTGAGCTATGTAGTGACATCACCATCAAGGCTTGAGATACATATACATCCCCATAAAACTTTCCTAATTGTCTCCCAGCATTTAGCTTCCAGATTATCCGCTTGAAGTCCATGTAAGATTCCAACTAGGGTGCATATGAAGCAGATAAATAGTTTAGGATAGTGAATAAATGCGGATAAGCCGGTAAGAGTTGACTTGTGAGTTCCTGATAATGTTTTAAATTTCGGATGTCGGGGTCGTATCGGCCTGAAGATTTTGATATCGGATATCAGATATTGTGAAATGTCAGATGGTATTATCAAATATCGGGCTCTACATTTTTGGAATATAAATGTCATTTATTTAATTTATTTTCTAAAAAATATTAATTTATTCAGATTTTTAGTTTTATTAAATTTATATTTTCCACAATAGCTCAGTGGTAGAGAGGTCGCTTATTAAGCGAACGGTCGTAGATTCCTGTAAACTAAGTTTGGTTCAAATGGACCGGGTTATTTATAAAGCCCAAAACCCAAAAAAGAAAATTATCCTCATAATGGTAAATGTCTGCCTAAATGCCGAAATCATGACATTTCGGCCGAAATCATGAAATATCGGCCGACATTCACCAAATATCGTTCCTCGATTTTTTTTTACATGTCTGTCGTTTTTTCCCCAAAACCGACATTTCGGCAATGTCGTCCAACATTTAGAACACCGGTTCCTGACTGACTAACAGAGAACATAATTCACTATAAATTCTGTAATGACAGTAGTTGTGGAATCCATTCTTCGCTCCCCTTAGTGATGTGAGGACAACAGGCAAAGGGTTGGCCAGCATTCCCAGAAGATTATAGTTTAGAGTTCATTTAAAATAAAGTACCAAGTTGTAGTTGCTCGAGTTAAAGACCTCGCTAATTGAATACACATATCAAAGATGTATAAAGCAATGTAAGGCTCAAATTCAGCTATGGTTACGAGAAAGAGATCAAGCTAGGCAAGCCCGGAAAGCCAAATATGAGTTCGAGTTCTTTTTCCATAACACCTAGCTATTCTCTCGGACTGGTTCGGTGACAAAAAATTGATGAGCCTTACCTTACCAGTTAGGAACTAACCTTGCTTCACAACCTCTAGAAATATAGCACTATTGTATTTGTATTTGTTATGGCGGGCACACATACAACTATGGATTTTGTTTGAATAAGAACTCAGAAATCCATATTTAATAAAAACACGTTTGAATTTGGATCAAACTCTCATATTAGCCTAGCCAGATGCTAGGATATTAGCATGCTAAAATCTTGGACTACATTATTCAATATAATCTCAGAAGTCTAGCACATATTTCCGAACTTCTGATTATATCTGAGTCCTGAATTCAACTTTATCTTTTGTTTCAAAAAATATGCATCATCTTTTGCCCTTGAAGCAATGCACTCTTGTTTAGGTTGATGCATACGATACTGAAAGGGCGCTCCGGAAAGTCAAGCGACATCCTGCATCAGTTGCTCATAAAGTTAGTGTACCAGATGCTGTCATGAAGGATAGCCAAGTTGAGGGGCTTCAAACTCGGATGCTGGACAATGAACCGGAGAGCTGTGGTAGAGGAGCTGACAGTGCCAGGAACGGATCTTTCTTATCTCATAAAAGAGATGGAAGTACTATAGGCGAAGCATTCATTGGTGGTCCTGCACATTGGTAAACTTGGTTCCCTACATAACTTATGCGATTTCACCTTATCCAAGTATAATTGAATTGCATCGACACTGATTTCGATTGCCTCAATCATATCATTTCCTTTTACTTTGTTCGCAGGGATCCTTATTCAAAGAGCATATCTATGACTTCTATTAGAGATCAGACTTCTCTTGGTAATTAGTCTTAATTGAACCGATTCCCCTTATGGTACCGATGTTAAAATGTTTCTACTCCATCGGGCAAGTATATGGACAGTTTAGAAGTGTGCCAGCATATTCTCATTGATGTAGATACTAGATACCAAATAAAACTTGGATGGATGTCTCACATCCTTCATTTTTTTAAAGAATCTGAATATTATTTGTAACTCGGATTTTATTTTTCCAATGCTAGTTGTTTTATATGTAAACAGCCGAATCAAAGTGAAACATGAGAGTGCTCTTGCACAAATCTGTTTGAAACATTATTAATATGGTATGGAAGTACAAGTTAAAAACTAGTTTAATTTGGTGATTGAGTAAGCTATTGAGTCTATAGTGCAGTTTGTAGTCAAGTTTTAACTTTTATCTTCTTTTTCTGTTATGGAAATAATGAGCCCCCCTTGTGTATTCTTAAAACTATCGATGTATATTGGTGTTGCTTGGAGCGTGCGTGTGTGTGCATGCATGAACTCCGGATGCAGTTTCTTATAATTCCAGATATTTGGATTACGTAACATATGCCTATGAATTTGGATTGCTAAAGGGTCTAAAGGCTTTTTAGTCTCCATCTACCAAACCCTAACCCAGCCATCCAATGGGTGATCCATGGTTCCACACTTCCATTGCAATCTATAGAATAAATAATGATTATGGAATTATGGATACTAATTTGTCTGGAGTTTTTATTTGTTCAACGAATAACTGCCACGGGAATAACTTTGATAATAATATAAGGAGTATTTGATGCATGCTGATAAGCTTTTAAAATACATAAGTTTCTTATGTTATGTGGTGTGTGTGAATAACCCACAAACTCTTATAGGAGATGAACTTTGCAGGTTCCAAAAAGAACCATCTAAATTAAATGTAGTCTTGGATACTTGATTCTTTTCTAGTCTTGCTGTTGTTGTTGATAATAATATTTCTTTCTTTCTTCCTTCCTTCCTTCTTCTTCTTCTTCTTCTTCTTCTTCTGGTGTGTGTGTGTACGTGCGTGTTTTTGTGTGCGTGGGGGGGGGGGGGGGCAGGGGAGGTAGCCGACCAATTAGATTGGATTAAGTATTAATTATTTCACTTGCAATATCTTCATCACTGGTTCAGGATCGTCATGTATAAGTTTACGGAATCCCTTTCTCAAACAATATTATTAAAGGTTTCATGTTGCTTCTGAGTTGTGCTCTCACTGTTATATTTGTTCTGCACTTTATGAAGTTTGTGAGGTGGAACATGCAGGCCCTACAACAATAACCATGGAGCAAGAAGCTAGGGACATTCAAAAGCCAGTTGAATCCAACTCCGAGGGAAGAACAATTCTCAATGCTTCTGGTTCCAGTCTAGGTGATGGATCAAGTGGTGGCCTGCAAACAAATGCCCCAAAGAGTCTAAAAGATGCTGTGAAGAAGAAAAAGAAAAAGAAAACTGATGCATCTTCTACCAGTGATATGAAGTAGATAAAAGTCATTGCCTTCATACAGATGCTGTATCAGGTAGTTTTACCTTCTCCTGACCACTTAATTACTGAGATGAGAGTTGCTCTTCATATATTATTTAATTTTGTTCAATATCAGCTTGTAGTTTCTGATGAAGTATCGACTTTGTTATGCATTATATTCGTTTAAGTTTGCACTAGTGGTATGAAAATTTACAGTGCATTTTCAATTATGAAAAATGCTCCATGGCTAGAGTGTGTGTCATGTGAATGAAATTAAAAATAGAAGTTAGAAGCAGCAATTTATGATGTTATTCAGTAACTGCATGCATAGAGCATTGTTTGGTTTACCGCCATTGGTGTTTGATATTACATAGCATAATATTTTTTATTGAAGATAACAAATGTGGTATAATGTTTGGTGATATCAGATGTTAAAATAATCTAGTAAGACTTGAATCCGCTGTGTAGTTCAAAGAGTTTTAAGTCGTGTTATTCTTATTGCAAGACTAGAAGGTCATTAGTGGCATGCGACTTCCACCTAGTTTGACGAAACATTGTTATTAACCCCTTTTGGGACAAATTAAAAACTTTGAAACTGTAGGCTGTTCAATTAATTGCATGGACTGCATTGCATATCTCATTGAAGATTATTAGGTTCGTCTTCCATGTTGAGTGCTTTTTTGGCTTAGGAGGTTTCCTTAATTTACCAAGAAGTTTTTCATGTTTTCTGGTTAATGACAACGAATTTTGTAGAACTTACCATCATGAATTTTCCCAATATTTTTGACCAAACTGCCTCCACACTACCATCAGCATTACATGATTAATTTTCAACAAATATTCCTTAATCTTCCTCGTATACCTCATCACTTTCTCTCAGTTGGCAGTTTTACCAGCGGACATATCCATCGCAAAGAAACCACATGTATTGCCTGTACTGACAGTCCCTGTCAGTAGAGAAGGGCAATACCGATGGACCTATTTGTCAGTTTTGGCTCTCCGTATTTGAGCCAAATCCCCTTATTTGGGGGGTTATCCGATTCCTCTCTCTATCTCTATCTCTTTCTTTCTCTCTCTCTCACACACACACGTACATGTATTATATTGCATATAATGATAATATTGTTAATATGTGTTGGCTATTTATTGTGTGTGCAAGGGGGTCTGGATATTATATGCATGTAAGACCACCTGTACTGCATTATTTTCACATGCATATAATGATTGGCAAGGAAATGCTAAAATTGTCATCCTTGGCATGTATATGATATTGATGATATGCAATGCTCTAATTCTTAAGTTTTCATTTTACAGGACTTTCTGTACTTCGTGGCAAGATTTTCGAATACCAAGCAATTGATGTGGCTTCGGATTCTTATGAAAAATTCTCATATCCATGAATATATGCGGAGCTGATCTTAGTTAAGAGGCGGATATTGTACGGGTTCTGCAGTCTAACAGAACGCTAACAAGAATACTTCCAGTTATCCTGTACTGTTTTTGTTTACATTTGTTCAAAATTTGTAAAAAGGCCATTATTATCTCACTTTGTTTTGGGAGCAATTCTTTGCGCTTGCTAACATTGTCATTTTCAGCTCTTCATATTTTCGCAAAGTAAAATCTATATTTCGTTTGCTGAAGATGTCTACTGTTTTTTTCTCAGGCTGTTGTGATAAATTAAGATCGATAGAATTTCATTGGGTTAAATGTGTGGCTGTACATTGTAAATCTGTTAGCATATCATTTTTTTCTCCTGCTCTTGTGTTTTTATCTACATAGCATTACTGTAATGTGTCTGAAATGTTGCAACAAGCTGAAATTATTTCATGTTATATTTAATATTGCGATCTACAGATCGAGGAAAAAAGTTTGAAAGCGCTAGTTTTTGTTATGAAAGTAAAATTTATGAAATTGTACAGCTTACTCATGGTTCTCACGTTACACGGTTAGTTTCCCTGTTTTGAAAGCGCTTGTCGATTGAGATGTGGAAAATAGTTGTTGAGTCGACTGATATCTTTTGGTAATTTTATTACTGGAGATATAATTACAATTTCTTTTATTAACTATATACATGAAGAGAATAACGAGGTAAAGAGGCTCTAGGAGTCTTTTCCGTGGCATCAAAAGTCTATATCCTCTATCATTTTTTTCGACGATCGGCATTCATCATCTTCATTTTTACCATCTAAGATGTGGATCCATCAAATTTCACGTGATTCTATCACTTTTTCATCTTTTCATCGTTGAATTAGCAATATAAAAAGTTATATTGTCCGTAAACCGTTAATTTTGCACCCGTTGAATCAACGGTGAAAAAGTGATAGAACCGTATGAAATTTGGTGTAACTACATTTTAGATAATAAAGATGAAGGTGATGAATGCCGATCATCAAAAAAAAAATCATGGAGGGTGTATTTTTTCGACGCCATAAAAGAAAATTCCCTCCTATGGCACTTTTCCTCCATTATCCTCATTTATGAATCTATGTTTTGTTCTAGTTTGTCTTTTTTATGAGCATTTTGCGAGTCCAAGAAAAACCGAGGTGAACCGGTCTATTAGTTTCTAACGATTGGAAATTTATACTGCGCAACAATAATAGGAAAACTTATACTAGATGGAAAACATATCTACAATATACTACTCATCTAGAGACACCAGATCATGGTAACTAAAAATAAACATTAGGAAATTATACAACATATGGAATTTGTTTATAACATGAAAGTAAATGACCAATGAGCAATAGGTTAGTTGATAGGGGGGAGAGTGTGCAAGCTTCAGTTAAAAATGGCCATAATTTGATTTCTTCGGGCAAATTCATAGATTATCTTGATGCAAATAAAATCAACATCTTGAATTCAAGAACTATATGGTAAATCTTCAATTGAAGTATTAATTTTTTTTCACTCCATTAATCGGATCAAATTCTTGATTCATACTAAAATAAAATAATATATTATCATTTAATCATTTACCTATGTATTTGTCGGCTATATTCCGATAAAATAGCCACTGTTTTAAATTAAAGGGGGGCCGATCGAGGAATTGGTTTAAGGGCGACCCAAAAACACCCGAAATCGATCATTCCTCCGAAAAATTTCCAACTCCCCAAGATCCCTAAATCTCTTCCCCATCGCCGCCTCTTGCGCCATCGCCATCGCCGCCTTCACCATCGCCATCGCCACCGCCGCCTCCAGCACCATCGACTTCACCATCTCCATCGCCATCACAGCCTCCACCATCGGATCCATCGCCTCCAGGTTTGACTCCACCATCGCCTCCACCACCGCTTCAATTTCCTCCACCACCATCTCCAGCAACACCTTCCTAAAACCCTAGCAGTCGTTGTCGTCCACGTAGTGTGGCTGGCTTCCTCTACTCGTGATCGAAGGTAAGCCTCTGTCCTTTCCTTCTTCATATGTCTGAATTTGGACCTGTGCTACCCTTAATACATCTAGCAGCGATTTTTCCTGTTAGAATTAGTCCATTTACTAACCCTGGTTTTATTAATTGACCTCCATATAGCTTTTCTCCCATCGTTCCGTTGTTATAAATCAGTGATGCTTCCATTTGCATTATTTTTACTATAAATTACTGATCCTGGACAACCCAACACCCACGTATCCGTGATCACACCCACCCACTCATGAGTCTTTCTAAGATGCAAGCTTGAGAGAATTTACTTTTATGCCTCAATTCTTTAATCATCATCCAACTTGAAAGCCTTATCATGACAGCATTGCCTCGTCGAAGTCCGGTCTGTTTATAATAAAAAGGTGGATTTGAATCCCAAGCTTGATGTGAAACCAAAACAATAACTTGAAACAAAAACCATAAGTTGTAATGAAAAACTTTTTAAAACATGTGAATTGAATCTTGAACTTTAAAATAATACGAAAATCTTATACTAAACGTACAAACCTCGATGATAACATGAAATTTGCATGTTATCATCGAGGATCTTACATTCAAAAAACAAAATGAGTCTTAAACCCCGTCTATCAATTAGATACGCAGTGGTTTCCATCGTGACATAAAACTACATAATAGTTGTCAAAACTAAGCATTTAATCGTTTGTGTAGGGTGTTTTTCGTCGCCTCATTGTGATTGGGATGCGCGCGCTTGTCAGGCGCATTACAGATTCCCTGCTTAGGGTAGGACGGGGTTTATTGATTGTGAGGATCCGAATCTCCGGCAACCGCGGACTAACCTGCCGTTAATTACCCCTCACTTTTAGAGCGAGAGAACCTCCAATGGACGGATCAAACTGGTCATGCAAACTCAATGTGTCGTGTGCGTGTATTGTGTTTTGAAGGGTTTTGGATATATCGGGGGCCTCGCAGAGTTTACGGGGGTCCCACGGGAATGACGCGTGGATGTATTTTTAGTGTGGAGCGTGAGGAAAAAAGAGGGGTGAAGAGCGTCCTAAAGACGTGTGAATGGCGCGTGGGCGCTAGGCGTCTGCGGGCCACATGCGGGACACGTGGGCGCCCGCGGGCCACGTGCGGGGCATGTGGACGCTGGGCGCCTGCAGAAAAAAAGGGCTTAGCCCATGGACTAGGAGTTAAACTCTCGAGGGACTTTGGAAACTCCCAAAAGAAGGAAAGATTTTTATTTTAATGGAGTTAAAACTTTCAAAAGGATTTTGAATGGAGTTAAACTCCCAAAAAAATTATTTATGGAGTTAAACTCCAAAAAATTTAGAAAAATGGAGTTGAACTTTAAAAAAATTTCGGAGATGATCAAAGGGGACCCATTTCTTTTTCCTTCAGTCCTGGATTCTTTTCTAAGCTTCAGATCTTCCCCAAAATGGGATTTTTTTTATATGGGTCACATTCTTCCTTCTCTCTGTTAGCTAGATCTTGGAGAAATGGGGATGAGACTTAAAAATCTCTCCTTTTATAGTTTTGATGGGAGATCTGAGCTCCCCTTTGTGAGTTTTATGGTAAAAAACTATTTCTTTTTGGAAAAGAAAGAGTTAAACTCTTAATTTAATTCAGAAAAGACAAGAAGGTTTAAAATCTTGATGAATGAGAAGGAGGCGCAGAAATCCTAATTTTTTAGGGGAATTAATTATTCTTTTCATTTCATCATCATGTTGGCTTATATAGGCTTACAAGTTTACACATAGCTTTTTGGGCTTTACAAAATAGCATTTTGCCCATCCCATACCTCATGTGCCCATTTCTTTTGTACATGAACTATGAGCTTTACAAAATTTTGGCTTTATACCCCTTTTCGTTATTTATTCATAAAAATTACATCAAAATTATTTATTACATAATTTTCATTTTGGCATGGGGGCAGCATCTTCATGTTTGGGCTCAACTTGAGCATAGGCCCACTTAGCTTGGGCTTGGGCCCGCTTACTTGGAGCTGACTTTGATTTTGACTTGGTCAACCGGGATGTAATTTTTAACCCCAACAGTTTGTTTCTGACAATCGTCATGTAGTTTATATGACGAGAAAACTGGTCATACTATAACCGATAGATTTGTCCAGTATGGACAGATTAAGAATTTATAACGCAAACACATCTAGTATTTGTGCTTTCATTCATTTCGAGATTAGTTTCGTCGGCACCTTTTGTTGGTTCTCCGTGTACAAATATAGAGAGGATGATCATTTCAGTGTTGATATTTAGAATCTCCGTCCACTCCGGTATTCCATGGAAAAGGCCCGTCTCCTCATACTCCCGCGGGTTCTCAAACACGTGTCTTCTCGTCTCCTTATGCATCTGGACTCTCGTCGGTTTCGGGTTCATGAAGGAAAATGTCGGAAGAAGAAGTCGCAAGTGCGCTTGAGGCGAGGATACAGATTATCCAGAGCTTGAGATCTCAAGGGAAAAAAGTACCGGAGGTAATTTTGATAATCCTTGATTTTAATACAATTTTCATATACTTATCGAGAATATTGTGTACTAATACTTGTCTATTGATAACACTATTGTACTTGTTCGATTTCAATGACTTTCCGGACGGCGGCGGCGGTGGCGAGTGAGCTCGAGATGGTGTGGAAAAGCACAAAACGCGCGCGCATCAACGAATAACTCCATTTCTTACGTTTTTTCGTTTTAAGAAATTGTAAAATACGATTATATGAATGATATGTTAATTATATTTCGTATCGGATTCTCAGATTCTATTATACTCATGCAAACACAGAGAGCAAACCATATTCACCATCACATCAAAAACCCTGAGAGCAAATATCATATATTAATATACAATTAAAAATATGTAAGGAAAAAATAAGGAAAAACAAACTAGCTAGTAGATCTCTTATCACAAATAAACCAAGAAACCATCCCAGTCTCCCCCGCCCCCCCTCTCTCTATCCATCCATTTTCACATTCGAAAGATGGATAGAGAGAGACACAAGACGCAGCATTCGCCAACGCTCGATGACATACTTTCACCTCAATTCCAATTTGGAAATTGGAATTGAGGTGAAACTATATCATCGAGCGTCGGCGAGTGCTGCGCCTTTTGTCTCACTCTCTATCCATCTTTCGGATGTGAAAAATGGGTGGATAGAGGAAGAGAGATTGATATGGTTGTTTGGTTTATTTATGGTAAGAGATCTACTAACTAGTTGTTTTTTTGTCGCCCGTCTCCTCATACTCCCACGGCTTCTTGAGCACGTGTCTTATCGTCTCCTCCTATATTTGGACCCTCGTCGGCTTCGGGTTCATGAAAGAGGATGCCGGAAGAAGAATTCGTTAGCGTTCTTGAGGCAAGAATACTGATCATGCGGAGCTTGAGGTTTCGAGGGAAGAAAGTACCGGATGTAAGTTTAATCGGTCTGAATACAATTTTCAGATAATTATGGAGAATATTGTGTATTAATACTTATCTATTGAAAACACTATAGTACCTGCTCGATTTCAATGATTTTTCGGACGACGACGGTGCTGAGCAAGCTCGAGATGGAGTGGAAAAGCACAAATCGTGCGCGTATCGACGAATCACTCCATTTTATACATTTTTTTACGTTTTAAGAAGTTGTAAAATACAATTATATGAATGATATGTTAAAGTAATGAATTTGTTTAAGTAATGAATTTCGTGAAAGTTGTTTAAGTAATGAATTTTATTTCAATATCGTATCGAATTTGCGTTTATTATTTACTCTCTTTGTTTTGAATTGATTGTGGAATGGATTGACTTTGTATGCGGCACAACCGTGAGTATTATGATGTGTATTGATTGTTTGTTGACTGTGATATATAATTGAATTTGTATCAAATGCTCGAAAACCACGCAAAAACTGTTCTTTTTTTCTCTGTATGCATCTTATTTTTTTCAAAATTACCCGATGGAATAAGCTTATTTCAAGCAAATTTTGCCCAGTTTTTCGAACTTGTTCCGTCGAATAATTTCCGATGAAGCAAAGTGCCCAACGAAATAAAATAAGTGTTAAGATATGTGAATTAAAATAGTCCCACATCGGGAAAACTATTAGAGGTACATGGATATAAAATATAAAATGGGTCAAATCTCGATAAGGCTTGAATTTTATTGTTGGAACTCATTTATATCAAAAATCCGTGTGCACTCAAAAGATACAATATCTAGTCTCACCATCTCGAAACTTAAATATAGTATCGAAGCTAGGGCAAACCGAACCTCTGCGATCTTGAGCCTGTGCACCCTTGCGCCTATATATATCTACAAGGCAACTATAAGAGGTGTATGTGTGTGTAAAAGATAAAAATATATAGTCTTTAACACACACACCGGTTTAGCTGCAACCCCTCCTCCATCAATTTGAACAGGTGCTAGCTGAGGAATTTAGCTACGCACTTCTACATCAATCAATTGTTACTGTAGAAATGTTATTTTAAAAAAATGAAAAGAAAAGAGAATGCAAGACAATAGTATATAAATTGATTATAATGTATATTTGAATAAGATATTAACAACCTCATTCTAACATATGTCAACAAAATTTAGTATCTGATATTTTATATTCATCCCCTTTAGGCAATTTATTATTTATGCATATTATAATTTAGCTTTACCATGGGAAACATGAGTTACAAGTGCGCCTTCAATGAGCATCTTGTATCCTATCATCATAGTTTTTGTAATCTTTTTAATGGTGTAGTTTTGAAAGGGGGCAACGTATCTATTGATTATGTGGGAATATTGTCCCACGTCAGAAAAATTATGAGATGCATATAAATATAAGATATAAGATGAGACAGCCCGCCACAAGGCTTTGAGTCTTTTCGATGGAGTCCCACTATATTAAAATTAAGCACATGTGCATCCATATATGGGCCCATATGTTGTGTCCCAAACTGAGTTTTACATGGTATTAGAACAATCCAGGTTTGTGGCCCAAAGCGTCTTCGACCTGAGGGGGCATGGGACATTTCACATGATATCAGAAGTATAAGAAGATATAAAATGAGACACAACCCACCATAAGGCTTGAGTCTTTTGTGGGCCCATGTGTTGCGGATAAAGGGTTCCTACACAACCCTTTTCCACATACAAAATACATAACATGTACAAAAATCAACAGGTCTCGTACTTCGTAACTTCGTATTTAAAGGGTTCCTACACAACCATTTTCTACATATTATCATAACTTTCCAAGCTGCTAGTCTACTAATAGCTTAACTACTTATTCTCCTATCCACTAATTTTTCAAGCATGCTATGCAGATAGAAAATGAGAATCCGATGACTTTATTAATATTATAATGCTCTATTTATAGAGATAAACAAGAAAACAAAAGAAAAACATATAATTCAAATTTGACCTGCATAAGCTAATAGATCTATCTAAATGAGGTATGCTAATAATCAATAATATAAAATATAATCAATCACAGATCTTTTCCTTTTTTAACATATGCACATGGAACGGAAAATTTTCTGTGTATGAGATATGAAAAAAATACAAAAAATTATTTAAGAGCACCCTTTGGATCATCCTTTTAATAGTTTTTTGCACCATTTAGAAATTTAACAAATAAAACTATATAATGAGGTGTGTGTTTTTCGTTTTTTTGTTTGTTTTTTTTTTTTGGGGGGGGAGGGGGGCGGGGTGGGGGAGGGGGTTGTTGTTTTAATTATATAGGATCATATTAAGATTTAAATGAGAATCAATGTGATGGATGGTGTCACTTTTTTAAGAGGATGTTTCTCTTTTCAAGATAGGAAAATTTTGTTTCCAAATCCAATTTTGGGAGAAATTATTTGGTATCAGGGTATAATACATCCGAACAGGAGAGAGAAAGAGATAGAGAATTTCAGACATCTTTTGGACGGCTTGATAGAGACTGTGTTTTTATTTCTTTCTTTATCATAACCAGTATATATAACCGGAACACTAGTTCCATAATTTTAATTTTATGGATACCTCTTTATTTTTAAGCTCATTTAAGTTTGAAAACTGTGAAAAATTCCTAGAACATTCTATTGACTTAATTGTAAACACAAACGGACAAAGGGCCATGCATATTTTGCTGCTTATTCCTTATTTATATGTATGTTGTCAGAAATACCCTCATCTATCTTAGGGAGAAGATTAAAGTATGGAAATCTTAGATTCCGTTGAAAGAATATGCAAAACGCGTGGAGAAGAGATAAAGCTATGAAGAATTTTGGAAAAAATCTACTCTAGAAGGGTTTGCACTATGCAAACCCCTCTAGAGCCCTTGGATGGGCTTCCCTTGCATGTGGGGGAGCTCATCCAAGGGTTATGCAAGGCTTGCACCATGCAAGCCCTTGCATAATAGATTTTTCCGAATTTTGAGCACACGTCGGACAGTTTAGTGGGTCGGCTGAAAGAATATGCAAAACCCGAGCAAAAGTGAGATAGAGAGAGAGAATATTGAGAAAATGGATAACTTGGTGGAGTTCGTGCTCTTATTTCTTTTTGTCTCATGATCGGACACATAAGGCCGGGCGCGAAATTATTTTTACTGTGGAAATTGTTTTATTGATTTTCAGTCCTAAATTTGTAGGGGCAGATTATTTTGTTTCTATAACTTGTCTTACTCCAATAGAATTTCTATTTATCCGTTAATGTTCTTGGATTTGTTTGATGTCGTAACATATTTCATCAAATCGACTTTCTTTTTATAAAAAATTCATTAAATTATAACAGATATCGTGGAAGCAAATTTCGTAAATTCATGACATATTTCATGGATTCATATATAAAAGGTTTAACTAGAGCTTAACATATTTATAATTTTATAATTTAAAATTTGATTCATAGCATTTATTTAGTAATTTCAAGAACAGTTGGTTGGTTTTCATTTGCTAATTAACTAGGGCCTATTTGTTTGCACGGAAATAATATAAAAGTACCAGAACTAAGCCTACCTCAAACACTTTAGTTGTTTGTTTGCAGGAAAGTAGCACTTGAAAGTTACCTCAGGGTGATGATGTGAATCCTACCGGGCTTGAATTCCTACCATAATCTACTCAAGAGATAAACACTGAATGCTCACTTGCTTAGCACTAATATCCAGGAGTTGTGGGTTCCACCATTTTGTTTCTTAGATAGATTGTGGTAGCATTTCAACCCGACCGATAGGTAAAGTATTACTCTTTGGATGGAAAGTACCCATGGAGCACATGGAACAAAAAAAGAATTAATTATTTAATATTTCTCTTTATTGCTTTCAAAAAGTAATAAGATTTTACTATTAAACAAGTAATTTTTTATTTGTTTCATTTTTGGCTCCTTTCTTAAGAAAATTATACAAACAAACATTGGAACTAAGATTTAGATTTACTTGCATGACATTTTTTTGGAAGGTACTTCAAAATTAATTTCGACCATTTCTTTACTTTCGAACAACTTAATGGCCCCAGTGTGGAAAAAAAGTAAGTAGTTATTATGACACGGAATGAAATAAGCAAGCAGTTATTATGGCATGAAGTTTTCGTTATTTTTTTAATTTGTAAAATGAAAAAGAATTAAAGAAAGTGGCTAATAATAATAAAGGATGTTTTTATTTATTTATTTATTTAAAAAATTGAAATTGGTAATGCCACACATCTCTTATGTTGCATTATAATAGTAGAGATATTTAAGGGGAAAATGTTTAATGCATGTTTAAGACGTCACCAAGAGAAGAAGAAATTATACATGAATCGATTTACATTAATGCAAGTGAAAAAAATGGAATAGTGACAATCAATGAGTGAGAATTCTAGGCGCAGAGATTTTTTATGGAACTCAGGATTGATGATTCGATTAAGTCTTGCAAGAGACTGGAGAAAGATGATGTGCATTAAAGAAAATGCCTACAAATTAGCTATTAGTTTTGAAAACTGATCGAGTGTTGTGTAATTGCAGAAAATTTTATAAAAGGGTATAAGTAGAACAACCATAAACATAAATTGGAATAATACATTTCAAGCATATTTCGGTACAAATGTTCCCGTATAAGTTGCATATTTGATTTATTTTTTTTCATAATTTTGAAAATTGTTGGGTCCAAAAGTAAAGCCGTCTACACAAATAAGTAGAGGCAGAGGCGAAGTTCATCAACACCAAAAGGACAACTTAATTTGGGAAGCAAAGGTGTTGACATTATAAGAGTTGAGATATGCATAAATGAAATGGTATGAAGTTAAGAAATATCTTTCTTCTCTCCCTAGTACGTATATGTACATTTTTCTTTATCAAATTTATAATCTGAAATAGATAGGCAAAATGGAGGACCTTGATACATTGCATGTCTGTCTCCTTCTACAACCTTATATCTACTGAAAGCAAATGAAGCTGAATTTCAAATTATTTCTTGGAATGCAATAAAATTGTACATGCTGCCACATAAGCAAGTAGAAGTCGTTAATTGTCATTACTCAAGAGTTCATGTTACAATATCCTCTGCTCAGGAAAAATCATTGAATGTGTTGTTGCTCTCCTCTTCTTTAGTACATTGTTCTTTGGAACCCTGACCCATCTTTAACTTTCACATAAAAAGTAGGGCAAGATGCCCTGCTCAAAGAAATATATTAATACATATGAGAATTCACAAACATACAGACGTCATGGAACCCGCGGGCAGAAACAAAGTAGATACAGAGAAGAGTTTCGCCGAGGTATTCTTGAGCCAGACAATGAAACCTTCCCGTTTGAAACCCAAAACATAGATAGGGTTGTGTTTTTTTTGAAGCAGTTTCTAAAGATGAAAGCATGCTGTAATTGAGGGAAGCCTAATTTAATGCTTTACAAGGCCCTCAATAGCCTTCTTCCACAGCCATGCTCGCTCTTTTGGATCCTCAAATGACCTAACCTTTGACGGCTGAAAATAAAATAATATATTGCGTTCAGCCATATAGAATAGGAAATTGGTATAAGGTGCCAAAGAAGGAACAACCCCTTCTATGATAGTCAAAAGCCAATTCTCTACCATTTTTTGGAGGATCAGTATCCATGATCTAAAACATAAATGCAAGTTTATGAGATTATATAACCATTTGCCCTTGCATCAGATAAGTGCAAAGTAAAAAACGGTTTAGTAATAATAATAATATATTTTCTATCCTTATTTCAACAAGCAAATGGTATGAAAATCATGAGAAAAATTTGGCATATGTAGGTTTTAGATTATGAAGATGAAAAAGAACGGTACTCATTCAATAAAATAGTTAAAAGTCGACTTTTGACCGCTATAAGAGGAATTTTCCTTCTATTGCACAATCAGGTATACATGTCATGTCAGGCGGGGTTTTTTTTTTTAAGAAAAGTTTAGGCAAGGAAAAATACCATGAAGATCTTGAAATGTGAAGAATTTGCAACTTGAATGGTGAGGTCACTTGGGTTACCCGACCAAACTACTTTGTGCTTCTCCATCTTGTTAGAGTCTACACATATCAACTTAGGTTTGTCGGTTAAGATTAGTTGCACTTTCTTGTGGGTGAGCGTTTGCATTTTCTTCACTGCAGATGTCATGACAATTGTCTCCCCATAGTCCAGAAACTCTTGCCTGTCATGAAATTGAACAGTATCTAATTTACATGGAAATCACCTTATATTATAAATATTAAATAAAAAGTATAATCACCGTAAAATGGGTGGTCACAAAAGCTTTCAGCATTTTGCTTAAACAATTCTAAACATGATTTGCTAATTTCTGGTCTTTTGAGAGAAAAAAATTATGTATCAAATATTTAGTGTTATATAACACAAACTGGATTTTATGCCCATGTAACTTAAGTTCTTAATGGGTGAGATCAGAATAGTGAGTATTCCACAACCCGGAGTGGTAGTGCTCCTTGATTGCGAACGACCGTTCCATCCCACAAGTAGCTAATGGTTTCGCGATTATTGGTAACACTAACACCAACTACCACATCTTATATCCATCCACTAATTTTTTAAAACCTTTTTTTGTGAAAAAAAGAGCGTGGTTGGAATTTCTTTCTAGGTTGTAGTTGTTTCAGTCAAAAATATACTGTGATACTTTTTCAATGGAAATTTTGCGCCATGAAGATTTTGGGAACGTTTTAAAAAAATATATCAAAGGCGATTATGCATACAAAGAAAGTTTAGGACGATTTACGAGAGAGGCTAAAAGTTTCTGATAGTTCAGTAAAATTAACTCTCAATAAAAGTTTAAAAACAATGAAAAACATAAATCATACAGTGTAGCCATAAAAGGGCCAAAAACACACCATTTTGAGTCATAGGAATCGATTGAAACGAGCTTAGCCATAGAAGGATGTACATCAGATGATGGCGATGATGTTGCAGTATCACCATTTGTATCACGAACTAGACTTCGATAGCTAAACATCTCATCTTGAGCTAAGTCGCTCTTATCAACCTGAGAGTGGACAAGCTCAGCATTGTTCTCGAAAAAGAATAATGAAAATGAATATGATATAGAGCTCAGGACAAATCCCTAAAAGAAGTACATATTCTTGAGCAAGATTTGGTGGTGGTGATCCCCATAGATTTTCCCAGTTGATACCCTTGAAAAAAGGATGAAATTTCAAGGCAGCATAACCATCTAGTCCAGCACCAAGCCTTTTACTGGGATCTTTATCCTGACAAAAAACAAGCACAAGTGGGGTTGATGACCAAAAAACAAATAGATTGACCAATAACAAGTTAGCAATAAATCAAATTTTAGGGTTAAGCCGTGCGGGGGGTGGGCGTGGGCGTGGGCATGGAAGAGGGGGTGGGAAGGATTCAGTAAGCCAATCCCAGTACAAAACCACTTTATCCCATAGCGCGCTTATACCACCTCAAGTCATTTATTAGAGGAAAAACCTTCTCTACTCTTCGACCAAAACTCTTGAACACACTCAAATTCAACTCTAAACAATTGATTGTCTAATTTAACTCTAGAACTTGTTTTGTTGTTTTAGAATAGAATTTGAGTTCTTTTGAGGTTTTGGTCGATGAACAAAGAGGATGTTTGTGCTAATAAATCACCTGAGGAGGTATAAGTGCAGCTATATGAGGTATACTGCATGAGGTTTTTGTGCAATTAACCCAGAATTTTAAAGCTCTCGAAATTAAAACAAGGGAAGCTTTCCAACTTGGCCAGTCAGGGGATAACATATGGGGAGCAAGGAGGGGAAAGATTTCTCAATTATTTCACCGCTTATGCCTCTTATAACCCAGATCAACAATATCAATTGTAAGATAAATTGTTTGAGCGCCTGTATTGTGCATGTGTTGTTAATAAATAATGGTTAATTTCCCAGTTGCTCACCAGTAATTTATCAATAAGGTCACTTGCTTCATCTGAAAAGTACTCGGGAAATCTGAGGTCTCTGGTTATAATTCTCTGAAATATAAGCCAGTCACTAGCATCTTTAAATGGAGAAATTCCAGCAAGCATTTGATATAAGGTGCACCCAAGGGCCCATAGGTCATTTCTGCATACCACAAACAGAAAGAAGCTTGAATTAAGGGCCGCCTTTAATTCAAACTGATAATATGAAGGAGTTGATGTATCTATGAAATTAGCAACTGAATCCACAAAAACAATCCAAGCACCATAAATGCTAGCTAACTTCTGCCCTATTTAACATAGCACACCCATAACTTACCTAAATATTACACAATATGAAGCTTATAGTCCATTAATTTTGGATATAATTTTAAATATTCCACTTTTTCCATACAGTCAGTAGCATCTAATGTAGGAGTTTCGATAGAAACCCTCCAGTTATGGCGGTTAAACAAGCGAACAGACCAAGCTTTAATTTGTTTGTGTTTGTTCAGTTAGTTGATCGAGCTTAAAAACTTTCTTAAGCTCGGGTCATTTATATGTCGAACCAGCCTGAGTGAGCCTACCGAGCTCAACTGAGCCTCGATCTTTTCCAGGCCTACTTAAAATCTAGAAAAGTAGCACCAAAATATTACAAGAGTATATGGAAAATCATATAAATGTTCAATCTTATCTTTGACAAATTAAAAAGTGAGAAATATAGTTTTTATAACTAGATAAACGAGCTCAAAACTTGTTTAAAACTCACCGAGTCTAAATTTGAAGTTATCGTCTAAATTCTTCAATATAGTAGCCTAACAATATTTGGCTCAATATCTACAATGAGATGAGTCTTCATTTAACATCAGCGGGTTAATAACTACAATCTAAATTACATGAATAATTATTTTATTATTAATATATACTAAATATGATATAATCATATGAATTATCGATGCCCACACGAGCCCTAAATGAGTCAAGCTTAAACACAAGCCGAGCTCGAGTTTGCCATGTTGGTGTCTGTTCGTTTTATTCGGCAAGCTTTGATTTTTGTTCAAGCTCGGCTTCTTTATTGTCGAACGAGCTCGAACAAGCATTTAATGAGCCGAGCTCCAAGATTTTTTAACAGCCCTGCATCCAATTACTAAAACATTTTTTCTGCAAGCATCAGTAGTCAGCTGAACCTAGAAACTTAAAATATCAAATTCCAAAATGTCCATGAGAAGATAATGGTGATGACCATGTGGTATTTATATTTGTGTATCTCCTTCCACTTGTTCATATAATAACAGCGGAATTTTGGTTTTTCTTCTTTTCCAAGTGTAATGAAATTCTTATGTTAGTTGTAATTTTAGATATTTCTGAAAAGTCAGTATTCAGATCAAAGACTTGTCTTGCGAAAGAGATCTGATAAACTTTTATTATCGATTCATTATGAAGTTCTTACTGATTCCTTAATAAATTATTATCAAGGATGGAAATAAAAACATCTTGGAAATACCTTGGTATGTACTTTAAAATTTTGAATAATAAAGGAAAAGCCTAGAGGTACTAAAGGTGAATATAACAGATGAAATTAAAGAATTAGAAGAGATGCACATGGTAGAGGAATATAGTTTCAAATGTCTATCAACTCGGAAACAAGAATGAAGTATCACAGTCTACCAACACGTGCACAGCTACTGAAATAAAAGGAACCAAAATCACGATCGCAACTCTAATTATTATATTGGCCAGCTTCTAAATGGATAACTGAAAGTACCAGAGAAACTATATTTCAAATAGGCAGAATTTCCAAAGTATGTCATATGAAAAACTAATATTACTTTCTAAGATCTAACAGTAGATGCGAGCAATAAGCAAAATTAAGTTAACATGAACAGACGAATGATCTCTCCCATAAAAGGAATTAACTTGCGGTTTTCTTACCCATAAGTTGCTCTTGAAGAATTAAGGACTTCAGGAGGCACATATGCAGCTGTTCCAACAAATGTACATTCCTTATCATCTGAATTTACAATTAAAAGGAACAATGTTAACCATAAGTTAATATGTATATATTTTTAAAATGAGTAGTGAAAATAATAGCCTTACTTGTTGTAACAGGAATGATAGTGATCTTGCTGCTCATTGTTGGCTTTACACTACCAAAATCGGCAATTTTGATATGCCCTTCTTCAGTGAGGAGCAAGTTCTCTGGCTGACATTAGCAAACTAGTTAGCATGAAGGATGCTAAAAGAACACAATTTACATGTCTTTGTGGGTACCTTAATATCTCGGTGAATTATTCCTAAGCCATGCATGTATTGTAGTGTCACAACGATTTCTGCTGCATAAAAACGAGCCTCATCCTCAGACAAACGGCCTTTCTACAGACGAATGAATAAGTTAGCAAAAATATAGCAAAAAGTTAGAAACTATGAATGCCTGAGTGTTCAACAAGCTACCCTATTTATTTGATCGAATAACTCTCCCCCTTCACATGACTCAAGTGCCATGTCTGCAGAGAAACATTAGAAGGCCACATCATCTACGGAATTGGGTTGGGGAAAATATATGCTTTTAATGGTAAACCAAAAGATAAAAAGATTTGCAATACATAGTCCGCTAACAAAAAGCTTAATTAAATATTAGTCCTCCACAAACTTGATGTTGGATATAACCTCCCAAATTAGACAATATATGGATTAATAGGTGGGCCTGAATTTGTTAGTAGCTTATATAAGATATCAAGTCTGTGGGGGCTCTAATGTCAGTAAAGATAATTGTTATAGACTTGTATCTTGAATTTTCAAAATAATATTGTCTCGCATGTATCAACCTAGTAATAACTTTGATTGTTTACAGCTATAACTAGAAGAACCATGAAAATATACAGAGATGGCATGCACTTACAAAGGGAATAGTTGTCTTGGAATGTGAAAAATAACCGTATAATGCCAGGATGATTCAACTGATCGAGAACAATGCGCTCAAGCTTTACGTGAGAAGCTTTGTTTTCTTTAGTAATAAATTTCTTGTCCATTATTTTCAAAGCATACACCTGACCAGTGTCCTTCTTCTTTGCCCTCATTACCTGGTGAAAGATACCATCATCACTCAAAAAAGGAAGATAATAGAAAATAAAATAGGTTTATTTGCACAATACCATATTTCAAGAATATGCCTTGGAGTTGAATGAAACTCCCTTTGAATTTATATAATAAAAAAAAATAGTCTAGGAGAATTTTGGAGGAGCCAATTTGTTTACACAAGCTTAATGATGTAATTTTTCCTACTCACCGGTAGCCATGTAAGACCTATGGCAAGCCCTCGTTCATTGTTTCCTTGGCCAAAAATTTGGTGCCAGATTAAAAAGTTGATGTTAAGGTGAAATTTTAATAGAAGACCTTAATTTGATAGGAAACGACTCCAATAAATAAGAGAAGGCGCAACTATTCAGCGCGGTTCTAAATCTTTCATGTCATCATGGCAAGTAGTTATCACTTTCATGTTCGGATTAGAACACCTATACTAACGGCGAAGTTTATATCCATGAAAATATAGTTTAGCTGCCATTTGTTCAGGTAAAAGACACGGACTTTAACATAAAGTATGTACATTGTTAAATGATAACCAATCCTGCACGCAAAAGGAGATCGCCATGATAATTAACCATTATGCAAGCCGTTTCCCATCAAAATGTAATCGAATATGAAGCTACGCTCTATAAACGATTTCAAAAATTTTACAACTATCCCTTAATTAGTACAAATTTCTGCCCCGATTTAAATTTGACGCTTGTGCCAGAATGCACGAAATTGAACCAAAATTTGGTCAAAATATTAAAAATTCAAGATTTAAACCTTGGAATAGGAACCGACGCCATAGACCTTTCCGATTTCGAAATCGTCGACGGAGAAGTTCTCCTGCGGCGCTCGAAACGAGATGTTGCTGGTTCTTCCGGCGCAGGAGCTCCGCTGGCGCTGCTCCGATCGAACCCTCGCCTCGAACTCTCTCTCCATCTCCAACACGATCTCATCGCCTGCGGTCACCATTTCACCGTTCGATATCCATCTGCAACAAATTTTTAGGTTTAATTCTGGGGATGACGACGACGACGACGACGACGATGAGATTTGAGGACAAAATGGAATTGCTTTGTGAGGGAAATTTAGCTGGCAGCCAACTGCCAGCAGTTTTTGTTTTTTGAAACGGTGGAAGAGGCCCAATGGAACATTGCAAATTTGCATCTAGCTCTTACACAGGATTTTAGATTTGCATGGTGCTTCCATTTTTGTAACATTATTGCAATTTTTAGCAAATATATGAAAAATCATGAATCTCATCTGACAGGTGTCCAACGTCTTTTTCCAAAAAAAAATGATGATGGTATTTTTAGATAAGTGATGCCGTGGTTGAATAAATAAAATTAGTAAAGGAATTAAATGTAAATGCGGTCTTCCGGAACCACTTGGTGCAAGCACATGAGAGAAATAGGATGGGTGGTTCCCACCCCACTTAATACAAAAGTTCAAACCATTCCCTATTCAATGCTATTGCGCCTGCACCCAAGTGGCCGTGGACAACCACAGCTACAATATTCTTCTACTAAAGTTAGAATGCGTATGGTTTGAGAAAGTGTAAAACTGATATTCTTAGGGGAAAATCTCAATTTGAATATGTATAGGCTTGAAAATTTGTAACAATCGTGTCGTTATTATACTGTTTTTAAATAAATAAAAATCTATTTGTTTTGAAATGTTTCGTTTTGCAAAAAATAGGGTTTTGAAAGATTATTTTAAAAGATTTATTTTATTTTTTTTAATAAAATGAATTTATTCGATTTTGTTTTGAAAAGAGAATTTGTTTTATTTAAAGGAAAAATTTAGTAGAAGGAAATGATTTATTCCGTTTATCTTTTAAACTATTTCCTTTTAACCAGTTCTCAAAACTTACATGGTTATGTTTGTATCCCTTTGGTTGAGACATTGTGATTTTATCTAAAGTTCACAGGATCGAACCCAGTTTTTAGTAATCATTTTTTTAAAACAACAACAACAACTGAGCATTTTATCCCAAGCATATGGGGTAGGTTACATGAACCAACATGAGAATCACGCCGGGTCCAGCACATGAATCCTCCGCCTAAACTCACTCCTATCGAACAATATACTTTCATTGAGTCCTTTGGTAACCATATCGTTTCGTATCACCTCCATCCATGTTTTCTTCAGTCTCCATTTTACCCTTTTGCCATTGCCCATATCGAGAGTATCTATTCGTCGAACCGGTGCTTCCATAGGTCTGCGTCGCACATGACCAAACCATCTTAGCCGATTTTTCCGCATCTTCTCCTCCACAGATGCTACACCAACTTTTGCACGAATATCCTCATTTCGCACCTTATCTTTTCTAGTGTTACCGCACATCCAACGAAGCATGCGCATCTCCGCTACGTGCATCTTCTGTGTATGATGCTTCTTAGGAGCCCAGCATTATGTACCATATAATAAGGCAGGCCGAATAGCGCTCCGATAAAACTTCCCTTTCAATTTTAACGGAAAGTTACGATCACACAAAATCCCTGTTGCACTCCTCCATTTCAACCAACCAGCTTGGATCCTTTGATTAACATCACTATCGATCTCCCCATTCTTTTGGATGATGGAACCTAGATATCTAAACTGGTCGCTCGGTGATATCTCTTGCCCTTCCAATGTTATACCAATATGGTTTTGACTTCTCTGGTTACTAAATTTGCAATACATATATGCTGTCTTGGACCTGCTCAATCTGAATCCCTGAGATTCCAATGTTTGCCTCCATAATTCCAATTTGGTATTAACCCCTGCTTTTGTCTCATTACTGGAACAATATCATCAGCGAATAGCATACACCAAGGTACCTCATCTTGGATAGTTCTAGTAAGCTCATCCATCACGATGGTAAACAGGAATGGACTTAATGCAGATCCTTGATGTAAACCAATTGTAATCGGAAAATCACTCGTTAAGCCGCCGCAAGTTCTGACATTTGCCACTACTCCATCGTACATATCCTTGATTATGTCAATATACTTGACGGGGACCCCCTTCTTCATCATTGTCCTCCATGATACCTCTCTAGGTACCTTATCGTACGCTTTTTCTAAATCAATAAATATCATATGCAAATCTCTTCTCCTCTCTCGAAAACGCTCGACAAGTTGACGAAGCAAATGAATAGCCTCTGTCGTCGATCTTCCAGGCATGAATCCAAACTGGTTCTCTGTTATCTTAATATCCTTCCTTAGCCTGTGTTCAATCACTCTCTCCCAAAGTTTCATGGTGTGACACATAAGTTTTATTTCACGGTAGTTTGAGCAACTTTGAATGCCATCCTTGTTCTTGTAGACAGGTACAAGGATACTTTTCCTCCATTCATTTGGCATCTTTTTTGTCTGCCAAATCTTATTAAACAGATCTGTCAGCTATTTAACACCTATTTCTCCTAAGCATCTCCAAATCTCGATAGGAATCCCGTCAGGACCAACCGCTTTTCTTAAACTCATTCTGTTCAAAACTTCTTTAATCTCAGGTAGTCTTATTTTACGCATGAAATCACGGTTTATATCTTGAGATTGAATGACAAGTACATCCAAATTCTTAGTAAAGCTCTCATTGAACAATTTGTCAAAATAATCTCTCCATTTTTCCTTGATATCCTCATCTCGAACTAAAACCTTCTGATTTTCATTTTTGACACACTTCACCGCACATAAGTCTCTAGTCTTCTTTTCCCGCATCCGAGCAATCCGGTATATATCATTTTCAGCCTCTTTAGTGTCTAATTTCTCGTACACCTCCTTGTAGACCTTAGATTTAGCTTCCCGAACAGCTTTCTTAACTTCCTTTTTAACCATTTTATACTTCTCAAATCTCTCCACACCTCTACTTTTCTTCAAATCTTTATAAGAATCCCTTTTAATTTTAATAGCAGCCTTTACTTGTAACAACCGAGTCCAGTTCTACTAATTTCAGTTACCATATGAATGGAGTGTGGTATTTATTTCATTTATCTTGCTTGACTGTTACTAGTTGTATTTACCCGACAATTCAAATTCTTGCATATAATAATTTAAGTCTTTTAAAAATAAATTAAAAATAATTGACATGGCCTGCTTGACACCCCTAACCCTGTGGTAGCGTCCTTGCATCGTGTTCTCGTCCCGTTCAGTGAAACGGGCGTGTTTGGACGGCTACGCGTACGTGTGTGCGTCCGTTCTTAGGGGTATGCTTTTTCAGTACAAAATCCTTCATTTTAATTTTGGGAACTTGCTAATAATTTTTACATTTCAAATCCAAAGCTTTGGACCCGACCCGGGCGCTTTCTGAAATATTTTGTAATCGGCCTAAATTCAAATTTTATTAATAATCTTATTTTAACTTTACCTCTCAAATTTTGAAAATCTTCAACGGTTAACTATAATTCACTTAACAAATTAAAAATCTTTTTCAATTCTCTTGAATCTTTCCCAACTGCTTCAGCCCCCCAACTCTCTCCTATCTGGCATGTGGGCCCCGCTTTACTTCTTTTTCCTTTTCTGTTTCTCCTTCTTTCTCTCCTTTCTCAGCCACCGATCTCTCTCTCTCTCTCTCCCAATCTCGTAACCCTGATCTTTTCTCTCTTTCTCTCTCCTGCATATAAAGCCAAGTTTCTTTCTCCTCTCCTTTATCTCTCCTCCCGCTTTCTCCCTATCTCTCTCTTCTCGCGTTCCTTCTCTCTCCTATCGCGATCACTGTACGTGATCTCGTCACCACCGCGAATCCCGTCACCTCCCTTCTTTATTTTCTCTTCCTTCTTCGCAGCTCTTAACCCATGCACGAGCACAGAAGAAACCCAAACCCTAGCCGCTCCTCTTCCAACCCGAGCCCGACCTCATCAACACCTCGACCTCATCAACACCTCAAGCTCATCGTCTCCTCATCCTCTTCCTCGTCTCCATCTTCTTTTCTCTCTCTGCCCGAGGCAGTGCACTCTGCGCTTGATCCCCAGCCGTGAACCCAACGCCTCCGATCGTCGCCAACGCCTCTGGTCGACGCCGACGATCACCTGACCACCCCAGAACACCCCAGTAAGCGCTTTTTCCATCTCATCCTTCTCTTCTTCTTCTTTTCTTTCTCTGCAACTGAAAAACCTTGATGTTCATGGATGGGTTTCTGTAGATCGTCGGAGCACGTCGTTCTCGCCGCGGTCGATCTCGCCGCCACCCCAGCACTTCCTCGGCAGACCCTGTTTGCGTTGGTACCTCTTTCCTCCTCTGTTCTTTCCTAGTTATCTTTTCCTTTCAAGTAAGATTTACTGTTTTCTGTTTTTCCGTTCGCCGGAATCCGGCGATGCCGACGACGCTTCCCGACGTTCCAGCCTGGACCCCTGACCCGTGTGACTCCACTGTTCGTCGTTTGGGTTCATTCCGTGAACCGTGCGCACGTCGCGAGATTTCCCCGCCGACGTGTAACGTTCCGTTTTCCGTTTCGCGACCCGTCGAGGCAAGTGAAACTTGCTACATGCTATTTTAAACTATTCATATGCTAAATTACTTATTTCCTGTTAAACCTCTAATTAGAATCAAAAGAAAAGGATTTCAAGTTAACCGTATAAAGTTCCGTTATACATTTTATGATTCCGAACGTGAATCTTAATCTTGCATCTGATTATTTACATCTAACAATCACCTGTACATGATAGATCACATTTGTTCATTGCTATGATACCCTTTTTCCAGCTTAGCCTATCAGACACCCATGTGCAACTTTAACCGGTCTAATTACAATTGCATTCATTAAACAGATTATGCATGACGTCGCATCCATGGATCACTCGCCATTTATTAACCTGTTTCAGCATTTACATCTATCATACTGTATTCATATTATGCTGACATTGTCTGTTAAACACAATTGATAACTGTATAGCTGAATAAATAAAATCTTCTTTATTGCTTAACTCATCACTTAGATCCTGTTGTTGATAACCATGCTTGATTATTATAACCCTGATTATGCTAGCTGATTATGAGCACACCCTTGATATCGTTTACATCTCGACATGACTTGCTACATACATATTGATTAACCCGACATGGTACCGTATACTACTTGACTTGACCTGATGTACCATGACTTGACCCGTTACCTGATCTTGTGTCTAATGCCAACAAACCTGACGTGTAGTCCTCACGGACCGTTCCTGTTGTCTATCCAGACAAACCTGCTCTTACCTGATTCTGTGTTGGCATTAGTTCTTGATTACTGAATACCTGACTTGACATACACATATAACTTGGGGGTATGGGGAAATCAATGGTGAAACCTGACTTGTAACTCAACAGTTCGATACTTGTTCTGATCAGTTTTAGAGGCTAGGCCGGCCTTGGGATGATGCTGCTGACATCATTCATCTGTACATATTCCTGTTTTAGTGCCTAGCGGCATGTCTCGGTTTCAGCCCGAGAATCTGGACCGTGGTCCCGGGTATTCACGGGATACTATTGAGTTACATCGATGATTCATCAATTTGATTTCAAAGACTTTAGAACAGAAAACCTGATAGAACAGTTTAGTTTACTCAATGCACACTACCCTGCACTGCCCTGATTTACATTACTGTTACACCTGCTTTTCATTTTATATTTGCATTGCCTGTTACCCTGTTTATATTTTATTACTTGATGACACGACGCGCTGACGTCTGGGTTTTGCATGGCCTAGATTCTGTACCGCTGCTGCAGTCCGAGCAGGAGTACTTCAGCCAGCAGGCTGAGTTCTGAGGTGTCAGCAGTAGTTAGTTCTTTATTTCCTGCATTTCATTCCTGATGTGAGCCCGCATTATGGGACATACATTCCAATTATTTTGTATTGGATCTTTTGCTTCCGCATTTTATTATTCTTGACTCATGTTATCTTGGTTTATGGACATGTATTAGATAGTTTTATTTTTGTTCTTGATATCTTTACAGCCGTAATGTGACTGTGGATGGATACTTCCTACCCACAGGTAGCATGGTTGGCTATGTCACGTGCCCAATTCAGCGTACTCTGGGAAGCGGGTCGTGACATGGTTCTTTTGGTATCAGAGCCATAGGTTAGTCGGGCTGATTCTTTTGTAGTTGGGTATTGTACCCAATACACGAATCAGAATACCATGTTTAGGAAACATGTCCTGCCACCTTGCTGTTTACCGTTCTTGAATCAAGTTCTTCCTGGTTATATCTTTTACGATGTGCAAACTTCCTTTGCATATCGACTCGAAACCTGATTCCTTGTTATCTCTAGGACTTAGGCGACTTGGGTGGAGTTATGTAATTGTGGCTATGATACCGCGGCATAGTTACAATGCGACACTCTATTTAAGTAACTTGGAGTTCTAGCCTTGATCCATATTGTAAATTTGTTATCATGCTAATCTTGGGTGTTTTGATTTCAGGAGTATGGCAGGCAAGAATCTGAAGACGTACCAAAGACGTGTTGACGAAGCCGCCATACTTGGAGTAATTCGGGGAATGCTGGAGAATCAAAAGAGGCAGACCGAGCTGTTCCAGCAGCAAGCTGATTCGTTTCAGGAAGGTTTGCAGACCGTTCAGCAGTCTGCGAACAATGTTGGAGCTAAACCAGTTGATCGTGTGGGGACCGTAGCAGACTTCCGACGTTTGGGTCCGTCGGTATTTACCGGTTTGGAGGAGCCGTTGCCAGCAGAGCAGTGGCTAGTTGACACGGAGAACTTACTTATTGCGGCACAGATTCCAGATGATAAAAGAGTTGATGTGGTGCGTATTCAGTTAGTGGACTACGCCCGTGAATGGTGGCTTGTGGAGGAGACCCGATTGACCAAGCCGATCAAGTGGGCGGATTTTTCGAAGAGTTTCCTGGAGAAGTTCTTCCCGCGGCCTGCATGGGAGGAAATGGAAGAGAAGTTCATCGGTCTGAAGCAGAATGGTGCACCCATAGATGTGCATGCAGCAGAATGGACACAGCTTAGTAGATTCGCTGGACCTTTAGTTGCCAACGATGCAGACAGGGCAAGGAGGTTTATGCGCAGCTTGGATATAGACATCCAGAGGCAGATTGTCTCCCTGGGTTTGACCACTTTCTCACAGGTACTTACGGCAGCCCGAGAACAACAGAGCCTATCTGGGAAGAATGGGAGTTTGCAGCAGACAGCAGTTGCTGTAAGGAAGCCGACATTTGTACCAAACCGAGCTCATGGACGCAGAGGTATTCCAGTGGACCGTCGTGGCGTAGCACCAATGAAGAAGCATGCTGTAGTTGACCAGAGAAAGAGCGTGACTTGTAACTACTGCAATTTACCTGGCCACGTGCAAAAGGATTGTCGAAGGAGGCAAGGACTCTGTTTAGTTTGTGGAGCGGCAGATCACACTGTTAACTCATGTCCGTCGAAGCTTCGTACGAGGGATGATATTCAGAAGCCTCCGCATAAACCGTTACAGGGACAGAAGCAGCTGACTCAAGGACCTAATCAGGCTCAAGCTTTTACCTTGACGGCTGAGGAAGCTAAGGCGTCAGGAGAAGTTTTTTCAGGTACTCTACTCGTTCATGGTTTTCCCGCATTAGCGTTATTTCATTCTGGTGCATCCCATTGTTTTATGTCGTCCAAGTTTATATCTACACACTCGATTAACTGCACGACCCTGTCTAGTTTCTGGGACATACACACTGGGAATGGGAAAATCATATCTAGTAGGGAATGTAAAGATTGTACAGTTGTTGTTGGCGGACGGGAGCTGCAGATTTCTTAGTAATTGATACGGGCAGCTACGAAGTCGTCTTGGGAATGGATTTTCTTGGCACTTTCCACGCTCACATTGATTGTAGGGCAAAGAAAGTAATTTTTCAGATTCCCGGACATCCCGAGTTTACCTTCACTGGAGGAAGCAGCTCTGTCGGGCCAGTCGAGTTTAGGGTTAGGCCGACAACTAATATTCTAGCATCAATGGAGGTTGGGGAAGGTGAAGAACCAGCTGTTGTTCGTGATTTTATGGATGTGTTTGAAGATATATCGGGATTACCGCCGAAGCGAGACGTAGAGTTCGCAATTGATCTTGTTCCGGGTGCAGCGCCAGTATCTAAAGCGTATTATCCAATGGCACCAGTGGAGTTGGAAGAAGTCAAGAAGCAGGTTGCGGAACTGCTTGAGAAGGGTTGGATTCGAAGCAGTAACTCGCCTTGGGGAGCTCCAGTTCTTCTAGTTAAGAAGAAAGATGGCACGAGAAGAATGTGCATCGACTATCGAGAATTAAACCGGGTGACTATTAAGAACAAGTACCCGATCCCTCGCATTGGCGAACTTTTTGAGCAGCTTAGTGGCGCGAGGATATTCTCGAAGCTGGATTTGCGATCCGGATACCATCAGGTCCGAGTGAAAGCAGAAGATATTTGCAAGACGGCGTTCCGAACTCGGTATGGACATTACGAGTACCTAGTTATGCCCTTCGGAGTAACGAATGCACCGGCTATATTCATGGACTTGATGAACCGAATCTTTTCACCATTCTTGGACCAGATTATTGTGGTGTTCATTGACGATATTCTGGTTTACTCGAAGAGTTTTGAAGAGCATACTGAACATTTGAAGATCGCACTGCAAACGTTGAGACAGGAGAAGTTATATGCGAAGATGAGCAAGTGCGAGTTTTGGCTGGAGGAAGTAAAGTTTATGGGGCATGTTGTGTCTGGCGATGGAATCGCCGTCGGTCCAGAAAAGATTGCAGCAATTCGAGATTGGCCGATTCCAAAGAATGTTGCGGAGATAAGAAGTTTTCTTGGACTCGCCGGGTATTACAGAAGATTTGTGGAGAACTTTGCTCGTCTGGCGGAGCCATTGACCAAGCTTACGCGCAAGGAGGTACCTTTTGTGTGGACGGATAGATGTTCGTCAGCTTTTGAGACGTTGAAGCAGAAATTGATAACCGCCCCTATTCTGACCGTGCCAGACAATTCCGGAGGATTGGTGATTCACAGCGACGCATCTGTGAAAGGATTGGGATGTGTTTTGATGCAGCATGGGAATGCTGTAGCGTACGCATCAAGACAGCTGAAGCCCATGAGAAGAATTACCCAACTCACGACTTGGAGCTTGCGGCTGTGATTTTCGCTTTGAAAATTTGGAGACATTACCTTTTGGGCGAAAGGGTCGAAGTTTTTACTGATCATAAGAGCTTGAAGTATGTGTTCACGCAGAAGGAGCTTAATATGAGGCAGCGTAGATGGTCAGAGCTGATGGCTGACTACGATCTTGATCTCAAGTACCATCCGGGAAAGGTTAATGTCATACCGGATGCGCTCAGCCGGTTACCAGCAATTCAGATGTTGACTACGCAGAAGGAACTCGTGGAAGACTTTCGAAGATTTGACTTGGAGGTTGTACTACCGCATTCTTCGGGACAGTTGATGCAACTGCAAGTACATTCGTCGTTGATCGAGAATATTAAAGCAGCGCAATCGCAGGATCCTAGACTGCAAAAGTTTCGAGAACAGGTTGAAGCCGGACTACGAACAGATTTATTGATCCATGAAGATGGTTCGTTGAGATATGGTAGCCGTTTGTGTGTGCCGAAGGGAGATATTCGTGAAGAACTTATGAAGGAGGCACACAGTTCAGCTTATTCCGTATATCCAGGAGGTACGAAGATGTACCGTGACTTACGACAGCAGTTCTGGTGGGAAGGTATGAAACGGGAGATCGCTCGCTTTGTGGCAAAGTGCTTGGTGTGTCGGCAAGTTAAGGCTGAACATCAAAGGGTTGCTGGTTTATTGCAACCACTTCTGATTCCTCAGTGAAAGTGGGAACATATAACCATGGATTTCGTGACGGCTCTACCGCGGAGTCCAAAAGGCAACAATGCAGTATGGGTGATTGTTGATCGATTGACCAAGACAGCTCATTTTATCCCTTTTCGGGTTGGTCAATCAACAGAGACTTTGGCGGACCGATACATGCAGGAGATTGTGAGGTTGCATGGAGTACCGATGAGCATCGTGTCCGATCGGGACACTCGGTTCTTATCACACTTCTGGAGGAGTTTACAGGAAAGTTTGAGGACTCGATTGAAGTTTAGCACAGCTTATCATCCTCAAACTGATGGTCAGTCGGAGAGAACGATCCAAACTCTTGAAGATATGTTGAGAGCATGCATGTTGGACTTCAAGGGTTCTTGGGAGGATCATCTACATTTAGTGGAGTTTTCTTACAACAACAGTTTCCAGGCAACTATTCAGATGGCTCCATTCGAAGCTTTGTATGGTCGCAAGTGTCGTTCACCTGTTTTTTGGGACGATGTCGGTGAACGAAGATTGTTGGGGCCAGATTTGGTGGTGCAGACAGTTGAGAAATTTAACGCTATTCGGAATCATATGAAAGCAACACAAGACCGACAGAAGAGTTGGGCAGATACGTCGAGAAGACCTCTAGAGTTCGCCGTGGGTGATTTGGTATTCTTGAAGATATCACCAACTAGAGGGGTGATTCGTTTTGGAAGTCGAGGAAAGCTCAGTCCTCGATTCGTTGGACCCTTTGAAATCTTGGAGCGTGTTGGTGAGGTAGCATATCGTTTGGCGTTACCACAGTCCTTGGCGAATGTGCATGATGTGTTCCACGTATCTCAACTCCGTAAGTATGTTCGAGATGAAACGCATGTATTGGATCATTCGGAGCTGACGGTACGAGAAGACTTGACTTTTGAGGAGCGACCGGTTGAAATTGTGGATCGAAGGGAAAAGGTACTTAAGAACAAGGTTATCCCTTTTGTACTTGTTTCTTGGGGTAATCGCTCGCATGGAGAGTCCACCTGGGAACGTGAAGATGAAATCCGGCAGAAGTTTCCTCATCTTTTCTTATAGTTTGTTTTCGTCTATCTTGTGTTCTTGGAATTTCTAGGACGAAATTCTTTTGTAGTTGGGTATAATGTAACAACCGAGTCCAGTTCTACTAATTTCAGTTACCGTATGAATGGAGTGTGGTATTTATTTCATTTATCTTGCTTGACTGTTACTAGTTGTATTTACCCGACAATTCAAATTCTTGCACATAACAATTTAAGTCTTTTAAAAATAAATTAAAAATAATTGACATGGCCTGCTTGACACCCCTAACTCTGTGGTAGTGTCCTTGCATCGTGTTCTCGTCCCGTTCAGTGAAACGGGCGTGTTTGGACGGCTACGGGCACGTGCGTACGTCCGTTCTTGGGGGTATGCTTTTTCAGTACAAAATTCTTCATTTTAATTTTGGGAACTTGCTAATAATTTTTACATTTCAAATCCAAAGGTTTGGACCCGACCCGGACGCTTTCTGAAATATTTTGTAATCGGCCTAAATTCAAATTTTATTAATAATCTTATTTTAACTTTACCTCTCAAATTTTGAAAATCTTCAACGGTTAACTATAATTCATTTAACAAATTAAAAATCCTTTTCAATTCTCTTGAATCTTTCCCAACTGCTTCAGCCCCCCAGCTCTCTCCTATCTGGCATGTGAGCCCCGCTTTACTTCTTTTTCCTTTTCTGTTTCTCCTTCTCTCTCTCCTTTCTCAACCACCGATCTCTCTCTCTCCCCCAATCTCGTAACCCTGATCTCTTCTCTCTTTCTCTCTCCTGCATATAAAGCCAAGTTTCTTTCTCCTCTCCTTTCTCTCTCCTCCCGCTCTCTCCCTATCTCTCTCTTCTCGCGTTCCTTCTATCTCCTATCGCGATCACTGTACGTGATCTCGTCACCACCGCGAATCCCGTCACCTCCCTTTTTTATTTTCTCTTCCTTCTTCGCAGCTCTTAACCCATGCACGAGCACAGAAGAGGAAAACCCTAACCCTAGCCGCTCCTCTTCCTACCTGAGCCCGACCTCGTCAACACCTCAACCTCATCGTCTCTTCATCCTCTTCCTTGTCTCCATCTTCTTTTCTCTCTCTGCCCGAGGCTGTGCACCCTGCGCTTGATCCCCAGCACGCCTCCGATCGTCGCCAACGCCTCTGGTCGACGCCGACGATCACCTGACCACCCCAGAACACCCCAGTAAGCGCTTTTTCCATCTCATCCTTCTCTTCTTCTTCTTTTCTTTCTCTGCAACTGAAAATCCTTGATGTTCATGGATGGGTTTCTGTAGATCGTCGGAGCACGTCGTTCTCGCCGCGGTCGATCTCGCCGCCACCCCAGCACTTCCTCGGCAGACCCTGTTTGCGTTGGTACCACTTTCCTCCTCTGTTCTTTCCTAGTTATCTTTTCCTTTCAAGTAAGATTTACTGTTTTCTGTTTGTCCGTTCGCCGGAATCCGGCGATGCCGACGATGCTTCCCGACGTTCCAGCCTGGACCCCTGACCCGTGTGACTCCACTGTTCGTCGTTTGGGTTCATTCCGTGAACCATGCGCACGTCGTGAGATTTCCCCGCCGATGTGTAACGTTCCGTTTTCCGTTTCGCGACCCGTCGAGGCAAGTGAAACTTGCTACATGCTATTTTAAACTATTCATATGCTAAATTACTTATTTCCTGTTAAACCTCTAATTAGAATCGAAAGAAAAGGATTTCAAGTTAACCGTATAAAGTTCCGTTATACATTTTATGATTCCGAACGTGAATCTTAATCTTGCATCTGATTATTTACATCTAACAATCACCTGTACATGATAGATCACATTTTTTCATTGCTATGATACCCTTTTTCCAGCTTAGCCTATCAGACACCCATGTGCAACTTTAACCGGTCTAATTACAATTGCATTCATTAAACAGATTATGCATGACGTCGCATCCATGGATCACTCGCCATTTATTAACCTGTTTCAGCATTTACATCTATCATACTGTATTCATATTATGCTGACATTGTCTGTTAAACACAATTGATAACTGTATAGCTGAATAAATAAAATCTTCTTTATTGCTTAACTCATCACTTAGATCCTGTTGTTGATAACCATGCTTGATTATTATAACCCTGATTATGCTAGCTGATTATGAGCACACCCTTGATATCGTTTACATCTCGACATGACTTGCTACATACATATTGATTGACCCGACATGGTACCGTATACTACTTGACTTGACCTGATGTACCATGACTTGACCCGTTACCTGATCTTGTGTCTAATGCCAACAAACCTGACGTGTAGTCCTCACGGACCGTTCCTGTTGTCTATCCAGACAAACCTGCTCTTACCTGATTCTGTGTTGGCAGTAGTTCTTGATTACTGAATACCTGACTTGACATACACATATAACTTGGGGGTATGGGGAAATCAATGGTGAAACCTGACTTGTAACTCAACAGTTCGATACTTGTTCTGATCAGTTTTAGAGGCTAGGCCGGCCTTGGGATGATGCTGCTGACATCATTCATCTGTACATATTCCTGTTTTAGTGCCTAGCGGCATGTCTCGGTTTCAGCCCGAGAATCTGGACCGTGGTCCCGGGTATGCACGGGATACTATTGAGTTACATCGATGATTCATCAATTTGATTTCAAAGACTTTAGAACAGAAAACCTGATAGAACAGTTTAGTTTACTCAATGCACACTACCCTGCACTGCCCTGATTTACATTACTGTTACACCTGCTTTTCATTTTATATTTGCATTGCCTGTTACCCTGTTTATATTTTATTACTTGATGACACGACGAGCTGACGTCTGGGTTTTGCATGGCCTAGATTCTGTACCGCTGCTGCAGTCCGAGCAGGAGTACTTCAGCCAGCAGGCTGAGTTCTGAGGTGTCAGCAGTAGTTAGTTCTTTATTTCCTGCATTTCATTCCTGATGTGAGCCCGCATTATGGGACATACATTCCAGTTATTTTGTATTGGATCTTTTGCTTCCGCATTTTATTATTCTTGACTCATGTTATCTTGGTTTATGGACATGTATTAGATAGTTTTATTTTTGTTCTTGATATATTTACAGCCGTAATGTGACTGTGGATGGATACTTCCTACCCACAGGTAGCATGGTTGGCTATGTCACGTGCCCAATTCAGCGTACTCTGGGAAGCGGGTCGTGACATGGTTCTTTTGGTATCAGAGCCATAGGTTAGTCGGGCTGATTCTTTTGTAGTTGGGTATTGTACCCAATACACGAATCAGAATACCGTGTTTAGGAAACATGTCCTGCCACCTTGCTGTTTACCGTTCTTGAATCAAGTTCTTCCTGGTTATATCTTTTACGATGTGCAAACTTCCTTTGCATATCGACTCGAAACCTGATTCCTTGTTATCTCTAGGACTTAGGCGACTTGGGTGGAGTTATGTAATTGTGGCTATGATACCGCGGCATAGTTACAATGCGACACTCTATTTAAGTAACTTGGAGTTCTAGCCTTGATCCATATTGTAAATTTGTTATCATGCTAATCTTGGGTGTTTTGATTTCAGGAGTATGGCAGGCAAGAATCTGAAGACGTACCAAAGACGTATTGACGAAGCCGCCATACTTGGAGTAATTCGGGGAATGCTGGAGAATCAAAAGAGGCAGACCGAGCTGTTCCAGCAGCAAGCTGATTCGTTTCAGGAAGGTTTGCAGACCGTTCAGCAGTCTGCGAACAATGTTGGAGCTAAACCAGTTGATCGTGTGGGGACCGTAGCAGACTTCCGACGTTTGGGTCCGTCGGTATTTACCGGTTTGGAGGAGCCGTTGCCAGCAGAGCAGTGGCTAGTTGACACGGAGAACTTACTTATTGCGGCACAGATTCCAGATGATAAAAGAGTTGATGTGGTGCGTATTCAGTTAGTGGACTACGCCCGTGAATGGTGGCTTGTGGAGGAGACCCGATTGACCAAGCCGATCAAGTGGGCGGATTTTTCGAAGAGTTTCCTGGAGAAGTTCTTCCCGCGGCCTGCATGGGAGGAAATGGAAGAGAAGTTCATCGGTCTGAAGCAGAATGGTGCACCCATAGATGTGCATGCAGCAGAATGGACACGGCTTAGTAGATTCGCTGGACCTTTAGTTGCCAACGATGCAGACAGGGCAAGGAGGTTTATGCGCAGCTTGGATGTAGACATCCAGAGGCAGATTGTCTCCCTGGGTTTGACCACTTTCTCATAGGTACTTACGGCAGCCCGAGAACAGCAGAGCCTATCTGGGAAGAATGGGAGTTTGCAGCAGACAGCAGTTGCTGTAAGGAAGCCGACATTTGTACCAAACCGAGCTCATGGACGCAGAGGTATTCCAGTGGACCGTCGTGGCGTAGCACCAATGAAGAAGCATGCTGTAGTTGACCAGAGAAAGAGCGTGACTTGTAACTACTGCAATTTACCTGGCCACGTGCAAAAGGATTGTCGAAGGAGGCAAGGACTCTGTTTAGTTTGTGGAGCGGCAGATCACACTGTTAACTCATGTCCGTCGAAGCTTCGTACGAGGGATGATATTCAGAAGCCTCCGCATAAACCGTTACAGGGACAGAAGCAGCTGACTCAAGGACCTAATCAGGCTCGAGCTTTTACCTTGACGGCTGAGGAAGCTAAGGCGTCAGGAGAAGTTTTTTCAGGTACTCTACTCGTTCATGGTTTTCCCGCATTAGCGTTATTTCATTCTGGTGCATCCCATTGTTTTATGTCGTCCAAGTTTATAGCTACACACTCGATTAACTGCACGACCCTGTCTAGTTTCTGGGACATACACACTGGGAATGGGAAAATCATATCTAGTAGGGAATGTAAAGATTGTACAGTTGTTGTTGGCGGACGGGAGCTGCAGATTTCTTAGTAATTGATACGGGCAGCTACGAAGTCGTCTTGGGAATGGATTTTCTTGGCACTTTCCACGCTCACATTGATTGTAGGGCAAAGAAAGTAATTTTTCAGATTCCCGGACATCCCGAGCTTACCTTCACTGGAGGAAGCAGCTCTGTCGGGCCAGTCGAGTTTAGGGTTAGGCCGACAACTAATATTCTAGCATCAATGGAGGTTGGGGAAGGTGAAGAACCAGTTGTTGTTCGTGATTTTATGGATGTGTTTGAAGATATATCGGGATTACCGCCGAAGCGAGACGTAGAGTTCGCAATTGATCTTGTTCCGGGTGCAGCGCCAGTATCTAAAGCGTATTATCCAATGGCACCAGTGGAGTTGGAAGAAGTCAAGAAGCAGGTTGCGGAACTGCTTGAGAAGGGTTGGATTCGAAGCAGTAACTCGCCTTGGGGAGCTCCAGTTCTTCTAGTTAAGAAGAAAGATGGCACGAGAAGAATGTGCATCGACTATCGAGAATTAAACCGGGTGACTATTAAGAATAAGTACCCGATCCCTCGCATTGGTGAACTTTTTGAGCAGCTTAGTGGCGCGAGGATATTCTCGAAGCTGGATTTGCGATCCGGATACCATCAGGTCCGAGTGAAAGCAGAAGATATTTGCAAGACGGTGTTCCGAACTCGGTATGGACATTACGAGTACCTAGTTATGCCCTTCGGAGTAACGAATGCACCGGCGATATTCATGGACTTGATGAACCGAATCTTTTCACCATTCTTGGACCAGTTTATTGTGGTGTTCATTGACGATATTCTGGTTTACTCGAAGAGTTTTGAAGAGCATACTGAACATTTGAAGATCGCACTGCAGACGTTGAGACAGGAGAAGTTATATGCGAAGATGAGCAAGTGCGAGTTTTGGCTGGAGGAAGTAAAGTTTATGGGGCATGTTGTGTCTGGCGATGGAATCGCCGTCGGTCCAGAAAAGATTGCAGCAATTCGAGATTGGCCGATTCCAAAGAATGTTGCGGAGATAAGAAGTTTTCTTGAACTCGCCGGGTATTACAGAAGATTTGTGGAGAACTTTGCTCGTCTGGCGGAGCCATTGACCAAGCTTACGCGCAAGGAGGTACCTTTTGTGTGGACGGATAGATGTTCGTCAGCTTTTGAGACGTTGAAGCAGAAATTGATAACCGCCCCTATTCTGACCGTGCCAGACAATTCCGGAGGATTGGTGATTCACAGCGACGCATCTGTGAAAGGATTGGGATGTGTTTTGATGCAGCATGGGAAGGTTGTAGCGTACGCATCAAGACAGCTGAAGCCCATGAGAAGAATTACCCAACTCACGACTTGGAGCTTGCGGCTGTGATTTTCGCTTTGAAAATTTGGAGACATTACCTTTTGGGCGAAAGGGTCGAAGTTTTTACTGATCATAAGAGCTTGAAGTATGTGTTCACGCAGAAGGAGCTTAATATGAGGCAGCGTAGATGGTCAGAGCTGATGGCTGACTACGATCTTGATCTCAAGTACCATCCGGGAAAGGTTAATGTCGTACCGGATGCGCTCAGCCGGTTACCAGCAATTCAGATGTTGACTACGCAGAAGGAACTCGTGGAAGACTTTCGAAGATTTGACTTGGAGGTTGTACTACCGCATTCTTCGGGACAGTTGATGCAACTGCAAGTACATTCGTCGTTGATCGAGAATATTAAAGCAGCGCAATCGCAGGATCCTAGACTGCAAAAGTTTCGAGAACAGGTTGAAGCCGGACTACGAACAGATTTATTGATCCATGAAGATGGTTCGTTGAGATATGGTAGCCGTTTGTGTGTGCCGAAGGGAGATATTCGTGAAGAACTTATGAAGGAGGCACACAGTTCAGCTTATTCCATACATCCAGGAGGTACGAAGATGTACCGAGACTTACGACAGCAGTTCTGGTGGGAAGGTATGAAACGGGAGATCGCTCGCTTTGTGGCAAAGTGCTTGGTGTGTCAGCAAGTTAAGGCTGAACATCAAAGGGTTGCTGGTTTATTGCAACCACTTCTGATTCCTCAGTGAAAGTGGGAACATATAACCATGGATTTCGTGACGGCTCTACCGCGGAGTCCAAAAGGCAACAATGCAGTATGGGTGATTGTTGATCGATTGACCAAGGCAGCTCATTTTATCCCTTTTCGGGTTGGTCAATCAACAGAGACTTTGGCGGACCGATACATGCAGGAGATTGTGAGGTTGCATGGAGTACCGGTGAGCATCGTGTCCGATCGGGACACTCGGTTCTTATCACACTTCTGGAGGAGTTTACAGGAAAGTTTGGGGACTCGATTGAAGTTTAGCACAGCTTATCATCCTCAAACTGATGGTCAGTCGGAGAGAACGATCCAAACTCTTGAAGATATGTTGAGAGCATGCATGTTGGACTTCAAGGGTTCTTGGAAGGATCATCTACATTTAGTGGAGTTTTCTTACAACAACAGTTTCCAGGCAACTATTCAGATGGCTCCATTCGAAGCTTTGTATGGTCGCAAGTGTCGTTCACCTGTTTTTTGGGACGATGTCGGTGAACGAAGATTGTTGGGGCCAGATTTGGTGGTGCAGACAGTTGAGAAATTTAACGCTATTCGGAATCATATGAAAGCAACACAAGACCGACAGAAGAGTTGGGCAGATACGTCGAGAAGACCTCTAGAGTTCGCCGTGGGTGATTTGGTATTCTTGAAGATATCACCAACTAGAGGGGTGATTCGTTTTGGAAGTCGAGGAAAGCTCAGTCCTCGATTCGTTGGACCCTTTGAAATCTTGGAGCGTGTTGGTGAGGTAGCATATCGTTTGGGGTTACCACAGTCCTTGGCGAATGTGCATGATGTGTTCCACGTATCTCAACTCCGTAAGTATGTTCGAGATGAAACGCATGTATTGGATCATTCGGAGCTGACGGTACGAGAAGACTTGACTTTTGAGGAGCGACCGGTTGAAATTGTGGATCGAAGGGAAAAGGTTCTTAAGAACAAGGTTATCCCTTTTGTACTTGTTTCTTGGGGTAATCGCTCGCATGGAGAGTCCACCTGGGAACGTGAAGATGAAATCCGGCAGAAGTTTCCTCATCTTTTCTTATAGTTTGTTTTCGTCTATCTTGTGTTCTTGGAATTTCTAGGACGAAATTCTTTTGTAGTTGGGTATAATGTAACAACCGAGTCCAGTTCTACTAATTTCAGTTACCGTATGAATGGAGTGTGGTATTTATTTCATTTATCTTGCTTGACTGTTACTAGTTGTATTTACCCGACAATTCAAATTCTTGCACATAACAATTTAAGTCTTTTAAAAATAAATTAAAAATAATTGACATGGCCTGCTTGACACCCCTAACTCTGTGGTAGTGTCCTTGCATCGTGTTCTCGTCCCGTTCAGTGAAACGGGCGTGTTTGGACGGCTACGGGCACGTGCGTACGTCCGTTCTTGGGGGTATGCTTTTTCAGTACAAAATTCTTCATTTTAATTTTGGGAACTTGCTAATAATTTTTACATTTCAAATCCAAAGGTTTGGACCCGACCCGGACGCTTTCTGAAATATTTTGTAATCGGCCTAAATTCAAATTTTATTAATAATCTTATTTTAACTTTACCTCTCAAATTTTGAAAATCTTCAACGGTTAACTATAATTCATTTAACAAATTAAAAATCCTTTTCAATTCTCTTGAATCTTTCCCAACTGCTTCAGCCCCCCAGCTCTCTCCTATCTGGCATGTGAGCCTCGCTTTACTTCTTTTTCCTTTTCTGTTTCTCCTTCTCTCTCTCCTTTCTCAACCACCGATCTCTCTCTCTCCCCCAATCTCGTAACCCTGATCTCTTCTCTCTTTCTCTCTCCTGCATATAAAGCCAAGTTTCTTTCTCCTCTCCTTTCTCTCTCCTCCCGCTCTCTCCCTATCTCTCTCTTCTCGCGTTCCTTCTATCTCCTATCGCGATCACTGTACGTGATCTCGTCACCTCCGCGAATCCCGTCACCTCCCTTTTTTATTTTCTCTTCCTTCTTCGCAGCTCTTAACCCATGCACGAGCACAGAAGAGGAAAACCCTAACCCTAGCCGCTCCTCTTCCTACCTGAGCCCGACCTCGTCAACACCTCAACCTCATCGTCTCTTCATCCTCTTCCTTGTCTCCATCTTCTTTTCTCTCTCTGCCCGAGGCTGTGCACCCTGCGCTTGATCCCCAGCACGCCTCCGATCGTCGCCAACGCCTCTGGTCGACGCCGACGATCACCTGACCACTCCAGAACACCCCAGTAAGCGCTTTTTCCATCTCATCCTTCTCTTCTTCTTCTTTTCTTTCTCTGCAACTGAAAATCCTTGATGTTCATGGATGGGTTTCTGTAGATCGTCGGAGCACGTCGTTCTCGCCGCGGTCGATCTCGCCGCCACCCCAGCACTTCCTCGACAGACCCTGTTTGCGTTGGTACCTCTTTCCTCCTCTGTTCTTTCCTAGTTATCTTTTCCTTTCAAGTAAGATTTACTGTTTTCTGTTTGTCCGTTCGCCGGAATCCGGCGATGCCGACGACGCTTCCCGACGTTCCAGCCTGGACCTCTGACCCGTGTGACTCCATTGTTCGTCGTTTGGGTTCATTCCGTGAACCGTGCGCACGTCGCGAGATTTCCCCGCCGACGTGTAACGTTCCGTTTTCCGTTTCGCGACCCGTCGAGGCAAGTGAAACTTGCTACATGCTATTTTAAACTATTCATATGCTAAATTACTTATTTCCTGTTAAACCTCTAATTAGAATCGAAAGAAAAGGATTTCAAGTTAACCGTATAAAGTTCCGTTATACATTTTATGATTCCGAACGTGAATCTTAATCTTGCATCTGATTATTTACATCTAACAATCACCTGTACATGATAGATCACATTTTTTCATTGCTATGATACCCTTTTTCCAGCTTAGCCTATCAGACACCCATGTGCAACTTTAACCGGTCTAATTACAATTGCATTCATTAAACAGATTATGCATGTCGTCGCATCCATGGATCACTCACCATTTATTAACCTGTTTCAGCATTTACATCTATCATACTGTATTCACATTATGCTGACATTGTCTGTTAAACACAATTGATAACTGTATAGCTGAATAAATAAAATCTTCTTTATTGCTTAACTCATCACTTAGATCCTGTTGTTGATAACCATGCTTGATTATTATAACCCTGATTATGCTAGCTGATTATGAGCACACCCTTGATATCGTTTACACCTCGACATGACTTGCTACATACATATTGATTGACCCGACATGGTACCGTATACTACTTGACTTGACCTGATGTACCATGACTTGACCCGTTACCTGATCTTGTGTCTAATGCCAACAAACCTGACGTGTAGTCCTCACGGACCGTTTCTGTTGTCTATCCAGACAAACCTGCTCTTACCTGATTCTGTGTTGGCATTAGTTCTTGATTACTGAATACCTGACTTGACATACACATATAACTTGGGGGTATGGGGAAATCAATGGTGAAACCTGACTTGTAACTCAACAGTTCGATACTTGTTCTGATCAGTTTTAGAGGCTAGGCCAGCCTTGGGATGCTGCTGCTGACATCATTCATCTGTACATATTCCTGTTTTAGTGCCTAGCGGCATGTCTCGGTTTCAGCCCGAGAATCTGGACCGTGGTCCCGGGTATGCACGGGATACTATTGAGTTACATCGATAATTCATCAATTTGATTTCAAATACTTTAGAACAGAAAACCTGATAGAACGGTTTAGTTTACTCAATGCACACTACCCTGCACTGCCCTGATTTACATTACTGTTACACCTGCTTTTCATTCATGTTTATATTTGCATTGCCTATTACCCTGTTTATATTTTATTACTTGATGACACGACGCGCTGACGTCTGGGTTTTGCATGGCCCAGATTCTGTACCGCTGCTGCAGTCCGAGCAGGAGTACTTTAGCCAGCAGGCTGAGTTGTGAGGTGTCAGCAGTAGTTAGTTCTTTATTTCCTGCATTTTATTCCTGATGTGAGCCCGCATTATGGGACATACATTCCAGTTATTTTGTATTGGATCTTTTGCTTCCGCATTTTATTATTCTTGACTCATGTTATCTTGGTTTATGGACATGTATTAGATAGTTTTATTTTTGTTCTTGATATCTTTACAGCCGTAATGTGACTGTTGATGGATACTTCCTACCCACAGGTAGCATAGTTGGCTATGTCACGTGCCTAATTCAGCGTGCTCTGGGAAGCGGGTCGTGACATTACTTTTTCATTCCACCATGATGTGTCCTTATATGGTGGAATTGTCACGACCCGAAAGAGCACGTGACTGGCCCTTGAATCCTATGAAGTCTATAGGAATCCATCTTATCCAAGTAAGCCAAAAGCCCAGAAATCTAAAACCATTTAAGTAGTAAATAAAGAAACTGGTTTTTAATAAGTAAAGAAAGCATGTTTGAAATCAAAGTTTTCAAATAACTAAGCCGGAAATGCATTTTAAAAATGTGTAGTCTTTTCTGAAAATTTCGGCAGAGTTTCTTTTGTAAAAACTGGCCCCGAACAGGGTACAACAAGAATAATATATATGAAATGATAAAAGGCATCCCCAAGCGGGAGCTAGCTCTTCGTCAATCGACGGTCACAACCACACAAGCAATAATAATATACAACGCCTAAGGGCGAGGATCAAAACCCAAAAAGGAATTTAAACAGCCAGAAAACCGTAATACTACAAGCGCGACTCTAAGGTCGAAATAATACATCACTGTTTTTCTAAGTCTGAAACAATATACAAGTTTTGGTTGATGGAATTTCTAGATACAATGAATAATACATCAACAATGGTGGTCTTGATACAAAAGAACCCACCTACCCAAGCAAGTCACCCATATGGAAGCAGTGTGCCAGAAATACCGCTATGGAATCTGTACGGCAACAACCTGCAAGAACCGTGGCATAACGGGGGTGAGTTGCCAACTCGTGAATAGAAAATATCTAGAAGCAGAGATCGAATGTATGACCCATCCTAGGTCAATACGATCAGATATAAATAAACCTCAATATGAATAAGTCTGAAGCATGCTAAAGTGGCAATGTAATCTCTATACATGAGTGTAGTGCCAAGTGCTCGTGCCAGTGCCTCAGGTAATAGCATATCATCAATGTGGGGTATGATCAATGTAATCAATCTGCATGTACGTGGATCACATCCACTCGTCACCCAATGACAATAAGCATCATGCATGTAAATATCATAAAGCATATGCATAGAAAAATATGAGGATATAAACCATCTGTGTCCCTCACGACACGTCAAAATCATGGAACCGGAGTGCCCAGCATCGACACTCAAAAACATCATGAAAGCTGTGCCCAACATCGGCACGTAAATCTTCATATATCGGGCTCCGTCAGTCCGGATCAGCCCACGGGCTCCGTCTACGGAATCGGCCCTCGGCCCCAGCAGTACGCCCATATCCATCTATCGACTCTGGTCGGTATCCTCCGGATAACCGCCAGGTCCAACCAATCACCGGTAGGTACTCGCCCACCTCCAGGCTCAATCGGCAAAGTCCATCGATCATCTTGCCGAGGGGAACCATACTGGGCCCACCATGTACCCGCAATTGGCCTCGTCCACTCCTCGAATCGAGTTTCACATGTCGCTCTCAGCATCGAGAAAACACATGGTGGACGCACTGAAATATCATATCAAGGGTAACCGGGTTTTTAAAACAATTACATATTCTCTTTTGAAATACCCACGGTTCCCAAATCCAGAAATATCATGGAAACAACATATCTCAATGCATGATGTATGCGACATGTAAAAGAAATGTAAGCATATCATTATGTCATGCAAGAATCATATACTGAATGCAACAGTACTACAGTGTAGTGACATGGCAATTATCGATGATGAAGTGTGTGAGCCGGCAAACAAGTGTACGTGGAACATACGCATCATCGATAATGGTGCTGGTGTCCTAGCAGCATGACTGTAATATATCAATAAACACAAGCAATGCAATGAAAATAGCATGAATATGCGGAATCGAATAATCAACGCAACAGTAAAGAATCTACCTCAATAAATATATCATGCAGCCTTGACATTTGAAATAAGACGAATCGGGGTTTTTTAATAAAATAAGGGCTACGGTGTTTTAAGAAAAGATGCTTCGTTTGAAAATACCCGTAGAATCCCTTTTGCCTATCTTTAAAATATCCACGATTCGTTAGTTTTGAAATAGGTATGACTCGGGTCTAGTCTAATGTCTACTGAGTAATTTAAACAGGAGGGGTATGAAACCACCTACATCTGAGTCGATATATATATAAATATAATAGTCAGTAATCCCGCCTCAATAGTATCACAAACGATATAACATCCTCGAGTCATGAGCGCGGATCTATCATCAATATAGGTTCGTACGGTAAATCGTCGTACGGCATCCCAATAGCTGGGTACGGGTCAATATCACATTATCTCATCACATATAAGGTATCACTACCATCATATCACATAATCTAGGGTACAGATCTAAGTATAGTACAATCGATACCATCTATATAAATGCGTGTGTAAACACACGTCCCAAAGCCCGCCAAAGCATTCCGTCGTATCTCCCATACGAATCCTGTCATATCGCCGATCTCACGGCCTCAAATCGAATCTCATCGACTCAACTCACATCCCAAGTACTATCCTCATAATCCAGTATATGTACACATAGTCCCATACCCATGTGAACACATACAAATATATATTCCCATATACATATGCGAAAGAAAGTATGTATGCAAGTGTGTGCGTGCGTGTATGGGTGCAACCCCTACTCTAGGGTTTCGCACTACACTAAATCAATCTGTCCTATCATCAATAATCTCAAAGAACATATAGTAAATATATGTGTGTATACATATTCGTATACATCACCACGGACTGCGGGGGTGCTATACGCCATCCACCCGACTTCCCCCGTAGATATAAATCTACTCACCTCGCTTCTCGTGTGCCGATGCCGATGTCGCCATCTTCATCTTCTTCGCATCAACATCACGTAGGGTACCTACAAGTATATCACAAACGCTAAAGCACATGAAAATCACATCGAAAAACCAAAACAGCACACGCTACTCGCATAGGTAAAAACCTATCGCCTCGCATGCAAACACGATCAATAGCCACTTGTCGTTGACGTCCAAACGCCACCCGACAGAAACGAATCAACAAACACCAAAATCCATGCTAAAACAAGTCGTAAATCATGCGCCAACCCATGAAAACTAACCCAGATTTTACCCTAGATGGAATCAGACAAAATTGCACATGCCATGGGTCAAGACTACCGGAAATAGGGCCCTGCACTAAAAACGAGGCCAAACCCCCCTGGTCTGGCCGCAATTTGTGTCCGGATGGGATTTATCTGCGTCCTGAACAAGGAGGTGGGGGCTAGGGTTTGGTGTGGTGGTTCTAGGGTGCCTGCACATCTCATTGTCCAACCAATTTTATTTTAGGATGTCTCGGGTGATAGCAGATTACAAAATACACTCCCAGATTTACAGTTTTCCCCGATATCGATTCCATAAATCCGTATTCTGGTTTCTAGTTCAGGTTGGGTCCAAAATAACATTCCACCAGGGGTTCTAAGGTCACCACAATTCTCAATTTCATCTTTGATTTCAGATCTAACCTAAACCCTAACTTGAAGTTTCAAAAGTCCATCAAACGACACCATATCGACATGAAACTAGAATGGATGCAATAAGAATTGAAATACTAAACTAGGGGTGCAGAAATTACCTCCTTTGGCAACTCAAGAAAATTCTTAAGTTGCACAAAGTCCTCCAAATCCATTCCTTCTAGGTCCAATGTGTAGCTAGTGAGCTCGGGAACATATTTTGTGAAATGTGAATAAGGTTTTGGGGTGGATTTCATGGTGGATCTAGGGTTTTTGTGAAGAGGGAGAGAGAGGGATGGCGGTGGCAGCAGCAAGGGAAGGGAGAGAAGAGAGAACGAGAAGGGGAAAATGATGGGGAATGGTTCTACAAGTCAAAAAGTAAACCCCATACCTACCTCTCTCCTAATCATCATATTTTACCTTTTCTTTTCTTCACTAAATCCCTTCTCACTTGAATGGTAAACCCAAAAGAAAAACCATGGTAGAAATGCACAAGTGTAGAGAAGAGATATGTGCATGTTTTGCACAAAAATTTCTAAAACCCGATTAGCGATTTTTTTAATCGCGATTAGCACTAAATTAGCAATTAAATGATTACAAAAACTTAAAAATGGCATAATTCCAATAAATACCCCATTTTAGAATTTTCCATAATTTTTCCAAAAATTTTCCCATTTATCGTTATTTAATTATCCCGAGATATTAAAATATTCAATAAAATAATATTAAATTATAAAAATTCCCAAAAATAATATTTTATTATTTTGAAATGTTACAGGAACACCACCTCTCGACTCACCAAGTAGTTCTCTAGCTACCTTCTTGATACAACTAGCCATTTTGTTCCATATTTTGTCTGAATTATCTTCCGACTGCCAATCTGCTTCTTGGACTACACGATCTATAAAAGCCTTTTGGTTACCTTCTTTCAATCGCCACCATTTAATTCTAGGCTCTACCTTACGTCTAATCTTTCTAGGTCCCCTTCTAAATCGAAAATCTAGAACTAAAAATCTATGTTGAGTGGTTACACTCTCACCTGGCACTACCTTACAGTCGATACAACAACCTCTATCTATTCTTTTCGTCAGAAAAAAGTCTATTTGACTAGCACTTGATCCGCTCCTAAAAATGATAAGGTAGGACTCTCTTTTCCTAAACCAGGTATTTGGTAAGATCAAGTCATAAGTTAAGGCAAAATCTAGAATCAAGTCACCTACTTCATTCCTTTGTCCAAAACCAAAACCTCCATGGATAGTATCAAACCCACTACGACTAGTACCTACATGTCCATTAAGATCACCACCAATAAATAACTTCTCTCCACTAGGTATACTTTTCACCATCTCGTCTAAATTCTCCCAGAATAGACGCTTACTAGCGTTATCAAGACCTATCTATGGTGCATAAGCACTAATAATATTAAGAATCTCTCCACCTAGAATAAGCTTAACCAGTAAAATTCCATTCCATCACTTACAAATGAATTATGACATTTCAAATTTCATTTTTTTAACTCTCGTATTGAATTCATAATTAAGTAGAATTTATATGACCATAAACAACTCTTTATATGTTCCTTTTCTTCCTCCTCAAATCTTCACACAAATTCGAACTTAGAACTCTCTTCTTTTGTCTCCTTACTCCCTCTCGAATTGACAAGAACGGCTGTTAGACCGTCTTGCAATTACGTAAGTCCCCGTCTCTCTCCTCCTCTTGTTGTGCTTCCTCCATGAACCCGTTGCTCTTGTCTAGTCGTAGTCCCTAATCAAGTGTGCGTGTAGAGAGAGGGGGGGAGAAGAGGCCACATGAGGCTTTTTCGTTCGGCGGCGGCAAAATATCTATGTCCTCCACGGGATTCGATGATCGGCACCCACCATCATCATCTTTATCATGTAAAATGTGGATACACCAAAATTCATGCGATTCCACCAATTTTTCACCGTTAAATTAGCAATGTAAAAAGTTTTATTGTCGGTAAACCATTAATTTGCACCCACTAAATCAATAATGGAAAAATGATGGAATCACATGAAATTTGGTATATCCACATGTTATATGATACAGATAATGATGATAGATGCCAATCGTCGAAAAAAAACCATGGAGGATATGTTTTTTCAACGCCATAGAAGGAAATTCCCTCTCATGATACCTTTCCACCATTATCCTCTCTCTCTCTCTCTCACGAATATATATATATATATATATATATATATATATATATATAATTTACATATGTTTTGATTAGATTTTCAAGTTGCCTCTTGATCAAGTTTTATATCTATTTATTGTTTTCTTTGTATGATAAAATGTCTCCATACAGCGGATATAGCTTTAAGCTAATTAGTGACCAATGATACAAGTGGAAACAAATGATGTGTGATAACATGACTAAAAAAAGAGTTTTCATGAAAATAGGAATTTTTGGTGTAAGTCCTTATCGGCATTCATAATCAATATGTTAAGAATCGGAGATCCAAACAGGATCACTCATTGAATGTATTTTTAATTATTTATATTTAATTCTTTTTTCTTTAAGAAAACGAAGATGCAAATAAATATCATAGTTTTGTCATTCCCAAATACGACCTTAAAATACCTTGATCTTTAAAAATAAATTTTTAGGAATCAATCTTGGCTTCTTGAAATTCCAAGAAAATTAATTAAGGCAATAGATATTTTTATAAGCGTGCTGTAAATTTCAAAACGATTCGATATCTAGTTTAAGTTTTACGGCTCTCATAGTCGCTATTTTCGGCAGGTATGAAAACTGTTTTCAATATCTACTTTCAAAAATTAGTGCAACGACTCTGAATTTACTGTACTGAATTTTCCATCTTAATGTACAGAAATGAGTTTATAGCCTAAGTTTGAGTTATAAGTCAATTTTGTTAAATAATAGTAAGAAACAACTTGGAGCTCACTGGTAAAGTCCTTGTAGTGATGTGACATAGCCTGTATGTTTGAATCCCATCAGATATATTATTTTTTCCGAATTTTTCTTTTTAATTTTTGGAAGCCCAAAAGATTGCACGTGCAATACACAGCGAAATGAAAAGTTCAGAAAAATCAAACATGCATAAAATAAAGTAAACTCTGAACAATACACATTGAACAAATCTCAACACCCAATACCCTAAATCAACCGAAGGATCTTCCAAATTGGCCGGCACCAACGGCTATGATGAGCCCTTTTGGCTACGTATTTTGCACGCAAACCCCTTCAACTACCCCTTACTCTTCTGCACTGTTTGATTTTCCTACAATCAAACAGAGACTTTTCAATTCACAATTTATCACATTTTCAATATTTTTTAATCCACCATTTTAATTCCAAAACCCTAATTCTACACTATAAATACCATTCACTGCCTTGGCTCAGTACCATTCTGAAAATTCGAGCAAAAACTCTCAAAAAATTTTCTAAGTACAAGTGAAGTAAAGAGGAGTTAGCAAGCGATCAACTTCCGGCGAAAATCGAAATAACATCCGGAGCTCCCGCGACACCCTAAAACTTTCCTCCTCTTCTTCTATCTCTTTTTAACATAATCAAATAGTAAGTCCCTCCCAAACTCCCTTTCTATTCTTTGAATTTCTTTTTAATCAAAATCGGTAAAGATAAAGTTAGTACCGATATATTTTTTAGAAACTCTAGAAACTCCACTTTTTTTATATATTGTTCATCCAAATTCATACACAATACTTATAAACTTAATACCAATATTTAGAATAAATTTTAGCCTAAAACATCATGTAAAATAACTTTAAATTAACTTTTTCATTAAAATACCATGAACTTGATATCGCTTCTTTTAGTTTCGTTAAAACAATACTTTTAGGAAAAAACTTCATGGTGTAACGACCTACCTCTCCCATACACTCTTGTTTTATAGCACGATAACACTTTTGTATGAATATGTTGCAAGAAAATCTTACAATAAAATACCACCCACTCTAAAAAGGCCGGATTTTTTTTAAACGGTATTTCAATTTCTTTGCGATTACACATCTACAACTCTTTTTAGAGGACCCGCTAATAGACGGTGCGGATTATCGCACATCCTTGGATTAGTAGAACGAGATGCAGACCTCCTCACGGAGCATTCGATCTCGAAAGGATTTAAATACAACTTTTAAGAAATACGAATTTTCTAAATAAAAATAAAATTATTTTTAAAATTAAAATTATATAAAATTATAAATACATATTTTCAAAATATAATAAACCTATGTTTTTCAAAAATAAAAAATTAACAAGTTTCAATAAAATACTCTCAAGATACCAAAAGGCAAGTTTTATAATAAAATACCATGAACTTTCCAAGTTAAGTGTATACCACTAAAATACCCCAAATTCTTAAAATCCATACTCATGAAACCTCAAATAATACCAATCACCCTCGAGGTTTTATTTTTAAACTGTATTAAAATATTTTTTCATAAAACCCTTTCGAGTTATATAAAAACACCATTTAAGAACTTTAGTAAATATAGGTTTAAGCGGGATCAATTCTCTTGAGCCCCAGAGAGCCGGAGAAAGTGAGTGCTTGCCTATTTAAGATAGAAAACTTAACGGTGTTATCAATGGTAATTGTCTTGGAAAAAGACATAAATCCTGCCGTTCATATGCAGCAGTTACCGATGACTCCCGAAACTAATTCAAGATTTAAATCAGTTTACAAAATGTCTGACTCGATCTGAGTCTAACTCAAATCTGAATCCAAACTCAACTTTGAGTCCAATTCAAATCTGAATCTAAAATCAAACTTGAATACTTGAACATGAACATGTATACTCGAATCCAAAACATCAATGTCAAACATGTATAACTTGACTTGACTTGATCGAACCATGGCTATAACTTGACTTGACTACTTGAATATTTGACTACATCCTGAATATGACTACTTGAACATTTTGTATCCATGGTTTCGGCAAGTCTGATAATCATAATCTATACAATACATTACGCGGGGATAAATGGTAGATTGATACGGATAGTATATCGTGGCACGAAAGATCGCTTAAAAGACACCTACATGAATTCTCGTGTCGTTGGCCTGTGGGTTATGACGGAGCCTTGTACTACTTGTTATCATAGTTCACGGGGTAAGATGGACTCCTCTCGTATACATGAATACCTCCTGTACCAAGTTACAAACAACCATGTTATAATAACAATCATATACCTGTACAACACACATATTATTTTCACATTACTTGTTATATTCTCTTTCTTCTTCTGGGACTTACCGAGCGCTAGTTCGCTGACGATATTCCTATCTATTTCTTTCTTTGGAATGTTCGTCAGGAGGACCGGACTCTCAGAAGATTGAGCCGAACCAGGAGGACTTGGACCAGCTTGTGGCCCAGACTGACTTCTAGTTCCTTGTACTTTCATTTCCTGTATGCCATTGTTTAGGCACTATTATATCATTGTATCTTTTTTTCAAACATTTGTATGTAAAAATGAATATAAATAAAGTTGCTGTTATTTTATATCATTTGTCGTTCTTGTTCATTTTATATATTGCTTAATTACGCTTAACGTATTTATTTATTAGTAAATATGTTGCGGCCTGCCACGTCACCGTATCCATCTACTGGGAAGCAGGGCGTGACAATTAACAACTCTAGTTTCAGAGATCCAAATTGAGTAAAACCAAGTTGGTATAGTAACGAGACTGAAAGATCTAACTTTTTCTAATTCAACACTTTTACTGAAAACCAACAGATAATATTGTATTCTGCATTTCTAAATTATATGACGGTTCTAAACTGTTTCTATCCTGCTCTGCGTAGCGACACTAAAATACGTTTATCTCCTAAACCAGTAGCCGGAATTATGTGAAACTGGAACCCATGACTATCGGCTACATTTTTAGTGCTGAAATTATTTTTATAAGAGTTGATTAGCTATTGGTTTACAACACTTATTTACGCTGCTATTTTCTGGATTTTGCTGTTTGGATGATTCGGTTTGTCATTATTCATGCCATGCGACACAAATGTGCCTGTTCTCCGCCGAATACTGGGAATACAAATGTCTTGCCTGAATTTGGGGGCAGATACTATTTGGGTTTATCCGTCCACCTCTCCGAAGATGCCAAGTTGATTTATGGCACCATGTATCGGAGGTTTGGACAGATGCGGCCGCTGTAGCAGACTTCGTCAGATTCCCCCTCATTTGAGGAGTTTTTTTATTGTGGGGACGCTCTTCCCTGCAGGCGCAAGCCCCTGCAGTTAATTACGCTACCGCATCGCGATAACCATTTTCTCCTTCTCCAGATGGTCACTTCGTGTCGTGTGTATTTGTTTTGTTTTTGGTTGCCCGTGGATTGTATACGGGGACTAATTTATATTGTCGCCCGTAGGGCGTGAATTAGTCCAAATCTGTATTTTCTTAGATTTGGGTTTGGGTTGGGTTTAAGGATCGTTAATCTCATTTGAGACTAAGGTCAACTTAAACGTTTGTTAAGAATTCGTTAGTCTAATTTTAGACTAAGATCTACTTAACATGATCATTTAGATCCAACAAAAGAGCATTTTGACTCTATTGTTTTAGTTTAGAGACGTTGCGGTCCAATGGGTTTAAGGAGATCATAGTCCATGTCAGTTTAGAGACATCATAGTCTGTAAATTTTAAAGACATCATAGTCTATGAGTTTAAGGACCTCACAGTCCATAAAGTTTAAGGACATCATGGTCTATGAGTTTAAGGACCCCACAGTCCATAAATTTAAGGACATCATAGTCCTGTTTAAAAGCGTCATAGTCTGTATGGTTTTGATTCAACCGTTTGGGGATGTGCCAAAAGTTATTGGTTATTGGGATTCTCCGTCTCTCTGAAGACGTTGAAGAATTGCAACGACATATATCAGAGGTATGAAGAGATGTACCCTTGAACCAATGTTGGTTGGGAGATCTGTAGTCAAGTTTGAGACTAAAATCGGTTAAAAAGATTTATGAGCATATGGGCTCAATTAATCTAAATGAGAGATCTGTGGCCAACTTGGGCTTAGCCCACTCAGTTAAAATGTTGAACATTTAGAAATGCTGAGCATTGGTTTGGGTTCTAAAAAACTTTTTGTCTTTTATTGAGTGTTGAGCACTTATTATAGCTCTGGGGCTTTATTTAAAGAACACTTTATGTTCCCTCAGCGCACACGTGAGGAGCACGTGGTGTGCTTGGCGCTGAGCGCCAGATTTAGAGCGCTAAGGCGCTTCCTGTGAAAGAGCGCACACGTGAGGAGCACGTGGTGCGCTTGGCGCTGAGCGCCAGTAAATGAGAGCAGAGCGCTCCTTGTGAAAGAGCGCACACGTGAGGAGCACGTGGTGCGCTTGGCGCTGAACGCCAGTAAATGAGTGCAGAGCATCCCTTGTGAAAGAGCGCACACGTGAGGAGTACGTGGTACGCTTGACGCTGAACGCCAGTAAATGAGTGCAGAGCGCTCCTTGTGAAATAGCGCACACGTGAGGAGAACGTGGTGCGCTTGGCGCTGAGCGCCAACCTTGAAGCACTGGACGCTTCTTTTAAAATAGCGCTTGGAGCGCTGCGGCGCTGTGCGCCAGTCTTGGAGCACTGATGCGCTTCTTTTTAAAATAGCGCTTGGAGCGCTGCGGCGCTGTGTGCCAGTCTTGGAGCGCTGAGGCGCTTCTTTTTAATTTGGAGCACTAAGGCTCTTTTTAGGCAACTTTGATCAGTTTTGCGCTCTGAAAATTAAATTCTCGTTCATAGGAGATTTTGTCTCATAAATTTAAGAACTACGTTCTTAATTTAATAGGAGATTTTACAATCTCTTCTGTTTTTGTGAAATACTTCGTCAAAATTTTATAGATCTATGATCCGAAGAGAATTAAGTTTTTCCCCTCACTTTTTATGATGAGATGCTATGATCTTTTTTGTGAAAGACCTCGGTCTTATAGATCTATGATCTAGAAATAGGTTCTTCTTCTCTTATGAGATGATTTTATCTCTCTGTTTTATTTACCTTGAAGAAATTATTCTTCTTCCGAGAGCTTGCTCTTCTCTTTGAAATTTCTCAAAGTTTATGGGGGGTTCCTCTATGCAAGACTTGAAGTCTTCGGTCCTTTATATTGGGGAGGCTGATTTGTTGAATCAGTTGAAGAGATATTTTCTCTAATTGATTTGGGAATGTTTCCCACTGTTGGATTTTTGATCCAATGGCTTCTGTTTTACAGAAAGCAAACTTCTTATTTTTAACAAAATTGGGAAAATCTTTTTCCATACAGAACTTATTCTGTATCTTGGTGATTTTTAATCACCATTGGATCTTTGATTCAACGGTGCTCTAATTTACAGAGCACAATCTTTCCCGTTTGGAAAGATTTGAGGAGTATTTATTCAACAGAATTTTATTCTGTAATTTGATGATTTATTCATCTTAGTCGGATCTTTGATCCAATGGTGGAGAACATTTAGTTCTGGGGCTTGGCGCTTGTTCATACCAGAATACTGCATTTTATACCGCCCATTCTTACGCTCGTGTGTTTATAGGTAGGTGCTTTTTATCCGTGTTTGTTACATATTTGCAGGATACAGGTTCTCGGTTCTAAAACGGTGAAATTCATGGAAAACACGACAAAATCCGGGTTCCTGCCATCCACTGATAAAACACGGTCTCCGCTCTTCATCTGTATGCTGCCAGATACCAGTTTAGGAAGACAAAATGTCAAATCAATGTCATCCTCATGCACAAGGCTCAATGGTAGCACAAAATCCAAGAGATCTACGCGGAGCTCGAGGAAAGCATGGGCAAAAGATTCACTTTCAATCACCTCTTTGATCAGCAGAATTCTGGGAAAAATCGTGGAGCCAAATTGAGAAAATATATGTACCAGAATAATGTAGATATCATATCAGGCCACCACAAAAAAGCACATGGCCCAACTCCACCAATGGGCCGCGGAACCGCGGCCAAAGGGGGGTATTGGCCGCGGATCCGCGACCATGTGGGCCCCACTCTCTGACGAACTTCAGGGTTATTTTTGGTACTTCATGTGTGGTCTGCTGGTTGCCCTAGAACCCCATTTCCCTGCCTATAAATACAGCAGAACTTGCCAAAGCAAAGGGTCATTCTTTAGTTCATTTTTGTAGCCTCTTTTGTAGTGTTTTGTATAGTTCTTCTTCTTCCTCTTCATTCCTCTTCCATTAAAATGTAGTGAGAGCTTTTGAGTGGGAGATTTATGAAGATGAGGGCTTTGTATCATTCTCTTGTGTTTCTTCTTCCCCTTGAGATTTTTGCTTTCTCTTGCTCATTCAACCTTTTCATTGAGCTTGAATGGGTAAGGGTTAGTTATTGATCTCAAGGGTCGTATTTTCTCCCGGGACTAGCACTTCATTTCACATGCGTTTTCTACCCTTCCCTTGATCTTGCAATCTCTTCATTGAGTTTGCAAGTTTAAGGGTTGGCTATTGAGCACATGCTTGTCTTGAGTCCTAGTTCCGTATTCTTTTTATCGCTTTTTATTATTCGCAATTTATTACCTTGTCTTTATTTACTTGCTATTTTATTTATGCACTTTAATACTTGTCTCTTTTCTTTTCTTTGTTCTTTTCTTTTTGTTCTCTTTTATTCGTTTTGTGAATGTTGTAATTATTATTGTTAAGAAGAAATAAGGTATTGTAAGTTAACACATTTCTTTACCAATTCCTTTTCCCGTTATTTTCCATTTGAACTTCGCCCAAACCATACGCAAGCGCTCCGTTAGGCACCGTACCCTGACAAGGTAACGGTGATTCCTAACCACGACCGGTTGCGTTCGGTTTGGCCGGAGGCGAAAGCAAGAGACAAGAACGGAAGGACAAGGGTAAATAAGCCGGATTCCACGAATACCGCGCTTAAATCCCCTAATCCCCGTTGTTGCCGATTGTCTAGCTTCAATTGGTCAAGACTCGGCTCAAAGGTTTTGAGTACGGATTTCTTAGCTTACAATCTCGTATTTTTCTTAACAACTTTATACTTGCAGATAAACACATAGGTTAGTCTGAACAAAACACATACAAGATTCTTTATTGACTCGTCTAAGACAAGAAGGTAAGATACCACCATCTCCCTGTGGACCGACCCGTGCTCACCGGCTAGCTGCAAAGCGACACCGTCCTGATCGCGGTTACACTTTAATTCTTTGAACATCCGACACGCCAAAAGCGTGCGATAAAATGGCGCCGTTGCCGGGGAGACAGTAGCGTATTTTCTTTCTTGTTATTCGGGTTAATATTCTTTTTGTATATAAAAAAAAATTCTTTTTGTTTTTTTTATCATTTTTGTGGGCAAGTGTGCAGATTTTTATAGATTTGCAAACTGCGATTGTGGGGAGCAAAGTGTACGTTCAAAGTTAAGGTGATTACGAAGTACAGTGCCAAAGATCCGGGTAGTTTGACCCGCGCAAGCGAACCTTTCAAGCTTACCGGATTTGATTCAACGGGGGTTTCCTAACCCAAAACTTAACGGTACGTATTTTACTAACACCTTCTTCTCAAATCCGACGCTTCTAATATACTATTCTTTGCAGGATTCTTTGCAAGTTCGCTAGCAAACGCTAAAAATTGACTAACCCGTATTTGTTGCAGCGCCGCGCTTAAACTAAAAAACGATTGTTTGATTCTTTATAGAATTTTTGAATTGCGCATTGCATACATTAATATGGATTTAAGGGCAAGCGAACCCCACAACATACGGTAAAGGATTTCATCACCTTTTCCGTGGCCCACAAATCACGAACCTGAGCATAACGTTTACCCACACAAATTTAAAAGAAACTAGACTTTAAGCCTTAAGGATTTCGCGCTCACTAGGAGAAGTTAACTGTATTTAGAAGCTTGCTTAACGGTATATTGTTTACGGGGTGGCTAGGAAAGTGTTAACGGCGAAACCGCCAAAAGAGAAAGGGTTATTTAATTAAGGAATTTCGCGAAAGCGTTGGAAAACCTCCCCTTATCTCTGCACTTACCTGGCCTCGTGATCAGTGTATCTTGAGCCTGTTTCTCGACACAGTTTTACTTCGACAATCAAGTTCTCGAGCAGGTCTAGTTAACCTAGGTGAACCCTAGAACGATTAGGTGTGTGGTATTTTTGTGTCGTGATTATTTTTGTCCATATTTCTTTTGTGTATATTTCATTCTTTTGCTAACAACTAACAATAAAAATAAAAAATAAAAAAAATCACATTCTTTTTCCCCTCCTTTTCTCTTCCTTCCTTTCCTTCTCTCTTCATATCATGGGTACCCCACCTCGCAAAACTCTTGCCGAACTTTGGTACCCACAACCAGACATTACTTCATACGGTTCTTGTTTTGGCCGAACATCGAACGACCCCTCCATGCCCAAAGTTTCACTGAAAGATCGCATAGCAGCGTCTAGGACAAACACTTGCACTCCTCATTCCACTTTGTATCAACCTTTTCAACCTCCCACACCCGCTTATGTTGATACCCCTTCTGCAAGTCGTCCTATGTCTCTTGCTGAACGAATTGAACAATCCCGTAGCCGATCTTTCACTCCTTTCACCACTTCGAATTCTCGGGATCAACAATTCCATTCACCTTCTTATCCCAATGTTGATCCCACTCCTGTCCAGCCATTCAATTCCTACCAATCCTACCCTACTTTTGCACCTTCCCTAGACATTGCTTCAGAACAGCCATTTGAGAGTTTTCAGTATCCAAACAACTTTGAATTTTTTACTGAAACCCCTTCACAACCTATGTCTAGTCTAGAACAATCGTTGGAAGATTTTAGGGTTGCGTCAAGCCAACAGATGATGGATTTGAATGCGTCCATGGCCGCCCTCATGCAACCTAGTGACCCGGTAGCTAGTTTTCAACTAGCTCCAACTTTTTCAATATATGATGAGACGGCAGGACAGGCTGTGAATTTGAGTGGAGAGAGTGAGATGTACCCCCTTCCAAATCAAACCTACCCGTCTCAAATTGAATCCCACAACTCCTGTGTTGAAAGTCTATCAAGTGTCCCAAATGGATTATCAGTTGAAGATAGAATGTTTAATGAGTTGTGCGACTTTGTAGTGTTTGATTTGCCAGATTTTGAAGGGTCCCTTCCAAGTGAAACCAATCCCAATCCTTTTGACCTTTACACCTCCACTTTAGAACCAGAATCGATTAATATCCATGCTTTTGTTGAGGTGTTAGAGAATTTTGATTTTCACTTGATTGAGGATATTGACGCAGGGAACATTTTGGATGATGAACCCGTAGATTTGGCTGAGTTTGTCTCTTCAAATCATCATCCCGAGTCTTTAACTGTTTTTCCCGAACTTCATATGCGTCTGGATTTTGAAGAAAAATGCATGGATGAGCTTAATTTTGAGGAGAACATTGAGGATAGTTTTGAGGATGAACCAGTTTTAATTGATGAGTCGGATTTTCCAATTCATCCTATTCCTTCCACCGACTGTGTACACCCTCCTGCACCTTTAACCGATAACCTTCCTCAACCACTTCCCTCTATCCTTTCCATCGTTCCGACCTTGCAAGAACCCGTATCACTTACATTTCATATGTCTGGTTTACCAAGTTCGGCGTACCCATGGTTTCTTACGAATCTTGAGGGATTCGACCCAATTTCTCGGCGAGTAAATATATTAGCACAATCACTTTTCACATGTCGGTCATCACAAATTGTGCTAATTTATTTACTCCATTTGCACCCTCAAGTTCGTATTCCACTTATTTTTCCCTTCCGCCATTCTTCTTCTTCTCATCTACCGAGACCGCATTCCACTTCTCTCCACACGCGGTCTCGCGTATTTTCCATCTCTTTCCTCTTCACCTTCTTTCACCAACCACTGCTGTACCATGATAAAATCTTTGAATGGTTGGTGTTAACTTTTGGCCTGTGTAAGGCCTTGTATAGATGGATACTGTTCTTTCCCCCCTAATCCTGATTTTCAACGCTTAACAGTGGAAACACTGTTTTACTTAAGTTTGGGGGGGACATTTTTTTGTATATATTTTGTTTTCTTTTTTGTATATAATTTGTTTTTAGGGAGCACCGGCAATTTTGACCCTCTTGGTATAGCCTGACAGTGAGGGCACTGTCAAGTTTAAGTTTGGGGGTGTGCTCAGTAAGCTTTCTTCCTTCGCATTCATATGTATATTTTGCATTTGCATATTAAATCCATAAAACCCATAAAAATCAAAAAATTTCCAAAAAATATAAAATTTTTGTCGTCAAGTTAGCTAATAGGGTAACTTAGATCTTTATTCTGAAAGTTTAGTTGATATGATAGAAATAACTAAATTCTAGGGTGAGGAATTGAAAACCCTAAAAATAACCTTCATTCTGTTTAAACTTGGTAAGTATACGTCCTTACAATTTTTTGAGAAATAGGTAATCTTGAGTTCAGTTTTTTGAGTTAAGTCAAGAAGAAGGGAAAGTATTGAAGCTTTACCGGAGGATAAGTCTGAAAAATAGTTTTTTTTTCTTGAGTTCAAATTTAGAAAGTATATACCCTACAAACTGCACTTACACGCACCTTGAAACTTGGGATAGTAGAGGATACCTAGAAGTACTCTTGTCTGAAAGCCTAGTATGAAAGAAAAAACGGTATTTAAAGCTAAACACCAAAAGAGCACGTGAAAAATATATCCGGTCTTGAAAAAGAAAAGAAAAAGAAAAAGGAAAAAAAAAATAGAATAAAGTCAAGACCTGGAACTGCTATTTACGCTTTAAGCTCACACATTCAGTAATCGGTCGTTAGTGCCTCAAGAAGCATTAATAGTCGCATGAAAGGTGTGTGAGCAAATCCGTCCATCCTTAATGAAAAGAAGTAGTATTAGGTATTAGGGCAAGGGTATTATAGCTTGAATTGAATTCTTAAGTGTAGGGGTGCAAATACACACACACGTAGGGGTATACAATCGATGTTTGGATAAAAGATTGAAATGAAGAATAAGACTTGTGTTTTCTGTAAAGTTGATAAAAATCCCTGATTTGAGGCCGCGCTTTAGAAGAAAAACTCAGGAGAACCAACATCTTTCTAAACTTTTTTGGAACGTATATGATCTAAGGTTAAATAGATGAGAGGTGTGAAGAATAAGGGTTGAATATTTCTAACTTAGGATAATAGAGTTTCTAATGTAAATACTAAACTGTAGGAGTAGAATCGATGTTAACTTATGACACTAGCTTGACGGGATTTTGTGGGTAGTATCCGCTGAAAACCCTCAGGAGACAACACTCCTCCTACTAGGGACACCTAGAGGTTTAACGGCTTGTTGCACACGCTCAGTGCAATCGCGTTCCCTGTGAAAGTACGGTTATCATTTTATTTTTGTGAATAATTGGTTTTGCTCGGGACGAGCAAAAGTTAAGTTTGGGGGTATTTGTTCATACCAGAATACTGCATTTTATACCGTCCATTCTTACGCTCGTGTGTTTATAGGTAGGTGCTTTTTATCCGCGTTTGTTACATATTTGCAGGATACAGGTTCTCGGTTCTAAAATGGTGAAATTCATGGAAAACACGACAAAATCTGGGTTCCTGCCAACCACTGATAAAACACGGTCTCCGCTCTTCATCTGTATGCTGCCAGATACCAGTTTAGGAAGACAAAATATCAAATCAATGTCATCCTCATGCACAAGGCTCAATGGTAGCACAAAATCCAAGAGATCTACGCGGAGCTCGAGGAAAACATGGGCAAAAGATTCACTTTCAATCACCTCTTTGATCAGCAGAATTCTGAGAAAAATCGTGGAGCCAAATTGAGAAAATATATGTAGCAGAATAATGTAGATATCATATCAGGCCACCAAAAAAAAGCACATGGCCCAACTCCACCAATGGGCCGCGGAACCGCGGCCAAAGGGGGGTATTGGCCGCGGATCCGCGGCCATGTGGGCCCCACTCTCTGACGAACTTCAGGGTTATTTTTGGTACTTCATGTGTGGTCTGCTGGTTGCCCTAGAACCCCATTTCCCTGCCTATAAATACAGCAGAACTTGCCAAAGCAAAGGGTCATTCTTTAGTTCATTTTTGTAGCCTCTTTTGTAGTGTTTTGTATAGTTCTTCTTCTTCCTCTTCATTCCTCTTCCATTAAAATGTAGTGAGAGCTTTTGAGTGGGAGATTTATGAAGATGAGGGCTTTGTATCATTCTCTTGTGTTTCTTCTTCCCCTTGAGATTTTTGCTTTCTCTTGCTCATTCAACCTCTTCATTGAGCTTGAATGGGTAAGGGTTAGTTATTGATCTCAAGGGTCGTATTTTCTCCCGGGACTAGCACTTCATTTCACATGCGTTTTCTACCCTTCCCTTGATCTTGCAATCTCTTCATTGAGTTTGCAAGTTTAAGGGTTGGCTATTGAGCACATGCTTGTCTTGAGTCCTAGTTCCGTATTCTTTTTATCGCTTTTTATTATTCGCAATTTATTACCTTGTCTTTATTTACTTGCTATTTTATTTATGCACTTTAATACTTGTCTCTTTTCTTTTCTTTGTTCTTTTCTTTTTGTTCTCTTTTATTCATTTTGTGAATGTTGTAATTATTATTGTTAAGAAGAAATAAGGTATTGTAAGTTAACACATTTCTTTACCAATTCCTTTTCCCGTTATTTTCCATTTGAACTTCGCCCAAACCATACGCAAGCGCTCCGTTAGGCACCGTACCCTGACAAGGTAACGGTGATTCCTAACCACGACCGGTTGCGTTCGGTTTGGCCGGAGGCGAAAGCAAGAGACAAGAACGGAAGGACAAGGGTAAATAAGCCGGATTCCACGAATACCGCGCTTAAATCCCCTAATCCCCGTTGTTGCCGATTGTCTAGCTTCAATTGGTCAAGACTCGGCTCAAAGGTTTTGAGTACGGATTTCTTAGCTTACAATCTCGTATTTTTCTTAACAACTTTATACTTGCAGATAAACACATAGGTTAGTCTGAACAAAACACATACAAGATTCTTTATTGACTCGTCTAAGACAAGAAGGTAAGATACCACCATCTCCCTGTGGACCGACCCGTGCTCACCGGCTAGCTGCAAAGCGACACCGTCCTGATCGCGGTTACACTTTAATTCTTTGAACATCCGACACGCCATCGGCGTGCGATCAGCGCTCTAGTGCTTTTCACGTTAGTGTTGTCTCAGAGTCTTTGACTCTTAGCGCTTGGTGCTCGGCGCTCTCGTGCTTTACACGTGATGTGCTACTTCAGAGTCTTTAACTCTTTAGCGCTGGCGCTCAGCGCTCTCGTGCTTTGCACGTGAGGCGATGCCTCAGAGTTTTTGACTCTTTAGCGCTGGCACTCAGCGCTCTCATGCTTTGCACGTGAGGCGCTGCCTCAGAGTCTTTGACTCATGGCGCTGGCGCTCAGCGCTCTCGTGCTTTGCACGTGAGACGCTGCCTCATTACTGAAGGTATCTTTTCACCTTCCTTCTCCACTTTTCCTGAGTCAAGCTTCTCTTTCCCAGAGCTTGGAAATAGTTCCATTATGCACATCATTTTCTGTGCCTAGACTTAAATGTCTCCCTTCATATTCTGAAGCAATGCTTCTCTTCTCTCTCACTTTTTAGAGAATCATTTTGACAGAGAAGAGCTATGGCTTGTAATCGCCTACATGCTCGCCGTCATCCATGGGAGGTGCCCATTGAGGAAGTTATTCCTCGTTTTGCTGCGCGCTTGGTGAACCCTACTCTTATGGATGACCAATGCGACACGGTGCTGCACAAGCTCTTGACTCGTATAGGATCTCCTCTCCTCATCGGCTCCATTTGCCTCCGGATGGTTTTCTTGTCTGTGATCAATGATATTCCTCCTCCTCCGGCGGAGATGACTCCGGCAATGCTCGACGCCGCGAAAGACAAGATCGAGTGCTTCCACGAGGCACTTTTGATCACCACAGCTCTGAGGGATCGCTCTGTTCGGCTGCTAAGCCAGATACGGACTCAGCGGGTCATCATGTCTGCCTTTACTGATGGGTGCGGTGTTGACCGATGGGTAGCTACTCTTCGTGAAGATCGCCACTTTGTCATGGTCGAGAAGGCAGAGAGGGAGTTAGATAATTTTATCCATAGTTTTGCAAATCCCTGTACTTTCGATCCCATGTTTGGTGATCTATTTTCTGTAGAATAAAAGGTTCAATTAAATGTTTTGTTTTTGTCGTTGAACACCTGTTCTTCCCCTGATGTGTGCATGTGCGTATATGAATGAGCCTAGTTTCACACATATCTGTAAACGAAACTTAAGACGGCATAAACAGGAACAAATAGCTCTTGGCCGAAGATTTTTGCGGGAACAAATGCCCCCCACTAGTTTGCCCACGTAAGTATATACGTGGGTGAAGTAGTGCAGAGTAATTCATAGCGTATGACCAGTTTCGGGTTGGTATATAACTTTCAAAATCTTGATCTGAGAAGATAACGAGCGGACACAAGCGTCGTCATTTATCATTGACTCAAATCTCAACTCTTAAGGGATATAGTTCCAAACCCCCAGCCCCATGAGCTGCACCATTCTATTTCTTTATGTCTTACTCTGGCGTGAAGTAGTTTATATGCTCATGAGTAACTTCTCCATTTCAGTGGCATGTAGCTTTGGCGAGTGTGGCCCGTAGAAGGTAGATAACAGTTCATCTTGAACTCTTTATAGGGTAGCGATGGCTTAGGAAACAGGGTTAGGATCTGTTGCCTAAGACTTTCTAACTTTATGAGCCGTGAGGGTCTCATAAAGACTTTTCTCCCTACGATTTGTGAGGATCTTGTAGCTGTATTTTCTCCTTAGGAATCGTAAGGATTCCTAAGTGTGTTTTCTTTTGAGAGTCATAAGGATCTCACAAAAGAATTTTCTTCCTTACAGGTCGAGAGGACTCGTAAGTGGTTGATGAGTTGGCATTTTTCCGTGTCGCAGCACCGCTCCGACGAGGAGGTCATTTGGTTGACGTATTTCCGCGATGGGGCCATTGGATGATATATTTCCGCGACGGGATCGTTTGCTGACATGTTTCCGCGACGGGGTCATTGGCTGACGTATTTCCGCGACGGGGTCATTTGCTGATGTGTTTCCGCGACGGGGTCATTTGCTGACGTGTTTCCGTGACGGGGTCATTTGCTGACGTGTTTCCGAGACGGGGTCATTGGATGACGTATTTCCGAGGCGGGGTTATGTGCTGATGTCTTTCCACGACTGGGTCATTGGATGACGTATTTCCGCGACGGGGTCATTGGATGACGTATTTCCGCGGCGGGGTCATGTGCTGACGTATTTCCGCGGCGGGGTCATTTGCTGACGTGTTTCCGCGACGGGGTCATTGGATGACGTGTTTCCGCGACGGGGTCATTGGATGACGTTTTTCCGAGACGGGGTCATTTGCTTACGTGTTTCCGAGACGAGGTCATTGGATGACGTATTTCCGCGACGAGGTCATTTGTTGACGTATTTCCACGACGGGGTCAGTGGATGACGTATTTCCGCGACGGGGTCATTGGATGACGTATTTCCACGACGGGGTCATTGGCTGACGTATTTCCGAGACGGGGTCATTTACTGACGTTTTTCCGAGACAGGGTCATTTGCTGACGTGTTTCCGAGACGGGGTCATTGGATGACGTATTTCCGCGACGGGGTCATTGGATGACGTATTTCCGAGACGGGGTCATTTGCTGACGTATTTCCGAGACGGGGTCATTTGCTGACGTATTTCCGAGACGGGGTCATTGGATGACGTATTTCCGCGACGGGGTCATTTGCTGACGTTTTTTCCTAGACGGGGTCATTTGCTGATGTATTTCGAAGATGGGGTCATTGGATGACGTATTTCTGCGACGGGGTCATTTGCTGACGTATTTCCGCGACGGGGTTATTGGATGACGTATTTCCGCGACGGGGTCATTGGATGACGTATTTCCACGACGGGGTCATTTGCTGACGTATTCCGTTTTCTGCGGTGTCGGGGCTGACTCTAGCTTGTCCGTGAACCGTAGAGTCTTAGAACTGGGGACTTCGCCGTGGCTCCGATTGGTGGTGTCGCATCCGTGCTCTGCTGGCAGGAGGAGGAACGCCGTTGTTGGTCTTCTGGGATGCAGATATTGCTATTGAGATCTGAATTTCCTTTTTGACAGGATCTGGTGGGGGACATGTGGTTCTCTTTTCGTTTATGTCTATGGATTGTATACAGGGGTCAGTATGGACTCGCCTGTAGGGCAAAAAGTTTCATTCTTTCATCATTTTTTATTTCTTTCCGCGATGCTCTATCATTTCATCTTTTTATATTGCGAAAGTCGCGATTGCCCAATCATTTCGGATATTTTTGTTTTTACTCGCTGCTTTTTATTGCGAGTTGCCTAATCATTTCGGCTATTTTTGTATGCATATCTTTTACTTGCTGATTTTGTTGCAAGTTGCCCCATCATTTCGGCTATTTCATATGCATTTCTTTTACTTGCTGGTTTTTTTGCAAGTATGGAACTTGGAACCTGATGCCAATCTTGGCATCAGCATCGCTGCGACTGGAATATTGCCACGAACGAATCATCATTTGCCGTGAAAGACTTGGAATTTGATACCGTTTTAGGCATCAGCATCGCTACCACTGGGACATTGCCAGAAGCGAATCATCATTTGCCTCTGTCGATATCGAACAAAGGTGGCTTACCAAACAGGGTTAGGATCCTGTTGACTAAGGCTTCTGACTTCATGAGCCATAAGGGTCTTATAAAAATGTTTCTCCCTACGAGTCGTGAGGATCTCATAGATGCGATTTCTCCTTAGGAATCGTGAGGATTCTTAAGTGTGTGTTCTCTTATAAGTCGTAAGGATCTCATAAGAGCATTTTCTTCTTATAAATCGAGAGGACTTACAAGTGTTGTTCACCAAGCGGGGAAATTTCGCGCCATTGGCGGGAACTTGGTGTGGGAGACGTTTATTTGTGCCTGTGGATTGTATACAAGGGTCAATATTGAACCGCTTATAGGGCATTCTGTGGAGTGTGATGGCTTAAGAACAGGTTCAGATCCCTGTAGCTTAAAGCTTTTGAATCTTATGAGCCGTGAGGGTCTCATAAGAGGGTTCTTCTTACGAGTCATAAGGATCTCGTAAGTGTAATTTCTCCTTAGGAATCGTGGGGATCCCTAAGTGTGTCGCTCCTTTGTGAGTCGTAAGGATCTCACGCAGGTATTTTCTCCTTACAAGGTTGAGAGGATCTTGCAAGTGTCTTTTAACGAGATTGCGCCCTTTCGGGTTTTCACAAACTCGCCGATAGCCCTACTGTTTTTACTCACGGAGCCCTTTCGGGTTTTCATCCATGCCCATTTTGCTTGTGGACGTACCATTTTTTTTTACGAGTCAGCCCAAGGATGCTGCGGGTTTGCAGTAGTTTAAAGACGTTTCGGTCAGTAGTTAGTTTTAGGACATTTCGGTCCATTGTTTCCATATTTGAGGCAAATTTCTAGTTTACGGACTTTTCGGTCCATAGTAGCTTTGTGGCGAAGTTCCGCCGGATGCTCAATGAACAAGTAGGTTTCCCCTTGATAGACCTTGTCACATAATCCAAGGATTTTGGCACTGCTCCTTGTTAGTTATATGTATGCCCTAGAGGCCATTACTGTACATTGGATGTATATTGTAGTGGATGCTGGGACATATATAGGTAGGACTTTCTTGCTCGACATGATAGTACGCTATCTGGTTGCTATTTATCTTAACGTGTATACTTTCCGTCTCTCTGTTACATGTTGATAAAGCCCTTAGGATGTGTACTCGACTTCCAGGACTGTGATGCAGATCATACTAGTGGGGCCTGGATAGTCTATGAGTACATCCTTGAAATGTTCCTAGTCGAGGGAATATCGAGACGGGGCATCGATATTCCAGAGTAGACTAGCGTATATCTTCTCGACCCATGCGATGGGCGATGGATGATCCCATATCCATTGGTGTTTGACATCAGAAATGGTATACGGGTGCTCAGTGGAGACTGGGTACACTGAACGGACTCGCCGAGAACTCCCAGATGGTATTATACTTCACGTCAGATGGCAGTTCTCTGGTGACACTGGTACAGCTTAGTCTGTTGACCAGAGATCGTCATAGAGTCTTGTGTGTCTCCCACTGTGCTTTGATTTCCACCCTACCACGACTCTACTGAGTTGTGCAAACAGGTGGTTTTTTTGGGTACAGTCTCGATTCACATGGAGGCAATGAGCGATAGGAGGGGATTCGTCTCTCCCGGTATTGGGGGTTGATGTTGCGCTATGCTCGACTGGCCATAACAGGAAATCCCTGGCCAGGGTTGCAGTGACCTACTGGTAAGTGTTATCAGTAGTTTCACACATGTCATGGACTTCACGTCAGCATGACTTATCGAGCTATTGGGGTCTGACGTTTACCACCCCTAGGCGAGATATACGACATATTAGACGAACAGACCGGACTGTACGGTAAGTGTTACTGGTTGGATTCACAGGAGTATGAGTGGGCTTGCTCGTCGATCTTCTGATCGCTCAATACCCGGGTGGCCGTTACGTTTAGCAGACCGCTTGCGGCTTGTGGGTGCTTGATATGATCATCATCTGCTACCGGCGTATTGACGAGTCTTTAGAGTCCTACACAGAGGTTTCCTGGCTCAAGCGAAACGAAATAGGAGCACATATGGGATATGTGCGGGACCGAGAATAATGCGTGTATGTGATACCGTATTCCATTCTCGCGATGAATGTATCGATTGGTTGTATGAGATATAACCTAGTTATCGAATCAAGGATTGATTCAATAAGCCGATACATTGGATATTAGCCGGTTATATGCGATATGACCGGATCATTGAATCAAGTGTTGATTTAATGATTTAATGTATAATTATATATATTTGATATATTACTTTGCATTAACTAGTATTGGTTCACTTTAAATGGATTTACTCACTTGGTTTGTGCACATTGTATATGTGATATATTTTGTGCACATGATTGTATCATGTTTGATGATACATTCAAGCTTGGGTTTGTGTAAAGAATTGACCATGGTTATATGAATGGTTAGGGTTTCATTTTATTTACTTATTCATTTATTTATTCTTTTTGTTTATATTGGAAAAAGAAAATGATAAAGAAAATGGAATGGTGGCTTGATTTGTTTGTAGTTGAAGTTTCTTGAAACTTTGACCAAGTCACCATTCTTGTCTCATCCTTAACCCTAACCATTCAAGTTAACCATGGTCCATTCTCTACAACTAACCAAGGGTTAATATATGATAAGTATTGATTTATTTATCTCATTATTAATAACTTATCATATCATCTTCTTCTTCTTCATCTTCTTCTTACATGAAGAAAAAGCTTGCCTCTTCAATGGCAACTAGCCAAAACAAGTGAGAAATCCAATTCTAAAGTTTACCCACTTCCTATTTCTTCATTCTCTACCTCTTGCCAAGTTGTATAGGGTGTTTCCTTCACGAGTTTTAATGGCTTGGTGAAGTTGGAGCTTGTTCTTGTGATGCCTCGACGTAGATCATCTTCGGCATCGAACCGACGATCAAGCCCACCCATTTCTCCGATGAAGCCGATGCTAGAGTCATGGATTTGATTTGTACAGCGGAGGGACCTCATCACGGAGTCTAGGATGTGGAGGACCGGATCTACAAAGGTTGTAGCCCCTTTCCTTTAGATACATTTCCGTTTACTTGCTTGTTTCGCCTATTTATCTAGTTAACGATCCGTATTAGGGTTTGTAGGCACTTGAAAATTTTAAATTGGCCGTGTTTGATCACTTGTGAGACTTCATTAGTGTGCCTAGGAACCCTACAGGCGTCTCCTGTCTACACATGCCAGGACTGGTTCTTTATACTTCATTACTCCTGCCCCCAGCTCCTTTACGTTATCTTCTAACGCCGAGTGAGCTTCTTTGTTACTTAGAGACGAATGAGAGATCATGTGGCAACTTGCCACATAATCTTCGGGTTCCTCTGACGAGTCATCTCCCTCATCATTGTCGTTATCTTCACTTTCAAGAATGTGATTGAGAAACTCTTGAAGCATGACCGGGGTTCGCGCCTTCTGGTTGTATTCCTCAAGCGCGTCAATATGCTTTTGCAGATCCGTGCGCTTGTCGTCAGACTGCGCCGGATTTTTGGTCTTCTTCTTTTTCTTCGAAGACTTTGACGGCTAGGCCTGAGTGCTTTTCCCATCGCTACCAACTCCCGATGTTGGGCGTGGTTTCAGCATCCCATCGATGATCTCCGGCTCTTGCGGGCTTTTCCACATGATCGCTGGACATGTTTGAAGATCTTTCAGCATTCTTTTAGTTTTTGCCGAAAGAACAATTTCCCATGGAGCTTCCTCTATGAATGAGCACGATGCCCCCGGCATGTCCATCTTTTTCGGAGTATGTGGTTGTGGCGGGTTCACCTTCCAGTTTTCAGACAACGCGAATTTGTCTTGCTGGTATTGGTATTCAACCCAGTTTTTGAAGACGTAGCAATATTCGAGTGGGTGACCCATTATTCGGTGGTAAGGGCAGTAATTAGGATTGTTCACGTCGCCTGGTTGTGTTGGGCGTCTTGGCTCCGGCAGAGTGATGAGCCTGTTGCGCAGCGCTAGCTCGAATAACCTTTTCGTCTTTATTCCCCGCCGAAATCCCGGAGACGCGATAAACGTCTTTCCTGAATTTCGGGGCAGATGCTAATTGGTGCTATCCGTCCACTTCTCCGAAGATGCCAAGTTGATTTATGGCACCGTGTATCGAAGGTTTAGACGGATGCGGCCGATGTAGCAGACTTCGTTAGATTCCCCCTCATTTGAGGGGTTTTTGATTGTGGGGACGCTCTTCCCTGCAGGTGCAAGCCCCTGCAGTTAATTACGCTACCGCATCGCGGTAACCATTTTCTCCTTCTCCAGATGGTCACTTCGTGTCGTGGGTGTTTGTTTTGTTTTTGGTTGCTCGTCGATTTTATACGGAGACTAATTTATGTTGTCGCCCGTAGGGCGTGGATTAGTCCAAATCCGTATCTTCTTAGATTTGGGTTTGGGGTGGGTTTAAGGATACGTTAGCCTTATTTGGGACTAAGATCAACTTAAACATTTGTTAAGGATACGTTAGTCTAATTTTAGACTAAGATCGACTTAACGGGATCGTTTAGATCCAACAAGAGAGCAATTGGGCTTTGTTGTTTAGTTTAGGGACATTGCGGTCGATTAGTTTAAGGACATTGCGGTCCAATGTTAGTTTAAGGACATCTCGGTCCAAGGTTAAGGACATCATGGTCCGTAAGTTTAAAGACATCACAGTCAAGGTTAAGGACATCGTAGTCCGTGAGTTTAAAGACCTCACAGTCAAGGTTAAGGACATCATAGTCCGTGAGTTTAAAGACCTCACAGTCAAGGTTAAGGACATCATAATCCATGGGCTTAAGGACCCCACAGTCCGTAGAGTGTTTGGTTGTCGGGACCCGTCACCTCTCTGAAGACGTTGAACGATATAACGACAAATATCAGAGGAGTAAAGAGATGTACCCTCGAACCGGTGTGAGTTGGTATGAAGTAAATGGTATTTATTTGTAAAGATGTAAATTTTCCGTATTCTATGTGCTATGGTCTCCTAAGTCAATTAGACTATTCCTATCTGGTCCAAAACGACAAGTTGTGAGATGCCTCAAATCGCCTATTCACCGCCAATTATGGCCAGGTAAGCAAGTGAAGAAAGGAGGGATCCGTTCACGAGTCATCGTGAGACGGGCATTTTAAAGTTACCTTTCTCACTTGCCTAGCCTAGACACCACAAAATCAGGTTTAGATAAACGACCGATGTCCACAACTTATTCTATTTTCTTAATAAATGGTATTTATTTAAAAGTGTATCAACACTAAATCTTTTAGAAATAGTTTTATTAAGTAAAGGGTATTTAAATGAAAAATATTTATTTTCTCGTATTCTAAGTTTTCGATGGTATCGGGTTAGGTTGTATATGAGTGTGTGAGGAGGTAGGTCATTACCTCGTGCTCTACTTTAAATGTATAGCAAGTTTGATGGAGTTAAATGAAGGATTGAAACAATGTGGTATTTAAGTGAAAAATATGATAAATTGAAATAGCTATCATTTCATGTGATGAAACTTGTTCAAATTGTTTGATTAGTGTTTAATAGTCAACATGAGGAAGTTTAAGTATGATTGTATTAGTGAGAAGTGGAATTTTATAGAAAACCGAATCGGAAATCGGATTTGTTCCAATTCCGTCGGGTTTTGTAAATCCGTATTTTTAGATAGAAGAGATAGGTAGAAATTGGGACTTACCAAGCGACCTGTTCGCTGACGACATTCTATTTCTTTCTTCTTTGAATGTCGTCAGGTGAATTGGACCCGTCAGAGATCGAGCCAACTACAGAAGACTTGGACCAGTTCTGTGAAGACCCCGAGCTCTAGACATTGTATATTTTCCATTCGGTACTTTTCAATTCTTGTTATGCCATTGTTTAGGCATCGTTTTATTTCAGTTGTATTTCCTTTTCACGCATTGTACAAAAGAATGTTAATAAATAAAAGTTGTTGTTTTTATTATACCTTGTCTCTTGAGTATTTACTTTTATATTGCTTAGATACGCTTAGCGTATGTACTTCTGAGTATATACGTAGCGGACCAGTCGCGTTCCCTTCGCCGTATACCGGGAAACGGGGCGTGACAGAACCGGTGTGAGTTGGTTGAAAGATCTGTAGTCCAATTTGGGACTAAGATCTGTTGAAATATTCATGAGCAGATGGGCTCAATTAATATGAGTTGAGGACTTATGGCCAATCTTGGGCTAAGTCCAATAAATGTTTAACATTTTATTTTGGGCTGTTGAGCCTTTATTTGGGCTTGGCCCTTCTAACAATGTTTTTGTCTTTTATTGAATGTTGAGCATTTATCAGAGCTCTGGGCTTATTAAAGAACAATTTATGTTCTGTCAGCGCAACACGTGGCGTGCCAGGCGCTTTGCGCCAGTCAAAGAGCGCAGTGTGCTACTGCCAAGTAGCGCACATGTAAGGGACATGTGTCGCACTCAGCGCTAGGCACCAGATGATGAGCGCATGATGCCAGTTTATGAGCACTGAGCGCTAATCTATGAGCGTATTGCACTTTCAATTTAGTGGCGCACACGTGAGTGACACGTGGTGCGCTTGGCGCTGAGCGCCAGCCCATAAGCGCAGTGCGCTATTTCAGAAGCGCAAAGCGCAAGTTGTTAATTGGCGCATACGTGGTTGACACGTGGCGCATTTGGCGCTGAGCGCCGGTCTAGAGAGCGCAGAAGCGCAGTTCAAGAGCGCAAGGCGCATTTCAAGAGCGCAAAACGCATCTGGTCAATTTTATGATCTGGGAAACAAATTTACGTTCTTTTAAAAGAGACTTTGTCTTAAGATCTAAGAACAACAGTTCTTATTTTTGCAGGAGATGTTTCCAATCTCTTATGTCGATGAAAGGCTCTGCCTTTATAGATCCATGATCTGTGAGAAGAATTATGTTCTTCTTTTATTTCATGATGAGATCTTTTGATCTCTTTGTGAAAGAATTTTGGTCTTTGTAGATCTATGATCTTTTTAAAGAAATGAATTCTTCTTTCTTAATCATGAGATGATTTCATCTCTGTGTTCATCATCCTTCATTCTTACCTTGAAGAAAAATCTTCTTGCAAGAGCTTGCTCTTTTTCTTTGAGTTTCCCAAAATTTAAGGGGGGGGGGGGGTTTCTCTGTCTAAGACTTGAAGTCTTGGGGCCTTTATATAGGGCAAGCCGATTTGTTGAATCAGTTAAAAAGATCTTTCTCTGATTGATTTGGGGATGTTTCCCACCATTGGATCTTTGATCCTAGGGCTTCTATTTTACAGAAGGCAATTTTCTTGTTTTTAACAAGATTGGAAAATCTTTCCATAACAGAATTTAATTCTGATTAATTAATAATTTATCATTATTATTAGATCTTTTGATCTAACGGTGGGGAGTTTTTTAATTCCAGCGTTAGCGCACCTGTGTCTTATACGTGGTGCGCTGCTCAGAGCGCAGCGCACTTAGCGCTAGCACACCCGTGTTTGACACATGGTGCGCTGCTTAGAGCGTAGCGCATCTAGCGCTAGCGCACACATGGTGCGCTGCCTAGGGCGCAGCGCACTTGGCGCTGCATCTGAAGCGTCGCTTCAATTTTGAAATTTGAATTTCAAACAGAGCTTTGCTCTGATTGGGGGAAACAAATGCCCCCCCAACCGTTGCGCTCACGTGGCCCACATATGAGTGCAGCGGTGGTAGCATCTGCGCCTTTGGATCAACTCAGAAGTTGAAAAGGTATTTCAATGCCTATAAATAGGACCTTTGGTCCTTTAGATGATTCTGTTCATTTTCTTCTTTTGAGAATTTTTCATTCAGAGCATAGCTCTTCTGCTTAAGAACTTTTCAAGAATCAAAACTCTGTTAAAATCTTGGTAAAGATTAAATCTTTTAAAAGATCATTTTAAGAATCTAGGGTTTCACCCATTAATAGAGCCTTGCTCTCCATAGATCTTTGATCTAAAGAAAACCTTTTCTAGGGTTTCATTAACAGAGCTTTGCTCTCTTGAACCCATAGACCTAAGGAGATCTTCCCATGAACAGAGCTTTGCTCATAAAGAACTCTCAGAGTTTGTTCATAGATCTTGAAGATCTCAGAATTTTTAATTCATAAAAAATTGATTTTAATTTTTAAAAAATTGATTTTAATTTTTTCTTTTGGATTCTTTCATCATCATTTTTTTTCCAGAGCAAGGCACTTGAGGAATTTTTATTCCTTCATGATCAGAGTTTGACAAGTGTCACTCTGTCATAGAGCATCGCTCTCAAAGGGAGATTTACTCCTCTGCCCGAGGGATCTCTCATTTAATAAGAATTTTCTTGAGGATTTTCTCACTTAATTAACAGTTTCATCAAATGATGAGGCTATTTTATTAATTGATGAATTGTCATCTAGATTTTGTGGGTCCCCTTTCTACTGCATTGTAGTATGGTACAAATTCTAAAGTACCAAGTGTCAGAATTTAAATTAAATTATAGCACTGACAGTTGACTTTTGTCCCTTTTCGCGCAGGCGACATATCTTTCGACACTTCTTTTCCGTTCATCCGCTCAGAAGGCGGATTTCCTGAGGCGCCTGTAGACCGAGAGGTTCTTGCGTTGATCAGAGACCATGACCCAGAACACAAAAATCTTCACCTATGGGGTAGATGGTATGATCAAATTATCAGAGGCCGCCGGAGCTCTTCTTGTGCGACGCCTTCGGAGCCTATCTCTGCGATCCCTTATGCCGATGCACCCCCGATCAATTACACCGTGGAGGAGGTAAATTGGATTTCAGAAGGTCTCCTTCGGCCTTCTATTGCCGCAGTACCCGTGCAGCCGCCAGTGGCTTTGGACACCCTAGGGCGACGCATATGTCAGGGCGAGTCGCGCCCTTGGGGACAGCCCTACAACATCGGGCTAACTCCCCATCATCCGGTCGGATACTTGCAGTGGGCCAGATATATCTTATCGGCAAAGAAATCGCAGCTGCTGAAGGTTGGCTTATACCCTGCGGTCTACGCTTCCTTGTTCCAGTATTCTGCACCTCCCACATGGTGGATCAAGGCGTTTTTAGAGCAGTGGAACATTCCGACCCATACCTTCCTTCTATTGGATAGAGAGGTCTCCATTTCCTTGGAAGAATTTGCCGAGGTTTCTGGTTTACCAGTTAGGGGGAGCATTACGAGGAGCTGCTTCCTCCGGATGAATATGTTTTCGCCACCAAATCGGTGGTGATGGGTCTTATCCCAGAGAACGCCATTCAGCACCAGTTCCCGAGTCTGATAAAGGTGTTGAACATGTATGAGAGCCTCTTTCTTGAATCCGGAGGCCGGGGGGTCGCTTTGCGAACTTCATTGCTCGTTTTCTTCGCCCAGAAATTTTGTCGCGACAAGGCGAAAAGTTTGCTAAACTTGATGATCCTTTCGGTTTTGGCTTGGACCGTCGGCCAATACTGGAAGCCGATCAAAAGGGTTTCTTTCTTCCCGACGTCACGATCGTCCCCCTGTCAGAAATCGCCGCTCCGAGCATTGATGAGGAAGCGTTCTTTCTCGGGTTTCTCGGTTTATGGTTAAGCTGGTTCGCGCTTCCTATGCACCCTCGTTACATGAGGCCTTCTGTCTTCTACCCCGCGCATCGCATGGTTTCCGGAATACAAGTGGCCATCGGGATCGCCGGGTTAGCCCACCTATATCACGGCCTCAGCTTAGCAGCGGATACCACTAAACCAGGGGTGCATCCTGCCAATTTCCCAATGCATTACTTCACTTCATGGATGGAGCTGCACGTGCTTGGGGCCTTCGGTATCCACAAAAGACCTTCTTTTTATGACAGATGCAAGTTCCCTCGGATAATGCGACTGGTTGACGCCTCCATCGTGAGTCCGTCATCGCGGGAAGCTAGGAGCCTGCTCCTTCGTCCCCACACGGTTGGAGATGGTATGTCTTTCACAGACAAAGTCTTGATCATCGGCCAGGAAACTTCAAAAGCGGTGCTGCCATTGCAAGACATCTTTAAAGACGGGGCCTCTGTGTTGAAAGCCCAGGAGATTCTTCATTCGTACTCTATCAGGCCGGGCTTTCTCGTGTTCAGGCAAAATGATGCGGCATTATTCATGAGATACAACCCGCATCGTTTCGCCCAGCAGCTGAGTTACAATCAGGGCGTCCCACTTGAGGCCTTTTTGGCAGAACCTGCTATGCGGAGCGCGCTGCATCATTTTATGCGTCTGAACACAGGGTCTCACTTCTTTATCAGCGAACCAAGCTGTGTCCCGAAGGCCCTTAATGTACACGTAGCCTGGTACTAACATTCAATGGGCGCCGTTATCAGGGAGTAGAAGCGACTGCTGCTCGATCGCAAAGGTGCACCCCCTGCTGGTGATCGAAACGTCCCTCTGAAGTGATGGACCATTGTCCCGTCTCCCTTAAGAGAAGCTGCGGTGATCGAAGTTCTGCATGACAGGCCCAAGCTACCGATACCCCGGGCTCCTGTAGAAAAGGTCACTGTAGCCTCCCCCGATTCTGGCGTGGGTTCAAACATCGGGACTCATCGCCCCAAAGTGCCTAGCAAGCGTAAGCTTGTTCTAGCTGCGACTGGAGCTCGCTCGCAGAAGAGGAAGAAAAGTCGATCCTTTCTGTCGACGTAGTACTCGGCCAGGAGCCTCACGCTCCTTATGGCGAGGGTCTAAGCTAGTATGGGACCAATGAGGGTCTATTCGTAGCGCCGGACGATACCGACCTCGAGGCTGCTATTGCAGCTTCTGTGCGATCAGCAAGCCACAAAGCGGGACTGGCCATCCTCGCGCAATTAAGTAAATATCATCCGTACTTTTTATCATTGCATTATATCTTTATTATAATGTTTTGACTGACACTTTTCCTTCTTTAACAGGCATTTCCACTGAAGAGCCTCTCGCGGCTTCCCTTAGGACCTTTGAGGAGGAGGAGAGGATTCGCGCTTCGCTGGGCATTGGTATATTTCGGCTCACCGCGTCTTCATTCTCTTTTCTTATGGACAATCTGACCCCCTCCTTATCTTATCGCAGGGACTACAATACCAATCCCGCAAGGTGATGCAGAAATGCTTCCAGGGCCAGCCATCGAAGTCCCGGCCTCCTCAACACTGCCGAAAGAGGCCTTACTTAAACGACCGATGACGGATGCCATAACGACTCTAGAGGTAACCCTTGGCGCGGACGATGACGTCCTATTGATGGAGGCTTCTAGAAGATCTGCTCTCATGGCCCGAGCGGAAAGGAAGCGTAGAATGCGCGCGGCAAGGGAGCGTAGCGCCGCCTTGGCTGCGGGTGCAGGTTCGAGCACCGCTACCCCTGCCCCTACTCTTTCAGAGGATGCTCCGGCTGCCTTGTCCACCGCCCATAGACAGGCAGCATGTGCTGCTCGGGAAGCGATCGGAAAACCGACTCAAGGTAACGTGACATTGGGTTCTTCTGTCAAAGTTTTAATTTTCAGGTTCTTATATATCCTATCTTACAGGGCCGAGTCTTGTCGAAGAAGTGGCGGCAACCATCGAGCCTGAGGTAGCGGCAGGTGAGACAGCCACGATCGCCGAGCCCGAGGTAGCGGCAAGTGAGACAGCCATAATCGCCGAACCTGAGGTAGCGGTAGGTGAGATGGCTACAATCGCCCAGCCCAAGGTAGCCACTCTTCCTCAAGAGTTGGGCACTGCTCCAATCGTCGCTCTTTCCCCTTGCGGCTCTTTGCCGTTGCCGGGCGCTGCGAGTGTTACGACGATTCTCGTGGAGTCGGGGAATGAGGCTACGGGCGGTGAGACCGTTCCGATGGAGGAGGGTGAGGCAGTCGCTGCATCCAGTGATGCCCTTGTTGCGTTCTTGACCAGGGACTTACCAGGTAAATTTCAGGTTATTGCTTTCTATTTTATTCTGCAATCCCTTTTCGACCTTTTCTGACAGTACTTTTATTTCGAATGCAACTGTGGTGGGCGTTGAGGTTGTGCCACCCGAGGAAGCGCCATCAGTTACCGCTTTGACGGTGACCGCTCCTCTGCCTTCTCCCGTACCATCTCAAATGCTGGAAGGTGCGGATTTGTGACCCATCAGTTGTAGGGTTCCTAGGCACTCTTGTGAAGGTTCTTAAGGCATCAAACATGCCCGGATTAAATTTTAGACGTGCCGAACAACCCAAAGCCGGGATCTTTGCTAGATTATTAGGGTTTAACATGCAATAAGATAACTTTTATTTAAGTGTGAGGGATTACAACCTTTGTAGTCCGCTCCTTCACTTCACAAGCTCCGAGTAGAAGTCCCTTTGCCGCGATCCACGATCTCCCGGACTCATGAGAGGCTCCACGACTCGAACGATCCATTCTAGCTTGTCGTAATCCAAATCTCCGATGATCTACGTCGAGGTTTCGAAGAACTCAAGCTATCTCACTCTAAAGAAGTGAACACACTAATCCCATGGGCTAGATGAGATGAGTATGAGAGAGTAGTAATTTAGCTATCCTTTTATATCATTTTCTCATAATCTTTCATCACTTAAGGATTTTGAAGAGAGCTTTTCTTGAAGAAGGAAGAAGATGATAATGGAAAATATAATCATAAGCTTAAAACCTTTTGTGATGAATAGAAAGAATTATATGATTGATTTGTAAACCATGGTCAAGGATGATAGGATAAGAATGAGTAGAGAATCAACTAGGGTTAGGGTTTGGTTACGTTAAAAAGAATGTGTCATCTTAAATATCTTAAGGATGGCAAAATAAAATGCTTCTAGAAGCAACTTGAAGAAACTAAACCAAATCAAAACCTAACCTCAATTAATCATCCTTAAACATGTTTAACAATTAATCATATTATGTCACAATAATATATATCATATATATATTATATATTTGCAACAAAAGAAAATAATACAATTAACATATATCGCATATATATCAATGTATCATCCACTGAGAAAATGAAATAATAAAGTAAGCCAATATTAGTTAATATAATAATATATCATATATATTATTATATATTAAATCATCGAATCAACACTTGATCCGACGATCCGGCTATATCGAATATAACCGGCTAATATATCATGTACCGATTCATCGAATCAACACTTGATCCGATGACCCGATTCATATCCATAAATCGCGAGAATATAATACAGTATCCCATATCGCATTATTCTCGCTCCTGCGCATATCACATATGTGCCACTACTCTGTTTCGCCTGAGCCAAGAAACCTCTGTGTAGGACTCTAAAGAATCGTCAATACGCCGGTAGCAGGTGATGATCATATCAAACACCCACAAGCTGCAAGCGGTCAGCTAAACGTAACAGCCACCCAGGTATTGAGCGATCAGAAGATCAACAAGCTAGCCTGTGCGTTCTCCTGTGAATCCGATCAGTAACACTCCCGTACAGTCCGGTCTGTTCGTCTGATATGTCGCATATCAAGTCTAGGGGTGGTATACGTCAGACCCCAGTAACCGATAAGTCGTGTCGATGTATGGCTGATAACGGGTCGAGAAACTACTAGTAACACTTACCAGTAAATCTCTATATCAGCCCTGGCCAGGGACTTCCAGTTATAGCCAATCGAACACAGCACAACATCAACTCCCTATACCGGGAGAGACGAATCCCCTCCTATCGCTCATTGCCTCCATATGATTCGGGACTGTACCCAAAAGCCACCATTTTACACGCCCTCTTGGACGTGGTAAGGTGGAAATCAAAGCACAGTGGGAATCACACAAGACTCTATGACGATCTCGGGTCTACAGACTACCCTGTACCTGTGTCACCGGAGAACTGCCATCTGACGTGTGGTATATCACCATCTGGGAGTTCTCGGCGAGTCCGTTCAGTGTACCCAGTCTCCACTGAGCACCCGTACACCATCTATGATGTCTAACATCGATGGATATGGGATCATCCATCGCCCATCATATGGGTCAAGATGCGTATACGCTAGTCTACTCTGGTGTATCGATGCCCTGTCTCGATATACCCTCGACTAGGAACAGTTATAGGATGTACTCATCGACTACCGCGGCCCCACTAGTATGATCTCATCATAGTCCCAGTAGTCGAGTACAAGTCCTAAGGGCTTTATCAACATGTGAGAGTAAAACAGTAAACCAGTACAAGTCAACATGTTAAGATAAAGTGAAACCAAATAGCATACTATCATGACGAGCAAGAAAGTCTTCTCTATATATAACCAAGCATCCATTATAATATACATCAAATGTACAACAATGGCCTCTAGGGCATATACATAACTAACATCAGTTTCATTGTAGGCTTTATATTTCATGTACTGACATTGCATTATTACATCCTCGCAGGAGTCCTTTTTGATCACATGTATCAGGTGCTACACCCACACTTCTCTTTCCAGTCAGAAATTGCCTTATCTAGTGGCGCTGGTGAGTACAGCCTTCAGCTAATGTCTTTTCTTTTACGGGCAGCCAAATCATTTCTAATTCTTCTTTGTTTTGATTGCAGCACTACAGATCGAAGGAGGAGACGAAAGAACAGTTGCGCCACTGGTACTCCCGGCCTTGCCACCTGCTGCAGCCGGTATAGTAAACTCCATTGTTCATGAACCTCTTATATTTCTTGAACCGTCATTTAACTGTGATTTGTTTTTCAGCGGTGATACCAACTTCAGCTTCGTTCGAATCTCGAGTCGTAATGCCAGCAGGCCCCTTCTCTCGACGTCCATCTTCCAAAGGTGCTATGAATAGCCTGCGCATGTTGATCGATCACCTCGAGGAGCTTGATGTGGAGACTCCTGCCCTTGCTACTGATTTCGCTGCTGAGGTTAATCCCATGCTGGCGACGCTCGTGCACTTTCATAACAAAGGCGTCATGGAGTCCTGGGTTAATCACTGCAGGAAAATCGAGGCCTGTCTGCATGAGCTCGAGTTTAGACATCCTGCCCCCGAGGTCTTGGCTGTGAACTCCCAGCGGGCCACATGGGTAGAGGAGAGTACTCCTTACTTCCGCCATCTTTAACAGGAAGCGGCCCTGAAGCGTAAGGAGTGCGAAGTGGTTTCAAGCGAATATGCTCGATTGCGTGCTCAAGTTGATGCAAACGTCGCACAGTTGAAAGTTATCTTCGAAAGCCTTCTACGATGTATTTCCGATGGGCTAACGCTGAGGCAGAAGCTCGACCTTATCGAGCGAGATGCACAAAGTCGTGGGGCAACTCAGCGGGTCATAGATGAGTAACTTTCATCTTATTTGCAGCAACGGGCTCAAGTTGAAGCGGAGTTGGCCGCGGCAGCTGACCAAGACAAGGGGCTGAGGGAAGTGCGCGAGCGGCTGATTGGTTTATTGAAAGCGCTTCCCTCTCAATAATTGTTTTTGTACCATTTGTAATTTTGAATAAAATGTATCCATTTTTTTTATTCTTTCATAAGATGTATTATGTACCCAATTGAATTTATGAATAAAAGATACATTTCTTTTGCAATGTCTTATGTCATCTCTTTGCTTTCTCTTTTCTTTGTTATCAGCATATCACTTTAGTAAGCATAGCCTGCAGGTGATAGAGTGAGCATCCTGTTTTGAATTCTTCGAGAGGTAGTGATGGCTTAGAAAGCAAGTTCAGATCTGCTGCCTAAGACTTTTCAACTTCATGAGCCGTGAGGGTCTCATGAAGACTTTTCTCCCTACGAGTCGAGAGGATCTCGTAGATGTATTTTCTCCTTAGGAATCGTGAGAATTCCTAAGCGCGTTTTCTCTTGTAAGCCTTAAGGATCTTACAAGAGAGTTTTCTTCCTTACGGGTCGAGAGGACCTGCAAGTGATTGATGGTGTTACCATTATCCGCACTTAGCGGAGTCAGGAGTTGCTCTGGGCGTTTCCCACGGGGTCAAGATTGACTTTAACCGTGTTCCACGGGACCAGGAATTTGCTCTGGATGCTTCCCACGGGGTCATAACCGTGTTCTGCGAGGACCAGGCTCCGCTCTGGACGTTTCCCACGGGGTCAGGATTGACATAAGCCGCGTTCCACGTGACCAGGAATTTGCTCTGGATGCTTCCCACAGGGTCATAGCCGTGTTCTGCGAGGACCAGGCTCCGCTCTGGATACTTCCCATGGGGTCAAAGCCGTGTTCTGCAAGGACCAGGATCCGCTCTGGACGTTTCCCACAGGGTCAGGATTGACATAAGCCGCGTTCCACGTGACCAGAAATTTTGCTTTGGATGCTTCCTACGGGCCGTGTTCTACGAGGACCAGGCTCCGCTCTGGATGCTTCCCACGGGGTTATAGCCGTGTTCTGTTAGGACCGGAATCCGCTCTGGACGTTTTCCACGGGGTCAGGATTGACATAAGCCGTGTTCCACATGACCAGGAATTTTGATCTGGATGCTTCCCACGGGGTCATAGCCGTGTTCTGCGAGGACCAGGCTCCGCTCTGGATGCTTCCCACGGGGTCATAGCCATGTTCTGCTAGGACCGGAATCCGCTCTAGACGTTTCCCACGGGGTCAGGATTGACATAAGCCGCGTTCCACGTAACCAGGAATTTTGCTCTGGATGCTTCCAATGGGGTCATAGCCGTGTTCTGCGAGGACCAGGCTCCGCTCTGGACGTTTCCCACGGGGTCAGGATTGACATAAGCCGCGTTCCACGTGACCAGGAATTTTGCTCTGGATGCTTCCTACGGGGTCATAGCCGTGTTCTGCGAGGACCAGGCTCCGCTCTGGATGCTTCCCACGGGGTCATAGCCGTGTTCTGCGAGGACCAGGATCCGCTCTGGACGTTTCCTACGGGGTCAGGATTGACATAAGCCGCGTTCTACGTAACCAGGAATTTTGCTCTGGATGCTTCCCACGGGGTCATAGCCGTGTTCTGCGAGGACCAGGCTCCACTCTGGACGTTTTCCACGGGGTCAGGATTGACATAAGCCGCGTTCCACGGAACCAGGAATTTTGCTCTGGATGCTTCCCACGGGGTCATAGCCATGTTCTGCAAGGACCAGGCTCTACTCTGGATGCTTCCCATAGGGTCATAGCCGTGTTCTGCAAGGACCAGGATCCGCTCTGGACTTTTCCCACGGGGTTAGGATTGACATAAGCCGCGTTCTACGTAACCAGGAATTTTACTCTGGATGCTTCCCACGGGGTCATAGCCGTATTCTGCGAGGACCAGGCTCCGCTCTGGATGCTTCCCACGGGGTCATAGCCGTGTTCTGCGAGGACCAGGATCCGCTCTGGACGTTTCCCACGGGGTCAGGATTGACATAAGCCGTGTTCTACGTAACCAAGAATTTTGCTCTGGATGCTTCCCACGGGGTCATAGCCGTGTTCTGCGAGGACCAGGCTCCGCTCTGGACGTTTCCCACGGGGTTAGGATTGACATAAGCCGCGTTCCACGTAACCAGGAAGGGTTGACTTTATCCGCATTTCACGGAGTCGGGGTTTGACTCTCGGTCATCTATGTACCGCCGAGTCATGGAACTGGAAATTGCCGCGGTTCCACTTTGCTTGATGTTATGTCTGTTGTAATGAGACGAATGTTGAGATGATCTCCAGGCTGTCTGTGAACCATTGAGATTTGGCTTCTTCTTCTGATGGAGCCTAGGGAGGGAAGATGTGATTCCTTCTTCGTTTGCGCCCCTGGATTGTATACAGGGATTGATGCAATATCACCTGCAGGGCATAAATTTCATTTTTTTTTATTTCTTTCCGCGATGCCCTATCATTTCAGCTTTTATATCACGAAAGTCGCGATTGCCCAATCATTTCGGCTATTTTTTCGCGGTGCCCAATCATTTCGACCATTTATTTTATTTTTACTCGCTACTTTTTATTGCGAGTTGCCCAATCATTTCGGCTATTTTGCATGCATATATTCTTACTTGCTACTTTTTATTTGCAAGTTGCCCCATCATTTCGGCTATTTCGTATGCATGTGTGGATTACTGGCTTTTCGCTGCAAGCTTGGAATTGGACACCGATTTCGGCATCAGCACCGCTACAACTGGGATATTTCCAGGAGAGAATCATCATTTGCTTCTGTCGATGTCGAACAAAGGTTGCTTCGCAAACAGGGTTAAGGTCCTGTCGACTAAGGCTTTTGACTTCATGAGCCGTAAGGGTCTTATGAAGGTATTTCTTCCTGCGAGTCGTGAGGATCTCATAGGTGTGTTTTCTCCTTAGGAATTGTGAGGATTCCTTAGTGTATGGTCTCTTATAAGTCGTAAGGATCTTACAAGAGTTCTTTCTCCTTATAAGTCGAGAGGACTTACAAGGGCTGTTCACTGTGTAAACATATCCCTAGTCACGGATGTGACTTTGTTAGGGAAATGTTTATTCGTGCCCGTGGATTGTATACAAGGGTCAGCATTGAACCGCTTGTAGGGCAGCATTGGAGGTTGTGGTGGCCACTTAAGAACAGGTTCAGATCCATGTAGCTTAAGACTTTTGAATCCTATGAGCCGTGAGGGTCTATAGAAGGGTTCTCCTTACGAGTCGTGAGGATCTCGCAAGTGTAATTTCTCCTTAGGAATCGTGAGGATCCCTAAATGTGTTGCTCCCTTGTGAGTGGTAAGGATCTCAAGTGGTTTCTCCTCACAAGGTTGAGAGGACCTTGCAAGTGTCTTTTAACGAGATTGCGCCCTTTCAGGTTTTCACAGAAACTCGCCGGTAGCCCTGCTGTTTTTACTCACGGAGCCCTTTCGGGTTTTCATTCGTGCCCATTTTGCTTATGGACATACCGTTTTCTTTTTTCTCTTTTTTTATTCTTTTATTCTTTTTTTTGTGTCAGCCTTGGGATGCTGCAATCCACGGTAGTTTATCGACGTCTCGGTCAACAGCTAGTTTTAGGACATAGTGGTCCATTGTTAGTTTAAGGACGTTTCGGTCCGTGGTTAGTTTAAGGACGTTTCGGTCTATTGTTAGTTTTAGGACATTTCGGTCCGTTGTTAGTTTTAGGACATTTCGGTCCGACGAAAAGGAAGCCGGCTACTACTTACAGAGTTTAGGCTTAGGAAGATAACGAGCGGACACAGGCGTCGTCATCTATCGTTGACCTAGGCCGTGACTCGTCAGGCGTAGTATTTCTTTAGCGACCGTTTATTGGCCTGAAAAGTCTTTCACCATGCATGTCCATGAGCAGATATGCTCCACCCTGGTAGATTTTGTCTATGATATACGGGCCTTCATAGTTCGGCTCGAATTTCCCCCGCTTGGCACGATTGGAGATCAAAGGTCTTTTGACCACTAGCACGAGTTCGCCTTGGCGGAATGTTTTCGGCCTAGCCAATCTTTCATATGAGCGCGTCATCTTTTCTTTATAAGCCTCCAGATTTTGTTACGCCATGAGCCGGGTTTCATCAAGGGCATCGAGCTCCTCAAGCCGAAGGTGAGCATTTTCTTCGTCTGTTAGCTCGTAGTGAACTGCTACTCGTAGAGAGGGTAACTCTATTTTGAGGGGGAGTACTGCTTCCGTACCGAATACCAATGCGTACGGCGTTGTGTTCGTAGTCGTTTTGAACGTAATTCGATACGCCCAGAGAGCTTCATGCAGTCTCTCATGCCAGTCCTTCTTATTTCAAGACACCGTCTTTTTCACGATCTTCGTCAAGGTCTTGTTGAAAGCCTCAGCTAGACCGTTAGCTCGGGGATTATAGACCGAAGAATATCTCCAGTCTATGTTATGCTGTTGTGCGAAGCGGCTGATCTTGTGGCTTCTGTAGGCTGGCCCGTTATCAGAGATGATCCGTCGCGGAGTTCCAAACTGATAAATGACGTACGTCTTGAAGAAATGGAGGATATTCTCCGTTTTCACTTCTCTTAGCGGTACTGCTTCTGCCCATTTGGAGAAGTAATCAATTGTCACCAAAATGAATCAGTGTCCTCTGGACGATGCTGGTTCGATGGGGCCGATTATGTCAGTCCCCCACATTTCGAACGGCCAGCTAGCCACTGTCGGATGTAGCGGATTTGGATGTTGATGGATAAAGTCCCCGTGAATCTGGCACGAATGGCACTGCTTCGCGTATTCGAGGCAGTCTTGGATCATCGTGGGCCAATAATAGCCCATCCTTTTGATCTTCAGCTTCATCTTTGGGCCGGCTTGGTGAGAACCACAGAGTCCGTCATGAGTTTCTTGGACGGCTCTCTTTGCCTCTTCAGGTCCCAGGCATCTTAGCCATAAAGAGTCAAATGATCTCTTATACAGGGTATCATTGACGAAAGCAAAAGACAGAGCTCGTTTCATAAGCTGATGTCTTGAGGACGCATCTTTAGGTGTTCGACGGGATTTGAAGTAGTCTATAAAGACTTCTCTCCAATCCTCAGCCTTTTCCTGGTCTTTTATTTGCATAGCCATTTGCTCTGTCGCTTCCTTCTCCCCGGACAACTCTAGAGATATTTCTGCCGGTGCAAGAACCCGACGGCTTTGTACCACGATTCTTACGACATCGAGGTTCTCATCGGTCAATTCTTTAGCGAGCTTGGCTAATGCATCCGCCTTGCTATTTTCCGCACGCAGTATGCTTTCCAAGGTGTAGGAAGGAATTTAAGTCAACAGTTGCTTTACTTTCTCGCCGTACTTCACCAACTCTGGCTTGCACGTTTGATAGTCGCCGTTTACTTGACTAACGACCAGTTGGGAGTCTCCGTATATGAGAAGGTTTTCAATTCCCATGTCGACGGCGATCTCGAGGCCTGCTATCAAAGCTTCATATTCGGCTTCATTGTTCGTCCTCGGCTCTGTTAAGGAAAAGGCAAAGCGCATTATCCCTCCTTATGGAGTCACGAAGATGAGGCCTACCCCTGATTTGATTATAGGCGTGCTTTGTTTGCGTTTCTTTATGGAAGACGCTGCATCGAAGTAGAGTTCCCATCGGGTATCATTTTCCTTTCTCTCCCTGGCGATCGTGTCAAACGCATGTTCGTCTGGAAATTCGCGGTTCAAGGGAGAGTCGGCAGGTATCGGGTGCTCAGCGAGGAAGTCGGCGATGGCCTGGCCTTTCACTGCCTTAAGAGGCCGATAAGTTATCGAGAATTCCATCAAGAGTAGGGCCCATTTAGCGAGACGCCCCGTTAATATGGATTTTGACATCAAATACTTGAGAGGATCCACTTTTGATATGAGATGGACCTCATGCGCCAACGCGTAGTGTCCGAGCTTCGTTACCACGAAGATCAACGCTAGGCAGTGTTTTTCGATGGGGGGGTAGTTGCTTTCTGCCCCCAGGAGAACTCGACTCAGATAGTAGAGAGCTCTTTCTTTCCCTTAATCGTTCTCTTGTGCCCACAGTGCGCCTAAAGAACGTTCGAGGGCTGTCGTATACATGAAGAGAGGTTTTTCTTTAACGGGAGCGGCCAGCACTGGCGGATTCTGCAGGTATTGCTTGATTTCGTCCAGCGTGCTTTCCCTTTACCCTTTTCGTTCCACGGCTCCGGCTTTGGAGGAGACGGTCTATGACTCATCTGGTCCATTTGGGCCAATTTGTCAATCAAGGCCTGGAACGTGGTCGGCTTGAAGAACATCATGAATTGGGAAATAGTTGCCTGAGGGTCCAGAGTGCCCACGAACATGCCCACCGCCGGTGCTTCCTCGATGCGCTGCTCATATTTTGACCATAAATTTCGCCATCGTATTGCATACTGCACCCACGTTTCACCTGGCTTCACCCTGGCATTGATCAATGCCGTTATTGGGGTGCGTTCACTAGCACTCGCGAATCGCTGGGTGAATAATAGCTCCATATCTGTGAAAGTCTTGACGGGGTAGTTTGAAAGTTCAGAATACCACTCGAATGTCGTCTCCGACAAGCTGCCGACGAACTGGCGAAGTAGCAATTTATCATCACCTCCAGTGTTGCCACATAGAGCCCTGAACTGGGCGACATGCTGGTGGGGATTGCCCGTCCCTTTATATACATGAAATTTAGGGATCGTGTATCCCGGCGGGTACTTGATTTGGTCATACCCTCCTGGATATGGTCGCCCAGTTTTAACAATTTGGTCGGCCGCTTCATTCGCCTGGTGAGCTCGTATTTACTGAGCAATGTAGTCATCCAGAGCAGCCTTGGAGATGGTTTCCTCTTTGGATGCTGAAAGAGCCAGAGGAGGGTTCGATGTCTCCCCTCTGTCGTCTTCAATGATGATCGGGGGGGTCTTCAGCTGGAGGTTCCGGCTGTAACATCATCCCAGCCATATCTTGGAACAGGAGAGCCATTCGTTTTATATTGGCTGCCTGTTCCGCAGCCTCTTTTTCTTTCCTCTCGAGCATTCTTCGGAGGAACTCAGTATCAGTTTCTTGTTCCCGACGCTGCTCCGAGGTTTTTGGATTTTCTTTTGGCCCAGTAAGTGCGGCCATTGCAGTCAGCATCTCCTGAAGTTTCTGCTGCTGTTGTTCCTGAGCCTTCGTTATCGATCGGGTAAGCGGTCGATGACCAGTAGAAGCACGGCTTTCCTATTTTCCGGAAGCCATATAAACAGTATGCACCGTCATGCCCCCAGACTTAGGGTGTTTAGATTCGACATCTTTGCGACTTGCCGTATTCACGGGGGCTTTCTCTGGCCTCCTTCTCTTATGAGCGGTTGACGTTGAGGGAGCCGTTGCAGTGGGCACCCAGACGGCTGTCGCCTTTGGTGGCTTGACAGGATGATTTGCTCCTTGTCGAGCTTTAAGCTTCTGAGAGTAGTCCTGGTCAATCACCGATTCCTGGACCTATCTCCAGACTTTATAAACTTTGGAGGACAGACGCTGAGGAGGCTGCTCCGGCTTCTTTTCTGTAGTAATCTCCATAGGTGGAGGAGATCTCTTCAGCACAGCAGTCGGAGAGTTCTTGCGAACCCACTTAAGCGGTTCAAACCTGTTCCCAGTTGGAACAACAGCATTGATTTCCACCATGGGAGCTGGCGGAGTTAGCCCAGAAGGGGAGCTGCCCCCGGCCTTCCTTACTCGGCGCCAGTGGCGACGTCGAGCATGTAGTGCGGACGGGATTGTCTCAGCTGTAGGGGTGGTTTCGTCATGCTCCCCGTGTTGGCGAAGGGTTGTCGCCGGCGTCAGCCTCTTAAAGACCGATGTTCGCTGAGAAGTAATGTCTAACCTATCGAATACAGATCTCTGGGTAGAGGTGATTTCACCCGGTGCGGGAGCCGAAGTGGCCAGCCTTGTGAAGACTGACTTCTTGTCAGGAGAAGCTACTTTGGTGACCTTGAGAGCAGGAATGGCTATCCGTTTTGGGATGGCTGCTTCAGGAATCGTGGGCTTATTGACAGGCCCATTGGAGTTCAGGCTCAGCCTATCGAAGACTGATGTTGTTGGCTTGGAATTGGATGACCCGTTGAGAGGGCCTGTGGTGGTAGTGAGCCGATCAAAGACCGACTTCTTCTGCGCTTCTTGCGGCAGCGGGATGTTAACGCTCACTGGTGGGAGCATGGTCCCAAAGAACAACCCGGTGGTAGCCTGCGTTACCTGCTCTACCGGCATTGTGAAAAGGGAGGCCGCCTGGGGCCCGTAAGTTACACCTCCAGATGAGGCGGAACGGGAGTTGCAGTTGCAGCTGGAGCATTTTGTGCAGGTAGACGCATTGATCTTTCATTTTCTGCACGGAGCAAGACACCAAATCATAGTACCTCGAATCCATGGGCAACCATATCAAACCGCGATTCGTTCACGAACACGACACACGAAGTGTGGAGTGGAAAGAGGAAAAGGTCCCACCGGGCGTGCCAGAATCTGTTCCCCGCCAAATACCCGGAGACGCGATAAACGTCTTGCCTTAATTTCGGGGCAGATGCTAATTGGTGTTATCCGTCCACTTCTCTGAAGATGCCAAGTTGATTTATGGCACCGTGTATCGAAGGTTTAGACGGATGCGGCCGATGTAGCAGACTTCGTCAGATTCCCCCTCATTTGAGGGGGTTTTGATTGTGGAGACGCTCTTCCCTGCAGGCGCAAGCCCCTGCAGTTAATTACGCTACCCCATCGCGGTAACCACTTTCTCCTTCTCCACATGGTCACTTCATGTCGTGGGTGTTTATTTTGTTTTTGGTTGCCCGTGGATTGTATACGGAGACTAATTTATGGCGTGGATTATTCCAAATCCGTATCATCTTAGATTTGGGTTTGAGGGTTGGGTTTAAGGATACGTTAGCCTTATTTGGGACTAAGATCAACTTAAACATTTGTTAAGGATACGTTAGTCTAATTTTAGACTAAGATCGACTTAACGGGATCGTTTAGATCCAACAAGAGAGCAATTGGGCTATGTTGTTTAGTTTAGGGACATTGCGGTCGATTAGTTTAAGGACATTGCGGTCCAATGTTAGTTTAAGGACATCTCGATCCAAGGTTGAGGACATCATGGTCCGTGAGTTTAAAGACATCACAGTCAAGGTTAAGGGCATCGTAGTCTGTGAGTTTAAAGACCTCACAGTCAAGGTTAAGGACATCATAGTCCATGAGTTTAAAGACCTCACAGTCAAGGTTAAGGACATCATAGTCCGTGAGTTTAAAGACCTCACAGTCAAGGTTAAGGACATCATAGTCCATGGGCTTAAGGACCCCATAGTCCGTAGAGTGTTTGGTTGTCGGGACCTGTCACCTCTTTGAAAACGTTGAAGGATTACAACGACAAATATCAGAGGAGTAAAGAGATGTACACTAGAACCGGTGTGAGTTGGTTGAAAGATCTGTAGTCCAATTTGGGACTAAGATCTGTTGAAATATTCATGAGCAGATGGGCTCAATTAATATGAGTTGAGGACTTATGGCCAATCTTGGGCTAAGTCCAATAAATGTTTAGCATTTTATTTTGGGCTTGGCGCTTCTAACAATGTTTTTGTCTTTTATTGAATGCTGAGCATTCATCAGAGCTCTGGGCTTATTAAAGAACAATTTATGTTCTGTCAGCGCAACACGTGGCGCGCCAGGCACTTTGCGCCAGTCAAATAGCACAGTGCGCTACTGCCAAGTAGCGCACATGTAAAGGACATGTGTCGCACTCAGCGCAAGGCGCCAGATGATGAGCGCATGATGCCAGTTTATGAGCGCTGAGCGCTAATCCATGAGCGCATTGCGCTTTCAATTTAATGGCGCACACATAAGTGACACGTGGTGCGCTTGGCGCTGAGCGCCAGCCCATGAGCGCAGTGCGCTATTTCAGAAGCGCAAAGCGCAAGTTGTTAATTGTCGCATACATGGTTGACACGTGGCGTATTTGGCGTTGAGCGCCGGTCCAGAGAGTGTAGAAACGCAGTTCAAGAGCGCACGGCGCATTTCAAGAGCGCAAAGTGCATCTGATCAATTTTATGATCTGGGAAACAAATTTACGTTATTTTAAAAGAGACTTTGTCTTAAGATCTAAGAACAACAGTTCTTATTTTTGCAGGAGATGTTTCCAATCTCTTATGTCGATGAAAGGCTCTGCCTTTATAGATCCATGATCTGTGAGAAGAATTATGTTCTTATTTTATTTTATGATGAGATCTTTTGATCTCTTTGTGAAAGACTTTTGGTCTTTGTAGATCTATGATCTTTTTAAAGAAATGAATTCTTCTTTCTTAATCATGAGATGATTTCATCTCTGTGTTCATCATCCTTCATTCTTACCTTGAAGAAAAATCTTCTTGCAAGAGCTTGCTCTTTTTCTTTGAGTTTCTCAAAGTTTATGGGGGAGTTTCTCTGTCTAAGACTTGAAGTCTTGGGGCCTTTATATAGGGCAAGCTGATCTGTTGAATCAGTTAAAGAGATCTTTCTCTGATTGATTTGGGGATGTTTCCCACCATTAGATCTTTGATCCTAGGGCTTTTATTTTATAGAAGGCAATCTTCTTGTTTTTAACAAGATTGGGAAATCTTTCCATAACAGAATTTAATTCTTATTAATTAATGATTTATTATTATTATTATTAGATCTTTTGATCTAACGGTGGGGAGTTTTTTAATTCCAGCGCTAGCGCACCCGTGCTTTGCACGTGGTGCGCTGTTTAGAGCGCAGCGCACCTAGCGCTAGCGCACCCGTGTCTTACACGTGGTGCGCTTCTCAGAGCTCAGCGCACTTAGCACTAGCGTACCCGTGTTTGACACGTGGTGCGCTGCTTAGAGCGCAGCGCACCTAGCGCTAGCGCACACATGATGCGCTGCCTAGGGCGCAGCGCATTTGGCGCTTCATCTGAAGCGTCGCTTCAATTTTGAAATTTGAATTTCAAACAGAGCTTTGCTCTGATTGGGGGAAACAGTCTTATCCCGAGGGAACGAGTAAGGGCGTCTTATCTTTTCTCCAAGGGGTCTTTGTTTATTATCTTGGTGAGCAACCGGCTTCAGGCCACTCGGTTGTTGTTGAGCGTTGACGATGAAGGTTGCTTTCCCTTTCCCCTTTTCATTTCGGAGCTCCGTTTTTAAAGAGGACAGCCTGTGGCCCATCTGATCCATTTGGACCAGCTTGTCAATCAAGGCCTGGAAAGTAGTTGGCTTGAAGAACATCATGAATTGAGATATGGTCGTCTGGGAATCGAGGGTACCCACGAACATGCCTACCGCAGGAGCTTCCTCTATGCGATGTTCGCACTTTGACCATAGGTTCCGCCACCGTATCGCGTACTGAACCCATGTTTCGCCTGGCTTCACCCTGGCGTTAATTAGTGCGGTGATTGGGGTGCGTTCGCTAGCGCTTAAGAACCTTTGCGTAAACAGCAGCTCCATTTCTGCAAATGTCTTGACATAGTCATTCGGGAGTTCGGAATACCACTCGAATGCTGTCTCCGACAAGCTGCCAACGAATTGGCGAAGCGGTAGCTTATCGTCACCTCCTTTATTACCGCACAAGGCTCTGAACTGAGCGACATGTTGATGGGGATTGCCTGTCCCCTTGTATACGTGGAGCTTAGGAATCGTGTATCCCGACGGGTATTTTATTTGATCATACCAACCCGGATAGGGTCGTCCAGTCTTGACGATTTGGGTAACCGCTTCACACGCTTGATGAGCTCATATCTGTTGAGCTATATAGTCATCAAGGGTGGCTTTGGAGATGGTCTCTTCCTTGGCTGCTGATAGAGCCGGAAGAGGGTTTGATGTCTCCCCTCTGTTGTCTTCAAGGATAATCGGAGGGTCTTCAGGTGGAGGATCCGGCTGTATCATCATCCCGACCATATCTTGGAATAAAAGCGCCATTTGTTTTATGTTGGCCGCTTGTTCTGCGGCCTCTTTGTCTTTCCTCTCGAGTATTCTTCGGAGGAATTCAGCATCGGTTTCCTGTTCCTGGCGCTGATCCGACGATGCTTCGGGGCTTTCCTTATGTCCCGTGAGTGCAACCATCTTCGTTAACATCTCCTGGAGCTTCTGTTGTTGCTCCTGAGCTTTTGTTACCGACCGGGTGAGTGGTCGATGACCCCCAGAGGCACGGCTCTCCTCCTTCTCGGAAACCATATAAACAGTATGCACCACCATGCCCCCAGACTTGGAGCATCTGGGTTCAGTGCCTTTAAGCTTTGTCGTAGGCATAGAGATCTTCTCCGGCCTCCTCTTTTTATGGTCAGTTGAAGCTGAGGGGGCCGTTGCAGCGGGAACCCCAAGTAGATGACACCTTCTGTGGTACGACAAGGTGGTCCTTCTCTTGCTGAACCATCATTTTCTTCGGTTGGCGGGAGTAGTCTTGGTTAACCACAGAATCTTGGACCCTTCGCCAGACCCTGTGAATTTTGGAGGACAGCCGCTGAGGGGGATGTTCTGGCTTTGTCTTTGTAGCATTCTCCACAAGTAGAGGAGATCTTTTCAGCACGGCAGTCGGAGAGTTCTTGCGGACCTTCCTGAGTGGGTCAAAGTTGTTCCCAGTTGGAACAGCAGCATCGACTTCCATCGTTGGAGCTAGCGGAGTAAATCCAGAAGGGGAACCGCCCCCAGCTTTTCTCACTCGTCGCCAGTGGTGACGTCGAGCATGTCTTGCAGACGGTATTGGTTCAACTATGGGGATGGCTTCATCATGCCCCTGTCCTGGTGAAGGATTGCTGTTGGTGCCAGTCTATCGAAAACTGACGTCCGCTGAGAGGGAATGATCAATCTTGAAAAGACCGACATTTTGGCAGGGGAAGCAGCCTTGGTTACTTCACCTGGAGCGGGAGCTGGAACAGCCAGTCTTGTGAAGACCGACCCCTTAGCAGGAGAAGCCGCTTTGGCGACTTCAGGAGCAGGAATGGTTATTCGTTTTGGAATAACCCCTTCAGGTATGGTAGGTTTCTTCATAGGCCCATTGGAGCTCTGGCCCAGTCTGTTAAAGACCGAGGCGTTGGATTTGGGCGACCCGTTGAGAGGGGCCGCGGTAGTTGTAAGCCGATCAAAGACCGACTTCTTTGGAGCTTATTGCGACAGCGGTGGGGCGTTGAAGCTCATTGGTAGGAGCATGGTCCCGAAGAACAGTCCAGTGGTGGCCCAAGTCATCTGTTCCGCTGGCATGACGAAGATGGAGACCGCTTGGGGCCCGTAAGTCACTCCTCCGGCGATGACGGAGTGGGAGTTGTTATTGCAGCTAGTGCAGTTAGAAGCCATTTTCTCTGCACGGGAGCAAGACACCAAATCTTAGTACCTCGAATCCAGGGGCAACCACATTAAACCGCGATTCGTTCGCGAACACGACACATAAAGTGTGGAGTGGAAAGAGGAAAATGTCCCACCGGGCGTGCCAGAATCTGTTCTCCGCCGAATACCGGAAAAACAAACGTCTTGCCTGAATTTGGGGGCAGATGCTATTTGGGTTTATCCGTCCACCTCTCCGAAGATGCCAAGTTGATTTATGGCACCATGTATCGGAGGTTTGGACAGATGCGGCCGTTGTAGCAGATTTCGTCAGATTCCCACTCATTTGAGGGGTTTTTTATTGTGGGGACGCTCTTCCCTGCAGGTGCAAGCCTCTGCAGTTAATTACGCTACCGCATCGCGGTAACCACTTTCTCCTTCTCCAGATGGTCACTTCGTGTCGTGTGTGTTTGTTTTGTTTTTGGTTGCCCGTGGATTGTATACGGGGACTAATTTATGTTGTCGCCCGTATGGCGTGGATTAGTCCAAATCCGTATTTTCTTAGATTCAACCGTTTGGGGATGTGCCAAAAGTTATTGGTTATTGGGACCCTCCGTCTCTTTGAAGACGTTGAAGAATTACAATGACATATATCAGAGGCACGAACAGATGTACCCTTGAACCAATATTGGTTGGGAGATTTGTAGTCAAGTTTGGGACTAAGATCGGTTAAAAAGATTTATGAGCATATGGGCTCAATTAATCTAAATGAGTGATCTGTGGCCAACTTGGGCTCGGCCCACTCAGTTAAAATGTTGAACATTTAGCAATGTTGAGCATTGGTTTGGGTTCTGACAAACTTTTTTTTTCTTTTATTGAGTGTTGAGCACTCATTATATTTCTGGGGCTTTATTTAAAAAACATTTTATGTTCTCTCAATGCACACGTGAGGAGCACGTGGTGCGCTTGACGCTGAGCGCCAGATTTAGAGCGCTAAGGCGCTTCCTATGAAAGAGCGCACACGTGAGGAGCACGTGGTGCGCTTGATGCTGAGCGCCAGTAAATGAGTGCAGAGCGCTCCTTGTGAAAGAGCGCACACGTGAGGAGCACGTGCTGCGCTTGGCGCTGAACGCCAGTAAATGAGTACAGAGCGCCCCTTGTGAAAGAGCGCACACGTGAGGAGCACGTGGTGCGCTTGGCACTGAACGCCAGTAAATGAGTGCATAGAGCTCCTTGTGAAATAGCGCACACGTAAGGAGCACGTGGTGCGGTTGGCGCTAAGCGCCAACCTTGAAGCGCTGGGCGCTTCTTTTAAAATAGCGCTTGGAGCGCTGCGGTGCTGTGCGCCGGTCTTGGAGCGCTGAGGCGCTTCTTTTTAAAATAGCGCTTGGAGCGCTGCGGCGCTGTGCGCCAGTCTTGGAACGCTGAGGCGCTTCTTTTTAATTTGGAGCGCTAAGGCACTTTTTAGGCAACTTTGATCAGTTCTGCGCTCTGAGAATTAAATTCTCGTTCATAGGAGATTTTGTCTCATAAATCTAAGAACTACGTTCTTAATTTAATAGGAGATTTTACAATCTCTTCTGTTTTTGTGAAAAACTTCGTCTTTATTTTATAGATCTATGATCTGAAGAGAATTAAGTTCTTCCCCTCACTTTTTATGATGAGATGCTATGATCTCTTTTGTGAAAGACCTCGGTCTTATAGATCTATGATCTAGAAATAGGTTCTTCTTCTCTTATGAGATGATTTTATCTCTCTATTTTATTTACCTTGAAGAAATTATTTTTCTTCCGAGAGCTTGCTCTTCTCTCTGAAATTTCTCAAAGTTTATGGGGGGGTTCTCTTTGCAAGACTTGAAATCTTCGGTCTTTTATATAGGGGGGGCTGATTTGTTGAATCGGTTGAAGAGATCTTTTCTCTAATTGATTTGGGAATGTTTCCCACTGTTGGATCTTTGATCCAAGGGCTTCTGTTTTACAGAAAACAATCTTCTTGTTTTTAACAAAATTGGGAAAATCTTTTCCCATACAGAACTTATTCTGTATCTTGGTGATTTTTAATCACCATTGGATCTTTGATCCAACGGTGCTCTAATTTACAGAGCACAATGTTTCCTGTTTGGAAAGATTTGAGGAGTATTTCCTCAACAGAATTTTATTCTGTAATTTGATGAATTATTCATCTTAGTCGGATCTTGGATCCAATGGTGGAGAACATTTAGTTCTGGTGCTTGGCGCTCTCGTGCTTTGCACGTGAGCGCTGCCTCAGAGTCTTTGACTCTTAGCACTTGGCGCTCGGCGCTCTCGTGCTTTGCACGTGATGTGCTGCTTCAGAGTCTTTGACTCTTTAGCACTGGCGCTCAGCGCTCTCATGCTTTGCACGTGAGGCGCTGCCTCAGAGTCTTTGACTCTTTAGTACTGGGGCTCAGCACTCTCGTACTTTGCACGTGAGGCGCTGCCTCAGAGTCTTTGACTCATGGCGCTGGCGCTCAGCACTCTCGTGCTTTGCACATGAGGCGCTGCCTCATTACTGAAGGTGTCTTTTCACTTTCCTTCTCCACTTTTCCTGAGTCAAGCTTCTCTTTCCCAGAGCTTGGAAATAGTTCCATTATGCACAGCATTTTCTGTGCCTAGACTTAAATGTCTCCCTTCATATTCTAAAGCAATGCTTCTCTTCTCTCTCACTTTTTAGAGAATCATTTTGACAGAGAAGAGCTATGGCTTGTAATCGCCCACATGCTCGCCGTCAGCCATGGGAGGTGCCTATTGAGGAAATTGTTCCTCGTTTTTCTGTGCGCTTGGTGAACCCTACTCTACGGATGACCAATGCGACACGGTGCTGCACGAGCTCTTGACTCGTATAGGATCTCCTCTCCCTATCGGCTCCATTTGCCTCTAGATGGTTTTCTTATCTGTGATCAATGATATTCCTCCTCCTCCGGCGGAGATGACTCCGGCAATGCTCGACGCCGCGGAAGACAAGATCGAGTGCTTCCACGAGGCACTTTTGATCACCACAGCTCTGAGGGATCGCTCTGTTCGGCTGCTAAGCCAAATACGGGCTCAGCGGGTCATCATGTCTGCCTTTGCTGATGGGTGCGGTGCTGACCGATGGGTAGATACTCTTCGTGAAGATCGCCGCTTTATCATGGTGGAAAAGGCAGAGAGGGATTTAGATAATTTTATCCATAGTTTTGTAAATCCTTGTACTTTCGATCCCATGTTTGGTGATCTATTTTCTGTAGAATAAAAGGTTCAATTGAATACTTTGTTTTTGTCGTTGAACACCCGTTCTTCCCCTGATGTGTGCATGTGCGTATATGAATGAGCCTGATTTCACACATATCTGTAAACGAAACTTAAGCCAACATAAAGAGGAACAAATAGCTCTTGGCTGAAAATTTTTGCGGGAACAAATTCCCCCCCACTACTTTGCCCACGTAAGTATATACGTGGGTGAAGTAGTGCAGAGTAATTCATAGCGTATGACCAGTTTCGGATTGGTATATAACTTTCAAAATCTTGATCTGAGAAGATAACGAGCGGACACAAGCGTCGTCATTTATCATTGACTCAAATCTCAACTCTTAAGGGATATAGTTCCAAACCCTCAGCACCATGAGCTGCACCCTTCTATTTCTTTATGTCTTACTCTGGCGTGAAGTAGTTTATATGCTCATGAGTAACTTCTCCATTTCAGTGGCATGTAGCTTTGGCGAGTGTGGCCCATAAATGGTAGATAACAGTTCACCTTGAACTCTTTATAGGGTAGTGATGGCTTAAGAAACAGGGTTAGGATCTGTTGCCTAAGACTTTCCAACTTTATGAGCCGTGAGGGTCTCATAAAGACTTTTCTGTTTGCCCCAATCAGAGCAAAGCTCTGTTTTGAAATTTAAAATTCAAAAATTGAAGCAACGCTTCAGATCCAGCGCTAGGCGCGTTGTGCGCCACGTGTCAAACACGGATTCGCTAGCGCCAGGTGCGCTGCGCCCTAGGCAGTGCACCCCCAATTAGAGAAAAGCTCTGTTTTAAAATTTAAAATTCAAAAATTGAAGCAACGCTTCAGATCCAGCGCTAGGCGCGCTGCGCGCCACGTGTCAAACACGGATGCGCTAGCGCCAGGTGCGCTGCGCCCTAGGTAGTGCACTATGTGTGCGCTAGCGCTAGGCGCGCTAGGTGCCACGTGTCAAACACGGGTGCGCTAGCGCAGGCTGCGCTGCGCTCTGCGCTGCACACCACGTGTCAAACGTAGGTGCGCTAACGTAAAGTGCATTGCGCTCTGAGCAGCGCACCACGTGCAAAGCACGGGTGCACCAGCGCTGGAATTATAAAATTCCCCACCGTTAGATCAAAAGATCTAATAATAATGATAAATCATTAATTAATCAGAATTAAAATTCTGTTATGAAAAGACCTTTCCAATCTTGTTAAAAACAAGAAGATTGCCTTCTGTAAAACCGAAGCTCTAGGATCAAAGATCCAACGGTGGGGAAACATCCCCAAATCAATCAGAGAAAGATCTATTTAACTGATTTAACAAATCAATTTGCCCTATATAAAGGCCCCAAGACTTCAAGTCTGAGACAGAGAAACCCCCCCATAAAGTTTGAGAAAATTCAAAAAAAGAAGAGCAAACTCTTGAAAGAAGATCATTTCTTCAAGGTAAAAAGAATGACTCTTGAACACAGAGATGAAATCATCTCAAAAAAAGAAGAATTATCTTCTCAAAAGATCATAGATCTACAAAAGACCAAGGTCTTTTATAAAAAGAGATCACAAGATCTCATCATAAAAAACAAAAGAAGTATTTACTTCATTCACAGATCATTGATCTACAAAGGCAAAGCCCTTTAAAAAAAAATAAGAACTGTTGTTCTTGAATCTTGAGGCGAAGCCTATTTTAAAAGAACATAAATTTGTTCACAGATCATAAATTTGATCAAATGCGCTTTGCGCTATTGAAATGCGCTTTGCACTATTGAAATGAGCCTTGCACTCTTGAACAGCGCTTCTGCGCTCTCTGGACCGGCGCTCGGCGCCAAAATGCGCCACGTGTCAACCACGTATGCAACTTGCGCTTTGCGCTTCTGAAATAGCGCACTGCGCTCATGGGCTGGCGCTCAGCGCCAAGCGCGTCACGTGTCATTCATGAGTGCGCCGCTAAATTGATAGCGCAATGTGCTCATGGACTAGCGCTTAGCGCTCATAAACTGGCGCAATGCGCCCATCATCTAGCGCTTAGCGCCAAGCGCGACACGTGTCCTTCTCGTGTATGCTACTTGGCAGAAGCGCACTGTGCTCTTTAAATGGCGCAAAGCGCCTGGCGCGCCACGTGTCGTGCCAACATAACATAAATTGTTCTTTAATAAGCCAGAGTTCTAATGAATGCTCTGCATTCAATACAAGACAAAAATATTGTCAGAAGGGCCAAGCCCAAATAAAAGCTCAACAGCCCTAAATAAAATGTTAAACATTTTAATCTTATTGGACTTAGCCCAATATCGGCCATAAGTCCTCAACTTACATTTAATTGAGCCCATCTGCTCACGAATATTTAACAGATCTTAGTCCCAAATTGGACTACAGATTTTTCAACCAACTCACATCGGTTCGAGGGTACATCTCTTTACTCCTCTGATATTTATCGTTGTAATCCTTCAACGTCTCAACGTCTTCAGAGAGGTGACGGGTCCCGACAACCACACATTTCACGGACCATGGGATCCTTAAACTCATGGACTATGATGTCCTTAAACTTTATAGACTATGACGTCTTTAAACTACGGACAGTGGGGTGCTTAAGCCCATGGACTATGATGTCCTTCACCTGGACTGTGGGGTCCTTAAACCCATGGACTACGAGGTCCTTAACCCGGACTGTGGAGTCCTTAAACTCACGGACTACGTTGTCCTCAACCTGGACTGTGGGGTCCTTAAACTCACGGACTATGATGTCCTTAACCTTGGACTGTGGGGTCCTTAAGCCCATGGACTATGATGTCCTTAACCTTGGACCGCAATGTCCTTAAACTAATCGACCGCAATGTCCATAAACTAAACAACAGAAGCCCAAATGCTCTCTTGTTGGATCTAAATGATCCCGTTAAGTTGATCTTAGTCTAGAAATTAGACTAACGTATCCTTAACAAACGTTTAAGTTGATCTTAGTCTCAAATGAGGCTAACGTATCCTTAAACCCAAACGCTAAACTCAAATCTAAGAAGATACGGATTTGGACTAATCCACGCCCTACGGGCGATAACATAAATTAGTCTCCGTATACAATCCACAGGCAACCAAAAACAAAACAAACACCTACGACACGAAGTGACCATCTGGAGAAGGAGAAAGTGATTACCGTGATGCGGTAGCGTAATTAACTGCAGGGGCTTGCGCCTGCAGGGAAGAGCGTCCCCACAATCAAAAACCCCTCAAACGAGGGGGAATCTGACGAAGTCTGCTACATCGGCCGCATCCGTTTAAACCTTCGATACATGGTGCCATAAATCAACTTGGCATCTTCGGAGAGGTGGATGGATAGCACCAATTAGCATCTGCCCTGAAATTCAGGCAAGACGCCCGCCGCGTCTTCGTCCGCGTCTCTGTGTTCGGCGGGAAGCATTTTCTCCCTACGATTTGTGAGAATCTCGTACCTGTATTTTCTCCTTAGGAATCGTAAGGATTCCTAACTATGTTTTCTTTTGAGAGTCGTAAGGATCACACAAGAGAATTTTCTCCCTTACAGGTCGAGAGGACTCGTAAGTGGTTGATGAGTTGGCCTTTTTCCGAGTCGAAGCACTGCTCCGACGAGGAGGTCATTTGGTTGACGTATTTCCGCGACGGGGTCATTGGATGATGTATTTCCACGACGGGGTCGTTTGCTGACGTGTTTCCGCGACGGGGTCATTTGCTGATGTATTTCCGAGACGGGGTCATTAGATAACGTATTTCTACGGCGGGGTCATGTGCTGACGTGTTTCCGCGACGGGGTCATTGGATGACGTATTTCCACGACGGGGTCATTGGATGACGTATTTCCGCGGCGGGGTCATGTGCTGACTTTTTTCCACAATGGGGTCATTGGAAGACGTATTTCCGCGACGGGGTCATTTGCTGACGTGTTTCCGCGACGGGGTCATTTGCTGACGTGTTTCCGCGACGGGGTCATTGGATGACGTGTTTCCGCGACGGGGTCATTGGATGACGTATTTCCGAGATGGGGTCATTTGCTGACGTATTACCGCGACGGGGTCATTGGATGACGTATTTCCGCGACGGGGTCATTGGCTGACGTATTTCCGAGACGGGGTCATTTGCTGACGTGTTTCCGAGACGGGGTCATTGGATGACGTATTTCCGCGACGGGGTCATTTGCTGACGTTTTTCCGAGACGGGGTCATTTGCTGATGTATTTCTGAGACAGTGTCATTGGATGACGTATTTCCGTGACGGGGATATTTGCTGACGTTTTTCCGAGACGGGGTCATTTGCTGACGTATTTCCAAGACGGGGTCATTTGCTGACGTATTTCCGCGACGAGGTCATTGGATGACGTATTTCCGCGATGGGGTCATTGGATGACGTATTTCCACGATGGGGTCATTTGCTGACGTATTCCATTTTTTGCGGTGTCGGGGCTGACTCTAGATTGTCCGTGAACCGTAGAGTCTTGGAACTGGGGACTTCGCCGTGGCTCCGATTGGTGGTGTCGCGTCCGTGCTCTGCTGGCAGGAGGAGGAACGCCGTTGTTGGTCTTCTGGGATGCAGATGTTGCTGTTGAGATCTGACTTTCCCTTTTGACAAGATCTGGTGGGGGACATGTGGTTCACTTTTCGGTTATGCCCATGGATTGTATACAGGGGTCAGTATGGACTCGCCTGTAGGGCAAAAAGTTTTATTCTTTCATCATTTTTTATTTCTTTCTGCGATGCTCTATCATTTCAGGTTTTTATATTGCGAAAGTCGCGATTGTCCAATCATTTCGGCTATTTTTGTTTTTACTCGCTGCTTTTTATTGCGAGTTGCCTAATCATTTCGGTTATTTTTGTATGCATATCTTTTACTTGCTGATTTTGTTGCAAGTTGCCCCATCATTTCGGCTATTTCATATGCATTTCTTTTACTTGCTGGTTTTGTTGCAAGTATGGAACTTGGAACCTGATGCCAATCTTAGCATCAGCATCGCTGCGACTGGAATATTGCCACGAGCGAATCATCATTTGCCGTGAAAGACTTGGAATTTGATACCGTTTTAGGCATCGCAACCACTGGGACATTGCCAGAAGCGAATCATCATTTGCCTCTGTCGATGTCGAACAAAGGTGGCTTAGCAAACAGGGTTAGGATCCTGTTGACTAAGGCTTCTGACTTCATGAGCCATAAGGGTCTCGTAAAAATGTTTCTCCCTACGAGTCGTGAGGATCTCATAGATTCGATTTCTCCTTAGGAATCGTGAGGATTCTTAAGTGTGTGTTCTCTTATAAGTCGTAAGGATCTCATAAAAGTATTTTCTCCTTATAAATCGAGAGGACTTACAAGTGTTGTTCACCAAGCGGGGAAATTTCGCGCCATTGTTCATATCAGATTTTTGCATTTTCATACCGCCCAATTTTTGTCACATTGCATATCGGTAGATACTCTTGAGCCGTGTTTGCTAGTCAATTGCAGGATACAGGTTCTCGGTTCTAAAATGGTGAAATTCATGAAAAACACGACAAAATCCGGGTTCCTGCTAACCACAGATAAAACACGGTCTCCGCTCTTCATCCGTATGTTGCCAGATACCAGTTTAGGAAGACAAAATGTCAAATCAATGTCACTCTCATGCACAAGGCTCAATGGTAGCACAAAATCCAAGAGATCTACGCGGAGCTCGAGGCAATCATGACAAAATCTTTGACAAAAAGTCCACCTTTCCCTCAACAGAAATTCTGGAAAAATCGTGGAGCCAAATTGAGAAAATACATGTACCAGAATAATGTACTCATCAAACCAGGGAACCACAGAAAATTGGGAAGCCCAAATCAACTATAAGGCCGCGGATCCGCGGCCAAAGGGGGGTCTAGGCCGCGGATCCGCGGCCATATAGTGGCGGCAGACAGAAAGTTTTTGGGGGTATTTTTGTCATTCTGTTTGGGTTCTGGTGGTTGCCCTAGGGTTTCATTTTTTGGCCTATAAATAGCCCAGAACTTTGAGAAGGGAAGGGTCCATTCTTGTATTTTCATTTTGCCTAGTTTTAGTGTGTTTCTTCTTCCTCTTCTCACCTCTTCTCCATTAAACTTGTAGTGAGCTTTTGAGTGAAGAGTGATGAATAAAGAAGAACCATTTATGATCATGCTTGTCTTACTTTTGTTATAATTGTTGTAACTTTAAATTCGTTAAGTAGTTGTTGTTATTTCCTTGTTGTTTCTTTCTTCTCCCTTTTTTTCTTTATCCTTACATACGACAATGATGCTTGCGCTCGATCCTCGCCAAGGTGAGGTCGCAAATAGCTAGTCGTATTCCTCTAATCTCCTTCTTTCTATCTTCCTCTTTTGTGTTGTTTTATTTTTCCGTATTATGATGTGTGAGTAGTTCATTCTTGTTAGGGTAGGATAAGGGAAGTTTGAGAGAAGGAAATCTCTCTCATTCTTTCCTTGCCCAACAGCTTAAATCGACTCCCGTTAATTTAACCACAATCCGCTCCTTACGGCACCCTATCCTACATGATAGCGGTGATTCCGTAGTGAGACCGGTTGTGGTTGAATTAACCGGAGGTTATGGCTAAGAGCCAAGAACGGACGGACAAGCACCAAAAGGAAGGACTTATGCGTTGGAAAGCCTAGCTTATACTCGCAAGTCCCTTCCTAGTCGTGCTAATCCCCGTTGTTGCCGATTACCGTAACACCGATATTAAGAGGGGCAACGAAAGATGTGGAGACTCCTAACTCAAACTAACCTAATCCTAACCCTAACAAGCTCGCTTTAAATATCAACTCAACACTTAGATAACCACAACAAAATCTGAACTTTCGGACTTAACTCGTTAAAACACATTGAAAAAGACTCCCATCTCCCTGCGGACGACCCGTACTCAACCGGCTAGCTACAAGCGAAACCGTCTTGATTGCGGTATTTAAAACTAAACTTGAACACGCACATATCCTAACAATCAAATGGCGCCGTTGCCGGGGAGACGGTAGTTTATTTCTTTGTGCAATTTCGGGTTAATTTGTAAGTATATAAAAAAACGAAAAAAAAAATATAGACTTTGTAAAAAACCATCTTGTTGTTTTTTTTTTGATTAGCTTTTGTGCAAGTGTGCAGGAAAATACGAGGTTCAAGATCGACGCCAAAGACGTCGGATAATACGGAGTTCAAGTACAGTGCCAAAGACGTGGGAAGATAGACCCACATTTCGCGGCTACACCGCGAAGGACAAAACAAGGTTAACGGTCTACTGTCAAGATCTGGAGCAGGTACAGTGAGCAACTAAAGATTCAGCAAATCCAGACAAGCAGAGGACACCCAACAGAGAACACCCAAATTTTTCAGAGCCCTAATTCCCCTACATAGCCGCGGAACCGCGGCCTAAGGTGGTATTTGGCCGCGGATCCGCGGCCATTCAGTGTCTTCAGGGTGCAAATTTTCTCCTGGTGAGTCTCTCTCCTCTCTCCACTCCTCTGAACTCCACTGAACTGTGTTTTCTGCAGCCTTATTTGCGCAAATTCTTCTCCCCCTTCCAATAAACTGTTCTTGTGCAGGATTCTTTGCGCCGCAAAATAAAAATTGTTTGCTGTTGATTTGTTACTGTTTTGCATTCTTTAATACGGACTTAAGGGGCTTGAAACCAATCCAGATTGGGTGGGGATTTCATCACCCTTCCCAGGACCCCAAAAATCACTAAAGCATATGCATTGTCCATTGTAAATTAAAAAATACTAGACTTCAGCCCTAAGGACTTCGCGCTCATTAGGAGAAGATAAACCGTGTTTAGAACCTCGCTTAACCGTATATTGTTTACGGGGTGTCTAGGAAAGTGTTAAAGGCGCAACCGCCGAAAGAGAAAGGGTTATTTAATTAAGGAACTTCGCGAAAGCGTTGGACAACCTCCCCTTATCTCTGCACTTACCTGGCCTCGTGATCAGTGTATTTTTAAGCCCGTTTCTCAACACTGTTTAACTTCGACAATCAAGTTCAGGAGCAGGTCTAGCAGACCTAGGTTACCCTAGATCTAGGTGTGATTGTGCATATCTTGTTTGTGATTGCTTAAGCCGTATTTCCGTACATATTTCTGTAAATCTCTTTCTAAAAAAAAAAGAAAAAAAAGAAGAAAAAAAACTTTTATAAAAGCTTGCCCTTTTGTCGCCAAATCCATTTTCACCCACCACCCATCGCCCTTCTCCATTGACGTTTTCTTACCCTCACCTTCTCCGTTTTTGACTATACTAAACTCGTTTAGTGTATGTCCGCTTGGACTCGGGACACTAGCGCCCGTCTAGTCCGCGTTACGTTAGTCGCGACCGACTACGCGATCGACTCCGAAGTCGATACTCCGTCCACTCCTCTTTCACCCCTTCCTTTGCCGGCCAACTCCGACGTTGACCGGAATTCTGTTCATACATCTTCACCTTCACCTTCACCTTCACCAACCTCTTCTTCCGCGATGTCGGGATTTGATCCGAACATCTCTTTGACCACCGCTGGATTGGCTCCACCTCCTACGGAGACCAATATCCCACCACCTCCGCCTGTTGTAGCGCCGCAGCGAATTGCGCTCCAGGATCGTTTCTATCCAACCCATTCTGCTCTTCCCACCTGCCTTTCTCTTCCTCCGGCCAATGGGGACAACTTTGAAATTAAGCCCCATTTCATCAACATGCTTCCACGTTTTCATGGGCTTGAATCTGAAGATGCCTATATCTTCATCAATAAATTTCAAAACGTCTGTGCCATGATGAAAACAACCCAGCTGTCGGACGATGCTATACGTCTACGGGTCATTCCGTTCACTTTATGCGATCTCGCTGAAAAATGGCTGTATAGCACCGCTTCCCACTCAATCACCAGCTGGGACGAGTTTGTTAAAGCGTTTCTGAAAAAATTCTATCCAAATCATAAGACCGCAAGAATTCGAAATGAAATCAACCAATTCTCCCAGCTTCCTTCTGAACCCTTCTGGAAGTGCTTTAACCGATACAAAGACCTTCTTGTTCAGTGTCCTCACCACGGTATAGAGAAATGGCAGCTTTGCCAAATCTTATACGAGGGACTGAACCCAGCAACGAAGCAGTTGCTGGAAACCATCTGTCAGGGCCACTTCCTATCGAAATCTGACGAGGAAGCGTGGCAGTTCTTTGACGATCTTGCGGAGCAAACGCTACAGTGGGAGAGCACCAGACCGACTTCTTCTTCTTCTACCTCCACTTCTACCGGTCAGTCTAGGGTAGGAATCCACCAACTTGACGTCTCTATTGCGATGAAAGCTGAAATGGCTGCTATAACAAGAAAGCTTGAAGCGATAGAGAGCAAATTTTCTGCTCCTGCTCCTGCCCCTGTTCTCCCCCTTCGTACTATCTACTCTTGTTGTTCCGATCCTTCCCACTTGACCGAAGAGTGTCCTTACAATCCACCCCCGCAAGGACAGGATCAGGTTAATGCTGCCTTCCAGCAAAGACCGAGGAATGATCCATACTCTTCCACCTATAATCCCGGTTGGAGGAACCACCCCAATTTCGCCTGGAATCAGAATCAGAATCAATTCCAGGGCAACAATTTCCAAAGGGCCCCTCCGCCGCAACAACAAGCGCAGCAACAAACTCAACACCAATTGTTCATCACAGAAAACTGCATTTTATACCGCCCATTATTATGCTCGTTTGTTTATAGGCAGGTGCTTTTAATCCGTGTTTGCTACATATTTACAGGCTACAGGTTCCTGGTCCAAAATAACGCAAATGATACAAAATCTCTACTGTTACGCCAAAATCCAGGACATCTGTTGCCAGCAGAAAAAAGCCGGGTTCCGATCATCCGTATCCGTCCAGTGCCGCGTACCTGTTCCAGAGACAAGACAAATGACAGTGGTCATTCATGTCTCAAACAGCACAAAGCACGAGAGGGTCAAACACAAAGCACGAGAGGGACAAGCACAGAGCACGAGAGGGTATGGTGCATTCAATGCATAAAGTGTTGATTCAAAAATTCAAAAATTCAAACTTCCCTCCAAATTTTGGATGCATTCAAATTCAAATTAAAGGAAAGGTCTTGTTCTTTTGCCTATAAAAGGAAACCATTAGGTAAGTGAGAGGGAGCCCAATTTTGCCATTCTTTTGTTCATTCTTTAGCCTCTTTTGTAGGATTTAGTTCTTTTTCTTCTTCTTCTTCATTCCTCTTCCATGAAATTGTAAGTGAGAAGCTTTTTTGTGGATGTGAATAAAGATGAAGGTTTTTTGTATTATCCTTTTTGTTTAGCTTCCCCCTTAAGCTCTCTACCTTAACTTGATCTTGCAACCTCTTAAGTGAGCTTGCAAGTTTAAGTTTTGGTCATTGGTCTCAAGGGGTTGTATCATTTCGTTCTCGCCTTAGTACTTCAATTCACATGCGTTCTCTACCCTTCCCTTGATCTTGCAACATCTTGATTGAGCTTGCAAGTTTAAGGGTTGGCTATTGATCCCATGCTTGTCTTGAGTTCTATGGTTCTTGTAATTACTTTCTTGCATTTTTCATTCTTGTCTTTAATTACTTGCAATTTATTTCCATGCACTTTAATTACTTGCAATTTACATTCATGCACTTAATTTCTTGTAATCTTTTCTTTTCTTTGTTCTTTTCTTTTTGGTCTCTCTTTTTGGTTCTCTTTTGTGAATGAATGTAATTATTGTTGTTAAGATAAAATACGGTATTATAAGTTAAGTTTTCTTTGCCCATTTCCTTTTCCCGTATTTTCCATTGAACTCCGCCCAAACCATACGCAAGCGCTCCGTTAGGCACCGTACCCTGACAAGGTAACGGTGATTCCTAACCGCGACCGGTTGCGTTCGGTTTGGCCGGAGGCGAAAGCAAGAGACAAGAACGGAAGGACAAGGGTAAATAAGCCGGATTCCACGAATACCGCGCTTAAATCCCCTAATCCACGTTGTTGCCAATTGCTTAGCTTCAATTGGTCAAGACTCGGCTCAAAGGTTTTGAGTACGGATTTCTTTAGCTTATAATCTCGTATCTTTTTCTTAACAACTTTATACTTGCAGATAAAACACATAGGTTAGAATCGAACAAACATACAATTCTTTATTGACTCGTCTAAGACAAGAAGGTAAGATAACACCATCTCCCTGTGGACCGACCCGTGCTCAACCGGCTAGCTGCAAAGCGACACCGTCCTGATCGCGGTTACACTTTAATTCTTTAAACATCCAACACGCCAAAAGCGTGCGATCACCAATATCAGCAGCCCTTCCAACCCCAACCTTTCCAAAACTAGACGAACAACTTTGCACCCAACAACTCTTTTCCACCAAACAACTTTGTTCCGTCAAACAACGATAAGGTTTCCTCGCTCGAGCGAAGTCTGGAGGCGTTTGTTAAACAATCGACTCAATCCACCGCCAACATCCAGTCTTCGATTCAATCTTTAGTGCAACACACTGCCGCACACGGGCAAAGCATCAAGACCATCGAGGCCCAGATTGCACAGCTGAACGCGGCCTTAAGCGAGCGAGAGAAGGGGAAGCTCCCGTCCCAGCCACTCCCAAATCCCGGTCACCCACATAATGCCCATGTTGCTCTTGAACAACAAAACCATAATGTGAGTGTCGTGACTACACTGAGATCGGGAAGGATGCTGCAAAACAACATTGGCAAACAGATCAACGATGACACCCCGGCCGCTGCTTCTTCTTCTTCTTCTTCTTCTTCTTCTCCTTCTTCTTCTTCGTCTTCTGAGCATATTCTCCGTTCTTCACAAGGCTCCCCTTCCTCTTCTTCTGCTTTGAACGGACCCACTTCTCACTCCACGAAAACACCTATTCTGGGATCTGTTCCAACTCCACAATCTCCTCCTCCAGCATTAGACTCAACCAATTTTCAAAATGTTCCATTTCCAAACCGGTTGAGGTCTAACAAACAAAATCCACAAATGGAGAAGATTTTGGAGTTATTCAAGCAAGTTAACATTAACATTCCTCTTTTAGATGCTGTCCAACAAGTCCCGTCTTACGCGAAAATCTTAAAGGACTTGTGCACGAAAAAGAGGAAGTCTCAGGTACCCAAGAAAGTTTTCTTGGCTAGTGCTGTGAGTGATGCCCTTACCCAATCTTTACCACAAAAACGGAAGGACCCTGGCTGTCCTACGATTTCAATTACTATTGGGGATAAGAACATCAACCGCGCACTATTAGATCTTGGTGCCAGTGTTAACTTGCTTCCGTATTCAGTATACGAGCAATTAGGCGTCGGAGAGCTGAAACCCACGCACTGCACTCTCCAAATGGCCAACCGATCGATCACCCATCCTAGGGGTGAGCTAGAGGATGTGTTGATAAGAGTCAGGGACTTCATATTCCCCGTTGACTTCATTGTATTAGATACACAGCCTGTAGCTAACCCCCGGAATCAAATTCCGGTGATACTCGGTCGCCCATTTCTCGCAACCTCAAATGCTGTGATCAATTGTCGCAATGGTTCGATGAACCTCTCTTTTGGAAATATGACGATTGAACTCAACATTTTTAGGTTGGGGAATCAGCCCGCCGAACCTAATGCTCATATATTGGACGTCTGCTCGATCCAGGAGATCACCCCGGAAGAGTGTGAATTCGAGGAGTTTCTGTTTGAACACGACAATCTTGACGCCACTAGTGCGTTTCTCTTCGAACCTGGTGCTGTTTCTGCGCCCGACAACGACTACGAGTGTTTCACGTTTTCGAACGATCTTAGCTGCGCACAACCCGAGTTTGAATCCTTCGACTTTCCGGATGAGTTACCTGAACCATCCGACTCGGTTGCCTACACTCATTTCGAACCTTTGCTGGAGTCCTTTGAGTTCGAGACCTTTGCACCAATCTTGCCTTCTATCGTTTCACCTCCAACGCTCGAACTCAAGCCGTTGCCGTCTCACCTTAAGTACGCTTACTTAGGTGAGAACGAGACCCTCCCTGTCATCATCTCGGCTTCTCTAGCTCCCGAGCAAGAGAAAGCCCTTCTCGCGGTCTTGCACAGCAACCGGGAAGCTTTTGGCTGGTCCATGGCGGACATCAAGGGGATTAGTCCCCTCATCGTTGAGCATCACATTCATCTGATGGATGATGCCAAACCAGCCCGGGATCCACAAAGACGTCTTAATCCAGTCATGAAGGAGGCTGTGAAGAAGGAGATCGTCAAATGTCTAGATAGTGGTATCATTTACCCTATCTCTGATAGCCAGTGGGTTAGCCCCATTCACGTTGTCCCCAAGAAGTCGGGCATCACGGTCATCACTAACGAGGCGAATGAGTTAATCCCTACTCGCACCCAAACTGGGTGGCGAGTTTGCATTGATTACAGAAAACTCAACGCCGCAACGCGGAAAGACCACTTTCCGCTACCTTTCATTGACCAAATGCTTGAACGATTGGCTGGACACGAGTACTACTGCTTTCTTGATGGCTACTCCGGCTATAATCAAATTCCCATCGCCGAAAAAGACCAGGACAAGACCACTTTCACTTGTCCTTTCGGCACGTTTGCATATCGACGCATGCCCTTTGGGTTATGCAATGCGCCCGCTACCTTCCAGCGGTGTATGATGGGAATTTTCTCGGACATGGTGGAAAAATTTCTGGAGATTTTCATGGATGACTTCTCCATCTTCGGCGACTCCTTTGACGAGTGTTTGCTGCATCTTGACGCTGTCCTTACCCGATGTAAGGACAAGAATCTCACTTTGAACTGGGAGAAATACCACTTCATGGTGCGCGAAGGTATTGTCTTAGGACATATCATCTCGCAAAATGGCATAGAGGTTGACAAAGCAAAGATTGAGGTCATTTCCAATCTGCCTCCTCCCCGATGCGTCAGAGATATCCGAGCCTTCCTTGGCCATGCCAGTTTCTATAGACGGTTTATCAAGGACTTTAGCAAGATTGCTAGGCCCTTGACTCTTTTGCTGGCCAAGGACACGCCTTTCGACTTCAACTCGAGCTGTGTGACTGCATTCGAGTCACTGAAACGCTCACTCACTTATGCTCTCGTTCTTTCTTCACCTGACTGGACGCACCCATTCGAGATTATGTGCGATGCATCCGACTTTGCCATCGGTGCCGTCCTTGGACAGCACATCAACAAGATGCCGCACGTAATCTATTACGCTAGCCGAACCCTGAACGATGCCCAACTTAACTATACAACAACTGAGAAGGAATTCTTAGTTGTTGTATTTGCTTTAGAAAAGTTCAGGCCCTACCTCATCGGCTCTCCAGTCATTGTCTACACTGACCATTCTGCTCTGCGCCATCTTTTTGCGAAGAAAGATGCCAAGTCTCAGTTAATATGTTGGATCCTCTTGCTTCAAGAGTTTGACCTTGTCATTAAGGACAAAAGAGGATGTGAAAACGTAGTTGCCGACCATCTCTCACGACTTCCTTCTTCTCCTTCGCTTCCAATTCCGATCGACGACGTTTTCCCGGATGAACAACTCTTGACAGTATCATGCGAACCCTGGTTCGCAGATATTGTGAACTATTTAGCCACGGGATTACTACCGACTGAATGGTCGAGTCAGGACAGACCTCGCTTCTTATCCCAAGTAAAACACTTTTACTGGGACGAACCCTACTTGTTCAAGTACTGTCCCGACCAGATTATTTGTCGGTGTGTCCCTGATGAGGAATTCAAGAGTGTGCTGTCATTTTGCCACGATCAAGCGTGTGGCGGGCATTTTGGGCCCAGAAAGACAGCTGAGAAGATCTTGCAATGTGGTTTCTACTGGCCACAACTTTTCAAAGACGCTGACGACTATTGCAAGACTTGCTCCCGGTGCCAACACATGGGCCGGATATCCCGGAGGAACGAGATGCCGCTCCAACCGATCTTGGTTGTGGAGATTTTCGATGTTTGGGGGATAGATTTCATGGGGCCGTTTCCCAGCTCTTTTGGGAACTTGTACATCCTTCTAGCTGTTGATTACGTCTCTAAATGGGTCGAGGTTGTGCTCAGCCGAACTAACGACAACAAGGTTGTCGTTAGGTTCCTTAAAGAAAACATTTTCTCCCGGTTTGGGCACCCCCGAGCGATCATTAGCGACAATGGAAGTCATTTCTGCAATAGGACTTTCGAGGCCTTGATGCGGAAATACTCCATTAATCATAAGCTCTCTACGCCCTACCACCCCCAAACCTGCGGGCAGGCCGAAGTTTCAAATCGGCAAATCAAGCAGATACTGGAGAAGACGGTTTCCAAGAACCGTAAGGATTGGTCGCTGAAACTCACTGATGCCCTTTGGGCATTTAGAACCGCTTATAAGACCGACCTTGGCATGTCTCCCTATCGGCTTGTGTACGGAAAAGCCTGCCACCTACCTGTCGAAATCGAGCATCGTGCATTTTGGGCGATAAAGGAGCTGAATCTGTCTCTGGAGGATGCGGGCAGCCATCGGAGGCTGCAGCTGAACGAACTATGCGAGCTTAGGGATGAGGCTTACGATAACGCGGTTGTCGTTAAGAATCGAACGAAGGTGTTTCACGATAAACACCTTTCGCGCAAAACCTTCGTACCTGGTCAGCAGGTACTACTTTACGACACCCGACTTCATTTCCATCCAGGAAAGCTCAGATCTCGCTGGAAAGGGCCGTATTTTGTGCGGAATGTGTATCCGCAGGGCGCTGTGGATTTGGAGAATCCAAAGGACGGTTCACTTTTCAAAGTAAACGGACACCGATGCAAACCGTACCTTAGCGCCGAACCAACAGAGGAGCTCCTGTTCTTACAGGAGCCGGTTTACCCTGCATGATCTTCCTCTGCCTACCTCCAAACTTCGGTTATCCAGCCAAGAACAGCGGACACTGTTCCAAATAAGTTTGGGGGTATGTATAAACCATTTTGTATATATTTGTGTATATTCTTTTTGTTTTCTTTAAAAACAAAAACAAATAAAAATTGTGTATCACTAACCGACAATTTTGAACCTTCAAACTGCTCTCTTCATGCTACGACAGTGAGGACACTGTCCAGTTTAAGTTTGGGGGTACGCTCGGTACGCATTTCTTACCTTCGCATTCATATGTATATTTTGCATCTGCATATTAAATCCATAAAATCCATAAAAATCTGAATATTTTCTAAAAATATAAAAACTTTTTGTCAAGTTAGCTTGTGAAAGAAATCTGATTCAACATTCGACGGTTTTTGTTTGAAAAAAATAGGAATAACTAAATCTTATGTTTGGATTTTGAAAACCTAAAAGATAACTCTCCTTTGAAGTTAACTATAGCTGATATACGTCTTTACATCACACTACACATGTCGTAAGATTTTGGGAATTAGATGACAAGTCTTTCATGTTTAAACTTTTAAATAGATAAATGATTTTCTGAGGATCAAATAGGTTTGTTCTGAAATAAGTAATGTCAAGAATAGTTTATGAAGTAAAGCGAATATGAAGGAATGTTATTGATGCCATAATTGGAGCTAAGTCTGAAAAATAACCCATCCGAAACTTGATTGGAATGATTACACACCAAACCCACTAAACACGTCTTTTATCCAAAAAAATAATTGAACTGCCGGTTATATCTCCGTTCGTATTAAATCATCTGATTTTCACGCTATACTGTCTTTTGTTTTTGGACCTAGGTAACTTGAGTAATTAAGTCCGCTGGGGTGTTTCTACACCTAATGCCCTAAAACCAACTGGTTTGGGTGCATTGGCCCAAAGCTCGCTAAGAAGCCTAGAAAGTCCAATTTAAAACAAAGTCAAGCAAGTGTTCTCTCCGAGTTAAAATTCCTAACGGTTCTTTGTGTGAGAATAATCTTGATAAAAGACAGGCTTTTATAAAAATTTTAACGGAGATATGAAGGTTTTATTCTATGATAAAGACTATTGCACGTTCACAGAGGTGTGTATGAAATGAAAACAAGAAAAAGGTGGAGTGAAAAATACGACTTAGTTTCCTGTTATGGAAGATAGAAATTCTGAAATTGAAACCTTACTGGAAAACGAAACTTGAAAAATGCTTAACTCTTTATAAAACTTATGTGATCCTTTTAAAATTGTTATCTGGGCTTTATTGTGTGACATGATGACTTTATCGACCTTTCGGGAACTTAACAACACTATTTGCACTGCACGTAAAGACATATAAAATCTGTAGTTAAATAAGAAGCGAGGTGTGAAAAATAAAGGTTCGATAGTCTAGACTTAGGATTATAGAATTGTTATTTTCTGAAACAAAACTTTAGGGTTTGAATCTTAGTTATTTTACAAAACCAACTTGACCGGATTTTGTGGGTAGTATCCGCTGAAAACCCTCAGGAGACAACACTCCTCCTACTAGGGACACCTAGAGGTTTAACGGCTTATTGCACATGCTCAGTGCAATCGCGTTCCCTGCGAAAGTGAGGTTAGGAAATTTTTTGTGAATAAATGGGCTTTGCTCGGGACGAGCAAATGATAAGTTTTGGGGTATTTGTTCATATCAGATTTTTGCATTTTCATACCGCCCAATTTTTGTCACATTGCATATCGGTAGATACTCTTGAGCCGTGTTTGCTAGTCAATTGCAGGATACAGGTTCTCGGTTCTAAAATGGTGAAATTCATGGAAAACACGACAAAATCCGGGTTCCTGCCAACCACAAATAAAACACGATCTCCTCTCTTCATCCGTATGTTGCCAGATACCAGTTTAGGAAGACAAAATGTCAAATCAATGTCACTCTCATGCACAAGGCTCAATGGTAGCACAAAATCCAAGACATCTACGCGGAGTTCGAGGCAATCATGACAAAATCTTTGGCAAAAAGTCCACCTTTCCCTCAACAGAAATTCTGGAAAAATCGTGGAGCCAAATTGAGAAAATACATGTACCAGAATAATGTACTCATCAAACCAGGGAACCACAGAAAATTGGGAAGCCCAAATCAACTATAAGGCCGCGGATCCGCGGCCAAAGGGGGGTCTAGGCCGCGGATCCGCGGCCATATAGTGGCGGCAGACAGAAAGTTTTTGGGGGTATTTTTTTCATTCTGTTTGGGTTCTGGTGGTTGCCCTAGGGTTTCATTTTTTGGCCTATAAATAGCCCAGAACTTTGAGAAGGGAAGGGTCCATTCTTGTATTTTCATTTTGCCTAGTTTTAGTGTGTTTCTTCTTCCTCTTCTCACCTCTTCTCCATTAAACTTGTAATGAGCTTTTGAGTGAAGAGTGATGAATAAAGAAGAACCATTTATTATCATGCTTGTCTTACTTTTGTTATAATTGTTGTAACTTTAAATTCGTTAAGTAGTTGTTGTTATTTCCTTGTTGTTTCTTTCTTCTCCCTTTTTTTCTTTATCCTTACACACGACAATGATGCTTGCGCTCGATCCTCGCCAAGGTGAGGTCGCAAATAGCTAGTCATATTCCTCTAATCTCCTTCTTTCTATCTTCCTCTTTTGTGTTGTTTTATTTTTCCGTATTATGATGTGTGAGTAGTTCATTCTTGTTAGGGTAGGATAAGGGAAGTTTGAGAGAAGGAAATCTCTCTCATTCTTTCCTTGCCTAACAGCTTAAATCGACTCCCGTTAATTTAACCACAATCCGCTCTTTACGGCACCCTATCCTACATGATAGCGGTGATTCCGTAGTGAGACCGGTTGTGGTTGAATTAACTGGAGGTTATGGCTAAGAGCCAAGAACGGACGGACAAGCACCAAAAGGAAGGACTTATGCGTTGGAAAGCCTAGCTTATACTCGCAAGTCCCTTCCTAGTCGTGCTAATCCCCGTTGTTGCCGATTACCGTAACACCGATATTAAGAGGGGCAACGAAAGATGTGGAGACTCCTAACTCAAACTAACCTAATCCTAACCCTAACAAGCTCGCTTTAAATATCAACTCAACACTTAGATAACCACAACAAAATCTGAACTTTCGGACTTAACTCGTTAAAACACATTGAAAAAGACTCCCATCTCCCTGCGGACGACCCGTACTCAACCGGCTAGCTACAAGCGAAACCGTCTTGATTGCGGTATTTAAAACTAAACTTGAACACGCACATATCCTAACAATCAGCCATTGGCGGGAACTTGGTGTGGGAGACGTTTATTTGTGCCCGTGGATTGTATACAAAGGTCAATATTGAACCGCTTGTAGGGCAGTCTGTGGAGTGTGATGGCTTAAGAACAGGTTCAGATCCTTGTAGTTTAAGGCTTTTGAATCTTATGAGTCGTGAGGGTCTCATAAGAAGGTTCTCCTTATGAGTCATAAGGATCTCGTAAGTGTAATTTCTCCTTAGGAATCGTGGGGATCCCTAAGTGTGTCGCTCCTTTGTGAGTCGTAAGGATCTCACGCAGGTATTTTCTCCTTGCAAGGTCGAGAGGATCTTGCAAGTGTCTTTTAACGAGATTGTGCCCTTTCGGGTTTTCACAAACTCGCTGCTAGCCCTGCTGTTTTTACTCACGGAGCCCTTTCGGGTTTTCATCCGTGTCCATTTTGCTTGTGGACGTACCGTTTTTTTACGAGTCAGCCTAAGAATGCTGCGGGTTTGTAGTAGTTTAAAGACATTTCGGTCAGTAGTTAGTTTTAGGACATTTCGGTCCATTGTTGCCATATTTAAGGCAACTTTCTAGTTTACGGACTTTTCAGTCCATAGTAGCTTTGAGGCGAAGTTCCGCCGGATGCTCAATGAACAAGTAGGTTTCCCCTTGATAGACCTTGTCACATAATCCAAGGATTTTGGCACTGCTCCTGCCCCCAGCTTCTCTACGTTATCTTCTAACGCCGAGTGAGCTTCTTTGTTACTTAGCGACGAATGAGAGGTCATGTGGCAACTTGCCACATAATTTTCGGGTTCCTCTGACGAGTCGTCTCCCTCATCACTGTCGTTATCTTCACTTTCAAGGATGTGATTGAGAAACTCTTGAAGCGTGACTGGGGTTCGCACCTTCTGATTGTATTCCTCCAGCGCGTCAATATGCTTTTGCAGATCCGTGCGCTTGTCGTCAGACTGCGCGGGCTTTTTGGTCTTCTTTTTTTTCTTCGAAGTCTTTGACGGCTGGGCCTGAGTGTTTTTCCCATCGCTACGAACTCCCGATGTTGGGCGTGGTTTCAGCATCCCATCGATGATCTCCGGCTCTTGCGGGCTTTTCCACCTGATCGCCAGACATGTTTGAAGATCTTTCAGCATTCTTTTAGTTTTTGCTGAAAGAACAACTTCCCATGGAGCTTCCTCTATAAATGAGCATGATGCCCCCGGCATGTCCATCTTTTTCGGAGTATGTGGTTGTGGCGAGTTCACTTTCCAGTTTTCAGACAACGCGAATTTGCCTTGCTGGTATTTGTCTTCAACCCAGTTTTTGAAGACGTGGCAATCTTCGAGTGGGTGACCCATTATTCGGTGGTAAGGGCAGTAATTAGGATTGTTAATGTCGCCTGGTTGCGTTGGGCGTCTTGGCTCCGGCAGAGTGATGAGCCTGTTGCGCAGCGCTAGCTCGAATAACCTTTTCGTCTTATCCCGAGGGAACGAGTAAGGGCGTCTTATCTTTTCTCCAAGGGATCTTTGTTTATTGTCTTGGTGAGCAACCGGCTTCGGGTCAATCGGTTGTTGTTGAGCGTTGACGATGAAGGTTGCTTTCCCTTTCCCCTTTTCATTTCGGAGCTCCGTTTTTAAAGAGGATGGCCTGTGGCCCATCTGATCAATTTGGGCCAGCTTGTCAATCAAGGCCTGAAAAGTAGTTGGCTTGAAGAACATCATGAATTGAGATATGGTCGTCTGGGGATCGAGGGTACCCACGAACATGCCTACCGCAGGAGCTTCCTCTATGCGATGTTCGCACTTTGACCATAGGTTCCGCCACCGTATCGCGTACTGAACCCATGTTTCGCCTGGCTTCACCCTGGCGTTAATTAGTGCGGTGATTGGGGTGTGTTCGCTAGCGCTTAAGAACCTTTGCGTAAACAGCAGCTCCATTTCTGCAAATGTCTTGACATAGTCATTCGGGAGTTCGGAATACCACTCGAATGCTGTCTCCGACAAGCTGCCAACAAATTGGCGAAGCGGTAGCTTATCGTCACCTCCTGTATTACCGCACAAGGCTCTGAACTGAGCGACATGTTGATGGGGATTGCATGTTCTCTTGTATACATGGAACTTAGGAATTATGTATCCCGGCGGGTACTTTATTTGATCATACCAACCCGGATAAGGTCGTCCAGTCTTGACGATTTGGCTAACCGCTTCGCTCGCTTGATGAGCTCGTATCTGTTGAGCTATATAGTCGTCAAGGGCGGCTTTGGAAATGGTCTCTTCCTTGGCTGCTGATAGAGCCGGAAGAGGGTTTGATGTCTCCCCTCTGTCGTCTTCAAGGATAATCGGAGGGTCTTCAGCTGGAGGATCCGGCTGTATCATCATCCCGACCATATCTTGGAATAAAAGCGCCATTTGTTTTATGTTAGCCGCTTGTTCCGCGGCCTCTTTGTCTTTCCTCTCGAGCATTCTTCGGAGAAATTCGGCATCGGTTTCCTGTTCCTGGCGCTGATCCAACGATATTTCGGGGCTTTCCTTATGTCCCGTGAGTACAACCATCTTCGTTAACATCTCCTGGAGCTTCTGTTGTTGCTCCTGAGCTTTTGTTACCGACCGGGTGAGTGGTCGATGACCCCCAGAGGTACGGCTCTCCTCCTTCTCGGAAACCATATAAACAGTATGCACCACCATGCCCCCAGACTTGGAGCATCTGGGTTCAGTACCTTTGAGCTTTGTCGTAGGCATAGAGATCTTCTCCGGCCTCCTCTTTTTATGGGCAATTGAAGCTGAGGGGGCCGTTGCAGCGGGAACCCAAGTAGATGACACCTTCTGTGGTACGACAAAGTGGTCCTTCTCTTGCCGAACCATCATTTTCTTTGGTTGGCGGGAGTAGTCTTGGTTAACCACAGAATCTTAGACCCTTCGCCAGACCCTGTGAATTTTGGAGGACGGACGCTGAGGGGGCTGTTCTGGCTTTGTCTTTGAAGCATTCTTCACAGGTAGAGGAGATCTTTTCAGCACGGCAGTCGGAGAGTTCTTACGGACCCTCCTGAGTGGTTCAAAGTTGTTCCCAGTTGGAACAGCAGCATCGACTTCCATCGTTGGAGCTGGCGGAGTAAATCCAGAAGGGGAACTGCCCCCATCTTTTCTCACCCATCGCCAGTGGCGACGTCGAGCATGTCTTGCAGACGGTATTAGTTCGGCTATGGGGGTGGCTTCATCATGCCCTCTGTCCTGGTGAAGGATTGCTGTTGGTGCTAGCCTATCGAAAACTGACGTCTGCTGAGAAGGAATGATCAATCTTGAAAAGACCGACATTTTGGCAGGGGAAGCAGCCTTGGTTACTTCACCTGGAGCGGGAGCTGGAACAGCCAGTCTTGTGAAGACCGACCCCTTAGCAGGAGAAGCCGCTTTGGCGACTTCAGGAGCAGGAATGGTTATTCGTTTTAGGATAACCCTTTCAGATATGGTAGGTTTCTTCATAGGCCCATTGGAGCTCTGGCCCGGTCTGTTAAAGACCGAGGCGTTGGATTTGGGCGACCCGTTGAGAGGGGCCGCGGTAGTTGTAAGCCGATCAAAGACCGACTTCTTTGGAGCTTATTGTGACAACAGTGGGGCGTTGAAGCTCATTGGTGGGAGCATTGTCCCGAAGAACAGTCCAGTGGTGGCCTGAGTCACTTGTTCTGCTGGCATGGCGAAGATGGAGGCTGCTTGGGGCCCATAAGTCACTCCTCCGGCGATGACGGAGTGGGAGTTGTTGTTGCAGCTAGTGCAGTTGGAAGCCATTTTCTATGCACGGGAGCAAGACACCAAATCTTAGTACCTCGAATCCAGGGGCAACCACATTAAACCGCGATTCGTTCGCGAACACGACACACGAAGTGTGGAGTGGAAAGAGGAAAAGGTCCCACCGGGCGTGCCAGAATCTGTTCTCCGCCGAATACTGGAAAGACAAACGTCTTGCCTGAATATGGGGGCAGATGCTATTTGGGTTTATCCGTCCACCGCTCCGAAGATACCAAGTTGATTTATGGCACCATGTATCGGAGGTTTGGACAGATGCGGCCGTTGTAGCAGACTTCGTCAGATTCCCCCTCATTTGAGGGGTTTTGATTGTGGGGACGCTCTTCCCTGCAGGCGCAAGCCCCTGCAGTTAATTACGCTACCGCATCACGTTAACCACTTTCTCCTTCTTTAGATGGTCACTTCGTGTCGTGTGTGTTTGTTTTGTTTTTGGTTGCCCGTGGATTGTATACGGGGACTAATTTATGTTGTCGCCCGTAGGGCATGGATTAGTCCAAATCCGTATTTTCTTAGATTTGGGTTTGGGTTGGGTTTAAGGATCGTTAATCTCATTTGAGACTAAGATCAACTTAAACGTTTGTTAAGGATACGTTAGTCTAATTTTAGACTAAGATCTACTTAACATGATCATTTAGATCCAACAAAAGAGCATTTGGACTCTTTTGTTTTAGTTTAAGGACGTTGCGGTCCAATGGGTTTAAGGACATCATAGTCCATGTCAGTTTAGAGACAGCATAGTCTGTAAAGTTTAAAGACATCATAGTCTATGAGTTTAAGGTCCTCACAGTCCATAAAGTTTAAGGACATCATAGTCCATGAGTTTAAGGACCCCACAGTCCGTAAAGTTTAAGGACATCATAGTCCAGTTTAAAGACGTGATAGTCTGTGTGATTTAGATTCAACCATTTGGGGATGTGCCAAAAGTTATTGGTTATTGGGACCCTCCGTCACTCTGAAGACGTTGAAGAATTACAACGACATATCTCAGAGGTACGAACAGATATACCCTTGAACCAATATTGGTTGGGAGATTTGTAGTCAAGTTTGGGACTAAGATCGGTTAAAAAGATTTATGAGCATATGGGCTCAATTAATCTAAATGAGGGATATGTGGCCAACTTGGGCTCGGCCCACTCAGTTAAAATGTTGAACATTAGCAATGCTTAGCATTGGTTTGGGTTTTGACAAAATTTTTGTCTTTTATTGAGTGTTGAGCACTCATTATACCTCTGGGGCTTTATTTAAAGAACAGTTTATATTCTCTCAGCGCACACGTGAAGAGCACGTGGTGCTCTTGGCGCTGAGCGCCAGATTTAGAGCGCTAAGGCGCTTCCCGTGAAAGAGCGCACACGTGAGGAGCACGTGGTGCGCTTGGCGCTGAGCGCCAGTAAATGAGTGCAAAGCGCTCCTTGTGAAAGAGCGCACATGTGAGGAGCACGTGGTGCGCTTGGTGCTGAACGCCAGTAAATAAATGCAAAGCGCCCCTTGTAAAAGAGCGCACACGTGAGGAGCACGTGGTGCGCTTGGTGCTGAACGCCAGTAAATGAGTGCAGAGCGCTCCTTGTGAAATAGCGCACACGTGAGGAGCACGCGGTGCGCTTGGCTCTGAGCGCCAACCTTAAAACACTGGGCACTTCTTTTAAAATAGCGCTTGGAGCGCTGCGGCGCTGTGCGCCAGTTTGGAGCGCGAGGCGCTTCTTTTTAAAATAGCGCTTGGAGCGCTGCGGCGCTGTGCGCCAGTCTTGGAGCGCTGAGGCGCTTCTTTTTAATTTGGAGTGCTAAGGCTCTTTTTAGGCAACTTTGATTAGTTCTGCGCTCTGAGAATTAAATTCTCGTTCATAGGAGATTGTCTCATAAATCTAAGAACTACGTTCTTAATTTAATAGGAGATTTTACAATCTCTTCTGTTTGTGTGAAAGACTTCGTCTTTATTTTATAGATCTATGATCTGAAGAGAATTAAGTTCTTCCCCCTCACTTTTTATGACGAGATGCTATGATCTCTTTTGGGAAAGACCTCGGTCTTATAGATCTATGATCTAGAAATAGGTTCTTCTTCTCTTATGAGATGATTTTATCTCTCTGTTTTATTTACCTTGAATAAATTATTCTTCTTCCGAGAGCTTTCTGTTCTCTTTGAAATTTCTCAAAGTTTGGGGGGGGTTCCTCTATGCAAGAATTGAAGTCTTCGGTCATTTATATAGAGGAGGCTGATTTGTTGAATCAGTTGGGGAGATCTTTTCTCTAATTGATTTGGGAATGTTTCCCACTGTTGGATCTTTGATCCAAGAGCTTATGTATTACAGAAAGAAATTTTCTTGTTTTTAACAAGATTGGGAAAATCTTTTCCCATACAGAACTTATTCTGTATCTTGGTGATTTTTAATCACCATTGGATCTTTGATCCAACGGTGCTCTAATTTAAAGAGCACAATCTTTCCTGTTTGGAAAGATTTGAGGAGTATTCCTCAACAGAATTTTATTCTGTAATTTGATGATTTATTCATTTTAGTCGGATCTTTGATCCAATGGTGGAGAACATTTAGTTCTGGCGCTTGGCGCTCTCGTGCTTTGCACGTGAGCGCTGCCTCAGAGTCTTTGACTCTTAACGCTTGGCGCTTAGCGCTCTCGTGCTTTGCACGTGATGTGCTGCTTCAGAGTCATTGACTCTTTAGCGCTGGCGCTCAGCGCTCTCGTGCTTTGCACGTGAGGTGCTGCCTCAGAGTCTTTGACTCATGGGGCGGGCGCTCGGCGTTCTCATACTTTGCACGTGAGGCGCTGCCTCAGAGTCTTTGACTCTTTAGCACTGGCGCTCAGCGCTCTCGTGCTTTTCACGTGAGGCGCTGCCTCAGAGTCTTTGACTCATGGCGCTGGCGCTCAGCGCTCTCTTGCATTGCACGTGAGGCGCTGCCTCATTACTGAAGGTGTCTTTTCACATTCCTTCTCCACTTTTCCTTAGTCAAACTTCTCTTCCCCAGAGCTTGAAAATAATTCCATCATGCACAGCATTTTCTGTGCCTAGACTTAACTGTCTCCCTTCATATTCTGAAGCAATACTTCTCTTCTCTCTCACTTTTTAGAGAATCATTTTGACAGAGAAGAGCTATGGCTTGTAATCGCCCACATGCTCGCCGTCAGCCATGGGAGGTGCCCATTAAGGAAATTGTTCCTCGTTTTGCTGCGCGCTTGGTGAACCCTACTCTTACGGATGACCAATGCGACACGGTGCTGCACGAGCTCTTGACTCGTATAGGATCTCCTCTCCCCATCGGCTCCATTTGCCTCTGGATGGTTTTCTTGTCTGTGATCAATGATATTCCTCCTCCTCCGGCGGAGATGACTCCGGTAATGCTCGACGCCGTGGAAGACAAGATCGAGTGCTTCCACGAGACACTTTTGATCACCACAGCTCTGAGGGATCGCTCTGTTCGGCTGCTAAGCCAGATACGGGCTCAGCGGGTCGTCATGTCTGCCTTTGCTGATGGGTGCGGTGCTGACCGATGGGTAGCTATTCTTCGTGAAGATCGCCGCTTTTTCATGGTGGAGAAGGCAGAGAGGGAGTTAGATAATTTTATCCATAGTTTTGTAAATCTCTGTACTTTCAATCACATGTTTGGTGATCTATTTCCTGTAGAATAAAAGGTTCAATTAAATGCTTTGTTTTTGTCGTTGAACTCCTGTTCTTCCCCTGATGTGTGCATGTGCGTATATGAATGAGCCTGGTTTCACACATATCTATAAACGAAACTTAAGCCGGCAAAAATATGAACAAACAGCTCTTGGCCGAAGATTTTTGCGGGAACAGTGCCCTTATTTCTTGATCCCTGAATTGTTGCATGTTCTCCGCCGAAAACAGAGACGAACTGCGATAGATCGTCTTGTCTGAATTCGGGGGAAGATTCTATTTGGATTTATCCGTCCACCTCTTCGAAGATACCGAGTTGATTTATGGCACCACATGTCAGAGGTTTGGACAGACGCGACCGTTGTAGCAGACTTTATCAGATCCCCTCTCATTTTATGAAGGGTTTTTTTTATTGTGGGGACGCTCTTCCATGCAGGCGCAAGCCCCTGCAGTTAATTACGTTACCGCATTGCGATAACCACTTTCTCCCGCTCCGGAAGTTCACTTCGTGTCGTGTGTGTTTTTGTTTGTTTTGCTTGCCCGTGAATTGTATACGAAGACTAGTTTATGTCGTCGCCCGTAAGGCGCAGATTAGTCCAAATCTGTATATTTTATATTTGGTCTTAGGTTTATTTAAGGACCGTTAATCTAGTTTGAAATTAAGATCAACTTAAATGTGTAACGACCCTGAATTTTCTGTACAAAATTTTTCTTTTTAAAGTATAGAAAGGAGTTTGCAAGTCTGAGCACAATTTAAAAGTTATTCTTGTTTAAGAACAACAAGAAGCCACCTGTAGCTCACTGGTAAAGCCTTGCACTGCTGTAACATAGCTCCTGTGTTCGAATCCCATCAGTCACATATTATTTTTACTGATTTTTCTTTTAAAATTTTTAGAAGCCCAAAATTTTACACGTGCAATGCACATAAAATGAAAAGTCTGAAGAAATCAAACATGTGCACAATGGAGTTAATATAAAGATGTACACGTGGCCAAAATCTAAAGCATCACAGCCCCCACACGACCGGCGAGATCTTTCCTAGGGTCGGCGCCGACTGGTGAACCATGGGGAAAAGTCCCCGTGTTTTGCACACGAAACCGTTTGGCCTACCCATCACCCTGTTCTGTTTGTTTTCTTTGCAAATTAACAGAGACATCAATTTCACCCATTAATCCAATTTTTAATGCTTTTTAATTCAATCTTTCAATTCCAAAACCCTAATTCCACCCTATAAATACAACCCCATACCCTAACCCCTCCTCATTCTGAAATCTCTAGTCAAAATATCTAAATTTTCTAAGTACAAATGGAGTTAGCCCAGTACTAACTTCCGGCGAAAAATCAAGCAAGTTCCGGTGACCCCGCGACTCCACAAAGACTACACCCTCTTCTTCTACCTTATCTTGATCATTCTAGCTAGTAAGTCCAGCTTCTTATTCTACTCTTTCACCTTAAAGAAGTTCTCTTTTCAAAACACGTCGGTAAGTGAAGTTATACCGACATTCGATTCTATAATCTTTAAAATTACAATTTTTTTCCTTAAGGTTCACTCATCCATATCACTATACCTTCTTTATTAATCATGAAACAAATAATTACAACAATTTTCATTTTAAAATATCATGTTATGTAATTTTAAATTGTGTTTTTCGTTTAAATATCACAAACTTTACATATGACATCTTTTATTGTTTTGTTTAATATTATCTTTAGAAAACCTCACGAGGTAATGACCTACCTCTCACATACACATATCTTGACATAGTACGATTCTCTTGAAACATAACTTTTGTGGCAAAAACGACTTTTCATCAAAATATCTTGAACTATAAAAACCCGTTTTCTTTTAAATAGCATAATCAAATTCTTTGCAATTATACCTCTATAACCCATTTTGGGAAACCGCTATTGGATGGTGCGGATTATCGCACATTCTCGGGACTAGTAGAGCGAGATGCAGACCTCCTCACGGAGCATACGATCTCGAAAGAATTTTAATACGATTTATAAGAAAAATGAGATTTTCTACTTAATAAATAAAATTAATTTTTAATAATTATATAAATATTATCAAACCATATATTTTTAATATATAATAAAATTCCATATTTTCTAGAAAATAAACGAATGACAAATTTCACTAAAATACCATCAAGTATCAATACAAGACAAAGTTTACATTAAAATACCTTGAACTATTCAAGCGATGTAAATATTCACTGATATACATCATTCTTTAAAATTCACATCTATGGAAACCCTAAAGAACTTAAATAATTACTCAAAATTTATTTTGAAAGTATATAAAATATTTTTCATACACCCCCCTCGAGATATATAAAATTATATTAAGGACCCTAGTAAATATAGATTTAAGCGGGACCAATTCTCTTGAGCCTCAGGGAGCCGGAGAAAGTGGGTGCTTGCCTATTTAAGGTAGAAAACTAAAATGGGGTTATAAATGGTAATTGTCTTTGAAATAGACACAAATCCTGCCGTCCATGTATAGCAGTTACCGATAAATCCTAAACCTAATTCAGGATCCAAATTCTGTTTAAAGTGTCTGACTCAAGTCTGAGTATAAGCCTAATCTGAATCCAATCCAAACACGAATCCAAATCTAACATGAATCCAACATGTATACTTGAATCTGAACCTAAATACCAGAACAATATCAACATGCAAATACGACTGACTTGACCGAACCATGGCTATATCTTGACTTAACTACATGCCTACTTGATACATCCTGAAACTGTTTACATGAACTACTTATACCATGGTCTCGATAAGTCTGATAACTACAATCAATACAATATACATTACGGGGTTTAACAGGGTAGACTGATACAGAATGTATTAGAAGTGGAACGAGATGGTCACTAAAAGACACCTACATGAACATCCATGTCGTTGTCCCTTGGGTATTAACGAGGCCTTGTACTTTCGATTAACATAGTCCACGGATTAAGTTGGACTCATCTCGTATACACTGATATATTTTGTACCAAGCTACAAACAACTACGTTAGCATAACAAACAGATAATTTACCAGTTCTATTTTCTTTACTTGCCTATTCCATTCTATCTTTTGGGACTTATCGAGCGTTAGTTCACTTACAACATTCCAGTCTCTTCTTTCTTTGGAATGTTCGTCAGGAGGACCCGACTCTCAGGAGACGAGCCCAGTCAGGACGATTTGGAGCAGTTCACAGAGGAGCCAGACTTCTAGGATTTTACTTGTACTTATTTCAGTTCATATGCCACTATTTAGGCATCACTTTTTATCATTGTACTTTCCTTTTCAGTTGTATGTAAAGAATAAATGTTAATAAAAGTTGTTATTATTACATCTCTTGTTATTCTTGTGTATTCATTTATATTGCTCATTTATGCTTAGCGTGTTTACTTCTGAGTAAATACGTTGCGACCCGTCACGTCTACTTCTCCGTACACTGGGAAGCAAGGCGTGACAAAATGCGTGAGCATTTGGGCTCAATTTGTTCTTGCTAAGGATGCGTTAGTCTAATTTGAGACTAAGATCAATTTAGTAAGAATCATTTTTATTTAAGATCCAGCAAAACAGCATTTGGGCTTAGCTGCGAGAAAATTTCAGAGACTTAGCCAATTTGGGCTAAGTCTGTGTAACGTTTTAAAAATAAATAAATAAATAAAATCCTTTAGGTGAATTTTCTGATAATCGGTAAAATAAATTGTATTTTGCGTAAAACTTAACTATAATTATTTTTCATTATAGACTTAAATATACCTATTTTAACTATGTAATTGCTAGTATTTGGTATTTAGTCACTTATAAATTGCTAGTTTAATTAAATATTTTTCTTAATTAATTATTTTAAATATTATTTTAAGCTTTCATTATACATTTAATTAGTGTAAATTACAAATTTGAATGGGTTAATTACACAGATGTGAACTATGACAACATAAAAGCAAGTTTGTAGCATGCTCATTTTGTTTTAATGTGTCTCCATAATTCTAGATAAGTCTAGAGTTGTTTAGAAAAATAAAATAAAACAAAATAATTAAAACAAGGCTTAATACCTGTATTAATTAAAGATGCTTCCACACACCTCACATTCTCTCTCTCCCTCACATGTGGCCGAGCCTAATGCGGCAGCCCCCCTCTCTCTTCACAATTCTCATCTCATTTCTTACTTCTAAAATTATTAGAAAAGGAATTAAAATAGAATTGAAAAAGTGGTGCATTAAATGAGCTTGGAAGGTGGTATTAACCTAGAAAATTCCACACACATCTTCACACACATCTTCACACACTCCTCTCATTAGCCATGACCGAGCCCCCTCCCTTGGCAGCTTTCCCCATTTCTTCATCTCTTTTCTTTTAAAAAATTCATCAATTTTGCCTCAAAAAATCCATACAAATCCTTATTAATCCCTAATTAAATCCTTACCCATTATTCCTTAGCCTATTCTAGCTTAAATCATGGAGCAAGAGAGCAAATTGGGAGGCTAGCTGTTCATGTTTGATCTCTTGATTTATGAGGTATAAATCTTAACCTATGATTTACTTGTTGAATCATTACTCTAATTTAGCCTATTAAGTGTTTAAATATGGAATTAATTGCAAGATTTAATTTTCAAGAGAAGGGTTTAAAAATTCAAGCTATGGTTTTTACTACATCATTAAGGTTGCAATGTATAGTATAACATCTTAAGTTATGCAAATTTTAGTCTAGTTGTTAAATTGTAAATTGTGATATTTAATTTGTCCAAATCAGTTATTTTTGCAAACTAGGTTTTAATTAATGTGTAATTAGATGAAATTAAAAATTTAGTTAGGGTTTGTGTGGCATAATTAAGATATTAAGTTATCATTCTGGTCACTAGAATTATTAAAATTGTAAGTCCATATTGCGACCCCCGGTGCTTACGGGGAGGCGGAAACGGTATAAAAAACGAATTTTTATCGCAAGAGGCAACATGGACTAAACTTGGTCGGGATCGTTGTCTAAACTAAAACTAGTTTACACTAAAAGGAGTTAGCTACTATGGAAGATGGTTATACCTAAACTTGAACTCCTTCTTCTTCAAACCTTGTAGAGGTTGATGGTTCTCTTTTCGTCGCCTTCTTCCGTCGAAGATGGATCCACCTCGAAGGTTCGACCTTTGGGCTCTTCCTCGGTCTTTGAGTGAACTAGGGTTTCCGGCTTGCTAAACCTTCAACCTAGAATGAGTAGAGAGAGTGACTAGGGTTTGCTTTTCTTTTTCAAGAGAAGGATTCTCAACTCATGAGAAGGTTTCTCTTGACTAGAGGAAGAAGAAGATGAAGAGAGGAGAGAGAATGAATATGATAGAATGAGCTATCATATTCTATCTTGCAACCATAATGCAAAAGAAAATAATTATCTAATAATAATAATTGAAAATGAGAATAGTTGATGGTAATTTGGAATGACCACTACCATGCTTCATTTAAAAATGTAAGCATAAATCAAGGAGGACTTTTGAAGGCATGAAAGTGGTCAATGGTCAACAAGTCAACCAAGGTCAACAAGTCAACAAAAACAACCATAACATAATTCTCATTTAATTATTATTATTAATAGATAATATATAAATCCATTAGGGTTTGGAAAATGAAGACTGTCAATTGTGCATACGCACCCGTTCCGAAACCCTAATGAAAAACCTCATTCTCCGCCTCAAGCAACTGTTCATACACACCTGCATTCTCGTTCCGAAAAACAAGAATACCAAGATATAAAAGCAACCCCAAAAACATATACCAGTATCTGGCTCAAACCAGAGCCTGCCAGTATAATCCGTCCGGACTCCAAACGTGCACAAGTGCGCGGATGAGAACGAACCCTGTCGCAAAACCATGCGACCTCTACTCTGTTTTGCCCAGAGGCGAATACCCTCTGTGTGGGACTCTAAGGACTCGACACTACGCTGGCAGTGGGTTTAACCACAGACCGCAAGCGGCACTAGCTGTGCGTAACGGTCCCCAGGTAGATGCCGACAAGAAGGCTGACGAGGTGAAACCCCATCGGAACTCCTACTGAGTCTGAATGTGACATTCTCCGTACAGTCCGGTCTGTTCGTCTGATACATCGCATGGCGGGCCTAGGGGGCGGTAAACGTCAGTCCCCCAATAGCGGTACAAGTCGTGCCGGAGCGAAGCCCAAAACACCCTGAGATAACACTGGAAACCTACCAGTATATCTCGTTTGCCCTGGCCAGGGACTACTCGTGTAATGGCTCTCCTAGACACAGCGCGATGTCAACCCCCAATACCGGGAGAGACGAATCCTGTCTAACCGTCACTGCCTCCAAGTGCTTCGGGACTGCACCCAACCACCACCTGTTTGCACGACTCCTTTGAGCCGTGGTAGGGTAGCGATCAAAGTGCAGTGGGAACACACTCGAGGCGAAGTGCCAGTGTCAAGTCAGCGGACTAAGCTGTACTCATGTCACCTGGGAACTGACGACTGACGATAGGTATAATACCAACCTGTCAGTTCCCGACGAGTCCTGTCCAGTGTACTCGTAACCCAACGAGCACCCGTATACTATCTCCAGTACGACGTACTGATGGCTGTGGGACAGACCATCTCCCACACTGGGATGAGAAGCGCATACGCTAGTCTACTCCGGAGTATCGATGCCCTGTCTCGATAGTCCTGCGACTAGGGACCTGTATAAGGATGTGCTTATAGATTACCCAGCCCCCACTAGTGTGACTGCCATCACAACGCTGGTAATCAAGCAAAGATCCTAAGGGCTCCACTAATGCGTATAAGTGATATAGTAAAATAAACACAAGTACACATTGAAGTAGAGACAAACCAAGTAGCATACTACTATTTTGAGCAAGACTGTATATACAAGGTGAATATCCCAAGCATCCATTAAGTAATATACAAACTAGTATGATACAGTAATGGCCTCTAGGGCATATACACTAACAATCTCCCACTTGCACTAAGGCCATGTACTGGCGTATCGAAGACCTATCATCTCGATCAGCCGCTCGAACTGAGTCTGGGGCAGGGCCTTGGTGAATGGATCTGCAGTGTTGTCTTCTGAAGCAACTCTCCGAACCTCGATCTCCTTGCGATCCACGATCTCCCTGATCAGGTGATACCGCCTCAAGATGTGCCTGGATCTCTGATGGGACCTGGGTTCCTTCGCTAAAGCTATAGCCCCATTGTTGTCGCAATACAGAGGTACTGGATCAACAATGGACGGAACCACCTGAAGTTCTTTCAAGAATTTCCTTATCCAGACAGCTTCTTTTGCGGCATCTGATGCAGCGATGTATTCCGCTTCCATCGTCGAGTCTGCAACGGTTTCCTGTTTGGAACTCTTCCAACACACCGCCCCTCCATTGAGGGTAAAGACAAAGCCCGACATGGACTTGGAATCATCCTTGTCACTCTGGAAGCTGGAGTCAGCAAAGGCCTCGATCTGGAGGTCTTTTCCGCCATACACCAAGAACATCTCCTTAGTCCTTCTCAGGTACTTGAGAATGTTCTTTACCGCTATCCAGTGTTTCTCCCCAGGGTTTGACTGATACCGGCTTACCACACTCAGTGCATAAGCTACATCCGGTCTGGTACATAACATCGCATACATTATAGAGCCTACCGCAGAAGCGTAGGGTATAATAGACATGCGATCCCTCTCCAAATCAGTCTTGGGAGACATCTCTTTAGAGAGGGTGATCCCGTGACAAGCCGGTAGGTTACCGCGCTTGGAATCTTCCATACTGAATCTTTTCACTATGGTGTCAATGTACCTGGACTGAGAAAGTCCCAATATCCTCTTGGATCTATCACGATGGATCCGGATCCCCAGGATGTATGAGGCATCGCCCAGGTCTTTCATGGAGAACCTTTGTGACAAGAACCCCTTGACAGATTGTAGCATAGGAATGTCATTTCCTATTAAGAGAATGTCATCCACGTATAAAACGAGGAATACTACAGTTCTCGCTACAAATCTACTATAGATGCATGGTTCATCTGGATTTTTGATAAAGCCAAATTCTTTGACCGTCTCATCAAAGCAGATGTTCCAACTCCGCGATGCCTGCTTTAGTCCATAGATGGACTTAAGCAACTTGCACACCTTTCCGCTGCTCCCACTCTGAATGAAGCCCTCTGGCTGGTCCATATAGACACACTCCTCTAAATTTCCATTTAGAAAAGCTGTCTTTACGTCCATTTGCCAGATCTCATAATCGTGGAAGGCAGCGATGGCAAGAAGGATCCGAATGGATTTCAGCATGGCTACTGGAGAAAAGGTTTCGTCATAGTCCAAGCCAGGTCTTTGACGGAAACCCTTTGCTACCAGCCTAGCTTTATAGGTCTCAACCTGTCCATCTACACCAATCTTCCTTTTGAAGATCCACTTGCATCCTACGGGTTTTACCCCGTCTGGAGCAATGTCCAACGTCCATACCTTGTTGGTGTACATGGACTCCATCTCGGTCCGCATTGCATCCAGCCATTTCACTGAGTCAACGCTCTGAACGGCCTGCTGGAAGCTAGTAGGTTCATCATAATCTATGATGCAATCTTCTCTATCCCCGTCTATGAGAAAACCGCAGTATCTCTCGGGCGGATGAGACTGCCTACTACTCCTGCGGAGCGGCGTAGGAATGTCCTGTTCTTTCGAACCCTCTGGTTCCTCTAAGCTTTCAGTAATGTTTTGTGGTTCTGGAATTTCTTCCAGTTCTACTGCGCTCCCACTTATCTGGTTTTCCAAAAACTCAGTTTCCAAGAAGTAGGCATGACGAGAAACAAGGACTTTTTGTTCCTCTTCGTAGTAGAAAAGATACCCCTTGGAGTTCTTCGGGTATCCCACAAACTTGCACTGTACTGAGCGTGCCTCGAGTTTGTCCGCATGCTGCTTTTTCACAAAAGCCGGACATCCCCATGTCTTAAAGGATTTAAGACAGGGTTTCTTCCCACTCCACATCTGATATGGTGTGGTAGGCACTGTCTTAGTAGGAACTTGGTTCAAGAGATGTGCAGCTGTTTCCAGTGCATAACCCCAGAAAGATCGCGGTAACTCAGCCTTACTCATCATGGAACGAACCATATCCAATAGGGTTCGATTCCTCCTTTCCGATACACCGTTATGTTGCGGAGTGTATGGAGGAGTACGCTGAGAGAGAATTCCATTCTCTTTTAAATAGTCCAGGAACTCGGCACTCAAGTATTCTCCACCTCGATCCGATCTTAGAATCTTAATACTTTTGCCTGTTTGTTTTTCAACTTCATTCTTGTAATCCTGAAATTTCTCAAAGGCCTCGGATTTGTGCTTCATCAAGAAGACATGTCCATACCTAGAGAAATCGTCTGTGAAAGTAATGAAGTATGAATAACCGCTTCGCGCATGTGTAGACATTGGACCACACACGTCACTGTGTATGAGTCCCAAGAGCTCGCTCGCTCTTTCTCCGTGTCCAGTGAACGGAGTCTTTGTCATCTTTCCCATGAGACAAGATTCACAAGTGGCATAAGACTGATACTCGAACGGATCCAAGTATCCTTCTTTATGTAACTTAGTCAACCGTGTCTCATTGATGTGACCCAGTCTACAATGCCATAAGAAAGCTCGATTAATATCTGGAGACTTTCTTTTGTGTGTATTCTGGACATTAAAAATCTGTGGTTGGTTTAACACGTATATACCATTACTCAATGTACCTGACCCAATCAGAACTTGATTAAGGCGAATGTTTACAACATTACTTACAAACGCAAATTCATAACCTTCTTTAGAAACCAAAGATACAGAAATGATATTACAAGTTGCGTTGGGTACAAAAAAGCAATTACGCAAAACCAAAACATGTCCATCTGACATTCCCAGGTGATAGTCCCCCACGGCTTTAGCATCCATGCTAGCTCCGTTTGCAACTCTGAGGGTCATGTCACCTGCTTTCAAAACACTACGGTTTCTCAACGCCTGCAAAGAATTGCAGATATGAGATCCTGATCCGGTATCCAATACCCAGGAAGCAGAGTTTATAGAAAGACAGTTTTCAATAACATACACACCTGAAGCTGAAGCTGCAACCTGCTTCAATTCCTGTGTTCTGGCCTTCCAGGCCCTGCAATCATTCTTCCAGTGTCCTTTCTTATGACAAAAGAAGCATTCTTCCTTATCCACAAGCTTCCCAGCTATCTTTGTTGCTTTTCCTTTTCCCTTCGTATCCACTTTACTAACACTGCCCCTTGGTTTGGCGGGGGCTTTCTTCTTCTTTCCCTTGGCTTTCGCCTTGGACCTAGAAGAAGATGATCCTCCTACAAACAAAGTGGATGTTTCCCTACCTTTCTGTAGGGTGCCCTCTGCGCTCCTCAGCAGGTTGAGGAGCTCTGAAAGTTCAACCTCCTTTTCTTGTAGGTTGAAATTCATTATAAACTGGGCGTAAGTGGAAGGAAGGGACTGGAGAACTATATCCGTATATAGCTCACTCTCCAATGTGATCCCTAGGTCAGCGAGCTCCTCAATGTAGCCGATCATCTTTAGCACGTGCTCGGCTACTGATGATCCGACGGCCATTCTTGTCGAAAACAACTTTTTCGACGCTTCGTATCTTGCGATACGTGATTGCTCTCCATACAGTTCTTTTGTATGGAGCAATATGGACTCCATGTCCATATTCTCATGCCTCCTCTGATGTTCGTTGTCCATCGAGGCAAGCAGGAGGCACTTGGCCTTCGCGCTATCAATCTCCCAAGTCTTGCGGATTTCCTTATCCGCGACGCTGGAAGTTGGACCAGGGACAGGGGGAGCTTTGGTGGTAAGAAGATACCCCAGCTTGTCATAAGTGATTGCTATCTTGACATTCCTGAGCCAATCTTTGTAGTTTGGCCCTGTCAGCTTGTTTTTATCTAGGAGTAACTTAAGTCCAGTCATGTTGATTGGTCGCTGCAATTAGGAGAGAGAAGAAGAAACACTCAGCATGATGCTCTTGCAAGTTTAGAGTGGTTTTTAGTTTGTCTAAACAGGATGGCTCCCACTGTTTCTCGAATCCCTCCTCAAACCATAAAGGAAGAATTAGTCAGGATCAATCCCACCGTACAATACTTGCTTAACCGTTCAGCCAGGCCGGTGTCGGTACTTCGAGGGAGGTTTTCCAACGCTTTCGCGAAGTTCCTTAATTAAAGAACCTCTTTTCCCTGGGGGCGTAGCCCCGCTAACACCTTTCTAGGCACCTACTAGGTTTATAGCATTGATCGTTAAGTGAGAAATTTCCCGAGGAGTAGCATATACTCACAGTAGGATCGGGATCCAAATATCATCGCGTGACGAAACTGAAGGAATCCTACCAGAATCACCACACTCCAAATGGTATGCAAATCTAGCAAGTTTCAGTTCTTATGAAACTCCCGATGTGGATTTTTGCCCCATGCTCTTATGACCTTGACTAAGGCCAACAAATCATAAGTCACATGTCAAGTTCTACCCGTCGTTATCCAGGTTAATTTGAATCCACCCGTATCTACCCTTGACTATGGCCAACAAGGCAATACGACTGTCCCAAACCAACGCATTCTATCTATGCAACATATGAATACCCACCAGCTACCAAACACTGTGCCTTGACTAAGGCCAACAAACACAGCTTGAATACCGTTGAATATTCATATGAAACGACGGAGGGCTACGAATGGTTTTGGCAAAACCGTGAACGTAGTGAACTTGATTTGGTCGATGGAACGAGATAGCTTTTAAATGGAGTGGCTCAAGCTCCGCATTTTAAAAGTTAGTTTTGAAAAGAACCGAGTGGTTTTTCGAAAGTGTTCCAACGACTTTAACTTGGTTTATTATCTTGCATTAGTTCTTTTAATGCGTGATATTCTTGCATTAGTTCTTTTAATGCGTCCCATCATTTAAATCCTACCATTGCAGAAAACAACCAAAATATGACGTACGCTTATGCCATATGCATTCGCCACGGGGCCCCGTCATCACCCGTTAGGTTACTTAACTAACGACAGAGCGGGGGCTGGGCTAGCGCGGCTGTAAAACATAAGCAACGCCTAAATAGAAAGCAATGATAGACATTACAGATCACAGATGAATACATTGGATATACTAGCAATCCGCATTTCTTTCGAGCCTGAAACGAAAAGCGGATAACACGGTCGCGGTGAATAGCAAATACCCCACCCAAGACCCCTACGGGTGCGGCAAACTACCCGCCAAGTTCCCGGTAGTTTGTGCACCCCAACATGGGTCTATCCTAGGAGCAAAAACAGTAAAAAAGAATTATACAATGACGGCTACAACCCCGACCCGGTTGTGCGGCCAAACAAATAATATAATTACATCAATTTACATTTACAAATGAATGAAAGAAAAACAAAAGCTCATCTCACATCCAACCCCGGCTATTCACCCGCGACAGTCCAACACATTCATATACACATTCCAGCACATTACAGATCATGTATAACCCCGACTAATCGACTTATAGCGATTAGCCGACGTTCAATACATGCAAACATCACAGATATAACCAATATAGCCAAAGTGTAGTGAAGTTCGGAAAAATACGGAATTATAGGACCCCAAAAGGAAATTTCTTTTCTGGAAAATCTGGGCACATATAATATATCTCAAAAATCCCAAAACCAAAACCTACAGATACTGCACGAAAAACGAGGCGCAGAAGACGACAAAGCGCGGCGGTTCCGCGGCACGAGCCTACCTCGTGCCGCGGATGCGCGGCGCTTTGAGCTCAACTCTGGATCGTTTTTCATGGGTGTTTTTAGAAAACCCTGAGATGATTTTACAAATATAAATTTTTTCATTTTGAGCCAAAAAAAATTCAACAGAAACTCAGGTTTTGAAAAATACGGTTTTAGGGTTTTGGTTTTTCCGGTTTTGTGATTTTTTCGGTTCCGAACTTCGTTACACCTTACTACCAAGCTAGTTTAAGTTTAGTTAGGCTCTGATACCACTGTAAGTCCATATTGCGACCCCCGGTGCTTACGGGGAGGCGGAAACGGTATAAAAAACGAATTTTTATCGCAAGAGGCAACATGGACTAAACTTGGTCGGGATCGTTGTCTAAACTAAAACTAGTTTACACTAAAAGGAGTTAGCTACTATGGAAGATGGTTATACCTAAACTTGAACTCCTTCTTCTTCAAACCTTGTAGAGGTTGATGATTCTCTTTTCGTCGCCTTCTTCCGTCGAAGATGGATCCACCTCGAAGGTTCGACCTTTGGGCTCTTCCTCGGTCTTTGAGTGAACTAGGGTTTCCGGCTTGCTAAACCTTCAACCTAGAATGAGTAGAGAGAGTGACTAGGGTTTGCTTTTCTTTTTCAAGAGAAGGATTCTCAACTCATGAGAAGGTTTCTCTTGACTAGAGGAAGAAGAAGATGAAGAGAGGAGAGAGAATGAATATGATAGAATGAGCTATCATATTCTATCTTGCAACCATAATGCAAAAGAAAATAATTATCTAATAATAATAATTGAAAATGAGAATAGTTGATGGTAATTTGGAATGACCACTACCATGCTTCATTTAAAAATGTAAGCATAAATCAAGGAGGACTTTTGAAGGCATGAAAGTGGTCAATGGTCAACAAGTCAACCAAGGTCAACAAGTCAACAAAAACAACCATAACATAATTCTCATTTAATTATTATTATTAATAGATAATATATAAATCCATTAGGGTTTGGAAAATGAAGACTGTCAATTGTGCATACGCACCCGTTCCGAAACCCTAATGAAAAACCTCATTCTCCGCCTCAAGCAACTGTGCATACACACCTGCATTCTCGTTCCGAAAAACAAGAATACCAAGATATAAAAGCAACCCCAAAAACATATACCAGTATCTGGCTCAAACCAGAGCCTGCCAGTATAATCCGTCCGGACTCCAAACGTGCACAAGTGCGCGGATGAGAACGAACCCTGTCGCAAAACCATGCGACCTCTACTCTGTTTTGCCCAGAGGCGAATACCCTCTGTGTGGGACTCTAAGGACTCGACACTACGCTGGCAGTGGGTTTAACCACAGACCGCAAGCGGCACTAGCTGTGCGTAACGGTCCCCAGGTAGATGCCGACAAGAAGGCTGACGAGGTGAAACCCCATCGGAACTCCTACTGAGTCTGAATGTGACATTCTCCGTACAGTCCGGTCTGTTCGTCTGATACATCGCATGGCGGGCCTAGGGGGCGGTAAACGTCAGTCCCCCAATAGCGGTACAAGTCGTGCCGGAGCGAAGCCCAAAACACCCTGAGATAACACTGGAAACCTACCAGTATATCTCGTTTGCCCTGGCCAGGGACTACTCGTGTAATGGCTCTCCTAGACACAGCGCGATGTCAACCCCCAATACCGGGAGAGACGAATCCTGTCTAACCGTCACTGCCTCCAAGTGCTTCGGGACTGCACCCAACCACCACCTGTTTGCACGACTCTTTTGAGCCGTGGTAGGGTAGCGATCAAAGTGCAGTGGGAACACACTCGAGGCGAAGTGCCAGTGTCAAGTCAGCGGACTAAGCTGTACTCATGTCACCTGGGAACTGACGACTGACGATAGGTATAATACCAACCTGTCAGTTCCCGACGAGTCCTGTCCAGTGTACTCGTAACCCAACGAGCACCCGTATACTATCTCCAGTACGACGTACTGATGGCTGTGGGACAGACCATCTCCCACACTGGGATGAGAAGCGCATACGCTAGTCTACTCCGGAGTATCGATGCCCTGTCTCGATAGTCCTGCGACTAGGGACCTGTATAAGGATGTGCTTATAGATTACCCAGCCCCCACTAGTGTGACTGCCATCACAACGCTGGTAATCAAGCAAAGATCCTAAGGGCTCCACTAATGCGTATAAGTGATATAGTAAAATAAACACAAGTACACATTGAAGTAGAGACAAACCAAGTAGCATACTACTATTTTGAGCAAGACTGTATATACAAGGTGAATATCCCAAGCATCCATTAAGTAATATACAAACTAGTATGATACAGTAATGGCCTCTAGGGCATATACACTAACAAAAATATCAAGATTTGAACCAAAATGGTATATGGATACTTACTAGGTTTTTAGAAAAATTGGGTTTTATGTAAGTTTGAGATTGAATTGAACTACAATCTAATTCACATAATATTTAGAGTATTGTGGGTATGAAATTGGTATGAATGGGTACTAGGATGGGGTGGTTGTCACATATAGCGACCCTGGTTGTAGTTTGTGGCGTTGTCGCAGGCGCGTTCTGTGCACCAAGTGTGTGCGCATCTAGTCAGTGCGCGTGATTGAATTTTGTTGTTTGTCCCGCGACTATTCGTATATTTATCCTTTTAATTGTTTGTGTGCAATCTTAGAATCGGGTGCAGAGGCGTCAGACGTGGCGCGGAAAGACAGGGTGGAGATCGGATCAGATTAGCCGAGGCGTCTCGGTGAGTAGATGTATATATCTATGGGGGAATCGTCTGGATGGCGCGAGGCGCCCGACAGTAGGGTTACTAGTAGTAATTTCATTTATATGCGTAGTTTCCTAGTTAGCCGTCTCGTTGCATCGCATCGTTATATTAATATAAATATATGTGATATCATTTCATAGGACACTTGCACCATTACCATTGGTTCCTGCCGCATGTGCACTATTTATGCGAACACACACGCCATTGGTAATTTCTATGTCACGAACACTATAGAACTTGTTTAGAATCGGTATCCATGCATTTGCATCATTCTTGATATGTAAATGAGTAGTTGTATATTCATTCAACAAGATTGATACATAGGATGGCTAGTCACATATACATACATCATAGCATCATACTTCATACATAGTTTCTGTTCGTACATAGCATAGTATTTACCATCATATTATAAACATCCATCATCATCGATATGCTTACACATTGTGATTTTCTTCTTGAGAATTCAGTATTTATGAGATTTCTGGATTTTGGGAAAACCGCAAGAATTTATACACTTATTATCTTTTTAAATATGCAAGTTGGGGTTTTCTCGTGATGTATGTGTCGTCCACCATGAGTTTTCATGTTTTCTGTTGGATTTCGAGACCCGATTCGAGGAGTGGAGGAACCGTCTCGGGTACATGGTGGGCCCGGTATAGTACCCCGGGGCGAGAGTGTTTTTGTGGGGATGACGATGAGCCTGGCTGGGGAAGACTGTCTACCGGTGATGTCTGGCGCGGCGGATATCCAGAGGATACCGACCGTTGTCGTGAGATTTGATGATATGGGCCGATCCGGACTGACGGAGCCCGAGATATTGAGACTTTGAGATATGAGACATTGAGATCTTGAGACATTGAGACATTGTGATATATATATTTTGTGTCGATACTTGACACGGATTTCTATGTATTTCTTTGATGATACTTCAGTCTCTTCACGGAAGTTTTTCTAAGAAAAATAAAGATTTTCTCATACCGAACATACTCATGTTTCATGTTGATTATGCATTCACGTTGCATACAAGTTAGTGCATTGCATCACATTAGTATATGCGTAGGTTGTGACGCATTTGCGTGCATACTTACGATAGCCTTATTAGATGTTATTTACTACCCACGAGTTGGAAACTCACCCCCGTTGTGCCACAGTATCTTGCAGGTTTGACCCGTCAGCACAGTAGTGGCGGATGCACCTTCTTTTCTGTTTCGTTGCTGTTCCCCTCGGAACGGCGGCCCAGACTTCGCGTCCGTGCCTGAGGTTCGGGGCAGATGCTATTTGGTTTTATCCGTCTATCGCTCCGAAGATGCCAGGTTGATTTATGGCGCCGTGCATCAGAGGTTTAGACAGATGCGGCCGATGTAGCAGACTTCGTCAGATTCCCCCTCAGGGTGAGGGGTTTTTGATTGTGGGGACGCTCTTCCCTGCAGGCGCAAGCCCCTGCAGTTAATTACGCTACCGCATTGCGGTAACAACTTTCTCCTTCTCCAGAATTTCACTTCGTGTCATGTGTGTTTGTTTTGTTTGTGGTTGCCCGTGGATTGTATACGGAGACTGAGTAATGCCGTCGCCCGTAGGACGTGGATTAGTCCAAATCCGTGTTTACTTAGATTTAGGTTTGGTGTTTTAGTTTAAGGATACATTAGTCACGTTGCGGCTAAGATCAACTTAAACGTTCGTCAAGGATACGTTAGTCCTGTTTTGGACTAAGATCGACTCGACGTGGTGATTAATTTAATGTATGGCCATCGGGACTCGTCACCTCTCTGACGTCGTTGAAGGATTACAACGACATGTATCAGAGGAGCTCGGAGATGTACCCTCGAACCAGAGTTGATTGGGAGTTTTATAATCCATGTGGATGTTTAAGGATACGTTAGCCGTGTTTGGGGCTAAGATCAACTTAGACGGGACCGTTTAGATCCGGCAAAAGAGCATTCGGGCTCTATTGTGCCAGTTTAGGGACGTAGTGATCTATCGCCAGTTTAAGGACGTGGTGGTCCATTATAAGTTTAAGGACGTCCGGGTCCGATATTAGTTTAGGGACGTTTCGGTCCGATATTAGTTTAGGGACGTTTCGGTCCATCGCCAGTTTAGGGACGTGGTGGTCCATATTCCAGTTTAGGGACGTGGTGGTCCGATATTAGTTTAGGGACGTTTCGGTCCGATATTAGTTTAGGAACGTTTCGGTCCAATATTAGTTTAAGGACGTTTCGGTCCACGAGTTTAAGGACCCCGCAGTCCATATGGGTGTATGGTCATTGGGACCCGTCACCTCTTTGACGTCGTTGAGGAATTACAACGATGGATGTCAAAGGAGTTCGGAGATGTACCCTCGAACCGGACGTAAATCGATTTAGGGGAGCCATTTTGCTCAGTCAATTTAATTTAAGGACTTATGGCCACGATTGGGCTAAGTCCATTGCTTTTGCATTTCTTTTGCTTTTATTTGGGCTTTGCCCAATGGGGATGCAGAGCATCAATTTTATTTGGACTCTGTTCTTTATAAATGATGCAGAGCATCAATTTGATTTGGGCCTAGCCCTTTTATTGCTTTGCAATTTATTTTGGCCTGCTAGGTCTTTTTTGATTTGGGCCTGGCCCTTTAGGAAATGCATTGCATTTGTGCAGAGCACCAAAAATCATTTTAGATTCAAAAAAAGAAGTGTTGAGCACTTTTTGATTTCTTGATCTAAATTTAGATCAGAGAAAAGAAAGAAATCTTTTCTTTCTTTCTGTTTCAGAGAACCAAGGGTTCATAGCAAGTGCAAGGCACTATTTTTATTATTTTTATTTATTTGTTTATCTATTGAAGATCACTGATCTTGTTTTCTAGATCAATGATCTATTCTTTAAGAGAATTTTCTCTTATCTCAAAGGTTTTTACCTTCTTTTTTGTATTCTTAGAAATTCTCCAGAGTTCTCCCTTTTTTTTTTATCCAATTCTCTATGTAATTGTCTATATATCTTTGAAATGGGGTCTGGGGTTCTTTTATAGTGCTCAAAGATCAGTTAAATTTGTTAAAAAGATCTTTTCTGAGTGATTCGGAGAATTTTCCCCACCGTTGGATCTTTGATCCAAAGGCCCCTGTTATACAGAAGAAATCTTCTTGTTTTAACAAGAACAGAAAAGATTTCCTTAAATCTGCATTCTGTTGTTGCGCAACTCACCAGCGCGTGACACGTGTCGCGCAGTAAGGCGCTTGCGCAACAGTGATTGCGCGATTGCGCAACTGCGCAGACACGTGTCGCGCAGTGAAGCGCTTGCGCAACAGCGCTTGCACACCTGCGCAGACACGTGTCGCGCAGCCGTGCGCTTGCGCAGTTGCGCTTGAGCAACTGCGCAGACACGCGTCGCGCAGCCGTGCGCTTGCGCAGTTGTGCTTGCGCAGTTGTGCTTGCACACGTCGCGCAGCCGTGCGCTTGCGCAGTTGCGTTTGCGCAACTGCGCAGACACGTGTCGCGCTGCCGTGCGCTTGCGCAGTTAAGTTTTAGTTATGTTTTTAAAGAGCCTTGCTCTGATCGGACGTATCGCCTTGGGCGTTGTGCTTCCGTGTCAACTTCTGACACGTGGCGCATTGCGCGCAGCGCACGGGAACCGAAGCGTTGCTTCAAGATTTGAATTTTCAAAATTCAAACAGAGCCTTGCTCTGATTGGGGGAACAAATGCCCCCCCACCGTTGCGCTCACGTGGCGCGCACGTGAGTGCAGCGGTGGCAAGATCCTGACCATTGGATCATAGAGGTCAGGTGAAGAGACGCAGGCGTCTATAAATGGGACCCTTGGTCCTTAAATTTTTTTACCGTTCCAAGAACTTTGATTCAGAGCCTTGCTCTTGCTTAAAAACTCTTAGAGTCTTGCTCTTGCTTCTTCCCAAAAACTTTGAAGTTCAGAACTTAGAATCACTCTAGGTAAGAATTAATTTAAATTAATTTTAATTAACAGAGCCTTGCTCTTGTAGATCTTTGATCTAAAGAAAAATCCCTTTGGGGTTTCTTCAACAGAGCCTTGCTCTCATAGATCTTTGATCTAAAGAAAACCCCTTTGGGGTTTCATCCACAGAGCCTTGCTCTCAAAAATTTACAGAGATCTTGTTCCTGGGTTTTAACCCATGAACAGAGCCCTGCTCATAGATCAACTAGAAAACTTTTAAAAGTTTTCATGGATCTTTAAGATCCCAAAAATTTTAATTCTTAGGAGTTATAATTCTTTCATTACTACTACAGAGCTAGGCTCTTTTTTAAGAAGTTTTATTCCTTTGAGACCAGAGTTTGACAAATGTTACTCTGTGACAGAGCTTTGCTCTAAAAAGAGGAGATTTTCTCCTTGTCTCTAGGGATTCCCCCCCAATGAGGATATTCTCTTGGGGGTCTTTTTTATTGACTGACAGTCTCATCCAATGATGGGACTGTCTTATCAAATGATGCGCCGTCATCTTGATTTTGTGGGTCCCCCTTTGGTCCCATACCCACTGCATTGTAGTGTGATGTAGGCCTTTGAAATGTGAAGCATTGGAACACTAACGGTTATGTTTTTTTTTTACAGGAGACATGTCTGAAGATTTGTCTTTCCCTTTTGTTCGCTCAGAAGGAGGGTTCCCACATGCACCAGTGGACCGGGTGGTGTTTGCTCTGATCAAAGATCACAATCCCGAGTGCAAGAGACTTCACTTATGGGGAAGGTGGTACAGCCAGATTATCCAAGGCCGTCGCAGCTTTAGCTCCACCTCACCCTCCGAGCCCATAGTTACGATCCCTTATGCGGACAAGCCCCCGGTGGAGTATGCCGTGGAGGTTAAAAATTGGAATTCCGACGACCTCCTTCAGCCTGCAATCGGTGCCATTCCGATGCAGCCGCCGCCGGCTATAGACATTTTGGGGAGGCGAATCTGTCAGGGTGAAGCACGCCCTTGGGGACAGGCTTATAATATTGGATTGACCCCGCGGCCGCTTGCCGGATATTTGCAATGGGCCCGTTACATTTTGGCGACGAAGAGGGCTCACCTGACAAAGATTGGTTTATACTCTGCCGTCTACGTCTCGCTTTTCGAGTATCCCTCTCCTCCGACGTAGTGGATAAAGGCCTTCATCGAACAATGGAATATCCCCACCCATACCTTCCTGACAGCGGATAGGGAAGTCTCCATCTCTCTGGAGGAATTTGCTGAGATTTCGGGTTTGCCAATGAGGGGAGAACACTACGAGGAGCTGCTTCCTCCTGACGAGTATGTCTTCGCCACCAAGCAGCTAGTATTTGACTTATCTCCGGCAAATGCCATTCAGCATCAGCACCCGGGCTTAGTGAAGGTGTTGGAGATTTATGAGGAACTCCATTTGGAATCGGGCGACCGGGGCGTCAGTTTCGCGGATTTCATTGCTCGTTTTATCCGTCCGGAGTTCCTATCAGAGCAGGGCGAGAAGTTCGCTCAGCTTGCTGACCCCTTTGGTTTCGGCTTGGACCGCCGACCTTTATCGGAGAATGACCAACGGGATTTTTATCTCCCTGGCACTGCCAGCGTCCCTTTTTCAGAGATCGCCGTTCCTGGCATGGACGAGGAGACTTTTTTTATAGGGTTCTTGGGTCTATGGCTATGCAGCTTTGCGCTCCCATTGCATCCACGCCTCATGCGGTCTTCCGTCTTTTACCCGGCGCATCGAATGGCGGCTGGTTTGCAGCTATCGGTAGGGATTACCGGGCTGGCTTACCTTTATAATGGACTTAGCGTAGCGGCGGACGCTAATGAGCCTGGGGTACAGCCTGCTAACTTCCCGATGCACTATTTTATTTCTTGGATGGAGATGCACGTGCGAGGAGTGTTTGGTGCCCACAAGACTCCTCCGCTCTTCGAGAAATACAGACTCCCGAGAGTCATGCGGTTGGTCGGGGCTTCAATTGTGGTTGCACCTCCGCGGGAGTCTAGGGGACTGCTCCTGCGTTCACATCTAGTCGGAGCGAAGACCTCTTTTGTGGATAAGGTCATCACCATAGGCTCCGAGACCGCTAAGTCAGTGGTGTCGCTGCGTGATGACTTTAAAGGTGGGGCTTCTGTACTGAAGGCTCGGGAAATCCTCCATCTTTACTCCATTCGGCCGGGCTACCTAGTATTTAGGCAAAATGAGACGGCTCTCTTTATGAGGTATAACCCGCATCGATTTGCCCGACAATCGAGCTACAATCAAGGGATCCCGTTGGAAGCCTTTCTGGAAACACCCGCAGTCGGCCCAGAGGGGGTAAGGAATGCGATGCATCATTTCATCCGGCTCAATACAGGCTCCTATTTTTTTATCAGTGAGCCTAGCTATGTCCCTAAAATAATCCATCCATATGTAACCTGGTATGCGCATGCTATGGGCCCAATCATCTTAATGGAGAAACACCTGCTGGTCGACCGTAAGGCTGCGCCTCCTGGCGGTGATCGCAAGGCTCCCTTACAGCCAAGGATCCAGGTCATCCCCCCGATAAAAGATGCCAGAGTTGACCGACCGCGCGTGTTGAGTCCCCCGCGTGGATTGCCATTGCCCACTACGGTGGATGCACCGCCGGCGCCCCGTGCTCCCACGAAGACAGTTAATGTGATATCACCAGGATCTGGCGGAGGGATAGAGATCGGGACTCGCCGCCCTAAAGTGGCTGCCAAGCGCAAATCCGCTCCGGGTGGATCTAAAGCTGGTGGACAGCAGAAAAAGAAGAAGTCCGCCCTTTCCCTCGATGCGATCCTCAGCTCAAAGCCTGCGGCTTCTCCTGCCGAGGCCATATGTGAGTATGGAAGCAATGAGGGCTTTGTGGTGGACCCTGAGGACACCAATTTAGCTGCCGCCATTGCAGCTTCGGAGCGATCGGCGAGGCTTGAAGCGATGTTAAGCAAACTCGCTGAGTCCGGTAATCATCAGATGCTTTATTTGTCATTTTACTGCATTTTTATTATTATCTTTAGCTAATATTTGATTCATTCTCAACAGGCATTTCTACTGAAGAGGCCATTGCTGCATCTTTGAAGACCTTCCAGGAGGAGGAGAAGAAGCGTGTCCCAGCAGGCATTGGTATGTCCTACCCTTTTCCCTTTCATAAGAAAAGTTTGTCATCTTCTCTGATGGTCAACCTAACCTTCTTTTGTTTCATTGCAGAGGTTATATCAGTTGACGCGGGGATCCTTCCTGAGCCTGTTACCGAAGTCCCAGCTTCGTCGAAGTTGCCGCAAGAGCCTCAGCTTGACAAAACGACGAGGGATGCCCTGAAAAACCTAGAGGCCTCCCTATTCACGGACGAGGACACTTCAATTAGGGAAGCTCTAGTGGCATCCGTCTCAACGGCTCGGGAGGAGTGGAAGCGGTTGAGACGTGCAGCAAAGGCACGCAGAGCTGCTTTGGCTGCGGGAGCGGGCCCTAGCACTATTCCTCGTGCCGACACTCCTTCTGAAGAGGCCTCTGCCGCCCTGTCTACTGCTCATAGGCAGGTGGCGCGCGTGGCTCAGAGTGCAAACGACAAGTCCTCTTCAGGTAACATTTCTTTCAGAACCTTGTTGTAAGAATTATCAAGTCATTGGCTCATACGCATTCCAACTTTCAGGGCCAAGTCCGACTGAGGGGGAGGCGGAGACCGTCGAACCCCGGGGAGTGGAGGAAGCGGTACTTGCCGAGCCCGAGCCGACAGTGAACAACGTCATCGGGGCCACGGGGCCTAAAACAGAAGTTGAAGGGTCCGCCGCCGAGAGGGTCATTGATGCCGCACCTGAAGTGGCGGCAGATGAGATGATTGTGTTAACCGAGCCGAAGGCGGTAGAGGGGGACGCGCTTGAGGCTGGAGACCTCGCGGCGACGGTGGACGAGACAACTGTGACCGCAGGACACGAAGGAGTAGTGGGTGAGGTGGCCACGATTCCTGAGGACGAGCCAGCCGCTCCTTCTCTGGAATCTGGCAATACTCCAATCATAGCCCTCCCCGCGTATCGTTCCTTGCCGTCTCCAGGGCTTGCGAGCACAACAACGGTTCCCATCGAGTCGGGTGATGAGGCTACAGGCGGTGGTCTCATGTCAATGGAGGAAGGAATTGCCTCAGTCTCGGCTGGCAGTTCGTCGGGTAAGTTTCGGGTTACTATCGTTTCCCCCTTTTTTTATATATCTTGCGATCTATTCTAACAAGCTTGTCTTTGCAGGTGCGGCCAGTGCCGACGCTCCATTGCTTGAAGGAGCACCGTCAACTACTGCTTTGGTGGTGGTCACTTCCCCGTCTTCCCTCGTGCCATCGCGGATGTTGGAAGGTATGGATTTGTGACTCACAAGTTAATCTTTTAAACGTGTAGTTCATGAACTAACGCCATACCACTGCATCTTTTCAGGAGTGCTCTTTGATCATCTATATCAAGTGTTGCTCCCACACTTCTCCTTCCCATCCGAACTCGCTTCTCCCTCTAGTGGCGCGGGTGAGTGTACGTTCAATACAATATCTTTGTTCATCCCCTTTTTCTAGCAATTGAATGATTTCTGACTTTTCCCTTTCTTTATTGCAGTGCCACAAATCGAAGGAGGGGATGCCAGACCTGCCGCGCTACCGGCCCTTCCGGCTCTGCCGTCCGTTGCTGCTGGTATAGCAAATTCCTTTTTTTTTTTGGTAACCCTTAAATATCTCTTGAACCATCGTTTAACCATGTTTTGTTTTGCAGCTATTGTTCCGGCTCCGGTCCCTTTTGAGTCTCGCGTCCTTCTACCGGCAGGCCCTTTCTTGAGACGCCCGTCTTCAAAGGGTGCTGTGATGAGTTTGGGCATGCTGAGCGGGTACATTGAAGAGATCAACATGGACGCCCTCCCTTCTGCCGTAGATTTCGCTGTGGATGTTAATCCAATGTTGGCGGCGCTCGTAACTTTTCATAACGAAGGCGTCGTCGGATCTTGGGTTAATCACTGCAGGGAGATCGAGGCCTGTCTATACCGGCTGGAGTCGACGCGCCCCTCTCCCGAAGTTTTAGCCCTGAGCATCCAACGCACAACTTGGCTCGAGCAAAGCACTTCGCACTCCCGCCACTTGGAGCAAGAAGCAGCTCTAAGACTAAGGGAATGCCAAAAGACCTCGAACGAAACGGCTCATCTGCGCGCTGAGGTTGAGGCAAATGCTGCCCAAGTGAAGACTATCTTTGAGGGTCTCTTGGAGCGCATCTCCCACGGGCTAAACTTGAAGCGGAAGCTTGACGTAGCTGAGCGCAATATCCCAAGTCGGGAAGCTGCCTATCAGGTCATCAGGGAGCAGCTTGCGTCGGTCCTGCAGCAACGAGCCCAAGTGGAGGCAGAGCTGGCGGTGGTAACTGACCAAGAGAAGGCATGGAAGGACATATGCGAGCGATTGCTACATCTGTGCAAGACGCTTCCTTCCCAATAATTCTCCTTGTATCATTTGTCTTTGTGAAGTATATGTATATATTTTTTATTCTTTAGCACAATGTATCCTGTACTCAATCAATATTTATGAATAAAAGATGCACATTTTTGTAATGTCTTGTGTCATTTCTCCGTCTTTGCTTTCTTTTATTATCAGTATGCCACCTTAGTAACCATGATTGACGGACGATTTAGGACGAGTATCCCTGACCTTCTTAAGAAATAGCGATGGCTTAGGCCGCAGGTTCAGATCTGCTGCCTAAGGCTTTTCAACTCTATAAGCCGTGAGGGTCTCATAGAGACTTTTCTCCCTACGGATCGAGAGGATATCGCAGGTGGATTTTCTCCTTAGGAATCGTGAGGATTCCTAAGTGTGGTTTTCTCTTATAAGTCGTAAGGATCTTATAAGAGAATTTTCCCTCTTACGAGTCGAGAGGATTCGTAAGTGGTTATTTCCCTCTTCGTCGAATTCGACTTCGGAGAGTGAGATCAAGTGAGTAGTATGCAAGAGACCAGTTTGGATTGACTTGCAGGGCCCCATTGCTCAAAAAGCAAGCTTTCCTTGCTGTCTGAGACTTCTTCTTACAAATTGAGACGAATCGGGGATCTGTCTGCGGTTGTAGCGGAACAGTTGACATGAGTTAAGAAGCTCTCATCACGGAGTGTTTGTATCCGTGAGTCGAGGAGTTTGCTAGGGATTATTTGTTTCCCAAGCGCCAAGGAGTATTTGTTTCCTTGGGGTTTGAAACGAGTCGAGGGTTCCTGCGGAGGCATTGGTGGCTCTGCGGGTCGACGCGGATCAGAAGGCTCTCGTCAAGGAGTGTTTGTATCCGTGAGTCGAGGAATTTGCTGGGATTATTTGTTTCCCAAGCGCCAAGGATTATTTGTTTCCTTGGGGTTTGAAACGAGTCGAGGGTTCCCACGGGGGCTCTGGTGGCTCTGCGGGTCGACGCGGATCAGGAAGCTCTCGTCAAGGAGTGTTTGTATCCGTGAGTCGAGGAGTTTGCTGGGATTATTTGTTTCCCAAGCGCCAAGGATTATTTGTTTCCTTGGGGTTTGAAACGAGTCGAGGATTCCTACGGAGGCACTGGTGGCTCTGCGGGTCGACGCGGATCAGAAGGCTCTCGTCAAGGAGTGTTTGTATCCGTGAGTCGAGGAGTTTGCTGGGATTATTTGTTTCCCAAGCGCCAAGGATTATTTGTTTCCTTGGGGTTTGAAACGAGTCGAGGATTCCTACGGAGGCACTGGTGGCTCTGCGGGTCGACGCGGATCAGAAGGCTCTCGTCAAGGAGTGTTTGTATCCGTGAGTCGAGGAATTTTGCCAGGGATTATTTGTTTCCCAAGCGCCAAGGATTATTTATTTCCTTGGGGTTTGAAACGAGTCGAGGATTCCTACGGAGGCACTGGTGGCTCTGCGGGTCGACGCGGATCAGAAGGCTCTCGTCAAGGAGTGTTTGTATCCGTGAGTCGAGGAATTTTGCCAGGGATTATTTGTTTCCCAAGCGCTAAGGATTATTTGTTTCCTTGGGGTTTGAAACGAGTCGAGGATTCCTACGGAGGCGCTGGTGACTCTGCGGGTCGACGCGGATCAGAAGGCTCTCGTCAAGGAGTGTTTGTATCCGTGAGTCGAGGAATTTGCTAAAGACACTGGTTTCTTCGGAGTTGGACTGAACCGTCGAGATTTGGCTTCGTCTTCTGGCGGAGCCTGTTGGGAAAGTATGGTTCCCTCTTTGTTTACGCCCTTGGATTGTATACAGGGATCGATGTGATCTTAACTGTAGGGCCAAAGTTTTATCATCAATTTTTTTTGTTTTATCTCCGCGATGCTCTATCATTTCAGCTTTTATATCGCGAAGGTCGCGATTGCCCAATCATTTCGGCTATTTTTCGCGGTGCCCAATCATTTCGGCTATTTATTTTATTTTTACTCGCTGCTTTTTATTGTGAGTTGCCCAATCATTTCGGCTATTTTGTATGCATACGTTTTTACTTGCTGCTTTTTTATTGCAAGTTGCCCTATCATTTCGGCTATTTCGTATGCATGTGCGGCCTACTGGCTTTCGCCGTAAACCTGAAATTGGACACCGATTTCGGCATCAGCACCGCTACAACTGGGATATTACCAGGAGCGAATCATCATTTGCCTCTGTCGTTGTCGAACAAAGGAGGCTTAGCAACCAGGGTTAGGGTCCTGTCGGCTAAGGCTTTTGACTTCATGAGCCGTAAGGGTCTCGTGAAGGTATTTCTCCCTACAAGTCGTGGGGATCTTGTAGGTGTATTTTCTCCTTAGGAATCGTGAGGGTTCCTAAGTGTTTTGTTCCTCTGTAAGTCGTAATGATCCTACAAGAGGGTTTCCTCATCATAAATCGAGAGTATTTACAAGGGTTGTTCACCATACAAACATATCCCTAGCCTCGGATGGGACTAAGTTAGGGGAAATGTTTATTCGCGCCCGTGGATTGTATACAAGGGTCAATACTGAGCCACTTGTAGGGCAATATTGGAAGTTTGTGGGGGTTTGCTTAAGCACAGGTTTAGATCTCTGTAACTTAAGACTTTCAAATCTTATGAGCCGTGAGGGTCCCATAAGAGAGTTCTCCTTACGAGTCGTGAGGATCTTGCAAGTGTATTTTCTCCTTAGGAATCGTGGGGATCCCTAAGTGTGTTGCTCCTTTGTGAGTCGTAAGGATCTCACGTAGGTAGTTTCTCCTTATAAGGTCGAGATGACTCTATAAGGGTTCTTTAACGAAGTTGCGCCCTTTCGGGTTTTCACAAACATTCGCCGGTAGTCCTGCTGTTTTTACTCACGGAGCCCTCTCGGGTTTTCATCCGTGCCCATTTTGCTTATGGACATACCGTTTTTTTTTATTTTCTTTTTCTCTTCTTTTCTACAAGGTCGCGCCCTTTCGGGTTTTCACGAACACTCGCCGGCAGCCCTGCTGTTTTTACTCACGGAGCCCTTTCGGGTTTTCATCCGTGCCCTTTTGCTTATGGTCATACCGTTTATTTTATTTTATTTTTATATGTTTTTTTTATATCTCGTCAGCCTAAGGATGCTGCGGTATTAGTTTAAACACGTTTCGGTCTGTTATTAGTTTAAGGACATTTCGGTCCATCATTAGTTTAAGGACGTTTCGGTCCGTCATTAGTTTAAGGACGTTTCGGTCCGTCATGGAGAAGGCCGGCTACTTTTATAAAGCTTGAGCTTAGGAAGATAGCGAGCGGACATAGTCGTCGTCATCTATCATTGACCCAGGCTGTGGCTTATTAAGCATAGTATTTCTTTAGGAAGCGACCGTTTATCGGCCTGAAAGGCCTTTCACCGTGCATGTCCATGAGTGGATAGGCTCCACCATGGTAAACTTTATCTATGATGTACGGGCCTTCATAGTTTGGCTCGAATTTTCCCCGCTTGGCGCGATTGGGGATCATAGGCCTTTTGACCACTAGCACAAGTTCGCCTTGACGAAATGTCCTCGGTCGGGTCAATCTTTCGTATGAGCGCGTCATCTTTGCTTTATAAGCTTCCAGATTTTGCTGTGCTATGAGCCGGGTTTCATCAAGGGCGTCAAGCTCTTCAAACCGAAGGTGAGCATTTTCTTCATCCGTCAGCTCGTAGTGGACTGCCACTCGTAGAGAGGGTAATTCTATCTCAAGAGGGAGTACTGCTTCGGTCCCAAATACCAACGCGTATGGCGTTGTGTTTGTGGCCGTTTTAAATGTAGTTCGATACGCCTAAAGAGCCTCTTGCAACCTCTCATGCCAGTCCCTCTTGTTTCGGGACACCGTTTTCTTTATAATTTTCGTCAAGGTCTTGTTGAAGGCCTCAGCCAGACCGTTAGCTCGCGGATTATAAACTGATGAATATCTCCAGTCTATATTATGCTGTTGCGCAAAGCGACTGATCTTATGACTTCGGTAGGCTGGCCCATTATCAGAGATGATCCTTCTTGGGGTTCCAAACCGGTATGGCATGCGTTTTGAAGAAATAGAGGATGTTCTCCGTCTTCACTTCTCTCAACGGTACCGCCTCTGCCCATTTGGAGAAGTAATCAGTCGTCGCCAAGATGAAACGATGTCCCTTTGACGATGCTGGTTCGATGGGGCCGACTATGTCAGTTCCCCACATTTCGAATGGCCAACTAGCCACTGTTGGATGCAATGGATTGGGATGCTGATGGATGAAGTCCCCATGAATTTGGCATGAATGACATTGCCTCGCGTATTCCAGGCAATCCCGCATCATCGTGGGCCAGTAGTAGCCCATCCGTTTTATCTTCAACTTCATCTTAGGGCCTGCTTGATAGGAACCGCAGAGTCCGTCGTGAACTTCTTGGACGACCCTTCTCGCTTCGTCAGGTCCTAGGCATCTCAGCCACAGAGAATCGAATGACCTCTTGTATAGAGTATCGTTGACGAAGGCGAAAGACAGAGCTCGTTTCACGAGCTGATGTCTTATGGACGCTTCTTCAGGTATTCGGTGGAACTTGAAGTAATCTATGAAGACTTCTCTCCAGTCTTCGGTCTTCTCATGATCTTTTATTTGTAGGGTCGCCTGCTCAGTTGCTCCCTTTTCTTTATATGATTCTGGAGGTATTTCTGCTAGGGCGAGCACTCGACGGCTTTGTATCACGATTCTAACGTCATCGAGGTTCTCGTCAGCCAATTCTTTAGCAAGTTTGGCCAGTGCGTCCGCTTTGCTGTTTTCCGCGCGCGGTATGCTTTCCAACGTGTAGGAGGGAATTTGGGTTAGCAGTTGCTGTACTTTTTCACCGTATTTTACCAATTCCGGTTTGCATGCTTGGTAATCACCGTTCACTTGACTGACGACCAGTTGGGAGCCCCCATATATGAGGAAGCTTTCAATTCCCATATCAATGGCGATCTCGAGGCCTGCTATCAAAGCTTCATATTCAGCTTCATTATTCGTTCTCGGCTCTGTTAAGGAGAAGGCGAAGCGCATTATTCCTCCTTGTGGAGTCACAAAGATGAGTCCTACCCCCGATTTGATCATTGGCGTACTTTGTTTGTGCTTTTTCATGGAAGATGCTCCATCGAAATAAAGCTCCCAACGGGTATCACCACTGTCGATTGCATCAAACGCAGGTCTGTCTGGCAAATCGCAATTTAAAGGAGAATCGGCAGGTATGGGATGCTCAGCAAGGAAGTCGGCGATGGCCTGGCCTTTTACTGCCCTGAGAGGTTGATATGTTATCGAAAATTCCATCAAGAGCAGGGCCCATTTAGCGAGTCGCCCTGTCAATATGGCTTTTGACATTAGATGTTTGAGAGGGTCCACTTTTGAAATAAGACGGACTTCGTGCGCCAACGCATAGTGCCTGAGCTTTATTATTGCGAAGATCAACGCCAGGCAGTGTTTTTCAATGGGAGAGTAGTTGCTTTCTGCCCCCAGCAGAACTCGACTTAAGTAGTAGAGTGCTCTTTCTTTCCCTTGATCGTTCTCTTGTGCTCATAATGCGCCTGAGGAACCTTCAAGGGCGGTTGTATAAAGAATGAGAGGCTTCCCCTTAACCGGAGCAGCCAACACCGGAGGGTTTTGCAGATACTGCTTGATCTCATCCAATGCGCCTTGGCATTTGTGATCCCAAACGAATGGGGTTCCCTTCTTCATCAGGTGACTATAAGGACGGCACTTTCCTGAAAGGTTGGCTATAAATCGCCGTATGTATGCGAGTTTCCCTTGGAGAGACCGCAGCTGTTTGAAAGTTCCCGGCGGAGGCATTTCCATGATCGCTTTAATCTTTGACGGATCTATTTCAATACCTCGGTGTCGAACAACGAATCCCAGGAATTTGCCCGAGGAAACCCCGAACGCACATTTAAGAGGATTCATCTTCAAGTTGTATTGCCGAAGGCGTTGAAATACAGTCTTCAGATGCTCGAGATGTTCCTCGTATGATTTGCTTTTAACCACGAGATCGTCGATATAGCATTCAACGATTTCGTGTATAAGGTCATCGAAGATCTTTGTCATAACCCTTTGATAAGTGGCACCGGCATTCTTTAAACCGAAGGGCATCACTTTGTAGCAGAATATACCCAGAGGAGTCCTGAAGGCTGTGTGCTTCTGGTCTTCTGGATGCATTTTTATCTGGTTATACCCCGATGAGCCGTCCATGAAGGAGAAAACCTCATGGGTGGATGTATTGTCTATCATCAGTTCAGTGACTGGCACTGGGAAATCGTCTTTTGGGCAGGCTTTATTAAGATCCAGAAAATCCACGCATATGCGCACTGTCCCATTTTTCTTCATCACTGGGACGATGTTGGCGATCCATTCAGGGTACTGAACTTCCTGGATGAAGCCAGAGTCGATGAACTTTTTGACTTCGGTATTTATGCTCATCTCAAGCTCGAGTCGCATTCTTCTCGGTGCCTGTTTGACTGGTTTGACGTTTGGGGATATTGCTAGTCTATGTACAGGAACTTCTGGATCTAGTCCCGGCATCTCGGAATAGTTCCATGCGAAGCAATCTTTATGCTGCACAAGGACGTCTTTTAACGCAGCCACCCTCTCTTCAGACAGCAGCTCGCTGACGAATGTCGGTCGCGGATCATTTACCGTCCCCAACTCAATTTTCTTAAGATTATCTGCAGTGGTATGGATTCCATCCTCCAGTTCTTTCGGAGCTGGGGGAAATTCTGAGATTACCTCATCGCTGCTGTTTTCAAAGCACCAAGGAAGGCTGTTCATGTCCTCGGACTCTTCTTTTAATATTGTTATCACATGGCAGGTGCGAATTTTCTGCCAATCCCAATGCGGAGTTGGTTCTATCCTCGTGTTTTCGGGTTCGTGCTTTTGCGGCGGCGCTACCCTCCAGTTGTCAGACAACGCGAATTTGCCAAGCTGATATTGGTCCTCAACCCAATTCTTAAAGGTGAAGCAATCTTCAAGCGGATGCCCTACTACTCGATGGTAAGAGCAATAATTCGGGTTGGAGACTTCGCCCGCTTGCTCAGGGTGTTTAGACTCTGGCAGTGTAAGCATTTGATGTTTTAGAGCAAGATCAAGTATTTTCCTTGTTTTGTTCCGAGGAAATTAGTATGCTCGACCCATTTTCTTCATGAGGGCTAGGTCAATAACGCTCGACTCTCGGATGCGCGGCTTCTTAGCTCTGCTTTGTGGTTGTCGAGCGCCTTTCTTGCCTTTCGACTTGTTTTTGCTTTCGCGTCGAACCTTTTTTGTAGCAGGTTGATAAGGAGCGGCATTTTCATCCTTCACCGCCTGTTGAAGGAGGCGCTGTGTCTTGGCTTTCTCATAGATTGCCATTTCACGATTGTGATCATCTCGGGCTTTTTGACCCGCATTCCTTATAAGTTTGCCCATCTGGTCTTCAAATGATGGACTGAGAGGTTTTGCATCAGGAACTTTTGCTGGCTCAGGATTAGCGTCCTCCCATTGAGCGTCCGCCTCTTCATCGAAGTCATACATAACATAACAGCTGTTTACTAGCTCCCGTTTCTTTGACCGGATGTACCCAAGCCCTTTTGTTTCTATTCTCCCGTTAGGCAGTTTGCATTGAGTCCCGGGAACGTTCCAGACCTTATCATAGAATTTGGCCTTTCTAACGGTTTGTTCGAAAGGTATTCCCTGGCGCTTCAACAGTCTCCTCAAGCCTTCCGTATAATATCGGGGTAGACGGATGGGATGGAGTCTGTCCAGCGTTGGATCCGCGCCATGCCAAATTTCTTTTTCCACCTTGTTTTCTTCGGAACGGTAGAATAGGATTGCCTTCTCGCCTTTTCGTCCGGGAGGGATATAGAATGTTTGCAATTCTTCTACGCTGTTGGTGTCGAGTGAATCCAGTTCTTTGTAATGTTCAAGCGGCACCATGGTTATCTGCAGACTTCGCTCTTCATCAGCGGAAACCCGTATTGAAGGCCGAGTAGGGAATACAGCATGAACTTCATCCTCTGAATCACTGCCGAAGATCAATGAAGGAACGGATGGTCCTGGCCTGGTGGATTGGGATGGACCTGAATAAATTATATCCTCCTCCACCTCGGTGTCACTGCCGAAGACAGGGATGGTGGCGTTAGTTTTGTTCTCCGGTTTGTGACACCTTTCCGTGTCTTCGAAACTCGGTAAGAAGTATTTGGCATCTTCATACTTGCGAACTTCATTCACGGAAAACGGATTCAACTCTCCCGCCACAGTGTACTCGAGGCCATCCCTAGAATACTTCATGCACTGATGCTGTGCAGAAGGGATGATATTGTACTCGTGTAGCCATGGTCGGCCGAGCAGAGCATTGTAGCACGTCTTGGCGTCTATAACATGGAATTTGATGTTTGTGACGAGCAACCCGAAGCGTAACGTCAATATCACAGATCCAAGAGTTTTTGATGATTGGGAGTCGAAACCGGAGATAGTGATTTTGTCTCTGGCGAGGTGTTGGACACTCACGCAAATCTCCTTTAACACTCGTACATTGAGTAAATTGACAGACGATCCGTTATCGACCAAGATTTTACCTATCTTTATGTCATGGCAGTATCCTGAGACATAAAGGGGGTGATTGTGTTCACACGTCCCGAGGAGAAGGTCTTCATCACCAAAAGCAACGTCGGCTGTGTGCACTTCTTCTAATTCGTCTTTCATCTTTTCTTCGGCTAAGAAGGCTTGGAACTGGTCCGGATCTTGTAGCGCCTTAATCAAAGAGTCTCTCGCCTCCTTTGATAGTAACAAGGCGTCAAGGACGCTGAGCTGAGAGGGCAGTTTCCTAAGATGTTCCAGAACGTTGTAATCCACCTTACTTCTCTTCGGCGGGTTTTCGGTGTTTAGCTCTTCCAGAACTTGGTCATCTAAGACGATGTCTTCAGAGACCTTTTCTTTCCCTTTATCTTTTCTATTCGAGGGTCCGAGGTTCTTTTCAGGCAGTGTCCGATTCCGCAGCCGGATATTTTCGCAAACCACTGGCTCCTCTTCTTTTCCCGAAGTTGACTCTTTAAAGAGAGGGGTAAGTTCTAGCTCCTCATCAGAGTCGCTCCCAAATGTAGGCACTTGTGACCCGGTAGTGTTAACCATGTGACAATTGCCGGCAGTTCTTTCAAGCTCTTTGGTCGTGTTTCTTTGCTCCCGACGAATTTTACGCTTTTCCCGTTTAAAGCGTTGTTGATTAGCGACGTATCCTTGCCACCATCTATCGAAAGCCTTGCACTCTTGAGTGGGATGCGAGACCTTCTGATGATATAATCAAAAGGAGGGGTGCATTTCTACCACGCCAGTTATTTTTCCTTCAGAGGATGGTAGCTTCATACCCATTGATATGGCCTTAGCAAACCTCTTCTTTATCTTGAATTGGCTTTTGTCAGCGGTGGAGGCATTTTGCTCCAGCGGGATCATCTCAGCTCTTTCCTCAAGTCGCTGGCGCTTGGCCCTTTCGAATATAGCCGTCTCGCGTTCTCGATCAGCTTTACTTTTCGATCGAGCTTCACTAAGAAACGCGTCAATCATTTCGATTGATAACTCCGGAACCCTTGACTCAGTATTTGCCCCCGGTGTTTTAGTGTCAGAAGTCCCTTCATCGTTCATGGTCAAATGGGAGATCATATGACAGCTCGCCACATATTCCTCGGATTCATCCGATGAACTTTCTCCCTCATCTTCTTTTTGAAAGACGTGATCAAGGAAATCTTGGAGCGTAATGGGAGTCCGCGCCTTTTGGTTGTATTCATCCAGTGCGTCGATTTGCTTTTGTAAGTCCGTGCGCTTGTCGCCAGGCTTCACGGGCTTCTTAGATTTCTTCTTCTTCTTTTTCGAAGATTTTGACGGCTGACTATGAACGCTTGAACTACCACCATCGGTCCTCGGAGTCGGACGTGGCTTCAACATCCCCTCAATAACCTGCGGTTCCAAGGGGTTCTTCCACTTGACCGCTGGACATGTCTGAAGATCATTTAGCATTCTCCTCGTTTTGGCTGATAATACAACCTCCCAAGGAGCTTTCTCAATGACGGAGCATGTTGCCCCCGGCGTATTCGTCCCTTTAGAGGTGTGGGGCTGCGGGGGATTCACCTTCCATTTGTCGGATAGTGCAAATTTGCCCTGGCGGTACTGGTTTTCAAGCCAATTTTTGAAAACGTAACAGTCTTCGATCGGATGTCCTAGCACTCGATGATAAGGGCGGTAATTAGGCTCGTTGACGTCACTTGGTTGTGACGGGCGTTTTGGATCTGGCAGATTTATGAGTCTGTTGCGCAATGCCAGCTCGAATAGCCTCCTCGTTTTATCACGGGGGAAGGAGTAAGCACGTCCCATCCTGTCCTCAAGGGGTACGTATGGGCGCGTATTGTTTGGACGAGCAACCGGCTTCGAGTCGCTCGGTTGTTGTTGGGCATTAGCGACAATGATCGCTTTTCCCTTTCCTTTATCGTTTCGGGAGTCCGGCTTCGGGAGTCCGGCTTCGGGAGTCCGGCTTCGGGAGAGGAGGTTTATGGCCCATCTGGTCCATCTGCGCCAATTTGTCGATCAAAACCTGGAAGGAATTCGGCTTGAAGAACATCATAAACTGTGAAATGGTTGCTTGTGGATCAAGGGTTCCAACAAACATTCCCACCGCAGGGGCTTCTTCTATGCGCTGTTCACACTTCGACCATAGATTACGCCACCGTATAGCGTACTGAACCCACGTCTCGCCGGGTTTTACCCTGGCGTTAATCAGCGCCGTCATCGGGGTACGCTCACTGGCACTTGCAAAACGTTGGGTGAAGAGCAGCTCCATCTCCGCAAAGGTTTTAATAGAGTCGTTGGGGAGCTCAGAATACCATTCGAACGCCGTATCTGATAGGCTTCCAACAAACTGGCGAAGCAGAAGTTTGTCGTCGCTGCCGGTGTTACCGCAAAGCGCCCTGAACTGGGCAACATGTTGATGGGGATTGCCGGTCCCTTTGTAGACATGAAACTTGGGAATTGTGTAACCCGACGGGTATTTGATTTGGTCATACCAGCCGGGATACGGTCGCCCCGTTTTTACGACGTGGCTGGCTGCTTCGACCGCGTGATGAACCTTTATTTGCTGGGCTATATATTCGTCCAGATCAGTTTTAGAGATCGTATCCTCTTTAGTCGTTGATAGAATGGGCTAGGGGTTTGATGTCTCTCCCTTATCATCCCCAAGGACAATCGGGGGTTCTTCAGTTGGGGGATCTGGTTGTATCATCATCCCTATCATGTCCTGGAAGAGGAGGCCCATACGCTGTATATTGGCTGCTTGTTCAGCAGCCTCTTTGTCTCTCTTCTCCAGTACTCGGCGGAGGAACTCGGCGTCGGTCTCTTCCTCTTGGCGTTCATCTAAGGACGTCCCAGGGTTCTCTTTTGGCTCCGTGAGTGCAGCCATTGTAGTCATCATCTCCTGGAGCTTTTGTTGCTGCTCCTGAGCCTTGGTCACTGACCGGGTAAGCGGTCGGTGACCCGTAAAAGTACGACTTTCTTCCTTTCCAGAAGCCATATAGACCGTATGAACTGTTATGCCCCCTGACTTGGGGCGTTTAGGTTCACCGCTTTTAAACTTTGTCAGTGTCACGAGAGCTTTCTCTGGGCTTTTTCTTTTGTGGACCATTGAGGTTGAAGGAGCCGTTGAAGTGGGCATCCTAGCATTTGTTGCCCCCTGCTGTTTAATGGGGCGGTTTTTGTCCTTTTCCATCTTTGCCTTTTTCTGGCGATGAAAGTGGTCTGGGTCAATCACGGAGTCTTGAACCCTCCGCCAAACTTTATAAATTTTTGACGACAGCCGTTGAGGGGGCTGTTCCTGCTTTGTCTCCGGAGCTTTTTCCATAGGCGGAGGAGATCTTTTCAATGTAGCAATCGGAGAGTTCTTTCTCACCTTCCTCAGCAATTCAAAGCTGTTCCCAGTTAGAACAGCAGCGTTGACCTTCACTACTGGAGCAGGTGGGGTTAGCCCTGAGGGGGAGTTGCCCCCTGCTTTCCTTACTCGTTGCCAATGGCGACGTCGCGCACGACGAGCCGTTGGGACTGGCTCGGAAATCGAGATGGTTTCTTGTTGCCCCCTGTTTGAGCGTGGGGTAACTGCCGATGTCAGCCTATCGAAGACTGATGCCTTTTGACCAGCTGGGGGAGGAGTGGGAACCGTCAATCTTGTGAAGACCGACTCTCTGATGGGAGAAGCCGCTTTAACGACTTCCAAAGCAGCGGTCGTTGCCCTCTTTGGGACGGCCACTTTATAGTTCTGACCTAGCCTGGTGAAAACGGAGGCTGTCGGTTTAGTAGCGGGCGACCCGTTGACAGGGGCCGTGGTAGCAGTGAGCCGGTCGAACACCGACTTCTTGTTCGCTTACGGTGCGGATATCGGCATAGAGAAGCTTGTAGGTGGGACCATGGTCCCGAAAAACAGGCCGGTGGTGGCCTGGGCCACCTGTTCTACCGGCAGAGCGAGGGAAAAGGCCGCTTGGGGCCCATATGTTACACCTCTCGGTGAGGTGGAGCGTCCGTTGCAGTGGTGCTTCGCGCATTTGGTGCAGTTAGAATCCATGGATGCTTGAGTTCTGGGCCAGGTAAAAGACCAAAACTTAGCGACTTGAAATCCGAAGACAACCATTTAACAAACCGCGATTGGTTCGCGAAGACGACACACGAAGTGTGGAGTGGAAAGAGGAAGAGGTCCCACCGGGCGTGCCAGAATCTGTTCCCCTCCGAACGGCGGCCCGGAGTTCGCGTACGTGCCTGAGGTTCGGGGCAGATGCTATTTGGTTTTATCCGTCTATCGCTCCGAAGATGCCAGGTTGATTTATGGCTCCGTGCATCAGAGGTTTAGACGGATGCGGCCGATGTAGCAGACTTCGTCAGATTCCCCCTCAGGGTGAGGGGTTTTTGATTGTGGGGACGCTCTTCCCTGCAGGCGCAAGCCCCTGCAGTTAATTACGCTACCGCATTGCGGTAACAACTTTCTCCTTCTCTAGAATTTCACTTCGTGTCGTGTGTGTTTGTTTTGTTTGTGGTTGCCCGTGGATTGTATACGGAGACTGAGTAATGCCGTCGCCCGTAGGACGTGGATTAGTCCAAATCCGTGTTTACTTAGATTTGGGTTTGGTGTTTTAGTTTAAGGATACATTAGTCACGTTGCGGCTAAGATCAACTTAAACGTTCGTCAAGGATACGTTAATCCTGTTTTGGACTAAGATCGACTCAACGTAGTGATTAATTTAATGTATGGCCATCGGGACTCGTCGCCTCTCTGACGTCGTTGAAGGATTACAACGACATGTATCAGAGGAGCTCGGAGATGTACCCTCGAACCAGAGTTGATTGGGAGTTTTATAATCCATGTGGATGTTTAAGGATACGTTAGCCGTGTTTGGGGCTAAGATCAACTTAAACGGGACCGTTTAGATCCGGCAAAAGAGCATTCGGGCTCTATTGTGCCAGTTTAGGGAAGTGGTGGTCTATCGCCAGTTTAAGGACGTGGTGGTCCATTATTAGTTTAAGGACGTCCCGGTCCGATATTAGTTTAGGGACGTTTCGGTCCGATATTAGTTTAGGGACGTTTCGGTCCATCGCCAGTTTAGGGACGTGGTGGTCCATATTCCAGTTTAGGGACGTGGTGGTCCGATATTAGTTTAGGGACGTTTCGGTCCGATATTAGTTTAGGGACGTTTCGGTCCACGAGTTTAAAGACCCCGCAGTCCATATGGGTGTGTGGTCGTTGGGACCCGTCACCTCTTTGACGTCGTTGAGGAATTACAACGATGGATGTCAAAGGAGTTCGGAGATGTACCCTCGAACCGGACGTAAATCGATTTAGGGGAGCCATTTTGCTCAGTCAATTTAATTTAAGGACTTATGGCCACGATTGGGCTAAGTCCATTGCTTTTGCATTTCTTTTGCTTTTATTTGGGCTTTGCCCAATGGGGATGCAGAGCATCAATTTTATTTGGACTCTGTTCTTTATAAATGATGCAGAGCATCAATTTGATTTGGGCCCAGCCCTTTTATTGCTTTGCAATTTATTTTGGCCTGCTAGGTCTTTTTTGATTTGGGCCTGGCCCTTTAGGAAATGCATTGCATTTGTGCAGAGCACCAAGAATCTTTTTAGATTCAAAAAAAGAAGTGCTGAGCACTTTTTGATTTCTTGATCTAAATTTAGATCAGAGAAAAGAAAGAAATCTTTTCTTTCTTTCTGTTTCAGAGAACCAAGGGTTCATAGCAAGTGCAAGGGACTATTTTTATTATTTTTATTTATTTATTTATCTATTGAAGATCACTGATCTTGTTTTCTAGATCAATGATCTATTCTTTAAGAGAATTTTCTCTTATCTCAAAGGTTTTTACCTTCTTTTTTGTGTTCTTAGAAATTCTCCAGAGTTCTCCCTTTTTTTTATCCAATTCTCTATGTAATTGTCTATATATCTTTGAAATGGGGTCTGGGGTTCTTTTATAGTGCTCAAAGATCAGTTAAATTTTTTAAAAAGATCTTTTCTGAGTGATTCGGGGAATTTTCCCCACCGTTGGATCTTTGATCCAAAGGCCCCTGTTTTACAGAAGAAATCTTCTTGTTTTAACAAGAACAGAAAAGATTTCCTTAAATCTTCATTCTGTTGTTGCGCAACT